>CM061069.1:20147270-21635629 GCA_030762895.1 Sophora flavescens
TATAAAGGACTTGACAAAGATAACGCCATTGTCAAACTGTTGAGAGAATGATGCCTGGTTCGAGTTTGATGAAAAGAAGTGCAGCAAGAGTCATTTGACTATCACAAAGACGTTAACCTGCCTTTGTCATCGACCCCGAATGGACACTCACACCCAGACACTGATGTGTGATGCGCTTCCAATTTTCTTGTGGGAGCTTGATTACGGCACAAAAGGGTGGGCAAGGTTGCCCGTATAATTCCTTTGGCTTCTAGGACCTTAGATCTTAGCCGCAGACAAATTACACCACCACAGAAAAAGAACTTCTAGGTACGGTGTGTTTGCGCTTGATAAGTTTAGGTGCTTATTTGTAACTGGAGTTCTAGGGTAGTTATTGTTTTCCACATGACCATGCGACTCACAAATATCTGTGAAAGAAGCGAGAGCTAAGCCAAAATGATCAAGGTGGATGCTTTTGCTCCAAGAATTCAATGTAGAGATAAAGGATAAAGTGGAGGTGAGAATTTGTTGTCAGATCGACTGGTGGGATAGCTAGGGATGAGGATCCTTCTCCCGTCCAAGATGATTTCCCTGATGAGAAGACTGTTACAGCTTAGGGGTAACTGGTTCTTTGACATTGTAGAATTTTCTTGTTCTTGGTGTTGTTCTTGGTACAAGTAGACATGAGTTCCTGAAGCTCAAAAGCGATGCAACGTATTATGTGTGGGATGATCCCTACACGTGGAAGTTTTGCGTTGATCGGGTTATTGAGTGTATCTAGATCATGAGCCAGATCCATTCTACATTTCTCACATGCCTCTCCGGTTGGAGGGCATTTTGGACCATAGAGGACCTTTTAAGACACCATAGGAATGTCCCCACTTAGGCTTGTATTTGTCAAGGCATGTACCTCCGGTGGAAGTTGAGCATAGGGCATATTGGAAGTAGGGCGTAACTTGGACTTGAAGGAGCTGGTGATAAGAAAACTGCGGTTGCAGCAACTTGAGAACTTAGGCTAGAAGCTTTGAAAACTCGGTTTATAAAAGAAAGACAAAACTTTTCATGATAGAATGATTGCTAGAAAAAGAGTTTTTGTGGGCCAAAAGTCTTTATTGTTTTAACTCACTTTGAAATTGATGGTTGGGAAACTTGGGTCAGTGGATTGGACCATTTGTAGTTCTTAATGTGTTTCCTTATGGTGCGAGGGGAACTTCATGATCGGTTACCATCAGACCTTCAAGGTTAGCGAGGAGATGAAGCCATTCCATGGTATGGATCTTGGTGACCCTGCGGATGCTAATGTTGAGGAAGCTCTCCTTGGGAAGCTCCCACCTCTGTGATACTTGTCGGGAGTTTCTTTTCCTTTCCTCTCTCCCGTTGTATAGTTAACATTTGTTCATTGGGACAATGCATGTTTAAGTGTGGGGGAAGGAACTAGTTGTAGGTTTTCCTTTTCTTTGAATAAAGCTCCTGAATAATTTGAGAAGCTCGGGAGTATTTGTATGTTGAGTCTTTGTTGGCAAGTTTATTGGATTTTGATTGATGTTGCCTCAGTTGCTTGCTTGATTGATATGTGATGATTCCCACAGGCTGAAAAAATTTTGGTTTTGAAAAGTGATTCCCATATGATTAAGCTGGACTTTGAGATTTTGTTGTGATAGCATGATTTCTGATAAGTTTGGGGTGATAGGGAACCTGTCACTGGAGTTGAATCTCGATTAAGCAATTTGCATGAATGTCTGGTGAGGTTTGAGCCTCCGACATGTTTTTTGTATTGAGAATCACTTTTGGATTGCACTTTCAGAAGTTGATTGAATCTCTTTTTGATTTGCATGATTGTGTTTTACTTCATATGGTTTAGGCATTTTCTTTGTAAATAGCTACTTTGCCTAAAAATAACCAATTCCTGATGCATGTTCCTTAGTTGCCCCCTTTGAGCAGATTAGCCCTCTGTTGTTAATTCTTGATAACCTAATGTTATGAGCTTAAATATGAAAAACCATGTGAACTTAGATCTTAGGATTAGAAGAGCATGGATGCTTAGAAAGACAAGGTTTACAGAAACTAAGTTTGAGGTGACTCTTGGCATGTTATTTTGGGTTGAAAAAAAAATAAATAATGAAAGATTGGAGCCAAAGGCGAAAAAAAAAAAAATATAAAAAAAGTAAAAAAAAGTATTTGAATAAAAAGGATGTAGTCACCAGATGCATAAGGAAAGATGCATGAGAAAGGAACTTAGTGAAATTTCCAATGTTTGAAGTGTTTCATGCTCTCTTAGTTCTAGGGTCTTGACCTAGTTCCTTTGTATATCCTACCCTGTAGCGGCCCCATTCCAACCCATAAAGCCCTTTTTGATGTTGCATGCATGTTCTATGTGGAATCTTTTTGGAGATGAAAATCAAATTTATGGGAAGTGTTTGACGAAAAGTGAATTGAGTGAAATGTTGATGGCTGACAAAAGTGGCGTTTGAGTGAATACAAATCTCCCTTGTGAGGAAGGCGGTTGTTTGATTTTGGTGATCTCCCTCTTGTGTATAGCTAGATACCACTGCTTAGATTGATGATTGCTTGAATGACTAATTTCTCAATTGTTTAGAATGAATGATTGTAGGGATTGCTTTGCTTTAAAGGGGGAACTTTGAAGAAAGCCGTTTTGATATATTGCTTGAATTAATTGTAGGTTGGTTGAATCTTTTAAGCTTGCTGGTCTTGAGTCTTTTTGATTTTTGAGTTTTTGTTTGGTTGGGGACAAGCAAGGTTTAGTTTGGGGTGTTTGATCAGCCTGCTGGCTCATCCCCAGTTTATAGCTAGTATGACCGGTTGTGCAAAATTATATCCTAATTTCACCCAAGTTAGATTAGATTGTCCTCGAAACAAGGTTTTAGAGTCTCTAGAGTAGTTTTAGGTTAATTTAGCTAGTTTTGAGTCAAATAATACACTTATAGTTTGTGTCTTTGTTTTCCGAGTTAAGTTGGAAGGCAAGAGAATAAAGCAGGAATTAGCCTCCTTGAAAGCTATACTAGCCACGCGACCACAGGCTTATGTGTTCCCAAGAAAATACAAGGTCTTACGGTTCGCTGCGAAGGGTCTCGCCACGTAGTCTTGCACCCACTCTGAAAAGTCGCGGCGATCACGGCTTACCGGTGTTGAAAGTCAGTGTGGCGGTTTGAAGTTGAAGAGTCTCTCCTCGCGATCATACCATCGTCTACGCGAGCATGGAAGTCAGAAAGCATCACGGTTGGCCCCCGGTTCTCTTAACGGCGTAATAAGAGGCTCTTGATTCTGCCTCAGCAGTGTGTTCGCCTGCGAGAATACCAAAGGTTGCGGGGGTGTCACAATATTCGCCTCGCGAGGCTGAGGCCTTAATTACGACTTGTATAAATTGATGTTAAGTGGTTTAGGAGAACTTTTTCTTCTCCATTGTTCGTTTACATTTCTTCTCTTTGTGTGTTTTCGTTTTCATATGGAGAACTAAATTTCTAGGATTAATCTATTGTCGATTTCCATTATACTTGAGGTTTTGTGATTCTATTTTGTTGTTTTTCCACTTTTCAATACTATGTTATGCATTTGTTTGTTTAATTGAAGTGTATAGTATTGTATTGGTCATTTCGATGATGTATGTTCCTATAATCAATCATGTTTGTTTAATTGCGTGTGTTCATTCATGTTCGTTTAGTTCATGAGGGCTTAACCTGTTTGTTTAATTAGGAATAGGAATATATATCGGTAGTGGCAATTTCGTTTGTTAATTGTTCTTTACAATGAAGGAATAAAATCTGTATGGAGTTGGGAATTCACATGTAGATGATAGTTAGGAAATTGAGAACAATAGATTAATCGTCTTTAGATGTTGATAACCTTTTCAGCTGTATGTTTTTAATTGCTCTGTTTTTCATTGTCTTATTTTCTTCGATTGCATCCAAATCAAACCCCCCCAAAAACTTATTTTTGTGAAAAATAACACTTTAAGTCCTTGAGAGACGACATCAGGGTTGTCGCCCTAAACTACATTTTAAAACCCGCTCGTCCTTTTTGGCGCGTCTTGCGCAGTGCGACCAGGATCTAGATGGAACTCCTTGTGAGCCGGATGCGGGAGGACAAGTTGTGAATCTTAACGGTAGGGATTTAAGGTTTATAGCTAGTGCGTCTTTTGGAGGCATTTTATTTTACGTTGTTTAGGAAAGTTTGTATAAGTATGTACTGCAAGGGATCCCTACGGTGGGATACTCCTGGCAGTGTTGTGTCCCTTGATGGAAAGGCATATGTTGTGTATGTGTAATATAACTATGGTGTGTTTAATTTTCACAAGTTGTATGTGTTGTAGTTAAGTTTTTAATTCCTTCGTATTGTATTGAGCATGTGAATGTTTAATATCGTGATCTGGATTAGTTAATTGGGTTTTAATTTAATGGCTCTCGAGCCTGTGGGGGTGTCTCCTTACAACTCCTGAACTAGCGAACAGCCTTCACCATGATCACCACCCACTATGAGCACTTACGACCAAGTCTCCCAAGGTCACGAGTCTTCCATGGCCCATTCTCACACATTCATTGTTCGGTTTTACGTTTCGATCACATTTCCGGGTCCACATTTCACGCAACACATAAAATACCAAAAATGATATCAATGACCAACATAATTACGAATACTATCTAAAACCACACTTTATATATCAGGGCTTACTACACCAAGGTCTACGCAGCCCTTTTACTCATAAAAAAGCCAAGAACTAGCTTTCGTGATAACGAGCAGAATCCTTCTTATTTGATTACCAAAAACTATATCCGGATACCAAAAAGCATGTTTAGAACAAGATCAAAACCAAAGAATATTGAATAAAAAACTAAGCTTGTCGATGTTGGCAATGTTGACATATATGAAACTATGACATACCTTCGTCGATTAGAGAAACAACTTAGCCAAACTTGTAGAATTTGGAGCTACGAATACAATGGTGGGAGGGTCCTGCGGCTCTCTCTACTAGAAAACAGCTGCAGATCAACTCATAATTTCGTCCAAAATAATTAAAATGAAGAAGAAGCATGTCCTTTTATAGGACCTAGCATTCTTTAGCGTCCGATCACTACAGCTGACCGTGTTTGGCTTGATCAGGACACTTCCCACTCTCGAGCGTCTTGTGGCTTCCACCGTCCTACACAGCTTTGCATCGTTTGTGCAGCTTCCACACCTAGCCTCAAAAGAGCCCACGTTTGAGTGTGGCAATACTTAAGGTTGAGTCACTCCACGCTGAGCATCTTTCTGTTGATCAAGACCCATTTTCTCGCGTTTCTTCCCGTTCGAGTTCGTTCCAAGGCCAAATATCTTCAAATTTGAACTATAGCTTCCTTACATCATAGAAACATTATCCAATTCATATACATACTTAACTTACACCTTAATCCATATTTTTGAAAAAATGGGATGCTACATTACCACCCACTTAAAGAAATTTCGTCCTCAAATTTAGTGGTGGTTATATGCATCATGGTATGTTGAAACAACGGTTCTACTAGTACATTGCTCTCGATATAGCTCTCAATATCGTGGACTTATTAATTTAAACATATACCAACATGAAGTGTATTCCAATTTATCAAAAACTTAAGCATCCATAAAACTTATCAATTCATATACACGTATTATATATAGACTAGCGGCAAGACGAGCCTTTGTTGATTACGAATCTAGGCAAGTATACCTAGTCGTACAAGTATCGGTGGTGAGACTGGTTATCGTATCCACAGGGATCGGTTGCCAATTACCAATTCTCAAGTCAAACAACTATCTATACTAAATGAAGAAAGATCAAAACATAAAATAAAGCAACAAAAGCAATAAAATATTTTTGGTCTTTTTGGGAATTTTTATCAAACACTCTCACAATCTAGAAGATTATTACTCCCCAAAACCTAAGACTTTGCTTGTCCCCAAGAAAAAGTAATTGGAATGCAAATAGGGGTGTTGGGATTAAATTTCACTAAACCTTAGCCTCATGCAATACCAAGACCACCAATCCAGTTTATACTTCAAATATTAAAATTAACTTCAAGAAATTACTCAAGCCGATTCCTCGGATGACAAGAGCCTAAATCCACTAATAGACCCTAATTCCTTAGGTGGCCTAGATTAATGAATTTGCATTAATATTAAGGATTACACGATTACTAATAAATCAAACCCCATTCCTAGATGCGAGATTTACTAGGTGAATAATTCCAGATCAAGAATCAATAAGAACGTCCCAATTGCAAATCAATTCTCAAAATCAGTTCATGGGTAGCTAAGCCACAAAACGCATTAAGCAAAGGAATTAACCACTAATAGACAAAGCATAAACATAGATTGACAGATCAAGGCAATTACATAATATTCAGTTAAGCTACATCTAATCCCAACAAAAAGGGATTTTAGCTGCCCATAGTCAAAGAAACTACAAAAGAGAAAGAAAAGAGAAGAAGAAAACTCCATGACGAATCCTTCAATATTCTTCCAATCCAAGTGCAGAGAAAATGTCCCTTTTAGGGTTCCCATTCGCCCCCAACCGCAGCCTCCAAGTCTCTGTTAAAAGTTCTCTTTTTAGGTTCAGAATTCTTCCCCTCTGTTGTGCGCCCTCTCTAGCTCTCTTTAAAATGCAGTCATGGCATTCTTCTTTTAATCCCAAATCAATTATCTATTGGATATGTTTCAATCAAAACCAAATCATGAATTGATCCCCTAAGTAATCTTTGGCGTTATCTCCTTGCATATGGTGATTGATATTCTTTAATGACTTCAAATCTTCTAAATTAACTGCCCGATCAATATCTTCATCTTCTATTTTGATGGTAAGTCGTTAATATCCAAAATCATCAGATCCATCAATTAGGCCTCTTACATTCTTCTGGACTTTTGTGAATTGTCATTAAATATTTCCATTCCAAATTAAATTGGAGTCATCAATATCTTCAATTTTCAAGCTCCAACTTTATCCCAGGCTCATCTTGGGCATTTAATCTTTAATTTCTGTAAAACAACATCACAAAACCACCTTACCCGTTCAAGGTAAAAACTAACAAAAATCAAAGTAAAATTACCTAAACTATATGAAAATGCATGCAAAAATATACATGAAATATGATGTGAAATCACATTATCAAATCACCCAAGCTTATTCATTTGCTTCTCCTCAAGCAATCACTAAGGCAGAAGATATAAATAATCGAGCATGGATAGTGAACCAAGAACTAGAAGTAACTAATACAAGTAACAGGCATTTTCAAATAATTCAGCAAGAGACAATCGGTTTCAAGTCAATTAGAGCTTAGGTTTCTTAGACTCATATTCTCATTGATTAAGGCCTCTTTCTCACCTGAAAATCACCCATAAGCTTGTTCATTTTCTTGGCACTCTTTCTCACCTCACTCAAGGGTTTAGGGATATATGACAATTCGCTCCATTTTCCTCGAGGAATGAATTCTACCATAGGCTTGACTATCAACCAAATATGTACTTTATTAATGAAAACAATTAAGAATCAAGGGTCTTTTACTTTGGTTGTAAGCTGGGCCATGGGATTAATCGTTAGGTGGGGAAATAAAGAAAAGGAAATTTCAAAAGGCTACACAAAATATCAAGCATTGCAAAGCATGACACCTTCTAAAATACCTCTTTTTGGGTTTTGATTCATCTTTCCACCTTTCTTTCTTTTTGTTTTATTTCTCATTCCTTTTGTCATCCCCTTCTCTATATATATTTTCTTTTCTTTTCTTTTTTGATTTGGAGAAGGGAGATTTTCAATTCAAGAGAAATATTTTCTTTCTCATCCCGTACTTTTCACTACCTTTTACCCTTTTGTAATACTTTAAAAGGTGCCCTACCAAGCATATTCATCAAAGTAATTCAAGGTACCAAGAAAAGTATTTTATTCTTTTAGGCTCAAAATTGGGCAACTAAGGGGTAGAATTTAGTCAATCAAAGCTCAGAAGGCCGGAATAATACCTAGTGCCTCAATCATTTTCAAAAATGTTTTCAAAAATTTTTAAGCTTCAAAACGGTTTCAAGTCAAGTTCTAGAGAATACAATCCAAGAGGAATAACACTCTATCACAAAGAATGGGGTAGATTTAGTGAGTAACCCTTTTTGGCTCAAAAACTCACATTTAGTAGTTCAAAAATCAATGAGAAACACAAATCTACTGAACCACATGCTAATTATCAACTATCAAAGATCATCTCAAGAATTTTTTATTTGTAGCCTTATCACAAGAATAAAAAATTGGGTTCAAAAATTCACTATCTCAATTTAATTGGCACTCAGTTCTCACAATTGGATGCATAATCTAAGTAAAGGGGCAATCTATTCATGTGATCATGCAAAACTATGCCTATATGAATAACATGAAAAATGCAAAAAATTAAAAATAAAAAAAACTATTTGCAAAAATACCCTACCACAAGCTTAAAAACTTACATTGTCCCCAATGTAAATAATCAAGTTGGAGAGAGGAGAAAAGTGGAACAACTCACGAGGTGGTAGCGGTCTTTGGTTCACATGCCTAGTCAAAGAAGTGTTGGAAAATGTGTCACGGCCGTGATGCTCATCACGGGCGGCCGTGATCAGTCTGTCCAGGAAGAAGCTGTCACGACCGTGACCTCCATCCCGGCTAGGGCCGTGATGCTCTCTGATCTTCAGGGGCTATCTCGTCACGCCCGTGATGGATATCACGGGGTGGGACGTGATCCTTTCGATCCTCATGGCTGGCTCATCACGGTCGTGACCGTGTCACGACACTGGCGTGATGGTTGTTGACTTTGTTTCTCCCTGCCCTTTTGCTTCTCCTTCCTTCTTAGCCTGAAAACACTTAACAAATTTATTAATTTGTGATTTTTTTCCTCTTGATCTTCTCAAATTATTCAAGAGTTAAATTCAAAAACAAATGGAAACGAAAAAAAGAAAAATAAAACTTGGGTTGCCTCCCAATAAGCACTTCTTTAACGTCACTAGCTTGACAGGTAGGTGATCTCAAGGATCATGAAGGCGCACAGCTGAGATCAATCTCTCGATGTCACCACCCAAGTAGGCCTTGAGCCTTTGGCCATTGACTTTGAAGGTCCTTTTTGAAGTAGGATCCTCCACTTCTACAGCTCCATGAGATGAGACTTCTTTGACAATGAACGGTCCCGACCACTTAGACTTCAACTTGCTGGAAACAATCTCAGCCGGGAATTGAATAATAAAACTTGTTGTCCGCTGAAATGTTTTCATCACGATCTTCTTGTCATGGTAGGTCTTGACTCATTGCTTGTAAATAGCTGCATTCTCATATGCATTAAGGCGCATTTCCTCTAATTCATGCAATTGATTGACTCTTTTCTCACTGCCGGAGTGGCATCAAAATTCAAGAACTTCAATGCCCAAAAGGCTCGATGCTCCAACTCTACGGGTAGATGACATGCCTTCCCATAGACCATCGAAAACGGAGATAACCCCACGAAGTTTTCAATGCAGTCCGGTAAGCCCACAAGGCATCGTCAAGCTTCCTTGCCCAATCTTTTCTTGAAGTGGCCACGGTTTTTCAGAATTCTCTTAATCTCTCGGTTAGAGACCTCCGCTTGCCCATTTGTTTATGGATGATATGGAGATGCCACCTTATGCCTCACATCATACTTGGTCAACACATTTCTCAGTTGTGAGTTGCAAAAAGTGAGATCCCCCATCACTTATAAGAACCCTTGGGACACCGAACCGGAAAAGATGTTCTTCTTGATGAATTTAATCACTATTTGGGCATCATTCTTCGTATGTTGCAATGGCCTCCACCCATTTAGAAACATAGTCCACCGCCACCAAGATATATTGATTGGAGAATGAAGGTAGAAGTGGACCCATAAAGTATATGCCCCAGCAATCAAATACCTCAACCTCCAATATGTTTTGCAGTGGCATCTCATCCCTTTTTGAAATGTTCCCGGTCCTTTGGCACTTGTCACAACTCTTCACATGATTGTAAGAGTCCTTGAAGATTGAGGGCCAAAAGAGCCCAGATTGGAGGACCTTTGCAGCTGTCCTATCCCCATTGTAATGTCCACCATATGGAGAGTTATGGCAATGCCACAAAATATTCTTCGCTTCTTCTTGACTAACACACCTCCTCCACAAGCCATCTGGTCCAACCTTAAACAGAAATGGATCATCCCACACGAAATGGTTGGCATCCCGGAAGAATTTTTTCTTTTGTTGCCAAGTGAGGTGCTCTGGCACAATGTTGGCTGCCTTGAAGTTTGCCATGTCGGCAAACCATGGTCTTTCATGCACCAGAAATAAGGCCTCATCCGGGAACTCATCCTGAATGTCTTTTTCTTCTATAGTAACCTCTTCATTCACCAACCGAGATAAGTGGTCAGCCACCACATTTTCGCTGCCTTTTTTGTTCTTGATGACTAAGTCAAATTCCTGCAATAATAGAATCCACCTTATGAGTCTTGGTTTAGAATCTAACTTAGTCAACAAATATTTAATTGTAGCATGATCAGTAAAAACAGTGACTTGTGACCCAATTAAGTAGGAACGAAATTTTTCCAATGCAAACACTATGGCTAGCAACTCTTTTTCAGTTGTTGTATAATTTATTTGGTTTTCATTGAGAACCTTGCTAGCATAGTGAATGGCATGGAAAAACTTTTTCCTTAGCTGTCCCAAAACTACCCCACTCGCGTAGTCACCGGCATCACACATTAATTTAAATGGTGACTCCCAGTTGGGTGCAACAAGAACGGGAGCAGAGATCAACTTGTCTTTCAAAATCTGAAAAGAGGTAAGGCAAGCAGTATCATACACAAATGGTGTGTCCTTGTTCAAAAGGCCACACAACGGCTTTGCTATTTTTGAGAAGTCTTTGATGAACCGCCGGTAAAAGCCTGCATGCCCAAGAAAACTCCTCACACCCTTGACATTCACTGGTGGAGGTAGTTTCTCAATTACATCAACCTTGGATTTATCCACTTCGATCCCCTTAGCTGAAATCTTGTGCCCAAGCACAATGCCTTCCTGCACCATAAAATGACACTTCTCCCAATTTAAGACTAAATTGGTGTCCATGCACCTCTTTAACACAGCAGCAAGGTTAGACAAACAATTATCATAAGAGGAACCGAAGGGCATCTTCCGATAGGTAAAAACTCCAAAAGGACATGTGAAGGCAGTTTCTCTTGGTCTTCCAGGTTAACCGCAATTTGGTTATAACCCGAATAACCATCCAAGAAACAATAATAAGCTTGCCCGGCCAACCTTTCTAACATTTGGTCCATGAATGGAAGTGGAAAGTGATCTTTCCTAGTAGCTTGATTTAACTTCCGGTAATCTATACACATTCGCCAACCTAGTGACCATTCTAGTTGGGATCAACTCATTCTTCTCGTTGGTCACGACGGTCATGCCACCTTTCTTGGGAACCACTTGCACCGGACTCACCCAAGCACTATCGAAAATCGAATATATCATTCTAGCTTCAAGGAGTTTCAGAACCTCCTTCCTTACCACTTCTTTCATTGTAGGATTGAGCCTCCTTTGCGGTTGGACCACCGGTTTAAATTCAGCCTCCATCATGATCTTGTGCATACAAAATGCAGGACTAATACCTTTCAAATCTGAGATGGACCATCCAATTACTGTTTTGTGCTCTCTAAGCACCCTTACAAGTTTCTCCTCTTCCAACTTGGACAATACATTGCTCACTATGACAGGATTTTCATCATTCTCACCAAGGAACACATATTTCAAGTGGGGAGGTAGAGGTTTAAGCTCTAACTCGAGCTTCTCTTGGACTTCATCCTTTTTGAGCTCTTCTTTCTTAGTATTGGCAGCATGTTGAATGGGTTGAGCTTTCAAATCACACAAACAGTCTTCTATTTCCTTCTCCTCTTCCTCATCAAGATTTTCAATAGAACTCATGATTACCTTCTCAAGAGTAGAGGAATGGTGTTGATGTGCAAGGACTTCATTAGCCACTACATCCACAATATCCATGCGGAAACAATTCTCTTCATCACTCGAGCGATGCATGACTTCAAATACATTGAAAGTAACCTCTTCATCTTGTACTCTAGTCGAAGGCGGCCTTTTTGTACATCTATCAAAGCACGACCAGTTGCTAGAAAAGGTCTCCCCAATATAAGTAGAACTTCTGCATCCTCCTCCATGTCTAATATCACAAAATCCGCTGGGAAGATAAACTTAACCACTTTAACCAAAACATCTTCCAGAATACCATAAGGACGCTTGATTGATCTATCGGCTAGTTGCAATGCCATCCTTGTTGGTTTCACTTCACCACCTCCAAGCTTGTTGAAGATTGAAAGCGGCATCAAATTGATACTCGCCCCCAAGTCACACAAGGCCTTCCCAATAGCAACGCTCCCAATAGTGCAGGGGATTGTAAAACTACCAGGATCTTTAAGCTTTGGAGGTAGCTTCCTTTGAAGTATTGCACTGCATTCTTCCGTCAAGGCAATAGTCTCACCTTCTTTGAACTTCTTTTCTTTGTAATCAATTCCTTCATGAAACTTTCATAAGTGGGCATTTGCTCTAGTGCTTCAGCAAAAGGTATGTTGATTTGTAGCCTCTTAAAGATGTCAAGAAATTTGGCAAACTGCTCTTCCTTCTCCTTCTTCTTGCTTAAGTGAGGATATGGCAACTTTACATAAGAGGGGATCACTTGAGGCTTGTCTCCATCTTTCAAAATCTGACTTCTACTCCTTCTCAAAATTGAATTTTCATCCACTAACTTTTCCCTCTTGTCTTCTTCCTCTTCCTCTATTACAACCTCTTTGCCTTTTTCCTCATTCAACTCAATTTTTTCAGCACTCAACTCTGTTTTTCAGCAACTCTCTCATTTTTCAACAAAAGCTCACCACTCTCTTCATCAAGACTTTTACCACTCCTCAAAACAATAGCCTTACAATGCTCTTTAGGATTTATTTGAGTATTACCTGAAAAGCTGCTGCTAGATTGTTCCGCTAGTTGCTTTTGCAATCTGTCCCAACTTGAACCTCCAAGTTCTTTATAGAAGCATCGGTGTTTTTCTGGTTTGACATGGACATTTGCATGAATTGATTGAGGGTGTTCTCCAAGATAGAAGTCCGAGTCTTGAGGCGGTTGTGTAGGAAGAGGCTTGCTTGCTTGTCCAAGCATCTTGTTTCCAACCAAAACTCCTTTGATTCCTCCACCCTTGGTTGTAATTGTTGAAGTATTGGTTGTTACCTTGCCGCCTATAGTTCCCCATATAATTAGCTTTCTCATGGGAACTAGGTGTGGCCTCACACTTTCCATTATCATGATCTCCTCCACAAAAGTCACATCTCATTACTGTTGAGGTGGCATGGTTGTCCCTTGAATGGTTTGGAGTTGTTGTGGGAGTTGAGCTAGTTGCTTGGTAATTGACTCCAGTTGTTGTGTCATAAGCTTATTTTGAGCCAAAAGTGCAGTTTGTGAATCTAACTCCAACACTCCCCTTCTTGATGTGGGACCTCGATCATGATGCATCAAATAGTCATTGGATGCCATAGCTTCTATCAAAGTTAATGCTTCCTCGGGTGTCTTTGTGTTCATGGAACCTCCAGCCAAGGCATCCAACATATACCTGGTTGACGGCCTCAATCCATTGCAAAATATTTGCATTTGGGTAAGATCCTCAAACCCATGATTTGGACATCTTCGGAGCAGATCTTTGAACCTTTCCCATGTGTTATGAAGAGTCTCACCCTCTTGTTGAGAAAAGCTTATGATATCACTCCTTGTCTTCACAAATCTTGAGGTGGGAAAGAATATTGCAAGAAATTTTGCCTCTAAGTCATCCCATGTAGTGATGCTCCCCCTTGGTTGAGATTGGAGCCAAGACTTGGCTCTATCTCTTAGAGAGAAAGGAAACAACCTTAGGCGAAGTGCATCATCGGAAGCGCCATTCATCTTCATCGTATCACATAACTCCAGGAAGTAGGAGATATGATTATTAGGATCCTCTTTCTCCAACCCAGCAAATTGATTTTGTGAAACCATATTCAAGAGAGCTAGCTTGATTTCAAAATTGTTGCAGTTAATTGGAGGCCTCACTATGCTAGTGACATGCCGATTGACATTTGTATTGACATAGTCCCCAAGTGTCCTCCGTGGTGGAGCACCTTCACCATTGCCTGCCATCTTAGGTGATTCTTAATGAACTTGTGAAGTGGAAGTCTCTTGCTCTTCTTCTTGTTGTTCTAACAGTTTCTGCTGTCTTGCTTGCCTCCGATTCTCCCTAGCTGTTCTTTCTATTTCAGGATCGTAGAGGAGTTGGTCAGCTGGGATAATACCTCGCATACACAAAAGTCTAGGCACCAAGAATGTTAGCACTTAAATGACAGCAAACAGAAACAGCAAATAAACCAGAAAAAGAGTGACAACAAAAACAAAACAGAAAAATATGACATCAAAAATGAGAAGCAGATAATGAGAAAGAATTTTTTTGCTTAAATTAGTAATCGAAATGGATATGCTCATATTGAAACACACGATGCCCGCAACATCAAAAACTTTTTGATTACAAATCTAGGCAAGTATACCTAGCCGTACAAGTAATACTGGTGGTGAGACCTAAGTTATCGTATCCCACGAGGGATCGGTTGCCAATTACCAATTCGCAAATCAAACAACTATCTAGACTAAATGAAGAAAGATCAAAACATAAAATAAAGCAACAAAAGCAATAAAATATTTTTTGGTCTTTTTGGGAATTTTTATCAAACACTTGGAATGCAAATAGGGGTGTTGGGATTAAATTTCACTAAACCTTAGCCTCATGCAATACCAAGACCACCAATCTAGTTTATACTTCAAATATTAAAATCAACCCACGAAATTACTCAAGCCCTGATTCCTCAGATGACAAGAGCCTAAATCCACTAATAGACCCTAATTCCTTAGGTGACCTAGATTAATGAATTTGCATTAAGATTAAGGATTACACGATTACTAATAAACCAAACCCCATTCCTAGATGCGAGATTTACTAGGTGAATAATTCCAGATCAAGAATCAATAAGAACGTCCCCATTGCAAATCAATTCTCAAAATCAGTTCATGGGTAGCTAAGCCACAAAAAACATTAAGCAAAGGAATTAAACTCTAATAGAGAAAGCATAAACATAGATTGACAAATCAAGGCAATTACATAATATTCAGTTAAGCTACATCTAATCCCAACAAAAAGGGATTTTAACTGCCCATAGTCAAAGAAACTACAAAAGAGAAAGAGATAAGAGAAGAAGAAAACTCCATGACGAATCCTTCAATCTTCTTCCAATCCAAGAGCAGAGAAAATGTCCCTTTTATGGTTCCAATTCTCCCCCAGCCCTTTGACCTCCAAGTCTCTGTTAAAAGTTCTCTTTTTAGGTTTAGAATTCTTCCCCTCTGTTGTGCGCCCTCTCTAGCTCTCTTTATAATGCAGCCGTGGCATTCTTCTTTTAATCCCAAATCAATTATCTATTGGATATGTTTCAATCAAAACCAAATCAGAATTGATCCCCTAATTAATGTTGACGTTATCTCCTTGCATATGGTGATTTATATTCTTTAATGACTTCAAATCTTCTAAATTAACTGCCCAATCAATATCTTCATCTTCTATTTTTATGGTAAGTCATTAATATCCAAATCATCAGATCCATCAATCAGGCCTCTTACATTCTTTCTTGGACTTTTGTCAATTGTCATTAAATATTTCCTTTCCAAATTAAATTGGAGTCATCCAATATCTTCAATTTTCAAGCTCCAACTTTATCCAGGCTCATCATGGCTCATCTTGGCTCATCTTGGGCATTTAATCCTTAATTTCTGCAAAACAACATCACAAAACCACCTTACCTGTTCCAAGGTAAAAACTAACAAAAATCAAAGTAAAATTGCCTAAACTATATGAAAATGCATGCAAAAATGTACATGAAATATGATGTGAAATCACACTATCAAGCACTGACATGTGAGACACCCTCTACCCCGCGTGTATTTATAACAACATAAGAGGAAACAAAATAATTTAAAATAAAAATAAAAACACATGCATTATCATTTATTTAAAATAAAACCATGGTAGAAAGGTTCACATGAACATATCTCAATGCGGAAATAAAACAAGATTTAAAAGGAAACATAACTATAAAACGAAACCCAACCCCGGTGTCATATTATAGAACTAGTATAACCTAAATCTGGAAACAAATCAGATAACAACAGAAACTAAAGAAATCCTAAACTCCTAGTAGCGGCTCCTCACAGTCACTCTTCAATAGGCTGCTCACCATCCTCTGCATAACAAAAAGGTACATGGAAAGCAAACGACAGAAAAACGGGGAGTAAGTAACATGTATAAAACACAACGGTAAGGGAAGTAGTTAGAAAGATTAGCATACATCACAATCAAGCATGTTATAACATAACAACATACATAACATATTCATATCATTTAGATCTTCTCAACAAATGTATGCTATGCGGTGAAGTACTACTCCACTACTCTCCATTATGCATGTGGATCCAAACTACCTCATGAAGACAACGTCGGAGTTACATATCCACATTGGCCAATAAGCACCAATGCCGACAGTTTACCAAATCATGGGTGAACCCCTTGGATAGCTGATGCACCGTACTCTAGGATGCACCACCATGGGGGCCACGATTCACCTAACTCTAGGATGAACCACCGCGGACGGCCAGATCGCCTTACTCTTGGACGACCTACCCTATGTTGAGCTTCCCCCACTAACATCTCCAATGCATGAATGCATGAGCAACAACAACAAGCAGCAAATGTAACCACCACCTCTAATTTGGCCAATAAACACCAAAGTTTTAGCACCATCAACACCTTGACCAATAAGCATCAAGACTCCCTTGGCCAATAAGCACCAATGTTCAACATCATCAACACCTTGACCAATAAGCATCAAGGATACTTTGGCCAATAAGAACTAAAGTATAACAACGTACGGAAACACATCGTTACCAACTTAACCAACCTAACGTTCATAATTATCTTATTAAGTCTTCATTAATTATCTAGCTTGTCTTTACTTCGATTGGTGTCTTGTTTCATCATTGGGAACAATTGGGTATAGCCACACTTTATTCTTAATTCACGTCTGTTATGCTTGGAGGAGCACGGGCGTGCTGCCCCGACTGGCCGTCTTTGGACTTTAAGTGCGGCACGGTCGTCTTTGTCTATTGAGCACACACCATGCTCATTTGGAGAATGACAAAGATCGACACAGGCACAAAGGGTTGGAAACCCTTGTCAGACATCCTAGGGCATTCATGGATCAATCCTATTGGCTTTTACTACACCATCAATAACTAATCTTGAGATAGCCCATTGTGCCATTAAATTAAAACCTCATTAATTAACACTTAATCATGACATTAACGTCAAACGATATCTGAGAACGAAGATATTAAAAACTTAATTATAAAACATACAACTTCCAAAAATATAAACCATCACACCATAGACATACTACTCATACACCACATAAGTCTATCGATCGGAATAGAAAACACTTTCTAGGGTATCCAAGCGAGAGGATCCCCAAGTACATACTAATACAAGCTGTCATACTCAACGTAAAATAAAACGTCCAAAATGACGCACCTTTGGACATCCACACTAAACTCTATCGCTAGAATCCATAGCTCGTCCTCCAGCATCTGTCTCATAAGGAGTTCCATCAAGAAACTCAGTAGCTGGATCCTCCGAAGGGTCTTCTCATCAGATCACATAACCAAAACAAATACAATATAGCAAAATAGGAGATAAGAAACGGTTCTATCATCATAAGCAGAAAAGGAATCATAGCATACAATACAATAATATTCAAAGACACTCATCACATATATATTACATTCATCCCTAATTTAGGGTATCATCCTCTACCCTTGCTCTCATGCAACTAAACTTTTATGCCGACGTGAGCACCACAATCCTGTCACACAACCTCCATCATAATAGGGATGTTAGTCCTTCGTCCGAGCGAGAACTCCCCTCTATCATATATATATCCAGATGTATATATATACATAAATGGTTCAAAACCACAGTAGCCCGAAGCCACAGTAGCCCAAAGCTACACGGAGCCGCTCTACAAGAACTACGGATATATCTACGGATATGCTGACCTCATGCGTTCCACTAACACGGCTGCAATCTCGTCATGCATCTACATGGTTCTCGCCGACGTATATCGAGTCATACCCTAGTGCCTTAACCTCTCATCACTATCTCATAAAATATCTCAAGTTATATCTCGTCATTAATCTCATCATAATAAAATATCATTTAATTAGGTTAGGCGCGTCTAAAAATCTCATTCATTTTTTCCCCAATATACATATCTCCCGACCAACATATATCATTGCCTAAATAACACCAAAACATGAAATAGCATATATGCACGTTATCGAGACCAAACAAATTATGCACAAAAAATAATAATAAAATATTCAGGTATCCCAAAACATCACATAAAGTTTGTTACCACAACTAGCGCATCACAAACAGTTCAAC
Source organism: Sophora flavescens (assembly GCA_030762895.1). Classification (NCBI taxonomy): domain Eukaryota; kingdom Viridiplantae; phylum Streptophyta; class Magnoliopsida; order Fabales; family Fabaceae; genus Sophora; species Sophora flavescens. Next base: position 20,165,821 of record CM061069.1, read on the forward strand.
AGTTATAAAATCAGACATCCTCGAATATTATAAAATTATCCTAACGGTGATAGACCTAGAATCCCCAAATCATTATTGATACTATGGGGTAGTTTCCAATGTGATTTTGGTATTGTCGATTTAGTTCCCAACCACTATTACATTACTTATCCATTATAGGGAATTCTTCCCACAAACACGGGACCCATGAAATTGAACCTCCTCGTTACCACACCAAAAGCTACTAGTCAACCTTTAACCAAAACAACATAAAACAAACTAAGTTAACAAAATCAATCTATGGTAACACTAGGCTAGGGTTTAGCGAATGAGTTCAAAATAGGGCTAGGGTTATTTTCTCATTTCAATCTTTTGGATACTAGTCAATGGAATCCTAGATAGCATGGAGAAATTGCCACCAGTCAAAAATTTGAAAACAACACCACTTAACTCACTAGGGTAGGGTTCAGCCATAAGAGTAAAAATTAGCTAGAAATTTTTTTTGATCGCAAGCGCTTGGATCATCAACCTAGGGATCTTAGATAGCTTATAACAATCATCATCCAAGTTAAAAATGGAAGAAAACACATTTGACCCATTTAGATGGGCATTTGACCATGATATAAAAATAGGGCTAGGAATTTCTTTTGATTTCAAGCTTCTAGATCTAACAAATAGAGGTATTAGAGAGGTAAGATCAAGTGTCATAACACTTAAAACAATTTTCTATGATTTTCCATGAATTTATAAAGAAAAGAGCATGAAACTTGATCTTGAGAAAAACCTAATGGAATCAATCATTTTCAAGAGGGGGATGGAAGAATAGATCATGGGGAAGGAGGTTATACCTCTAAATGATGAAAGAAATGATGAAAAGTGATCAAAATAACAAGCTTTCAAGAATGGAAAGTTAGAGTATTTTGGAGCAAATGAACATAAGCATGTGTGAAGAAGAAGAAGAAGAAAATGAAATTACCTAAGTGTCTTGAATGGTTAGGGCAGTGTAGAATGGGGGTAATTTGGTCCAAAAAATGTTGGACAAAGTTGGAAATACACAGAAAGTTCAAGGGCAATTTGGTCATTGGATTAAGGAGGTTAGCAATTTTGTGATAACTTCATAATTACATGGTGAGTCAAGGTGGTGACTCACCCCATGACTCACCACCATAGGTGGCAAGTGCACCTCCTTCCGGTGTCCGGTTCTATCTCTGCACATCCGTTCCCTACTCCGTCGTTTACCCGATTTAATTTTCTCGTGCGTTTTCCTTAAAAATTCACCCGTAAAAAGTATAATAATATATTTTTGAATAAGAATTTCAAAATATCCTATATCGTTTAAAATATGATATAAAACTAAACTGTTTCGTTCTCGGGTCAAAATAAGGTTTTCTGCTCAGTAAAATTTTACTGTCAGTGAAAACACAGACCGGATTTCGTCTGAATTTTAAACCCAAATTTTTAACGTAACCTTCTACCATAAGGTAGAGTATAAATATGATTTTTTTTATCCAAAATCATTTCCTTGGTCTCAGGTAAAAATATAAATAAATATATTGTTACCGGTAATACAACTTATACAAAAAGCAGGGTGTTACAAATCTCGTTGCACTTAATTAATCTCCATGTCTTATATTTACTGGGAATTAATATTTTAATTCCTGTTTCATTATTAATGTCCCTAAAACACTCATGGGTCAATCATAGGGTCTTGACTATACCATTGAGCAATAACCTTGCCTCTCATTACTATAATTCATGTTTTATGAACAATTGGGGACTTAGTCCTTTAATTCCATATATTATTAATAAGCCCTATTATTTAATTAGAGTCTTATTAACGTTAACAACATCAAACTCAAGCATACGTTCATCCATGGCATGGCAACATCATCAACAAGCATTTATTCATGGCATAAACATCATCATCATCAAAACTCATAAATGACATGCCAATTGTAAATAAACATTGATAAACATATAGCAAAACAATCATTTAGGTAAATAGCAAACAATAGGGTCATGGGTTAACCCTTCATCTTATGCTACCCCCAATGCCTACATGATCATACTATCCCTTCTCCCCATATCTGGTATGAAGATTCCTCTAACACCAACGTAACGAAACTACTTTGGCTCCCTCAAATGGCTCGACGAACTCGTCAAATACAAGAGGATTAAGAAAAAGAAAAGGAGATTAAAAGGAAAAGGAAAAGGAGATTAAAATAGGCATAACCAATTTACCGTAACTGGCACAGTCGTGCGATTCCTCTCCCAAACGACAACAAGAAATCCAAGAACTATGATGGGTTCAAAGGAAATGGGGTAAGGAGAGGTTTTCAGTCGCACTAGGGTTGCAAAAGTACCAAAATGAGGGTTTCCACCACAACCCTCACAAAACACTCCTTATATAAACCACCAGACCATATAAATCATAAAGTCTAGTAATGAGTGGAGGGTATAGAATTTGCATCCTGTTGTGGGATGCTGCAGCAACCGCTATTGCTCTATTTCAAGCATTGGGTGCTCTGATGCGTGTGCTCCTCCGGGTGCACCCACGCTTGGTGTAAGACACCCTCTCTTCTGATTCTTCAGTTTCCTCCTCAGCATCTTCTATTGCATCAGCCTGCTCAACTTCATCATCTTCATCAGCATCCTTTGCTGCAGCCTCCACCTTTTTACCCTTGGTTGCAGCAGATGATGAAACTTGTTTTGCTTTCTTTGAAGGAAGAGGATCTTGAAATTCCTCTTCCTCTTCTTCACTTGAAGCATACTCAGCAGCAATCTGACTGATGATGATGTTTCTTGCAGCTGTACTCTTAAACTTCTTGATTTGCTTAGAGGGTTGAGGAGTAGTCTTGGCAGCTTCAGTGGCAGGGGGTGGAGCTTCTTCAGTTGCTACAGCATGAGTTCTCTTTGTACCCCCCTAGTCCTTCTGTGGGCTGTCAGAAATTACCTTCTGTTTATTGGGATCGGTTGCCAGAACAATGGCTTATTTTTCAATGGGGGAATACCCAACCAAGCATGGTCAGAAGAGGCACTGTGAGCAGGAGTTGCATTGATGTTGATATTTGGGTTAGTGGTGGTGGGAGTGGGTTCAGTGGTCTCAGTAGGGACTTTTTCTTCTTCTTCAACAAGGGGCAGAATCTCTCTAGGGAATGTGGGCATAGGAGTATCCATCTTCATGTTGTTCAGCTTTAGGATTTGTTTTTCCCATTGAAACTTCAGATAGCTGAATTCCCATAACTTCTTTTCCCGCTTGATATGTTGCTGCAGCATGTCAGTCAGTTGATCCAATTTTTTCTCCAGCACCCCTGAGTGGTCCTGCTGCTCTGAGGCATTTTCATGCTGCAGCTTTGAGGCACTTGCTTCAGCCTTCTCTGAGTTGGAAAAGAGTAACAGAATGCAGTTCATGTTTATTGGGCCAGAGTTCTTTTCCAAGCCTTCTCCAGGGTTGTACTCTATTCCTCGATGCAGGCAAATCCGTGATTAAGAAATAGAAAATCAGAGTCCCCTTATTCTTCATAGCGCAGGTGCAAATTTCCTCCTTGATCATTTCCCCCACATTGATTTTCTTGTTTTTCAGAATGCAGTGAATAAGGACTAGCCTTTCCTTCCCTACTGTTTCCAGATGAGCAGTTAAGGACAGCCTGTGCCTCAGGAAGTGATACCATACTTTCTCTAAAGGTTTCAGCATAGGCCTAGCAAACTTTAGTTGGCCTTCTGCCTGTTGAATCCACTCTGCTCTAGCAAAAGCAAGGTCCTTCTTAATCTGCTGCAACTGCTTCTCTGTAACCTTCTTCAGTATGAGACCATATTCATCTTCCAAATTTTCCAGACCCAGCTTCATGTTGATAGTCTTGGATGAAAACGAGACCTTTCCTCCTCGAATGACCATAAGAGACTGGGCCTCAGAGCTAATGTTCTTGTAAAACTCCCTCACCAAAGGAGTACAGAAACCAGCAGGGTGTTCTACAAACGTCTTCCCGGTCGTGACCCTCAATGACTTCAACCACCTCTCCGATGAGGCCATAGTTGAGGCCTTTTCCATACTTGAGCCCCTTTCTCAGAATGAAGGTTTCTGTTGATGGTCTCGGTTTCAAATTTAATCTTTGTCTCAGTGTTGGCCCAGGAACCAGTGGGTTCCTTCTCAGTACTTGAAGTGGGTTGGGGAATCTTGGTGGCTCGGTGTTTTTGGTTGGAACTAGAAATGTTAAGAGGAAGAATGAGGGTTAGGGTTTCGGTTTGGACAGAGAAGGTAGAAGAGGAGTTTGTGTAGCTGGTAGTGGGTGGATGGAGCGTGAGGGAGGGGTATTTAATGTGTCAGGGTAGGGTGTGGGTTGGCTGAGAAGGGTGTTGAGGTGTGGGCGAGTGGGTAATAAAGAGGGAGAGATACAGGATGTTGTCTTTGTTGGTTAAGGGTTTTGGTGGCAAGTGTTTCCTCCCTTGCCCACATCTTTCTTCATTTAAAAGATTTTAAAAAAAATTTAAATTGTACCCCCTTTCTGTTTCCCACAACAAACAAAAGGACAACTGGCCCTATTGTATCTTTGTCAGATGTTGGCCCCCATTTCACCAAAATGGCCACTCACACCCACCACAAGTCAGGCTCTGATGCAACATTGCTCCTCTAGCCTAGGCCTAGCTCCTTGCAGTCCAGCTTGCTTTTTCTTCTATTCTCCTTCCACCTTCTTCTTTTTTCTTTTCTTTTTTTATATGTATCCCCCTTCAGAAACATGGAAAATTCACCAATTTTTAATTTATTGATGGGCTGTCTCCCAACAGCGCTTGTTTTATCTGGTCTATAGCCTGACCATGCTACAACATATCATGCAGTGTCATTCAGAGTGGTGGTGACCTTCATTCTGTCTAAAGGCTCACCAAAATAGTGTTTAACCCTCTGACCATTCACCTTGAATTCTCTACCATTCTCTGCATCTAGCAAGTCCACTTCCCCATGGGGGTAAACTTTCATTACCTTGAATGGTCCATACCACCTTGATTTGAGCTTGCCAGGAAACAATTTCAACCTTGAGTTGAACAGCAACACTTGTTCTCCCTCATGAAATGATCTATGATGGATCCTCTTGTCATGTGAAGCCTTAGTTTTAGCTTTATAGGCTTCAACATTTTCATAAGAGAACAATCTGTGTTCTTCCAATTCATTTAGCTGCAGCATACGAGCTACTCCAGCTTCTTTTAGGTCAAAATTCAGCTTCTTAATTGACCAAAAAGCCTTATGTTGTAGCTCCAAGGGAAAATGGCAAGCTTTTCCATAGACCAACCTATAAGGAGACATCCCCAAAGGTGTCTTGAATGCAGTTCTGTATGTCCACAAGACCTCATCCAGATGTAAAGACCAATCTTTCCTTGTGGGGTTCACCATTTTCTCCAAAATTCTTTTTATTTCCCTGTTAGATAGCTCAGCTTGGCGATTATTTTGTGGGTGATAGGATGTGGCCTCTTTATGTTTGACTCCTTATTTTGAAAGTAACTTAGAGAAGATTTGGTTGAAAAAAATTGGTACCTTCATCACTAATGATAGCTCTTGGGGTGCCAAATTTAGAAAATATATTTTTTTGTAAGAATTTTGACACCACCCGAGCATCATTTTTAATAGTAGTCACAGCCTCTACCCATTTGGAAACATAATCAACATCAACTAGAATGTAAAGGTTGCCAAAGGATGGGGAAATGGTCCCATGAAATCTATTCCCTACACATAAAAAAGTTCAATTTCTAAAATGGTGTTCAAGGGCATTTCATTCTTGTTGGACAGGTTTCCCACCCTTTGGCATCTATCACAATGTTTAGCAAAACTATGTGTATCTTTAAAAAGAGTAGGCTAGAAATAAACTGATTGGAGGACCTTGGCAGCAGTTCTCATGCCACCAAAGTGACCTCTATATGCTGAAGCATGGCAGTGATTTAGAAAGTCAGGGAATTCCGACACGGTCGTGCTTCCCTTGAGCACGGCCGTGCTCATGGCCCAAGCAGCCACTGAGCACACCAACAAGCACGAGGTCGTGCTTAACATGAGCACGGCCATGCTCATGTACCAGAAAGGGACTTTTCACTTAAAAATCCCACTTAACCCCATTTTAACATTCCTAGGGCGCATTTCTAAGAGGCTAACTGTTAGAACCAAAGTGGTTTTAGGTTAAAATAATCTCTTAAGTTTTGATGTTAACAAAAAGGTTAAATTTTTACGGCAAAGTGTTTTTCAAAGATCTAACTTGTTTGTTATTAGTTTGCATGGATTACTTGATTTATTCGAGTCAGAGGAACTAAAATTTAAAGTATGGAATCTATCAGATTCTATTTCAATCCTCTAGATGGGTCTACAACCCTTTGTAAAATTCTGAGTCCATTATATTTCAAGTAGACGTGATCGTAAAACTAATTAAGATAGATGAGATCTTAGAATCAACTAAGGTAGACGAGCTGTTAAAGAAGAATCAAGTAGACGAGACTTTGAAATATAACACGTCCAAAGACTTGATAGACGGAGTGGCTTCACTAGATGCCACATCGCCAGACGAGCTCTTAAGTAAAGCACGTCCATCTCTCAGAACTAGATGCAACTATCAGCAGACAAGCTCTTCTCTCTGATAAGTTAATCTTGCACGTCCAAAGACCTGCGCGTCCACTAGTTTAACCAATCCAAGCTTAAGCGTATTTATTATCAAATGATTGCGTATTTATTTCAAAGAATATATGTCTTTTACTCTTGATGCTTCTATTATATAAAATCTTTATCTCTTGGATAAAAGAACTTCGTACCATCGAAATCATAAACCTTTGTACTCTGTCAAACTATATTGCTGTAAAGAACATGTCAAGTACAAAGAAGGAAAGTCAGAAAGCAACCTTTGGTACATCAGATAAGTGACAGTTCTACTCTGAGCATTCCTCTGATAAACAAAAGCACTTCTCAGTGAAGCATATCAAGTTATCAGTTTCAATGGATCCTAGCATTTAATGCTATCTTAAACGGATATTTGAAGATGTGTATATATAGTAGACGACCCCAAGAGAAGAAACAACTTGATGCTTTGTGAAATTTTCAAAGTGCCAAATCTACGATTAAATTTCATTTGAATTCTTTCATTTGTATTCTTCTCGATCTTAAACTTTTATATTCTCACACATAGTGAGTTCATAGATCAAAATCTTAAATCTCTATGTTAGAGTTAGGGCCTAAGAGGCTTTGGTAGAGAAAGAATACTTGTAAGCCTTGAAGAGGTATTGAATACTTGTAAAGTTATTGGATTATAGTACGGAAAAACCTTCGAGGTAAAGGGAATGGGCGTAGCTCTTGGTTGGAAAAAGAGTGAACCATGATAAAACACTTGTGTGAATCTTCTAAAACCTTATCTTTTATAGTCTTTGTTTATACTTATTGTGGGGTTTTTTGAATGAGTTTGTTAACTCTTTAAAAAATGTTTTCTTGTTTGTGTGTTGTTTTTTGTGATCTGCTTGTAAAAGTATTTGAGAAAAGGATTTTTTGAAAGTCTGTTAAGAAACACAATTCAACCCTCCCTTCTTTTGTTTCCCTATGTCAACTTCAGTTGGTATCGAGAATCAGCCTCGAAAGGGTTGAGCATCTAACAAGTGTTGAGGGAATACATTCCAACAAGCATGGATCTTTGAAGGACAAGCAATCAACGGACCTCCTTTCTTTGATGGTTGTGATTATGACTACTGGAAAAAGAGAATGATGGCTTTTCTTGATGCACAAAACGTGGACATCTGGGAGCTGATTGAAACTGGCTACACTGAGCCAAGAGATGATGTTGGAGCTGCTATTCCTAAAGCTCAATGGACTCAAGAGAAAAAAAATCAACATCAACTCAATCTGAAAGCTAAGCACTATTTGATGTGTGCTATCACCAGATCCGAGCATGATAAAGTCCACAGCTGTAACACTGCTAAGGAAATATGGGATACTCTTGCCCTAGCTCATGATGGGTCATACCAAGTCAAGAAGTTAAAGATAAGCATGTTGGTTCATCAGTATAAATTATTTAAGATGGTTGAACATAAAACTATAGATCAAATGTTCGGAAGATTCCAAACCATCACCAACAGTCTTAGATCTCTTGGAAAAGCTTATGAAAATAGAGATCATGTTAGAAAGATCTTGAGGAGCTTACTTAAACAGTGGAGACCTAAGGTCCGCTATTCAGGAAGCAAACAACCTCAATACTATCACTTTGGAGGAACTTCTTGGATCTCTAAAAGTTCATGAGCTTGAGCTCAATGAAGAAGAAAGTTCCAGAAAAGGAAAATCGGTCGCCCTAAAGGCAAAGAAAGCTAGCTCTTCCAAAGTTCTGAAAGCTGAGAAATCCTCTCATGAAGCAGACCCTTCTGACAGTGATGAAGGATCTGATGAGGATGAACTGTCTTTCATCTCTAGAAAGATTCAACATATGTGGAGAAAGAAAGGTGGTTTCAGAAGGAAGTAGTTTAACAAAAAGTTCATCAAGGAGAAGTCAGACTCTACAGAAAAAGGTCCACCTCTGTGCTTTGAGTGCAAGAAGCCTGGTCATTTCAAAGCTGACTGCCCAGAACTGAAAGACAAAAAGAAGTTCTTCAAAAAGAAGAAGGGTTTGATGGCTACTTGAGAGGATCTGGATCTGTCTTCATCTGATGAAGAAAATGAAGCAGAGGTACTTCATTCGAAAGTGAATACACTGATGCTGAGGTAATGGATTCTAACCCTTCCATTCTTCAAGATTCATTTGTTGAATTATTGCATAACTCGGCAATTCTGTCTCATGAATATAGAATTCTTAAAAAGAAATTTTCAAAACTATCTAAAGAATTTGATAGGGTTTGCATGGAGAAACTAATTCTTCAAAATGAGAATAACAAACTAAAATCAGAGAATGTTAGTATAACTGAAAAACTCAAGTGTGAGCCAACTATCATTTGTGAAGTTGCAAAACTGAAACAAGATGTGACATATCTGACAGACACTCTGTCTAAATTTATAGGTGGCTCAGATAAGCTGAGTTTAATTTTAAGGTACTCTAGGTCACCACATGATAAGTCTGGCCTTGGTTATGACAAAGAAAAGTATGAAGCATCTTATAAAAAGTCAAAACCACATGTACATAATAGAACCTCAAAATCTCAAACACAGCATGTCAAAACTAAATTGAGCTCGTCCAACACTTATTGTAAAGTATGTAGAAAAAGTGGTCATATAACATCTAGATGCATACATCATAAGCATATTAAACATGCTCGTCCAATGACTACTAACAATAAAGGACCCTATTCAATCTGGGTACCTAAAGATAAGATTGTACCTATTGTAGACCTGCTTAACAACAGGAAAGAAACACCCATCCTGGAACATGGACAATGGTTGCTCACATTACATGACGGGAGAAAAGTGTTGAAATAACCAAAGTTAACACAAGAAGGGGGGTTGAATTATGTTTACCAATTTTTTCAATAACTTAAAAAGATTTTCGCAGGCACAACAAGCAGCACTTAGACTAGAGAAAATCAGACGAGTGATGTCTAATATTCAGACAGAATAAGCAAGCAAACAGAGAAGAGTAAAACAAAGTTTGATATTCATAATATTAACTGCCCAAGTTAAAAGCTTAGACAAAAAAATACTAAAGCAAAATAAAGATATAAGGGGAGAAGAATATCACTCAAGAGTTTTATACTGGTTCACCCCAAAATCCACAGGGCTACGTCCAGTTTCTTGGCAGCACCAAGTTTCCACTATAATTGAGTAAGTTACAGTACAAGTATTCTTTGCACACCTAGCCTCTTCCGGCTCAACACTCAAACAAGTATTCTTTGCACACCTAGCCTCTTCAGGCTTAACACATAAGGAATATAAAGGTTTTGTGTAACTAATACAACTTGCAAGTCTTTCAGATCACACTCAAGGAGTGGAATAAATATGAAGTGTGAAAGACTGTGAATTAATATCAAATGATTGAAGGTGTATTCCATGAAAGAATGACTAAGTTAATGAGGAGAGTAAATGCTTCTGCACAATGTTCTTAATGATATTAAACGTCTTGTTTTCATCTTCATTGTTTGATCTTTTTAAAGGCTTCAATCAAGAGATCCGTTTAGACACAGCTTCAGAAAATGTGTTCTTTTGATTTGAGCTTCTTAGATACCATAAATGCCATAGTGTCGTTCTGTATAAACATTAAATTCTTGGGAACGTTTAGCTTTGACAAGGTTGTCCAAGAGTACATTTTAATCTGAATCAGCTGTTATATCAGAGTAGGCAGCAGCAGGCTTCTTGTACTTGCAGCAGAAAGCTTTCCTCTTTTAGTGCAACAGTCAGTTCACTTCCCAGAAAGGACTTTTACTTTCTACTAAAACAGCTAAAAGGTTACTGTCATGGTATGAAGATTGCGTTTTTATTCCTTAAAACCTTGAAAAAAACATTCTTTATTCTTTATCCTTTGAGCTGTTGTCCAGAGGTCTTCGAGATCCTTAAGGAAGTCATTTAATATGAATAAGATGACTTGGACTTCATTTCTAACAAACTGATATTATACTTAGAGTTGGAAAATCAGACGGGTGAGAAGTAATCAGAAATCAGACGAGTGCTCAAGCAGTCCAAAAACTAGACGGGTGATCATGTAGTCCAAAACTAGACGGGTGCTAGCTTATTCCAAAAGTCAGACGGGAGATCAACTGAGTCTGTTTCAGACAGATGCTTCTTGCTACATAATCGATCAAGTAAACTCATATCTTGATAGCGCGTTGACTTGGTCTTTGACTAAAAAGCAGACGAGTGGTTTTTAGACTGGTCTTATAAACTGAGCTCTACTGAAAATCAGATGAGTCAGAAAGTAGACGAGTGACCTTAAATTTGATTTTCTGCACACTTATCAGGTTTGTCAGTAATTTCATAAGGTTCAATATTACCATACTTAATCTATTTGGAATCATCAAAACTTAGAGAATTTACACATTGAATGTGTTTCAGACTTATTATGTCTCAACATTCTCCCTCTTTTTGATGATGACAAATAATTTTTCTGATTTTATTGAACATCAAAAAGGAATGAGAGAAATTTCAGAAGATATAATTTTTAATGCTCCCCCTTAGTTTATACATCAGATAAACAAATATTTAGAGAAAATTGTATCAGAGAAACCATATCTTTTGGAACAGAAAAACACAAAGTCAGAACTAATTTTCTTATTTTTCTATTCTATTTTCTATTTTCCTCCCCCTTTTGGCATCAATCAAAAAGTAAGTGAAACAGATATATTAAGACAGATAGCCAAAAGCAATACCACACAAAAAAACAATTCATTTCATATAATCAGAGTCAAAGTGTTACAAGTGATAGACATCACTGACCAGTACATTGCATGACTCAAGAGGAAATAAAAAAGACTAAGTCCTAAGATCTAAGAACTAGGGCCTCCTTGGCTTTGGTAGAATGCTTCCATCATCTTCTACATTGCTTGCTGCTGAGCTAACATCTGAGCTTGAAATACAGCTTACTGAGCAATTGCTTCATCATGTCTTTGAATGACAGTTTGCAAACTTGAAGACATTTCATCTAGCCTCTGATGGGCAACAGGATCATAAGCAACTGCAGCAGTAAAATCTGTTGTAGCCATTGCATTTGCAGATGCGGATGGAGGAGATGGATTAAGTGGAGGAGTGGGAGGTAACTCTTCAATAATAATGTGGTCCTCAGGCTGAGGGTCTGGAAAAACATTGATTGTAAAAATTGAAGGGGAAAAATGATAGAGAGCAGAGGCTTGGCTACCTCTGGTTGGAATGGTTTTCTTCTCTTCTTCAGATACTCCAGAGCTAGAGTCACATCTCCAGTAGATGTCTCTGACTTACAGAAACTTGTGATGGGTCTCTATAGTGAACAACCTCAGTCTGGATTTGCATTTGTTGTCATTGAGCTTGATCAGACAGATTGTTGATCTCCAGGCAAGTCAATGACCTTTTGCTTTCCTTTCAAGGCCATAGAGTCGAGGCATTACTTTGAGCTCGGTAGAGGATCTCATGAAGATGTGAGGATTGAAGAGCCATTTGTTTCTTGGTTTTTGTTTTTACGGCAAGCTTAACAAGCTGCCTTTCAGCTTCAAGTGGAGAAATGACATCCAAGTCTTTGCTGCTGAGAAAATTTGAGCAAGAATCATCTGTGACAGAGAAGGGAGTGGTTCTGGAAGATAGGTGATATGAAAGTAAAGTGGCTAAAGGGAGTGGGTTGTGTCTTGTTTCAGAGAATAAATCTAGAAAGATTATTCTTAGAGGGACTTAGTTCAGGTTTCTGATGTAATCAGGGGTTTGTATTTTGGGTGAAGGTAGAGAAGTGGGATTGTCAAAATAATCAAAGTCATGGACATCCTTAATGAGAAGAATGTCAGAATGATGAGATGTTTGTGGTGTGGAAGTATCAGACATGTGAGTTTCTAATATGGTAGGATTAGGTTCAGAAGAGTGATGGATGGGTGATGTGTGTGAAGGAGTTGGAATTTTTGGTGAAGAAGGTGGAGTAGGGGTGTTTTGTTGTGGTTGAGGTGATGGTGTTCTTTGTAGTGGTGGTGTTGGTGCTCTTTGTGGAGACAGTGGCAATGGTGATGGTGGTTGTGAAATGGAGGTTGTTGTGGCTGTTGGTTGAGATTGAAATGAGGATTCTCTTTGAGGTGAGGGTGATGGTGATGGAGTAGAAGGTAATACCAATTTCCTTCTTGTCATAATGGTCCTCTTTTCTTAGGGATCACTATCTCTTTTGATTGAGACTCCCCCTCAGCTTGCACTGCTCTCTTCCTCTTGAAGACTTTTATTAAACTGGGTGCAATAGGAGCAGAAGCAGGAACTTGCTCAGAGGATTCAACAACAGGCTCAACAACCTGAGAGACATCAGCACCATCTTGAAACATAGAAGCTTCAGCAATTGAGAGAGTAACTTTCCTCTTCTTCCTTTGAAGTTGAGACCTTTCTTCTTCAACAGGTTCCTCAAAAGGTTCAGCCTTAACTACTGGAATGCTTAGTCTTTTACTAGCAGGTGCAACAGAGGAAGATGCTTCAACAGTTGAAGGTTCTACAGTTGGTTGAAGTTGAATTTTCATCAAAGACATGGTCTTTGAAGTTATCTCTATACAGAGATCAGCATGGAAAGCTTGTGACATGTTGTTCAAAGAGTTGGCTCTGAAGATTCTTGTCAGAAGCATGCCAAAGGGATATCCACCCTTGCACTACCCTTTAACAGTTTTCAGCATGTGTCCAAAAATTAAATATATGATATCTATCTTGATTCTTTGGACTAAGTGGTAGATAGCAAATTTTTCTATCTTACTCACATGATCCCTAGAACCAGTTTTAGGTATCACACAGTTAATTAGAAGAACATGAAGAAATCTTGCCTTTGGAGTTAAGAACTTTGAATCAAAGTCCTTTGGCGTGGGAACTCCATAAAGTACAAGGTTCACAGCTGCCTCACCACCTTGATTCTTCACCCAGCTTTTGTCATAGCCCGCTCCTTCTCTAGGGCACTTAGTCACTTTAGCGAGTGACTCATGGGTGATAAAGACATGGTCTTCATCAACATCACCATAGATCATGAATGTTGTGCTGTCCTTGGTGACTTTAGAGTTTTTCCGGAAGTCCCTTACCAAGGAAGGATATACATCTTCCATAATCTAGAAGAATGGTAGCCACCAAAGATGCGCGATTTACGGCTTGACATCTAGTCCTTTGATCTTCAACTCATAAAAGTTAGGGATCCTTCCGGGATGCACTTTCTTTAGTTCCGTTAAAGAAAGTCCGGATCTTTCGATAACATCTTCAAGATAACTTTTTGGTGCCATTGTTTTGAGAGGAGAAGATTTTTAGGGTTTGGAAAGGAAGGGTTTTGAAGAGATGAAGACGAAGAGAGTTCAGAGAGAGATTGTGAGCAAGAGACTTTGAGTGGGTAGTTTTGAAACGACACGAATTCCTTTTTTTAAAACACTTGAGTGTTTTTTGTGTTGGGAAATAGGAGAGAGAGATTATTTTTATAAACAGCAATAAATTTTGAAAAGACAGTTGTAAATTAAATGAAACATTTTTCAAAAAAGGAGGGAAAAATTACAATGAACAAGTGTCTCAGTCAGGGTTTAGCACTGAGTGCTTTCAGCCACGTCATTAGACACTTAGCTTAAAATAGACGAGTCAAATAGATATAAAACTTAGACAAGTAAAATTTTCAGACATCTGTCCACTGATATTCAGTGGTTACCAACTTAATTTCAAAAACACCCTTTTGAACATAATCTCTAATAAAATGATGCTTAATTTCTATATGTTTTGCTCTAGAATGTTGTATGGGATTCTTAGACATATTAGTAGCACTAGTATTATCACACCAAACAAGCATTTTATACTCAAACATTGAATAATCCTCAAGTTGATATTTTACCCAAAGCAGTTGTGAACAACAACTGGCTGTAGATATATACTCAGCTTAAGCAGTTGATAGAGCAATGGTACTTTACCTTTTGCTTGACCAGGAGATCATATTTGCTCCAATGAAGTGACATCCTCCACTGGTACTTTTTCTATCAATTCTATCTCCAGTAAAATCAGCATCACAGAAATCCAGCTAACCTGAAATCTTCAGCTTTCTTATATAATAGACCAAGGTTAGTGGTTCCGATCAAATATCTGAAAATTCTTTTAACATCCTTATGGTGAGATTCTTTAGGGTCTAATTGAAATCTAGCACAAAGACAAACACTGAATTGAATATCAGGTCTGCTAGCAGTTAAATATAGAAGAGATCCAATCATACCTCGGTAGACAGTTTGGTCTACCTTTTTTCCTTCCTCATCCTTGTTTAGAACAATTGGTGGATGCATAGGAGTACTCATAGGCTTTGAATTTTCCATTTTGTACTTTTTCAAAAGTACCTTGGTGTAATTAATACAACTTGCAAGTCTTTCAGATCACACTCAAGGAGTGGAATGAATATGAAGTGTGAAAGACTGCGAATTAATATCAATTGATTGAAAGTGTATTCAATGAAAGAATGAAGAAGTTAATGAGGAGAGTAAATGCTTCTGCACAGTGTTCTTAATGATATTCAACTTCTTGTTTTCATCTTCATTGTTTGATCTATTTAAAGGCTTCAATCAAGAGATCCATTTAGACACAACTTCAGAAAATGTGTTCTTTTGATTTGAGCTTCTGAGACACCATTAATGCCAAAGAGTCGTTCTGTATAAACATTAAATGCTTGGGACCGTTTAGCTTTGACAAGGTTGTCCAAGAGAACATTTTAATCTGAATCAGCTGTTATATTAGAATAGGCGACAGAACAGCTTCTTGTACTTGCAAAGAGAGAGCTTTCCTCTTTTAGTGCAACAGTCAGTTCACTTTCCAGAAAGCACTTTTACTTTGTACTAAAATAGCTAAAAGGTTACTGCCGTGGTACGAAGATTGTGTGTTTATTCCTTAAAACCTTGAAACAAACATTCTTTATTCTTTATCCTTTGAGCTATTGTCCAAAGGTCTTCGAGATCCTTAAGGAATGCATTTAATATGAATAATATGACTTGGACCTCATTTCTGACAAACTGACATTATACCTAGAGTTGGAAAAACAGACGGGTGAGAAGTAATCAGAAATCAGACGAGTGCTCAAGCAACCCAAAAACTAGACGGGTGATCATGCAGTCCTAAACTAGACAGGTGCTAGCTTATTCCAAAAGTCAGACGGGTGATCAACTGAGTCTGTTTCAGACAGATGCTTATTTCCACATCAACAAGTAAACTCATATCTTGATAGTGCGTTGACTTGGTCTTTGACTAAAAAGCAGACGAGTGGTTTTCAGACAGGTCTTATAAACTGAGCTCTACTGAAAATCAGACGAGTCAGAAAGTAGACAAGTGACCTTAAATCTGATTTTCTTCGCACTTATCAGAATTGTCAATAATTTCATAAGGTTCAATATTACCAAACTCAATCTATTTGGAATCATCAAAACTTCAAGAATTTACACATTGAATATGTTTCAGACTTATGAAGTCTCAACAGTTGTATGTTCCAAGACCTTAAACACAAGGATGGTAGTTGGGTTACCTTTGGAGGTAATCAGAAAGGGAAGATCATTGGAGTATGTAAAATTGGTAAACATCCTTTTCCCTCCATTGATAATGTTCTTTTGGTTAATGGTTTAAAACACAATCTGCTAAGCATAAGTCAATTGTGTGATAGCTGATTTGATGTTTCTTTTGATAAGAACATGTGTAATGTCAAGAAATCAAATGGATCACTCTTATTCCCTGCCAAGAGGTAAAACAATCTGTATAAGATTGACTTGGAGGACCTTACAAATCAAAGTGTCTCATGTCTAGTGTCCAGTGAAGATGAGCGATGGATTTGGCACAAAAGGCTAGGTCATTCAAGCTTGAAATTAATTTCAAAGCTAAATAAGCATAACCTTGTGAGAGGATTACCAAACCTTAAGTACAAATCTGATGCTCTCTGTGATCCATGTCAAAAGGGAAAACAACTCAAAGGTTCCTTCGAATCTAAGAATATTGTTAGTACTAATAGACCACTAGAGCTGCTACACCTTGATCTACTTGGACCAACTAGGACTGCCTCTATTAGTGGAAAGAAATATGGTCTAGTCATAGTAGACGACTACACTAGATAGACAGGGGTTATGTTCCTAGCTCACAAGGATGAGTCTTTCAAGGTCTTCTTTGTATTCTGCTAACGTGTACAGAATGAAAAAGGCATGTGTATCACTTCAATCAGAAGTGACCATGGGGGAGAGTTTGAAAATGAGTTATTTTATAAGTTATGTGAAGAAAGTGGTATACATCACAACTTCTTAATACCTAGAACACCATAGCAAAATGGTGTGGTAGAGAGAAAGAACATATATATCTTCAAGAGATGGCTGGAACAATGCTCAATGCTAAATCTGTCCCTAGACACTTCTGGGTGAAGTCATTATCTTTATCTGCTACATTCAGAATAGAATATACATTAGACCAATATTGAATAAGACTCCTTATGAATTGTGGAAAGGACGAAAACCCAACATATCTTACTTTCATCCTTTTGGTTGTAAATGCTACATTTTAAACACTAAGGATCAACTTGGTAAGTTTGATTCTAAGGTAGATAATGGAATTCTGCTAGGATATTATGAATCATCAAAAGGCTTTGGAGTATATAATTCTAGAACTATAGTGGTAGAAGAATGTATACATGTTAAGTTTGATGACAAGCAGTCTGATAAAAATTTATCAGAGCTAGATAAAGCTTTTGCAGATCTTAATCTCAATGTCTCAGGAGAATCAACAAAGGTCTAAATTGATGATCAAGTGGATGACCCTCAACAACATGAATCAAAAACTTCAACTTCTCAACAGGTAAATATTTTGTACTTCAAGAATTATCATCAACAAGATCAAATCATTGGGAATCCTAATGATAAGATAAGAACCAGATCTACATTCCGAGAGCAAGTTATTCATCATTAGTCTCTGAGTTAGAACCAAAGATAGTAGACGAGGCTCTACTGGATGAGGGTTGGATTCTTGCAATGCAGGAAGAACTGAACCAGTTTGAGAGAAGTGATATGTGGACTCTTGTGCCTTTACCTAAGGACAAATCTGTTATTGGAACCAAATGGGTTTACAGAAACAAGCTTGATGAAAATGGTAAGGTGATAAGAAATAAAGCTAGACTTGTTGCACAAGGTTACTCACAGGAAGAAGAAAGAATTTGAAATAGGCATGATGGGAGAACTCAAGTTCTTTCTTGGACTTCAAGTTAAGCAAACAGTGGACGAGGTGTACATCCATCAGACTAAGTATACAAAGGAATTGTTAAAGAAATTCAAGATGGATGATTGCAAACCTATGAACACTCCTATGCATCCCACGTCCATATTGAACAAAGATGACAAAGATAAAAAGGTAGACCAAAAGGTATATAGAGGAATGATAGGATCTCTGCTATATCTTACTGCGATTAGACCTGATATTATGTTTAGTGTATGCTTATGTGCTCGATTTCAATCTGATCCAAGAGAATCTCATTTATCAGCAGTTAAAAGAATATTTAGATATTTAAAAGGTACTACTAATCTGGGTTTGTGCTTTAAGAAAAATGATGATTACAGATTAGTTGGTTTTTGTGATGCTGACTATGTTGGACATAGAATAGAAAGAAAAAGTACCAGTGGAGGATGCCACTTCATTGGAACTAATCTAGTCTCATGCTTAAGCAAAAGACAAAGCAC
Source organism: Sophora flavescens (assembly GCA_030762895.1). NCBI lineage: Eukaryota > Viridiplantae > Streptophyta > Magnoliopsida > Fabales > Fabaceae > Sophora > Sophora flavescens. The sequence goes on from CM061069.1 coordinate 20,184,067, forward strand.
TATTGCCTTATCAACTGCTGAAGCTGAGTATATTTTGACTGCTAGTTGCTGCTCACAACTTCTATTGATCAAACATCAGTTGGAGGACTACAATGTGTTTGTAAGTAGTATTCAACTTATGTGTGATAATATTAGTGCAATAAATCTATCTAAAAATCCAATATTGCATTCAAGGTCTAAGCATATAGAGATTAAACATCAATTATTAGAGATTATGTGCAAAAAGGCATTATTGATATACAATTTGTAGATACAGACCATCGATAGGAAGATATCTTTACTAAACCTCTTGCAGAGGACAGATTCATATTTATTAGAAAACATCTGAATATGATTTATGTGGATTGATTGTGCGTCCAATCATATTGCATGCGCGTCTATTGCATAAGTGCGTCCAATGCATGTTGCATGCGCGTTCAGTGGGCATTGCGTCCATTGATTGTTTGCATGATTTTATCAGACTCGTCTGTGATGTTTATTATTATACTTGCATTAATTTATGTCGAAGACATAATTAATAATATCCTTATGCTGAGTCAGTTATTTCCATAAATCCTATCAATAGCTTTTTATGGTTTCAAAAACCTGCGTCGCTCAGTACTCATTATTCCTTTTCTCACACGTTTTCATTTTTTAATTAATTTTCTTTGGAAAAACTCTTCAAATTTGAAACCTTTTTAAGTAATACTCTTTACCTCTGAAAAACCTTTCACAATCTTCTCATTTGAACCCTCAAGAGTACTCTGTTTTCTTGCTTCCAACCCTAGATCTCAAACCTTCAACAATGGCTTCCTCTTCGGTTGTTATCAATGTGGACAAGTTGAACCTTTCTACCGAACATCATTTCAACTTTGGGATTCTGCAAGAATACAACTTGGATGTAAGCAAAAATGTTAATGCTCACTAGTGCAAAATATACAATAAACAGGATTGGTTTATGTCAGTTAACCAAAAGTTAGACGTTAATAAGGAGGTGGGGGCAATTTTATAAATATCAGGTTCCCTTAATTCACTTTTAATGTCAGTTGTTACAAGGACTGACGTTAAAAGTGAGTCACTTAACTTTAAACGTCCGTTCTTTCATCAACAGACGTTAAAGGTTATTTTAATAATTTTTTTTAGTTAGTATACCCTCGCGCATTGCCTTCCTCGAAGTTTCAGTTTCACTTGCTTTTGTGTTTTGTGTTTCTATTTCTGTTCTGATTTTGCTTTTGTGTTTCTGTTTTGAATTTCATTGAAAACTAAAATATATATGCGAAGTAAAACTAAGTTGAATCAATAACCCAAATTGGATCTCATTGAAGTGAATCAATAAAAGAAGTTGCAAGATACATTCAAAAATTTAAAATCCTATAGAGTTACATTGAATGGGTTTAAAATCCTATAAAATCCTAAACATTGGTTGGGGTTTCGTTCCCTTCATGGGTGAGCAAGCGTAAGAGAGGAGTCGAGCGGCTGAGTTTTCCAAAGCAGCTGAGCAAGGGTGCACGCGATCAGTTTCAGCAATGGTCCTAGAACAGTCACTTGCTGCCAAAGCTGAGTAGCAGTCAATTCTCCGAAAGGATGATAAGGTGAGAAACTCACATTATGTGATTTGATCAACCTTATCACCCATGTTATTTGATTTACACAACCTCAAAAGTTGTTTGACCATTAAGACAAAGACCTTCGAGTCTAGGAATAGGAAGAAAGAGTGATGAAGTTAATCTCCATGGCAGAGCCATATTGTTACAATAGCAGAAAAATAAAGCCTTTGCAGAAAATTATAAAAAGAAAGAGTCATATATTTTGGTCATGAAAGGAAGGAAGCTATTTATAAGCAGGGGATGAAGTTACAAGGCATGGTTACTTGATAAAAAAATTAATTGTCCATTAAGAGGATGAAGTTACAAGGCGCATGGGTAGTTGGCAGTCAAAAAAAGAAATAAATACGCAGTTGTATAAACATCTGTTAAGTAAAACTTAGACGTTAAAAAGGAGGTAGTGGTTATCAGGATGACTTTTTACGTCAGTTGTTTAAACAATTGACATAAAAAGTGACACGGCTCACCTTTTACGTCAGTTGTTTAAACAAATGACGTTAAAAGTGGAATCGAATGTTTTTAGAATGTATTCGTTAACACAAAAACCCGCGTGCCTTCCTCTTCACTCTCTGCCTCTGCTCTTTCACTCTCTGCCTTTACACTTTCACCCTTCTCCACCACCGCGAGCTCCATTGCATCGCCACCACCGCGAGGTCACTTCCACCTCCACTGCGAGGTACACTCTTTCTCTCTCTCTCCCTCTCTCTCTCTCTGAATCACACACTGTCTTTCTCTCACTTTGTGCGTGCCCTAACCCTGTCTTTCCCACTCACTCTCAGCCACAACGAACGGCGACCGCCTTGATAGCACCACCACTGAGCCACTCTCCTTCTCATCTCTCTGAACTCGGGTAACTCCCTAAACCCTCAAAGTTTCATTTTAATTTTCGGTTTTAGTTCTCTTCTCTCTACTCTGTCTCATTTAAGGGTTTTTGGTCGCATTTAAGGTTCTCTACACGCAAGGAAAGAACCCAAACAAAAGCCACTCTCCTTCACCACTGAGCCACTCTTCTTCTCCTCTCTGTGAACGCGGCAATGCCCAAAACTTTGTGTTTTTTTTGCTTCATGTCATTTTGCTTTCTGTTTGGTTGCTTTGGCTTTTTTTTTTGGTAAGCCAAAAATTATATTGATTAAGGGTAAATGGCAATAGCTGAAAAAGTTAAAACCCTGTGAATGAGAAATTTGAGATTTTGATTGGGAAATAATGGGTGAGAATGAGAATAATAGGAACAAAAGTCTTTCCACTTTATTAATTAGGTTATTGATGTTAGATTTTCCTGATATATGGGAGAGGCTTTGTATGTATGATTGTGTATGTCTTTTATATATTCTTACTCGATAAACAAGCATGTACTTTTACAATGTATTCTTCCAAATTTAAGACAATGGAAGATATTAACCACTAAGGATGTTGTAATGTAGGTCAAGCTGGGTTAATGTGTTGTATACAAATGCATTTTATCTTATTTGTGAAAGGTTTGTATGGTCTTGTGTTGATGAAAAATTTAAATAAAAAAATATGTTCATAGTTTGAAATTGATTTTCTTCTTGAGTCATGAACAATCAAGTTTATGTGATATGCTATTAACATATTTGTTGAACTCATGAGTTGAATTTGTCTGTCTAATGTGAATTGTTTTCATAGTTGGTTGATGTCCTATAAATTGTGTGTCACTCAAGCTTGACCTACATCCTTAGTGGTTAATTTATGAGAGTGAAGCTGAATGTTGTAATGTCTCATTTATGTGAACAGGCATACACATGGATCACTCAGAACCGCATGCATAGGAGGATACTATGGGGCGTATGCGGGACACTATGGGGCCTACACTTGATGATACTGTAAGTTTACATGTTATATAAATTTTTTTCGGTATTTATAATGTAAGTTTAAGTTCTTTATATATTCTTTATTTATCCTTGTTATACATAACCCTCTAATTTAACATTTTTTTTGTCCAAACAGGCATCACAGTCTCGGAGGAAACGGGGTAGAGGAGTTGTAACAGCCTGATTTTCATTATACGGTTTAATGAATTAAAATATAAGTAATTATATATAAATATGAAAGTAGAAAATATTTTGTTTTAATAAAATAAAATCATATTCCCAATCCACCATATCATATGAAGTCACAGTAAAATTTTCGGTTGAAAATTCAGACGAAAGTCGGTCTGCGTTTTCACTGCCAGTATAAGTTTACTGAGCAGAAAACCTAATTTTGACCCGTGAACGAGACGATTAGTGTTTTTATCATGTTTCCTTCAACTTTGGTTATTTTAAAAATTTTCGTTCAAAAATAAAATAAAATAAAATATTTTATTCGGGTGAACACGTCGGGAATATACGATCGGAACTGTAACCGGGTACGAAATGGAGCGGACTAGGGGACACGGGAAAGGAGGCATGGTTGTAGAAGCTTTATGTCACATCCATAAAAGTATCATCATTATTTTTTTTCAAAATTTACTATTTTATAATCAATTAAGTCATTCCTTTCAACTTTTGCCAACCAAACATGACATAACTCAAAACTTGGCCTCCAAGCACTCACTTCTCTCCCTCAAAACCGTGGCCCTCTCTTTCTCCCTATATATCACACTTTCATTTTCTTCAAATCACTTTTTCTTCTCCAAAAACACTATTTCTCATCTTCTTCCTTTCTCTTCAAACTTCATACTCATAAAGCTTGCATTTTTATTCATCTTTTCAACTCAAGTTCTTCACAAAAGTTGATCCTTGTATCAAGGGTAATACTCTTATGTCAATATTTTTGCAAGTTTCTTCTTTTACATTATGGTTTACTCTACTTTTTCTTTAAGTGTTTTTAATGGGTTTTCAACTTCTAAAATCTCTAGAAAATTGTAGAAAAATCCTTTTGAGTTGAAACCACTTTCTATAGTCTTGTATTAACTTAGGTATTCACATACTAAGAGTTTGTATAAAAAAAATTCTACCTCTTATTTCCAAGGATGGTCGAAACCTATACATGGTGGCCTAGGAAGTTTTGTTTCAACTTTTTGAAAGATGATCATGTATTTGAGCTTCTAGATCCCTCTTGATCTTAAATCTAAAGTCTTGAAAGGTTTGAAAATATCTAGCTTATTTATCCAAGGATGGCCAAACCTATATGGTTTTGGACCTAGGATGCATGAGTTCAACTTTCTAACTATGATCATGGATTTAGACCTCTTAATACTTTGTGATGCTAAACCTAAGAGTTTTCATCAAACAAAAGGCTTTTCCTCATTCTCCTAGGCTAGGCCGAAACTCAATGTTTTGGAGCTAGGATGTTTGAGTTTTCATTTTCCAAAATGATCATGGACTTGAAGATCCTTAAGACATTAGGATGCTAAGTCTAAAAGATTGGAAAGTTTAGAGATTTCTAACCTAGTTATCTTATGATGGCCGAACCTATGAGGTTTATGGACCTAGGATATTTTGTTTTCTTTTATTTTCAATATGATCATGGATTTGAGCTCCTAAATACATTGGGATGCAAAATCTAAGAGATTGGAAGGTTTAAAGTTTTCTAACCTATTTTACTATACAAGGCCGAAACCTAACCTAAGAGTTTGGATGATTTTATTTAATATTTTCAAGTTATAACAATTTATCTAAGTCACCTAGAACCTAAGAGTTAAGTATCTAAAATCTTAGAGTGTGAAATGAAACCTAACTCTCATTAGATTTAAATGGCTGAACCTACCTAATGAGAACATAGATGAGTTTATTTGATTTAGTTGTTTTTATGTTGTTTGGTTGAAGGTGGTGTTAACACCTCGTGGTCGGATAACGAGGAGCTGGGAATTCGAGCTTTCGGTGATAACTCAGGTGGGGGAAAGAAACAACCTATCGTCAGAATCGATAAGTAGTAGATTATGTAGTAATTATGTAGGGTGACCTAAACCTTACTAGAAGTCGAATAATCGACAAGACCAGAATCGCTTTAAATTGATTTTATAAAACATCCATGGTGATTCGGGGATTGTAGGTTTATCGATATTAGGTTGATGTTTATACTGTTGATGGTTGATTTGAGTTTTATTACCTTTATTGAACTGATTGAGTGCTATGTTGATGTTTTGAAATATCTTTGATTGACTTGATGTTATGCATGATCTGTGTGGTATTTACTTTATGCTTAGTGGATTAAGCGAAGATATATATATGGCCTAAGAGATGAGTTGTTTTGGGTGTGAGGATCATGATGATTTTTAGAGGTGCCTAACCTACATGAAATATGTTAAAGAGGTGTTGTGACATAGAGCATGTGTTGAGGTCTTGATGAGAGGTTAAGGCACTAGGTTATGACCATAGGAGTTTGCGAGGTTCATAAGTTGTGTTGTTTCTATAACCGTATGTGGGACACATACAAGACCCGAAGTCCTTGTGGGACCGTCTAAAGGGTAAACTTATCTTGTGTAGCTACGAGTGTCATTGCTTTGCATGAGCACCTCTGGGAGTGGACAAGGTGTGCACCGGGATCATCGTGCAGCTGTAGTGTCACGCTTTGCGTGAGCGTTCTTACCATGGTGAAGGTGTGCACCGGGATAATCGTGTAGCTATAGTGTCATTGCTTTGCATGAGCACCCACGGTCCGGGGTGTGCACCGGGTTTAATGTGCAGCTATAGTGTCATTGCTTTGCATGAGCATTCTCACCATGACCAAGGATGTGCACCGGGAATGGGATGTGTCGCTTGGACGACTGACCGATAACCATAACTATGATAGGGAAACCATAGCCATTTTCAGTATCAAGTTTTAGTTGCAGGATTGAGGGTAGGATGGATATAAGAATTTTATGGAAGATTGATGACTTGACTGATGTTGTGTATGTGATAATTACTGTATAGTTTACTATGAATCTTTTCCGCTTTTGATGATAGAACTGTTTCTTATCCCATGTATATTTCTGTATGTTGTATTTTGTCTCCTTGTGGAACCATACGAGAAGACCCTGTGGATGAACGTAACCAGGAGGAGTTGGATGGAACTCCCTATGAACCAGATGCCGGAGGACGAGCTGTGACCCATGGTGATTAGGGTCTAGTTAGTTATGGCCAGTGCGTCTGTGTCGTGAAGCTTTATCTTTTCGCTTATGTTTTGTATAACTATGCACCAGTTCGGGATCCTATTGATGGGATGCCCTGAAACAGTGCTTTGATAACTCTGATGCTTTAAGTATGTTTAATATACTTATGTTCTCATATTCTGTTCTATATGAATCCATTTTCTTAAGAAATTAAGTTTCAATTTTTACGTAAATTTCACGTTAAGCGTGCGATTAAGTAATTAAATAATGAGGTTTTAAACTAAATGACATAAAGGGACACAACAGGGTGTCTCAGGAGCCACGTCATTGAAGAAGTTAGAGAAGGCTAGGAAAAGTGGTCAGAAGCTTGAGGTGTCCTTTAATGCTAAACTAAAGTCACAGGGCCCCCGTGCTAGAGAATTTAAAATATAGGTGATTCTACAAACCAAGCAGCACGTTAGCATCCTATACAACCATTGGGATGACGCTCCACAGAACGTTAAGGATCATATTTGGGAGGCTATCGCGGTATTTTACTTTTACATTCTTTTGGTGTACATTATTAAATAATCATTCAAGTTCTAATTCATCCTGTTTGTTATGTATTTAATGTGTAGATAGCTTGGACCGTGCCGAATGACGAGCATCATCAGAAGAAATGGCTCTCATTGGGGGCAAGGCGCTGGAGTGGGTTCAAGCATGATCTTACTAGGTTCTATGTATCTGGGAAGAAGAAGTTTGAAAAGACGTTCTTGGATTACCCCTGGATTGATAGGGAGACGTGGGATGACTTTGTTAGGATTCGACATGAGGACAAATTTCAGGTTAGTTGATGAAGTTAATTTATTTATGCTTCTTAGAGATCATTTAAGTAAACAAATTAAATGTATTTAACTCTATTAATTATGTGTTTTTGTTTAAACAAGAAAAGGCAGAGAGGGGTAGGCAGAATCAATCTAAAAATGTCCACACCCACACCTTGTCTCAAGGTGGGTACGCCACTAGGATTGACGAGATGGTGGCGGATAAACTTAGGGTGAAGCAGGAGGAGCTGGCAGCGAGGATAGCAGTTGGAGAGGTGCCTGAGGGCACACCTATTGATCCTCCGTCTCCTATCCCGTGCGAGGATTCCTGGTTGGCCGGCCAGATGACAAAGAAAGGCTCTTTTAAAGCTGATGCCACTCGCGATGTGGCAGATAAGATTGTAAGTAACTAACTATATGCATCTATAGTTGATAATTGTATATGGTTGATATTTTTAAGGAACACCTTTCACTTACACGTTTTTTCAATTCTTAATTGTAGATGGAGCTTAAGGAAAAATGCTCCCAGGGCTCATTCGTTCCTTCTGAACGCCGAGACATATTGCTCACTGCTCTAGGCATGGACGACCATCCTGGTCAGGTGATCGGTGTTCCAAAGACGGTGGGCATCAAAGAATATTATGGCAAGTCTACTTCAAGAAGGAGGGTCGACGATGAGGATGTACTTAGAGAATCCATCACATGGTAGCTCATGTTGAACCCGGCCATTATAGACCATATGATAAGCCGTTTCTTATCGACCTAGATTTCAAGTAGGCGCTTATTAGGGAGCTTTCCTCCGTGGGTTCCCAGGACAACGCGGGAGTTGCCAACCCTTCACATGTGAGCACAAAAGAGAGCTATAATAGGACACGTGTGGATGTGGATGAGTTGCAGATAGGGAGTGGGACTTGGAGGTCTGACGCCGTGAGCTTGAGTGTGAAGTGAAACGGCGGGAGTTTGAGCTGGCGCAGCTGGAGCTCGAGTTGGCACGGAAGGTATATATTCATTATTAATGTCCAAATTTGTCAATTAATTACTTATGTTTTTTTTATTATTATCAACAACTTATATACCTGATTTATTTAATATTGAAGGTAAAGGCGTGTAAGATGTCTCTCATGACTCGATTGGTGAGGATTATGAGCCCGTGCTTTTTCAATGGGAGTTGGAGCATGATGGTTGGCTAGCACGCCCACTTCATGAGTGTGAGCTTGGATTTGTATTCAGTGGTGACGATATTGGGTATCTTTGCAATGATGAACAGCAACTATCCACCACGATTGTGAGGTATCATATCGTAGGTATCTTCATCGACTTCAACTCGAGAGGGGCTTCAACCTATTCGGCTTCTAGAGCCCTACTCCCTTCAACCTGAATTCTTTACCAATCACAAGTCATTGGGTACTTAACGAGATTACTGGGAGGTGATGATCGCAAGGAGCTATATCCGGCACCGTACATAATGAGCAGGCATTGGCAGTTGCTCGTAATTCATCCTGCCAGGCATACTATCATCTTCCTATGCTCTCTCCACTGGAACCCGCCACGAGAGGTGGTGGGACCTATCAATAGGTTAGCAATTAATCTTCTATTTAATTTAAGTTTTAACATTTACTTTAATTTTATTGGACACGTGATGAATTGGTTAATTGACATGAATATTCTGTTTATGATAGTGCACTGAAGACTTGTAGTTTGAGTTGTGCCAACGGGAGGAGTAGGACTCTTAAGTCTAAAGGAAATCCTGATTGGATTATCCTCAAGGTTGGTAGTTTGTTAAATAGTATATAATATTAGAATTACTAATTACTATTTCCAAATATATATGTTTATTTAACTGACATTAAATTTCATTATGTTTGTAGGCTCACTTTCAGAATGACGCTTGGTCGTGTGGATATTATATGATGCAACATATGCTGAACATAGTCTCCGCATCTATTACGGAAGGATGGAAGAAGGTAATAATACTTAATTAAACAACTTATTTATTTATATATTTTCATTTTCATTGCGTTAATTAATGTTACCGTGATTTATTTGAACGTGTGCAGGCTTTTAACAGCGTCCAATCTTCTCTTGACAAAAAACAGTTCACAGAATTGAGGAATCGGTTTGCAGAATTTTTCTACAAGTATGCTAAAGAGAAAGGATTGCTCGAAAGTATACCTCGGGAGTATATAGAAGATGTGTAGTTAGTAAGTAGTATAAAAACTTATATGTAGGTGTGTATTAATTAGTATAGAAACTTTTACTAATGTTTTTTCTAACAACGGGGTTTTGGTTTTTTATCCCTCCATTTGTTCCTTTGTATATATATACTTTTATTTTATTAATGAAATTTAAGTGAAATATTGGACTGTTACTAGACTGTTTACTGAATACAGGGATAGTTGGGGTAAGGGATATATTGTAACAGAATTTTTTAAAAACAAACGAAGCATTTGACGTCAGTTGTTTAGTACAACTGACGTTAAAAGTAATTTTTTTAAAAAAATTGGATTTCAACGTCAGCTGTACTAAAAAAATGACGTTAAAAGTTAATCTTTTAATGCCAGTTAATTGAAACAACTGACGTTAAAAATTATTTTTTAATGTCAGTTATGTAATCAACTGACGTTAAAAGTGTTCTTTTAACATCATTTTTGAACTGACGTAAAATATTACACTTTTAACGACTGCTCCAATAACGTCAGACATTATTCAAACGTCCAAAATCAATTTTGACTAACGTAAAAAGCACTTCCTGCACTAGTGGCTGTTGGTTGAGGAGGACTTTTCGTGGAGAAAGTCTCTATCTATCCTAACCTGATTAGGGAGTTCTGGAGAAACCTTCAAGTTTCAAATTCTGAGATTTCTGCTATGGTAATCGGAAAAAGGATAGTGGTCTCCGAAAAAGCTATCTCTGATGCTATCAACTGCGCTCAAGAAGGAGTGGTTTTCACTTATTCATGGGAGCCGGACCTTGGTGGTTCTAAAGTGATAGCTGCCTTCCTGATGAGTGAAGATAAAGTGAGAACTCATTCATGGAAGTCAGTGGAAATGAAAGATCATGTTCGTATTCTCCATCAGCTACTGAACAAGGTGGTGTTTCACAAGACTGGGTCGAAGGAAAACTTGTCAGCCTTGCATAAGTTTTGTCTCTGCCATCTCATCATTGAGAGAAAAATCAACCTGCCAAGAATTTTGTATGGAAGATTCAGAGATGTTGATGTTCACAAGAAGAAGCTCTCTGCAATTCCATATTGTCATCTCCTGTCCAAGATCTTCAAGTCTCAGGGAATCTATGACCTTCTTGCTTCTAAGTCCCCTGAGGAGCAAGAAAGAATTCTACCTGAGAAGGGAATGTCTGCTGCTGATTTTGGCAAGATGAACATAGCCACCATGAATCTCAGTACATATGATGCTGCTGCCTTGGCTAAAACAAAAGAATTGATGAAGATCAAAGAGGAACAGGTTGATCGGAACAATGTTGAAGTTCTAGGGCTGAGAAGAACAGTGAGAAGAAAAACAACTGTTGTTAGGAAACCATATGCCAAGAAGCCTGCTGCTGGCATTATGATAAGGGAACCGGCTGATGCTTCACCTCAACCTGCTCCAACTCAGAAGAGAACAAGGAGAAGACAACCCTCAAGAAAAGCTAAGTCCTTTGTGACTTCTGAGGTAAATGTCTCTGCTAATGATCATGTTCAATTAGTAGTAGATGCCTTAGTTGAAAGCTTAGAAAGTATGCATGATACTGCTACTGTTGTTGTTGTTGACACTGATGTGTACATGCCCACTCTACCTTCACCACAAACAGCCTCATCTGCCAACTCACCTATACAAACTTCACCAAATAGACCACACTTTCAACCTATAATACCTGCAGACGATCCCTGGTTCAATCAACCAGATGATCTAGGGATTAACCCTGGTACCCCTTTCCCAAAATACCTAGAACCGAATTCCCTTACACTCACCCTTCAGTTCTTTATGATGGCAAAGCTGAAAGCTGGGCCAACGTAAAAAGAAACTGGAAAATCCTCTACCATCAACATGAACCTATTTCAACCAGACCTTTCTACACTTTACCAGAATATGAATATGAACCTGAATCCATACAATACCCAGAATACATACCCATTCCTTATGTGCCAAAACCAGAACAATCATCTTCCATCCACTCTACACAACCATATTGGCCCTGCCCTCACTCACCTTCCACTAAAGAAATTCCCACCAAGAAAAATCTACCCAAATCTCATCAAATCCCCACCTTTCAAACCCTTTACTGATGGTGTCAACAAGCATATCATACATGTCTGGTCTACTGACCCTTGTAAGGCCAAAGCTCAGAACATCATACATCAAGGTCAAGAACAGAAGGAAGACCTAATTTCATTCTGGACAGAGAAACATCTTAGGAGACATTTAGACATCCAATTATTTATGGAAAGGCTGTGAGTCTGGTGGATCATCTCATGTATGCCTTCCTGCAGAATGAGTTTGAATTGCCAAGGTATGTCAGGGCTGCAAACTTTATCCCTCCAACTTGGTTGTTTCATACCAAGAAGGAGACAAAGATTGGTGTCAGACTCGCCATGATTGCTCCTAGACTACCCATGATTGATCTGAATAAAGACAAGAATTTGAAGAAACAGAGGAGCACTGTAAAGAAACAAGAAGACACTTCCTACTTTCTCAATCCTAATATTGTTTAATCTTATGATCAGAATATGATATACTTCTGGTTGTCACAACCAGTTGAAGACATTGATCAAGATTCTGCTTTTTCCATTTGGGCAAATCACATGCTGGACTGTGCTAAGGAAGCTTCTTCTTCTGGTCTGGGTGATGAAGAGAATAGAAGAATTCCCAAAGTTAGAGGAAAATGTGGACTGTCAAATGCCATATTCTACATTTACAAGGACATTATTGGTATTCCTGTCATCAGTGTATATGAAGAAGACCCTGTCCATTGGGCCAAAGAATTGCCTCCTCCAACAATTACTTTTGCATCTTCACCACCGCCATCTCCTCCTTCTGAGCATGCTGAGGAAGATATCATAGTTGAAGAACTGGACTTAATTGCTAATATTGTTCAACCAGTAGCTGTAAATGAGGAAGTTGTTGAGTCTGCTCCTAGACCAAGCACCTCTGAGAAGCACTCTTCTCAGCCATTGGCTCTGACAGTTATTCATCCACATGATCAACCTCAAGTATCCAAAGCACTAGACACATTTCCAAGTCAAGCGTATGCTCAAGATAGTGCTGAAAGTTCAAGACCCTCACTGCCTCAGAACCTTGAAGAGATTATTGGAAGGATTATAGAGGAGGGAGTAAAGGTTGAGGTCAAGGAACAAGTTAAAGAACAAGTTGCAGAAGCCTTGGCTCCAACAAATATAATGGTCAATCAAATGCTGAGAAATCTACAAAGTTTCCAACAGAGCAACATTTTGCCTGTTCAGCCTCCTCTTTCTCCACCAAACCAAAACCCTCCTCCACCACCTCCACCTTCTTCTTAGTCTTCTTTTATTTTCTTAAACTGACAATGATGGTCCACTCATATTTCCTTTTTGTCTGATGACAAAAAAAGGGGGAGAAAGGATATAGAATTAAATTTTTTATATATATACAAAATCAGTTTTTGGTTATACATATATGTTTTCACATGCATACTACTTTGCTGCATACTTGTGCTTGATATGATCTGATATTGCTATCTTGGTTTTGAATGTGATTGATCTAATATGCTAAATCTGATATGTGTTGCTACTTATCTGTTACACCTTTTTTAAATTTGAATGCTTTGTCTTAGGGGGAGCTCTGTAGCTCTTTTAGACTTTGCTCACTCAAATTTAATTGGTTTTTGTCATCATCAAAAAAGGGGAGATTGTTAGAACCAAAGTGGTTTTAGGTTAAAATAATCTCTTAAGTTTTGATGTTAACAAAAAGGCTAAATTTGTATGGTAAAATGTTTGTCAAAGATCTAAATTGTTTGTTATAAGTTTGTAGGGATCACTTGATTTATACCAATCGGAGGAACTAAAATTTAAAGTATGGAATCTATCAGATTCTATTTCAATCCTCTAGACGGGTCTACAACCCTTGGTAAAATTCCGAGTCCATTATATTTCAACTAGACGTGATCGTAAAACTAATTAAGATAGACAAGATCTTAGAATTAACTAAGGTAGACGAGTTGCTAAAGAAGAAGCAAGTAGACGAGACTTTGAAATATAACAAGTCCAAAGACTTGATAGACGGAGTGGCTTCACTAGATGCCACGTCAGCAGACGAGCTCTTAAGTAAAGCACGTGCATCTCTCAGAACTAGACGCAACTATCAACAGACGAGCTCATATCTATGATAAGTTAATCTTGCATGTCCAAAGACCTGCGGTACCACTAGTTTTAAGATGAGAACCAGTCCAAGCTTAAGCGTATTTATTATCAAATGATTGCTTATTTATTTCAAAGAATATATGTCTTTTACTCTTGATGCTTCTATTGTATAAAATCTTTATCTCTTGGATAAAAGAACTTCGTACCATCGAAACCATAAACCTTTGTACTCTGTCAAACTACATTGCTGTAAAGATCAAGTCAAGTACAAAGAAGGAAAGTCAGAAAGCAACCTTTGGTACATCAGAAAAGTGACAGTTCTACTTTGAGCATTCCTCTGATAAACAAAAGTACTTCTCAGTGAAGCATATCAAGTTATCAGTTTCAATGGATCCTAGCATTTAATGCTATCTCTAAACGGATATTTTCTCAAGACCGTTGTAGAAAAGATGAAGATGTCTATATATAGTAGACGACCCCAAGAGAAGAAAAAACTTGATGCTGTGAAATTTTCAAAGTGCCAAATCTCTGATCAAATTTCATTTGAATTCTTTCAGTTGTATTCTTCCTGATCTTAAACTTTCATATTCTCACACATAGTGAGTTCATAGATCAAAATCTTAAATCTCTTTGTTAGAGTTAGAGTCTGAAGAGGCTTGGTAGAGAAAGAATACTTGTAAGCCTGAAGAGGTGTTGAATACTTGTAAAGCTATTGGAATATAGTGGAGAAAAACCTTCAGGTAGAAGGGACTGGACGTAGCTCTTGGTTGGAAGAGGGTGAACCAGGATAAAACACTTGCATGGAACTTCTAAACCCTTATCTTTTACAGTCTTTGTTAATACTAACTATGGGGTTTTTTGAATCTGAGTTTGTTAACTCTTTAAAAATCCTTAACCAAAGGAATCTCCTTTCCCCTTAGCTGCTTCACCCTCTGATCCACAACCCGAAGTGGTAGTACCTCAAAAGTCAAGTTCTCTTTTAACTGAATCGTATCGGGTACTATCACATGGCTAGGATCATGAATATACTTTCGAAGTTGTGACACATGGAAAACATTGTGAAGGTTGGATAAGAAAGGAGGTAACGCAATTTGGTACGCAATTTGGTCAAGATTTAGGATAAGAGATTTGTGAGAAAACAGACGTCTGAAAAACACTCATTGAAGAAGATGAAGAAAACTAACGCCTGAACAACACCCATTGAGAGAGAGGATTTTGATTGCATTTGTTGATATTCACAATGCATTAGATAAATGCTGCATTGATTGCTTAAGGAAAAAAACAGAAAAAATGAATCCACGTAATTGAGCATTCAATGGTTTTTAAATTTCCTGAGCTCTATATTGTTATGCATTTATTTCAAGATTTTTTTTTTTGTTACAACATTTATTTCAAGATTTGATAACATTTAAATTTAAAAAAAAAATTAAAAAAAAAGTAGTGATAATGACAGAAATACCCTGCATTTTTGGCAGGAAAAATATCCCCGAAATACCCCAGTGAACCTTCCTTTTAATATATAATAATAAAGATGTATATTATCTATGATAAGCCAAAAACCATGGATGGAAAGTATTGTCATGTGACATTTTCAGAATCACTATAAAATATAATTTTGATATGAAGCTATTTTTGATGAAGTGGTGAGACAACATTGGTTCTTGGAGGAAGTTGTAGAAGACATGATTGAAGGAGATTAACAATAAGTTCCCAATTGACAATATGTAATTTAAAGTATCGATTGTGGTTTTCATTCTCTATTTTTTTTTCTAGGATAATGAATTAAATAAACAATTTCTTAACCGTCCAAAATTTAAAATAAACTAGCAATTATTGTATAACAATAACCTTCCAGAATTCAAAATTGATGTATAATTATTCAAATTGTCACAAAAAAACATATAAGTATTAAAATTACATTAAAATCGCTTGAAAAACAAGTAACAATTAACACAAATTCCTATAATATGTTTTATATATGAAATTATTATATAACCATAATGATCTAGAGTTCAAAATTACCGTATAATTAGATATTATACCTTATCAGAAATTAAGTAGAAACTGTCTCTATTCTCCACAAACTTTGATTGGTGTGTAATTGTATAAGCAATTAAATTAATTATTACAGTTAGTTTAGAAAACAAAGGTGTTAAACATGCATCATTCTCCATGACAGTGCAGCATTTTCTTATAACCTTTTAAGGTAAAAATTAATTAAAACATAAATAAATGTAATTACCTCATTTACGTGAAAAAAGAGGACCATTTATGTAAAAATAGTAAAATAATGTTGTAACAAATTGCCTTTATGAAATTGCCAGAAAATGGACGAACCATTTTGGGAAATTGGGGTACTCCCTTGTTTAATATAAATCACAAAATCAATTTATTAGTAATATATGTAATTGGTGTTAGAACCAAAGTGATTTTGGATAATAATCTTTTTGATGTTAACAAAAAGGTTAAATTTGTATGACAAAGTATTGTCAAAGATCTAACTTGTTTGTTATAAGAGTGCATGGACTGTTTGAATTATACTAGTCAGAGGAACTTAACATAAAGTATGGAATCATATCAGATTCTATTTTGATCCTCTAGACGAGTCTGCAACTCTTGGTAAAATTCTGAGTCTATTAATTTTATGCTAGACGAGAACTTAAAATTGACTAAGATAGACGAGTATCTAAGTCTAAAAGAAAAGTCAAGTAGACGAGACAATGAAATAATTTTCAGAAATATAACAAGTCCAAAGACTTGATAGATAAGTAGTATATCGGGCCATGATGTCGATGGCGAGCCTGTCTCACCGATAAGTTAATTTTGCACGTCCAAAGACCTGCGCGTCCACAAGTTTTAAAATGTGAACTGATCTAGACTTAAGCGTATTTATTTCATATGGTTGCTTATTTAATTCAAAAGAATATATGTCTTTTTACCCTTGTTGCTTCCATTGGTAACTCTTTGTCTCTTGGATAAAAGAACATATACACAAGCTCTGATATCAAAGTTCAAAAAATGCTGTTGAAATTATAAAATAAGTTTACTTGTAAAGCTTGCTGATCTTAAACTTTCATATTCTCACACATAGTGAGTTCTTAAATCAAATCTGTTAATCTCTTTGTTAAAGTTAGAGCCTGAAGAGGCTTAGTAGAGAAAGAATACATGTAGCCTGAAGAGGTGTTGAATACTTGTAATCTATTTGGAAAATAGTGGAGTAAAACCTTCAGGTAGAAGGGACTGGACGTAGCTCTTGGTTGAAAGAGAGTGAACTAGGATAAAATACTTGTGTGAATCTTCTAACCTTTATCTTTTACAGTTTTTGATTATACTAACTGTGGGGTTTTTGGATCTGAGTTTATTAACTCTTTAAAAAGGTTTTCCTGTTTGCATGTTGCTTTTATTGGTTTGCTTGTAAAAGTGTTTGAGAAAAGGATTTTTCGAAAAACTGATAAGAAACACAATTCAACCCCCTTCTTGTGTTTCCCTGTGTCAACTTCAGTTGGTATAAGAGCTCGGCCTCGAAAGGGTTGAGCATCTAACAAGTGTTGAGAGAGTACGATCCAACAAGCATGGATACAGAAGGACAAGCAATCAACAGACCTCCTCTCTTTGATGGTAGTGATTATGACTACTGGAAAAAGAGAATGATGGCATTCCTTGATGTACAAAATGTGTGGAGCTGATTGAAACTGGCTATACTGAGTCAAGAGGTGATGTTGGAGCTGCTATTCCCAGAGTTCAATGGACTAAAAAGCAGAAAACTCAACATCAGCTCAATCTGAAAGCTAAGCACTACTTGATGTGTGCTATCACCAGATCTGAGCATGATAAAATCCATAGCTGTAACACTGCTAAGGAAATATGGGATACTCTTGCCCTAGCTCATGATGGGTCATCCCAAGTCAAGAGTCAAAAATAAGCATGTTGGATCATTAGTATGAATTATTTAAAATGGCTGATCATGAAACTATAGATCAAATGTTTGGAAGATTCCAAACCATCACCAACAGTCTTAGATCTCTTGGAAAAACCTATGAGAATTGAGATCATGTCTGAAAAATTTTGAGGAGCTTACACAAACAGTGGAGACCTAAGGTCACTGCTATTCAGGAAGCAAAGAACCTCAACACTCTCACTTTGGAGGAACTTCTTGGATCTTTGAAAGTTCATGAACTAGAGCTCAATAAAGAAGAAAGTTCCCGAAAAAGAAAGTCTGTTGCCCTAAAGGCAAAGAAGGCTAGCTCATCCAAAGTTCTTAAAGCTGGGGAATCCTCAGATGAAGCAGAACCTTCTGAGAGTGATGAAGGATCTGATGAGGATGAACTGTCTTTCATCTCCAGAAAGATTCAACATATGTGGAGAAAGAAAGGTGGTTTCAGAAGGAAGTAGTTCAACAAAAAGTTTCTCAAGGAGAAATCAGACTCCAAAGAAAAAGGTCCACCTATGTGGTTCGAATACAAGAAGCCTGGTCAATTCAAATATGACTACCCAGATCTGAAGGACAAAAAGAAGTTCTTCAAAAAGAAGAAGGGCTTGATGGCTACTTGGGAGGATCTGGATTTGTCTTCATCTGATGAAGAAAATGAAGCAGAGGAAAAGGCAAATATCTGTCTCATGGCTGGTACATTATCAGAAGATGAATACACTGATATTGAGGTAATGAATTTTGACCCATCCATTCTTCAAGATGCATTTGATGAATTATTACACAACTCATCTATTCTGTCTCATGAGTATAGAAGTTATAAAAAGAGATTTTCAAAACTGTCTAAATAATATGATAGGGTTTGCATGGAAAAACTAAGTCTTGCAAATGAAAATAATCACCTTAAATCTGAGAATGTCAGTCAAACTGACAAACTGAAGTGTGAGCCCAATGTTTCTTGTGAAGGTGCAAAACTAGATGTGACATATTTGACAGACACTTTGTATAAATTTGTAGGTGGTTCAGATAAACTAAATTAATTTTAAGGTATTCTAGGTCCCTCATGATAAATCTGGCCTTGGTTATGATAAAGAGAAGAATGAATCATTTCATAAAAATTCAAAACCACATGCACATAATAGAGCTTCAAAAGGTCAAACCCAACATGTTAAAACTAGAATTAGCTCATACAATACTTACTGTAAAGTATGTGGAAAAAGTGGTCATATAACATCTAAATGCATACATCACAAGCACGTCAAACATGCTCGTCTAGTGACTACTAACAAGAAAGGACCCAAGTTAATCTGGGTACCTAAAGATAAGATTATACCTGTTGCAGACTTGCTTAACAATAGGAAAGAAACACACATCCTGGTACTTGGGCAGTGGTTGCTCACTTCACATGATGGGAGAAAGGTGTATGTTCCAAGACCTTAAACATAAGGATGGTGGCTGGGTTACCTTTGGAGGTAATCAGAAAGGAAAGATCATTGGAGTAGGTAAAATTGGTAAACATCATTCTCCCTCCATTGATAATGTTCTTTTAGTTAATGGTTTAAAACACAATCTACTAAGCATAAGTCAATTGTGCGATAGTGGGTTTGTTGTTTCTTTTTATAAGAACATGTGTAATGTCAAGAAACATGATGGATCACTCTTACTCACTACCAAGAGGCAAAACAATCTGTATAAGATTGACTTAAATGACCTCACAAATCAAAGTGTCTCATGTCTAGTGTCCATTGAAGATGAGCGATGGATTTGGCACAAAAGGCTAGGTCATGCAAGCTTGAAATTAATTTCAAAGCTAAATAAGCATAACCTCGTAAGAGGATTACCAAACCTTAAGTACAAATCTGATGCTCTCTGTGATCCATGTCAAAAGGGAAAACAAGTCAAAGGTTCCTTCGAATCTAAGAATATTGTTAGTACCAATAGACCACTAGAGGTGCTACACCTTGATCTATTTGGACCAACTAGGACTGCCTCTGTTAGTGGAAATAAATATGGTCTAGTCATAGTAGACGACTACACTAGATAGACATGGGTTATGTTCCTAGCTCACAAGGATGAGTCTTTCAGGGTCTTCTCTATATTCTGCAAATGTGTACAGAATGAAAAAGGCATGTGTATCACTTCAATCAGAAGTGACCATGGGAGAGAGTTTGAAAATGAGCTATTTCAAAAGTTCCGTGAAGAAAGTGGAAAACTTCACAACTTCTCAATACCTAGAACACCACATCAAAATGGTGTGGTAGAGAGAAAGAACAGATCTCTTCAAGAGATGGCTAGAACAATGGTCAATGTTAACTCTGTCCCTAGAAACTTTTGGGCTGAAGTCATTATCTTTCTGCTACATTCGAAACGGGAATATACATTAGACCAATCTTGGATAAGACTCCTTATGTATTGTGGAAAGGTCGAAAACCCAACATATCTTACTTTTATCTTTTTGGTTGTAAATGCTATATATTTAATACTAAAGATCAACTTGGTAAGTTTGATGCTAAAGTAGATACTGGAATTCTTTAGGATATTCTGAATCATCAAAAGGGTTTAGAGTTTATAATTCTAGAACCTTAGTAGTAGAAGAATGTATACATGTTAAGTTGGATGCCAGCAGCCTGATAAGAAATTATTAGAGCTTGTTGAAGCTATTGCAGATTTGAATCTCAATGATTCTGAGAAACAAGCAAATGTCAAACCTGATAACCAAGTGGATGACCCTCAACAACATGAGTCAGAAACTTCAACTTCCCAACAGGAAAATGTTCATAGATCTTGGTACTTTAAAAATTATCATCCTCAAGATCAAATCATTGGGAATCCTAATGACAGGCTAAGAACCAGATCAACATTTAGATAGCAAGATGATGAATCGCATTAGTCTGAGTTAGAAACAAAGACAGTTGACGAGGCTTTACTGGATGAGGGCTGGATTCCAGCAATGCAGGAATAACTGAATTAGTTTGAGAGAAGTGAAGTGTGGACTCTTATGCCTTTACCAAAAGATAAATAAGTTATCGGAACCAAATAGGTTTACAGAAACAAGATTGATGAAAATGGTAAGGTGATAAGAAATAAAGCTAGACTTGTTGCACAAGGCTACTCACAGGAAGAAGGTATAGACTACACTGAAACTTTTGCACTAGTTGCTAGACTGGAGGCTATTCGTATCTTATTATCATTTGCTGCACATCATAATATAATGCAATATCAAATGGATGTAAAAAGTTCTTTTCTAAATGGTGTTATTAGTGAGGAAGTGTATGTTATGCAACCTCCGGGTTTTGAAAGTGAAACCCAACCTGAACATGAATATAAGTTAAAGAAAACTTTATATGGTCTTAAACAAGCTCCTAGAGCTTGGTATGAAAGACTAAGTTCATTCTTAATGGACAATGGATTCAGCAGAGGAAAGGTTGACACAATCTTATTTAGAAAATCCAATAAGTCCAGTTTTATTGTTGTTCAAATATATGTTGATGACATAATCTTTGGTGCTACTAATGAATCTCTGTGCAAAGAATTTTCTAAGCTTATGCAAAAAGAATTTCAAATGAGCATGATGGTTGAACTCAAGTTCTTTCTTGGACTTCAAGTTAAACAAACAGTGGACGAGGTATACATCCATCAAACTAAGTACACAAAGGAGTTGTTACAGAAATTCAAGATGGATGACTGCAAACCTATGAACACTCCTATGCATCCCACGTCCATACTGAACAAAGATGATAAAGATAAAAAGCTAGACCAAAAGGTATATAGAGGTATGATAGGATCTCTCTTATATCTCACTACGTCTAGACCTGACATAATGTTCAGTGTAGGCTTATGTGCTCGGTTTCAATCTGATCCAAGAGAATCACATTTATCAGCAGTTAAAAGAATATTTAGATATTTAAAAGGTACTACTAATATGGGTTTGTGCTTTAAGAAAAATAGTGATTACAGATTAGTTGCCTTCTGTGATGCTAACTATGCTGGTGATAGAATTTAAAGAAAAAGTACCAGTGGAGGATGTCACTGATAGCGTGAATCCGCAAGTGTATGGTTTCGTAGTCAAGTAATAAAAAAGATCGAACCCACAGAGACCGTGATCTTGAACAACAATTAATTATTAAATCAATTAAACTAAACAAGGAAAGATTTGGTTTTTATAGAAATTAGAATCAAGTAATAAACCAAAATTAAAGTTGCAATTAAAATAAAATCAAGAACAAAATAGGAAAGTAAATCAATTTGGGGTTTTTCAAATTAAAAAGGAATTTCCAGGAATTGGGTTACTGACGCGCTGTCGCGCACGTGTCAAAAGATGAGCGGTTAGTAAAAATGCAGTTTAGTGTGCGACAACTTGGGTATCGTATCACAAGGACTCTTGTAGTGCTATTATCGCAGAAAATCAGTTTTCTTGGGGGGGTGTTTGGTTTGAAATTGATTGGAAAACAGAATGAAAACAGAGCATAAAAACAGAGCAAATTACGTGATTATCAAATAAGACTAAGGCGATCAATCTGCTGTTTCGTTTCCCACTATCATCGGTTCATGTAATTCCATGCCCTAAACGGATTCTTATCCCTTTTCGATTGTAGCATCGATTAACAAGCAAAACCGACGCTACGGGACATATATTCCTAATTCCGAATTAAGCAAACGGATGAAGCCCTTCGTGAATTAAGCAAACACGAATTGAACGCACGCGAATTAAGCAAACGCGATTAAGTTTAGGAATATAAAATCATCGAAAATAAATCAACACTAATTCGATACAAACTGAATTAAGCAAACAGAGAATAACGAATAGCATTGAAAGAGATAAGAGAATTAAATCAGAAATTACAAGACCTCAAGTGTTGGCGGAAACCGATTACAGCAGATCAACCTAGGGAGATTAGTTCTCCATCAAAAACGCAAAACAACCAGAGAAATTCGAAAACAAGGATTAGCCAAAGATAATTCTGTTCTGCCCTAAACATCTATTTATAACTTTCAGAAACTGCGCATTCTCGCGAGGCGAGTGGCCTCTCGCGAGGCAAATATTAAAATGGCGCCTTCTTGAATTTGTATTCTCGCGAGGCGAGTGTGATTCTCGCGAGGCGAGTCTTCAAAACCTGGGTTGTCACAGCCGTGATGCCTATCACGGCCAGGCCGTGATGGTCTCTGTCTTCGGGTGCTTATATGTCATGGCCGTGACCTTCATCACGGCCAGGCCGTGGTGGTCTCTGTCTTCCAGGGGTTTCTCTTCACGCCCGTGATGGGTGTCACGGGATGACCGTGATGCTTGCTGACTTCAGGCTCGCGAGGCGAGCTATAGCTCGAGGCGAGGCGGGAGAACATGACTTTTCTGGCACAGGCTGGTCCTCACTCTCGCGGGGCGAGTATCTGCTCGCGTGGCGAGTGTTTCCAGATTGTAATTTCCATTGTTTCCTTCATTCCTTGGACTCTAAGTCAACCTGAAAACATGAAATAGCCATAAGTGCTTTATTTGACTCAAAAACTGGCTAAATAACCCTAAAACTACTTAAGGGACTCAAAACCTTGCTTGAGGACAATCAAGCCTAATTTGGGTGAAAACGAGATATAATTGGCACAAAACCACGGTCATACTAGTCATAAAACTAGATGAGCCAGAGGCTTATCAGTTACTAACAAGACTGCTTATGCTACTAAATTGACTACCCCTCTAGTAAATTATCAAGATGCGTTGAAGGTGAATTTATCCTAATAAAGTTAATGTTCCCTCTCGAGATACAAGAACTGTGCCCAATTAAACCAACCCCTACTCTCGTGGTAATTGTATTTAAATTGAACTCATTAAGGTTTGTGATAATTCAATGAACCCTCGAAGGACCGCTTCTAACTCTCGTGATTTAAGTCCTAAGTTCAATCCCTATAGATCCAATACCTAAGTTCACTTCTCAGTTCATCCTTAGAGTATCTATGACATGCAAATAAGTGCGCACCAAATTCACAAGTAATTATAACAATAGGAATTAAATCAAAAGCAAATTGAAATTAACAAAGGAAAAACATAAATTCATAGCATAAAACAAGTCTTGGGCACAACCCCAATTCCTAGAAATAAAACGACTACTCAAGCATTGCCATGGTCATAGTAATCTTGATTAACAAGAACATAAAAATCCTAAGAGAAGAGAATAAATTGGAGAATAAGAGAAATCTTAATTTTTGCCAAAGGGTAGCAGTCAAAAGATGCCTATTTTCGAGCCTAATTTCCCTATTTATAGTGTAGGTTAACTTGGATTTAAAGTTATTACAAAATCAGATCAAATCAGCAAATCAAATTCCAGATTTTGCATGTCACGGTCGTGATGCCTGTCACGGTCAGTCCATGACCAACTCTGACTTGGAGAACTGCTTCACTGGTTGGCCTGTCACGACCGTGATGGCTGTCATGGCCAGGCCGTGACAGCTTCTGACTTTTGCATTCTTCTTTTTTCTTCAGCCCTACGTGATCATGGCCGTGATGCTTGTCACACCTAGGCCATGATGGTCTCTGCTTGGCTCATTTTTTTTTTCAAGCTCCGTCTTCGTGCAAACTCCAAATTAACTGGTCTTGAGCAATTTAATCATCAATTCCTGCACACAAATACCACAAGACCACCTTACCCGTTCCAAGGTAAAAACTAACAAATATCAAGTTAAAAATTTCTAGTCTACATGAAAATGCATGCAAAATGATGAGGAAATTTGAGGTGAAATAACACTCATCAAACTACCCTAAGCTTAAGATTTTGCTTGTCCTCAAGCAATAACCAAGGCCAGACAAGATAAACAATTAGAGCATGGACAGTGAACCAAGAACCCGAGTAATAAATCCAAGTAATAGGCATATCCAAATAAGGAACCAAGAGACAATAGTTTTCAAGTCCAATTAGAAGCTTAAGTTCCCTAAATTCATATCTCTCACCAATTTGGGCACTCTTCTCACCTCACTCAAGTGTTTAAGGACATATGACAATTCGCTCAATTTCCTCAAGGAAAGTACCCTACCATAAGCTTGACTATTAACCAATATCTCTACTTTATTAATGAAAACACATAAGATTCAAGAGGTCTTTTATTTTGGTTGTAATGGGGCCATGGGATTAATTGTTAGGTGGGGAAACCAAGAAAAGGAAAATTCAAGAAGGCTAACAAAATATCAAACAATGCAAAGCATGACCACCTTCTAAAATACCTTTTTGGGCTTTAATTCACTTTTCCACCTTTCTTTCTTTCTTTTTTCATTTTATTTCTCACTTTTTTTTTTCTCATCCCCTTCTCCATTTTTTTTGTTTATTTATTTTAACATTTTCATCAATTTGGAGAAGGGGAGATTTCTAACTCAAGAGAAATATTTATTTCCTTTTTTTTTCATCCCACAACTTTTCAAACTACCTTCTTGCCCTTTTTCAATAATTTAAAAGGTGTCATACCGTGCATCATTTATCAAAAACAATCAAGGTACCAAGAAAAGAATTTTTTTAAGCTCAAAATTGGGCAACTAATGGGTAGCATTCAATCAATCAAAGCTCAGAAGGCTAGAAAAATACCTAATGCCTCAATCATTTTCAAATATGTTTTCAAAAATTCCTAAGTTTCAAAAGGGTTTCAAGTCAAGTTCTAGAGAATACAATCCAAGAGGAAGAAAACACGCAATCACAAAGAATGAGGTAGATTTAGTGAGTACCCCCTTTAGGCTCAAGAATCTCACATATAGTAGTTTGAAATCAATGAAAAACACAAATCCAAGGAACCACATGCTAATTATCAACTACAAAAGATTATCTCTAGCATTTTAATTTTTTTAGCCTATCACAATAATACAAAAATTGGGTTAAAAAATTCATCGTCTCAATTCAATTAGCACAAAATTCTCACAATAGGATGCAATTTCTAAACAAGGGGCAATCTAATTATGTGATCATGCAAAAGTACACATGAATGCAATATGCAAAAATAATACCCCTACTCCAAGCTTAAAAACTTTCATTGTCCCCAATGTAAATAATCAAGTCGAAGAGAGGAGAAAAATGGAACAACTCACCTACGTGGTGTTGGGTGTTGCGTGAATTGACCAGAGAGTGAGGGCGGAATTTGTTTTAAAAAAACTGCAACAGGACGCGTCATGACCGTGACCATATTCACGGCTGGATCGTGGTTGATTCTGGTTGTGTGGTCCTTTCTGCGTCACACCCATGAGGAACTTCACGGCCTGGGCGTGATCTTCGATGAGTTTTTTGATGGCTTCCTTTTCACGCCTGTGATGACATTAATAGACCTCGTTACGGCCATGACACTTATCATGACTAGGTCGTGATACATTCTAGAATGCTGGGCTCCTTCGCATCACGACCGTGACGGCAATCACCGCCTGGCTATGATCTTTATTGCCTCTCTTTTTTTTTTTGCCTCTTTGCTCTTCATGCTTTTCCAACCTACAAATACACTTGGAAAAACCTTCAATTGGTGATCTTTCTCCTCTAAACTTCTCAAATTATTCAAATCAAACAAAAACAAATAGCAAGGGAAATAAAGCTTGGGTTGCCTCCTAATAAGTACTTATTTACGGTCTTAAGCTTGACCATACTCCCTTCAATCAATCGGGATCAGCTGGGCTTGGAAGTGAAAGAACACCTCTCTTCCAAGGAAGTCCTTCAAAGAGCCTATATTGTTCATATGGCCACATGCACTTTCGCTTTACTCTTTTCACTGAGTTTCATGGCCTTACTTCCTCCCAGTGAAAGTTTTTAACTCCACATGTTGAGCAACTCCAATATCATCATTATTTGGTGCATCATGTGTCAAGCAAAGTTTGGGAGTTGCTTCCATGTTAAGCTCTTCCTTCACCTTCAGAGGCATTATCTCAATCCTGCACACATGATTCTCAAAAGGAGGGTTGTTATATGAGTTAGTCAAATCAAAATACACCCTTGCTTTCTCTACATTCAAGGAGAGCTTAACATTTTTTACATCTATTATTGCTCCAGCTGTGGCCAAGAATGGCCTTCCTAGAATGATAGGGAATTTATGATTCCCGTTCATATCTAACACCATGAAATATGTAGGAATGAAAAATTCACCTACCTTTATGGGGACATTCTCTAGTATGCCTAGAGGGTTTTTAGTGGAGCCATCCGCAAATTTTAAAGAGAACTTGGATGGACTCAATTCCTTGGTTCCTAACCTCTCAAAGATGGTAAGCGGCATCAAACTCGCACTAGCCCCTAAGTCGCATAAGGCATGGTCTATTTTAACTACTCTAATTGAGCAAGTAATAGAGAAACTTCCTGGATCTTTAAGTTTAGGAGGCATATTAGTTTTTATCATTTCATCATGCTCCTCAATTAAGCTCTTAGTCTATTTTTCTACTTGTTTTTTCTTGACTAGCATTTGTGGGAAAGGTATTGGAGGTTGGTAAGGTGGTGGAGGGATGTACTTTGGTTCTATCTCTTCTTGTTCATTCATGTCCTCCTCACATTCCACATCCTTTTCAACTACCCCAAGCTTATCATCCCTCAAGTATATAGCATTACAATGCTCATTGGGATTAACTTCGATTGTCCCGAAATGTACCCTTAGTTCTAGAATATGTACTAGCTTGTTAGGCAATCTGAGTTTCTAACATCTTATTATGGATGACTAAGTTATCAACCTTAGATGTTAACTCATTTATTGCCTCATTGACTGCCCTACCTTGTTGCCTAAACTCTTCATTTTGCTTTGTTTGAGTTTCAACAAAATTTTCCAAAAGAGACTCAAGTTTAGACTTTTGTACCTGAGGATACCCCGATGCGGGTTTCCTATTACCTTGGCCTTCTGGGAATTGATGGTTCAATGTGTTGTTGTAGTTCCCGTAGGAGAGATAAGGGCTATTCTTCCTTCCTTGGTTGTAAGAATTTGGGGGAACATAGTTTGTCAACTTCGGTTTCGTGTCATAAAAATTGTGACATGAATTCACTTGTTCACCTAAGCGCGGATCCAGGATCACTACCATGTTGGCACTCCATCATGTCATGTCCCTACATACCACAAATCTCACAAACAACATTAATAGCACCTATTGAACTCACATTAGCTTTTTCAAGCTTATCAAAGCGTTTACTTAATGAGTCAACTTTAGACATAATTAAATCATTACCATTCATTTCAAACTTACCCCCTGAAAGCTTTTTAGGGTTATTACATCTTTCTGAACCCCATTGGTGATAGTTGGTGGCAACGTTCTCAATGATCTCATATGCTTGAGTCAGGGGTCTATTCATCAATGCTCCACAAGTTGCGGAGTCAAGTGACACCTTCGAAGAATAGTCCAATCCATTGTAGAAGGTTTGCACTAAAAGCCACTTCTCAAGCCCATGATGTGGGCAAGACTCTAGCAATCCCTTGTAACGATCCCAAGCTTCGGATAAGCATTCTTCGTTCTTTTGGAAGAAGTCGGTGATCTGAGTTCGTAGGTAAGTGGTCTTGGATGGAGGGAAGAATTTTTCTAAGAATGCCTGCTCCAATTGGTCCCATGGTGACAATGTATTAGCAGGCGCTGACTTCAACCAAGCTTTTGCCTTTCCAAATGAGATGAGGGGAATAACCTCAAGCAGATAGCATCAACTGGAGCTCCTTGAATCCTAGTTGTATCACAAAATTCCAGGAATGTATCCATATGATCAGTAGGGTCTTTTGAGGGTAATCCTCCAAACTGATGTTGCCTAATCATGCCAATTAACCGAGGCGGTATAGTGAAGTTCTCCGCCTCAATTTCTAGCCTAGCAATCCTAGTTCACAAACCCCTAGCATTTGGTGCTCCGTAGTCCTTCAGTGGTTTGGTATCCTGTGAGATTGGCCATGAACGAAATGGGGATCAACCTTTCTCTCGCTCTTTGTCTTTGTAGTCTCCTACGTCTATGAAAAGTCCTTTTGATCTAGGGGTCAACTTAAAAAAGAGTTCCAAGACTTTGGGATCTTCGCATAAACGAGAAAAATACCTGCAAAGAGAGAGATAGATACACTAGAAAAAGAAAGAAAAATTAATAAAAAAAATGTCCAGAAAAATCAATTTAAAAATTAAATTGAAATTCAAGAAAGCACAGTCCCTGCAACAGTGCCAAAATCTTGATAACGTAAATCCTCAAGTGTACGGTTTAAGCCACAAAGTAATAAAAAAGATTGAACCCACGAGAGATCGTGGATCTTGAACAGCAATTAATTATTAAATCAATTAAACTAAACAAGGAAAGATTTGGTTTTTATAGAAATTAGATTTGATTAACAGTAACATAAAAATCCTAAGAGAAGAGAAGAAATTGGAGAAGAGAAGCCCTAATTTTTGCCAAAGGGTAGCAGCCAAAAGATGCCTATTTTTGAGCCTAATTGCCCTATTTATAGTGTAGGTTAACTTGGATTTAAAGTTATTAAAAAATCAGATCAAATCAGCAAATCAAATTCCAGATTTTGCCCATCATGATCGTGATACCTGTCACGGCCAGGCCGTGACCAATTTTGACTTGGAGAACTGCTTCATCGGTTGACTGTCACGCTGGTGGATGGTCATTTATCACGCCAGCGCCGTGATGACCTTCTGACTTTTGCGTTCTTCTTTTTTCTTCAGTCCTACGCTATCATGGCCATGATGCTTGTCACACCCAGGCCGTGATGGTCTTTGCTTGTCTCATTTTTCTTGTTTTTCATATGATTGCATATTTAATTCAAAAGAATATATGTCTTTTTACCCTTGCTGTTTCTATTGTTAACTCTTTGTCTCTTGGATAAAAGAAAATATACACAAGCTCTGATATCAAACTGTAAAAAACGATGTTGAAATTATAAAATAAGTTTACTTGTAAAGCTTGCTGATCATAAACTTTCATATTCTCACTCATAGTAAGTTCTTAGATCAAATCTGTTACTCTCTTTGTTAGAGTTAGAGCCTGAAGAGGCTTGGTAGAGAAATAATACTTGTAACCTGAAGAGGTGTTGAATACTTATAATCTATTTGGAAAATAGTGGAGTAAAACCTTCAGGTAGAAGGGACTAGATGTAACATCCTAAAATTATAATATAATTAATAAAAAAATGGATTAAGTTATAAAAAAAAATAATGATATAATAAAAATACAATGTAATTAAGAAGTTTAGTGTATGGGATATGTTAGTATAAAACTTATTTGAATTGGTAAATAATTACAAAAGAAATATTAAATTAAAAAAAAGAGGGAATTAAATATATATATATATATATATATATATATATATATATATATATATATATATATATATATATATTGTACTAGGCATATCACCTATATGTAAAAAAAAAAGGGGAATCATAAAACCAAAAGAAAATCCTATACGCTAGGTTACTATATATATATATATATATATATATATATATATATATATATATATATATATATATTACTCTAGTCAATGTGCGCCGAATTGTAGTGATTTCGGACGTCCTTTTCCTCCTTGTCAGTGCCATCGTAACAACATAGATCCAAGAATGCCACCAAACGAAAGAAGAATTTTTAGGGAAGAACTAATTCTTATCATAAATAATTTTTAGAGCACGTTGGAGGTATTCGAGAAGTGAGTGACAATACTTTTTACGAACCCTCTCCATGGTATGAATGCTTGTTTGTGTTGACGGTTTTTTTTTATTGATGGATGAATTGATTTAGCAAGTGTGTTCCCCTAAATCTAAAAGAAATTGTTTATTGCTAATTTATCGTTCTGTGTACAAAATTCTTGTGTTTAAGCCAGATGGTAAAATCACTAAAGTTTTGTACTGTGCGTCCAAAACCTCACAGGAGTAGATTTTTCTTTTTATCTTTAACTACTTTTGTGAAGTCTCCTGTATGCCAAGTTCAATTCAATAGGCATTGGTGTTTCACTGACGCATGGTTTTACCTTCTGGGAGCATATAATTTTATTTAATTGAACTTTAATAGCTTAGTCATAGCATGTACTAAATCCCATTTTGCTTATGGTTTAAAAAGAGAATAAGTATATTTGATTGTTATAATTTAAAATAGGTTCGACATGTTTTATTCGGGATATAAATGATATATGTATGCGAGTGAAGTTCGTTGTTATGCTTCCTAAGATAGGTGCATTGACTTTTAACATCGCCATTTAATGGGATGTCGAAATTAAGATATGAGACAAGGAATCCATTTTAAGAACGAGGCTCTCGGGTCACCGTTAATGGGAGGCAAGGAACCCATTTAATTACGAAGTTCTCGGGTCACCATAGGGGCAATGAGTCGATTCTAAAATGGGATTCCCGAGTCACCATCGGGGAAAGGAATCAATTCTAGGACGAGGTTCTCGGGTCACCATAAAGAGGGTGGCAAGGAATCAATTCTAGAACGAGGTTCCCGAGTCACCGCAGACTAGAGGCAAGGAACCAATTTAATGAGGTTCTCGAGTCACCGAATTAGGCAAGAAACCAACACGAAGTGGGGTTTCCGAGCCACTGGATGATTGTGTTATTGTGTGATGTGTGGTTACTTTGTTTAATTAATATATGATATTTGATTATGTTGTCGTTATATGATTGTTGTAATTAAATGTATTTTTTTAATGAACATTATTTTGGAAAATTAGCGGGTACCATAGACAGTTTTTCCGGTTATCGTGCCGGCTGAGAACATCACTATTTTCGAAATATTTTATAACTGTATTGTTGTTCACTGAGATTTTATATCTCATTAAAAGGTGTTGTTTTCAGAGCCCGGGGACATCATTGTTGAGGACACCGAGGCTTGAAGAACTACTTTCTTTTTAGCTTAGCTGGTTAGTATTGTAGCATGGCTTACGAGTGTCATGCAGACATCGTTTATTATTTTTAGTTTTTCTTCTCGGATTGTAATTAGAAGCCCGGTTTTGAGACTTGTGGTTTTTCATTTATATTTATATTCATTACATGGATATTTTATTACTATATTATTTAATATGAGGTATTTTCAGACTTTAAATATTTTTTTTTAATTTTTCTTTATGAGATATATGTTTTAATTAAATGTTTTAAAGGATTTTTTATTGATTTTATCTTGGGATTACTAATGTAACAAAGGGCGTTACACTAGACGTAGCTCTTGGTTGGAAGAGAGTGAACCATGATAAAATACTTGTGTGAATCTTCTAATCTTTATCTTTTACAGTTTTTGATGATACTGACTGTGGGGTTTTTGAATATGAGTTTATTAACTCTTTAAAAATGTTTTCGTGTTGCTTTTATTGGCTTGCTTGTAAAAGTGTTTGAGAAAATGCTTTTTCGAAAAACTGTTAAGAAACACAATTCAACCCCCTTCTTGTGTTTCCCTGTGTCAACTTCAATTGGAACTTTTGTTAAATAAAAAATAAATACAAACAATTTAAATAATTAATTAAATAAGCACATCCCAGTTAATTAAATAAATCAAAATGATTTTCAAGTGAGTAAAAAAATAATAATATGAAGGATAAATATATATTTTTTTTAAAAATGTTAACTTGAATGAAAGAGAGGAGAAAGAAATAAAATAAATTTTTAATATAGAAGAAAACATTTTAAATAAATATATTTTCTAAAAATGATTAACTTTTATAGAAATAAAAGCTAAACAAATCAAATAGATTTAAGGGAGAAAAAAAATAATATGATAAATAAATATATTTTCTAAAAATGATTAAAGTTGCACGAGGAAAAGAAGATAATTTTCTACTATAGAAATTGTAATAATTTGACTGAAGTCTGTTTCATTTTTAGCTCATTTGAAAGTAAAATGTGTTCAAGATAAAAAGTAAATTAATTCATTCACCTTTTGGATTCAAGTTATTGTATTTTCCTTCACTTTCAGCCTTTCCTTACGATGGCTCAATATGAGAACAAATAATTCAGTAAAGTTTCTTTTAGGGTCAAAAACATGTAAAAATATCGATAATTAAACATGGGTATCCAATAATAATCTTGATAGTTGAATTCTAATGTGAAAATTTTTTCTGCTTCCAATTAGCGTAATTGATAAACAATTATATTTTACTGTGTCGTATTCATAGGTAAATAAAAAAGCTATTTGATTGAACAAATGAAGGCTAACTTCCAAAATTTTTGTTTATCAAACCTACCGGGTTCAATTACAATGGTTGTTGTTGTTGTCTTTATCACATATTCTAAATATTTTGGCAAGTCTGGCCTTACATTTCAAAAATCACTGAAAACTATTTATACTTAAAGTTGAGCACAATTGTTATTTAAAATTTGTTGTTATATATATATACCATGAACTGTGGCATGATATTTTGGTCACATGGACTTTTTCTACCTAAATTGAGTACTAACATGTGTTTGATATCTTGTGTTTCTGTGGCTAATGGCAACTCATCAGAAGGGCAGACATGCAATTTCGGCCAAAGACATCACTTCAACCATTGATAAGCAACAATTTTATATTGCATATATTTGTTAAATAATAAGTATTAACTTGAGTATAGTGATTTTCATGCTATGAGAAAGATGTCAAAATATGGCAGGATTGAGTATGTCACATACTTACACACTTAGATAATTTATGTTAGATAGTTTATCTTAGATATTTTAACTTTTACATTAGATATTTTAGCTTTTATATTTGTTGTTTTAACATTAAACAAACTTTGTTCACGAATGCTAGTAAATTAAATAAATGGCAACCCCTTTATTTAAATGCCACACGTCACATGTATAAGAAGGAAATATAGATATTTCTTGAGGAAATGGAGAGGATAACTCCCCAAGCTTTATGGTGTTTGATGAATAATGTACCTAACAAACAAAATAACAAGGGAGGGAGAGAATATATGTAATAAATAAATAAGAATAATTTTGTCTTTTGGATTATGTGTTCGTGAGACAAAAAAGTCATTTCGTAGTTTTGTAAGGGGCAAGATTTAAGGTTTTTGTTTAATCGCGCACCCACTTTCTCGTGTTGTTCCGTGATCACTTTTCAGACCAAACAAAGATAATTTTGCATTTTGGGTTGTGTCATGGGACAAAAATTTGTTTCATCATGTGGTAAGGGGCAAGATTTAAAAAATGATTAATTTCTCATTTATTCTCGTTCCTCCTAGATTATGAGGGAAGAGAAGTGAAGCTAAATAATGGAATATGATATAATTCATTCCATTTCCTTCCATTGCATTTCATTTTATTTTACAAACAATGGAATATCATCCCATCCTCTTCCATTCCCCCACATCCCATCCATTCCCTTCCATATATGAGTGATATATCCAAACATATCCTAATCACTTTTCAAATCAAAACAATTACTTTTGTTTTGCCCGGTCCCTATTTTTTCTTGCAAATCAAAGGGTTATAACAAGCTTTCACTGCCAACCATTGCTCAGTCTCACCATCCAAAGTTTTTCAGAGTTTATCAGTTTGTTAAATAAGTCCTATTTCTTAGGGGAGTGCATATAGGATTTTAGACGTTTTCCTTATAACTAGCCACCACGTTATAGGCAGTGTAAAACGTGGTTTGTTGCTCTGTTTTCTGCTATCTTTATCTTCTAACAAGGTTATAAAAACTAACAACTGGATTTGAATTGAATAATACATTCTTTCTGAAAAATTCGTGTAGCACTGTTCTATTTTAAGGTAGTGTTTGGTGGAAGGATTTGAAGGGGGGAGGGGTTTTTTAAAATTTGGTTCAATTTTGGGAGAAAATGAGAGCAAAATCTCTTAGTAAGTGAATTTTAGCTCCTTCCAGTATTAGACGATTTGGAGGGGAGGGGAGAGATTTTAAAATATTTTATATATATTGACTAAAATACTCATATTTATCTATTTTTAAATAAATAATATAACGATTAAAAAATAAAATTATTTTAAGATCCTCCTTCTTAGACCAAAGATGAAACTGTCCCTCGCCTCCTCTTAACCAAACAAAATATAAGTTAATATTCCTCCCTCCTCTCCTGAACCACTGATGAGCCACACCCACACCGACCTGCTGTGCCGTCGTCTTCTTGTTCGTGTGGTAGAGAATAAACAACAACTTGTGTTATTTTTTTTTTCTTTGGTACTTTTGGCTTCTATGTCTTGCTTTTTTTACTCAAGAAAGTGACAGGCAGAAACATTATGCTGTTGTTGTCGTGCAATACTATTGTTGCTGCAATTAGTGTTATTATTATATGTTTAGAAGGTACACCGGTTGTATGACAAAATGCCCAAATTAAATATGCTGAATTTAAAATAATTTTTCAGCTCTGCTGAGCAACGAAATCAAGAATCAGAGAATTGGAAAATCCATTCTCATTTGTTGTATTTTGAATAAAGCTAATGTTTATGTTGTATCTCCTGCAGGCCTGTGGTTAGTCTTGTTTATCCTGTATAATTTAAGCTTAAGCACAATCGAAGGTGTAGAAGACAGATTTGCTCTCAAGACAGCTTGGCGGAGGAGGTTGAAGAAACAGAAATGTATTAAAATTTTAAAATGCTGTCACAGTTTTACTGGCTTAGCCTGTTAGCGCCTACCCCTTTTCCACACTCTCTTCTAGCATTCTCTCACTCCTAATACTTCTGCCACCCTAGCAAGAGTAGGTGCAGCAACAAACTCAGCAGTCACAATTGTGCCACCAAACATCACTAACAGTTAGAAAGCAAGGTATGTCATTCTTCGCTTAGTTCCATAAGTTTTGGGTATGTTGTTGATCTGTTTTGAAGTACTTGGTACGGAGTTATTATGTTTTCTTTAAAATGCTTCATTCTTGATGATTTAGTGAACTCAAATTCATTTGAAACATGGATAAGGCAATTGTTGACGGTTCTGTTCTTATGATTGTTTTTAAGTGCGCTTTTGAGAGTTTTCCCCCCTCAAGTACAATGTTGGTTTGGATGTCTTTCTGAATCATTTACTTGTTTCTGTTCTGTGCATTTGGTGTATGGACTTGTATGTTCATAAATTGAGCAAAACCAATGGCTTGTTTGATCAATCAAGGCACTAGCTTCTTTTAAAAGTTCCAGTTCATTAGTTTATTGACAAAGTTGAACTCCTATAAAAGCCTATCCACAATTTCCCTCTAAAGGCTTCTATAACATTATTGTGATTTTCTCCTTCTGAAGCATCTATGCTACTTTGGCTTCAGAGTTAAGAATTATAATTTATTACATCAGTGCTTGTATTCTAGGTTGAAAATATATCTAAATCATATCTTTCCTGAAATTGAGTTCATCTAAATTTTATTTAACAGTAAAAAGTGAAGTAGGAAAACATATAGTGAATACATTTCTTCTGGGTTAGACACCAAGTTTTCTCATTTTTTCAATTTCTCCACTTTGTTGTCATTGTTTTCACTGAAAGCCAAACCAATATAAGTACAAATCTATGTGTTCAATATATTACACTTTAGGCAGCCATGCACTTCCACCTTGGAGGCTTTTCTGCTTAAAGAAAGAGCCTTGCTCATATTTAACATGTAATATGTCAAACTCAGAAAAGGTTAGGCCAAAACCGTGTCTTCTCCTCATAGAGATTTCTCATATAAATACACTTTAATTACAATCTGTCAAGCTGATTTTCAGCCCAATAAAATAGCTAACCTGCCATATATACAGCTAATTATCCTAATTAAGAGAGTAATTGTTACAAATAAATGTGCAATCCCATACAATTTGCTGTGCCATTAATTCCGTTGACAATAAATGTGCAATCCCATACAATTTGTTGTGCCATTAATTCCGTTGACATCCCCCCTCAAATTGATGCCCGGAAATCTACTAGCATCAATTTTCCAAGTAGAAAATTGTGTCGCTGACGTGTCAATGTTTTAGTGAAAATGTCAGCTATTTGAACGGATGTTGAGACATGTGGTAGACTGATGACTCTTCGATCATAGGCTTCATTGTAAACTGGATTAGCTGCAATCTGTATGGCACTGGTGTTGTCAGCATCCAGCGGAGTTGGTTGTGCTTGAGAGAATCCAAGTTTTGTGAGGAGGCCACGCAACCATATTATTTCAGAACAAGCGGCAGACATTGCACGATATTCGGCTTCAGTGGAGGACTTTGAGATTGAATCTTGTTTCTTACATTTCCATGAAATAGGAGCATTCCCTAGGAACATACACCAGCCGGTAGTAGATTTTCTTGTGTCTGGACATCCAAATCAATCAAGATCACTGTATGCTTGGAGTTGGATGGATGAGTCAAAGAGGAAAAAAGCACTACACGGTTTGGGGTGCCAAGGAGGTATCTAATGATTCGTTGTACTGCTGAAAGATGCAAATGCCTTGGAGATTGCATGAACTTACTCACGGTGTGTACAACAAAAGAAATATCTGGGCGAGTGATAGTTAGATAGATGAGACTTCCCACGAGCTTGCGATAGTGAGTGGGATCATCAAGAAGGTCACCTTCATCTCTTCTATATTTAACATTAACTTCCATGGGAGTGTCAACAGAGGTTGCAGTTGTGAGTCCAGCTAGCTGGACCAAGTCTTTAATATACTTTTGTTGACATAGAGAAATGCCCTCGTGATGATAATGCACCTCTAAGCCCAAGAAATAAGTGAGATGGCCTAAGTCTTTCATCTGAAAAGTTGAATGCAGCAGATTTTTGATTCTAGAAACAGCATCTTGATCTGAACCAGTGACCACAATGTCATCCACGTAAACAAGAAGCACCACGATGCCTTTCGGAGTCCTTTGTAGGAAAAGAGAAGGATCATACTGACTTTGAGTGAATTCAAAACCAAGTAGTGTGGATCGAAACTTTTCAAACCATACTCTTGGTGCCTGTTTCAATCCATATAAAGAGTGTTGTAGTTTGCAAGCAGTATTAGGTGAAGGTGTAGGCATACCATTAGGAAGCTTGATGTAAACTTCCTCCTGAAGGTCACCGTGGAGGAATGTGTTTTTGACATCCATTTGATGTAGTGGCCAAGATTGTGAGGCAGCAATAGCAAGAATAGTGCGCACGGTTGTCATCTTGGCGACCGGTGCAAAAGTCTCATCATAGTCTAGTCCATATTGTTGCTTATTTCCAAGAACAACCAAACAAGCTTTGTAACGATCTATGGATCCATCCGAACGCAACTTTATAGAGAACACAAACTTGCTGCTTAAGGGCTTAACAGATGAGGGACACGGGACTATATCCCATGTTTGATTTTCTTCCAAGGCTAGAAGTTCAGTTTCAATAGCTTTCTGCCAACATGCATTCTCCATGGCCTGTTTGTAAGAGGAAGGAATAGGAATAAAGGATAATGATGCTGTCATGGAATGTATATACCTTTCTGGGGGTTTACTAATGCGTGAGCTGCGTCTTAGAGGAGCTGGTTCTGGTTCTTCTACTGGATCAGCAACCAAGGAATTATCTTGAGGGGGCCCTTGAGGTTCTGTTGGCTGATTTTGAGTGGCAGTGCTACGTCTTTTGTAGGTCAAGAGAGGTTTAGAAGATGGTTCTCCTGCATGAGAGTCAGAAAACAATGGCAAAACAGAAATCGGAGGAGAGGTAAGGTCATGATGTGATGCAAAAAAGTATATATTTTCTTGGAAGATGACATTTCTAGATACTCGAATCCTACGGATGTTAGGATCATAACATAGAAAGCCCTTTTGATGAGGAGAATATCCAAGAAAGGCACATTGAACAGATTGTGCAGTGAGCTTGGTGCGTTCTCTTGGAGGAAGATGAACATAACACACACAACCAAAGATACGAAGAGTGGAGTAATTGGGTGGGTGACCATATAACCGAGTGAAAGGGGATTCATTACCTATTAATGGAGATGGCAATCGGTTGATAAGATGAACTGCAGTGGAAAGGGCTTCACACCAAAACCGTGATGGCACATGAGACTCCAGCAAAAGGGTGCGAACAACATCAAGCAAATGGCGATTTTTTCTTTCTGCCACCCCATTTTGTTGTGGAGTTGAGGGGCATGACCTTTGAGATATAATGCCATTGGTTTGCAAGAATTCCTGAAATGAGTGTGACATGTATTCCCCCCCATTATCAGAGCGAAATATTTTTATTTTTGATGAAAATTGGGTCTGAACAAAAGCATAAAAAAATTTGAAAGTGGAAAAGACTTCATCTTTTGATTGCAGAAAATAGACCCAAGTGAAACGACTATAATCATCAATAAAAGTCACAAAATGTTTGTAATTTGCATGAGATATAACCGGTGCCACCCCCCAAAACTGTGGATGATTTCAAAAGGTTGTGTTACATTAGACCGATGTGTTGGGAAAGGCAGAATTTTACTCTTACCAAGTTTACAAGGAATACAATCAAAGTGAACAGCATTAGGAGATGGATTGTGTTTATTTCCAAGAACAGTAGATTTTAGCAAGTCATGAAGTACATTTGCGTTTGGATGTCCAAGACGCTTATGCCACACTTGGTAATCAACAATAGCAGAATTACAAGAAACTAAAGGCAAGGAAAGACTTGGAGGCAATGAGAAATGGATTGGGAAAAGACGTCCAACTTTAGGCCCCTTCACGATTATCTTCCCTGAGTGTTGATCCTGCACAAGACAACCAAACTGTGAGAATTGTACTTGACAATCGTTTTCAACTAATTGACCAACTGAAATGAGATTACTAGTGAGACCAGGAGAGACAAAAACATTGGTCAGAGATGGAGAAATATCACCAGTGGCTGTGATAGGCAAAGGATTTCCATCAGCGGCATGTATCTTGAGGTCTCCAAGATATTTTTTGATATTAGTAAGAAATTGAGCATTGTTGGTCATGTGGTTGGAAGCCCCCGAATCAAAGTACCAAGGGGAAGAGGATTTACCTGAGAATCCTAAAGCAGAGAATGCTGAAATGATCATTTGTTGAACCATTTCAGGGGTCACAATTGGAGTAGGATCAGGAGCATATTGTTGAACAGGTGCTGGATTAGCTGAATTATTAGGAACAGATGAGTCAATTGAGGCTTTAAAAGCTGTGACATTTTGCTTTGGTGGTCGTACGGGGCATTCCTTAATGATATGTCCATCCTTTTTGCAGTAGTTGCAGAATTTCTTTGGACAGTTAGAAGCATAATGTCCAAATTGCTTGCAACAGAAACACTGAACATCAGTCATGTCATGGCTTCTTGACTTTCCTCGGGCCACATAGATCTTCAATGATGGACTGTGTAAGGAGGCGCTGTTCTTCTCGTAACAGATCATTGAAACATGCATCCAGTGATGGTACAGGATTTCTATGCATGAGATTGGACCGAATACCTTCAAAATCATATCTCAATTTCATAAGAAATTGATATCGTTTAGTAGTTTCATGAACTGTTTTGACTGAATTGGGGCCTTCAGAAGTCAAGTCCGCATAAACTATATCAGTGTATTCGGCCCAAAGATTCATGAATTGAGAGTAAAAATCAGAGATGGAAAGACTATCCTGTTAAAAGGTAGCGATGTCGTGCTCAAGTTGGAACCTTCGAGCTTCGTTGTTCTGACTGTAGACCTTCCAAGTAATTCCACATTTTGGCTGCTGTCTTGTAAGGCCGAAGATTCAGGACAATGTTGGGGTCAACAGAGCCTAGGATCCAGGCCATGACTTGAGCATCTTTGACTGTCCATTTGGCGTGTTCAACCTTATCTTTTTCTTTGTCAGGGATGGGAGTGCTGCCATCAACATGATCCCACAAGTCTTTTCCTGTGACAAAAATCTGGAATTGGAATGCCCAAGCTGAATAGATTTGCCATTAAGGCGAACCAAGAGGACATCATACTTTTCGGTAGAAATGGAACAGGGGAAATAGGAGGTGAGACCGAAAGGGATGGTAATCTGGACTGTGAAAGAAATGACCAAGAAACAGAAAAAACGAGGACTTGGAGAGAAGTGAAACCGGATCTTGAAACTTGGACGAGGTTGAAAAAACAAGGAAAGAAATGCAGACTCGGTTCTTGGATCGAAACCTAGTGTGATACCATGTCAAACTCGGAAAAGGTTAGGCCAAAACTTTGTCTTCTCCTCATGGAGATTTCTCATATAAATACACTTTAATTACAATCTGTCAAGCTGATTTTCAGCCCAATAAAATAGCTAACCTGCCATATATACAGCTAATTATCCTAATTAAGAGAGTAATTGTTACAAATAAATGTGCAATCCCATACAATTTGCTGTGCCATTAATTCCGTTGACAATAAATATGCAATACCATACAATTTGCTGTGCCATTAATTCCGTTGACATAATATTGGATGCACATGACACTCTAAGGCACACCTATACAATACTTGTAGGAACAAACATTATATATTTTAATTTTAATATTTGGCATTTATTAGATACAGTTTAAACATGGTTTAAGACATACTAGGCTTATTTAAGGCTATTTGACTCCTTATATTGTAGATTTTGCCGTGTCACTGTATGTCTATGTTGTGTTTATGTACAGTGCCGTATCTATACTTCTTAACTTCATCTTGTCTAAACTATTTTGCAACCTTTCATTGTTTCATTCTATCTAATCACCGTTATATTTATATATATATAATTATTTTTCAAATTACTTAATTGATTTCCTATTTTTCATATTTACTCAATCAAGTATATATATATTATGCACAAATCTTTTAGTAAAATATAACTTCAAGACATTAACATTTATTCTAAATAATCTCATATTCTCATATATGTCATTCCAACAAAAATATTAAAGAGAATGAGCGGCATAAAAGTATGAAAACCAATGTTTAAGTATGAGTAATATAATAATTTCAAAAATAATAGTACATGTCTATAGTAGATCGGTTTGGATTGGATCAGGGATGGAGCCAGACTTTCATGATAGGGAGGGACCAAGTATAAAAATTAATGTTCATCCAATAAATATTTATACATCAAGTTTCATGAAAAATATTCATAATTATATGTTTTAAAATATTAATTACATTAGCAACATATCAAAACACACAACACATCTTCCGCATGTCACAAAAATTATCTATAATTGAATTTATAGTAAACTTTTTATTATATACTAAACTTATAAATATGTTTTTGAGTTTTTAATGTCTCAACTCTCAACATCCAAAGTTTTTGAGTTTATCAGATTGTTAAATAAGTTCTATTTCTTAGGGGAGTGCAGATAGGATTTTAGACGTTTTCCTTATAACTAGCCACCACGTTATAGGCCGTGTAAAACGTGGTTTGTTGCTCTGTTTTCTGCTATCTTTATCTTTACCTTGTTAGGCTATAAAAGCTAACAACTGGTTTTGAATTGAATAATATATATCCTCTCTGAGAAATCCGTGTAGCACTGATGAGCCACACTCACACAGACCTGCTGTCCCGTTGTCTTCTTGCTCGTGTGGTAGAGAATAAACAAACAACAACTTGTGTATTTTTTTTTTTCTTTGGTACTTCGGCTTCTCTGTCATGCTTTTTTTTTTTACTCGAGAAAGTGACAGGCAGAGGGCTCTCTCCCTCTGGTTGCAGTTGTTTTGAGGAACATTATGCTGTTGTTGTCATGCATTACTATTGTTGCTGCAATTAGTGTTATTATTATTATATGTTTAGATGGTACACCGGTTGTATGACAAAATGCCCAAATTAAATAAGATAAATAAAAATAATTTTTCATCTCCGCTGAGGAATGAAATGTTAAATTAGGGGAATTTGAAAATCCATTTGCCTTTGTTTTTTGGAAAAAAGCTGATGTTTATGTTGTATTTCTTGCAGGCCTGTGATTAATATTGTTTATCCCGTATAATTTAAGCATAAGCACAATGGAAGGTGTAGAAGACGGATTTGCTCTCAAGACACCTTGGCAGAGGAGGTTGAAGAAACAGAAATGTATTAAAATTTTAAAATGCTGTCACTGTTTTACTGGCTTAGCCCCTTAGCGGCTACCCAAGTTTTACTCTCCCCGCCTTCACGAAAACCCATCCACGAATGCGACCTATTATGGGTCATACAACGCATTACAGAAGTATGATGCTTCAAACTCTTGCAGGTAAATACTCCTTTTCCACACTCTCTTCTAGCATTCTCTCACTCCTAATACTTCTGCCACCCTAGCAAGAGTAGGTGTAGCAACAAACTCAGCAGTCACAATTGTGCCACCAACATCAGTTAGAAAGCAAGGTATGTCATTCTTGGCTCAGTTCCATAAGTTTTGGGTATGTTGTTGATCTGTTTTGAAGTACTTGGTATGGAGTTATTATGTTTTCTTTACAACGCTTCATTCTTGATGACTTAGTGGTATCAAATTCATCTGGAACATGGATAAGGCAAGAAGGGGAATCCTTGCTTGAGGAGATTCCTTCAAGTTCTCCATTTTTCTTTTCTTTTTTCTTTTTTTTAACCAATTTGCTTGATTCTGTTTTTCAATATATTCTTTGATTTGCATGAGAACATGGAGAAGGAATCCAAACTTCCGTTGCACTGATAAGTTTCTATCTGCCTCTGCTTTCTTATCATTATGTTTCATGTCTCTAGCTGTATTATGTATATCCTTGTTGATCTATTTAAAACTTATGATGTATGACAGTTCTGTTCTTATAATTCTTATGCTTGTTTTTAAGTGCACTTTTGATAGATTTTCTCCCTCAAGTACAATGTTGGTTTGGATGTCACTCTGAATCATTTACTTGTTTCTGTTCTGTGCATTTGGTGTATGGACTTGCTAATGGCTTGTTTGGTCAACCAAGACTTACTCTATCCTTATAGCTGTTCTTTTCACCATTTTTTGTGGGTAACATTTACTTGGATCTCTATAGGAGCTTGTCTAAAAATGGCTAGTGAAGATCAATAAATTATTACTGACAAATGATTACGTATGAGAGTTCGGGTCCTAATATCTAGTTCCATTCATTATGATACATTTCACTTTATGATTCTTTCGGGTTGCATGTGATGATGGTAAACCTTATTTTATTGCATAATGACTTACAATGTGATTTTCTTATATTTCTGTTCTACTATTGGAGATTTTTTATTGATAAGGAACTATGAACATCTTGATTCTTTATAGCATTTACTATATCATCTGTGTAGTACTTTTATACTCACTTAATGCTTAATTTATATTTTATATCTTTGATTTTTATGATTAATTTTTTAATTGTTAGATTGTGAAAGCTTTAAGACTAAATTCTAAAAGGGTCTCAAATGATCAATCTACACTCCATGTTGACCAAAATTAGGGGTGTTTATCAACCGATCCAAACCGATTCAAACCGCAAAAACCGAACCGAAAAACCGAAAACCGAACAAACCGAAAACCGAAAAAACCGAAATTTTT
Source organism: Sophora flavescens (assembly GCA_030762895.1). Classification (NCBI taxonomy): domain Eukaryota; kingdom Viridiplantae; phylum Streptophyta; class Magnoliopsida; order Fabales; family Fabaceae; genus Sophora; species Sophora flavescens. The sequence continues at coordinate 20,227,982 of CM061069.1, forward strand.
TATTGGATTGGATCGGATTTTGGATCCTACAGTGAAATCCAATCCAATCCAATCCAATCCTAACCGATCTATTATATACATATACCATTCTTTTTGAAATTATAGTATTACTCATACTTAAACATTATTCTTCATACTTTTATATCCCTCATTTTCTTAAACATTTTTGTTGGAATGACATATATAAGACTTTTAGAATAAATATTAATGTCTTGAAATTATATTTTATTAAAAGTTTTGATGCATAACATATATATATATATATATATATATATATATATATATATATATATATATATATTTGATTGAGTAATCATGAAAAATAGGAAAACAATTAAGTAAATTTGAAAAATAATTGGTTACAAATAAATATGATAAGTAGGAATAGATATAGAGAATTAATATAAAAGAACGTATTAAAAAATATCAATAATTTTTTTCTTCTCAAACTCTCAAATTAAAACAAAAATTATCTTTTACCACTATTAAATAAGTAGAAAGGACACTTGACATTAGAAAAAAAATAAAGTATGACAAAAACTGAATTATCCAATCCAATCCAAACCGTATTTGATTGGATTGGATTTTAAGGAAGCAAACCGATCCAATCCAAACCGCACGATGTTTTCATCATTGGATCGGATGACTTTTTAACTCAAAATCGATCCAATCCAATCCGCGAACACTCCTAATCAAAATCAAGTGAATGATTCACAACCCAAAATAATGCACCTAATGCTTCATAAATGATCCATGCATAACAAGTTAAAGATGCAGGTGGTTTTGGATATGGTTTTCTTTAAAAAAATAAAAACTAAAACATTATTGTTGAAATTGGTATTAATTTTTTTAGGTGATCATATTATTAAGAAATGATGTTAACATACAATTAATGCGAAATTTCAAAAGATAAAGGCAAAGAGAATGACTAAGGAAAAGTTCTTCAACATTCAGTTTTCTCCACCAATTAATAAAATTTGTGGAAAACATGCAAAAGAATTTTAAGTCTGAGGCAAATGTTTGTATTTGCTGGTTGAGCACCTTTCAAGTTAATAGTTAAAATGAAATATCTGAATGAGATATATATAATGTGGAAACATATGAATGTTGGTATAATTATGTTAGCTTTAATGTACTCAATTGATTAATATTTGTAGCACATGTATTTACTCTTCAGATAAATTTATATGACTTTTGGGTAAGTTATGTTTGCTTGACGAGGTTAAAGCCTTTCCAATCAAGCAAATGCAAGATCAATACAAAAACAGACATTGCAATTTACATCATCAAAAGAATGGTAGGCCCAAGGCCGAATGATGTATCTCCAGAGGATTGATATTGGATTGTCACTAATAAACTGAGTGATTCCAGATTTCAAGTAAAATTACTTTATTATCATGAACCTAACTAATTTTTTTTTATAGTTTTATACTTAATATAATACATATTTATTATTTTTATGTTGGAGGAGCTTAAGAAAATCAAGTTATCCGGAATAAGCAACAAACCAATTGTGCAAAAGGCATTTGACATGGTAACAATATCTCCTTTTATATTTTTGTATCTATATGTATTTCTTGATTTAACTGATTTATTAACTTTTTTTTGGTAAAGTGTTCTTATTGTGTGGCTAACAGAATACTACTAGACTTTTAATACTTTATTATTTAATTTACTTAAATAATTAGGTTCCTAATCTTTGCCGATAGTTGCAAACTCTTACTAGTTTGCTTTACAAATTATGAGAACGTGAACCTATGATATATTTTTATAATTACATGTCTATTATTGCTTTACAAGACATTCATTAGATTTTGTATCTTTCTTTTAAAAAAAACGAAAGATACAAAATTTGATAAATGGTCTAATTTTTTTTTTTTTGATACAATAAAGGGTCTAATGTTGTGAAAGTGTTGAAAGTTACACGTATGAGAGCTAATGGGACTTGTTGTATTCCAAGTGGAGAAAAAATTATGGTAGGTAATAAAGATTCTTTTAAAAAAATTCATGTTGGTATTAGATTTAAATACATTAATTGTATGCATATTTTGGGTTAGATAATTATGTTTAAATTTATGTGTAAGTAGTAACTAATTCATGTCATAATAAAAATTATATTTGTCTTAAACTATTTTTTCTATGTTTATTCTTGTAGGATGACTTAAAACGTGGGTGAAGTTTATCAAGAGGAAATTTCAAAGACACTAATAATATTGGTTGAACACTTTGCATTGTATTGGGAAGTAAGACATATCTCTCATTGGGTATATAGGTAATGCAGCAATAACAAAAGAGTTTACATAAAAACAAGTAATTGAAACTTAAATTAAAACTGCACAAAGGCGAGCAAATGATTTAGAATTACGAGTACAAAAACGATTATAAAAAAACACATGAAGAGGCCAACATCTTCTCTTTTTTTTTTTTGTAATTGCAGCTACATTTTATACAACTAATTCTAAATCATTCGCCTTTCTACAATCTCAACTTAAGTTTGAATAGCTTGCTTCTATGTAAACTTTTTTGTTATTACTGCACTAGCTATACATAACGACTTATATGCCTTGCTTCCCACTACAAGTGCAAACTATTCAACCAATGTGCTCCTGGTGCCTTTAAAATTTCCTCTTGATATAACATTTTATAAATCATCCTACAAGAATAAAAATATAATTTAAGAAAATATAATTTTCATTTTGACATGAGTTATTTATTACATATAAATTTAAACATAATTATCTAACCCAAAATAATATCCATATAATTAATATATTTAAAACTAATACCAACATAAAAAATTAAAATAAACTCTATTAAGAACCATATTTTTTTCCAATTGTAACACCAAGTTCCATTAGTTCATACCTGTGGCTTTCGAAGCTTTCACAACATCCGACTTTTCATCAGATTTTGGGTCGTCTTTCTATTAAAAGTAAATAAGAGTATAGGAAGATAAATTAAACAATAGACATGTAATTATTGTCGCAACCAAAAATTACGGCAGGGATGGCGATAAAAAGAAATTTTAAGGAAAAGTAGAGTCGCCACCAATTTTATTTAATTTAGGAAAAATTGGAAAACCTTTAAAAATAGTCTTTGGAACCAAGTTGAGTTCGGGAATCGGTTACGAGTAGGGAATGTATTAAGCATCCTACAACGCCCATTCTACGAATGGTACCTTGAATCAATTGTGCAAAATTAATAACTTTTAAATTATTTATTTTACCCCAAAAATAATTACAAGGAAGAATTTATTTATTTATTAATATTTTTTACTTTTTATGTTTCTTTATTGGTTTTTTTTTATTTTTAAAAAATTTTAAAAAAATATTATTGATAAATTCTAAATGAGGTAGAACATAGCACGTAAGGGGAACCTCAAAGCTAGGGGATTGAACATGACACTTGTCATAGAGCAACCCAAAAACATTAAATAAATTATTAATTAATTATCCACATTAAATAAATTAAAAGAACACAAAAATAATGGAAAAATTAATTTTGGCTTGACAAGATGATTGATCCCGCTCCTACGTATTTCCTGCTTTGATGGGAAATTCAAAGTCACGTAGTTCTTGTAGAAAATATTTTATTTGTTGGTTAATTTTAATTTTTATGAAAAATATTTATTTAAAAGGATTTTATTTTTTTTGTTTTTTCCTTTTTTTTTTCTTAATTTTTTAAATTTAAAAATCTAAGCGAGATAGAGCGTGACACGTACGTCCACAGAGCTATCTCAAACCTAAGAATTGAATGTGATACATCTCACAAAACAATCTCATTATTATTTATAAGTGATTCCCTTTTCATATATATATATATATATATATATATATATATATATATATATATATATATATATATATATTTAAAAAAAAAAAACAAGGAAAGAAAATAAATGAATAAAAAAAGAGATCAGATCAAACAAAGGAATGAGAAGGACCAGAACCTTCTCCTTTTGCTCAGCAACGTAACAGAGCTGCTTTGGCCAATGGGGGAGGCGCACGAAACAGCCAAGGAAGTGGCGGCTCGACACGGTGGACCTCGACATTGGTGTGGTGGTTCAGGCGAGCAAGGATAGGTCCCTGGTTAAGAGGAGATCCGAACCAGGCGGAGGAATATGAAGCAGCGCGGCACGGCGGGTCTGAGGCGCTGCTCTCGGTGGGGATGCGGCAGATCGGGGCAGCGATGCGTCGGGCCTGGTCTGAGGCGGAGCGTGGGGGTCTTAGGTGGACGGAGTGGCGGCTGGTGTGAGACGGACCTGAGGCGAGCTGCTATCGTGACGGTGGTCGCGTTGCAGGTGATGGTTTGGTTTCACTGATTGACTGCTCTGGGATGATGACGGCACGCGGCGGTGGTCCAACTATGCGGCGAGATTGAGCTCCGAACTGTGAAGTACAGTGACTGTCGGCGATGGCGACACAGTCAATCTGTATGGCGGACATTGATGGTTCTAGACGGTGTCGCAAACGGCGGATGAGATATGTCGCACCGTCTACGAAGGAGACAGGGCAATGTCGCGTCACAGCGGAACTGGTATGGTGCAGTGATGGTGGTGGTCACGAAGTAGAAGAAGACAGAACAATGGCAATATGCTAGAACAATCTTTATGTTGCAATGGTGAAGATACCGTTTTACAGAGAAACAAGATGATATAGATCTCTTAAGACTCAATTCCAGAACGAGAAAGCAGTGAAAAACCCCCGTTTCCTCCCCCTTCTCTCGTAGCCCTTATTTTTATTTTATAAGCTAAATTGTTATGGTTTTGATCCTAAAAATCTGCTAAAGATTTAAAAAATTTATCTCAGATTTAAAATAGAACCAAAACTGCTGAGCCTGATCTGCCAAAATTAAGAGATTTGCCCGTAGATTCAAATTCAAAATAAAGTGGTTGTTAGGTTTGTTGGAAGAGGATGAAATGGGTTTAACTGGCCTGACCCAATTAAAAATCTTTTTATTATTTTTATTTTCTTTGCAAATTTTTTTTATTATTATTTTTTTTGAAAATTTTATGTGAAGACTAAAAGACCCGGTCAAAATGGGGTGTTCACAGTTGCCCCTCTTTACTTGTTCATTACTAGAATACATGAAGAAAGAATGATTTTTCATATGATAGTAGTAAGGAACTATTAAAGAAAATGAACTCACATTTTAGCCGGGATGGGAAACAGGCTGGAGAAAATTAAGTTTCAAAGCTTGGAAAATAAAAACGACAGTGGACCTCAGATCCCAAATTAGCATTGAGCCTTAGACCTCGAAGATAAATTTGCAGCAGGCCTCAGATCCCAAAAATAAATTTGCAGTGAGCCTCAGAGTTCGAAAAATAAATTGCAGTCAGCCTTAGAGCTCGAAAAAAATTAAAAGCAAATTTGCAGTGAGCCTTAGAGCTCGAAAAATAAATTGCAGTGGGCCTCAGATCCCAAAAATAAATTTGAAGTGAGCCTCAGAGCTCGAAAAATAAATTGCAGCGGGTCTTAGATCCCAGATATAAAATTAGTAGTGAGCCTCAGAGCTCGAAAAATAAATTTGCGGCGGGCCTCAGATCCCAAAAGTAAATTTGCAGTGAGCCTCAGAGCTCGAAAAATAAATTGCAGTGGGTCTCGGACCCCAGAAATAAAATGATGGTAATTTGCTTTCTCTTAAGAAACTTTTCTTTACCTTTGTCTCAATTACAACTGAACCACACGCTCCATTAAAAGACTTCGACCAATCAAACCCTTGTTTATCAACAGCTCTAAGTCAGGATCTTTCGATTAGATGGGCTTCTTTTCAAAACGGTGGAGACACATAGAGTGATTATTTCCTTCAAGACTAGGACTCGTGGAGACTTTTATTATTGCTTTTCTTTTCTCCCCATTGTGCACCGTTATCTCCCTTATTGACTTTGAAATGCTGGGCTTTCTTTGGTTCAAACCATTCGTTGAAGTAACCATTAGAATTATCCAATCATACTATTAAACTTAAATTTACTTAAATTGAGACATGATTTTAATGCACAAGCATGATTTAAGCACAATAGGGAAAAATGGATGAATAAAATCCTTGCCTTAATATGAGAATTTACATTGCACACAAGGAAATTGGAAAGAAAAGGGGGAAATACAAAGGGGTGTATGGGAATTGAATGAAAAGGGATAATGGAACGAAAGAAAACCGCATAAAAATTTGCCCCAGTATTGGTTCCTTGATCCTCTTAACTGATTCCCAACAACTGTTTGACGTCGCAGATCCTGGTCTCAGCTTCCACATACATCCTTTCATTAACATTTCAATGATTCTCTTTGCCCCATTGTAGCCAGTCACAAACAAAATTGCCCCAGTGTAGCAAGTCATGAGCAAAATTGCCCCAGTGTGGTGAATATTAAGATATCTCTTAAACTGCCCTTGCGGGTTTTCAGACTAAGATTCAGTTTCTTTGTCCTACTTTTTGCTTAGGTCGCCCTTTCGGGTTTTCAACCTAACGGACTACTCTCTCTCTCTCTCTTTTTTAATGCCCTAACTTTTGCTTAGGCCGCCCACGCGGGTTTTCGACCTAACGGACTTCTTTTATTTTATTTTATTTATGCCCTAACTTTTGCTTAGGTCGCCCTTGCGGGTTTTCAACCTAACGGGCTCTCCCTTTCTTTTTTCTCTCTTTTTTATCAGGCATAGAACTTTTTCACGGCATCAGAGTTTACAGGTCTCGGTAGCTCTCGTCCGTTTTCATCTGTTAGGACCAAGGCTCCGCCTGAGTATGCCTGCTTTACTATATATGGCCCTTCATAATTGGGTGCCCATTTTCCTCGGGCATCTTCTTGGTTGGGAAGTACTTTCTTTAACACCAAATCACCTGGTTGAAACTCTCTATGACGGACTTTCTTATTAAAGGCTTTAGCCATTCTTCTCTGATATAGTTGTCCATGACAAAGGGCCACCAGTCTTTTTTCCTCAATCATGTTTAACTGATCATATCGAGCTTTCACCCATTCTGATTCTTCCAAGTCAGCTTCCATCAGCACTCTTAATGAAGGGATTTCAACTTCTATAGGAGAAACACCCTCCATTCCATACACCAATGAGAAAGGCGTTGCCTCAGTACTTGATCGTATATTGGTACGATAAGCGTGCAAAGTGTATGGCAACATTTCATGCCAATCCTGATAATTTACGACCATTTTAGCAACAATTTTCTTGACATTCTTGTTGGCCGCTTCTACCGCCCCATTCATCTGAGGTCTATATGGGGTGGAATTACGGTGCTTGATTTTAAAAGTCTCTAATAACTTCTTTACATTCGCCCCATTAAGATTGGCAGCATTATCTGTAATGATTCTTTCTGGTATTCCATAGCGACAAATAATATCCCTTTTTAGGAATTTGGTAAACACCTTTTGAGTTATATTAGAATATGATGCTGCTTCTACCCACTTAGTGAAGTAATCTTTTGCAACCAGGATGAAGCGATGTCCGTTTGAAGCCTTGGGATTGATTGGTCCAATGACGTCTATTCCCCACATAGAAAATGGCCATGGAGACACCAGATTGTGTAGTTGGAACGGTGGAGCTTTGATCTGATCTGCATATATTTGGCATTTACGGCATTTTCGGACATACTCCAGACAATCGGCTTCCATTGTTAGCCAATAGTGACCATTTCGTAGGATCTTGCGTGTCATCATGTGTCCATTGGCATGTGTTCCACATATCCCTTCGTGAACTTCTTTCATGATAGTCCGAGCTTCACTAGCATCAACACATCTTATGAGGACCCCATCATAATTCCTCTTATATAGAATTTCACCATCTAAGTAAAAGGACATTGATAATCTACGAATCGTCCTCTTATTCACTTCATTTGCTCCATGGCCATTTTCTATGTGGGGAATAGACGTCATTGGACCAATCAATCCCAAGGCTTCAAACGGACATCGCTTCATCCTGGTTGCAAAAGATTACTTCGCTAAGTGGGTAGAAGCAGTATCATATGCCAATATAACTCAAAAGGTGTTTACCAAATTCCTAAAAAAGGGATATTATTTGTCGCTATGGAATACCAGAAAGAATCATTACAGATAATGCTGCCAATCTTAATGGGGCGGATGTAAAGAAGTTATTAGAGACTTTTAAAATCAAGCACCATAATTCCATCCCATATAGACCTCAGATGAACGGGGCGGTAGAAGCGGCCAACAAGAATGTCAAGAAAATTGTTGCTAAAATGGTCGTAAATTATGAGGATTGGCATGAAATGTTGCCATACGCTTTGCACACGTATCGTACCAATATACGATCAAGTACTGGGGCAACGCCTTTCCCATTGGTGTATGGAATGGAGGCTGTTTCTCCTATAGAAGTTGAAATCCCTTCATTAAGAGTGCTGATGGAAGCTGACTTGGAAGAATCAGAATGAGTGAAAGCTCGATATGATCAGTTAAACATGATTGAGGAAAAAAGACTGGTGGCCCTTTGTCATGGACAACTATATCAGAGAAGAATGGCTAAAGCCTTTAATAAGAAAGTCCGTCATAGAGAGTTTCAACCAGGTGATTTGGTGTTAAAGAAAGTACTTCCCAACCAAGAAGATGCCCGAGGAAAATGGGCACCCAATTATGAAGGGCCATATATAGTAAAGCAGGCATACTCAGGCGAAGCCTTGGTCATAACAGATGAAAACGGACGAGAGCTACCGAGACCTGTAAACTCTGATGCCGTGAAAAAGTTCTATGCCTGATAAAAAAGAGAGAAAATAGAAAGGGAGAGCCCGTTAGGTTGAAAACCCGCAAGGGCGACCTAAGCAAAAGTTAGGGCATAAATAAAATAAAATAAAAAGAAGTCCGTTAGGTCGAAAACCCGCGTGGGCGGCCTAAGCAAAAGTTAGGGCATTAAAAAAAAGAGAGAGAGAGAGTAGTCCGTTAGGTTGAAAACCCGAAAGGGCGACCTAAGCAAAAAATAGGACAAAGAAACTGAATCTTAGTCTGAAAACCCGCAAGGGCAGTTTAAGAGATATCTTAATATTCACCACACTGGGGCAATTTTGCTCATGACTTGCTACACTGGGGCAATTTTGTTTGTGGCTGACTACAATGGGGCAAAGAGAATCATTGAAATGTTAATGAAAGGATGTATGTGGAAGCTGAGACCAGGATCTGCGACGTCAAACAGTTGTTGGGAATCAGTTAAGAGGATCAAGGAACCAATACTGGGGCAAATTTTTATGCGGTTTTCTTTCGTTCCATTATCCCTTTTCATACAATTCCCATACACCCCTTTGTATTTCCCCTTTTTCTTTCCAATTTCCTTGTGTGCAATGTAAATTCTCATATTAAGGCAAGGATTTTATTCATCCATTTTTCCCTATTGTGCTTAAATCATGCTTGCGCATTAAAATCATGTCTCAATTTAAGTAAATTTAAGTTTAATAGTATGATTGGATAATTCTAATGGTTACTTCAACGAATGGTTTGAACCAAAGAAAGCCCAGCATTTCAAAGTCAATAAGGGAGATAACAGTGCACAATGGGGAGAAAAGAAAATAAATAATAAAAGTCTCCACGAGTCCTAGTCTTGAAGGAAATAATCACTCTATGTGTCTCCACCGTTTTGAAAAGAAGCCCCTCTAATCGAAAGACCCTGACTCAGAGCTGTTGATAAACAAGGGTTTGATTGGTCGAAGTCTTTTAATGGAGCGTGTGGTTCAGTTGCAATTGAGACAAAGGTAAAGAAAAGTTTCTTAAGAGAAAGCAAATTACCATCATTTTATTTCTGAGGTCCAAGGCCCACTGCAATTTATTTTTCGAGCTCTGAGGCTCACTGCAAATTTACTTTTGGGATCTAAGGCCCGCTGTAAATTTATTTTTCGAGCTCTGAGGCTCAGTACTAATTTTATATTTGGGATCTGAGGCCTGATGCAATTTATTTTTCGAGCTCTGCGGCTCACTGCAAATTTATTTTTGGGATCTGAGGCCCACTGCAATATTTTTTTTCGAGCTTTGAGGCTCACTGCAAATTTATTTTTGGGATCCGAGGCCCACTGCAATTTATTTTTCGAGCTCTGAGGCTCACTGCAAATTTATTTTTGGGATCTGAGGCCCACTGCAATTTTTTTTCGAGCTCTGAGGCTCACTGCAATTTATTTTTTGAACTATGAGGCTCACTGCAAATTTATTTTTGGGATCTGTGGCCCGCTGCAAATTTATCTTCGAGCTCTCAGGCTCAATGCTAATTTGGGATCTGAGGCCCACTGTCGTTTTTATTTTCCAAGCTCTGAAACTAAATTTTCTCCAGCCTGTTTCCCATCCTGGCTAAAATGTGAGTTCATTTTATTTACTAGTTCCTTACTACTATCACATGAAAAATCATTCTTTCTTCATGTATTCTAGTAATGAACAAGTAAAGATGGGCAACTATGAACACCCCATTTTGACCGGGTCTTTTAGTCTTCACTAAAAATTTCAAAAATAATAATAATAAAAAAAATTTGCAAAGAAAATAAAAATAATAAAAATAAAAAAATATTTTTAATTGGGTCAGGCCAGTTAAACCCATTTCATCCTCTTCCAACAAACCTAACAACCACTTTATTTTGAATTTGAATCTATGGGCAAATCTCTTAATTTTGGCAGATCAGGCTCAGCAGTTTTGGTTCTATTTTAAATCTGAGATAAAATTTTTAAATCTTTAGCATATTTTTAGGATCAAAACCATAACAATTTAGCTTATAAAATAAAAATAAGGGCTACGAGAGAGGGGGGAGGAAACGGGGGTTTTTCACTGCTTTCTCGTTCTGGAATTGAGTCTCAAGAGATCTATATCATCTTGTTTCTCTGTAAAACGGTACCTTCACCATTGCAACATAAATATTGTTCTAGCACATTGCCACTGTTCTGTCTTCTTCTACTTCGTGACCACCACCATCACTGCACCATACCAGTTCCGCTGTGACGCGACGTTGCCCTGTCTCCTTCGTAGATGGTGCGACATATCTCATCCGCCGCTTGCGACACCGTCTAGAACCATCACTGTCCGCCATACAGCTTGACTGTGTCGCCATCGCCGACAGTCGCTGTACTTCACAGTTCGGAGCTCAATCTCGCCGCATAGTTGGACCACCGCCGCATGCCGTCATCATCCCAGAGCAGTCAATCGGTGAAACCAAACCATCACCTGCAACGCGACCACCGTCACGATCGCCTCAGGTCCGTCTCATGCTAGCCGCCACTCCGTCCACCTAAGACCCCCGCGCTCCGCCTCAGACCAGGCCCGACGCATCGTTGCCCCGATCTGCCGCGTCCCCACCGAGATCAGCGCCTCAGACCCGCCGTGCTGCGCTGCTTCACATTCCTCTGCCTGGTTCAGATCTTCTCTTAACCAGGGACCTATCCTTGCTCGCCTGAACCACCACGCCACTGCCGAGGTCCACCGCGTCGAGCCGCCACTTCCTTGGCTGTTTCGTGCGCCTCCCCCATTGGCCAAAGCAGCTCTGTTACGTTGCTGAGCAGAAGGAGAAGGTTCTGGTCCTTCTCATTCCTTTGTTTGATCTGATCTCTTTTTTTATTCATTTATTTTCTTTCCTTGTTTTATTTGTTAAAATATATATATATATATATATATATATATATATATATATATATATATATGAAAAGGGAATCACTTATAAATAATAATGAGATTGTTTTGTGAGATGTATCACACTCAATTCTTAGGTTTGAGATAGCTCTGTGGACGTACGTGTCACGCTCTATCTCGCTTAGATTTTTAAATTTAAAAAATTAAGGAGAAAAAAGGAAAAAACAAAAAAATAAAATCCTTTTAAATAAATATTTTTCATAAAAATTAAAATTAACCAACAAATAAAATATTTTCTACAAGAACTACGTGGCTTTGAATTTCCCATCGAAGCAGGGAATACGTAGGAGCGGGATCAATCATCTCGTCAAGCCAAAATTAATTTTTCCATTATTTTTGTGTTCTTTTAATTTATTTAATATGGATAATTAATTAATAATTTATTTAATGTTTTTGGGTTGCTCTATGACAAGTGTCATGTTCAATCCCCTAGCTTTGAGGTTGCCCTATGGATTTACGTGCTATGTTCTACCTCATTTTAGATTTATCAATAATATTTTTTTAAATTTTTTTAAAAATAAAAAAACCAACAAAGAAACATTAAAAATAAAAAATATTAATAAATAAATAAATTCTTCCTTGTAATTATTTTTGGGGTAAAATAAATAATTTAAAAGTTATTAATTTTGCACAATTGATTCAAGGTATCATTCGTAGAATGGGCGTTGTAGGGTGTTTAATACCTTCCCTACTCGTAACCGATTCCCGAACTCAATTTGGTTCCAAAGACTATTTTTAAAGGTTTTCCAATTTTTCCTAAATTAAATAAAATTGGTGGCGACTCTACTTTTCCTTAAAATTTCTTTTTATCGCCGTCCCTGCCGTAATTTTTGGTTGCGATAGATTTGTCGCAACCAAAAATTACGACGAGGACGGCGTTAAAAAGAGATTTTAAGAGAAAGTAGAGTCGCCACCAATTTTATTTAATTTAGGAAAAATTGGAAAACCATTAAAAATGGTCTTTGGAACCAAGTTGAGTTCGGGAGTCGGTTACGAGTAGGGAAGGTGTTAAGCATCCTACACCGCCCATTCTACGAATGGTACCTTGAATTAATTGCGTAAAATTAATAACTTTTAAATTATTTATTTTACCCCAAAAATAAAATATTTTCTACAAGAACTACGTGGCTTTGAATTTCCCATCGAAGCAGGGAATACGTAGGAGCGGGATCAATCATCTCGTCAAGCCAAAATTAATTTTTCCATTATTTTTGTGTTCTTTTAATTTATTTAATATGGATAATTAATTAATAATTTATTTAATGTTTTTGGGTTGCTCTATGACAAGTGTCATGTTCAATCCCCTAGCTTTGAGGTTGCCCTATGGATTTACGTGCTATGTTCTACCTCATTTAGGATTTATCAATAATATTTTTTTAAATTTTTTTAAAAATAAAAAAACCAACAAAGAAACATTAAAAATAAAAAATATTAATAAATAAATAAATTCTTCCTTGTAATTATTTTTGGGGTAAAATAAATAATTTAAAAGTTATTAATTTTGCACAATTGATTCAAGGTATCATTCGTAGAATGGGCGTTGTAGGGTGTTTAATACCTTCCCTACTCGTAACCGATTCCCGAACTCAATTTGGTTCCAAAGACTATTTTTAAAGGTTTTCCAATTTTTCCTAAATTAAATAAAATTGGTGGCGACTCTACTTTTCCTTAAAATTTCTTTTTATCGCCGTCCCTGCCGTAATTTTTGGTTGCGATAGATTTGTCGCAACCAAAAATTACGACGAGGACGGCGTTAAAAAGAGATTTTAAGAGAAAGTAGAGTCGCCACCAATTTTATTTAATTTAGGAAAAATTGGAAAACCATTAAAAATGGTCTTTGGAACCAAGTTGAGTTCGGGAGTCGGTTACGAGTAGGGAAGGTGTTAAGCATCCTACACCGCCCATTCTACGAATGGTACCTTGAATTAATTGCGTAAAATTAATAACTTTTAAATTATTTATTTTACCCCAAAAAATTTTACACCAATAAAGAGATTACTAATTAATATTTACCGTAAGGAGGTTGAACATGACGCATAAGTCCACAGGGTAACCTTAATTCTAAGAGATTGAACATGAAACTTTTCATAGAGCAATCCCTAAGTAACACTAATTAATAACACAAATTCAATTGTTTTTAATTAGCTAAAAAAAACAAACACAAAAATAAGAAAAAATAGTTTTGGCTTGACATAATATTTAATCATGCTCCTACGTATTCCCCGCTGCGATGGGAAATTCAAAGCCACGTAGTTCTTGTTAAAAATATTTGATGGTTTGGTTTTGATTTTTATGAAAAGTTTTTCTTTATTTTTTTTAAAAAAAAGTTTTTATTTTTGAATTTTTTATTGCCTAATTTCTAAATATTGAAAAGTCCTAAACGAGATAGAGCATGACACGTACGTCCACAGATCGATCTTGAATCTAAGGAATTGAGTGTGATACATCTCACAAAGCAATCCCCAAAATTATTTATAATTAATTCCCCTTTTACATTTTATTTATTTTGACTCATTGAAAAAAGAAAGAAAATAAACAAAAAAAAAATAATAAAAAAAATAATAACAAAAATAATAACAATAAATAAATAAATAAAATCAAAAACCAAAATGGAAGAGACTTAAACTAAGAAGGGCAATGACCACAACCTTCTATCATCAAAGTAGAAAATGAGAAAAACAAACAGGCAAGAGCTTAGCACTGTAGCGCGTGGGTCACCAAGGAGGCGGAGGTAGTGGCGGTCCGGGATGGCGGAGCGGCTAGGGACGTGGGTGCGGCCTGCGGAACATGGTGGTGTCGCGGTGACTGAGAATTAAAGGAGCCAAGATAACTCTTTCTTAATGTTCTAGTTTGTTATTAAAAGGATTGATAGTTGTTGTTGTTTCTGTTAAGGTTGGAGTCAAGGTTAAATGGAAGAGAGTGGTGGCTATTGTATGATGGTGAAGTGAGAGGTGTTTTTGATGGAGGTGTTGTATGATGGATGATGGATGAAGGAAGAGAATGGAGGCTAGGCCTTTTCTTTTAAGGTGGCTGGTGTGTTTTTTTGTGGTGGGTGATGGTGGAATGGAGGCTAGGTTTTCTTTGAATCTTTTTGTAGGCTCCCCTTATTCTATAGCATCTCTTGTGATTTTATAATGTCAATTCCTCCAATCTTGATCCTAAAATTCCGCCTAGATTTAATATTGCTATTTGATCTTGTTCCTAAAAATCTGCCAAGATTAATAAAAATCTGCCAAGATTAAGATTTCTATCTCTGATTCAAAATAAAGTGGTTGCTAGGGTTTGTTGGAGGAGGATGAAATGGGTTTAACTGGCCTGGCCCAATTGAAAATCTTTTTATTATTTTTATTTTCTTTGCAATTTTTTATTTTATTATTTTTTTGAAATTTTTAGTGAAAACTAAAAGACCCGGTCAAAATGGGGTGTTCACAGTTGCCCCTCTTTACTTGTTCATTACTAGAATACATGAAGAAAGAACAATTTTTCATGTGAGAGTAGTAAGGAACTAGTAAAGAAAATGAACTCACATTTTAGCCGGGATTGAAAACAGGCTGGAGGAAATTAAGTTTTAGAGCTTGGAAAATAAAAACGACTGTGGGCCTCAGATCCCGAAATGCAGTGGATCTCAGATCCCAAGTTAGCAGTGAGCCTCAGAGCTCGAAGATAAATTTGCAACGGGCCTCAGATCCCAAAAATAAATTTGCAGTGAGCCTCAGAGCTCGAAAAATAAATTGCAGTGGGCCTCAGATCCCAAATATAAAATTAGTAGTGAGCCTCAGAGCTCGAAAAATAAATTGCAGTGGGCCTTAGATCCCAAATATAAAATTAGTAGTGAGCCTCAGAGCTCGAAAAATAAATTTGCAATGGACCTCAGATCCCAAATTAGCAGTGAGCCTCAGAGCTCGAAGATAAATTTGCGGCGGGCCTCAGATCCCAAAAATAAATTTGCAGTGAGCCTCAGAGCTCGAAAAATAAATTGCAATGGGCCTCAGATCCCAAATATAAATTAGTAGTGAGCCTCAGAGCTCGAAGATAAATTTGCGGCGGGCCTCAGATCCTAAAAATAAATTTACAGTGAGCCTCAGAGCTCGAAAAATAAATTACAGTGGGCCTCAGGTCTCATATATAAAATTAGTAGTGAGCCTCAGAGCTCGAAAAATAAATTTGCAGCGGGTCTCAGATCCCAAAAGTAAATTTGCAGTGAGCCTCAGAGCTCGAAAAATAAATTACAGTGGGCCTCGGATCCCAGAAATAAAAAATACCAGTGAGCCTCGGAGCTCGAAAAAATAAATTTGCAGTGAGCCTCATCTCGAAAAATAAATTGCAGTGGGCCTCGGATCCCAAAAATAAAAAATACCAGTGAGCCTCAGCTCGAAAAAATAAATTTGCAGCGGGTCTCAAGCCAGAACAAGTGAGCCATGAGCCTTAAAAATAGACCATTGAGTCAAAAATTTTATGATTGGGCCATGACCCGAGAATTTCATGCAGTGGGCCATGAGTCAAAAATTTGTGAGTCGTGAGCCTTAAAAATAGACCATTGAGTCAGAAAAATTTTATGATTGGGCCATGACCCAAGAATTTCATGCAGTGGACCTTGAGTCAAAACAGGTGAGCCATGAGCCTTAAAAAGTAGACCATTGAGTCCGAAAAGTTTTATGATTGGGCCATGACCCGAGAATTTAATGCAGTGGACCTTGAGTCAAAAACACGTGAGCCTTAAAAAAAATAAAATAAATGGACCATTGAGTCAAAAAATATTTTATGATTGGGCCATGACCCGAGAAATTTATTGAAAACTGCATTTTTAGAAAATGTGGAACCAAATGCTTCTCAGAAAAGCTTTCACTAATCAAACTTATATTCAAATGGAACCTTTTGCAAAATTGGTCTTGCCTATATCCCTTTTCACTTGATAATGCCTCCTTAGGCTTGCTACTTCCAGAATATCCCTTTCTACCTCTCAATCTTTATTGTCCATAAGGATGTCATTTCCTTAAGTTATCGAAACTTCAAAGTTCTTTTGGTCTGACTGTTCATCAAAAGATTACCATTAGATGGTTAAATTATACTATTATGTCTAGGTTCATCTTTCTTGAAACATAATATAACAGATATGCATTGATTCAGAAGTGTGATGAAAAAGGATTTGATTGACTCGATAACTTTGACTTGTGCGTTTGACTTCACAAGATATGGAAAACTAGGAAAGGGACACAAAGGATGGTAGAGATTTCAAAGGGGTTGTTTTCTTAATCTGGATTGTTCTTATCTTAATGAGATTGACCTTCTCTCAACAAGTGGATATCACGATCGAAATTTGCCCCAATGTAAGGTATTCCAAAACAAAAACTCAAACATGGGTAAACCTTTCAAGAACAAAATTGCCCCAGTGTAAGGCATTCTAGAATAAACACAACCAAGGATACACCTTTTAAGAACGAAATTGCCCCCCAAAAAATTGCCCTAGTTTATGGTTCTGAGGATAAAGTTATCCTCATTCAAGCCAAATCTCGCCCTAACTTTTGCTTAGACCGCCCTTTCGAGTTTTCAGTCTAACGGGCTTTTTTTTTTCTTTTTTTAAGAGCAAAGTGCTTGGAAAAGAAAGTGTGGATACCTTGTCTCACGATTAATATTTTATGAAAATAAGAGTAATTCCTCATTGATCAGAATGGACTTTTAAAGCTTGTAACGTGGCCATGGTTTAAGGGTTAAGAAACAAAAGGTATAAAAGGCTCAAACAAGCACTACAACAGAATAGACTTAGCGTTTCCCTAAGGAAACGCTATCTTAGGTATCACCTAAGATAGCGTTTCCTATAGGAAATGCTATCTTAGGTCTTCAGAGCAAAATTAAACGCGCGCTTGGCCTTCCCTCTGTTTCTTCCTCATTTTCATTCTACTGTTTCCTTCCCTCTGTCGCATGCCATCTCTTTTTTCTTCCCTCACCTTCGCCATTGCTCGCCGCCGCTGCTACTCCGAAAGAGAAAGAACCCACTCGAACCCAAACCCCTGTGCCGCTGCTCCTACTGCCACCACGAGTTCTCTCCATACCCGCCGCTGCTCCTACTGCCACCGCGAGTTCTCTCCATACCCCCATCGGTTATAGAAGAGCCATCAACATCAACCTCTATTTTACACGAGTCTCATACTAAGAGCTTCACACTCTGCTCGGTGTCGTGACACGATCCACAGGGGCGCATTCCCGGTTGAACCCGGTTCCAAGTTTGCGGCTTTATTGGAACCCACTTCCAAGTTCACGATCCGTGTTCGGGTGATTTTCTATCATTTACAAATTTTATTTCCGGACATTCTTAATATTTGTGGGAGTGTGTTTTTATCCCTTGTACTAAACGTGAAAAATATTTATTCCCACCTCATTTTTCCGGAATATTCGGACATCTTGGTACCAAACACTACATTTGGATAGTGGAATCCACAACTGGGTTCGTTTGTTAATCTCATGTTTATATGCAATTGAGATTTAAAAACTGGTGGAATTAAGCTATTTGTGCAAGCATTCCAGTGTGTTGTTTTGTTTCTATGGCATTGACTTCTTATTTTGAGAGTTCTTTTTGCTTTCTATTGTCATGGTATTTTGGGGACAAGCTGACACTGGGATGTCCAAACACATTGTAGGGACTGTGAATTATAATGGTCTCAATTTTAAATTTCTTACTTGTCTTGTTATTTGCTAAATGGATGAAATTAGATTACCTAGTGATGCTGTAATGTGTTCTTTTTACAACTTCTATTGGAACTTGATATAGCTATGATTTTCCAATGAAGATGGGGTACCTGATATATTTATGTCATGACATTGTATTTTTACTATCCTCTTGTGTGTTCATAATTTATTCAGATCTTTTAGCTTTTGTTAGAGTAGTTTACTGGTTGCATACAAATTACAAAGGTGTTGAAGGTAAAGGAGTGGTTATTCCTGGCTATTTTTAAGATTTGTTTTTGGAGTTAGGATGTGATAGGGGTTCTGCGATCCATCCTTTTGGGAATTTATGCTTTAGCCTTATTAATTCATAGTATTATGGTTGGTAGTAAAACATGATTGTAGATGTAGATAAGTAGTAATATTGTTAACCTAAAAAAAAATAAGTAGGAATATTGACTGGCAAGATGGTTTGGTTGCTTTGTTTTCAATTTATCGTCAATGAGTGCAACCATCTTTAACAAGAAGGCCTCTAACAGTTCAAGCTACATATAGGTATTCTATCTGGTGTTAATTTGTTATGAGATCTATGTAGTTTGTCTGCATGAGTGCATTGAATTAGTTACACAGTGACAGTATATGAATAGCTGATAAGAGTCTTAATTATGTTAATTGCTTAGTTATAGAAACTTAAGGGTTTCTGTGTTTCATTTTATACTTGTGCCACACTTTTTGTTAGACATGTGAGCAGTAGTGATTAACTTGGAGCTGAGAAGTTTTTGCGAGAGATATTGTCACAAGAGGGTGGAAGAAAAGGTCGATTTTCTTTGAGTTGCCATATTGGAAATCATTATATGTAAGACATTTCCTCGATGTGATGCACGTTGAAAAAAATATCTGTGATAGTGTCATTGGTACGTTACTCAATGTGCCAGGGAAGACTAAAGATGGCATCAATGCAAGGTTGGACTTGGTTAGTATGGGAATAAGAAGAGAATTGGGACCGATGAAGAAGGGTAAAAGTACATATCTTCCTCCGGCTGCTTACACTCTATCTAGAAAAGAAAAAATTATTTTTTGTAAGTTTCTTGAAGGAGTTAAGGTTCCGGAAGGGTACTCTTCAAACATTAGGAACCTCGTATCGATGAAAGATCTCAAGTTAAAAGGTCTAAAGTCCCACGATTGTCATGTTCTCATGGAGCAGTTGATACCCATTGGTATACGGTCTATTTTACCTAACAAAGTGCGGGGGGCCTTAACTAAACTATGTTTCTTCTTCAAGGCAATTTGCAGCAAAGTGATTGACCCTGGGAAGTTGCCATCATTGCAAAGAGAAATTGTTGTGACTTTATGCGAGCTTGAGATGTACTTTCCACCTTCATTCTTTGACATAATGGTTCATCTAACCATTCACCTTGTTAGAGAGGCACAACTGTGTGGGCCAGCTTATATGAGATGGATGTACCCGATTGAGCGTTATATGAAGATATTAAAAGGGTATGTGAAAAACCGATCACGACCGAGAAAGGTTGTATTGTTGAACGGTATATTGTCGAAGAAGTCGTTGAATTCTGTGCATCAATACCTATCCACTGCTGATTCTATAGGGCTGCCAAAGTCTTGTCACACATGGAGAATGATGGGGCAAGGAATTACTGGAAATGAAATAGTGACTATAACAAGGACAGAATGGGAGCAAGCACACTTATATGTTCTGCACAATGTCGATGAGGTTGAGCCATATGTTGAAAAACACAAGGACATGCTTAAGAGTTTGTATCCAAATAAGAATCAAAATTGGCTAACTAGAGAACACAATCGTTGTTTTATAACGTGGCTAAGAGATCACATTTATGCAGAGTTGACTGAAAATGCTACTTCAGTTTCAAATAGATTGAGATGGTTAGCCAATGGTCCAAGTTTGCATGTATTCTCTTACCACGGTTATCAAATTAATGGGTACACATTCTATACAAAAGAACAAGATGGTCGGAGTACAATGCAAAACAGTGGTGTGACTCTAGTAGCTCAGTCGATGCATATCTCAAGTGCCAAAGACAAACCCGATATATGCAAATATGTCATACTTCGACGTCATTGAACGCATATGGGAGTTGGATTACACAAAGTTTAATGTTGGTGTGTTTGGTTGCAAGTGGGTTGACAATAATAACGGTGTTCAGATTGATGAGTCAGGGTTCATGCAGGTGGATCTTAATAGGGTGGGGTATAAAGATGAGCCTTTTATATTAGCATCTCAAGCTCAACAAGTGTTCTATGTCACTGATCCAGCTGATATGAAAAGGTCCATTGTTCTTTTGACTAACAAAATAATTACTAATGTTGATGATCAAGACCATCGAGATGTTGATATTGAAGATGATCCTTTCGTCGGGACATTACAATCACTTGAGATTGATCCAACTAGGGATGATGGTATGTATATGAGAGATGATCATGATGAGGGGCTTTTGGTCAATCCACCATTTCGTACTAATAAAGGACAAACAAATCTCAATCCAATGAAGAAAAGAAAAAGGTTGACTTAAACATGTATGTAGTGTTTGTGTTTAAATGAACTTTCTGATCCTTTTATATTATAGTTAGCATCTTCCGTAATGCTAGTGTTGATTTTGTTATTCATAGTTGTTTTATATTTTGCATCAATTAATGTTATATTAATGTCCATTGATGTTTTACTTGTATCTAATATTTTTGTAGGTAAATGGCATCTTCAAGTAATTCTAGTGATGCCAAAGCGGCGAGACGTGGGCCAACAGTTATGAAGGCGGTCATCCGCGCTAGGAGTAAAGGACAAAAATTTGATGTAATTTACTTACTAATCTAAGGATTTCATAATGTTGTTTGATATCTAGATTTAATTACTTTATTATTTTTATTAGGTTGAATGAAATTCTTTGGACCAACCTATTCGTGCTAATGGTAAAATATTGAAGAGTTACATTGGGGCCGTTGTTCGGCAAACGGTCCCAATTATTTGTTCTAATTGGAAGGATGAAGCTTTGGATGGTTTCAAAGAGAGCATATGGGCTGATGTACAGGTAATTGTTAAAATTTATAAATTATATTGTAAACTATGTAAACATACTTACTTTGACACGTTGTTTATATTGTTTTGCAGATGTCTTTTAATGTTGATGAATCTAGGAAAAAATTTGTACTTCAGGTAGCTGGTAACCTACATAGGGCATTCAGAACTAGATTGACCAAAAAATTTCTAAGAGATGCCAACGGGAATATCAATGAGGAACCTCCATCAAAATATCCACACATATCAAGGGATGAGTGGACAGATTTTATAGCAATACGCACAGGAGATGCTCAATTCCTAGTATGTTTAATATCACGTTAGTCCTTATAATTTTATAGCAATACGTACATATGACATTAACCATGTATTAATATTACTTATATGTGTCTGAATAGAAATTAAGCAATGAAAATCGCAACAGGGCGTTAGATCCTGCATGCCCTTACAAAGCATCACGTAAGGGGTATGCTGACATTGAGGATGAATTGGTATGTATATATATATATATATTTAACTGCATGTGTGGTAAATATGACTTTTAAACTGTTTGGTTAATATATATTATCTCAATATACAGATGCAGGAGGCGGGGCCAGAAGTTAAGAAAATTAAACGCCATATTGTGTGGAGGAAAGCCCGCGAGAACAAGGCGGGTGTAATTGACAACAAAAATACGCAGACCGTGTGGAATAAATGTGTTAGTAGACTAACGTTTACATTATCATTTGTTATTTTCTTATGATAATATATAATAATTTTAACATTTGCATTTCACCAATAACTATGTGTCAGGAGGAGCTGTCACAGTCTGCGGTAGAGGGAGAGATACAAGACTTTGGTCGCCAGGATATTCTTGCCAAAGCCCTAGGTGTGCCAGAGAACCCTGGTCGTGTTAGGGGTGTGGGTTTCGGCGTCTCACAAAAAGACTACTTCCCACCCGAAGGTCGTGCAAGAAATAACTCGGAAACGAAAAAGTGGGAGACATTGGTGTCTCAACTCTCTGAAAGATTGAACATTTTGGAAGAAAAGCTTAAACAAAAGGATGATGAGGAGAGGCAGGCTAATTTCACAGCCCAAGCAAGCGTCAAAGATAGTTGCACTCTACCATCTGCCAGCAGGCTTCCAGAGGTAATGCATGCCTTTTTTTTTACTAGTATTGCATTCGCAGTTAAATACATTCAATTGGATGCCTTAATTCACAGCTTATTCATCTATCATTGGATTAGGGCATCAACTCATGTCAGCTATATTTATCGACCCCAAACTATCGTATGGTTGCTATGGGTAAAGTATACAATGAGCCGGGTGTTACACTGCACACTTGGACCAAGTACCCCTTAATCATGTGAAAGTTGGAGTTGATGTTGCAACTGAGGGGGATGCGCCATTGCCGGTACCTATTGATCGTGCAGATGTGATGACAGTAGGAGATGCAATAGGTACTTATGTGGCATGGCCAATTGATCTCGTGGTTGTAATTAATATGGTATGTAATTGCATTTTTCCACCTTTTCATATACGGCATATATGCATTACATTAGTTGATCACTAACCGGCATATTGAAATGCAAAATTTCCAGGCACTCCGCAAAAGCTAAAGGCAAGGGCAGAGTGTCCGGATATACAAAGGAGTCAATTACAACCCCGGAAAATAAAGGAGGCAACTCGAGGCCAACCCTCCTACAATTTGGTTCAACTACAACTTCTCCGGAATATTTGAATTTCCTTAAAATACATGAACGAAAGAATATGAAAAATGCTGACCAATTGTACGTAGAGATGGAACAAAATATTTTTGGTCACCATTTCATTGAGATGCTCAATACTGAAAATATCAGAGAAGTTGTAAATCATGAATGGGTATCTGCCTCCGTTATTTCCGCATATATCAGGTAATAAATCAGGCTTAAAGTGTACAATAATTTTTTAGTCTTTCCATTTAAATATTGATGTCATTGGTGTAATCCATTTTTATATTTTAATTGAAGGTATTTGTATGAAGAATTGTTGCTTCCAAAGGAAATAACGAGGAGGTTTTTGTTCTTGTCCCCACACCAAACAAATACATACGGCTACTTCGGGAGGGATTCACAGACAACATATCTAGCTGACCAGTTTGCAACTAAAGAAAGAGAATATCAGCCCTTGTTTTTAGCGCAGTGCAATGTTGGGTGAGTCGCTTATCCTATAGGACTTAATTCACAATAATGAATTACATAAAAGTTGAGGTGCTTAGGATTTGTTATCTCAACATTTTTGTAGGAATCATTGGGTCTTGTCTGTCGCGATAAATATTGTTGAAGAGATTATTTACTATCTGGATCCCTTGTATGTTGATCCTAGGGATCGCCCAGAATTAAAGAATCTGTTCGATACGCAAGCATGTTTTTATATTTCTGATTTTCTATGATTCTGTTCGATAAGTAAGCATGCGTGTGTTTGTGATGATTGAAAATATGTTTCTTAATGAAGTCTGTTTGATTTTGTGATTAGTGCTTTGCAAGTTTATCGTGCAAATATCGGAGCTAAGGTGCCGCGTTTAAAGGCAACCAACATTAAATGGATTCAGATACAGGTATATTTGCAAAAACTTAATGCGCAATTAGATAAAAAAAAAACTATATTGATTTACTATTTTATTTTTTATAGTGCCCAAGACAACCCAACAGTACAGATTGTGGGTACTATGTCATGCGTTTCATGAAGGAGACTATCTTGCAGAACCAAGTTAAAATACCCATGGCGGTATGTTGTTTACTTAGCTTTTAACTGTGACTGTTCAAATGTTTTAGCAATTGTAACTTAATTTATTTAATTTTTATGTCGCAGTACTTCCCTGACTTCAAATGCTCCACATACTCCACTGCTCAACTATCTGAAGTCAAGGAAGAGTGGTGTCGCTATATTGTTGAAAAGTTCGTTTGATTATGTCAAATTGATCACAGTAGTTGCAGCAATACTCATTGGTATGTGAATAATGCTTTATATTTATCAACCCCAAACTATCTATGTATTTGTTTTTCATTGGTACATGATTCTCTTGAGATGGTATGATCATATTTAATTATTTATACATACATGATTTGTTTCTTGCTATTATTTTTGTTAGACTTTGTTAATGCTTGATTTGAATTCTGTTTCTTGCTACAGTAGTATTTACCTAATTAGTCTGTTGTATCCCAATGTAACAGGTTAGTCTTTGTGGTGGAAATGCAGTATGTATGCTACAGAGGCTTTGGATCACATTTCGACACATTACTTTGGTGTTGTCTTGGTCTCATGAAAAACAAACAGAAGCTGTAAATGTAGATTAATTGTAGATGTATGTTGGTTTTCTGATTTTGGTTTCTTACGGATTGAGATCTGGTATAGTTGCTGCACTTTGATTTTGTCTTACTCGTGTGAATTTGAATACTTTAGAAACAGAGTGGTGTACTTATATCTGGTTATATATATAGTTGCTGTATAGAGTGTTGCACTTTGATTGTATAGTTACTGGTTTGCTGCACAAACACATGCAGTGCTGCATATTGAACACTTATATTTGAACACTTATATTTTGAACACATTTTGAACAATTGTGTTGACTGCAACATTTGTGGTTTTTTTGTGTAGTTCAATATGCAGGAATAATGGATGTAAAAGTTAAGAAATAAAATTAAAAAAAAAGGGCTTTAGATAGCGTTTCCTTGTACAAACGCTATCTAAAGTCTCATTTTAATAGCGCTTCCTAAATGCTATCTTTGCTAACGAGTTTTAATAGCGGTAGCATAGATAGCGGTTACAAACGCTATTAAAAGGCATACGGAAACGCTATCTAAAGTCTAATCTGTTGTAGTGAAGTGTTTAAGGGTGAATGAGACAAAGGATCTTACATCATCAAGAGAATTGCTTGCTTTAACTTCCACACACAACCTTTTTTATTTTTTTCATTTCATTTTTCTCCTTCTCATCCCTTTTTTTTCAATTCAATTACATTGCCAACATTGTCTCTTTTTGCTTTCAGCATCACATTTTCCTTCTTTTGCTTTTTCTTTTGCTTCCTCTTCTTCTTTCTTTTAGCATCTCCTTCAGATTCTTCTTTCCTTTTCCTTCACTTATTGTGGTTGCAATCAATCTTTTATACGAGCCCCCTTTTGCAGGGGTGATCCTTCTCCAATGTTATTTTGAACGAATTTATAAGGCTCAACAGGGGTAACAAAGGATAATGATTTTTTTTTATGAAGGATAGAGAAAGATGGCCAATCTTCATTTCAAATTAGGATTACTCATTTTTCATAAAGAATTAAACTTGAGACATGGTAAAAAAAACACACCTTCATTCATTTACTCTTTTTTTTTCTTTTTTTTTATTTTTTTCTTTTTTTTTTCTGGAGCAGATAGAACATGTGCAAAGGGTTTCATCAAGAAAGAAAAAAAATCCAAGGGCTGGATACCCACATAGTTCCAATGTCAAAGAAGAAACCGACAAGAAAGATAGAGGTAAACACATAAATGAAGAAGCTAAACTGTGATGGAATCCATGCAAATTTATTATATTAATGCTTCAAGAAGGATGACAAAAACTTAGATCTCAACAGATTCTAATCACTAAACACAACAAATAGTTAAACCATCATCGTGACAATCTATTGATGAACAAAACAAAATGCCAAATATTGTATTTCCTCAACTATTGTCAAAAGAATCATTTGTAATGATAAGCTCTTCCCCTTGAATACTAACTAGTCCAAATGCTAACAGCCTTCTCACAGTGGTCTTGAAATCTTCACAATTATCAATAGAGTGACCGCCTACCCCCATGTGAAACTTACAAGTGACATTTGGGTCAGACCATGTCGGAAATGGGGGTTCCCTTGGGCACACAGGCTTCTCCGAAATCATATGGACTTCAAATAATCGTTGGAATAACTCATCCTTGGAAATGGATAGCCTTGGGAAAGGTGGTAGGGTTGATGGAGGGCGAAAGGTTCTTCTCATTTGTGGGTCCACTTTGGGTTGGAATTGGCTAGGGTGATTTGGTGGGGAAATAGTGGGATATGATGAGTGTGGTTGTGTGTATGGACAAGGTGATGATGGCGCTTGGAAAACATTTGTGGGATGGAAGATCTGGTGAGGTGGGTATATGAATGTAGGTGTCTGGTATAGAAAGTAAGAATTAGGATCATATGATGGTGAGTTTGATTAGTGACTTCTTTTCTGGGACGTGCAATAATTCAACTTTTCTTCTGTGAGAAAGTCATTCTTGAGATTAAAATAGATAAAATCATCGTCCCTACTTTTCCTTAGATGCAAAACTTATGTTGAGGTGAGACGCGGATATATATATATATATATATATATATATATATATATATATGCTTGAAATGAATCCTTTTTTCTCAAAATATTTTCAATTAAGCTTCCTTTTTTTTGAATTTTTTTTTAAGAAATAACAAGAATAAAAATAATGCATGGCATGCTTGGAAAGAAAAATGCAAGTTTGTGCATGTGGTGAGTTTTTTTTTATTTCAAGTTTAAAAATGCATGAGATACATGAAACAAGTTTTTTTATGAAGGGGACATTTAAGGGGGGAAAAAAGAGAAACGTGACATCATTTTTTTTTTTAAAGAAAATGTTGACCATACATTTTTTTTCTTATAGGTGCAAGGACATGTAGGATAGAGGGAAAAAATGCTCTCTGTGTCCTAAAATGGTCCACTTTGCCGTAGAAGGTCATGACTCAAAGGGGATTGGCCACTAAGTTGAACTATTAGTGAAAATTTCAGGGTGGATCTAGAATTCTAAAGGTAGTGATCCCCAGATTGCCCCTGTCTCGAAAGGTAAGGACCCGGCTTATGACCCTAGCGACAAGTAGGGATAAACCCTCACAAGATGACTAGTCCATGATACCGGTAACAATCTGAGTGATGACTCAACAAATATTAGAGGGGCACCAAACCGATCAATGACAATGCTGATGAGTGTGATTTTACCTCATTTTTCATGTACATTTCTGCATGCATTTGCATATAGTTAGGCCAATTTAGTGTTGATTTTGTATAGTTTTCCTTTGGAACGGATGAGGTGGTTTCTGTGTGTTGTTTTGCAGGATTTAGTGGAAAAATGCCCAGAAATCAGTCTTGGTGGAGCTTGGATGAAAAAGAGCTTAAAAGTGAAGAAATTGAGCCAAGCAGAGAGTATCACGGCCTGGCCGTGATGGCCCTCACGGCCGTGAGGGAGCAGTAGCTGAAGAAAGAATTGAGCCATAAGTCAGAAGCTGTCACGGCCTAGCCGTGATAGCTATCACGGCCGTGACCTGCTAGTTGGAAAAGTCAGAAACGATCACGGCCTAGCCGTGATGGCTATCACGGCCGTGATGAATAAGTGAATGAAGAGGCGCCCAAGTCAGAGACCATCACGGCCTGGCCGTGATGGCTGTCACGGCCGTGACGGGCGACGGACCTATAAATGAACCTGCACTGAACAGAAAAGGGGACCAACTTTTGACCTAAAATAAGCTGCACTTGGAGGCAGGCTGAGGCTGGTGGCTGGAGAGGGTTTCTACCCAAAAAGGGGGGCGTTTTCTCTGCTCTTGGATGGAGAGAAGATTGGAGGAAGCTTGTCTATGAGTGTTCTTCATCCCTTCTCTTTTTCCTTTTTGTATTTCCTTATCATGAGTAGTTAAATCCCCATTGTTGGGGTTAGATGTAACTTTTCTGAACTTGTTGTAATTGATTTGGTATTTTAATACAAGTCTCTATTTCGTTATGAGTATGTGATTCTGTGTTTAATGCTTTCCTTGGATTAGCTACCCATAGGAATGATTTGTTGCTTTGATAGATGACTGGAAGGTTGGTATTAAGGCATGCTCATGAATCATATGCCAAGTAGGTCAAGAATCTAGACATAGGTGTTGGCTGCTTGCAATCTTATAAGTCTTAACTTAATGCAAAATCTCAAGTTATTCCACCTAAGACATTAGGGTTTAATTTGGGGTTTTAGGCTCAATGCACCTAAGACATTAGGCTTGAGTATTTTAGAAAAGGCTTGATTGGCATATTTGAATTAGGACTTGTGTTGATTACCATTTCATTGCAATTAAGGGAGGATTAGTGTAGTCTAAACCCGACAATTCTAACCACATCCCTGTTTGCATACCAAGTGTTTGACAAAATTACAAAAAGACCAAAAACATTTTGTTTTCTGTTTAATCCCTCACATTTTAGATTAGTCTAGATAGTTGTTGAATTTGCGAATTGGTAATTGACATCCAATCCCTGTGGATACGATAACCGGTCTCACCACCGTATTACTTGATTGCGACGAGGTGCACTTGCCTTTAATTATATATCTAAAAATACACCGCATCAAGTTTTTGGCGCCGTTGCCGGGGATTGGCTTTGTCAATTTCAGTAGTAACAAACGAGACAACTAGTTTAGACATTTTTTTTATTGCCTGTGTATATTTGATATTTTTCTGTATATATTTGAATTTTTTGTTTTGAATTCTGTTTTGTAAGGTGGACAAAAGTCATGAAAAATTTTTATTGTCCACCTGATAAGGAAGCTTCCAGTCATGTTTTGGAGGACAACTTGTGGTGGGATGGCGATATAAATTTGGGAGAATTCTTCGAGGAGTTTTCTCTATCTCATAACATCCCATCACGAGTCGATCCTATGACTGGTGAGCTTATATATGTATACTCCGAGGAGGATTGGGAAACCTTTTGGGCATATTTACCACCTCCACCACCATGTATGATTCCCATAGAGCCACATGAGAAAAATCTGGTTCTGGGAATGAATGAAATTGAAAATGAAGTGGTGGTGGTGAGTGAACCACAACAAGAGGAATTACCTTCCACAAATCCTTGGGAAACAACAAGTGAGGAGGCAGGGCATCTAGATAGCACTCCTTCCACCATGCATGTTGAGCAATCTGATTTTACTGCACTAGATAAATATGTTGGCTTGCATGCATGTGTGGACATTGGAAAGTTAGCCCCTCCCACTTGTCTGTCACACTTCCTTTTGTTAATTCCACTTGACCCGAGAGGAAGTGAGTTTATAATTTTAAAGGTCAATGGAATTTCCACCCAATGGCTGGGTGGAATTGAAAATAAAGTTATTTTACTGTTACAATCACCATCCCAATTTCCATTTGATCCAGGAGGAGGATCCAGGTGATGATTTTTAATAAGTCAAGCTAGTGACGTTAAAGAAGCGCTTATTGGGAGGCAACCCAACTTTTCTTAACCCTTCTCTTTAGTTAGTTTTTATTTTTGATTTTCAACCTCTTGAATAATTTGAGAAGCTCAAGAGGTTTGTTAATAATGTTGTTAAGTGTCTTCAGATTTTGAATAAAGGAAGGAGAAAAAGAGCAGGGAGAAACAAAGCCAAAAAGCATGTGAGCCAACACCCGCTACCGCCTCGGTAAGCCGTTCCAATTTTTTTGCTTTATTTTATTTTTCTCTCCTCTCCAACTTGATTGTTTACATTGGGGACAATGTAAATCTTTAAGCTTGGGGTAGGGGTATTTTGCATATGTTCATATCTTGCATTGTAAATGTTGCATTCATACAGGTTTAGTCTTGCATGATCACATGAATTGATTGCCCTTGCTTAGATTGAGCTTATGATTGTGAGAACTAAGTGCCAATTAAATTGCGATAGTGGATTTTGAACCCAATTCTGTTTATTCTTGTGATATGGCTGCAAATGAATATGCTTGAGATGATTTCGGATAGTTGATGATTAGCATATGTTTCTTTAGACTTGTGTTTCTCACTGGTTCTTGAACTGATAAATGTGAGCTTTTGAGCCATTAGGGGGTACTCACTAAATCTGCCCCCATTCTTTGTGTAGAGTGTTATTCCTCTTGGTTTGTTTTCTCTAGAACTTGACTTAAAACCATGTTAAAGCTTAAAATTTTTTGGAAACATTTTTGAAAATGATTGAGGCAATAGGTATTCTTCTGGCCTTCTGAGCTTTGAATGTGTAAATGCTACCCTTAGTTGCCCAATTTTGAGCCAAAATGAATAAAATGCTTTTCTTGGTACCCTGAAAAATTTTGATACATATACTTGATAAGGGACCTTCTAAAGTATCACAAAAAGGGTGAAAAAGGTAGTTGAAAGTTTGGGATGAAAGAATCAGTTAAAAAAAAAAAAAATTTCTCCCCTTCTCCAAATAAAAAGAAAAAAAAAAAAGAAAAAAGAAAAAATTAAAAATAAATAGAGAAGGGGATGACAAAAAGCAATAAAAGAAAAAGAAAAGAAAAGAAAGGTGGAAAAATGTATTGAAAACCCAAGAAGGTATTTTAGAAGGTTTCTTGTGTTGAAATGTTTGATACTTGGTTTAGCCTTTTGAGATATCCCTTTCTTGTTATCCCCACCTAAAGATTAATCACATGGCCACGTTACAACCAAATAAAGACCTCTTGATTCTTAAGTGTTTTCATAAATAAAGTGGAGATTTGGTTGATAGTCAAGCATATGGTAGGAATCATTCCTTGAGGAAAATAGAGCGAATTGTATATATACTTGAACACTTGAGTGAGTGAGGCAAGAAAGAGAGCCAAGCAAGTAAACAAGCTTGGGGTGAGCTTCAAGTGAGCAAGAGTGCCCGAATCAGTGAGAATGTGAGTCTAGGAAACTTATGCCCCTAATTGGACTTGAATTGATTGTCTCTTGCTGAATTGTTTGAATTGCCTATTGCTTGGATCATTTTACTCGGGTTCTTAGTTCACTATCCATGTTTTGACTGTTTATCTCTTCTGGCCTTAGTTTTTGCTTGAGGACAAGCAAAGTCTTAAGCTTGGGGTGATTTGATGAGTGTGATTTTACCTCATTTTTCATGTACATTTCTGCATGCATTTGCATATAGTTAGGCCAATTTAGTGTTGATTTTGTATAGTTTTCCTTTGGAACGGATGAGGTGGTTTCTGTGTGTTGTTTTGCAGGATTTAGTGGAAAAATGCCCAGAAATCAGTCTTGGTGGAGCTTGGATGAAAAAGAGCTTAAAAGTGAAGAAATTGAGCCAAGCAGAGAGTATCACGGCCTGGCCGTGATGGCCCTCACGGCCGTGAGGGAGCGATGAGTCAAGAAAGAATTGAGCCATAAGTCGGAAGTCGTCACGGCCTAGCCGTGATAGCTATCACGCCGTGACCTGCTAGTTGGAAAAGTCGAAACGATCACGGCCTGGCCGTGATGGCTATCACTACCGTGATGAATAAGTGAAGGAAGAGGCGCCCAAGGCAGAGACCATCCCGGCCGGGCCGTCATGGCTGCATCCACGCCGTGACGGGCGACGGACCTATAAATGAACCTGCACTGAACAGAAAAGGGGACCAACTTTTGACCTAAAATAATCTGCACTTGGAGGCAGGCTGAGGCTGGTGGCTGGAGAGGGTTTCTACCCAAAAAGGGGGGCGTTTTCTCTGCTCTTGGATGGAGAGAAGATTGGAGGAAGCTTGTCTATGAGTGTTCTTCATCCCTTCTCTTTTTCCTTTTTGTATTTCCTTATCATGAGTAGTTAAATCCCCATTGTTGGGGTTAGATGTAACTTTTCTGAACTTGTTGTAATTGATTTGGTATTTTAATACAAGTCTCTATTTCGTTATGAGTATGTGATTCTGTGTTTAATGCTTTCCTTGGATTAGCTACCCATAGGAATGATTTGTTGCTTTGATAGATGACTGGAAGGTTGGTATTAAGGCATGCTCATGAATCATATGCCAAGTAGGTCAAGAATCTAGACATAGGTGTTGGCTGCTTGCAATCTTATAAGTCTTAACTTAATGCAAAATCTCAAGTTATTCCACCTAAGACATTAGGGTTTAATTTGGGGTTTTAGGCTCAATGCACCTAAGACATTAGGCTTGAGTATTTTAGAAAAGGCTTGATTGGCATATTTGAATTAGGACTTGTGTTGATTACCATTTCATTGCAATTAAGGGAGGATTAGTGTAGTCTAAACCCGACAATTCTAACCACATCCCTGTTTGCATACCAAGTGTTTGACAAAATTACAAAAAAGACCAAAAACATTTTGTTTTCTGTTTAATCCCTCACATTTTAGATTAGTCTAGATAGTTGTTGAATTTGCGAATTGGTAATTGACATCCAATCCCTGTGGATACGATAACCGGTCTCACCACCGTATTACTTGATTGCGACGAGGTGCACTTGCCTTTAATTATATATCTAAAAATACACCGCATCAAATGCCGAGACACCGCCTAGTCCTAAGTTATCCACAAGCTCGGGTATAGAGCTAAAAAGTGTGTGCAGCAAGTGACAGTGCAGTGTGTGTGGAGAGAGCATCCAAACTTGTACAGCCCTAAAAACTACGACAAACCTTACAAAACCAAGCCACACATATATACATCAAATAGAGAACAGCAACCCTAGGGTCGAGGTAACAAGTCAAATTATCATCAATGAAGTATACGAAATAAATAAAGGAGAATATGAATATTAAGGAATATCAAATCTAGATAAAGCAAACAAAAATATACTTTTTTTCTTTTTTTTCTTTTGTGTTTTTCTTAAATAAAAGAAAGGGGTAAAACAAATAAATTAAAATTTACTAAAAATTTGCACGATCAATTATACTAGGCTTGACTCTCTGAAAAAAATCCCCAGTGGAGTCGCCATCTGTCGCAACCAAAAATTATGGCAGGGACGGCGATAAAAAGAAATTTTAAGGAAAAGTAGAGTCGCCACCAATTTTATTTAATTTAGGAAAAATTGGAAAACCTTTAAAAATAGTCTTTGGAACCAAGTTGAGTTCGGGAATCGGTTACGAGTAGGGAAGGTATTAAGCACCCTACAACGCCCATTCTACAAATGGTACCTTGAATCAATTGTGCAAAATTAATAACTTTTAAATTATTTATTTTACCCCAAAAATAATTACAAGGAAGAATTTATTTATTTATTAATATTTTTTATTTTTTATGTTTCTTTATTGGTTTTTTTTATTTTTAAAAAATTTTTAAAAAATATTATTGATAAATCCTAAATGAGGTAGAACATAGCACGTAAGTCCATAGGGCAACCTCAAAGCTAGGGGATTGAACATGACGCTTGTCATAGAGCAACCCAAAAACATTAAATAAATTATTAATTAATTATCCACATTAAATAAATTAAAAGAACACAAAAATAATGGAAAATTTAATTTTGGCTTGACGAGATGATTGATCCCGCTCCTACGTATTCCCTGCTTCGATGGGAAATTCAAAGCCACGTAGTTCTTGTAGAAAATATTTTATTTGTTGGTTAATTTTAATTTTTATGAAAAATATTTATTTAAAAGGATTTTATTTTTTTGTTTTTTCCTTTTTTTTTCTTAACTTTTTTAAATTTAAAAATCTAAGCGAGATAGAGCGTGACACGTACGTCCACAGAGCTATCTCAAACCTAAGAATTGAATGTGATACATCTCACAAAACAATCTCATTATTATTTATAAGTGATTCCCTTTTCATATATATATATATATATATATATATATATATTTATTTATTTTAACAAATAAAACAAGGAAAGAAAATAAATGAATAAAAAAAGAGATCAGATCAAACAAAGGAATGAGAAGGACCAGAACCTTCTCCTTCTACTCAGCAACGTAACAGAGCTGCTTTGGCCAATGGGGGAGGCGCACGAAACAGCCAAGGAAGTGGCGACTCGACGCGGTGGACCTCGGCAGTGGCGTGGTGGTTCAGGCGAGCAAGGATAGGTCCCTGGTTAATAGGAGATCTGAACCAGGCGGAGGAATGTGAAGCAGCGCGGCACGGCGGGTCTGAGGCGCTGCTCTCGGTGGGGACACGGCAGATCGGGGCAGCGATGTGTCGGGCCTGGTCTGAGGCGGAGCGCGGGGGTCTTAGGTGGACGGAGTGGCGGCTGGCATGAGACGGACCTGAGGCGATCGTGACGGTGGTCGCGTTGCAGGTGATGGTTTGGTTTCACCGGTTGACTGCTCTGGGATGATGACGGCACGCGGTGGTGGTCCAACTATGCGGCGAGATTGAGCTCCGAACTGTGAAGTACAGCGACTGTCAGCGATGGCGACACAGTCAAGCTGTATGGCGGACAGTGATGGTTCTAGACGGTGTCGCAAGCGGCGGATGAGATATGTCGCACCGTCTACGAAGGAGACAGGGCAACGTCGCGTCACAGCGGAACTGGTATGGTGCAGTGATGGTGGTGGTCATGAAGTAGAAGAAGACAGAACGGTGGCAATGTGCTAGAACAATCTTTATGTTGCAATGGTGAAGGTACCGTTTTACAGAGAAACAAGATGATATAGATCTCTTGAGACTCAATTCCAGAACGAGAAAGCAGTGAAAAACCCCCGTTTCCTCCCCCCTCTCTCGTAGCCCTTATTTTTATTTTATAAGCTAAATTGTTATGGTTTTGATCCTAAAAATATGCTAAAGATTTAAAAATTTTATCTCAGATTTAAAATAGAACCAAAACTGCTGAGCCTGATCTGCCAAAATTAAGAGATTTGCCCATATATTCAAATTCAAAATAAAGTGGTTGTTAAGTTTGTTGGAAGAGGATGAAATGGGTTTAACTGGCCTGACCCAATTAAAAATCTTTTTATTTTTTTTATTTTTTTTATTTTCTTTGCAAATTTTTTTTATTATTTTTTTTTTGAAATTTTTAATGAAGCCTAAAAGACCTGGTCAAAATGGGGTGTTGACAATTATAAAAGAATATCATAGGTTCATGTTCTCACAAAACAAGAGTTTGCAAGTACTGACATATAGACTAGGAACATAATTATCTAACCAAATTGAATAATAAAGTATAGAAAATTTAGTAATATATGTTGTTGGTCATATAGTAAAAACACTTAACAGAAAAAAGTCAAGAAATATATATAGATACACAACAGAAAGTGAAATATTGTTACCATGTCAAACGTCCTTTGCAAAATTGATTTTGTGCTAGTAATAAAGTTAATCGCTTGCTTGCTCTAGTTAACTTGAATTTTTAAGCACTTCCTATATGATAATATTTAATATTTTTAAATATACACTGTAAAAGTAAATCAATATTTAATTTCTTGATATTAAAGTTATTTTACCTAAACCTTACCCTTCTCGTGATTATTTGCTTTACATAAATTGTAATGCCTACTCTTGTCTTGATATTGTACTTGCTTCATTGCATATGCTTTCACCTTGTCAAGCAAACTTAACTTGAAATCATATGAATTTATAGGAAGAGTGTACATGTACTACATATCTAAACTGAGTACATTAAAACCGACATAATTATACTAATCTTCATATGTTTTCACATTGTATCTACCTCCTCTTCAGGTATTTTTGTCTAACTATTAACCTATAGACGTGCTTGTAAATTACTACATACAAACAGTTGCCTCGGACTTAAAAAAAAATTTCATGTTCCCTACAAATTTTATAATATGATGGAGGAAATTGGATATCAAGATTTTTTTCCATGGTCATTCTCTTTGCCTTCATCTATTGAAGTTTTGCATTATTTTGTGTCCACATCGATCTCTCCTAATTGACACGCTCGCTTAAAAAAAATTAATAGCAATTTTAGAAATATTGTTTTAGTTTTTTCAAGAATATTTTCAGAATCACGTGCATTAGCTTTAACTTGTTCTGCATGGAACATTTTGGAAGCATTAGGTGCATCATTGGGTTGAGAATCATTCACTTGTTTTTCATCAATATGTGGTGTAGGTTGATCATTGGAAACCCTTTTACAATTCACTCTTAATGCTTTCATCATCTAACAATTACAAAATTAATCACAAAAATCAATGATAAAGTATAAATTAAGCATAAATGTGTCCCACACAAATGATTATAGCAACAGCTACAAGGTATCAAGATGTCCCTTATCAGTAAAAATCCCCAATAGCATTAAAAACATAAAATAGTTGCTGAGTAAGTCATTATTCAATAAAACAATGTTACCACCATCACATGGCAACCCAAAAGGGTCAAAAGTTGAAATATATATCATGATTAGTGAAACTAGATATTAGGATTCAAACTCTCATCCGGAATCATTTGTCAGTAACAATTTAGAAGTTACTTTATAGAAGATCAATCATAGTTAAATATACCCCAAGAGTATTGAACACCTTTATGGATGCGAGCGAAAACGTACTCAAAAACATGTGAAGAAATAAATTGAATAATACTTCCACAGTGAGATCCACTTGTCATTATTCACACCAACAATTAATCCCCTTTCTCTTATTACAGTTGTAGTAATACCTCCACTGAAGCACCTAACACTTCTACTTCTTATTGTTATTCTTATGAAGGTGAAATTGGTCTTTTACAGGACCTTAAATGCATGTCCACCACCCAAACTTTGAGCAGCTTTTAACCAATAAATGTGTATGAGGTAGAAAACACATCCCACTTTTATTGGCTTGAGAAAAAGTCTTCCCACAAAGAAAGGCAAGTCATACGTAACAATTCTCCACCTTGGCTTGTATTTCTTTGTCTTCTCAAGTCGTCATAACATCTACAAATATTGACCAAGTCCAAACAATGTTTGGACTTATCAATCGACAACGGTTTTGTCATCACGTCTGTCGGGTTCTCAGTTATAACTATTTTCTTTGTAGTTTTATTGACACTTTCTTTGATAAAATGAAGTCTAACATCAATGTGTTTCGTCCTTTAAATAGACAAATGTAAGAACGAAAAGAGGTGTTGAACTGTGCTTACCAAACGTTTTGGCAAAAACAAAATATTTTTGCAAGCAGCTCACAACAAACAAGTGAAAAGCTTAGTCAGACAAGTAACTCGTCTAAAGGTTTTAAACAAGAAACACACAAGCAGAAAAAATAAAACTTGTTTGATATGCACAACTTTAACCCTTAAGTTAGTTAACAAGATAGATAAACAAATAATCTAGAAGACATTAGAGAGAGACACAATTGTTTATCCTGGTTCACCCCTTAACAACTAGGGTTACGTCCAGTCGTTGGCTTCACTAAGATTTCTCCACTATAACAGTGACAGTTACAGGACATAAGAGTATTATTTTGCGTGCTTAGCCTCTCCAGGCTCCAAGTCAAGTATTGTTTGCTCACCCAGCCTCTCCAGGCTCACTCATATTGGTTTGAGAAACAAATGTAATAAATGCAATTTGCAAGTCTTTCATAAACACTCAGAAGAGTGGATTAAATGTGAAGTAAAAGACTGTGAATTAACATCTCAAAGGTTTATAATGAATGAACAAAAGATTGAGAAGTCTAAAGAATTTGAATGCTTTGAGCAAATGCCTTGTTCAGAGAATGTTCAATACTTCATTACTCTCAGCAAGTCTTCAATGTCTTCTATTTACAGCCTTCATTCAAAATAAATACATTAGAGACATTCCCTTGAGTTTTTGGCTTCAAGCTGAGCTCCATTAAATGCAATAGAGTTATTTTGGGCAGTCATTAATCTTTAGGGACATTGCTTGTACTCTAACCAGAGAAGTTCATTGTTTTATTCTTTAGTAGCAGCTATTGCTGGGATCGTCATTCTGCTTTTGTTCTTTGTTGCGCATGTTTCTTCTTTTGTGCAACAGCCAGTTGTACCAGAGACTAAAACTTCTTTGTAGCACTACGATTTTGAGATACAAGGTTCCTTTTCAATATTTGGCATTATGAAATATTGATCCTTGTATGTGCGAGACTCTAACAAATTCTGACTTGAGGGGATACACTAGTGGAAAATATACATTAGACGGTAAAGGTTTACGTCAGTTAACCAAAAGCTAGACGTTAAAAAGGAGGCGGTGGCAGTTTTGTAAATATCAGGCTTCATT
Organism: Sophora flavescens; assembly: GCA_030762895.1. Taxonomy (NCBI): domain Eukaryota; kingdom Viridiplantae; phylum Streptophyta; class Magnoliopsida; order Fabales; family Fabaceae; genus Sophora; species Sophora flavescens. Next base: position 20,266,107 of record CM061069.1, read on the forward strand.
AATTCAATTTTAACGTCAGTTGTTTTAATGACTGACGTTAAAAGTGAAGTGACTCACTTTTAACGTCAGTTCAATAAAGAACTGACGTTAAAAGTGAATATTTTAACGTCAGTTCGATAAAGAACTGACGTTAGAAGTAAGTCTCTTCACTTTTAACGTCAGTCCCTACATCAACAGACGTTAAAAGTTATTTTAATAATTTTTTTTATCTAGTATACGATTCCTTCCGCATTGCCTTCCTCAAAGTTTCAGTTTCACATGAATTGCTTTGATTTTTTGTGTTTCTGTTTTGAAAACTAAAATATATGTGCGAAGTATAAGTTGAATCAATAACCCAAACCGGATCTCATTCATGAAGTGTAATACGATCGATCGATACGAAGATTGAAAGGGTTTAAAATCCTATAAAAAGTTACATTGAAAGGGTTTAAAATCCTATAAAAAGTTACATTGAAAGGGTTTAAAATCCTAAACATTAAAGCTACATCCCATCAGAGAGTTTTATGAAATATGCCAAAGGGAAAACTATATATACTCCGAAGACCTCAGAAAACTGGGGGGCATGAGAGAGCTCAAGAGAGAGGCAAAAACAGGTGCACCAGATCCGTTTCAAGCAAAGACAGTGGTTCCAGAGACTTCCAAGACGGTCACTTGCCTGCCAAAGCTGAGGTTTTGGAACTGTGACCCCCGAGCACCTGATTAGCCCTCCAGCACCTGATTCTCCAGAAGGTGATAAGGTGAGCAACTCACATAATGTAATTTACTCAGACTTATCACCCATATAATGTAATTTACTCAAACTCAGAAGTTGTTTGACCATTAAGACAAAGACCTTTGAGTCTAGGAATAGGAAGAAAGAGTGATGAAGTTAATCTCCACGGCAGAGCCATATTGTGAAGCAGAAAATTAAAAGGATGGAAGGAAGCCATATAGTACTGCAGTTTATTTCTAAACCTTTTTTTTATACAAGTTTATTTTTAATTTTTATTAATTAGCTTGAATTAGTAAACAAATTATTGTGCAAATTAAAATAAATAAACACTTAACATAAAACAAGTTATATGTATAATCAAATCGTATGACATTGAAGCGATTCATAAGTTAAAATTACATGATTAAAAGATAAAAAATTTCTGCAACATAGCCCTAAAATATAAAAAAGTTTCTGCATCAACATCATTTTCTTCTCGACCCTGTCATCGAAACTCCAATGGATGCATCACCTCCCTCACTTGAATTCCAAGATGCAAAGTAAATCCTCGATCACTAGCAACAAAAGCAAAGTGATATGGATCTTTGCATCTTTCTTCTTCAAAGGAGTTCCTTGATGCATCATCTTGAATCCACAATCACTTGCTTCCAAAGCAAAGTGAAAGGGATGACGGGATGAAATAAAGTGAGAGAATCACATTACGTGATTCACCCAACCTTAATATCCATGCAATGTAATTTACTCAAACTCGGAAGTTGTTTGACCATTAAGACAAAGACCTTTGAGTCTAGGAATAGGAAGAAAGAGTGATGAAGTTAATCTCACTACAGAGCCATATTGTGAAGCAGAAAATTAATTAAAAGGAGATGGAAGCTAGGAAGCTATTTATAGGAGCAGTGGATGAAGTTACGATTATTCTGATTTTCTTGAAAACTTATCTATAAACTTAATGCTCATTAAGAGGATTAGGTACAAAGGTGAATGGGTAAGTAGCACAGTAGTCAAGGGAATGAATGTTTTTGCAGAAACTAATAAACCTTTAACGTCCGTTGTGTAATACAACTGACGTAAGAAGTTGTGAGTGTTTTTAACGTCAGTTTCTTAATACAGCTTACGTTAAATATATGACCTTTAACGTCAGTTATTACTAACAACTGACGTAATAAGTGTGAGAGTGTTTAACGTCAGTTTATTAAGACAACTGACGTTAAATATATGATCTTCAACGTCAGGTTTTACCAAAAACTGACGTAAAATGTTGTTTTATTTTAATTATAACTTTAAACCGTGAGTTTGAGTTGTTTGGAATGTCTCTATTTTTGGTTTTGAGTGCATGTTACTCTGCTGGTTGATCTGTCACGGCCGTGATGCTCATCACGGCTAGGCCGTGATCAGTTCTGCCTATGAGGGTCTGGTTCAGTTGGCACGTTACGGCCATGATGGACATCACGGCCATGATGGACATCACGGCCAGGCCGTGACCAGTGCTTGGCAATCTTCAAAAACTATAGTTTTCAATCTCCCGTATTGTCCTTATATTGGATATATAGATGTTTTGTATATCTACAGGACCTATCTAGTTATTTTTATTTATACTTCTGTATTTATTTTGAGTTATAACCTATGTTAATACATATATATTGTTTTTGAACAGGCATACATATGGATCAGTCAGATAGCCTACATGCACGGGAGGACACTGTGGGGGTTTCGCAGGACCCGATCACGCCTATGCCTGCTGATTCTAGTGTAAGTTTACATGCATGTTATATACTATCTTTAGTCCTTCTTGTTAATGTAAGTTTATAATGTTACAACCCTCTATTTTATCTTTTTTTTTTGTCCATACAGACATCACAGGCTTATAGGAAACGGGGTAGAGGAGCCACCTCGTTGAAGAAACTAGAGAAGGACAGGCAGAGCGGACAGAAGCTTGAGGTGTCCTTCGATGCTAATCTAAATGCCCAGGGACCCCATGCTAAAGAATTTAATAAGTGGGTGTTTCTACAAGCGAAGCAGCACGTAAGCATCAACTACAACCACTGGAATGACGTTCCACAGAACGTTAAGGATCAGATTTGGGAGGCTATCACGGTATTTTACCTTTACATTCGTTTGATTTACATTATTAGATAATTATCCGAGTTATAATCCATCCAGTTTTTATATATGTATCTAATGTGTAGGTAGCTTGATCGTGCCAAATGACGATGATCATCGTCATAAATGAATGAAAATTGCATCAAAGCGTTGGAATGGATTCAAGCATGATCTTACCAGGTACTATCTATCTGGGAAGAAGCGGCTTGATAAAATGTTCTCGGATTATCCCTGGATTGATCAGGATACTTGGGATATGTTTGCCAGGAGTCGACAGGATGAAGAATTTCAGGTTGGTTGATTAAGTTAATTTTGTATGCTTATTATAGATCATTTAACTATATTTAATTATGTGTTTTTGTTTGAATAGGCTAAGGAAAATAAGGGTCGGCAGAATCAGGCGAAGAACGTCCACCGCCACACCAAGTCACATGGTTGGTACCATACTCGGATCCAACAGATGATGGCGGATAGGCTGAGGGCGAAGCAGGAAGAGCACTCTGCTAGGATTGAAAGAGGAGAGGTGCCTGAGGGCACACCATCAAGTCCTCCGTCGGACATCGACCGCGAGGATGTCTGGTTAGCCGGCCGCATGACAAAGGCGGGATCTTTTAAAGCTGATGCCACTCGCGAAGTGGCAGATAAGATTGTAAGTAAATAATTAACTTGATTTCAATTGATATTTGTATAGATATTTGCAACACTTTTCACTTGCACGGTTTTTTCATTTTTTTCATTGTAGATGGATCTTAAAAGCAAAATCCTCCCGGGCGCATTCGTCCCTTCCGACTGGCAGGACGCGTCTTGATGACTGCTCTAGGCAAGAAAGACCATCCTGGTCGGGTTCTCGGTGTTCCTGGGAACGTGACCATCAAACAATATTATGGCAAGTCTGCTTCACGAAAGCGGGTGGTCAATGAAGCATCAATTTTGGCTGACATTACTCAGCACCTCATGACCAACCCAGATATTACAACACATCTGATGCAAGGCTTAATAGCCAACCTGAATTCAAGCAGGCGCTTGCCAGAGAGCTTTCCTCCGTCGGTACATCCCAGGACACCGCAAGGCTTGCCAACGCTTCACATGTGAGCACAAAAGAGAGTTTTAGTATGGCACATGTGGAGGACGATGAGTTGGCAGCTAGGGTGCGGGAGTTGGAAGTCCAGCGCCATGAGCATGAGTTGGAAATGAAAAGGCGTGAGCTTGAGTTGGACTCCAAACGACGTGAGCTCGAAATGTTAGCAAAGGTATTTATTCATTATTAATGTCCAAATTAGTCAAATAATTACTTGTGTTTTTTTTAATTATCAAAAACATATATTTTATTTTTCCTAAACTGAAGGCCAAGTCGACGTCGGTGTCGCTGTCACCTATCACTCGTTTGTTCTTACTTGGTGAGGATTATGCGTATGAGATTTTTGAATGTCCATTGGATCACGATGGATGGGTGGCACGCCCAGATCAACAGAGGATATTTTCCTTCGTTGGTGACGATCTCGGGAACGCCTGCAGAAATAACGTCTGGATGAACAGCAATGTCATCAGTCTCTGGTACACGTAAGTTAATTTTAATTTTATAACTTATTTATTTTTGGTATTTTTCCATTTAATAATTTATTTTAATTTCAATATATATATTATGTAATTAACATCCACACCCTTTTCATATCTTAGGTATCTCCATCGTCTTCAGCTTGATAAGGGCGTTGCATCGCTTACGGTTTCTTAGATCCGTCAATCCTTCCGCCCGAGTTCTTTCTTTGGCGATGCATTGAGTAAATACGTAGGGAAGTTGTTGGGAGACAATCCGAAAGAATTATATCTGGCTCCCTACTGTATGGATGACCATTGGCAGTTGTTGGTACTTCACCCGTCTAGGCATACTGTCATATTCTTCTGCTCTCTCCACCATGATCCGCCACCGAAGGTGGTGGAAGTCAGAATATGTAAGTAACTAATCTTAAATTTAATTTAAGTTTTAATATCAGTTGTTTTTAGTTTATTACACACATGATAAATGAGTTTGTTAATTGATCAACATGATTATTTGTTTATGATAGCGCGCTGAAGGCGAGTAGCATAAGTTGTGCCAACGGGAGAAGTAGGACTTCTAAGGCTAAAGCAAATCCTGTATGGAACATCCTCAAGGTTTGGTAGTTTATTTATCAAATAACTATTATTATAATTACTAATTTATGTGTATATTCAACTGACGTTGAAATTAATTTTGTTGGTAGTCTCAATTTCAACCTGACAGTTGGTCGTGCGGCTATTATGTGATGCTTCATATGCTGAACATAGTCTCTGCATCTATTACGGATGGATGGAAGAAGGTAATATTTAAACAACTTGTTAAATTATATATTATAGTTTTGAAGATGACTTGCATTGATGTTATTGTTATTATTTGAACGTGTCTAGGCATTTATCGACCAATCGCCTATTCAAGAAGATGAGTTAAGAGACTTGAGGATGCGCTTCGCTGAATTCTTCTTCAAGTATGCGGCTGAAAAAAGGAATTGACAACATACCTCCGCACTACTTAGATAAATAGTTTTTTTGTTAGACTTTAGAAACTAATTAATAACATGTATATATATATATATATATATATATATATATATATATATATATATATATATATATATATATATATATATATCCTTAGATAGTTTTGTTTTTTAGACATTGGAACTAAAATTTATTTATATATATACATGGGTTTTGGTTTTAAGTCCCCCCATTGTTCAATTTTCCTTTGCAATTCTGTAATGTGTGTGATATTCTGTGTTACTGGGACTGAATGCAGGGATAGCCGAGGGGAGTGATATTTTAAAACTGAATTTAAAAAAAAAAAAACCTATTAACGTCAGTTGTATCAAACAACTGACGTTAATAGTATTTTATAAAATATACAGTACACTATTAACGTCAGTTGTTTATTACAACTGACGTTAAAATTAAACATTTAACGTCAGTTCTTTATAACAACTGACGTTAGTTTTAACAAATCAACGTCTGTTGTATTAAAGAACTGACGTTAATAGTTTTAGTTTAACGTCAGTTGTTTAAAAAACCGACGTTAATTCTTACAAAATTAACATCGGTTTTGTTAAGGAACTGACGTTAATAGTGTTATATTTAACGTCAGTTCTAAACTGACGTTAAAATATTAACTATTAACGTCAGCTATATTTACGTCAGTCAGTATTTTGACGTAAAAAATCAATTTTAACTGACGTAAAAAGCACTTATTGAACTAGTGATAGCTCACGAAAGTCTTGAGTTGCTTTAGAGAAATCCAACTGGGAAGACACTTTACTAGACGATTGAAGTTAAGTAATTAGACGCGTGGAATTTATTTATTTATAAAGACATAAGCTTTAGGAGCTCATTAAACTGGTGAGGCAGCTTCGTGAGACGAGTCGAGATTCTTCATTAGACGAGTGTTTCTCTGACTTTGATCTTTTAACTTAGAGCAGATAGGTGAATTTAAATACCCTTAAAAAGAATAACAACTGCACACTAAGTAGACATGTTACTAATTAACAAATAGTGCAATTAAATCATTGAAAAAATGTTTAGTTTTCATTAAAACTTAGGGCAAAATGCACTTCGGACATTTAGAGACTCAACAGTCCTTTCATGATAGACTAGATTTCTAGTCAAATGAATAACATTTTGACTATCACAATGTATGATAGGTATTTGTTGACTCAACCCAAAACTACCTAAAAGACCATGCTCCCATATGCTTTCTTTAACAGCCTCAGTCAATGCCATATACATCAGGAAGCTGTGAAGTGGATCGTTTGAGGCTGGGTATATGACATTAACCGAGGTTGTTAAAGAAAGCATATGGGTGCTTGGTCTTTTGGGTAATTTGGGTTGAGCCAACAAATACCTATCATACATTGTGATAGTCAAAGTGCTATTGATTTGGCTAGAAATCCAATATATCATGAAAGGATGAAGCACATTGATGTTAGACTTAATTTTATCTGCGAAAGTGTCAGTATCAACATAGTTACCCTAAAGAAAATAGCTACAACTGAAAACCTGACAAACAAGATGACAAAATCATTGTCGATTGATAAGTTCAAACATTGTTTGACTTAGTCAATATTTGTAGGTGTATGTCGAATACTTGAGATGACAAGTAAATACAAGATAAGGTGGAGAGCTGTTATGTATGGCTTGCCTTTCTTTGTGGGAAGCTTGGTAAAATCTGCTAAAAGTTTGGGTGGCGGACATGCTTTTAAGGTCCTATAAAAGACCGACTTCACCTTCGTAAGAATAACAGTAAGAAGCAAAGTTTTAGGTGCTTCAGTGGTGTGAGAAAATAAAGATTTGTGAGAGAAATTTAAATAGTGTAGGGAGTATATACACTGGGGATTTTCCTGGGTATACTCTTTAGTACTATGTAATACTACAATTGTAGTAATAGCCAGAGATGGTCCCGTGGTTTTTCCCTTATAAAGAAGGGGTTTTCACGTTAATTTCGGTGTACATTTTCTTGATTAATTATTGGTGTGAATTGGATCTCGCTATAAGAGTATAATTCAATTTTGTTCTTCTTCACAAGTATTTTTAGTATATTTCCGCTCAAATTCATAAGGGTGTTCAAGGCTCTTGGGATATATTTAACTCTGATTTCCTAACAAGTGGTGTCAGAGACACTTGATTCAAAATGTTGATGTCAACACGTTGGATGGCGTGGACAAATTACCAGAAACATTGTCTTCTGATAAAAAGGAGTGGAAGATGGCCAAAGCACGAAGTACAATATAGTTATGCCTTGCAGACAATGTGCAGCGAGAGGTGATGGGTGAGAAGATTGTAAATTCACTATGGAAGGCATTAGAAGAAAAAATTCTCTATAAAAAGAAAATCAAAATGTTATAGTGAAGGTTTCACTACAAGAAAACATGGATTTAGAGACGGCAGTTTACCAACGGATTTTTTCCGGCGGAAATTTTATCATTACCGACCGAAAAAAACCGTCGAAAATGCGGAATACCAAAAATCACTGACTTTTCCGATGGAAATGTCGTCGGAACCGTTATCGACGGGCATTCCGTCGGTAAGTCCGTCGGAAAAAGGGCGCGAAAATTTGACGGGAAAATTACCGACGGAAAAATCCGAACGGAATTTTCCTTCGGAAACGGGTCTCGAAAATCAGGCGGGAAAAATTACCGACGGAATTTTCCGACGGAAACGGGTCTCAAAAATCGGGTGGGAAATGGTTACCAACAGAAATTTCCGTCGGACCGACAGAAATTTCCATCGGTAATTTACCGATGGATTTTTCCATCGGAAACGAGTCTCGAAAATCGGGTAGGCAACGGGGTACCGACAGAAATTTCCGTCAGTAATGGGTTGGTCCGATCTGAGTTATTTACCGATGGACGGGTCTGTCGGAAATGGGTATCCTGCCGTCGGTAATTTGAATCCGTCACCCGGTTACCGACGGCCCTGTCCATCGGTAACCTCTTTTATCTATATATCAAATTTTCCCTCCCCCCTCATTCATTTTCTTCCATCTCTCCCCCAACTCTCTTCTCCCTCCCTAACTCCGCCCCACTTTGTTTTTTCCTTATCTTCCTTTCTCCTTCTCTAAACCTAGCCGCCCTCCCCACCAACAACAACTTCATCATCTCCTTCCTCCTCCATAGCCGACGCCCTCTCTTTCTCCATCTCATCATTTTTCTCTTCCTTAACTCATGCCAGCACTGCCATTCCTTGTCCTCTGCTCGCTTCACCCACCATGGTCATTACATCACTCAGCCTTTGTTCTGAAACAACAAAAAGAAATTTTATTTATTTTCCCCTTTCTCTTCTTTACTGTTCGTGACCCTTATTTCAAAAGGAGAAGAGATTAGAAGCTTGCTTGCTATTTGTAATATCAATTTGTAACTATACTTGCTTCTGTCTTGTTTGGAAGGAATCACAGTAGCTATGTAACCAATTATATATATATATATATATATATATATATATATATATATATATATATGTATGTATGTATGTATAACTGGTATATATATTCAGTACTATGTTTCATGAATACCTGCACTGGGAATTCTGTTTTGTTCACTTATGTGTTTATACATTTTTCATCTTCTATAATTCTTTCTTTTTATAGTTTTCAGTTCTAGCTTTAAGAATTTTACAAGTTTATATTTGTCTTGGTGTGAAGAAGATAAGTAAAAAAAATTGTAATATTTTAAATCAAAAAAATTAAAAATTTATTCTGAAAAAAAAATTAAATGTAAAAAAAATTATTTAAAAAAAATTACCGACGAAAAAGTCCGTCGGTAACGTTATCGACGAACTTTGGCCGTCATAAAATTACTGAAAAAGTAAAAAAAATTAATTATTAAAAAAAAATACCGACGGAAAAGTTCGTCGGTGACGTTACCGACGGACATTGACCGTCAGAAAATTACCAAAAAAAAAATACCGACGGAAAAGTCCGTCGAAAACATTACCGACGGACTTTGGCCTTCGGAAAATTATCGAAAAAGTAAAAAAATTAATTATTAAAAAATACCGATGGAAAAGTCTGTCGGTAACGTTACCAACGGACATTGACCGTTGGAAAATTACCGACGGAAAAGTCCGTCGGTAACGTTACAGACGGAATTTTCCGACGACCAAAGTCCGTCGGTAACATTACCAACGGAAATCGGTCCATCGGAAACGCGTATTACCGACGGATTTTTGGCGGTTCTGACGGACTTTGGCCGTTGGTAAACAGTGATTTTTTTTTGTAGTGAATACATTGGCATAATGTGATATCTTCAATGCAGATGTTGAAGACTTGAGATGACATAAGGCTCTAATACCACATTCTGGGAAATGTACTACCACTTTTATGGCTTGAAAAGGTCAACATCTCAAAGTTATTACTAAATAAAAGTTGATGAAGTAGTTGCGGTAGAAACTCTAAGGATTAGAATAACTTTCTCCTAAGCCAATAAATAAAATAGCATGAAAGCCTGTATAAGTAGAGACCGTTCCCATGAGTTGATCATCCCAACTTTAATAGAGAAAAATTCAGAGACAAAATACAGTTTCTCCCGTGAGGTATCTTGGTGTATGTATTCTCCTATTTTTTTTAATAAAGAATGTTATTGTTCTGTTCTTGTATTTAGAGAAAAGTTATAATAATCTTCCATTTAGCAAAGTTTCTCAACTCTATTTAAGTTGCATAATATCACTTAATATTTATGGTACCTAAAGTGGCATCAGAGCCACAGGTTGTTGGTGATTATTCCCATTGCGACTATTATTCATGGTGAAATTGTGCAAGGAAACTTAGGGAAAAAAAAAGGTGATAAAACCATGGCAGCAAAATTTGAGGTTAAGAATTTCAATGTGAGTAATTTCTCCTTATGGAAATTGAAGATAAATAAAATTTTGAGGAAGGACGGTTGCTTAGTACGTAGCAATTGAAGTTAGACCCACAAATATAATAGATGATTAATGGAAGGAGATGGATGATAATGTTGTTGCCAATTTGCATCTAGCAATGACAGATTCAGTGTTGTCAAGTGTTACGGAGAAGAAGACTGCAAAGGAAATTTGGGATGCACTTATTAAATTGTACGAGGTCAAATCACTTCACAATAGAATCTTCCTAAAAAGGAGACATTGTATTCTTTGAATAAGTGAAGAATTATCGGTTTTGCTCAACTTACAACAACATATTTTAGAATAGAAAAAACCAAACGAGCGGAGCTTGTACTTCAGAGTTTACCAGATTCATATGATCAACTCGTCACCAATATAATGAATAATAATATTTTTGTCTGTCTATCCCTTGATGATGTTACTGGAGCCATTCTTGAAGAAGAATTCAGGCATAAGAATAAGGAAGAAATATTAGGAAATTCAAAGCAAGCAGAGCCTTTAGCAATGAAGAGAGGTAGATCAAAAGAGCGTGGTTCCAGTGTGAGTCAAAATCATGGTAAGATCAAAATCTCAGAGAAGAAAGAATTTCAAATGCTACCATTGTGGCATGAGAGGACACTTGAACAAAGAATGTTGGCATAATAAGAAGAATATAGAAAAGACTCCCGAAGCATCATCCTCATCACTAGGATGCATTGTCAGCATCTCAGATGATGGAGAGATCTTGTGTAGCAAAGGAACAATTGTTTCTAAGTACTAAAAACAACTCATTGATGTTTGGATATTGAATTCAGGTGCAACGTGGCATATGACTCCATGTCGAGTCTTGTTTTGTGTTTACGAACCTATCTCGGAAGGATCCATGTTTATGGTAAATGATCATGCCTTAGAAATTGTTGGAGTTTGTGCTATCAAATTAAGAATGAATTATGGTACTATTGCACAATGAGTAGTATGACATGTGAATGCCTTGAAGAATTTATGACAATTAGATGATCACGGGTGCAAGACCCATATTGAAGGTGGGATCTTGAAAGTTGTTACTCTTGTAGTGATGAAAGCAGAAAAGATCACAACTATTCTATACATGCTTATGGGAGATATTGCAAGGGGCAGATGCATTAGTTGTAGCATCTAGTCAAGAAGAGACATCAATGATGTGGTATTGCAAACTAGGCATATGTCGGAACGAGGTTTGAAAGTCCTCACAGAACGTAATCTCTTACCCGGGCTCAAATTGGTAAAGTTGCCGTTTTGTGAGAACTGTATGGTAAGCAAGCAACATAGATTGAAGTTTGACATATTAGCTACTGAAAGCAAACACTGAATAGACTTGAATCATTCTGATGTGTAGGAGTCAGTAGAAGTATCTAAACTTTTTCAAAGGAATTACCTACGGAATGCCTTGTGACACTTCAACTTGTAAGACTGTAAGCCAATATCAACCCCACTTCCCATCAATTATGAAGTATCCTCGGGTATGAGTCTTGGCAATGAAGCAGCGAGGATCGAAATGTCTCGAGTATTGTATGCATCGGTGTTGGGAAGCCTTATGTATGCCATGATATTTACAAGACCAGACATTGCACAGGCAGTGGGATCATTTAGTCGATTTAAGGCAAATACTGGTAGAAAGCATTGGAATGATGTTAAGAGGATCCTTAGATACATTAAAGGTTAGAGGATCATTAGATACATTAAACCGCATATGAGTGAGAAGGGAATGAAAATTCTTGCTGATACAGGATTGTTGACTGCTTTTGCCCAAAAAGATTTGGACACTCCTGCTATTGTCAACATAGCTCTTGTTCTTTCCATGAGAAATCTGTTCATCCGCTTTGCTACCCCATTCCTCTGACGTGTATGTGCAACCGTAAATTGCCTCTTAATGCCTTCTAGCTTGTAGGATGCTAAAAAATCGTCATCCACATATTTTCCTCCATTTTCTGTCCTCAAGCACTTTATTCTCTTTCCAGTTTCAAGCTCTACTTGTGCTTTAAACTCCTTGAATACTTGAACCACATATGACTTCCTCTTGATTGGATACACCCATAATCTCCTGGAGTAATCATCAATGAACAATACAAAATATTTTGCTACTCCTTGGGATATATTTGGTGACTTCTACACATCAGAATGAATCAAGTCTAGTATGTGTTTGCTTTTAGCAGCTAATATGTTAAACTTCAATCTATATTGCTTGCTTATAGAACAATGCTCACATAACAGTAAGTTTACCAATTTGAGATCGGACAAGAGATTATGTTCTGCGAGGATTTTCAAGCCCTGATCCGACCTATGGCCTAGTTTGTGATGCCACATCATCAATGTCTCTTCTTGAGTGGCTGCTGCAACTAATGCATCTGCCTCTTACAACATATCCCCCATAAGCATGAATAGATTAGCTGTGATCTTTTCTGCTTTCATCACTACAAGAGAACCTTTAACAACTTTCAAGAACTCACCTTCAATATGGTCTTGCACCTAAGATAATCTAATTATCCAATAGATAATAAATTCTTCTTTAATCCCTTCACATGTCGTACCCCTTGTATTGTTCGAATAGTACCATCATTCATTCTTAATTTGAAAGAACCAACTCCAACAATTTCTAAGGCATGATCATTTCTCATGAACATGGATCATTCTCAGATAGGTTTGTAAATACAAAACCAGTCTTGATGTGGAGTCATATGTCAAGTTGCACCTGAATCCAATATCCAAACATCAGGGAGTTGTTTTTCGTCATTAGAAACAATTGTTGCTTCTCTATACAAGATCTCTTCATCATCTGAGATACTCGCAATGCATCCTTGTGATGAGGATGATGCTATGGGAGTCTTTTCTATATTCTTCTTGTTATGCCAACAATCTTTCTTCAAGTGTCCTCTCATGCCACAATGGTAGCATTTGAAATTATTCTTTCTTCGAGATTGTGATCTACCATGATTTTGACTTGCGCTGGAGCCACACTCCATTGATCTGCCTCTCTCCATTGTTAAAGCCTTTGCTTACTTTGAATTTCCTCAATTTTTTTCCTTATTCTCATGCATGGATTCTTCTTCAAGAATGGCTCCAGCAACATCATCAAATAATAGAGATTCATAAATATTATTATTCGTTATATTGATGACAAGTTGATCATACAAATCTGGTAAACTCTGAAATAGAAGCTTCGCTCGTTCCTTTTCTGCTATTCTAAAATATGTTGTTGTAAGTAGGGGTTTTCGCAGTTCTGTTTGGATCGGTTTTGAGGCTAAAAGCCATCCAATCCAAAGATAAAAAGGCCACACGGTTCGGTTTGGATGACTTCCTTAACAAAATCTGATCTGATCCGATTAAATGCGGTTTGGATCGGTTCGGTTGAATCGGTTTTTATCGAAATATCATTCCATATTTATATTAGATCAAAGAATCAATATTACAAGCTAAATTGAACAAAATCTTAAACTTGTATATACTTGTTTATATATTCATGTAATAACATTTCATAAAATATGCACAAAATAAATAAATATCATCATCAACTAGTTATATAACATCTATTTTATGTTTGGAACTTAGAAATAGTCAAAAATCATGTCAAATCAAACTAATAAGTATTGTTAGGGAAAAAACCAACAAATAAAAAATCAATAATGCAAAAAAATAGAACTAATATACATTGAATTTTATATATGCGGTTTTGTTTGGATTGGTTCGGTTTAAGAAAAGCAATCCAAAATCCGATCCGATCCGATCGGTTTTCACAAAACAAGATCCAAAAAATCCAATAGACATCGATTTTGTGCGGTTTTCGGTTTTTTTGGATCGGTTTCCGATTTTATTTTGGATCGGTTTGGATGTGAACACCCTTAGTTGTAAGTTGAACAAAAAATCATATTTAGTTTGTTGGTGTGATCCATCACCAATGTTGCTTCACTCTTTTGAAGTGTATAGAGTCTCCTTTTTAGGAAGATTCTATTGTGAAGTGATTTGACCTAGTACAATTTAACAAGTGCGTCCCAAATTTCCTTTGCAGTCTTATTTTCCGTAACACTTGACAACACTGAATCTGCAATTGCTAGATGCAAATTGGCAACAACATTATCATCTATCTCTTTCCATTTATCTGAAATAGACAGCTATAAACACGAGAAGGGGGGGTTGAATTGTGTTTATTAGAATTTAAGCAGAGTTGAAATCTTTTCGCAAACAAAAAGGCTAGATTTGGACGAGTGGAAGAATACAGGATGGACGGGTGACTTTTGCAAGAACACCACTTGATAGACGTAAGAAAACAAAGGCAATTAAAGAGTTTAAGGGAAGAGAGATTGACACGGTTATTTATCCTGGTTCACTCTTCAAAACAAAGAGCTACGTCCAGTCCTTGGCAGCACCAAGATTTATCCACCATAACTGATAAGGTTACAGACTCAAGTATTATTTGCACACCTAGCCTCTTCAGGCTCAAGACAAGTATTATATGCACACCTAGCCTCTTCAGGCTCAAGACAAGTATTATTTTCACACCTAGCCTCGTCAGGCTCACTCTGGTTTGTTTGAGAGATTGGGTTTGTAATAAATACAATTTCTCACAGGCAGATCTTTCACTAACACTCAGAGAGTGGTTTAAATGTAAGGCTTAGAAAGTTTGCGTAATAACTTCAAAATGATTGAAGAATACAGAATAAAAGAATGAAGAAATAAATGCGCAGAGTAATGGCGTTTTAATGCAATGTGTATTCTCGTCTTCTTCATCTTCAATGACTTCTGTATTTATGGTCTTCAAGCATTTAGGATCCGTTAGAGACATCCCCTCAGATGTTGGCTTCAAGTAGAACTTCATTAATTGCAATAGAGTCGTTCTGGGCAGCCATTAATGCAATAGAGTCGTTCTGGGTAGTGATTAATGCAATAGAGTCGTTGGTTGTACTCTAACATGAAGGATCATGGCTTTATTCATCGTGCTACAGCCATATCAAAGTTGTGCAGAGAGCTTTTTGTACTTTACTGAGTACACTTCCCTTTTTGTGTAAGGACCAGAGGTACTAGGGAATAAAGCACGTTGGAAGCATTCTTTAACTGGTCTTTGGTTCTGATTATCCAAGGTTGTTTGAGAGAGTAGCTTTTGACTTTTCTTGATAATCGTGATACTGAGTAGGAGAGAAGGCTTCAAGTCTCTTTCTGGTTCTTGAACTAAGATTCTGATAATCCTTAAAGAATTCGCGTTCATAAGATAAGTGCTTCCATCTTGAAAATAATCACGTCTATCTAGTCATTTGAGTTTTCATTCGAGCTAGTAGACGAGCTCCATATTAAGGACTTAGCAAGTCCAAAGACTAGTGGACGCACGCTTCTGTCACCTTTAGTGGACGGGCACTTCTATTTCTCTAGTGGACGAGAGCTTCTGTTACCTTTAGTGGACGAGCACTTCTGTTACTCTAGTCGACGAGAGTCTCAGTTACTCTGGTGGACGAGAGCCTCAGTTACTCTGGTGGACGAGAGCCTCTGTTATTCTGGTGGACGAGCTCCATTTGCCACGTC
Source organism: Sophora flavescens (assembly GCA_030762895.1). Taxonomy (NCBI): domain Eukaryota; kingdom Viridiplantae; phylum Streptophyta; class Magnoliopsida; order Fabales; family Fabaceae; genus Sophora; species Sophora flavescens. The sequence goes on from CM061069.1 coordinate 20,281,864, forward strand.
ATTGGACGGATACATTCTGACCTTAATGGACTAGCACCAAATGCCACTTCATTGGACGAGCCATTCTGACCTTAATGGACGAGCTCCATATGCCACGTCATTGGACTAGCCATTCTGACCTTAATGGACAAGCTCCAAATGCCACGTCATTGGACGAGCCATTCTGACCTTAATGGACGGGCTATTCTGATACTTTTATGGACGTGTTGTTCTGATACTTTAATGGATGCGCTGTTCTGATACTTAAATGGACGTGCTGTTCTGATACCTTAATGGACATGCTCCAAATGCCACATTAGTAGACGCTGGCTTTCATCACTTTGGTGGACACAAGTTTCTATCTCTTGCGTTCTGGACGTGCGCTGCAATCACTACAGTGTTGGACGTCTGCTTGTTTACACTTTGTTGGACGTCTCCTTTTTTTACTTTGTTGGACGTTTGATTGTTTCACTTTGTTGGACGTCTGTTTGTCTTATTTAATCTGCACACTCGATAGACAGGTTAGCAACCAATGTGAAGGTTAATTAAATCATTAACCAATGTTTAGTTCTCATCAAAACTTAGGGAAATGCACATCAAACATTTTAGAGACTTAACAATCTCCCATTTTTTGATGATGACAAACATTTAGATGATTTAATGATCCTCAGAAAATAGCATATATCAGATAAGTTGAAATTTTCTTTAAGCGAACAGGTTATATCATATTCATTCTCCCATTTCATATTCATTCTCCCATTCCCCTATAACATATTTCTATCACAAATCTCAATTTCTCCTATTCTCCCCCTTTTGTCAACATCAAAAAAGGGTTTTCAAGTTTTATTTATGTGATATGTTAAGGGCAAGATAACATGTTAAGAAAATCATAGTAATGCAGCAAGCATATTAGACATACTCCACTTAAACTATTGTATCATTACTCCCACTGAACTAATGCTTAGTTGAAAGAACATGTATATAGGAGTAATGACAGATTTAGCATAGACAGGTTAACATTCAGACATGTCATTCAACAATGCAATGCATGTTTAGATTATCTCTAATGAATAAAAACCTTTCTTCTGCGAGGGGTTTAGTGAAAATATCAGCCCATTGATTTTCAGTTTTAACAAACTTAATATCAAAGATGCCTTTTTGAACATAATCCCTAATGAAATGATGTTTGATTTCAATATGCTTAGCCTTAGAATGCTGAATTGGATTTTTAGTTAAGCATATAGCACTCGAATTATCACACCATATAGATATGTTATGTTTATAAATAGAGTAATCCTCAAGTTGATGTTTTACCCATAAGAGTTGAGAGCAGCAACTAGCAGCAGAGATGTATTCTGCTTCAGCAATAGATAGGGCAATGGTTGTCTGCCTCTTGCTTGACCATGAGACTAAACTTGCTCCAATGAAGTGACATCCTCCACTGATGCTTTTTCTTTCTATTATGTCTCCAGCAAAATCAGCATCACAATATCCCACTAATCTGTATTCTTTTGATCTTAAATACAGCAAACCAAGATTAGTAGTTCCAAGCAAATATCTAAATATTCTTTTAACAGCCTTAAGATGAGATTCTCTAGGATCGTATTGGAATCTAGCACACACACATACACTAAATTGAATGTCAGGTCTGCTTGAAGTTAAGTACAGTAGAGAGCCAATCATACCTCTGTAGACAGTTTGATCTACCTGTTTACCTTCATCATCTTTGCTTAGTTTTGCATTGGGTTGCATAGGGGTTTTCATGAGCTTTGCATTTTCCATTTTGTATTTCTTGAGTATCTCCTAGGTATATTTTTGTTGATGAATGTAAATTCCATCACTTGTCTGCTTGATTTGTAATCCCAGGAAGAACTTCAATTCTCCCATCATGCTCATCTCAAATTCAGCTTGCATTAGATTTGAAAATTCAGCTTGTACAGCTTTTCATTAGTTGCTCCAAAAATAATATCATCAACATATATTTGAACTATAATAAAGTTCTCTTTAGAGCATTTTTTGAACAGAGTAGTGTCTACTTGTCCTCTAGTAAAACCATTATGCATGAGAAAAGAACTGAGTCTATCATACCATGCTATAGGTGCTTATTTCAAACCATATAATGCCTTTTTAAGTTTGAAAACGTGATCTGGTTTATCAGTATCCTCAAAACCAGGGGGTTGTTTAACATACACTTCTTCTTCAATTATACCATTTAGAAAATCACTTTTTACATCCATTTGAAATAGGGTAATTTGGTGTTGTGAAGCATATGACATTAAAATGCGTATGACTTCAATTGTAGCTACAAGTGCAAAGGTTTCAGTATAATCAATACCTTCTTGTTGGTTATAGCCTTGAGCTACTAACTTTGTTTTATTTCTGACAACTTTACCATCTTCATCTAATTTGTTTCTGAAGACCCATCTTGTTCCAATAACCGACTTGTTTTTAGGCTTAGAGACAAGAGTCCAGACATCATTTCTGGTGATCTGGTTAAGTTCTTCTTGCATAGCAAGAATCCATCTTTCATCCTCAAGAGCTTCTTCAATGCGTTTAGGCTCCAAATCTGAAATAAAGGCCACATTACTTGATTCTCTTAATGTGGATCTGGTTCTTACTCCTTTAGAAGGATTTCCAATAATAAGATCCTTAGGATGATGAGTGTTGAACTTCCAATCCCTTTTGAGATCATCTTGAAGATCTTGACTTGTCTGCTGACTGGCTGTTCCACTTGTCTTTCAGCCTCAGGCACAGGTTCTGTTTTGGTTAGATCGGGTTGTTGACTTTCTGGCTTGTTTATATCAAGACCTGCAAGATCATCTTCTAGATCTTATAGTTCTTTATCAGTCTTTAATCCAACATTGAATTTAACATGAACAGATTCTTCAATAATACAAGTTCTTGAATTGTAAACTCTAAAAGCCTTAGACTTTTCAGAACAACCTACGAAAATACCTTTATCTACCTTAGAATCAAACTTTCCAAGATTATCTTTGGTATTCAGAATAAAACATTCACATCCAAAAGCATGAAAATAAGATATGTTGGGACTTTTTCCTTTCCACAATTCATAAGGAGTCCTTTTTAGAAAAGGCCTAATAAGTATTATGTTTTGTACATAACAAGCAGTGTTTACAGCTTCTGCCCAGAAGTACTTAGGGAGATTGTTTTCATTGAGCATAGATCTAGCCATCTCTTGCAGAGATCTGTTCTTTCTCTCAACCACTCCATTTTGCTGTGGAGTTCTAGGTGCAGAGAAATTGTGAGAGATTCCATCCTCCTCACAGAACTGTCTAAACTGCTCATTTTCAAATTCTCCCCCATGATCACTTCTAAGGGTAGAAATACAGAAACCTTGCTCATTTTGTACTCTTTTGAAGAATACTGAGAAAGCCTTAAAAGAATCATCCTTGTGTGTTAGGAAGAGTACCCATGTGTATCTAGAATAGTCATCAACTATGACAAATCCATATTTTCTTCCAGCCCGGCTGGCAACACTAACTGGTCCAAACAGATCCATGTGTAACAACTGAAGAGGTCTAGAGGTTGATACTTGGTTTTTACATTTGAAACTTGATTTATCTGTTTACCTCTCTGACATGCATCACACAAGACATCTTTCTTAAAGCTAATATCAGGCAATCCTCTCATGAGATTATTCCTTTTTAATTCAGATATTAGTTTCATACTAGCATGTCCTAGTTTCTTATGCCATAACCATCTCTCATCCTCTTTAGACATCAGACAGGTTACACTTTGATCTGAGAGATCAGATAGTTCGATCTTATAAAGATTTTGTTGCCTTTTAGCTGAAAAGAAGGTTTTACCACTACCGTCTTTAACTATGCATACATCCTTGGTAAAGGAAACATCAAAGCCACTATCACCTAATTGACTTATGCTAAGCAAATTGTGTCTTAATCCTTTAACCATAAGAACATTAGATATAAAGGGAAGAGGGGGTTTACCACCAATAGTACCAATTCTAACTTTCCCTTTCTGATTTCCTCCGAAGGTAACGTGTCCTCCTTTCTTAAGTTGGAGGTCTGGGAACATAGACCTTTCTCTTGTCATATGACGCGAGCAACCACTGTCCAGGTACCAGCAGTGGTGTTTTCTTTGTCCTGTTGAGGACATCTGCAACAAAAATTATTTGATCTTTAGGTACCCATATTTTTCTGGGTCCTTTTCTGTTAGTTCTAGGAGTTTGTAAAGACTTCCTTCTCTTCTTATGGATACACTTAGACATAACATGTCCAGTTTTTCCATTGAAGTTACAAATAGGTATTGATTTGGTTACAGTTGACTTAACAGATACCGTAAGAACTTTAGTTGATACTTTATGATGTGTCTGATGGACATATCCAATACCTTCTTTGTTAAGAGAGTGCTTCTGAATGCCAAGTAGCTTAGTCAGATTGTCTCTATCATTAACAAATTTGGCAAGATCAGAAGTGAGCTCTTCAACTTTCTATTAAAGTTTTTCAACTTCTTCAGATGGTGATGTTTCACTTGAGATCTTAGCTTCATTAGACTTTTCAGTCTTCGGCTCACTGTTCTCTTTAGCCAGCTTCTCGCACTCTTGAGATTTCTGTTTATGCTCACTGGTGAGCTTCACATACTCTCTCTTGAGGGATTTGAAGGCTTTAGATAAGCAGTTGGATTCCTCCAACAACTACTCATAAGCATCAAGTAATTCCTCATAGTCAGGATGTACCTCGTCATCAGAGTCTGATTCAGTGTTGGCCATCAAACAGAGATTGGCTTCTTCCTCAGTTTCTTCATCAGAAGATGTTGACTCTAGATCCTGCCAAGTAGCCATCATTCCTTTCTTATTCTTCTGGAAGAATTTCTTAAAATGGGCCTTCTTGAGTTGAGGACATTCAGCCTTGAAGTGATCGGGCTTCTTGCACTCATAGCAAACAATTGTACTTTTGTCTGTTAAGGTGGATTCTTTGAAGTTCTTGTCCTTGTTGGACCTTCTGAATGGCCTATCCCTCTTGAACTTCTTTTTCTGTAGGAGAAGTTTTATCTTCCTGGTCAGGAGAGACAACTCTTCATCACTCTCAGAATCCTCGAGTTCTGATAGGTTAGCATCACTGGATGACTCATCTGCCTTCAGAGTCTTGGAAACTTTTGCTGACTTTTGATAATCTTTCAGAGCAATTGACTTGCCCTTCTTTGGTGCAACTTCATCTCCAAGTTCTTTATCATGAACAGTGAGTGTTCCAAAAAGTTCATCCATAGTCAAGGTAGTGAGATCCTTGGCTTGGGAGATAGCAGTGAGATCCAAAGGTCTCCATTTTTAGGTAGACTTCTCAGAATCTTTCCAACCTTCTCAGCATTGGTATAGACTTTTCCAAGAGATTTCAAATTGTTGATTATAGTTTGGAATCTTCCTATCATCTGAGCAACAGATTCTCCTTCCTCCATGATGAAAAGTTCATACGTTCTGACAAGTATGGCAATCTTTGACTCTTTGACTTTAGTTGTTCCTTCATGTGTGACAGCTAAAGTGTCCCATATTTCCTTTGCAGAGTCACAAGCACAAACCTTCTCAAACTCCTCCGGACTGAGAGCACAAATGATGTTATATCTGGCTTTATGGTTCAGCTCCCATTTTGTCTTTTCTGCACCGGTCCACTGAGCTTTTGGTTTGTCAGTGTTATCATCATTCTTTGGAATGAATGGACCATCTGTGATGACATCCCAAAGATCAGAGTTTGTGGATAGAATAAACCATTGAAATCTATCCTTCCAGTAGTTGTAGTTTTCTCCATTGAAGTAAGGAGGTCTGGTTAGGGAGGTTCCTCCAGTCTGAGCTCTGATACCAACTGAAATAGAAAGCTATAAACACGAGAAGGGGAGGTTGAATTGTGTTTATCAGAATTTAAGCAGAATTGAAATCTTTTCACAAACAAAAAGGCTAGATTTGGACGAGTGGAAGAATGCAGGATGGACGGGTGACTTTTGCAAGCACACCACTTGATAGACGTAAGAAAACAAAGTCAATTAAAGAGTTTAAGGGAAGAGAGATTGACACGGTTATTTATCCTGGTTCACTCTTCAAAACAAAGAGCTACGTTCAGTCCTTGGCAGCACCAAGATTTATCCACTATAATTGATAAGGTTACAGACTCAAGTATTATTTGCACACCTAGCCTCTTCAGGCTCAAGACAAGTATTATTTTCACACCTAGCCTCTTCAGGCTCACTCTGATTTGTTTGAGAGATTGGGTTTGTAATAAATACAATTTCTCACAGGCAGATCTTTCACTAACACTCAGAGAGTGGTTTAAATGTAAGGCTTAGGAAAGTCTGTGTAATAACTTCAAAATGATTGAAGAATACAGAATAAAAGAATGAAGAAATAAATGCGCAGAGTAATGGCGTTTTAATGCAATGTGTATTCTCTTCTTCTTCATCTTCAATGGCTTCTGTATTTATGGTCTCAAGCATTTAGGATCCGTCAGAGACATCCCCTCAGATGTTGGCTTCAAACAGAACTTCATTAATTACAATAGAGTCGTTCTGGGCAGCCATTAATGCAATAGAGTCGTTCTGGGTAGTCATTAATGAAATAGAGTCGTTGGTTGTACTCTAACATGAAGGATCATGGCTTTATTCATCATGCTACAGCCATATCAAAGTTGTGCAGAGAGCTTTTTGTACTTTACTGAGTACGCTTCCCTTTTTGTGTAAAGACCAGAGGTACTAGGGAATAAAGCACGTTGGAAGCATTCTTTAACTGGTCTTTGGTTCTGATTATCCAAGGTTGCTTGAGAGAGTAGCTTCTGACTTTTCTTGATAATCGTGAAACTGAGTAGGAGAGAAGGCTTCAAGTCTCTTTCTGGTTCATCAACTAAGATTTAATAATCCTTAAAGAATTCGCGTTCATAAGATTAGTGCTTCCATCTTGAAAATAATCACGTCTATCTAGTATTTTGAGTTTTCATTCGGGCTAGTAGACAAGCTCCATATTAAGGACTTAGCAAGTCCAAAGACTAGTGGACGAGCGCTTCTGTCACCTTTAGTGGACGAGCACTTCTGTTACTCTAGTGGACGAGAGCTTCTGTTACCTTTAGTGGATGAGCACTTCTGTTACTCTAGTGGACGAGAGTCTCAGTTACTTTAGTGGACGAGAGTCTCAGTTACTCTGGTGGACGAGAGTCTCAGTTACTCTGGTGGACGAGAGCCTCAGTTACTCTGGTGGACGAGAGCCTCTGTTATTCTGGTGGACGAGCTCCATTTGCCACGTCATTGGACGGAGACATTCTGACCTTAATGGACGAGCACCAAATGCCACGTCATTGGACGAGCCATTTTGACCTTAATGGACGAGCTCCATATGCCACATCATTGGACAAGCCACTCTGACCTTAATGGACGAGCTCCAAATGACACGTCATTGGATGAGTCATTCTGACCTTAATGCACGGGCTATTCTGATACTTTTATGGATGCGTTGTTCTAATACTTTAATGGACGCGCTGTTCTGATACTTTAATGGACGCACTGTTCTGATACCTTAATAGACGCGCTCCAAATGCCACATTAGTAGACGCTGGCTTTCATCACTTTCACTACTAGAAAATTGTTATTTTCGGACGGATTCACGGACGGATTTTAGACGGAATTTGGACACTTTCCCCACGGATTTTGGACGGACAATTAATTTCAGACGGATTTCAGACGGAACATCCCCCGTTCGAAAAAGCCCCGTTGCAAATTGAAAATTCTGTCCGAAATTAGTTCCAGACAGATTTCAGACAGCTTTCAGACAAACACAAAAAATCTGAATTTTGATTATATTGGCTTAATTTCAAACGGTTGTTATGATATTATTTTGGACATATTTCTATATAACCGATTAGATAATCATATTTAAATAATATTTTTTGATAAACAAATCATGTTTGTTAATAAAAAAGGGCCAAACTTAAATAATTATGGATACCAAATTAGGTACCTGGACTTGGAATCTAATATAATATAATAAAAAATAATTATTATTAAGGTACCACTCTAGACAAGTATCAAGCTTCAAATTAACAAAAACACAAAGTATCTTGAAATACAAGAATGATATATTAAGATTCAAAGCATTAAAATATCATTACAAACATCAAAGACATAAATTTATTCCTCATTGTTACTTTGATCACTAAACTCTTCATCTTCATCTAGCATATCATCCATCATCTTCTCATCATCACTTATCCTCGGGCTCTTTTTCTTCAGTTTCATTAGCAGGACTCTCCTTGTTTCCATCTGCTACATCTTCCTCAATTGCATGCTTCTCATCACCCAAATTCTTTTTCAGTTTCATTCACAACTTCGATAGTCACCCTATGGTAGACATTGAATCAGAAACACACAATATAACACACAACCCTGTCAAGAATGGATCGATACTTCTTTATATTCTAACTCAAGAGTAACAAAAAGAAAATCAAATTTCCTAAAAAAAGTATGGGCCAATAAATTGAAACTTATTATAGCATAAAAATGGAAAATATAGTTTGCACCATATCAAGTAAGAGCTCAGTGTCAGTGACCCAAATGTACTCACATCTAGCTCTTCAAGGACTTGATGGCGTTGCAATTTGTTTGCCCCAGGAGGAGATTTAACTCATCATTCTTCACAACCCATCATACCTTAACATAGATTGGCATGTAAAATCCAGGGGAAAGTGGTCTATGTGGAAATGGTAATGCCAAAACCTGGTTCAAAGGAAATGAGAAAACACAAACATTCAAATATTAATGATATAAGTAATGAAGGAAAATGATCATAAAGCGACACTGAAAAGAGATACCATTCATAAGCTCCAATTACTTTTATTTTTCAAAGCATGTAAAAAATTTAAAAATAAATAACAAACACCAGATGGTATTAAATGGTACAAAATGGAAATAAACTAAACACTCAGCGTTTGCCACCACCACCACCAAGCTTGGGACCTTTTGGTGCAGCACCCTTTGGAACATTGCCTTTCCTTTGTGTCTTTAGTGCCTTAGCCACTACTTCTGCCTTCTTGGCCTTCTTCTCATCCTTTGTCTTCTTGATCCTCTCTTTAATTTCACTGCACAACATCGTGGATGCAGATAGTTACATATATTATACACACTTGTATGCAAAAAGTCAAGAGCAGATAAAAAAATAAGGGACTGAAACAGAGATGAGGTTGTATGATTAAAGCCAGCGCCATAGTGTGACGCCTCTTCTTCGCAGCTTCTCGAGCAATGTCCTAACACATCATATTCAGACAAACAATCAATTAACATGCATCCAATCAGTGGTGGGATTACTTGACGCATGGTGACATATGAAGGTAAAATTCAACATAAGTATAAATACTTGACTAATTCATAGTCCCAATTGTATAAAACAAGTTTCAATTTCAAGATTAAACTCTGAATATCTAGGGTTAGGGTTTCAAAAATCAATTTGGGACTTTTACAACTAGGAGAGATTAGGGTAAAACACTCACCCAAAGTGAAGAGGTAAGGATACCATGACCAAATAGAGAGGCGGTGGCGGCGGCACGGCGGCGACTCCGGCGAGGACAGCAAGAACTCGCTGCTGGACGATGACGCACAGCGAGGAGCCAGACACGCGAGGTGGTCCGAACCGGTGGCGGTCGCAGGTGCGTCCTACCCTCGACGACGGGACGCGAGCGGTGGGTGGCGGCGCAACCACGACGAGGACGAACCAGAAAAGACAGAACTCGCGCGATGATGCTGAACGGGTTTTCTCCTTCGAGCGAGGTCGTGATGGTGGTCGCGTTGTGCTTAGGCCGGTGGTCGACGGAGTTCAGGCGGCACGGCTGGGACCCTTGGATGGTGGCTGAGCTTTTTGAGGAGGAGGAAGATGAAGTTTTGAGTGTTGGGAGAAAAATAAAAGGAAGAAGAAATGTGGGGGTTGAGTACGAGGTAGAGAGGGAGAGAAGAAAGAAAAATATTTCTGTGTGAGATAAATCAAGAAAAATATAAAAAATAACAAATTCGTGTGAAATCCGTCTGAAATTTTCGGACAGATTTCAGACGGATGTAAGATAAATCAAGAAAAATATATAAAAAACAAATCTGTGTGAAATCTGTCTCAAATTTTCGGGCAGATTTCAGACGGATGTAAGATAAATCAAGAAAAATATAAAAAATAACAAATCCGTGTGAAATCCGTCCGAAAATTCGGACGAATTTCAGACGGATGTAAGATAAATCAAGAAAATATAAAAAATAACAAATCTGTGTGAAATCCGTCCGAAATGTTCATAAAATTTCATACGGAAACATTTCCGTCCGAAAATTTCGTCTGAAAATTCAAGTTTTCTAGTAGTGTTTGGTGGACGCAAGTTTCTATCTCTTGCGTTCTGGACGTGCGCTACAATCACTACAGTGTTGGACGTCTGCTTGTTTACACTTTGTTGGACGTCTCCTTTTTTTACTTTGTTGGACGTCTGTTTGTCTTATTTAATCTGCACACTTGATAGACAGGTTAGCAATCAATATGAAGGTTAATTAAATCATTAACCAATGTTTAGTTCTCATCAAAACTTAGGAAAATGCACATGAAACATTTTAGAGACTTAACATTAATTATCATCTATTATATTTGGGGTTTACCTTCAATTGCTACATACTAAGCAATTGTCCTTCCTCAAAATTGCATTTATCTTCAATTTCCATAAGGAGAAATTACTCCCATTGAACTTCTTGACCTCAAATTTTGCTGCCAAGGTTTTATCACAGTTTTTTTTTTTGCTAAGTTTCCTTGAACAATTTCATCGTGGATAATAGTCGCGACGGGAATAATTACCAACAACCTATGGTTTTGATACCACTATTAGGGACCAGAGTTATTCAATAATATTATGCAACTAAAACAGAGTTGAGAAATTTTACTTTTAGTGGAAGATTATTACAACTTATTTCTAAATACAAGAATAGAACAATAACATTTTTTCTTGAAAATTACGAGAATACATATACCAAGAGAATCTCACGGGAGAAACTATATTTTCTCTTTAAATTTTTCTCTCTAAAATTTTATATTTAGGTTTCCATGGTATTTTATTTATTGGTTTGGAGAAAGTTATTCTAATTTTTAGAGTTTCTACGATAACTACCTCATCAACTTTTATTTAGTAACAACTTTGAGATGTTGACCTTTTCAAGCCACAAAAATGGCTTTACATTTCTCACAATGTGGTATCAAAGAGGGTTTATATTCTTATTTGCTCACTTTACACTCAAACTTACTTTAAAGAAGTAATATTAGAGAGTAATTAATCACATTTCATAAGCGCTAAATTTGGCCTTGTTAACCAAAAATCCTGTCCAAATCACTTACACTAATGTGTTTGGAAACGCATTGTCATGTACCCTAACGTGCGTTTTGCAAAACTATTGTTAGTGGTTGTTGCATTACAAACGTGATTCAAACGGTTTTGGATGTGTGGTTCCAGGAAGATTTAATTTTCTCACCAACTTCATCATAACACACGTAACAACAATATTCGTAACTCTTTTTTGCGACATACCTTTCAGGCATGGCAACATGACGCGAACCCGCAGGTACCCCCATCTAAACCCGCCCCAACTTTGACAGACCACTTTGATTGGGGATGTGGGTGGGATGGGAATATTGAAAGAGCTGTCGAAATGAGCTCAGTCTGATGGACTGACTCGTTTAGCCCGATATAAATGATGGGATGGGTTGGCAAAATGCTAGTCCACACAAAAATTTACGGCTTTTTTTATTTTGTTTTTGTTTTGTCTGAATTATGCTTCTGGTCCTTTATCTTTAATTTAAGTTTCAATTTGGTGCTTCTTTTTTTTTGTTTCGTTTTAGTCTTTATCTTTATTTTAGGTTTCAATGTGATCCTTTTCGTTTAAATTATGGTACGAAGAGGACCAAACTGATATAACTTTTACAAAATAAGAGACTATTTTGGAACAATAAATAAATAAAAGAGGGATAATTTCGGAACCGAAAAAGGAACCACATTGGTTTAACTTTTACAAAATGAGGGAAATTTCGGAACAAAATATAAAAGAGGGACCACATTAGTAAACTTTGAAAATAAGGGACCATTTTAGAACAAAAAAATAAAAAAGGAACCAAATTGAAACCTAAAATTAAGATAAGGGACCAAAAGTATAATTTTGCCTTTTGTTTTTAAAAATTGTTTTGTATAATAATTTTTAAGAATTATTTTTTAAAACAAAAGAATAAAAAAATGTTTCATAATATTATTCTCAAAAGAGTTTTTTAAGTTAAATGACAAAAAAAATTTGCTCTGTAAATTTGTTCTAAATGTATGCTTTTAAAAAGCCTCCCTGTTACCACCAGGAAAAAAAAAAACGCAGAAGCCTTCTCACCTCCTTTGCGCTTTAGAACCTCGACAAGAAGAACCTCTGAGCTATGATGTCGTAGCAACCCATCATTGCATACGCATAGCAACCCACCAATGAACCCGTTCTTGCCATCCAGGCGCACGAACCACCTGACACTGCGTCACGATCTGTGGTGGTTGGGTCACAATTTTGAGGTGAAGGGCGGGGAAAAGGAGAGGAAGAAGACGTGAGATGAGAGGCTTCTAGAGGTAGGTGAGAGAGAGAAGAAACGAAAGAGGATTGGAGTGTTTTGAAACATGATAAATCTAAAAAGAAAGTAAATGAACAACCATTAACGTAAAAAAAAGCTTGGACCTTTTGAAACCGAGACATGCACAATAGAAATCGGGAAGAGAGGATAATGGAAGGGATGAAAGCACGAAGGAGGCCAACACGTGGTGGTGATACCGGCTTGGTGTGGCAAAGCACGATTGGGCGAAGCCGGACAACGGAGCGGCAGTGTGCAATGGTCCGATCTGGACGTGATGGCGACACATATGGCAGTACCTTTTGAATTTGTGTTGAGCTCCTATTTGCGGTGGCGAGCTTGACGGTGTGGCACGATAGAGGACTCTTTGTGTGTTTGGATGGCAGAGCAATGGAGTCACACCTGGTTCGTGATGACGACGTCGTTGGTCTGGTTTGCGGTAGAGCTCAAAGAAGAAGAAGACAACATGGTGCAAGAAAAGGCTCAGCCCTCCGAGAGAGTGGAGTGGGAGGTCCAAAAAATGAATGTCGAAGATCTAATAATTAAATGGTTGCCATTAATGAAAATAAGGTGTTCTCCATGTTGTTTTGAGAATAGAAACTTACAAAAAAAAAAAAAATCAAGTTAAAGTTGTTCTCTAATTTCTGTTTTAAAAACTAAAAAACATATCCTGTTTTTAAATTCATTTTTCACAAAACACTAATATCAAACAATTTTTTTTTTATTTTGTTCTTGAAAACAAGAAAAGCCTTTTTTCAAAAAGTAAACAAAAAAAAGCCTTACTAACCCATTGTGGGCTGACCTGTGACAGGTCGGGCCAACCTGCTGGCCCGAAATTCATATTATGATTAACGAAAAAAAAATTTAAAATTTAATTGTAAGAAAATGAAAAAGATCGATAATTAGAAAAAATGAGTAAAGACCTATTTTGGTCCTTGAGAAATTTTGAGGGTACACATTTGGTCCTTCAGAAAAATAAATTAATCCATTAGTCCCCCAGAAATTCAAACATTGGACACGTTAGTCCCTGACTAGATTTCTGTCCATAGGGCTACATTATGTTGTTGTGTTGGCCCGTTACTGTGCATAGGTGAACTGTTACTATTTTACATGCTGGATATTGTTTAAAAAACACAAAATAAGGGAAACACATGTGCAAAACATGTGAGCCCAAACTCAAAACAGCACCGTCATTATGTATGTCTTCTTCTTCTTATATCAGCATGGTGAAACCCTAAACCAGTTGTAAACAAGGAAGAAGGCCTCCATTGCAACAGCTGACTGGGTTAGATGAAAATGCAAAGTCACACTACAACATAATAGACTTTTAATAACGCACATTTAATAGCATTTCCGTGTGGAAATGCTATTAAAAGTGATGGGGGACTTTTAATAGCGTTTCCCTAAGGGAAACGCTATCTTAGGTATCACCTAAGATAGCGTTTCCGCATGGAACCGCTATTAAAAGTGTCACTTAGGAAAAGATAGCGGTTCCACACGGAAACGCTATCTTAGGTGATACCTAAGATAGCGTTTCCTCTTCACAGTAAAATTAGACGCGCGCTCGGCCTTCCCTCTGTTTCTTCCTCATTTTCATTCTACTGTTTCCTTCCCTCTGCATGCCATCTCTTTTTTCTTCCCTCACCTTCGCCATTGCTCGCCGCCGCTGCTACTCCGAAAGAGAAAGAACCCACTCGAACCCAAACCCCTGTGCCGCTGCTCCTACTGCCACCGCGAGTTCTCTCCATACCCGCCGCTGCTCCTTTTGCCACCGCGAGTTCTCTCCATACCCCCATCACTTCACACTTTGACACTGCACAAACTCAAATAGATAGATGACAAACAAAGTGAAAGTGAGTATGAATGGTCAGAAATTAGTTATTTTGATTTTATATTTGTTATGAGATTATTTTTATATGATTTAACTTCATAAATTCATTTTGGAAAGTTTGAGTATGAATGGTCATAATGGGTTTTGTGCATTTTGTGTCAAAAGTATCCTGATATTATACTTGAGTATGAATGCTTTGGCTGTGTGCGTTTCCGAAAGAGTTTGAAAATTTTGTTTTCCATGTATCTTTGGACAACTTGGATATCCTTTTTTTTTTCCCCTTCATAGCTCAATGTTCTGTATGACCTTTTAATGAGGAAACAAGTAGATAGATGTTACCCACTAATTATCAGTTTCAGCATTGTCTTACTTTTAGAACTGAAATATGTTTAAATGGTCCTTGATTGTGCTAACATTAATTCATCACATTTCTTATTAGTGTTAAATCTCAAATGCAAGACAAATTTGTTTGCCAATCTGTCCCTTTTTAAATATGATTAAGTCTCATACTAAGAGCTTCACACTCGCTCGGGTGTCTGTGACACGATCCACAGGGGCGCATTCCGGGTTGAACCTAGTTCCAAGTTTGCAGCTTTATTGGAACCCACTTCCAAGTTCACGATCGTGTGTTCGGTGATTTTCTATCATTTAAAAATTTTATTTCCGGACATTCTTAATATTTGTGGGAGTGTGTTTTTATCCAAGTTCACAGTCTGTGTTCAAGGTTTTATTTTACTTGCTCTTTAATTTTCGGTTTGATTGGTGTTGAATGGAATGTGACTTGTTTGTGTGTCAATCATTATTTGAAAATATGAATATGGATTGACGGATTGATTGTATGCATTTTGAACCTAATGTCTTCTGGTATCCTGTTTTGTTTTGTTTCAATGTTTTTCGAATGTGAAGAATGGGTTCATATGTTTGTTTTTGTTGCTTCAGTTTGTTGATCCTTTCCCTTTATATATCATTTAATTTAATGTTCTGTGCTCAGATTTTGGTGTTTTTAGAGAGTGAGCAAGTTTGCCTTAGTCCTATGCCTGAGTCCTAGTTGTTATGGATCTCATCCAATGTGTATTGTGTATCCCCTGATCTGATGCCTTGATCCTTATTTATAGAAATTGGGAAGTTAGAGTCCCAAACCAACTCAAAATCTGATCTATTTCGGTTTCTTCAGGTCCAAGTAATGCGCGTCATGGCCGTGATGGCCATCACGGCCAGGCCGTGACGGTCTCTGCTTCTGGTTGCTCTGCGAAATTCCAGTCTCTCGCGAGCCGAGCCTATGCTCGCGTCGCGAGCCCTCTGTTATGGCCGTGAAGAATTTCACGGCTGGGCCGTGATGTGCTCTGACTTGTGGTGGTTTTGGGTCACGGCGTGATGGATATCACGGCCAGGCCGTGACAGACTCGACTTCACCTTTCTTCTTTTTCAGTTTTGCTCGATCATGGCCGTGATGGGCATCACGGCTAGGCCGTGATGGACTCTGTTTGGCTCATTTTCTGCACTTTTAAAGCCCTATCTTTATCCAAACTTCATCATGGTTGATCTTGAGCATTTTACCCTTGTTATCTGCAAAACAACACACGAAAACCGCCTTACCCGTTCCAAAGGAAAATTAACCTAAAATCTAATAAAAATATGCCTAAACTACATGAAAATGCATGCAAAATGATAGACAAAGATGATGTGGAATCACATTCATCAACAAGTCGACACTTGGTTCCTTCAAAGAATACTCAGCGACAATGTGTTTTGTTTGCAACCTTTTCATTCCTTTAATCTGTATACATTGCATGTAGACCTCAACCACTCTAAACTCAAAGTAAATATGTTTAATAAATATTTTTGTAGATCGGAAAAGCATGGATCGGAAATGGATGTCTGCCAATCGTTTAACGAAGGAGTATGAGGATGGGGTGAAAGAGTTCATTAGTTTTGCAGTTCGGCATGCGAAAAACCCTAATACAATCATATGTCCTTGTTTAGATTGTTGTTATGCAAGGCGAGTTAGTGCAACCGATTTGGAAGAACATTTAGTGTGTAATGGAATCGATCAAAGTTATACATGTTGGACAAAACATGGTGAGACAAGAGCTGAGTCTAGTGAAATGAGGAATCGTGTGAGATATTCATCATATGATACCGACACAAATACTTATGAGGGCGATCGTTTTGAAGACATTGCAAATGCTGTTGAAGAGGATCTTCGGGATTGTCCACAAATGTTTGGGAGGTTGGTAAGTGATGCAGAGCAACCATTGTATGATGGATGTACTAAATTCACAAGATTGTCGGCGATGTTAAAGTTGTATAACTTGAAATCGGGCAACGGATGGACTGATAAGAGCTTTACGGACTTACTCACACTATTGAAAGACATGTTGCCAGATGATAATGTGCTTCCTAGTCGGGCATACGAGGCTAAACAAATGTTACGCTCTATTGGCAAGAGCTACGAGAGGATACATGCTTGTCCTAACGATTGCATTTTATTTCGGAATGAATATGCATCGTTACAGATGTGTCCTAAATGTAATGCCTCACGATATAAGAAGAAAGAATAAGATCCAGAGAAGGTTGTGTGGTATTTTCCCATAATACCCAGATTTAGGCGCATGTACCGTAGTTCCGAAGATTCAAAGCACTTGACATGGCATGAGGATGAAAGGATCAAAGATGGCAAGCTGCGGCACCCGGCAGATTCTCCGCAATGGAAGAAATTTGATCATGATTATCCTGATTTTGGGCAAGATTCAAGAAACCTACGACTTGCATTGGCTACTGACGGATTTAACCCGCATGGTGTTCAAAGTAGCTCTCACAAGACATGGCATGTGATTTTGGTGATTTACAACCTATCCCCATGGCTATGCATGAAGCGCAAATTTATGATGTTATCTATGTTAATTTCTGGGCCCAAACAACCAGGAAATGATATAGACGTCTATTTGACTCCTTTGATTGAAGACTTGAAACGACTGTGGGAGACAGGTGTGGAGGTGTATGATGGGTATAAGGAAGAAAGTTTCAATTTGAGAGCTATGTTGTTTGGGACAATTAATGATTTTCCAGCCTACGGTAATATGTCAGGATATAGCATCAAGGGTCAGTGTGCATGCCCTATATGTGAAGAGGGTACGGATTGGATGCGGTTAGAACATTGTAAGAAGAATGTCTTTCTTGGGCATCGTAGATTTTTGCATCCAAGTCATCATTACCGGTGGCGGAGAAAGGCGTTCAATGGGAACTCGGAAGAAGGTAGAGCGCCTTCACCTTTGACGGGTGATCAACTTTTTGAAAAGGTAAAGGATTTGAATATCCAATTCGGTAAACCTTTTGCGAGAGATATTGTCACAAGAGGGTGGAAGAAAAGGTCGATTTTCTTTGAGTTGCCATATTGGAAATCATTATATGTAAGACATTTCCTCGATGTGATGCACGTTGAAAAAAATATATGTGATAGTGTCATTGGTACGTTACTCAATGTGCCAGGGAAGACTAAAGATGGCATCAATGCAAGGTTGGACTTGGTTAGTATGGGAATAAGAAGAGAATTGGGACCGACGAAGAAGGGTAAAAGTACATATCTTCCTCCTCGCTGCTTACACTCTATCTAGAAAAGAAAAAACTGTTTTTTTGTAAGTTTCTTGAAGGAGTTAAGGTTCGGAAGGGTACTCTTCAAACATTAGGAACCTCGTATCGATGAAAGATCTCAAGTTAAAAGGTCTAAAGTCCCACGATTGTCATGTTCTCATGGAGCAGTTGATACCCATTGGTATACGGTCTATTTTACCTAACAAAGTGCGGGGGCCTTAACTAAACTCTGTTTCTTCTTCAAGGCAATTTGCAGCAAAGTGATTGACCCTGGGAAGTTGCCATCATTGCAAAGAGAAATTGTTGTGACTTTATGCGAGCTTGAGATGTACTTTCCACCTTCATTCTTTGACATAATGGTTCATCTAACCATTCACCTTGTTAGAGAGACACAACTGTGTGGGCCAGCTTATATGAGATGAATGTACCCGATTGAGCGTTATATGAAGATATTAAAAGGGTATGTGAAAAACCGATCACGACCAGAAGGTTGTATTGTTGAACGGTATATTGTCGAAGAAGCTGTTGAATTCTGTACCGAATACCTATCCAATGCTGAATCTATAGGGCTGCCAAAGTCTCGTCACACATGGAGAATGAAGGAGGCAACTCTGAGGCCAACCCACCTACAGCTGGTTCAACTACAACTTCTCTGGAATATTTGAATTTCCTTAAAATACATGAACGAAAGAATATGAAAAATGCTGACCAATTGTACGTAGAGATGGAACAAAATATTTTTGGTCACCATTTCATTGAGATGCTCAATACTGAAAATATCAGAGAAGTTGTAAATCATGAATGGGTATCTGCCTCCGTTATTTCCGCATATATCAGGTAATAAATCAGGCTTAAAGTGTACAATATTTTTTTAGTCTTTCCATTTAAATATTGATGTCATTGGTGTAATCCATTTTTATATTTTAATTGAAGGTATTTGTATGAAGAATTGTTGCTTCCAAAGGAAATAACGAGGAGGTTTCTGTTCTTGTCCCCACACCAAACAAATACATACGGCTACTTCGAGAGGGATTCACAGGACAACGTATCTAGTCGACCGGTTTACAACTAAAGAAAGAGAATATCAGCCCTTGTTTTTAGCGCCGTGCAATGTTGGGTGAGTCGCTTATCCTATAGGACTTAATTCACAATAATGAATTACATAAAAGTTGAGGTGCTTAGGATTTGTTATCTCAACATTTTTGTAGGAATCATTGGGTCTTGTCGTGATAAATATTGTTGAAGAGATTATTTACTATCTGGATCCCTTGTATGTTGATCCTATGGATCGCCCAGAATTAAAGAATATGTTCGATACGTAAGCATGTTTTTATATTTCTGATTTTCTATGATTCTGTTCGATACGTGAGCATGCGTGTGTTTGTGATGATTGAAAATATGTTTCTTAATGAAGTCTGTTTGATTTTGTGATTAGTGGTTTGCAAGTTTATCGCGCAAATATCGGAGCTAAGGTGCCGCGTTTAAAGGCAACCAACATTAAATGGATTCAGATACGGTATATTTGCAAAAACTTAATGCGCAATTAGATAAAAAAAAACTATATTGATTTACTATTTTATTTTTTATAGTGCCCAAGACAACCCAACAATGATGATTGTGGGTACTATGTCATGCGTTTCATGAAGGAGACTATCTTGCGAACCAAGTTAAAATACCAATGGCGGTATGTTGTTTACTTAGCTTTTAATTGTGACTGTTCAAATGTTTTAGCAATTGTAACTTAATTTATTTAATTTTTATGTCGCAAGATACTTCCCGACTTCAAATGCTCCACATACTCCACTTGCTCAACTATCTCAAGTCAAGGAAGAGTGGTGTCGCTATATTGTTGAAAAGTTCATTTGATTATGTCAAATTGATCACAGTAGTTGCAGCAATACTCATTGGTATGTGAATAATGCTTTATATTTATCAACCCCAAACTATCTATGTATTTGTTTTTCATTGGTACATGCCTTCGAGTTGATGTGCATGGAAAGGAGAAAATAAGTTCAAACTTATTATTTTTGTTAGACTTTGTTAATGCTTGATTTGAATTCTGTTTCTTGCTACAGTAGTATTTACCTAATTAGTCTGCTGTATCCCAATGTAACAGGTTAGTCTTTGTGGTAGAAATGCAGTATGTATGCTACAGAGTCTTTGGATCACATTTCGACACATTACTTTGGTGTTGTCTTGGTCTCATGAAAAACAAACAGAAGCTGTAAATGTAGATTAATTGTAGATGTATGTTGGTTTTCTGATTTTGGTTTCTTAAGGATTGAGATCTGGTATAGTTGCTGCACTTTGATTTTGTCTTACTCGTGTGAATTTGAATACTTTAGAAACAGAGTGGTGTACTTATATCTGGTTATATATATATATATATATAGTTGTTGTATAGAGTGTTGCACTTTGATTGTATAGTTACTGGTTTGCTGCACAAACACATGCAGTGCTAGTTGCATTGAACACTTGTATTTGAACACTTATATTTTGAACACATTTTGAACAATTGTGTTGACTGCAACAATTGTGGTTTTTTTTGTGTAAATATGCAGGAATAATGGATGTAAAAGTTAAGAAATAAAATTAAAAAAAAAAGGGCTTTAGATAGCGTTTCCTTGTACAAACGCTATATAAAGTCAGACTTTAGATAGCGTTTCCGTGTACAAACGCTATCTAAAGTCAGACTTTAGATAGCGTTTCCGTGTGGAAACGCTATCTAAAGTCTGGCTTTAGATAGCGTTTCCGTGTACAAACGCTATCTAAAGTCACCTATTAATAGCAGTTCCTAAATGCTATCTTTGCTAACGAGTTTTAATAGCGGTAGCATAGATAGCGGTTACAAACGCTATTAAAAGGCATACGGAAACGCTATCTAAAGTCTAATCTGTTGTTGTGTCACGAGGAATCTAGGAGTTATAATTTCGGGACAAATCCGCACGATATTAGTTCGGGTGGGAGTGCCCCAAGTTTTCCTACTCCTAATTGTTATTGTCGAATAAAAGTTGAAATCTACACCTCAAAAATGTCTAGAAACCCTAACAGGGCATTCTATGGGTGTCCTTTCTTTAAGGTAATTAAAACTCCAATTTTTAGGTTTTTTATGTTCTTGAACTTAGTTTATTACTTGTTTGATTTTTATTTTTGCAGGAGCGGGGGAGGAAGTCATATTGCAAATACTTTGTGTGGGTGGATGAATACATAAAGAAATGTATGGAAGAGAGACATGGAGATTTGGGAGAAATCAAATTTTATCAACTGGAGAGAGATATGGAAGTCATGGAAATTAAGTTGAATGAAATCATGTGGTGGAAAAAATGTGTTGAGGTCATAGGGGTTGTGATGTTAGTTGTGGTAATAGGTATTTGTATGTGGAAGTAGGCAATATGCAATGTTATTTTGTAATGAATTGTGTTGAATGGAAGTAGTCAATGTGCAATGGTATTGTTCCTGCCAAGATCCGTTTTGTCGGAATCTCGCTATAGAACGTTAAACCAAGGGGATTGTTTTAGATTTTGGCTTGACAGAATCTGATATTCCGGTCCTACGTATCCCAGTGGGAATCAAAGCCAGACGTAGTTCTAAGTTCAACCCTTGGTGGGGCGGTGATCTCGATCCCTTAATTTTGTATCGGACGAGTATTAGGGAGCAAGGACTGTCTGAGAGTCTCTTGGTCGGCACTAGTTCCTCTAACACGCTTAAGGGAGAGTTACCGGGATTCAGTGAAAAGTGTCTTTCTTATGAGGGGTACTCCTCCTTTTATAATAGGATTCCCCTATCTCTTAGAGATTTGATTTATCTCTTAATATCTTTTAGAGATTTGATTTATCTCTTAATATCTCTTTTGAGATATGATTCCTTAATTTAAGGGATATTATCTCTTTTAACCATATAAGGTTATTTTGGATAATATCAGGATTTTAATATCAATATCTTATTCCTTTAATTAAGTGATCTTTGATTTATTATCCTTAATTTCCAGACTGGGCCGGGTACTTGAGCTCGGTGGCCGATTTAGTAACCTCGGCCAGTACACAAGTCCCCCCAAGCTTTGAGCTGATTAGGCGTAGAAGCTTTCATGATGTTTAGCCGAGCTCTGTATCTCGGCCCATACACAAGCCCCCCAAGCTTCGAGCTGATCACGTGGAAGCTTTTTCGAAGGAGCTGAGGCTAGGAACTTGGTTTCACCTTTTGGTCTTTCATCTCGGCGAGGTGAGTGGCCGAGCTTCATACCTTATATATGTGTTCACATCCTCCAGCTCGGTGAGTAGCTCGGGTGACCGAGCTTGACGCTTTCGAGGTACCGAGCCAAGGTGGGGATGGTTACTCGTTTCCTGCTGAGGCCATACTTTCTCGGTTCCCGAGATGGAAAAGAGACGTTACTGTGTGTGACGCGTGGCCTTCACGGCATCATTTCTAAGGCTTGCGCTGTAGTTGCGTGCTCAACGGTAAGTCAAGAGCCGGAGCTCAACCGAGTGGTCGGGAGCCGGAGCTCAACCCATTAGGGAACCTGAGCTTCACGTTTTAGGTTGTCGAGCTTTACATTTCGGTCAATTCTTAAGTTCAGCGGGCTCGGTGGGCGAGCCTAGTAATCATTTCCCTTTGATTGTTTGGGTTTGGAGATCTAGCTTTATTTCTCATCCAATATTTTAGTTTGGTGGGCTCAGTGGCTGAGTTTAACATCTCGATCAGGATATAAGCTCTCCAAGCTTTGAGCTCAGAATAAGCGAAAGAGTTTTATGAATGAAGTTGAGCTTGTCCTTGGTGTTGATAAGGTACAGGATTTGCATAGATCCTCTTACTTCGGTTAATACCTCTCGGGCAGTACTCGAGTTTAGTGGTTGAGGTTCACATCTCAGCCAGTAACATGCTCTGAACATAAGATACTTCAATCTTACCTTTGTTTAAGACAAGTTTAGAAGCTGGTAGCTGAGATTCGACTTAGCGGTGGTTCAGGTTTGAACCGATCTTTTGAAGAATCAAGTTCAAACTCGGTCATTAGGATTTTACCTCGGTGCTTGTATTTCATCCTTTAACTTTTGATGCTTTCAAGACGCTTTATCTTGAGAGTTTGAATTTGACTTGCCATTTGCCGAATGTAGCTTGGTCTTTGAAGTTCTTGGGAGCTCTTAACATTTTCTTCGAGTAGCTCATAACCCTTTCATTTGGTGGATTTTGAAATACCCACTAACTTTGCAACTTGACCTCGAATTATTTTTCCCGATCTTGAAGGTGTGTCTCAGAATAAACTTTCCTAATATCTTCTCCAATTTGTATGAGAAAATATTTTTCATACAAGTTCTTCGAGCTGTAGGCTAAGGGATATCCTTTCTTTGAAATTTCCGAGAATATCCTTCCTTTATCCTTACTAGCCCCCCAAGCTCTGAGCTTGAAATAAGCGAAAGAGCTTGAATGTCAACCCGCATATCTTAACACGCTTTTTGGTGCCGAGGACTTTGGACTATGATTCGCGGAAGCATTGCTCGGAAATCTATTTTTTGTAGAACCAAGCCTTTCTTGGGTTATCGTCTTGCTTGGCCGAGCACTGTTCGGACTTTTGTGCGGAGCCCAATCGTACTTGGGATTCCGGCTTATTTGGTTGAACACCACCAGGATTTCCATCGAATCCTAGGTCTCTAACATGTATGATCTGCTGTGGACTTTATCTTGGTGCGAAGATGTCGTGCTTGGCCTCGGATTTTTATTGCGAGGAAGGAAACATTGCTCGACTTCGACTTTTTCCGGTGTGTCGTGCGAGGGAGCATAGCTCGACCAAGAGACTCTCAGACAATCCTTGCTCCCTAGTACTCGTCCGATACAAAATTAAGGGATCGAGATCACCGCCCCACCAAGGGTTGAACTTAGAACTACGTCTGGCTTTGATTCCCACTGGGATACGTAGGACCGGAATATCAGATTCTGTCAAGCCAAAATCTAAAACAATCCCCTTGGTTTAACGTTCTATGGCGAGATTCCGACAAAACGGATCTTGGCAGGAACAGGTGTGTTTTGTAATTATGTGTGTTGAATGAAGTTAGGCAATGTGCAACAATGTGTTTTGTAATGGCACTGTGCATACACTTTGTGATTGTGGCCTGGCAGGAGGTGGTCGGACAACTGGTGGATGTGGAGGTGATGGGGGTTTCTCAATCAAAGCTTCTCCATCCTGAAATGCAGCAAAACTAGACCAGTAAATTCTCTCATCATATGCAACTAAGACAAATGCAAGTAATCATCAAATGCACTAACAGTGTATATCCATCCCAAACAAAATGTAGTGTACTTGTATTGGCCTTATGTACTTGTACTTAGGGATTTAAGTTTTGGACGGAAGAAATTTGTAAATGGGGAGTTCAAAGGTTTCACGAACCAAATTCTCCTTTTCGTTTAAAAATTCCCCTCCATATGCATTCTCGTTTTTAACATTATACAATATCCAGCGTGTAAAATAGTAACAGTCCACCTATGCACAGTAACGGACCAACTCAACAAAAAAAGGGAGCCCCATGGAAAGAAATCTGGTCAGGGATTAACGTGTCCAACATTTGAATTTCTCAGGGACCAAAATGGGTCTTTACTCTAGAAAAATAGAAAGGCCATTTCTCTAAAAGTGAAACCCTCGTTTGTGTTTCTTTCATCTATGTCCACCTTTCTCGCACACAACTACGCAAGGTCATCTCGCTATCGACCTCTCTATCTCCTTAGTTCCACGCTCAGTCGCACCTCAGCCCGACCTTCGCCTCCAGATGCTGCCCTCGCTTCCAAATGCTGCCCTCGCCTCCTCGCGCACACCGCCGTCCACCACCCTCGTCTCCTCGGGCCGATGTTGTTTAGTTTTCTCATCGTTCCCACAGTCCCACACAACTTGTCCCTCTCACTCTTCTCCGTTCCAACTATAACCACCTGCGCGCGATGCCCTTTTTATGAGCAATAAAAAATTTTCTAGTTCTGGCTCGGGATATTTATGTTCAAGATAGATCTATTTTGTGCTTACAATTACTGCTCCTCTTTGCATGTATAACCGTTATGGATTTTCAGTAAACTTGAGCGAGTCAAATCTCAGTTAGGCCTTCAATGTTCTTCAGCCAAGTTAGGGTTTGGAATAAGAATCACATCATACAATGAATAAATCCTTTTTTTACCTATGATGTATGTGTAATTTAATTTAAATCTTTTTTAATTAATGTTGGATTTGAAGATTGAAGTGAGTAATATGATAAAGAGACATCTGTGTATGAGTGTAATTTTGGGACATGATGCTTTGTGAGTGATTGAATATCTTGTTTCAAACTGATGCAGTATGCCAGTATCACTCATCTGTCATTTTATTGTAATCATGGAGATTTATAGTGAATGACAAGTTAAATGTAATTCATAACAGTGAACGGAATTTTCTAGTTAAAAAAATGAATTTTACAAAAACAAGAATAATAATTTTAAAAAATAATATTGTATTCTTTGTTTGGATAGATTTTAACCATATATAATAGGTTAGGTCTTTCTTATTTTAGATTCAAGTAATGCTTCTTTATATGGGTTACGTTCGACCTCCTCATGTATTTCTTGTATTATTTATTTATTTATTTTATCTTTTTAATAAAATGAAAGGTATGCTACAGATGATTGGTAAGGTCTAGGGTGTCAGCCTAGCTGGGAAGCCTTACTTTATAGTGAAGCTCGTACATACCTTTTGCGTAAAAAAAATTTAAAAAAATATTGGCCCATGGGCCAGGTTGTTTGGCTCGTAACTTGCAAAGGGCTGAGCTAGCAAATCAGTGACCCAATCTAATTTTGGCCCTACCTAGCCCTGCCTAAAAAGAAACTTAGCCTGATTCGGCCGGCTTGAATGGACTGGGTCATCCCGAATTGACAGCTCTAAATAGTTATACCCGACTCCGAACCCACCCACTATTTACATAATTACAATAATACCCTCATATATCTATGTAGGAGATTTGATTTGTTATTATTTAAAGGTTCTATTCTATATAAATGGATACCTTTTTTAATTATTAAAAAAATATAGAACATTTGATTGTGCTTTCATTATGATGTTTTGATGCTATCAATGTTATTTGAAGCATAACGAAGTGATTCTAAAGCATTAGTTTCCTTTTAATTTGTAACTGAAAGAAAACTAAGTTCTAGTTTCTGGTTTACTTTTTTAATTGTATGAAGGTTTTATTTATTTATTTATTTTTTGGAAGTGCAATTTTTGAGTTGTTAATTTCAATTAATACAAAATAATTTTTATATTTGGTTACTCATTAATGGGAACAGAGACATGGGTGGGGGCGGGGAAACTCGACCTCCACTGGAGGCAAAGATGGGATCTATTTTTCAACCCCGACATTGAGCAGTGGCTGGGTCGAGGAAGTTAAAACCTACCCTAGCCCCATTGCCAACCCTAATTCCTTTAAACCTATTTTATGACCATTCATCATGTAACTATTACTGTTTCCAAGAGAAAAGTGTAAATAATCAATATATAATCTAACTTAAATTGATTCCTTGATGTAACTGTGTGACAGCTTAATAGCAAATTTTCTTTTAAATTGGTTTAATGAAAATGTAATATAAGGCGCTTGATCTCAAATCAATGACTGAAATTGTTTACTGCATGTAAATGTGTGCTTCCATTACATTACCAAATCCATATCCGAATCCAACACACGACTAGATGAGTGTATGATGGCTTTTTGATCAAAATGGGTTCCTTTTAGAAACTATTTACCAGTTTAGGGTTGTTCTGCAACTATTTACCAATGGGAAGTCCTTTTGGACACGTGACATATTTTAATTTTTTTCACTTTGACGGGTCAAAGGCGTCAGTCAGACTGACGCCTACAAACTGGCGCCTTCCAGAGTCAAAGACGCCAGTCAGACTGGCGCCTTCCAGTATTAAAAAAAAAGACAATTGATAGCAATAATATAAGGCATAAAAAAATAACAGCAAGAACAATTTACACCAATAAATATTCATCAATTATTACAGTAGTAAATTTTTTTTTTTACCTTGTGATATTATTTGTTACTTGTTATTAGGGATTTTTTTAATTGTCTCTTGTTGTTTTAAATAGATACTTTATCATTAATGTCATCGTTATTCCCTATACTTATAGTATAGTTTTTTTGTAGTAGTGTTCCTTCTAAATTGCAGGTAACTTTCTTTTAATTCTTACAAGGTAAATTTTTTTACTACTGTAATAATTGATGAATATTTATTGGTGCAAATTGTTATTGCTATTATTTTTTTATGACTCTTGTGATATTATTTGGTACTTGTTATTAGGGGATTTTTTATTGACTCTTGTTGTTTTAAATAGATACTTTATCATTAATGTCATCGTTACTCCCTATACTTATAGTATAATTTTTTTTGTAGCAGCGTTCCTTCTAAATGCAGGTAACTTTCTTTTAATTCTTACAAGGTAATTTTTTTTTACTACTGTAATAATTGATGAATATTTATTGGTGTAAATTGTTATTGCTATTATTTTTATATGACTCCTGTGATATTATTTGCTATTTGTTATTAGGGGATTTTTTTATTGCCTCTTGTTGTTTTAAATAGATACTTTATCATTAATGTCATCGTTACTCCCTATACTTATAGTATAATTTTTTTTGTAGCAGTGTTCATTCTAAATTGCAAGTAACTTTCTTTTAATTTTTACAAGGTAAATTTTGTTTTTACTACTATAATAATTGATGAATATTTATTGGTGTAAATTGTTATTGCTATTATTTTTTTATGACTCTTGTGCTATTATTTGCTATTATTAGGGGATTTTTTTTTATTGCCTCTTGTTGTTTTAAATGGCTTTTTACCAAAATGGGTTTCTTTTAGAAACTATTTATCAGTAGCAACTAGAAAATAACAATGACAAGTAGCAAATAATATCACAAGAGGCATAAAAAAATAATAGCAATAACAATTTACACCAATAAATATTAATCAATTATTACAGTAGTAAAAACAATTTTACCTTGTAAGAATTAAAAGAAAGTTACCTGCAATTTAGAAGTAACACTGCTACAAAAAAAATTATACTATAAGTATAGAGAGTAACAATGACATTAATGATAAAATATCTATTTAAAACAACAAGAAGCAATAAAAAAATTTCCCTAATAACAAGTAGCAAATAATATCACAAGAGGCATAAAAAAATAATAGCAATAACAATTTACACCAATAAATATTAATCAATTATTATCGTAGTTAAAACAATTTTATCTTATAAGAATTAAAAGAAAGTTACCTGCAATTTAGAATGAACATTGCTACAAAAAAAATTATACCATAAGTATAGGGAGTAACGATGACATTAATGCTATTACAAGATAAATTTTTTTTTTACTACTGTAATAATTGATGAATATTTATTGGTGTAAATTGTTATTGCTAATATTATTTTATGTTTCTTATTATTGCTATAAATTGTCTTTTTCTTTTTTTTTCTTTTTTTTCATTTTTAATATTGGTAGGTACCAACCTGATTGGCATCTTTAACTTTAAAAGTAAGAATAAAAAATAATAAAATATACTACGTATCCAAAAAAACTCCATAATAAATAGTTTCAGAATAATTCTAAAATAATAAATAGATCCATTTTTATCAAAAATCCGTGTGTGACGCTTTCTACCTGAAATTCTACTTGATCGTTTAATCACTTATACCCCACCTATACAGATCCACACGAATCTTCTTCACCATGTCACGCAACCCAACCCTTTTCTTCCATTTATTTCTGTATTCCGGTGTTGCCCTTGCCCTTGCCCACCATTATTGGCTGCTTCCAAATTGCACTTTATAGGAAATTTCCCACGAACCCATTTGTCCAGTCCCTGCTCTCCCAACCCCACTTTGACCAGTACTCTGCCACCAATCTTGATATTCTTATTTTATTTTTTTATTTATAAAAAAAATGATCGTGATATATTATATATATATATATATACATATTTGTGTAATTCCACCATTTGTTCAAGGTTGCATAATACAACCAACCATATTCATGTGCTAATATAATTTTAATTGAATCAGTCTTGTCTACTTCCACCCATTTATTATTATTATTATTCAAATGTAAAACCAAGCTTTTCATTCAAAGCTATAGCATTATATATAAATAAACTTCAAAAGCGTCCTCAAACCATAATAACTCCTGATCTTATTCAACTTCCCCAAAACTCTTTCTTATATTTCTGTAAAACTAAAACGATCTCAAACCCCCCCAAAAAAAAAGAAAAGAAAGAATGAACGACTTGTTCTCCGGCTCCTTCTCCCGCTTCCGCAACGAGCAAGTCTCCCCGGACAACCGCCAACACGTCATCCAGATGACGGGGGTGGCGCCACCGTTGTCTCCGCCGCAGACGGACGGCGTCAACCTCGACAAGTTCTTCGAGGAAGTGGAGTCAGTGAAGGAGGAGCTTAAAGAGCTTGATCGACTTCACGAGAAACTTCGAGGGTCCCACGAGAAGAGCAAGACCCTTCACAGTGCCAAGGCCGTGAAGGAGCTTCGCTCTAACATGGACGCTGACGTGGCTCTGGCGTTGAAGAAAGCCAAGCTGGTTAAGGTCCGGCTCGAGGCGCTGGACCGGTCCAACGAGGCCAACCGGAGCTTGCCTGGCAGCGGACCCGGTTCGTCATCGGACCGGACTAGGACCTCTGTGGTGAGCGGGTTGAGGAAGAAGCTGAAGGATTCTATGGATAGCTTTAATAACCTGAGACAACAGATATCGTCGGAGTATAGGGAGACCGTGCAACGTAGATACTACACTGTTACCGGAGAGAATCCTGATGACAAAACCGTTGACCTCCTCATCGCTACTGGTATGCATCTCAATTTAGAAAAGTTTATATTATAATAAATGTTCATATATAAATCTTCAGTTAATTTAAGAAGCCTCGAGTTTAAAAGGGTGTTGTTTGTATATCATAGCTTATTATTGTTATAAAACTATTTTTAATCACTAAATACATTTTGTACTACTGAATACGACAAACAAATATTTACTACTAAATATGGTATTTATTAAGGACATCTATACTAATATGAACGTGTATTATACCTACTAAATTTTATTTATTCTAAGATAGAATTGTTGTATCATATATGCCAATAAAAACGAAATTAGGTGAGTGTTATATCATGTTTAAAAACAAAAAGCATAGGAAGATTCAATATTCCATAATTATAGAATTTGAATACGAGAAGGTTTACCTATATTACCAGCAAATTTAATAATGCCTCAAAAAAAAAAAAATACTTTTAATAATTGTTTGAGCGGAAATTTACCAATTTTTTTTTTTTTTGAAGAAAGAAGAAAATTAGTAATATTGATTGCTAATTTAGTAAATAATTTAGATATAATCTAATAATATTTTTGTAGTTTTTATTTAAGCTAAGAGCATATATAGTTATTCATGAGCGACACGTATTATGTTCTTAGTGATGTAGTATCTCGGAGTATACAAAAATCTCTATTGCTTAAACATGAGTACGTACATGCCAACGGAGTTTTGTTTTTTCTTTTCTGTTTTCCTATACATTGGTTAATCACGGTGCACTGTAAAATTAATTGATGGTACAAAATAATTGTGGTGAATGAAACAGGTGAAAGCGAAACTTTCTTGCAGAAAGCCATCCAGCAGCAAGGAAGAGCAACAATCATGGACACGATCCAAGAGATTCAAGAGAGGCACGACACGGTGAAGGATATAGAGAGACATCTTAACGAGCTGCACCAAGTTTTCATGGACATGGCAGTATTGGTCCAATCTCAGGGTGAACAATTGGATGATATAGAGAGCCACGTGGCACGAGCCAATTCGTACGTGAGGGGTGGGGTCCAGCAGTTGCATGTTGCTAGGAAGCATCAGAAGAATACCCGAAAGTGGACCTGCATAGCCATCATAATACTGCTCATTATCATATTGATTATAGTTCTCCCAATTGTTTTGAAAAACTGAAAACATTCAAATTGTGGATTGGTGGCTATATGGAGAAGGTGGACTAGTTCCGAGGTTAATATTAGTCAAGTCAACTCATGCTGCCTTGACTGTTGCATTAGACAATACGCGTAATTCAATCATGTTTTGGTCGCATGTGTTGATCTGGTTTGGGTTCTAGAAGTCATGGTTATTTGGTGTGTACCACTTATACCACACTTATTATTACTTCCACGAATTGATCCCGTTTTGGCATAGGCATTAAAAGAGAGGGAAATGAGACATTTGGGTTCTAGAACCCCAAGGTCATGGTTGGTGATGTGCGTGTGGTGTACATTCTTTTCCAGATATATGTATTTTTTGGTTTTTCTGGATTTGTTGTAGTTGTATGTATGCTATGGCCTATGGGTGAATAACCTAGTTTTTTTATACGTTGCAGGAGTGAATATTTTTTTTTATGTGAGTAAATTAAATTGTTTTGCTTGTTTATGCCTAAATTCCCGTTTATGTATATGCTGTTGTACAAAAGAATTTCTCCCTATTCAGTAACACAGCTTTCACATAAATTTGTATTATTTTTTTTCATGAAAAAAAAATGTGTCAGTTTGAATTTTTCAAAATTTGTGTTTTGACTTTTGGAAAAATTACAAATGACAACTTATGAAAAATTGACAATAAAAGGAAAAAAAAACTGATCATTTTCTTGTGTAAAGTAATGTGGGTATTCTATATTAAAATGTAATGGTTTTTACGATAAATTTTTTTAAATTAAATTCCCAAGTGTAGGGAAAAAATTTTAAGGATGTTTAATTTTTTTTATCTTTAAAAATTCCATCTATTCTTCAATGTTCTGAAAAAAAAAATAGGGAAGACTTTAACCTAACTATCGCTCCAACTAATTAACAGATTAGCTTTCAACAATTGTCAATGTGCATCTTAAGTAAAAATGAAATTGATTTTTTTTTTTTGCTAGATTTTTTTTTGAAAAGTTATTAACTCCATATAAAATTATAATAAATAAATTTTGACATGATTTTAATTTTGAATAAAAACATATCAACTGAAAAAATATGGCTCACTTGGTGCACATGCAAGATGAATTTGTGAGGGAGGACCTCGGTTCAAATCACACATAACACATTCTCGGAGGAAGGGTGAGGAACCTTGACTGTGAGTAAGTACCTGAGCATATATTAGTCCATAACGTGTCCAAATCTAAACTTGTGGGATACTTCATGGACCTACTAGGAAGGCAAAGACTAGGGGTTCCAACAAGAACAAAAACAAAAAAAAATAGACATGCCATTTATTGGATTAGTTGTGTAAAAAAGGGAAATTACAAATTATCTCCTAAAGTTTTATCAGTTGTTCTCTCCCACAATTCTTCAAAACTTTTTTTTTTTGGGTGTGTAACAATGAATCCCTCTAGACTTTGGATTTTTTTAATTCGTGTACGTCCAACCGACACTACCAAAAATTAGTTATTTAGTGATCAATTTAATGACCAATTTAGAGACCGAAAATTTCAAATTGGTCTCTACACATTAGCCACCAGTGGTTTGGCGACTAGTTCAAATCAGTCTCTAAATCGATTACAAACTCATTTAGCTTCCGATTTAGAGACCAATTTGACGACCGATTTGGAAAATCGATCGCTAAATCGGTCACTATAGTGATCGGAATTTTTCAATATATGAATGGTCGCTAAATAGAAAATTTTTGGTAGTACGATAGTCCTAAATTAATCCCTTTTAAGGCATAGATATCATTAAAGTAAATTTTTCTTTTTGATGCTCAAAGGGTCAAACACCCAAAAAAACAAAAGAGCAACTACAAAGAAACCATTCGGGATATAAAAGCCCCACTAGCATCACCTAAAATAAAGACTAACAAGGTATCCCATAGGAGAACAACAACCTCATTGAAGCCCAACTCTTGTGACAAACTCTATTAGCCAACTAGTCAGCATTCCTTCACGAAGATTATGAGAAAAATAAATCTCACAATCCTTAACGAGCCACTCATAGATTCTAGAGAACAATCTATTACGGCTCCCTCCCCATGAACAAAGGGTGGGCACGGGTTGGGTTAAAATTAGGGATGACAATTTTACCCGTACCCGTAGATATCCGCGGATAAAATCCGCAAAGGGTACGGGACGGGTAGTTAAACGGGTACCCGCGGATAAAATAAATGGGTAATTTCAATACCCGTTTATAAACGGGGCGGGGGCGGATATCACACTATCCGTGCCTGCGGATACCCGCACCTGTTACTTAAATTACTAAAATGCCCTTTATTATATATATGTAGTAATTGCTAAATGTATTTGATTACTTTTGTTAGTAACTTTTGTAATTGGATAATGCTTTGATGCTTTCTTAACATCTATTTGTATGAACATGGTTATTTTAAATTGAATTACGTATATTTTAACAAATTTTCAAGCAAAAAAAGTTTTTTTTTTTTTTCTGGAAAAAATAATTCGTGGATATCCGCAAACCCGCGGATATCCGCGAAACCCGCTGGATACCCGCCCGAAAAATACCCGCGTGGGTAACAGACGGGGATGGGTACGGATTTTAACTGACGGATACGGGGGCGGGGGGAGTGCTACCCGTGCCCGCCCCGCCCCGTTGCCATCCCTAGTTAAAATTGATATCAGGAAAACCTCCCACTAGGTTATCCTTTTTCAATTTTGAAATCAATTTCTTACTAGCATATCCTAATTTTTTATGCCATAACCATCTCTCATCCTCTTTAGACATCAGACATGTGACACTTTGATATGAAAATTTAGTCAGCTTAATCTTATACAGATTTTGTTGCCTACTAGTTGAAAATAGGGTATTGTCACTCTTGTAACTATAGAAGTATTTTTGGTAAATGAGATATCAAATCCACTATCACATAATTGACTTATGCTGAGCAAACTGTGTCTGAATCCTTCAACCATAAGAACATTAGAGATTGAGGGAAGAGGGGGTTTACCACCAATGGTATTGATACTAATTACTTTTCCCTTTTGATTGCCTTCATATATGAATCATACCCACCTTTCTTATGTTGGAGGTCTTGGAACATAAACCTTTCTCCTGTCATGTGTCACGAGAAGCCACTATCCAAGAACCAGCAAAGGTGTTTCATTTGTCCTATTAAAGACATCTGCAACATGAATTATCTTTAGATACCCACATTTTTCTGGGTCCTTTTCTATTAGTTCCAGGAGTCTATGAAGACTTCCTTTTCTTCTTATGAATACACTTAGACATAACATGCTCAGCTTTTCCATAGAAGTTACATACATGTTTGGATTTAACAGAAACAGATTCAACATGCACTTTTGAGATTTTTGTTGATACTTTATGATCTGTCTGGTGGACATATTCAATACATACTTTATTAAGAGAGTGTCTCTGACAACCAAGCAGTGTCATCAGATTATCTCTGCCATTAACAAATATGGCAATATAAGAAGTGAGCTCGTCAACTTTTTGTTAAATTTAACAACTTCTTAAGAATATGATGTTTCACCTAAGATATTAGCTTCATTAGACTTTTCAATCTTCAGCTTACTGTTATCTTGGGCCAGCATCTCACACTCTTGAGATTTCTGTTTATGCTCACTAAGAAGCTTTACATACTCTTTCTTTAGAGATTTGAATACTTTAGATAAGAAGTTAGATTCCTCCAACAACTCCTCATAGGCATCATGCAATTCCTCAAATTCAGGATTTACCTCAGTTTCAGATTCTGAGTATGTGCCCTCAAATTCAGGATTTACCTCAATTTCAGATTCTGAGTATGTGTTGGCTATCAGACAAATATTTGCTCCCCCCTTTGCCTGTTCATCATCAGAAGATGTTGACTCTAGGTCTTC
Organism: Sophora flavescens; assembly: GCA_030762895.1. Classification (NCBI taxonomy): domain Eukaryota; kingdom Viridiplantae; phylum Streptophyta; class Magnoliopsida; order Fabales; family Fabaceae; genus Sophora; species Sophora flavescens. Next base: position 20,316,720 of record CM061069.1, read on the forward strand.
CCATGTGGCAATCATTCATTTCTTGTTCTTTCTGAAGAAATTCTTTCGAGGGCACTTCTTCAGTTGAGGATATTCAGCTTTGATGTATCCATGCTGCTTGCACTCATAGGAGACTAATTAACTCTCTTCTGTTGATGCAGACTCCTTGAAGTTATTTTCCTTGTTGAACCTTCTAAGAGGCTTCTCCTTTCTGAACTTCTTCTTCCTCCAAAGGTTCGTCATCTTTCTTGTTATGAGAGAGGGCTCTTCATCACCTTTAGAATCTTCATCTTCAGACTCATCTGTACCACTGGTAGACTCGTCTTCCTTCAATGCTTTTGGAGCTTTAGATACTTTCCGATCAGACTTCTGAGGAATAGATTTGCCCTTTTTAGTTGACACATCATCATCGAGTTCTTGTTTATGAACAGTGAGAGTGCCAAGAAAGTTATCTATGGTCAAGGTAGTGAGATCCTTGGCTTGAGATATGGTTGTGACAAGGGGTCTCGACTTCTTTGGAAGACTTCTAAGGATCTTAGAAACTTTCTCAGAATTTGTGTATGTTTTGCCAAGAGACTTCAAACCATTTATGATAGTTTGGAAGCTCCCTATCATCTGAACAACAAATTCACCTTCCTCCATGGTGGACGGTTCATACTTTCTGACAAGTATGGAGATTGTTGACTCTTTCACCTTTACAGATCCTTCATATGTGACAGATAGAGTGTCCCACATTTTTATTTTGCAGAGTCATAGGCACACCTTCTCAAACTCTTATGGACTGAGAGCACAAATTGTAGCATATTTGACTTTGTGGTTTAGTATCCATTTTGTCTTTTCTGCAGCAGTCCACTGAGCTTTTGGCTTATCTGTGTTGTCATCATTCTTTGAGTACACTAAGATGTCATCTATAAAAACCACCACAAACTTATCCAAGTAAGGGTGAAAGGTCTTGTTCATATAATTCATGAACATCGTAGGAGCATTAGTCACACCAAAGCGCATAACCAAGTACTTGTAGTGACCATAACACATTCTAAACGCAGTCTTCCGAATGTCCTCAGACTTTACCTGAATCTAATGGTATCCTGACCTCAGATATATCTTAGAAAAAAAAACACAAGCTCCGACCAACTGGTCCATAAGATCGTCAATCCTAGGAAGAGGGTACCTATTCTTAATGGTCACTTTGTTGAGTTTCCGATAGTCGACACACAACCTCATGATGTCATCCTTCTTCTATACCAACGACACTGGTGCTCCCTATGGGGACACGCTACCTAATGAACTGTTTCTGAATCAGGTTCTCCAACTGTTTCTTCAACTCTACTAGCTCTAGAGGAGACATCCTATAAAGTGCTATGGATATAGGTCCAGTTCTAGGTACTAGATCTATGGTAAACTCAACATCTCTCTCAGGGGTAAACTATAAACATCTTCAGGGAACACTTCAGGAAATTCTCTCACCATTGGCATGTCTCTAACATTAGGCTTGATCTCTACTTCCAGGGAAGACAACATCATGTAAACTTGGGCCTCTTCTTTCATAGAAGCCTTAACTTGGCTGTCAGAGAGAAATCTTAGATCCTTAGATTCGACAGGAGTTCGAAAAACAATGGTCTTATCAAAGCAGTTTAGGAGGACATGGTTGAAAGAAACCAATCCATACCAAGAATAACATCAAGCTGTTTCAGGGGTAAGTACACAAGGTCTACTACAAAGTTCTTATTATCAATTGATAACAGAACAACCTTTCTAAACACAAGAAGTACTCACAGGCTTCTTGGATCGTCTTGTTAAGTCACAAAGCGTTTGACTCGGTCATGCGTCTAACTCACACTCCTATAGTCCTTGTGTGTTTTGATGAACCCAAACATTAAGCAATCAATTTTACATTGAACCATCTGAATATTGCTAACCATCTACTTGAGTTGATTAGACAAAGAACTCCATCTTAGTAGATCAGTTTAACAAAAGCTTATGAATGGATCAACAACATAAATACAAGTGTCGAATTCAAAGCTGTCAAAGTACAATGCGTCTGAAGTCTGATTCACACTGAATTCCATATCATCATAAGAACAACTAGCATTATGAAAGTAAAGTATTCAACAACTGTCATCTTCACTGTAAGCTAAAGGAAAATGCTTATCAATTCAATAAGATAATGGAAGAACGATAGCATCAAACAATACCCTGTTAGAAGACTGTCTGTGCTTACTGAAGACAAAGAAGTCTGAAGAAGTTAACAGTCAGATCCATGATCAAATATTTGAATAATACAAATACTATCTTCTGAAGGAAGTTGAAAGAAGAAGGATCAAGATTACAGACTAGAACATGATCAAGAAGTCATACTTCAAGAAGCGCCTATCTCTCTCAATATGCTTCTGAGCGTCTCACAAAGTCAAAATCACACTTTTGTCAGAATAACTTCATATATTCAAAATATATTCAAACATCCACAAGCTTAGGAAGTGTGGAGTGCCAAAGCATCTTTTGTGTCACTAAAGCACCCGCCAAGGAGAAAAGCCCTCTATGAAGAAACCACTTAATCTCTAATTCAAAATCAAATGTATTTTGAAATATAGTTAATGAAACTTGAAAGAAGTTTATTAATATATTTCTTATCTTCAATTGAGATCAGAGAAAGGAGAAAAGACAAAAGGGCAAGGCTACAGAAAAGCATTCTTTATGTAAGAGAAAAGTTACATTATCTGAGCTTTTCTAAGTGTTGCACAAATAAGGAAATAACGCTGCCCGAATCTAGAAAAGCATGACTGTTATACTCTGCTATCAACTAGGAATCTCCAACATTCTTAAAAGCATTTATTATCAAGTCAGAATGGCTATTTTATGAAGAACAAAGCTGAAGACCTTCGATTGCATCTCAACGGATCTCGGTGATCAAGTATAAATAGAAGAAGTCGAAGACCTGAAAACAAGAGTGATGAGTAACTAAGAGAAAGTCAATATACTCATCGGTGAAAAGCTATATTACTCAAGAACAGTATTCATCTTTGAAATCAATAGATAAAAGCAACGATCACTCACATATCTTCTTCTCACTCTGAGAAACATTTGAAGAAGAACTCATCTGTAACTCCCCAAGTTCTAAGTTCACATTCACTTTCTGTAGTGTCAAGATTGGTTGAATTGCTTTGTAACCTTGAAGCTGTGCTTCAAAACACTCTCAAAACTCTTTGAGCCTGAACAGGCTTGTTTCAAGAATACTTGTTGAGCCTTGTAACACCCTGTTTTTAATAAATTAGCTTAATGCATTTATGTATATTATATATATGTTTGCATATGCTTGTTAGGTTTGTTTTTGATGTATAAGTTCATGTTGGGAAGGTTTAGCCTTAGGAAGGTTCGATTGTCTTAGAAGTCCTAGTAACATGTTTCACCATTTTAGCCATATTTTGAGATCTAGATGTCCAATCGAGGTGATCTTTATGGCATTAGAAAGCTAAGAGAATTAACTACAAATATTATTTCATGTGTTCTGGACAAATTCGACTGTTTCGGCCTCGCCCCACGAGCCTTTGTACGCCTCGTGAAAAACCAAAATTCAGCTTTGCGCTTTCGAGTTCTCCCCGCAAATCCAACTGACAGAAATTGGTTCTCTGGCTCGTCCCGCGAATGTGAATTCACCCCGCGAATACGTGCAGAACCAGAAAATGTGATTTAGGTTCTTTTTAAGCCCAAAACGCATTCCAACCCGTTTTTAACCCCTAAAACACGATCTAAACCATAGTCTATCATGTACCAACACTCAGCTGCCTCCCTTCTCTTTTTCTCTCAATTTCCATCAACTGTCTCTAGAAAACTCTCTCAAGGTAACCCATTCTTGCACCATTCTTCACTGCTTCTTGATAGGAGAACATCGCTATGAATAGGGGTTCGTTGTGCTTGATGTTTGGAACTTTAGAAACGGTAAAATTCGTGCATGATCAGCCTCTGGATCGACTAGTTTCTGGCTAGTAAAGACCATGGTTTTATTCGAGTTTAATATCGTTTTCGCCCAAATTAGACTTGATTGTCTTCAAGCAACATTTTGAGTCTCTAAAGTAGTTTTAGGGTAATTTAGCTGATTTAGAGTCAAATAAAGCACTTACTGCGAATTCTTGTTTTCAGGTTAATAAAGAGAAGCAATTATGGAATTATTCGCCCCACGAGAGGCTACTCGCCCCGCGAAACTGAAGACCAGCCTGTGACAGAAGTGTCATCTTCTCTGCCTCGCCACGTGAACAACCATCTCGCCTCGCGAGAAATCCAAACCCTGAAGGACAGAGACCATCACGGCCTAGCCGTGATGAAGGTCACGGCCATGACAGATAAGCACCCAAAGTCAGAAGTGATCACGGTCTTCCCGTGATAGGCATCACGGCTGTGACAAACTGGAGTTTGAAGTCTCACCTTGCGAACTGCTCTCTCGCCTCGCTAGAACCCAATTTGAACTCACGCCACAATTAATATTCGCGTCGCGAGAGGATGCTCGCCTCGCGAGCGCGCGCAGAGTCTGATGGATATAAATTGATGTTTTGAGGCAGAAACCGAACCGGATCTTCCTATCTCTTTCATAGTGCGGCTGCGAATTAGGTTTAGTATTTTTGTGTTTCTTTTGTAATGGAGAACTAGTCTCCTTGATTGATCTATTGTAATCGGGTTCCGCCGACACTTGAGGTTCTGTAATTCCTAAACTCATTGCTATTCTCTTTCAATATTTGTTCTATATGTTCTGTTTTCTTAATTCAGAATTGTATAGAGTCTGTATTGATTTGTTTCGATGATTGTGTGTTCCTATACTTAATCACGTTTGCTTAATTCGCGTGTGTTCATTCGTGTTTGCTTAATTCACGAGGGCTTTATCCGTTTGCTTAATTCAGAATTAGGAACATATGTCTCTTAGCGTCGGTTTCGCTTGTTAATTGATGTTACAATCGAAAAGAGATTAGAAACCGCATAGGACTTGGATTTATATGAACCGATGATAGTGGGAAACCGAAAGCAGTAGGTTGATCGTTTAGCTTATTTGATAATTATTTAGTTTGCATAGTTTTCTGCTTTGTTTTCTTTATTTAATTTCAAATCCAAAACCCCCCAAATCTGACTTTTTCTGTTAACAACAACCCAAGAGTCCTTGTGAGACGATACTCAAGTTGTCGCTCCCTATATACATATTTTTACGAACCGCTCGCTTTTTGACGCGTGCGCGACAGTGCGTCAGTGCACCTTGTCCCTTGTGTTCTTTCTTTCAAGTTCTTGATCTTTTCCTTTTGATTTCTTGATCTTAGAGTTGAACCAAAGTGTCACCTTGTCATTCTTGACGTTGTAGACAAGCGCTTGTGAGACGGGACCCATGTGGATCTTCTTTCTCTCTTTTGAATCGTGATCTCTATTCCAGGTATGGGGAGAAGGGTAGTGTATATCATAGGCATTGGGGGATGTTTAACATAGGGGAGGTCATCCTGTTATGATGATATGGCCTAAGTCTCGGGTGGTTCACCCATGGTTTGGTGAACCGTGCGCCCCCGAGGCGCGTATCCGGTTATGATACGCGGCTATCCATGGAGTTCACTGGTTGGTGAACTGCCTGTGTTGGTGCTGATATGGCCAATACGGATATGTAACTCCGAAGTTGACATCCTGAGTTAGTTGGATCCACATACATGTAGGAGTAGTGGAGTAGTATTGCATTGCACTGCATAGCATTTTTGGTTGATATGATGTTGATTGGATGTTGATGTGTGTGTGTGTGTGTGTGTATATATATATATATATATATATATATATATATATATATATATATATATATATATATATATATATATATATATATATATATTGATGTATGTTATGATGATGCTATGCTGTATGTTTTACCTTGATTCCTATCTCCATGCTGTATATGTTTACATGATTCTTACTCCCCGTTGTTTGTTGTTTGTTTGGCCTGATCGGCACCTTGCAGAGGACGGTGAGCAGCTTGCTGAGGAGTGAGTCTGAGGAGCCGCTTATAGTATTTAGTTATGTATAGTTTTAGTTTGTTTATCTGAATTGTTATTCGGACTGGTTATACCAGCTCTATAATGTGACATCGAGGTTGTGTTTTCTTTATGGTTCATGATTATGTTTTAATTGTTTTAAAACTATGTTATTTTCGCGTTGTTTTCGTTGAGATGTGAAACCTTTTTATCCAAGTTTTTATTTTAATCAAATAAATGCATGCTTTATAATTACCTCTTTTAAGTAAATGTTTTATATTAACATGCGGGGTAGAAGGGTGTCACAAGCCTAAAGAGGTTAGGTGTGCAAACAATACTTGTGGTTGAGCCTGGAGAGGCTAGGTGTACAAATAATACTCGTCTGTAACCTTGATCAGTTATAGTGTTAAAATATGGTGAAACCAAGGACTGGATGTAGCCCAAAGTTTGTGGGTGAACCAAGATAAATCTCTGAGTATATTCTCTTCCTAACCTTTACTTTATTATTTAGTTTGTTTAACTGTTTTAGTAACTAACTTGGGTGTGTTAAATGTGGATATATGCCTTGACATATATTTTTGTTTTGATGATGAGCAAAAGGGAAATTTCTAGTCCAAGGACCAACACGCAAATTCAAGTCTAAAGAACCAAATTACAAAAGCGTGAAAAGGACCAACAAACAAATATGGGGTTAAAAGGGAAATTTTCTTTTACTGTATTGTTTGTTTTAGATTAAATGTAAATGGGCGTGTGTGTCTCAAAGGTAAAATAAATCACACACACACACACAAATCTATTTTAGAAAAAGGTCTTCGAAATTAATTTCACCATATCATTTCCAGACCTTTAAAGATTTTCAAAAACCAATTTGCACGGAGAACAATCGATTATTATAATCGATTATGCAGCTCATAATTATGCTTAAATGAGACTTTAAATAACAGAGCTGTTGGGATTTTGAAATTCGAAATTCAAAGTATGATAATCGATTATGGTAATCGATTATGGGTATTTTCAACACGTTTTAAACTTAGCTTTTAAATGGCTTAATTATCCTTTAATGGAGATTTGATTCTGTCTTGGCCGTTGAATTTAAAATTCAAATTATAATCGATTATGGCCTTGCAAAAATCAATTATTGCTTTTCAGATCAAAAGTTAGAGGCTTCATAATAGATTAGGATAATCGATTATGCTATTTTGATTCAGTCTGAGCTTTCAAACAGAGACCAAGTAATCAACTACTCTAATCGATTATGACCTTACCGTTTCAAAATGTGCTTTTTGATTTTACCTAAAATAATCGATTATGCTTTTTAAATAATTGATTATGGCTCGAGAAAAATGAGTTTTAAAGAGTTTTGACCTAAGTTTCAAAGCTATATTATAATGTTGATTTTCAGAGAAAACACACAGAACATAACACGAAATTGACCTATCATTCTCTGAATTTTTTACACTTGAAATCATTCTCTCTATTTCTCTCATTTTCTCTTACACTTGCATATTCTATATTTGAGATATATACACACCATATAGGTGATTGTTGTAGTGCTTCAATTTGTTTCATATATGAACATGTGAGTGCTTTCTGATTGTAATCCTTTTCTGAATTCTTGTGAGTCGTCATCTCACGTTTTGAGACTCTATCACTGCAGGACAGTACGTCCCTGGTCTGTGAGGAGTTGTCGTTGTTGTAAAGGTTCTAGCTGCGCCTATTTAAAAGCTAGGGATTGAGTGAAATCCCTTGGTGGTATTGCCTTGGGGACTGGACGTAAGCCACGTGGGTAGTCTGTGGCCGAACCAGGATATATCGCTGTGTCAATCTTCCCATCCATTGTATCTTTTATTTCTGCTTTATCTTATGCAAAATGCTTTTAATCGCACGCGTATTCAACAAAGTTGTTTTTCATAATATATTAAAAGGAAAAAGTTTTTATTTTTGCCAAAGTTTTTGAAAAACACAATTCACCCCCTTCATGTGTTTAAAGTCACTTGTCAACAAGTGGCATCAGAGCTTAACTTTTGGATATAAAGGATGATATCATCTCAAGAGGGAAGATGACTTCAAACAGTTTTTGTAACGAGGGTTCTTCTGTAAATAGAACCCCATCTTTCAATGGTGAAGGGTATGGTTACTGGAAAGAAATAATGAAAATATTTTTAGAAGCTTTTGACATTGATATTTGGGATGTTGTGGAAAATGGTCCATTTGTCCCCAAGCACGAAGTTGATGGTGCTTCGGTGGAAAAACCAAGAAATCTCTGGACCGAGGAAGATAAGAATATGGTGCAACACAATTTGAAAGCTAGGAACATCATCACTTCAGCTTTAAGCTACGATGAGTTCTATAGGGTCTCAAATTGTGCAACTGCTAAGGAGATGTGGGACACCCTTCAATTGACCATGAAGGTACTACCGAGGTCAAAAGGGCTAGGATGAACACAATGACCCATGAGTATGATCTATTTAGGATGAAATAGGGTGAAAGCATACAAGATATGCAAAAACGTTTCACTCATATAATTAATCATCTTAGGGCTCTTGGAAAAACGTTTTCAAATGAAGATTTAATAAATAAAATTCTTATATGTCTAAATAGAAGTTGGCATCCCAAAGTAACTGCTATTTCTGAGTCAAGGGATTTGTCTTCTATGTCTTTGGCAACTTTGTTTGGTAAATTGCAGGAACATGAACTAGAGATGAATCGCCTCACTGAAAGTGAAGAAAATGACAAGAAAAAGAAAGGGTTTGCCCTTAAAGCAAGTATGAATGAATCCATTGAGGAAGATGGCGAATTTGATGAGTTCGAAGGACTTGATGATGGAGATGAAAACATGAGCTTGATGGTCTGAAAATTCAAAATTTTCCTAAGGAACAAAGGGAGAGCTCGTCTAAACTTCACTCCTCAAAAGAAAGGTGAAGAAGAAACTAACTCCTATGCTCCAATATGCTTTAAATGCAAAAATAAAGACCACATTCGTCCCGAGTGTCCTCTAGTTCAAAAGAAAAATGAAAGAAGAGAAAAGAGGCCACAAAAGGATAAGAGAGGAAAAAAGACCACATTCGTCTCAATAGTGGATGCTCCAAGCACATGACGGGAGATAAAAGCAAGTTCTCCTCCCTCACACTCAAGAAAAGTGGTTATGTCTTCTATGGTGATAACAACAAAGGTAGGATCTTGGGAATTGGGACTGTTGGTAAAGGTCCTAATCCTACCATAAAATGTTTTCTATATGGAAGGTTTGAAACACAATCTGTTAAGCATAAGTCAACTAAGTGATAAAGGATTTAATGTTGTGTTTGATAATACTAAATGCAAGGTCATGAATTCTAATAATCAAACTAAGTTAATTGGCCAAATAATTGGAAATATCTATGTGATTTACTTAGATGACCTACCTTCAAATGATGCATGCTGTCTTATTAGTAAAGAGGATGAATCTTGGCTATGGCATAGGAGGATGGCTCATATTGCCATGGACCATCTAAATAGATTGGCTCGCATGGACCTAGTAATTGGTTTACCAAAGCTTCGTTTTGAAAAAGATATATTGTGTGACGCTTGCCAAAAAGGAAAACAAGTAAAGCCCTCCTTCAAATCTAAAAATGTTATTTCTACTAACCGGTCTTTACGATTTTTACTCATGGATTTATTTGGCCCCTCTAGAAAATTACTATGCACTTGTTATTGTGGATGACTATTCTCGTTATACATGGACATTATTCCTTTCTCATAAAAATGACACTTTTGATGCTTTTCATAAACTTGCCAAGGCTATACAAAATAAGATGGGATTAAACATTGTAACTATTCGAAGTGATTATGGTGGTGAGTTTCAAAATGAGTCATTTGAGGCTTTTGTGCTGAAAATGGCATTGGGCATAATTTTTCCTCACCTAGGTCTCCCCAGCAAAATGGGGTCGTGGAAAGGAAAAATAGGTCACTAGTAGAGCTAGCGAGGACAATGCTCAATGAGACCAACCTTCCTAAGTATTTCTGGGCATATACGGTGAACACCGCATGCTATGTGAAGAATAGAGTCCTCATAAGACCTATTATGAAACAGATGCCCTATGAAATTTACAAGGGAAGGAAGACCAACATCTCCCACTTTCACGTATTCGGATGTAAGTGCTTTGTTTTAAATAATGGTAAAGATGACCTTGGTAAATTCGATGCTAAAGCTTATGAAGGTATATTTCTTGGATATTCCAATTCTAGTAAGGCCTTTCGAATTTATAATAAAAGAACCATGACCATTGAAGAATATGTACATGTATCTTTTGATGAGTCTAACCCTAAAGTTGTAGTGGAAGAAAGTGTTGATGATCTTGCAGAAATTTTGGGAAACACTTTTCTTGAGGAGAAAGGAACTCAAGAGAAGAACAAAGTAGATCAAACACCTCCACAAGAAGAAGAGACACCTCATTTTGATCTTCTAAGAGAATGGAGAACATCTAGATACCATCCTCTTGACAATATAATAGGTGATATCTCAAAAGGGGTAACAACTCGAAACTCTCTTAATCATGCTTGTCACTATATGGCTTTTGTATCACAAATTGAACCTAAGAATATTCATGAGGCCATAGTTTTTGAACATTGGACTCTTGCTATTCAAGAAGAGCTAAACAAATTTGAAAGGAATGATGTTTGGGAATTAGTCCCTAAACCTAAAGATCATTTGAACATAGAAACTAAATGAGTTTTTTTCGTAACAAGCTAGATGAAAATGGAATAATAACCAGAAATAAGGCTAGGCTTGTTGCTAAGGGGTATAACAAAAAAGAAGGCATAGATTTTGATGAAACCTATGCTCCCGTAGATAGATTAGAAGCTATTCGTATGCTTCTTGCTTTTGCTTGCATCATGGATTTCAAACTCTTCCAAATGGACGTTAAGAGTATGTTTCTAAACGGTTTTATACAAGAGGAAGTTTATGTGGATCTACCTCCTGGTTTTCAGATTTTGAATTTCCTAATCATGTTTTCAAATTGAAAAAGGCCTTATATGGTTTAAAACAAGCTCCTAGAGCTTGGTATGAACGCTTGAGTAAGTTTTTGTTGGAAAATGGTTTTCAAAGAGGAAAAGTTGATATAACTCTTTTCATCAAAAACAAAAGGCATGATATTTTACTTGTGCAAATTTATATGGACGATATTATATTTGGTGCATCTAACGAAGCTTTGTGCAAGGATTTCTCTAAAATCATGCAAAGTGAATATGAAATGTTGATGATGGGAGAGCTCAACTACTTTCTTGGGTTGCAAATTAAGCAATCAAAGGAAGGTATATTCATTAACCAATCCAAGTATTGTAAAGAGCTGCTCAAAAGGTTTGGGATGAACAATTCAAAGGAACTATCCACTCCCATGAGTACATCTTGTTATCTTGACAAGGATGAAGATGGCAAGTCAGTCGACGTAAGTAAGTATAGAGGTATGACCGGATCACTTCTTTATATTATTGCTAGTCGTCTTGACATTATGTTTAGTGTTTGCATGTGTGCACGTTTTCAATCAAACCCAAAAGAATCACATCTCACCGCAGTAAAACGCATAATGAGATACCTCATTGGCACACAAAATATGGGTTTATGGAATCCTAAAAGGGCTGACTGCACCCTAATTGGATATTCGGATTCCGATTTTGCGGGTTGCAAATTGTACCAAAAGAGCACTAGTGGAACTTGCCACTTATTAGGATATGCCTTAGTTTCTTGGCATAGCAAGAAACAAGCAAGTGTGGCTTTATCCACCCCCGAAGTGGAATATTTTGTGGCTGGTAGCTGTACTTGTGCACTAATAATTTGGATGAAACAACAATTGAATGACTATGGAATAGAACTTAAAACTGTACCAATCAAATGTGACTAAACCACTGCAATAAATCTCACAAAGAATCATGTACATCACTCAAGGACTAAACACATTGAGATCAGGCACCACTTCATTAGAGATCATGTTCAAAAGGGGGATTTCATAATTGAATTTGTTGAAACATCTAAACAACTCGCAGATATTTTAACAAAACCCCTACCTAAAGAAAGTTTCTTTTTCATAAGAATAGAACTAGGAATTTTGAACCAATCATGAACTTATTGAACTCTGGATATTACACTTTGTTGTTTGCTAACGTGTTTATTAAGTGTATAGGCAGAGAGGACCTAATTGTAAGACTCAATGACTTAGATATTTTGATATATGACAAATACAATTTAATATGTGTGCAAGTGTTTTAGTGTCAAATTGCAAAGACAGGTATCAAGCAGTGATCAACAAGTTCATTAAGCAAATTCAAGGAAAATATTCAAGGAAGAACTTCAAGGAATCAAGGAGCTGCATGTAGAAATCAAAAGAGCAAAGTCAAAGATCAAAGGATCATCAAGACCAAGCTTAATAGAGAATTCTAGATTTAAGTCTTAGATGATTTGTAAGAGAAAGAAATCTCTTAGTCACAAAATAGCTCAACTAAAAAGATGCATGAAGAAAATCAATTTTCATAACCTGCATTAAAAGGAATAAGTTTCGATAATGAAAATGATTTTTGGAAATAAGAAAATTATTTGTCAGGTACAGCCATGTAATCAATGGATGTATAGAGGTTTAGGAATGGATCCCTTGTGTTTTTAGTCTGATAAACTCAGAATAGACAAGATTCTAATCCTGCTCGTCCACTGAGGTGATAGAAGCGTTCGTCCACTAAAGTGACAGAAGTGCTCGTCCACTAAAGAGATAGAAGCGCTCGTCCACTAAAGTGACAGAAGTGCTCGTCCACTAAAGTGACAAAAGTGCTCGTCCACTAAAGTGATACAAGAGCTCGTCCACTAAAGTGACAGAAGTACTCGTCCACTAAAGTGACAGAAGCGCTCGTCCACTAAAGTGATACAAGCACTCGTCCACTAAAGTGACAGAAGTGCTCGTCCACACAAGTGACAGAAGCGCTCATCCACATAAGTCTTTGGACTTGCTAAGTCCTTAATAAGAAGCTCCGTCCAATAACGTGGCATATGGAGCTCGTCTACTATCAACTACGAGCCCTGAGGATTGAAGACGATGCCGATGTAGAATCTTATTTCAAGAACCAGAATCAAGAAAACGGATTTTGTTATCAGACCCAAATCTGTTTTAATTGATCCCAACGACTATAACTTGTTTCCTATATATAGAGGGATGAAAGGAACACATATAAACAAAAACATATTGAACACAATTAGAAAGTTTACAAAATCAATTTGAGAAATCAATTGTGAAAGTCATTCATCTCCTTGCTTGAGCTCATTGTGAAAAAGAGTGCTTCATTCTCATAAGTGCTTCAATTTGTATATCTGACAATTGAGAGTTAGGAATCAATTTTTCGTTCTATTTGATTGTAAAGAGAAAGGGAGTCTCTCTGTGTGATTAGGGTGAGATATCCCTAAGGAAGAACATTGAGTCTCTTCACAAGAGTGTGGTATCTCGAGGTGAAGGAGTGCTCTGTGGTGTAAATGTTTTTCAAGCTACCTGGCTAAAGCTTGATGTGTTAGTGTGTGAAAACCCACAGGTGGAGTGGGGACTGGATGTAGGTCACAGTGGTGGTGACTGAACCAGGATAAATTTGGTTGTGTGGTATCTCTAAACTCAAACTCTTTAATTTCTGTCGTGCGCATATAACTATGAACTTGATGTTCTAAGTATTCAATCGACATCAGTTCTTGATCTGCATAATCAGTATTGAACCTTGAGTAAACTGTAATAATAACTGTGTATTCAATTATATTCTCAAGGATCAATATTTGAATTGAATCTTGCATCATATGTGATCAAATTCGAATAACTTAATTACTGTTTCTTAATCACTGAAACTGAAACATGAAAGTTTGTTCTTGATTGTTAATGCTTGTATCTGAAATTGCATAACTTGTTCTTAATCTTTAAAGGCTTAATTAGTTTTTGTGTTTTATTATTATTGAGTTTTGAACTTGAAGTTATTCCGTGTTCTATTAATTCTGAATCAATCTTTCTTATCCTCATCACCTTCTATTCAAGATTTCATAAAAAGCCCTTCACTATTTTTGTAAAAGATCCTGAGGCAACTCTGATTTGAAAAGTAAAGTTTTTGAAAAGGAAGAATTTTTGAAAACTCAATTCACCCCCCCCCCCCTATTGAGTCGTTGAAGCCAAAACAACACTAATCGATTACAGGAATCGATTATGACATCACTGGATCCTCAAGTAGTTTTAACAGAGAATCACTAATCGATTATGCCCCCACTGGTTATCAGATAAGCTTTCATACTAATTACTTCAAATCTTATTCTTCTCGGCATTCTTGCTTCCACACACATCTGATATATGCATGCAATGGCTGATATCTCAAACTTAAAATTGACTACTACTTTAGTGGAAATATGCCATATTAAAATTATAATACTTTTCCCACTTTTTTGTAATGACAAAAGGGGGAGAGTTACATGAGTGCATGCTTAAGGGGCAGATAAGCTCAGAAATGAACTTTTATAAATGCATGCGTAAGGGGGAGAGAAATTTAATTTGGTAAATCTTCTATTAATTGTACGCTTAAAGGGGAGTAAAGCAAAATTCTGAAATGAGATATATTTATTGTTTGCTCAAACAACATAAAGTGAGGGGGAGTAGATCGAAATTATAATGTGTGATATATTTTATTGCTCTAACTCTATCTTTTAGAAATTCCCTCATGAGATGTTTGTCATCATCAAAAAGGGGGTGTTTGTGGATATATGCCTTGAAAATTTTTGTTTTGATGATGAGCAAAATGGAAATTTCAAGTCCAAGGACCAACACGCAAATTCAAGTCTAAAGGACCAAATTACAAAAAGCGAGAAAAGGACCAACAAACAAATACGGGGTTAAAAGGGAAATTTTCTTTTATTGTATCGTTTGTTTTTAGATTAAATGTAAATGGGTGTGTGTCTCTCAAAGGTAAAATAAATCACACACATACACAAAAATCGGTTTTAGAAAAAGGTCTTCGAAACTAATTTCACCATATCTTTTTCAGACCTTTAAAGAGTTTCAAAAACCAATTTACACGGAGAACAATGGATTATGATAATCGATTATGCAGCTCATTATTATGCTTAAATGAGACTTTAAATAACAGAGCTATTGGGTTTTTGAAATTCGAAATTCAAAGTATGATAATCAATTAAGGTAATCGATTATGGGTATTTTCAACATGTTTTAAACTCAGCTTTTAAATGGTTTAATTTTGCTTTAATAGAGATTTGATTCTGTCTTGGCCGTTGAGTTTAAAATTAAAATTATAATCGATTATGGCTTTGCAAAAATCGACTATTGCTTTTCAGAAAAAAGTCAAAGACTTCATAATCGATTAGGATAATCGATTATGCTATTTTGATTCAGTCTGAGCTTTCAAACAGAGACCAAGTAATCGATTACTCTAATCGATTATGACCTTACTGTTTCAAAATACGCCTTTTGATTTTGCCTAAAATAATCGATTATGCTTTTTAAATAATCGATTATGGCTCTATAAAAATGAGTTTTCAAGAGTTTTGACCTAAGTTTCAAAGCTATATTATAAGGTTCATTTTCAGAGAAAACACACAGAACATAACACGAAATTGAGCTATCATTCTCTGAATTTTTTACTCTTGGAATCATTCTCTCTATTTCTCTCATTTTCTCTTACACTTGTATATTCTATATTTGAGAGACATACACACCATATAGGTGATTGTTGTAGTTCCTCAATTTGTTTCATATCTGCACTTGAGAGTGCTTTCTGATTGTAATCCTTTTCTGAATTCTTGTGAGTCGTTATCTCACGCTTTTGAGACTCTATCACTGGGGGATAGTACATCCCTGGTCTGTGAGGAGTTCTCGTTGTTGTAAAGGTTCTAGCAGCGCCTGTTTAAAAGCTAGGGATTGAGTGAAATCCCTTGGTGGTATTCCCTTGGGGACTGGACGTAGGCCACGTGGGTAGTCTGTGGCCGAACCAGGATATATCGCTGTGTCAGTCTTCTCATCCCTTATCTCTTTTATTTTTGCTTTATATTTTGCAAAACGCTTTTAATCGCATGCATATTCAACGAAGTTGTTTTTTCATAATATATTAAAAGGAAAAAGTTTTTATTTTTTCCAAAGTTTTTGAAAAACACAATTCGCCCTCCTCTTGTGTTTGAATTCACTTGTCAACATTAAATAGTTGTTGATCAATTTGTTGAGAAAGGCGTCTGTCTCCAAGAGTCTCTTAATCACTGTTTTTGTTTTGTGCTTCTTAAATTCCGATTTTTGAAAACACTATTCAACCCCCTCTTCTAGTGTTGTTTTGTGTCATTTCACGTCCAAGACAAACCACTAAATGCAATAAGTCAAACCAAAATGAAGCTATAGGTACTTAGTACCATATATTATTGTCTATAATGAATCTAGACAAGCCACACAAGAGCACACAGAAGAGAACATAACATACACATACCCCGGCCTGTAGGACAGTCTGGCTCTGATACCACTAAATTTGACACCCACTACCCTGAACAGTTAAATATATAAATAAAGCATTCATTTATTAGAAAATAAAATATAAACATAAGGAAACGAGTACCACATGTATCAAAACGTAACAAATGCTGAAAAAGAAACTTAAACATAAAGCATAATTACAATCAAACATAAACCTAAACTCAATACCCCGAAATCACATATCAGTGCTGGTAACCAAATCCGAAGATTACATCGGAAAACTACTAACATAAAAGAAAATCCTAAACTACGAGCAAGCGATCTCCTCAGAGTCATACCTCAACAAGATGCTCACCATCCTTTGCATAAACCAAGATTCATACAGGAAACAACAAAAGATTGGGAGTAAGAAACTATACATATGAACATAATGGCAATAGGATATTTGGCAAGATGTTCATATAGTAAATAACAAACATAACATAGCAAGTCATGTAATACATCATTCACAAAGCATATCACATAAATCAACTGCATAATGCAATGTGACTTCACTACTCCGAATGCATGCGGATCCATCTATACCGGGAATACAACTTTGGGGTTACATATCCGCATTGGCTAATAAGCACCAACTTCGGCAGTCCACCAAACCATGGGTGAACCCCTAGGATAGCCGATTCACCTTACTCTTGGATGCACCACCACGGGGGCACACAATTCACCTACCTCTCGAATGAATCACCATGGATGGCCACATCACCTTACTCTCGGGCAACCTTACCTGTCATCGTGCCTCCCCTAATAACTTCATGCATGAATGCATGCATACCAAAAAACAATCAACTGTTATTCACCACCTCCATCAACACCATTTATCTATGGCTTAACGTCTTTGGCTAATAGCACCAAAGTTTAACATTATATTTAATCTTTATTTAACAACTTTGGCCAATAAGTACCAAAGTCAACTTTGACCAATATGCATCAAAGTTTATCAATGACAACACCTTGACCAATAAGCATCAAAGTTTATCAACGTGCGTTAATTCATCGTTACCATCTTCAACCATCACTAACGTCTTTATCATTAATTATCTTTGTTAAGTCTTATAACATTAATTATAGGTTTGGGTCATCTTTCTTGTTTTTACTTAACTTATTGTCATTATCTGTTATAGGGAAATCTGGATGAAGCTACCCAAATTCCCCTTGCATCACTTATTGATTAGGCAGCATGGTCGTGCTGACCCCCAGCACGGGCTTACTGACATTGAGCACGGGCATGCTGCCCATGTGCACGACCGTGCTTCATGGAGCATGGCTGTACGAATTTGGGTAGAAAGTTTGGAAATCCTTGCCAAACTTCCTAGGGCACTCATAGATCAATCCTATTGCCTTTAGCTACACCATTGAGTATAAATCTCACCCCTCATTACTGATCTTCATGTCTTATGAGCAATTTTGGGAATTAAATCCTTAATCATTATTTCATTGTTAACATCCCTAAAACACTCATGAATCACTCCTAGTGTCTTAGCTATACCGTTAAACATTAACCTCGTCTCTCTTTACTATGATTCATGTCTTATGATCATTGGGGATAATATTTAATTATCATATTCATAACAACAACAACCACATCAACAAATAGCATTCATGCCAACACACGCCAATCATAAAGACAGAAATTTATTCACATATCAATGACTTTAATCATGTTATTAACAAACACAATTGGCAACATACATCAAACAAGTATATAGCACACAATAGGGTCATTGGTTAACCCTCATCTTATGCTACCCCAAAGCCTACATGTTCATACTAGCCCTTCTCCCCATACCTGGTATGATGGTCTAATTCTACGATTAACTTGAGCAAATCCAAACTTGGCTCCCTCGATCGATTCAATGGTTCAATGGATCTTGGTCAAAACATCAAAGAAGGGAGAACAATTAATCCCCAATTCAAGAAAACAAAAAGGGAAATTAATAAAGGGTTTACAAGATTACCTTAATTGACACTAATGTTGAGACCTCATAAGTCTGAGACACATTCAATGTATAAATTCTCTAAGTTTTGATGATTCCAAATAGATTAAGTATCACTACTAGAAATCCATCTTTTTCGGACAGAATTTCAGACGGATTTCGGACGAAAATTGGACAAATTTCGGACGGATTTCGGACGGATAATTCATTTCGGACGGATTTCGGACGGAATGGCACCCGTCTGAAAAAGCCTCGTGGGAAATTATAAAATCCGTCCCAAATTCTGTCTGAAAATATTTACGGATGGATTGCGGACTGAATATGGACAACATGGAAATCCGTATTTTGGTTATTGTTCGGACAGATTTATTTTTGTTTTCCAACGGATTTGGGACGGATGTTGTCATTTTGTTGGTTATTGTTCGGATGGATTTCGGACAGATTTATTTTTGTTTTTCAGCGGATTTGGGACGGATTTCACACGGAAGAATGAAAAGTCAGAATCTGTACGGCCAGGCCGTGATGCCCATCACGGCCATGACATGTCAACTGAGCCAGATCCCTTCTAGGCAGAATCTGTCACGGCCAGGCCATGATACCCATCACGGTCGTGAGAGACCATTTAGTGAAGCAACATTCAAGGCAGAAGCTGTCACGGCCAGGCCGTGATGCCCATCACGGCCGTGACATGTCATCTGAGCCAGACCCCTTCTAGGCAGAATCTGTCACGGCCAGGCCGTGATACCCATCACGACCGTGACAGACCATTTAGTGAAGCAACATTCAAGGCAGAAGCTGTCATGATCAGGCTGTGATGCCCATCACGGCCGTGACAGATCACTTCACTTACATTACAGTTTCACTATCTATGCGAATTATATGGCACCGATCACTAACATTTGCAGTTTCACATTCAATCACAAAATCATGAATTTGACCATTGTTACAAAATACAGCCTTGGTACCATACAACTTCTAAAAATCAAATACCAATTGCTGCATGCAATCCAAAAGTCATGACTTAAAAACTATCAGAAGATCAAGCCACTGTGAACTGTGAAGGTCATGTAATGAACCAAACAAAAAAAAAAAGTTGCCAGAAGAACTATGTGACCCACTTGAGTACTGCCTTGTCATGTTCTCTCGGTTTAAAAGTTCAGCAGCTGCTCTTGTAGCCATGCTTGCAAGTTCTGCAGATTCTGCAGCAGCCTCTGCAGCAGAGGCAGCATCTTTGAATTCCATGTTCCTATTCTGCTTACCCATAGGAAAGGCACTCCTATTTTCAGAACTCGAATCTCTAAAATCCATTTCTTGTCTTCCAGTTCCTATAAGAAAGAATCCCAAATATTCAGGCAATAGAAAGAACAAAAGCCCCAAATTCATTTGCAATTACTGTCTTCAAAAATTTACCTGAAGGTCTAGTTTCTGGATTAGACACCCCTAATGACTAGCAGACAATATTTTTATCTTGGTGGGACCATCCGGTGCTTTGGCAAACAATTTCTCAACCAACTAAAATGACAACATTAAATTAGAATAAATCTGAAAAGAAATGACCTTTAACATGATCCTATCCAACTTCAAGAAGCTAGAGAAACTTGCCAAGCGATTTACACCACAGTCAGGACGTAATTCAACAGCTGCTGAGACAAATTCTTTTCCATACTTAGTTGTAATATGCTTCCGCACATCCATGAGCTCAAGTATGTCTGAACATCTTGGAGAAGCAAATACTACACTTGAAATTGCTTCCTTCAAATCGATGGGGCAGTTTCTAAAATAGGGGGGCAAGAAAGAAAAGATAACATGGTCAATTCAATGAGAATGCACAATCATAATGAACAAAGCTGTATATTGCAAATCAATAGTTCCAGAAAGAAAAACCCTCATGCAGAAATCGCTTCAGACACAGTGACACACAAGTAAAGTCAAAGCATGTGATAAAATATAGAGACAAGCATGTGCATCCAGCATATTTACATAAATGACATACATAGAATACCAATTTAGACATGATGTCAACAATAAAACAGATACAATTCTGCAAGTCAGTACCTAAAATCATTAGGAATGCAAGGTGCCAATAGCAAGCTACATGATCAGTTGAGGTTCTTAATGAGGGTCTTTGCTAGTGTATCAAGTGCACCATTTAAAATTACGAAAAATAAAAAACCTTTTGCAATAGCATAAAATATAAAAAATCATTGATCAATGCTATATCCTAGATATAAAGCCTATTGTTTTCATATGAGAACAAAATTACCAAGACTGAGATAGTGACAAGTTATTTTGGCCCAAGGGTCATAATATTACACCGGGATGCCATATCCCCTTGTTTAGTTACTTTCACTTGCTACATCTCTAGTCAAGCCCTAGTGTGACAAGAAATCAATTACGCATGATCAAACACACATTCTAATTTGATCTAAACACTTAATCTTATTACCAAACAAGGTTATTTTCAAAGAAAATCATGTTTGGAGCTTACGCTTCACAATACTCTTTGAGGAAACTTTGTTTTGATTAAAGGATCATGAAAGAGAACTTGGGAATCATCAATTAAGAGTCCTAATTGCACTAAATCATAATTAATTTCACAAAAACAGAACAAAATTCAAATAAAATCAAATTGGGGTTTAGGGCTCCCAAATACAATTTGGGGAAACACCAATTCACAGTCCCAATTTCATAAAACAAGGTTTATTCTTTATGATTAAAATCTGAAATCAAAGGGTTAGGGTTAGGGTTTCAAAACCAATTTGGGGGTTTTGAATCTGAGACACAAGAGAGGGTTTTGACTCACCCAAGGAAGAAGAAGAAGTTGTGGTGGTGCTGTGGTGCGGCGACACGGCGGTGGACGGTAGCGACGCGGTGGCCAGTGGCGGTTCGTGGTGGTTCTGTGACACCCATAAACCAAAAATGAAGGGTAAGCTTTGGGGGAGGAGAAGGAAGTTTAAAGTAACAAAAAATGGTGTAAAACCACCTTAAATGGTGGCCAAACTTACTTACCGCGACGGAGGGTGGTTGTTTGGCACCGGACAACGGCGGCTCGGGCGATCGCGCAGGGGGCGTGAAGCGCGTCGCCTCCTCCTCATGCAACGAGATGCGATCGACGGCAAGGGCTGAGCTGGGCGGTTTTGTGCAGTGGAGGGAAGGAGGAGATGAGGTTGGGAGGAGGAAGAAGAAAAGAGAAAGAAGAAGAAAAAGAAAGAAAAAGAAAAGAAGAAAGAAGAGAAGAAAAGAAAGTGAGGGGGAGGGGTTACGGGTTTTGGGTAGATATAGGAGAGAGAAAAATCTGATTTTTTGTATTAGTGGGTATAAAATGAGTGATAAATATTAGGCCTAAAATAAACATGTTTTTACTTTTTGGAATCTAAAAATAAAGATTGATAAAGATATGATTTCGAAATTCAAATTGGAGTAAAGATTAATGGTTGAACTGATCAACTAAGAAAATACTCAGTCCAAAATTTAATCTCCGATAAATGTCAAACCAGTTTATTTTCAACTCTAAAATTAAATAGAATGAAAATATGAAAATGATTTTCTCTTAATCTTATTATTTAAAATATTTTTCTGTACTGGTAATAATAGTGACAATAATGTAACTTATTGTCTAGTAAGCGTGCATTCACTGAAATAAGTCAGTGCTAACGCACCCAATAAAATAATTTGAAGAGAGTAATTTAATTACTCAAACTAAACCACATAACAAAATTAACATAAACATCCATTCTAATTTGATCTAAACACTTAATCTTATTACCAAACAAGGTTATTTTCAAAGAAAATCATGTTTGGAGCTTACGCTTAGGTCCTAACAAGTCGATTTGGGCTCTATTAGGATCAAAAAAGTCCTTATAGGCTTCATTAGGACCATAGAAGTTCAATTGGGCCGATCGGGGCAATTGGCCCAATTAGGTCCTAACAAGTGAATTTGGGCTCTATTAGGATCAAACCAGTCCATTTGGGCTCCATTAGGACCAAAGAAGTACAAATTGGCCTAGTTAGGTCGTATGTGACCTAAACAATCCATTTGGGTTCTATTAGGATCAAACAAGTCCATTTGAGCTGCTTTAGGACCAAAGAAGTACAAATTGGCCCAGTTAGGTCCTATATGACCTAAAAGGTCAATTTGGGCTCTATTTGGATCAAACAAGTCCATTTGGGCTCCATTAGGACCAAAGAAGTACAATTGGGCCGTACGGGGCAATTGGCCCAATTAGGTCCTACCAAGTCGATTTGGGCTCTATTAGGATCGAACAAGTCCATTGGGGCTCATTTATGCCCGAAAAAGTACAAATTGGCCTAGTTAGGTCATATATGACCTAAACAGTCCATTTGGGTTCTATTAGGATCAAACAAGTCCATTTAGGCTGCTTTAGGACCAAAGAAGTACAAATTGGCCCAGTTAGATCCTATATGACCTAAAAAGTCCATTTGGACTCTATTTAGATCAAACAAGTCCATTTGGGCTCCATTAGGACCAAAAAAGTACAATTGGGCCGTACGGGGCAATTGGCCCAATTAGGACTTAACAAGTCGATTTGGGTTCTATTAGGATCAAACAAGTCCATTGGGGCTCCACTATGCCAGAAAAAGTACAAACTGGCCTAGTTAGGTGATATGATCCAAAAAAAAGGATCATGTAAATTGTCGTATCTATCTGATAGTGTGATTTCACATCACATTTCATGTACATTTTTGCATGCATTTTCATATAGTTTAGGCATATTTAAATTGATTTTTAGTAGTTTTTACCTTGGAACGGGTAAGGCGGTTTTGTGGTGTTGTTTTGCAGAAATTAAGGTAAAATGCTCAAGATTGACCATGATGGAGCTTGGATGAAGATAGGGCATGAAAAGTGAAGAAAATGAGCCAAACAGAGCCCAGCATGGCCTAGCCGTGATGACCATCACGACCATGATCAAGCAGAGCATAAGGCAAAAGTCAGAAGCTGTCACGGCCATGCCGTGATGCCCGTCATGGCCGTGACATGTTAGCTGATCCAGACAGAACGATCACGGCCTAGCCGTGATGAGTGTCACGGCCGTGACATACCAAAATTTGAAAGCGCGCCCAAGGAAAATATAAAAAATAACAAATTCCGTGTCCATCTGAAATCCGTCCGAAAATTTCGGACGGATTTCAGACGGATGTAAGATAAATCAAGGAAAATATAAAAAATAACACAATCCGTGTGAAATCTTTCCGAAATTTTCGGACGGATTTCAGACGGATGTAAGAAATATAAAAAATAACACAATCCATGTGAAATCCGTCTGAAATTTTCGGATGGATTTCAGACAGACGTAAGATAAATCAAGGAAAATATAAAAAATAACACAATCAAATTCGAAATCCGTCAAAATTTTACGGAGGATTTCAGACGGATCAAGGAAAATATAAAAAATAACACAATCCGTCTGAAATCCGTCCGAAATTTTGGACGGATTTCAGACGGATCAAGGAAAATATAAAAAATAACACAATCCATCTGAAATCCGTCCGAAATTTCGGGTCCGAAATTTTCAGACGGATTTCAGACGGATCAGGGAAAATATAAAAAATAACACAATCCGTCTGAAATCCGTCCGAAATTTCGGACGGATTTCAGACGGATCAGGGAAAATATAAAAAGTAACACAATCCATCTGAAATCCGTCCGAAATTTTCGGAAAATTTCAGACGGAAACATTTCCGTCCGAAAATTTCGTCCGAAAATTCAAGTTTTCTAGTAGTGTATGGTAATATTGAACCTTATGAAATTACTGATTTGTTTGATAAGTGTGCAGGAAAATAGACTTAAGGTTACTCATCTAAAAATCTGACCCGTCTAATTATTAGTACAACATAGTTTTTAGACTTGTCTAAAAACTCACCCGTCTAATAATTAATCAACTCAAACATAGACTAAGTCAAAGCTCAATCAAGATTCTGACCTAGTTGATGACATGGCAAGAATCACAATTCCGAAGAAGCCTCAGTGGACCCTCCTCTAAAATGACTTGATCACTCGTCTAAGTTTTGGCTCATTATCACCCATCTAATTCTGGACTGCACAAGCACCCGTCTAAATTTCAAACACTGATACACTTGGTAAAGTGTCAGTTTGTCAGAATGAAGTCCAAGTCAACCTTATTTGAATCAGATGCCTTCCTTAAGGATCTCGAAGACCTCTGGAAAATAGCACCAAGGATAAAGAATAAAGAACGTTTGCTTCAAGGATTTAAGGAATACACGCGCAACCTCTGTACCACAGCAGTCACCTTTTAAATGTTCTAGTACAAAGTAAAAGTGCTTTCCAGAAAGTGAACTGAGTGTTGCACTGAAAGAGGAATGCTCTCTACTGGAAGTATAAGAAGCCTGCTGCTGCAACTCTGATACAACATCAGCTCAGAACAAAAGTGTACTCTTGGAATGCCTTGTTAAAACTCAACATCCCTGAACAATTAATGCCCACACAGGACGACTCTTTGGCATTAATGGTGTCCCAGAATCTCAAATCAAAGAACACTCTTTCTGAAGATGTGCCTAACGGATCAATTGATTGAAGTCTTTATATAGACCAAACCATGAAGATGAAGAAAAAAAGAAGTTGAATATCATTAAGAACACTGCGCAAGAAGCATTTATTCACTTCATTAACTTCTTCATTCTTTCATTGAATATTCATTCAATCATTTGATATTAATTGGAAGTCTTTCATACTTCATATTTATTCCACTCTCGGAGTGTGATCTGAAAGATTTGCAAGTTGTGTTAATTACACAAAACCTTTACTCCTTACTGTGTTGAGCTTGAAGAGGCCAGGTGAGAAATGAATACTTGTTTAAGTGTTGAGCCTGAAGAGGCTAGGTGTGAAAATAATACTTGTACTGTAATATGATCTGTTATAGTGGAAACTTCGTGCTCCCAAGAACTGGACGTAGCCCTGTGGATTTTGGGGTGAACTAGTATAAAACTCTTGAGTGACATTCTTCTTCCTTTATCTCTTTAATTTTCTTAAGTGTTATTTGTTAAAGGTTTTAACTTAGGAAATTAATATTGTGAATATCAATCTCTGTTTTAACCTTCTCTGTATGCGCGTGTGTTCTGTCTCAAAATTCACCGGTCTAATTTTCTGTTGCTTTATTTTTGTTTGTTGTGCCTGCGAAAATAATTTTCTCGGTTTCCTAAAAAGTTGGTAAACATAATTCAACCCCCTTCTTGTCTTAACTTTGGTTATTTCAGTTGCTATAAGAGCTCAGCCTCTAGGTTGAGCACTTAAGAGTATAGAGGAAAAGATATTGGAAATGGCAGGAGAAGCTAATACAAGCAAGAATTGTAACATCCCTGGCTGCTCTACGGATTGACGACTGTCCCCATAAACCAACACGGGTCCTTTCAGCTTACTTTATCCTCACTCACACGCTTCTTGGGAAAACTTCCCAGGAGGTCACCCATCCCGGAATTGCTCCAAGTCAAGCACGCTTAACTGTGAAGTTCTTAAGTGATGGGCTACCGAAAAAAGATGCATCTTGTTGGTATAGGTAGTACCAATCAATTCATATAAGCCATTTTCAACTTTATAGTCTCATGCCTACACAGTCTCAGAATCCCTCTCATTATGGTGTGTAATCGGTTCATTCATGTGTCCCTCCGTCTGGAAGCCTGCCAGGAGCTTCTCCTTGTTCGTTCTCTCTTTGTACCGGTGACCACTCCCCGCCCTCGTCAGTAACCTGGTGTTACAAGAATCATGCAGGAGAAGGATCCTCAATGTCGAGACCTCCATACTTCAATGGAGAGGACTAAATCTACTGGAAAGAGAAGATGATGTGGTTTTTATAATCCACTAACTCTGATGTCTGGGATATCAATGAAGAAGGTCCCAATGTTCCTAAAGATGATAAAGGAGCAGAAGTTCCTAAAGCTAACATTACCTCTGATCAAAGAAAAAAATGGCAATTTAATGCCAAAGCTAGATATGCAATCATGTGTGCTTTGAGCATAGAAGAGTTTGAAAAGGTCCGTGCTTGTGAATCTGCTAAAGAAATGTGGGATTCACTAGCTATTGCTCATGAAGGAACTAACAAAGTAAAGGAGACCAAAGTCAGTATGTTGGTCAAAGTGTGAGCTGTTCAAAAAGGAAGAAGGAGAAAATATTAGCCAAATGTATGGGAGATTTCAAACTATAACCAATGGATTGAAGTCTTTGTGAAAAGTTTACAAGACTGAGAATCACATTCAAAAGATTATTAGAAGCCTTCCAAAATAATGGATACCTCTTGTAACTGTTGTAACTCAGGTCAAAGATCTATCAACAATGAAGCTATATGAGCTTCTTGGCACTCTTCAGATCCATGAACAGGAGCTGATTGAAGAAATAATGGAAAGAAGAGCAAATCCATTGCTCTCACGGATGACAAGAAATCATCTAAGGGATCTGCATCAAAAGCTCTAAAAGTTGATGAAAGATGAAACTGAGGAATCAAATGAGGATGACTCTGATGATGAAAATGATGAACTTTATCTTCTTAACAGAAAAAAAAAAGCTCTGGAAGAAAAGAAACTTCAGAAAGGATAAATCTTTCAGGCGCTTCAACAAAGAAAAATACAACAAAGACGGTGGATCAAATGACAGAAATATCATTGTGTGTTATGAATGCAAAAAGCATGGTCACATCAAGGCAGAATGTCCTCAACTTAAGAAGCAACCTCCCAAGAAGTTCTTCAACAAAAAGAAGAAGGGAATAATGGCTACTTGGTAAGATCTTGATGAAAGCTCCACTGAAAGTGAAGGAGATGAGCTTGAAGCAAATCTTTCTTATGGTAGATACTGATTCAAAATCAGAAACCGAGGTACATTCTGAACTTGAGAAATTGAATGATGTCTATGATGAACTATTGGAAGGATCTAATATCAGTTCTAATACCTTGTTTTTGCTCTGATAACTTGTTTTATCTAATGCATAAACTAAGGGGGAGCATAATATACTCTGATTAATTATATTTGTTTGAAAAATTCTATTATTATCCTTGATGTTCAATAAAATCATAAAATTTATTTGTTATCATAAAAAAGGAGGAGAATGTTGAGACCTCATAAGTCTGAGACACATTCCATGTGTAGGTTCTCTAAGTTTTGA
This sequence comes from Sophora flavescens, assembly GCA_030762895.1. NCBI lineage: Eukaryota > Viridiplantae > Streptophyta > Magnoliopsida > Fabales > Fabaceae > Sophora > Sophora flavescens. The sequence continues at coordinate 20,344,259 of CM061069.1, forward strand.
TGAATCCAAATAAATTAAGTATGATAATATTGAACCATATGAAAGTACTGACATGTCTGATAAGTTTGCAGGAAAATAGACTTAAGACCACTCGTCTAATTTATGACCCGTCTACTTTTTGATAGAGCCCAGTTTTTAGACTCGTCTAAAAATTTAGTCAACATAGTCAAAGACCAAGTCAACGGTCAATCAAGATTCAAATATACTTGATGACGTAGCAAGAAGCATCTGTCTGAAGAAGACTCTGTGGAGCACCCGTCTAATTTTTGGAATACACAAGCACCCATCTAGTTTTGGACTGCACAAGCACCCGTCTAATTTTTGGATTGCTTTGTACCCATCTAAATTTTCAACACTGCTACCATGTCTGTTTGTCAGAAATGAAGTCCAAGTCACCTTATTCAAATTAGATGCCTTCCTTATAGATCTAGAAGACCTCTGGACAATAGCACAAAGGATAAAGAATAGAGAATGTTTGTTTCAAGGTTTTAAGGAATAAACACTCAATCTCTGGACCACAACAGTAACCTTTTAGCTGTTTAAGTACAAAGTAAAAGTGCTTTCTGGAAAGTGTACTAAGTGTTGCACTGAAAGAGGAAAGCTCTCTGCTGCATGCACAAGAAGCCCGTTGCTGCAACTCTGAAACAACAGCTGCTCATAACAAAAGTGTACTCTTGGACAACCTTACCAAAGCTCAACGTTTCTAAGCTTTTAGTGTTTACGCAGAACGACCCTTTGGCATTAATGGTGTTCTAGAAGCTGCAATCAAAAGAACACACTTTCTGAAGCCGTGCCTACCGGATCAAATTGATTGTAGTCTTTATATAGACTTAACTAGGAAAATGAAGAAAATAAGTTGAATATCATTAAGAACACTGCGCAAGAAACTTTTACTCACTTCATTAACTTCTTCATTCTTTCATTGAATATTCATTCAATCATTTGAATTTAATTCGCAGTATTTCAAACTTCATATTTATTCCACTCTCTAAGTGTGATTCGGAAGATTTTCAAGTTGTATTAACTATACAAAACCTTTACTCTTTTCTAAGTTGAGCCTGAAGAGGATGGGTGAGCAAATAATACTTGTTTGAGTATTGAATCTGGAGAGGCTAGGTGTGCAAAGTATACTTGTACTATAATCTGATCAGTTATAGTGGAAACTTGGTGCTGCCAATAAACTGGACTACCCCTTTGGATTTTGGGGTGAACCAGTAGAAAACTCTCGAGTGATATTCCTCTTCCCTTATCTCTTTAATTTACTTAAGAGTATTTGTTTAATCTTTTAACTTGGGGAGTTAATATTGTGAATATCAAACTCTGTCTTACCGTTCTATGTCTGCACATGTGCTCTGTCTTAAAATCAGTCATGTCACTCGTCTAATTTTCTGTTGCTTTATTTTTTGCTTGTTGTGCCTGCGAAAATAATTTCAAAGTTTCCCAAAAAGTTGGTAAACACAATTAAACCCCCCTTCTTGTGTTAACTTTGGTATCATATCCCAGTCTCTGGGTTGAGCACTTAACAGTGTAGAGGAAAAGATCTTGGAAATTGCAGGAGAAACCAGCACAAGTAAGAACCATGCTGGAGAAGGATCCTCAATGTCGAGACCTCCATACTTCAATGGAGAGGACTACATCTACTGGAAAGAAAAGATGAAGTGGTTTTTACAATCCACTAACTCTGATCTTTGGAATATCATTGAAGAAGGTCCCTTTGTTCCTAAAGATGACAAAGGATCTGAAGTTCCTAAAGAAAACATGACCACTGATCAAAGAACAAAATGGAAGTTAAATTCCAAAGCTAGATATGCAATCATGTGTGTTTTAAGTAGAGAAGAATTTGAAAAAATCTGTGCTTGTGAATCTGTAAAAGAAATGCGGGATTCACTAGCTGTTGCTCATGAAGGAACCAGCAAGGTCAAAGAGACCAAAGTCAGCATGTTTGTTAGAAAATATGAATTGTTCAAAATGGAAGAAGGAGAGACTATTGGCCAAATGTATGGAAGATTTCAAACCATAACCAATGGATTGAAATCTCTGGGAAAAGTTTACAAGACTGATTAACACATTCAAAAGATTCTCAGAAGTCTTCGAAAACAAGGGAGACCACTTTTAACTGCTGTGTCCCAGGCCAAGGACTTAACAACAATGAAGCTAGTTGAGCTTCTTGGTACTCTTCAGATCCATGAACAAGAGTTGATTGAAGAAAACAATGGAAATAAAAACAAATTCATTGCCCTTAAGACTGACAAGAAGTCATCTAAAGAAGCAATCTCAAAAGCTCCCAAAGCAGATGAATCTTCAGAAGAATCTGTGGAATCAAATGAGGACGACTCTAATGATGAAGATGACGTACTTTCTCTTTTCACTAGAAAAATGAAAAAGTTATGGAAGAAAAGAAACTTCAAAAAGGATAAACCTTTCGGGCGCTTCAACAAAGAAAAACACAACAAAGATGGTGGATCTAATGACATAAATATCATTGTGTGCTATGAATTCAAGAAGCCTGATCACATCAAGGCATAAAGCCCTCAACTCAAGAAGCAACCTCCCAAGAAGTTCTTCAACAAAAAGAAGAAGGGAATGATAGCCACTTGGGAAGATCTTGATGAAAGTTCCACTGAAAGTGAAGGAGAGGAGCTTGAAGCAAATCTGTCTTATGGCAGATAATGATTCTGAATCAGAAACTGAGGTACATTCTGAACTTGAAAAATTGAATGATGCCTATGATGAACTATTGGAAGAATCCAACTATATATCTAAAGCTTTAAAATACCTCAAGAGACAATATGTTAAGCTCTTAAATGAGTATACACAGAAATATCAAGAGCCTGAGAAGTTAGTTGAAGAGAATGGTATGCTTAAGATTGAAAAGTCAGAAGCTAAGATCTCAGTTGAAACTCTATCTTTTGAAGAAGTGATTAAACTTCAACAGAAAGTAGAAGAGCTCACCTCAGATCTTGACAAGTTTGTTAATGGTAGAGATAATCTGACTAAACTTTTGGGAAATCAAAGGCACTCTCTTAACAAAGAAGGTATAGATTATTCCAGTCAAGAACATCATAAAGGATCAACAAAGTTCTCAAAAATAACTTACAAATCTGTGTCAGTTAGTTTAAATAAACCTATATGTACATACTGTGGAAAAGCTGGACATATCACGTCTAAATGTATCCACAAAAAGATATGGAAGTCTTCACAGACTCCTCATACTAACAGAAAAGGACCCAAGAAAATATGGGTACCTAAGTCCATGATCATTCCTGTTACAGACATGCTTAACATGATAAAGCAAACACCTGTCATGGTACCTGAGCAGTGGATGCTTGCGACATATGACAGGAGAAAGGTCTATGTTCCTAGATCTCCAACCTAAGAAAGGTGGACATGTAACCTTTGGTGGCAAACAGAAAGGAAAAGTTGTTGGTGTAGGTGAAATTGGTGGTAAACCTCCCTTGCCTATTATCTGTGATGTTTTATATGTGAAAGGACTGAAACATAATCTGCTTAGCATAAGTCAATTGGGTGATAGTGGATTTTCTGTATCCTTTTCTAAGGATGCATGCATAGTCAATGATAGTAGTAGAAAGACCCTCTTTTCTGCCAAAAGGCTAAACAATTTGTATATGATTGACCTGTCTAAACTTTCAGATCAAAGTGTAACATGCTTTATGCCTAAAGAGGATTAAAAGTGGCTATGGCATTAGAAACTAGGACATGTTAGTATGAAACAAATTTCTAAATTGAAAAAGCATAACCTTGTGAGAGGATTGCCTGATATTTCCTTTAAGAAAGATGTTTTGTGTGAAGCATGTCAGAGAGGTAAACAAGTAAAATCAAGTTTCAAACCTAAGAAAGAAGTCACCTCCTCTAGACCTTTGCAACTGTTACACATGGATCTGTTTGGACCAGTCAGCGTAGATAGCCTAGGTGGAAAGAAATATGGTTTTGTCATAGTTGATGACTATTCTAGATTTACATGGGTACTCTTCTTAACCCACAAAGATGAGTCTCATAAAGTCTTTACAATATTAAGTAAAAGAGTACAAAATAAGCATGGTTTTTGTATCTCTTCTATTAGAAGTGACCATGGGGGAGAATTTGAAAATGAGCAGTTCAAACTATTATGTGAGGAAAATGGTATTTCTCACAATTCCTCTGCACCTAGAACTCCACATCAAAATGGAGTGGTTGAGAGAAAGAATAGATCTATTCAAGAGATGGGTAGAACAATGCTTAATGAAAACAATCTTCCTAAGTACTTATGGGCAGAAGCCATTAATACTGCTTGTTAGGTGAAATTTAGAATTTTGATTAGACCTATCCTAAATAAGACTCCTTATGAATTGTGGAAAGGTAGAAAACCCAACATATCATATTTTCATGCATTTGGATGTGAATGTTATATTCTTAATACAAAAGATTATCTTAGCAAATTTGACTCTAAGGTAGATAAAGGCATATTCATTGGATATTATGAATTATCTAAGGCCTTTAGAATATTTCACTCTAGAACTTCTGTTGTAGAAGAATCAATTCATATAACGTTTAATGATGGTTTGAAGACTGATAGGGAACTATCAGATCTAGAATGTGATATTGCAGGTATTGAACTTAATCCTGTAGTAGAAGAATCTTCAGACAAATCAAAAGTAGAGGTGTCTGAAAATCAGACAAGTGCTGAATCGTCTGAAATACAGAATGAGAAGAAAGATTGGAAATTCAAAACCTATCATCCAAAAGATCTTATCATTGGAAGTCCATCTCAAGGAGTTAGAACCATATATTCTTTCAAAGAAAATAACAACATGGCTTTCATATCAGATTTGGAACCTAAAAAGATTGAAGAAGCCTTACAAGATGAAAGCTGGATTCTAGCCATGCAAGAAGAACTAAATCAATTCAAGAGAAATGATGTTTGGACTCTAGTTTCTAAACCCAAAGATAAATCTATTATTGGAACCAGATGGGTGTTTAGAAACAAATTGCATGAAGATGGAAAAGTGGTAAGAAACAAAGCAAGCCTAGTTGCTCAAGGATATAATCAACATTAAGGTATTGATTTCACTGAAACCTTTGCACCTGTAGCTAGATTAGAAGCAATTAGAATTCTCATGTCTTATGATGCACAACATGATATAACTCTTTATCAAATGGATGTTAAAAGTGCATTTCTAAATGGAATAATTGAGGAGGAAGTTTATGTCAAGCAACCTCCTGGGTTTGAGGATTTTTAAAATCCTCACCATGTCTGTAAGCTTAAGAAAGCTTTATATGGACTCAAACAAGCTCCTAGAGCTTGGTATGATAGGTTAAGCACATATCCAATGAAAAATAATTTCATTAAAAGAAAAGTAGACACTACACTTTTTAAGAAATGCTCAAAGAAAGATTTCATAGTAGTACATATTTATGTTTATGATATTACATTTGGTGCTACTAATGAAAAGCTCTGCAAAGAGTTCTTAGAGTTGATGCAGAATGAATTTGAGATGAGCATGATCGGGAATTGAAGTTCTTCCTTGGTCTTCAAATAAAAAAGACGAGTGATGTAATCTATATCCATCAACAGAAGTACACCAAAGAACTTCTGAAAAAGTATAAAATGGAAAATTCATAGCCTCTGAGTACTCCTATGCATTCATCAGTTATTCGAAACAAGGATGAAGAAGGTAAAAAGATAGATCAAACTGTCTACCGAGGTATGATTGGATCTCTTCTATACTTAACTGCTATTAGACCTGATACTCAATTCAGTGTTTGTCTATGTGCTAGATTTCAATCAGATCCTAAAGAATCTCATCATAAGGCTATTAAAAGAATTTTCAGATATTTAATTGGAACCACTAACCTTGGTTTATTATATAAGAAATCTGAAAATTTCAGGTTAGTCGGGTTTTGTGATGCTGATTTTGATGGAGATATAATTGATAGAAAAAGTACTAGTGGAGGATGCCACTTCAATGGAACAAATATGATCTCCTGGTCTAGCAAAAGGCAAAGCACCATTGCTCTATCAACTACTGAAGCTGAGTACATCTCTGCAGCAAGTTGTTGTTCACAACTGCTTTGGGTAAAATATCAACTTGAGGATTATTCAATGTTTGAGCATAATATATCTGTTTGATGTGATAATACTAGTGCTATCAAGTTGTCTAAAAATCCCATACAGCATTCTAGAGCAAAGCATATAGAAATAAAGCATCATTTTATTAGAGACTGTGCAAAAAGGTGTTTTTGAAATTAAGTTTGTGAACACTGAGTATCAGTGGGCAGACATCTTTACTAAACCTCTGAGTCAAGATAGATTTGTTTTTATTATAAGAAATATTAATATGCATAATGTGTTTGATTGAGTGTATGCTGATATGTCTGAAAATTTACTTGTCTAAATTTGTATATGCTTGACTCTTCTATTTTCTGTATGCCTCACTCGTCTACTTTATTCAAGCGTCTGATGATGTGGCTAAAAAGCACTAAGTGCTATCCCTGACCGAGACACGTGTACCTTGCAATATTTCCCTTCTTTTCTTAAAACGTTTCATTACGTTAACAACTGTCTTTTCAAAATTTATTGCTGCTTATGGCAACATTCTCTCTCCTTGTTCCCAATGCAAAAAGCACTCAAGCATTTTAACAAAACAACCCGTGTTGTTTCAAAAATTCCCACTGATCAGCCTCTGGCTCATCTAGTTTTATGACTATTATGACCGTGGTTTTGTGCTAATTATATCTCATTTTCACCCAAATTAGACTTGATTGTCTTCAAGCAACATTTTGAGTCTGTAAAGTATTTTTAGGCTAATTTAGTTAGTTTTGAGTCAAATAAAGCATTCACTGCTATTTCCTATTGTTTCAGGTTAAAATAAAGCACTTAGAGCCAAAGGAATGAAGAAACAATGGAAAAATGCAATTCTGGAGGATTCGCCTCGCGAGCCTGAAAACCAGCACGAGCAGCAACAGTCACCCTCTCTGGTTTGCCTCGCGAATCATGTTTAGCCTCGCGAGATAGCGACTGTTAATATGATTCGCCTCGCGAAACATGTTTCGCCTCGCGAGCTACCGCAACCCAGAATCTGTATTTATATCTGTTTTAGGGCAGAACTGATCATCTTCTCTTCTCTTCTTCTTTTCTTTTCATAGTGCGGCTACAAGTAGGTTTAGGTTTATGTTTGTAATGGAGAACTAGTCTCCTTGATTAGTCTACTGTAATCGATTTCCACCGCACTTGAGGTTATGTAATTCCTGTTTTGTTTGCTATTCTCTTTTCAATGCTATGCTATATATTTCTGTTTGTTTAATTCAGGAGTGTATAGTGTTGTGTTGATTTATTTCGGTGATGTTGTGTTCCTATATTGAATCGTGTTTGTTTAATTCGCATGTGTTCGTTCATGTTCGTTTAGTTCATGAGGGCTTAACCCCGTTTGTTTAATTCGGGAATAGGAACATATATCTGTAGTAGTGATTTCGTTTGTTAATTCTTGCTACAACTGAAAGGGGATTAGAATCTGCTTAGGGATTGGAATTACATGAACCGATGATAGTTGTGAAATCGAGAACAGTAGATCAATCGTTTTTAGCTATTTGATAACCTTTTCAATTGCTCTGTTTTATTGTTCTGTTTTTGCATTGTTTTCCATTTGCAATTCAAACCAAACCCCCCCCAAAAAAACTGACTTTTGTGACAAATAACACTTCAAGAGTCCTTGTGAGACGACATCCGAGTTGTCACCCTAAACTACAGTTTTAAAAACCGCTCGTTCTTTTTGGCGCGTGCGCGACAACGCGACCAAAAATCGGCGCCATTGCCGGGGACTCTTGTTGTTATTGACAGAAAATAAAATAAAATAAAATAAAAACATTTTGCTGCTTTGTCTGGTTATGAATCTTAGTACTGCCATGGATAATTTCCTGTTTGGTGATTTTCCATTTGTTTCTGGCTTCAATGATATATATTCATGTACTGACTGTACTGACACTAACCCGTGTGCTGTTTGTGCTGAGTTTCTTGATTCTACTTTGCAGGGTGATAGTGTGAGTGAAGCTGTTTGTTCAGCCGAAGTTCTTGACATCATGGCTACTCCAAATACACCATCCATTGAGCAGCCACCCTCCTTAGAGCTCAAGCCACTTCCAGACATTCAGACTCTTACTGATTCAGTTTATTGTAACATATCTACTAACTGTACTAACTCTAACCTTTCTGTGGTGTGTGCTGAGAATTCTACAGGTTTAACAGGTGATGGATTTATCAGTGCAATGAATGAAGATCATGCAGAAGTTGAAGCAGCACCAGAAACACTCTCTACCCGTTTGTCACCTCCCCCTGTGGAGCAACCGGTGATGGAGTTCAAGCCTCTGGATTTTGCACCATGTCCAGTCCAAGAGGTTGAACCCTGATTTTATTGGGACGACTTTATTGAACAGGTTGAAAAAGAGGTCAACTGTGACCTGAGAGGGAGTGAGAAGTCCGCCGCACTTGGCGGAGGTACCATGATTATCAAGCACCTGCTCTCATACTTATGCTGTAGGCCATGGGATCCGGGAGGATCATTTCGTACTTTGAGCATTCCGTGGCCACTGTACCACAGACAGTGGGATCCTGGTGGAACCGCTCCAATGAGTTTTCTCTAAACCTTTTCCTTTTAATTATGCTTGCTTTATTTTTGTTTTTTTTTTCTTTTAGCTCCTGAATAATTTGAGAAGCTCAGGAGTTGTGTTGAGTCTTGTGTCAGCAAGCTTATTGGATTTGATTGAATTTTGCATAGATTGATTGCATGTTATGTGTTGACTGTTTTCCCCCTAGGATTTGAAAATTGAGAATTTGATCCCCACTTGAAAAAATTTTGCGAACTGAACTTTGAGATATTTTGTTATGATGTCAAGATTTATGATAAGTTTGGGGTGAAGGGAAGCACACACTAGGGATAGAATCTCTGTCAAACAATTTGCAAAAATTGTCCAGGTGAGGATTTGAGCCTCCAACATGTTTTTGACTGTGTGAAATCACTTTTGGATTGTACTTTCCTGAATTTGCTTGAATCTCTTTATGGTTTGCATGTTTATGTGTTTGCTTCAAATGATTTAGGCATTTTCTTTGTAAATAACCACTTGGCCTGAAAAGAACCAATTCCTAATGCATGTTTCCTAGTTAGCCCCTTTGAGCCTAATTAGCCTATTAATTCTTGATAACCCTATGTTACAAGCCAAAATTCTGAAAAACCATGTTAACCCGATCTTAGGATTAGGAGAGCATGGAATCTTAGCAAGAGAATGGTTGCAAGAAACTAAGTTTGGGGTGGCTACAAGGATGTGACATGTCATTCTGGGGTGAGAAAAAGGAAAAAAATAATAATAAAAAGGTTGGAGCCAAAGGCAAAGAAAAGAAAAAAAGAAAAAGAAAAAAAAAGAGAAAGAAATAAAAGAACAAAAATGTCAAAGAAAAAATATCGAAAGAAGGAAAAGGCTGTAGTCACCCAAAGCATAAAGAAAAATGAAAAAAGGAACTTGAGTGGAAATTCGGTATGTTGAAATGTTCATGCTCTCTTAGTTCCTAGGGACTTAAGCCAGTACCTTTGTATATCCTACCCTTAGCCAGGCCCCATTACAACCATGAAAGTCCTTCTGATGTTGCATGCATGTTTTCCGTGGGAACCATTTTGAGATGAAAATCAAATTCATGGGAAGTGTTCTTGAAAGGTGAAATTGAGTGAAATGTTGATTGCCTAGAGAAAATTGAGCGATTGAGTGAAACACTAAACTCCCTTGTGAGGAAGGCAGTTGTTTGAATTTGGTGATCTCCCTTTTGTGTGTAACTTGGATCCCTTGCTTAGATTAATGATTGCTTGAATGATAAAATTCTCAATTGTTTAGAGTGAATGCATGTGGGGATTGCTTTGTTTGAGAAAGGGGTGATTATTGAAGAAAAAAAATATTTTGATGAAGTGCTTGAATTTGTGCAAAGTTGATTGAATCCCTTAAGCTTGCCATGTCTTGAGTCTTTTTAAGTTTTTGAGTTTTAGTTTACTTGGGGACAAGCAAAGTTTAAGTTTGGGGTATTTTGATCAGCCTCTGGCTCATCTAGTTTTATGACTAGTATGACCGTGGTTTTGTGCTAATTATATCTCATTTTCACCCAAATTAGACTTGATTGTCTTCAAGCAACATTTTGAGTCTGTAAAGTATTTTTAGGCTAATTTAGTTAGTTTTGAGTCAAATAAAGCATTCACTGCTATTTCCTATTGTTTCAGGTTAAAATAAAGCACTTAGAGCCAAAGGAATGAAGAAACAATGGAAAAATGCAATTCTGGAGGATTCGCCTCGCGAGAGTCTGTTCGCCTCGCGAGCCTGAAAACCAGCACGAGCAGCAACAGTCACCCTCTCTGGTTCGCCTCGCGAATCATGTTTAGCCTCGCGAGATAGCGACTGTTCATATGATTCGCCTCGCTAAACATGTTTCACCTCGTGAGCGATCGCAACCCAGAATCTGTATTTATATCTGTTTTGGGGTAGAACTGATCATCTTTTCTTCTATTCTTCTTTTCTTTTCATAGTGCGGCTACAAGTAGGTTTAGGTTTATTTTGGTAATGGAGAACTAGTCTCCTTGATTAGTCTACTGTAATCGATTTCCACCGCACTTGAGGTTATGTAATTCCTGTTTTGTTTGCTATTCTCTTTTCAATGTTATGCTATATATTTCTGTTTGTTTAATTCAGGAGTGTATAGTGTTGTGTTGATTTATTTCGGTGATGTTATGTTCCTATATTGAATCGCGTTTGTTTAATTCGCGTGTGTTCATTCATGTTTGTTTAGTTCATGAGGGCTTAACCCCGTTTTTTTAATTCGGGAATAGGAACATATATCTGTAGTAGTGATTTCGTTTGTTAATTGTTGCTACAACTGAAAGGGGATTAGAATCTGCTTAGGGCTTGGAATTACATGAACCGATGATAGTTGTGAAATCGAGAACAGTAGATTAATCGTTTTTAGCTATTTGATAACCTTTTCAACTGCTATGTTTTATTGTTCTGTTTTTGCATTGTTTTCCATTTGCAATTCAAACCAACCCCCCCAAAAAAAACTGATTTTTGTGACAAATAACACTTCAAGAGTCCTTGTGAGATGACATCCGAGTTGTCGCCCTAAACTACAGTTTTAAAAACCGCTCGTTCTCTAAACGCGTTCAAAAATTGGTGATGGAGTTGAAGCAGCACCGGAGACCTCAGCTACCTATTTGTCACCTTCCACTGTAGAACAATCGGTGATGGAGTTCAAGCCTCTGGATTTTGCACCATGGCCAGTCCAAGAGGTTGAACCCCGATTTTATTGGGAGGACTTTATTGACAAGGTTGACAAGGAAGTCAATTGTGACCTGAGAGGGAGTGAGAAGTCCGCCACACTTGGCGGAGGTACCATGATTATCAGGCGCCCGCTCTCATACTTATGCTGTAGGCCATGGGATCCGGGAGGATTATGTTACAATTTGAGCATTTCGTGGCCACTGTATCACAGACAGTGGGATCCTGGTGGAACCGCCCCAATGAGTTTTCTTAAACCCTTTCTCTTTAGTTTACTTTCATGTTCTTGTTAGTTTCTGCTTGCTTTGTTTTGTTTTGTTTTCTTTTAGCTCCTGAATAATTTGAGAAGATCGGGAGTATGTGTGTTGAGTCTTGTGTTGGCAAGTTTGCTGGATTTTAATTGAATTTGCATAGATGATTGCATGTTATGTGTTGACTGTTTCCCCCTAGGTTGAAAAAAAAAATTTGTTTTTGAAAATTGATCCCCACTTGAAAAATTGAAAACTGAACTTTGAGAGATTTTGTTGTGATGGAATGATTTATGATAAGTTTGGGGTGAAGGGAAGCACACACTAGGGATAGAATCTCGGTCAAACAATTTGTAAAATTGTCCAGGTGAGGATTTGAGCCTCCAACATGTTTTTAACTGTGTGAAATCACTTTTGAGTTGGACTTTCCTGAATTTGCTTGAATCTCTTTATGTTTTGCATGTTTATGTGTTTGCTTCAAATGATTTAGGCATTTTCTTTGTAAATAACCACTTAGCCTAAAAATAACCATCCCTAATGCATGTTCCTTAGTTAGCCCCAGTGAGCCTAATTAGCCTATTGTTTCTTGTTGACCTTATGTTATAAGCTAAAATCTGGAAAACCATGTTAACCCGATCTTAGGATTAGGAGAGCATGGAATCTTAGCAAGAGATTCGTTGCAAGAAACTAAGTTTGGGGTGGCTACAAGGATATGATGTGTTGTTTGGGATTGAGAAAAAGAAAAAAAAATAATAAAAAGGTTGGAGCCAAGAGAAGAAAAAAAAAAGAAGAAAAAAAGGAAGGAAAAAAAGGTCAAAAAGACTATTTGAATAAAAAGGTTGTAGTCACCCAAGCATAAAGAAAATTGAAGAAAGGAACTTGAGTGGAAATTCAAAGTGTAAAAAGTTCACGCTCTCTTAGTTCCTAGGGACTTCAGTCCAGTACCTTTGTATATCCTACCCTTAGCCAGGCCCCATTACAACCATAATAGACCTTTTGATGTTGCATGCATGTTTTCCGTGGGAATCATTTTGAGATGAAAATCAAATTCATGGGAAGTGTTCTTGAAAAGTGAAATTGAGTGAAATGTTGTTAGCCTGACAAAAACTGAGCGTATGAGTGAAACACTAAATTCCCTTGTGAGGAAGGCGGTTGTTTGAATTTGGTGATCTCCCTCTTGTGTGTAACTTGGATCCCTTGCTTTGATTAATGATTGTTTGAATGATGAAATTCTCAATGGTTTAGAATAATTGAAAGTGGGGATTGTTTTGTTTGAAAGGGGGGGACATTGAAGGAAAAAAGTATTTTGATGAATTGCTTGAAATCTGTGCAAAGTTGATTGATTCCTTAAGCTTGCCATGTCTTGAGTCTTTTTAATTTTTGAGTTTTAGTTTGCTTGGGGACAAGCAAAGTTTAAGTTTGGGGTATTTTGATCAGCCGATGGCTCATCTAGTTTTATGGCTAGTATGACCGTGGTTTTGTGCTAATTATATCGCATTTTCGCCCAAATTAGACTTGATTGTCTTTAAGCAACATTTTGAGTCTGTAAAGTATTTTTAGGCTAATTTAGTTAGTTTTGAGTCAAATAAAGCATTCACTGCTATTTCCTATTGTTTCAGTTTAGAATAAAGCACTTAGAGCCAAGGGAATGAAGAAAATAATGAAAAAATGCAATTCTGGAGGATTCGCCTCGCGAGAGGATGCTCGCCTCGCGAGCCCGAAGACTAGCACGATTAGCAACAGTCACCCTCTCTGGCTCGCCTCGCGAAAGAGCGACTGTTTATAAGATTCGCCTCGCGAAACCTGTTTCGCCTCGCGATCGACCGCAACCCAGAATTTGTATTTATAGTCTGTTTAGGGCAGAACTGAGGGATCTTCTCTTCTCTTCTTCTTTTCTTTTCATAGTGCGAAATTAGGTTAGGTTTATGTTTGTAATGGAGAGCTAGTCTCCCTTGATTAATCTATTGTAATCGGGTTCCGCCGTCACTTGAGGTTTTGTAAATTCTGAACTTTATGCTATTCTCTTTCAATACTTGTTTTATATGTTCTGTTTGCTTAATTCAGAATCGTATAGAATAGGTGTTGATTTATTTCGATGATTGTGTGTTCCTATACTTAATCGCGTTTGCTTAATTCGCATGTGTTCAATCATGTTCGCTTAGTTCATGAGTGCTTCACCCCGTTTGCTTAATTCGGGAATAGGAACATATATCTCGTAGCATTGGTTTCGCTTGTTAACTGATGTTACAATCGAAAAAAGAGTAGAATCCGCTTAGGGCTTGGATTTATATGAACCAATGATAGTGGGAAACCGAGAACAGTAGGTTAATCATTTCTTAGCTATTTGATAATTCTTAGTTTGCATTATTTTCTGCTTTGTTTTCTTTGTTTAAATTCAAATCCAAAACCCCCCAAAATCTGACTTTTCTGATAATAGCAACCCAAGAGTCCTTGTGAGACGATACTCGAGTTGTCGCTCCCTATCTACATATTTTGTAAACCGCTCGCTTTTTGGCGCGTGCGAGACAGCGCGTTCAAAAATTGGTGATGGAGTTCGCCGTTGCCGGGGACTCTTGTTGTTATTAACAGAAAATTACAATAAAAAAAAATCTCTTTGCTGAATTAGTTTTGTCTGCTTTGTCTGGTTGTGAATTTTAGTACGCCCCATGGATAATTATATGCAAAATTATGTGCCGAATGTTTATTATGAGCAACCATACATGTATTATCATGATTTTAGTAAACAACCACCATGAATATGTTATCCTAACTCTTCTGGAAGTTATGAGTTTAGCAGTGATTTTTACATGTTTGGAGTGAATGATTATTCTAACCAACATAGTGGAGGACAGGGCGTTTTGGATGAGATAGCTTCTTTGGTGCATCAAATGGTAGTAAGCCAGCAATATCAGCCTGACCCCACAATATGCCAACTCAGTCTGGAAGAAATGATACAACGGATGGAAGAACAAAATCTTGAATCCCAACAGATGATAGAAGCTGAATCTCAGAAGTTGGCCATCCAACTTTTATTTTTCATTAGCAGGGTATCTATAGAAAATATTGAGCATTGATAATCGATTATAGGAACAACATAATCGATTATCTACTTTCTGTTTTCTCAGTTTGCTGTTTCAGAAGCCCAATAATCGATTATTACCATGCAATAATCGATTATATTGGCTCAATAATTATTTATCCTGATGAAATAATCGATTATTTGCTGTCTGATTATCATTTTGTTGTTACAGAAACCCAATAATCAATTATGACCATGAAATAATCGATTATATTGCTTCAAAATTCAACTTTTAGTTGTTTTAATCATCTCTAATCAATACTAAACCTCCAAGTAATTCTTAGAACTTCAACTTAATTCTAGAAGAAGGTTTCTCATTTGGTGGTATGGCATATAGTATTTATATACGTGCCTGTGTAGTATTATATGTCATACTGATGAGAGCGGATGATTTATTTTACAGAATCATGGCTCGAGGAAGAGGACGTTCAACCAACAGTGGTGACAGAACTCCGAAAAGAATCATAGGAGCTGTCAACAATGACACCAATGGAGGAGAGTCATCTACAACTCCCAATACCATGGAAACGATAGCTGCGACTATGCTATTACAAACCCAGCAGAATGCTGAGATGTTGCAGATGAATAGAGAGCACCTGGAATTCAAGAATCGGAGGAGGGCTGCAACAACTGAAGATGCCGGATTGGCTACTTTTCTGAAAGGGAAGCCACCTCAATTCCGAGGAGAGTATGACCCAGAGAAGGCTGAAAGGTGGGTACAAGAAATATAAAAGCTATTTGAAACTGTGCGCTGCAGTGATGATAGGAAAGTGACTTATGTTGCTTTCATGCTAACTGAAGGAGCAGAGTTTTGGTGGAATGGAAAGAAAAGATTATCGGAAGTCGAGGGAAGAAACACTAACTGGCAGCTATTCACTGACTATTTCTTCGAAAAACATTTTCAGCATCTAGTTCGGTGCGAGGAGGAAAATGAATTCACAAACCTCAAACAAGGCAATATGTATGTAGGTGATTATGCATCACGTTTTGAGGCATTGATTATGTTTTCAGAGTAATATCAGAAGTTCCCGAATGAGGATTGGCAATGTAGAAGATTCGAGGAAGGACTCAAATGAGCTGCAGAGGGATGTGGTGTCTCCGACATTCTAAGTTTCCCGGATCTGGTGGAGAGATGCAATGCTATTGAAAGTATAATCTGAGGATGGCCAATGAGCAGAAACAACTGAGGAGTGGAGGTCCTAACCGATCAAATTTTCAGAGGCAAGAAGGAAGTCATTCTCAGTGGAGACAGAGACCATATGCTAGACCAGTGCAGACACCTGCATCAGCACCAGTGGCTAGAGTGGGTCAGCAACCGCAAGACTTAGTTTCCTTTAGATGTGGAGGATCGCATTATGCTAGAGACTGTATGAATAGGCTTAGTTGTTTCAACTGTGGAAAACTAGGTCATATGGCACGAGACTGCAGACAGCGGTTTGTGCAACAACCGGCAGCTGTGGGAAGAGGAGCTGGAAACAATTGAGGTGGAGCTGGAAGAGGAGTTCCAGCAGCAAGACCAGAAGTGGCTACACCTCAAGTCACTGGAATAGCTTTTACCGTGAGGGGAGCTGAATCCTCTCAATCTGCTGATCTTATACAAGGTATGTGTTTGATAGCTGGTAGGCTCTCGTATGTGTTGTTTGACACAGGTGCTACGCATTCTTTTATTTCGCATGAGTGTATGGATCATTTAAACTTAACCATTTCTAAATTACCGTATACTCTTACAGTATCTACTCCAACCAGTAATCCTTTGACTACTATGTCTGTTTGTTTACAGTGTCCTATAGTTGTTGAGAATAGGACATTTATTGTAGACCTTGTATGTTTGCCTATGCAACAGATAGATGTTATTTTTGGCATGGATTGGCTTTTGGCTAACCATGTAGCGCTAGATTGTTCTAGCAAAACTTTATCATTTCTCGAACCTTCTAGTATAGTATCTGCCAATGAAGGAGTTTCTATTAGGAGTGACAACTCTCAGCAGTTTGTGATGCTTTTCGCAGTGGAGGCTGATGAGACTCCGAGCATAGATTTTATGCCTATTGTGAGAGAGGTTCCTGAAGTTTTCCCTTCAGACATTCCAGGTTTGCCACCGGAAAGAGAAGTTGAATTCACTATAGATCTCGTACCAGGGAGAGGACCTATATCTATAGCACCCAATCAGATGTCACTGGTTGAGTTGGCGGAGTTGAAGAAATAATTGGATGACATGTTAGGGAAAGAGTTCATTAGACCGAGTGTTTCGCCTTGGGAACACCGGTGTTGTTTGTTAAAAAGAAGGATGGAAGTGCTAGGTTGTGCGGATTACAGACAGTTGAACAAGGTAACAATTAAGAACAAGTATCTATTGCCTAGGATATATGATCTGATGGATCAATTGAAAGGAGAAGCAACGTTTTCCAAGATTGATTTGAGGTCTGGATACCATCAGATTAGAGTAAGGAAAGAACATATACCTAAAACAGCTTTTAGGATGAGGTATGGGCAATACGAGTATTTTGTTATGCCTTTCGGTGTAACTAATGCGCCAGCCATGTTCATGGATTATATGAACAGAATTTTCAGACCGTTCCTCTATAAGTTTGTCGTTTTGTTTATCGACGATATCCTTATATATTCTCGTATGCGAGAAGATCATGAGGAACATTTGAGAGTAGTGTTACGAGTTTTGAAGAATAGGAAGCTTTCTGCCAAACTTTCTAAGTGTGAGTTTTGACTGGAGGAAGTTCAGTTTCTAGGTCATGTGATCAATAAATATGGAATAGCAGTAGATCTAGCTAAGGTTGAGGCAGTTCTTAAGTGGGAATGACCTAAGTCAGTAAGTGAGGTACAGAGTTTCCTAGGACTAGCTGGATATTATCGGAGGTTTATAGAAGGGTTCTCGAAAATTGCGTTTCCTATGACGCAGTTGACAAGAAAGATACAACTTTTATATGGATAGATAAGTGTGAGCAGAGTTTCCAAGAGTTGTGAGATAGGTTGACTACATCACCTGTGTTGACTTTACCCGATCCTTTAGGACAATTCGATGTATACTGTGATGCGTCATACCAAGGTTTGGGATGTGTGTTGATGCAAGAGGGAAGATTTGTGGCGTATGCTTCCCGACAGTTGAGAATTTATGAGAGGAATTATCCGACTCATGATTTGGAATTAGCAGCAATAGTGTTTGTATTGAAGTTATGGCGACACTTTCTGTATGGAGCAAAGTTTAATGTTTTTAGTGACCATAAGAGTCTGAAGTACCTGTTCGATAAAAAAGAATTGAATATGAGACAGCGCAGATGGATGGAATTTATGAAGGACTATGATTTTGATTTATTGTACCATCCTGGAAAGGCGAATGTTGTAGCGGATGCTTTGAATACGAAATCTTTGCATGTATCCGCTATGATGGTTAAAGAGTTGGAATTACTGGAACAGTTCAGAGATTTGAACTTAGGGATGGAGTTGGTTGAGGATAAAATTTGTTTAAGTGTGATCTTTATTAGTAGTGATTTTATGAAGGAACTTAAGGATAAACAAGTTCAAGATCTATATCTTCAGGAGATAAGTAAAGGGATAGATGAGGGTAAAGTTTCTGAATTTTGTAGAGGAACAGATGGTGTGTTAAGGTTTAGAGATAGAACATGTGTGCCAGAGGATGCAGAACTTAGGAAGATAAGTTTGGAGGAAGCACATAAGAGTAAGTTGAGTTTTCATCCTGGATCCACTAAGACGTATCAGGATTTAAAGAAAATGTTTTGGTGGACAAGGATGAAGAAAGAAGTAGTGGAGTATGTTTAATCTTGCCTGGTGTGTTAGAAGGCTAAGATTGAACATCAAAAGCCGGCAGGCTTATTACAATCTTTAGATATCCCAGAGTGGAAATGGGATATCATAGCTATGGATTTTGTGGTCAGATTACCACAAACTCCTAAGAAGCATGGTATGATTTGGGTTGTCATTGATAGGTTGACGAAGTGTGCTCACTTCTTACCTATTGGTAAAAGTAATAGTTTGGTGAAGTTAACCCAGATTTACATCAAGGAAGTTGTTAGGTTGCATGGAGTGCCATCGAGCATTGTCTCAAACCGAGATCCTATATTCACATCTATATTTGAGAGACAATTGCAAAATGCCTTGGGGAAAAAGTTAAGAATGAGTTATGCTTATCATCCCCAAACGGATGGACAATCAGAAAGGACGATTCAATCATTGGAGGATCTTTTGAGAGCTAGTGTTTTTGGAACACACTGGTAGTTAGGATGAGTTCTTGCCATTGATTGAATTTACTTATAACAATAGTTTCCGCAATAGTATTGGAATGGCACCATATAAGGCTTTGTATGGCAGAAAGTGTAGGACCCCATTATGTTGGTATGAAACTGGTGAGAACCAAGTTTTGGGTCCAGATGTGGTGCAACAAACTATGGAACAAGTCAGAAAGATAAGGGAAAAGATGAAGGAAGCACAGGATAGGTAAAGGAGCTACAGTAACAAGAGGAGGAGACCATTAGAATTCCAGGAGGGTGATCACGTGTTCTTGAGAGTTACTCCAAAAACTGGATTTGGCAGAGCTATCAAGTCCAGAAAACTTACTCCTCGATTCATTGGACCTTTTCAGATTCTTCAACGGATTGGTCCAGTAAATTACCATATTGCCTTACCAACTAATCTTTCCAAACTTCATGATGTCTTTCATGTCTCTCAGTTGAAAAAGTATTATCATGATCCTCCTCATGTTATTGAATCTGAGTCTATACAACTACGAGAGAATCTAGAGTATAAGGCTTTACCTGTAATGATAGTAGATAGAGAGATTAAGGAGCTTCGCGATAGACAAATTCCTTTGGTTAAGGTCATATGGGATGAAACTATTGGAGATGCTACTTGGGAACACGAGGCAGATATGCAAAAACAATATCCACATCTTTTCTAAGGTACGTAAATTCCGAGGACGGAATTTTTTTTTTTCCGAGGGGTAGTAATGTAACAACCTGATTTTAATTACGCTGTTTAACCTGTTAAAATATAATTATTTATATTTTAAACTGAGATCAATAAAATTATTTTAAATAAAATAAAATCATATTCATAATCTATCTTATGGTAGAGGGTTACGGTGAAACTTTGGGTTGAAAATTCAGACGGAGCCCGGTCTGCGTTTTCACTGACAATAAGATTTTGCTTAGAAGAAAC
The DNA here is from genome assembly GCA_030762895.1 of Sophora flavescens. Classification (NCBI taxonomy): domain Eukaryota; kingdom Viridiplantae; phylum Streptophyta; class Magnoliopsida; order Fabales; family Fabaceae; genus Sophora; species Sophora flavescens. Next base: position 20,364,068 of record CM061069.1, read on the forward strand.
CCTAATTTCGACTCGTGAACGAAACCATTAGTTTTTATATTTTGTTCCGGAGTATTTCCAAGTTTCGAAAAAATTCATTAGGAATAAAATAATAATAATTTTATTCAGCTGTATTCTTTAAGAAAACGTGTAAAACCTAAGTCGGGGGATAAGTCGGGTAAACGATGGAGTCAATTATGGAGCTAAGGTATTATGAGAGATTAATGTAGCAGAGAGGACAAGGAAGCCGGCATTAAATTTTAGTAATCGGGAATTTTCAAGTGAAACGACCAAAATACCCCTAAGCTTGACCTAATCGACGCCGAGTTAAATTTTAAGGAACCAAGGTTAGTTTGTGTGGACAAGGAGAAGCCACACTATTCATTTAATATGAGCCACAGGATTATAATCATGGTTAGCAACATAACCCTAGTTAAGTTAATTGTTAACCATAGTTAACTATTATATTAACTAAATAATCACAAAACCCATTAATCTAAAACCTAAGAACCAAACAAAGCCTAAAATCTTGCCTATAAATACCCTCCAAACCCCCCCCCCCCCCCCCCCTCCTTCATCTCTTTCATTTTCTTCACAAAAACACATGAGCTCCATTTTTCTTCTCCTTCTTGAAGTCATTTTCCTCCTATTTCATGATTTTACATTCCTAGATCTAGAACTTCAAATAATTATAGAAAATTATAGAAAAATCCTTTTAATGTGAAACTAATTGCTATGATATCTAAAAAACACCTACTATCATCATCTAAGAGCTTGTGATCAAAATCATTTTCCTTCCCTAATTGCTTCAGTGGGCCGAAACTGTGTTAGAAAAGGGGTTTAGTGTTTTTGTTTCATTTTGAAATCTAATGTTTGATTTAAGCTCTCTACTATGTATATTATCTAAATCCAAGAGCTTGAATCAAAAGGAAATTTCCAACCTATTTTCTCTATGTTGGCCGAAACTTACCCGAAGTGGTTGGATAATTTTTAGTTCATATTTTCAATTTATAGCATTTTATCCTTACTATCTAAGACCTAAGTAGTTAGTATCCAAAAGATTAGAATGAGAAAATGATCCTAGCCCTAATTGGAATTGAATCGCCAAACCTTGCATAAAGTGGGCATAGTTAGTTTTGTTGAGTAATTTGTTGATTATGTTGTTTGGTTTAAGGTGAAACTGTTGAGCTCTGGTGTGATAACGAGGAACGCCAGATTTGGGATTCCGGTGATAACTTAGGTGGGGGAAAGAATCATTCTACCGTCGGAATCGATAAGTAGTATATTCTATAATAATTGTGTAGGGCGACCTAAACCCTACTAATAGTCGAGTAATCGACAAGACCAAAATCACATGGGAAACCTTTTCTGTAAAACCAATGTGATTTTGGGATTGTAAGTTTATCGACATTAGGTTGATTTTAAGTATTTGATGATGTCTGACTTTATGTTATTGAAATTATTGTGATATGTTGGTATAGGTATTTCATTGCATGTGACGTATTATTTCTTGCAACCTCTCTATCAAGTGTTTCACTCATCCTCACTTAGGTGTTATTTACTCTCAACTCCAATCACAATGCACTCCCCAATCCTAATCTTGACAAGATGCTAAGAAAATACATCACAAATGTCAATGCAACACATATCGTGAGGTCTTTTATTTGGATGTAATGGGGCTAAGGCGGGGGTGGATAAAATCAAGGATATAGGCTAAACTACCTTGACTTCAAAGAATGTGGACCCTTGGGGCTTCCATTGCTTAGCTAATACACAAGAACATAAGCATTCTTTCTTCTTGTTTTTTTTTTTTTTGTTTTCTTTTTCATCACTTCTATTTTTGCCTTTTTATCACTTTTTTGTAACCTTTCTTTGTTACGTTTTCTCTTTGGATTTTTATATTTTTCTTTCTTTTTTTTTATTTCTTTCAAACTTTGTTTTTTTTTCATAGTAGGCATCTTTAGTGACCTACTCCCACCCCAAACTTAATTTGCTTACTTGTCCCTAAGCAAGAGAACAACCCCAAACTTAAGTCCAAGCATTCCTCTGAGCCAAAATAGTGGGACAAAATTGTTTTTCTATTTTTGGCTTGTAATGTACTATCATGACAAGAAAAAATAGGCTAAGGCTCACGTGGGCATAGAAATGGCAAATGACAGGATAGCAATTATGGCCCTGGGTTTAAACAAAAAATTATTGCCTTTATCAATTATGCATATGCAAAAACATTGCTACAGAGACAAGCATCAAGGCAAGAAAAAGTGAGAATATGCAAGTGATGGATAAGCACACATGAAAGAAATCAAGTCATCTGGATTATGTGACAGAGTGGTTGGGCTCAAAAGCTCACAGTTTAGGATCATGTGCAAGAGAAAATCCATACATCCAACATTGCACATTCATAGTATGAAAGATTGTCAACAAACAAGTCACAAGGATAAATGGTCTCAATGAAATCTTATGCTCAACTAGTACATAATGCATGATGCTAGAAATCTCAGTCAAGCAAAAGTGTCATGCTAACAAGGAAATCTACACAAAAACCATTCTTAATGACAAATTTATGTAATTGTGAATTGCAAAGTAAAGAGGGTAAAAAAAAATAAAGAGTTAAGAACACCCCCTTTCTTCTGTACATGGGTGAGGCATCTGTAAAAAAAAAAAAAATTACACGGGTCCGCGCTCAGCACTAGAAAGATGCACTTAGCACCCACAGTGCAGTATTTTTTGCTGATTATGGCTTCTGTGTGCGCTCAGCGCTCACAGTAGCACCCAGCACCTACAGAGGGTCAATTTCACCATTTTATTGTGTCATTTCTCCCCTTCCTTTGGTCCTTTTTCCTTAGATGTGCCTGCACAACAATTCAGAGTAGTTACACCACATTACATGGCCTACACAACAAGGAATCACTCAACAATTCAATGGATTATTTATGTTTTTCATGATAAGGAATAAGAGAACATAAATGCAAGAAGAAAATGCTTGGGTTGCTTCCCAAGTAGAGCTTTTTTAACGTCACTAGCTTGATGCCTGATTATTTGCTGCTCAAGGTGGTTTGAAGGATGAGAAGAATGGTAACTTGTTGTTGCTTTTCTTGCCACCACTCCTCACATTGTTCTCAATGTCAAACATTGGTGTATTCCCCTTATTTGATGAATGATCCTCTATTGGCCAAAGTGATTGGAATTGATATGACCATTGAGACTTCTTCTTTTTCATTCTTTTTCCATTGCTCTTCTTTTTCTTCCGATGTTCATCCTTAGAAATTTTATGCACCTCTTGACTTTGCACATAGTGAACTTAAGCATGGATAATTGATGAATTCTCCATAGGTTCCCTATCAAATATCTTCACAACCATTTGTTCTTCATTCACCTTCAATACAAGCTCTCCTTTTGATACATCAATCACGGCACCGACTGTAGCTAAGAAGGGTCTCCCAAAAATTAAAGGAATGTTCACATCTTCCTCAATATCCAGGATAAAGAAATCCATGGGACATATGAACTTTCCTACTTTCACAAGCAAGTCCTCCACCTGTAACACCCCCCTCGGGCATTACTTCGTAACACGTGCAGAAATAAATTAAAAGGTTATTTACTGGTTGCTTTCGGAAAATTAGTTTACTTTAAGTCAGAAAATTCAGGTGTAAAAATTTTCTTTCTGAATACTTCATCAAAGTGACACACACATTATAAAAGTAAAATCACGTTATGCATGACGATACACATAAACTGGTTTCATTCATAAATCAGGCCACTACAACATATAAGTTTTCTTGAAATTATTTTCATACTGAGAAATTTCAAACCATACCAAGGGTTTCAGAATCCCATAAATCGATTTTCTCAAAATTACACAACACAAGGAAGAATCCTAAGCTGGTCACTCTATAAAACATCTAACGGAAGAACTCTGTAGTTCTCACCACTATTACCAACCTCCGCAAGGATTGGGATTAGTATCCCCAATTGAAGTTAAGACTTCCTCTGCATCATCTACTATCAGTACCAAGGTACAAAGCAATAACGAGTAAAACCTGATATATTGTAAGGCTGAGACACCAATATATGGATATAAGCATGATAACTACATGTGTGACACACAAAACATCATATAGGCATATGTAGTCATACAACATAAACTTCTCAGAAATAACAAGTAATTTACCAATGGGTTTCATACCCGAACAGTCATTGTTCTTTATAAAAAGATTAATGACACATCACAGTTCAACATCTAATTTTTATACCCAATCTCCAGAGATTCCAAACTTCTTTTCACTTGAGCTGATCAGGCTCTTACATGGCACGTAGGCAACAGAAGAAACAATGGTCAACACAACATGGCACACTCTCCAACTTCTTGGTACAATGGTCAACACGAAACATAGAACATTGTCCGAACTCCTGGCATAATGGTCAACACAATACATGGCACATCGTCCAAAACTCCCGGTACGATGGTCAACACAGAACATGGCACATTACCCATCAAGGCACAATGGTCAAGGCGAGAAATGGCGCATCGTTCAAAACTCATGGCGCGATTGTCAACACGGCATATGGCGCATCGTCCAAAACTCATGGCACGATGGTCATCATGATAAATGGAACATTTGTCCATAAAAAAAAAAACATTGTCCATTAAGGCACAATGAAAAGTCATGTCATGAATACCTTGTCCGTCAAGATATCATGATTAACAAATACATCGTGACATGAATATAATAAAGATATCATGATTAACAAATACATCGTGACATGAATATCATAAAGATATCATGATTAACAAATATGTTATTAGGTAAAACTCATTTACAGAAAATCCTTTCTGTTGTAACTCTTTTATAAAACATCAAATCATATTGAAATCCATTTTCTTTTGGAAACTCCTTTTCCCGAAATAACGTTAAATCTTCGTAAAATCATTTATAATATAACTTCCTTTATAAAATCATCAAATTACTAAAAAACTCATTTTCTTCTGAAAATATTTCTCCGAGAAACTCTAATTATTGAAAAAGAAGTTATCTTAAACTAAATCCATGTGTGAATGATTACTGCTATTTTTAAGAATGCTTTCCATAAATATTTTCGGAATTAACCATCGTTTATCATTTTAAAAACGTTTAAGTTGAAATTTGACTTTTCCTCTTAGAATAATTTTTTGTAAGATAGAAATTAAGTTATTTTCGAAGATTATTTTCTCAAAATAACTTTTTATAATATTTTGGAATTTCACACGTAAAAATTAGCAGTGCTAAAATAATTTCACGGTTACGTCCTCACTGTGACTCAAAGATCACTCCTACACCGTTAAATCATTAAAATAATAGTATTTCAACTATTTCTCATTTTCATCAAATCAAATATTTAAATGATATTATATCCCAATATTTCTCTATTAAATATCGAATATTCTTCATGAAGCTTTTATCTGATTAATTAAGTGAGTATTGACCACTGTCAAGCTTCTCAATCAACAATCCACATCATCAAATATTTCAGATCAATGCTATAGCGGATAGTACAGTTCATATCATGTATTTAAAACATATTATAACGCATAACTACAGATAATCAAACACAAATAAAATAACAGCTTAGCACAGAATTAAACAACCACCACGAATCTCGACCAAATATTATAAATCATACAATAAATCACACATATAATTATCGTGAAAAATCCCTCAAATCCACATCAGGGATTCAAGTTTTGTTTCACGAACGGTTTTCCGATTTGGATCCGGTTTCCTTCGCACAGCTTAGAACAATCAAACACAGATTTATCCTTCACAACCAATCACAAACAAAATTAACAAAATCAAACAGCAAAACTCTCCTAAACCATATGATATGATTCGTCCATGAGGGTTTTATATGGCTAAAAATCTCAAAAATTCACAAGCTCTTGGATTAGTGATCCTTAAGCACTTAAAACACAAGATCAATGATCATAGTTTCAAAATTGAAACAAAATCTTCTAACTCCAATATGAGCTAGGTTCGGCCAAAATATGAAACATAGGCTAGAGATTTTATTTTGATTCAATTGGATTCAATTCATATAGGTAATTGAAAGATGAAATCAAGTGTCAACATCTAAAAAATGAACCAAAATTTCCTCCACCCTCAAAATGAAGGTTTTGGCCTCTTTGAAAGAAAATAGCTAGGGATTGATTTTGATTTCAAGTTTTTAGATCTAGCAAGTAGAAGTATTAAATAGACTAGATCAAGTGTTACTTCACAAAATTGAAGCAAAACCCATAAACTCCCTTTAAGATTAGTTTCGGCCAACACTAGAAAAATAGGGATGAAATTTTCTTTTGATTCATGCTCTTGGATCATGAATATAAAGATGATTACAAGATCATAGAAATTGGTTTCATGATCATAGGATTTTTCTACAATTTTCTAGATATTTTCAAAGTTCTAGATCTAGGAATTGAAAAAGATGATTCATGGCATAAACTTGTGAAATAATTGAAGATTAGAGACAAGAATGATCATGAATAAAGAGGTTACCTCTTGAAGATTGAAGAAAAGCAAGTGAAATGACCAAATCCAAGCAAGATCAAAGGATGTTCTTATGGTTTCTTATGAGTTTATGAAGCAAGTTTACAATAGGAATGAAAATGAAGTCTTCAAGTGTGTATAAGAAGGTGTGGGCTGCACACACTAGGGGCTAGGGAGCAAGGAAGTTTGTCACTTAAGGAACAAGGTACAAATACTTTTAAGGACCATTTTGCAAAACTTAAAAAGTTTAAGGACCAAAATGCAATTTCCAAAGAAATTGTCATCATGACTAGTGACTCCATCCATGACATCATCCACATGGCCTTGTCATGTGTGACTCATTGATATTATCCATTAGCGGTTCCCGGTAATATCGTATTCAGCTCCGTCGATCACCCGACTTAAGATATCGCCCGAATTTAAGATATTATTTCACTTTTTAATGAAATATTTATAAAAATCCAAAATCATTGTAAATTAAATAAAAACCTTAAGTTTTTCGTTCACGAGTAAAAATTAGGTCTTCTGATCAGTATAATTATACTGTTAGTGAACTTGCAGGAAACACAGATCGGGTTCCGTCTGAATTTTCAACCCAAAACTTCCCCGTAACCTTATAAAAATAAGTATAACATGTAAATGACTTTAGTTTATCCAAAGTCATTTTCTAAGTCTCGGATAAGAATATAATCATTTATATAATTATTATCGATATTAGAAAGCCGAAAAATCGGGGTGTTATACCACCACACCATATGGTCTCCTAATTGATCTATCCGCAAGTTGCAAGGAGATCATGGTTGGTTCCACATCATGAATGCCAAGTCTCTTCATCATGGATAATGGCATAATATTGATACTTGCTCCAAGATCGCATAAGGCACTAGCATTTATTACTTCTCCAATGACACATGGTATAGTAAAAGATCATGGATCCTTCAACTTAGGTGGGAGATTTTGTTGGAGGATAGAACTACAATTTTTAGTCAAGGCTATTAGTTCACTTGGTGAAAATTTTCTCTTCTTTGTGAGTCATTCCCTCATGAACTTTGCATATGATGGCATACTCTCTAATGCTTCGGCAAAGGGAATATTTATTTGCAGTTGTTTGAAAATATCCAAGAACCGATCAAACTGCTCTTCTTTCTCTTTCCTCTTCTTCTCAATCGGATATGGAACTTTCACATAAGAAGGGATCTCTTGTGGCTTGTCCCTTTACTTCAATAGCTTATTTTTTGTCTTCCTCAATATAGAATTTTCATCAACTAATTTCAGCTTCTTTTCCTTCCTATCATCTTGAGGTTCCACTTCTTCTTTCCTCTTTGAACTCTCTTCTTTCTCACTAGTATCAACCATCTTTTTGCTCAATACAGAATTTTCAGCATTTTGGCTTATTGCGTGATCAACAACCGGCTCTACTAACTTTCCACTTTGCAACATGATATCTTTGCACTCCTTCTTTGGATTATTAGTAGTATTTCCAGAAAATCTTGCACTTAATGCACTTGAAACTTGTTTAGATAGTTGTCCAATCTGCACTTCAAGATTCTTGATTGATTTCTCGGCATTCTTGAAGTTAGATTGTGTGACTTGAATGAATTGTGCAAGAGTGCTCTCCAACTTGTTCATTCTCTCATCAGTATCACAATGTGGTTGATTTTGGAGTAGTGGTTGTTGTGAAGATGTGTTGTCTTGTGGAGCTTCTTGTGTCCAAGGAAGGTTAGGGTGTTTCTTCCAATTTTGATTGTATGAATTTGAAAAAGAATTCTTCCCTTGTCTTGGAAAATTCCCCATTTACTTTGCTTCCTCTTGAGAACCTAAAGATGATTCACATTTTCCATTCTCATGCTCTCCTCCACAAAAATCACAGCTCATTCCTTGTTGTGCTTGCATTGACCCTAAACTCATGGCATTTAGTTGCTTTGTGATTGCCTCCAATTGATGAGTGATGAGTTTGTTTTGAGCCAAAAGTGCATTTTGAGAATTAAGCTCCAACATCCCCTTCGTTGATGGACCTCCTCTATCATGATTAATGAGATAGTCATTAGAAGCCATAGCTTCAACCAACCTCAAAGATTCCTCCGCGGTTTTTGAATTCATTGAACCTCCCGTCGAGGCATCTAACATGAGCTTTATCCAAGGTCTCAATCCATTACAAAAGATTTGCATTTGTTGAAGTTCATCAAAACCATGATTAGGACACTTCCTTAGGATTTCCATGTAGCGTTCCGAAGCATCATATAAAGTCTCACCATCATGTTGCATAAAGATTGAAATATCTCCTCTCATCTTCACAATCTTTGACGGTGGAAAATACCTTGCCAAGAACTTTTCTTCCAAGTCATCCTAAGTAGTGATACTTCCTCTTGGTTGAGATTGAAGCCAAGCCTTGGCTCTATCTCTCAATGAAAAGGGAAATAACCGCAACCTTATCGCATCATCCGTAGTTCCATTAATCTTGAGAGTCTCACATATCTCTAGAAAATTTGAGACATGACTATTTGGATCTTCGGCATCACTTCCCCCAAATTGATTTTGTTGCATAATATGGAGCAATGCCGGCTTGATCTCAAAATTATTTGTTGCTACCGGTGGTCTAACAATACTTGAATGATTCCGGTTGATTGGACCATTAGAATATTCTCCCAATGTTCTTCGGATACCTTGCACATTTTCAGTCATGATTTATTGTTGAACTTGTGATGTAGAAGAATTTGCTTTTTCCTTGCTTCGCTTCTTCCTTTATTTTGATTCTTTTCGATTCTTCTTTGTCGTCTTTTCAATTTTGGGATCAAATAACAGTCCCCTTGTTGCTTTACCTCGCATACACTACACAAGAATCTCAAAACAAGATGAGAATATCCAATATATCAATTGTTTAACAAAAACAGAAAAATAACAAAGAAAAAAAATGTTCAAATTAACAATGATTTAGCCTTGTTGATATTGAAATCAACAATCCCCAGCAACAGCGCCAAAAACTTGTTGAGATATTGGCAAGTGTACCAAATCGTACAAGTAATAAAGTGAGAGTAGAGTATCGTTCCCAACAAGGATTGTGATCAAGTATCAACATAGCCTAGGCAATAGCTATTTGAACGAATGAATATCATGGTTTCAAGAGATTTTATTATTTTTTGTATTTATAGTTGTCACAACGAAATGAATGAAACAATTGCAATTAAAGGATGAATTCAATATATGTAAAGGCGGTTAGGCATTGGAATCCTTCAATTTTCACCTAATGTAACTTTGTTCAATCCTAATCTCAACCCAATTCATTCTATTGACATTCAAATCACTAACCTAGATTTATCCCTAATTCCTTAGGTGATAATCCTTTTGTTACGAATCAAGAACCCAAATTCCTTAGGTGATGCAAGATTAGAACAAACATTAAGTATTGGATTCACAAGAATGTATTGCAATGAGATTCTATTCCTAGAATCAACATCATAATAGTAATCAACTTCATTTCCAATTCAATAACCAATTTTCCAATTGTGAAATTGAATCTAAAATCAAATCAAGGTTGATCAATCCAAGAAAAGAATTAAACATAGAAGAGATTACTCAAATTGCATGAACATGAATTAAAAAATCAGAGATCAAACATTCATTACATCAAGATCCAATTGAAATCATCCTAACCTAACCTAAGAGATCTAATAACTCATAGTAAAAAGAGAAGAGATAGAAGAACTTGAGTAGGAATGAGTGGAGGAAGCCATTGAAGCTCCAAATCTTGTTCCCAAGCTTGAATCTCCAAAGGATGTAGAGAGAATAAGGTGAATCAGGGTGAAATCACACCTAAAATGAGTGAAAGGCCCTTTCAAATCTGTCAAAAATCGCATTTATACTGATTCTGCATGTCACCCGGCGCCGGGCACCCCTCTGCTGCACGCAACTGCAACTTTCTGTCTTCCCTGGCGCTGGGCGCCCAAACAGCAGCGCTCGCTGTTTACCTTTCTGTCCACGCTGAGTGTCTGGTGCTGCTGTAACTACTGTTTTCTGTTTCCTTTCGAGGCTGAGCGCTCGTTTCCTGAGCTGAGCGCTTGACTTTTATTCCTGCACATTTTCAACATATTTTGAGTATATTTTTCATATAAAAATATCAAAACTTTAATCCAATGAATGTGCACATTTTCTTATCACTTTCATCTACAATTACTAAGATTATTTACAAACTTATTCCTATTTAAACTTACAAACTAACATATATTGCACATTCAACAATATTATATACTATGACTCTTTCGCATTTTTGATGATATAATTGCTTCTTATCCCCTATATTTCTGTATTTTTGTGTGTCTAGTTTATTTACGTTAGAAGACCCGATGAAGGAATATGTTGGTGAGGACTTGGACGGAACTCTGTATGAAACGGAGGTTGCTGAGGAGTTGGATGGAACTCCTTATGAACCAGAGGCGTGAGGTCGAGCTGTGACCTATGGTGATTAGAGTATAGATAGTATGGCCAGTGTGTCTAAGAAGTATTTTTATATGTTTCCGCTAAGTATAAATTTTATTTAAGTATATGCCCGTGAGGGATCCTACTGAGAGGATACCCTCAACAATGTTTTGTATTATGCGTAAAAACATATGTGTATATTCGCATTATAAATAAGGTGTGTTGTTTTTAATAATACAAAGTTATATGCTTATTAACTTAAGTTTTTAATTTTTACGTATTTTCACGTTAAGCACGTGACTAAGTAATTAAATAATAAGGTTTTAATCTAATAACACAACGGGGCACAACGGGGTGTCTCATACCACAGCAGTCACCTTTTAGGTGTTCTAGTACAAAGTAAAAGTGCTTTCCATAAAGTGAACTGAGTGTTGCACTGAAAGAGAAAAGCTCTCTGCTGCAAGTACAAGAAGCCTACTGCTGCAACTCTGATACAACAGCTGCTCAGAACAAAAGTGTACTCTTTTGGAATGCCTTGTTAAAACTCAACGTCCCTAAACATTGAATGCCCACACAGAACGACTCTTTGGCATTAATGGCATCCCAGAAGCTCAAATTAAAGGACACTCTTTCTGAAGTTGTGCCTGACGGATCAATTGATTGAAGTCTTTATACATACCAAACCATGAAGATGAAGAAAAAAATAAGTTGAATATCATTAAGAACACCGAGCAAGAAGCATTTACTCACTTCATTAACTTCTTCATTCTTTCATTGAATATTCATTCAATCATTTGATATTAATTGGCAGTCTTTCATACTTCATATTTATTCCACTCTCTGAGTATGATCTGAAAGATTTGCAAGTTGTATTAATTACACAAAACCTTTACTCCTTACTGTGTTGAGCCTGAATAGGCTAGGTGAGAAAAGAATACTTGTTTAAGTGTTGAGCCTTGAGAGGCTAGGTGTGAAAATACTACTTGTACTATAATCTGATCAGTTATAGTGGAAACTTGGTGCTGTTGAGAACTAGATGTAGCCCTATGGATTTTGGGGCGAACCAGCATAAAACTCTTGAGTGATATTCCTCTTCCCTTATCTCTTTAATTTGCTTAAGTGTTATCTGTTTAAGCTTTTAACTTTGGGAGTTAATATTATGAATATCAATATTTGTTTTCACCTTCTCTGTGTGCGTGTGTGTTATGTCTCAAAATTAGAAGAGTCATCCGCCTAATTTTTTGTTGCTTTATTTTTGCTTGTTGTGCCTACAAAAATAATTTTCAAAGTTTCCTAAAAAGTTGGTAAACACAATTCAACCCCCCTTCTTGTGTTAACTTTGGTTATTTCAACTAACACGCGACTTACTCATTAATCGCAAGAGAAAACACCAAGAATTTTAATGAGGTTCAAGGGGAGGGAGAGTAAAGGGTTTCTAATGCACAAAGATTGAGAAAAAGTGTCAAAATGAGGGTTATGGCTCATAACCCTCTAAAATCAGTGTTTTTGTGCTGTCAGGAATGACCAGGGGGTCGTGCTCAATTGTGCAAGGTCGTTCTCAATACCAGCAGGGGGTTGCGCTAAAAGAACAAGGGGACCGCTTAAACGAGCAGGGGGTTGTGCTCAATTGAGCACGGTCGTGCTCAAATGAGCAGGGGGGTCATGCTGAATGAGAAAGGGGTAAGCAAAAACACTGTCAAACGTTCAAATTCCGACACGGCCGTGCTCAAATGAGTAGGGGGCGTGCTCATGTGTCAGAAAGAGATTTTTTATCAGAAAATACCCCTAACCATTTTTACTCATCTTAAAAAATTTTCCTGATAATCTAGTGCAAAAACATCAATTATAAGCAACATATATTCATTAAAACAACCACATATAAGCATGGGGGTGAAAAACAGGGTGTTACAATGACGACGACTGAGCATAGCCCATTAGGGAAATTTCAATGGCACTAGAGCGAGGTGAAGATAGTGTTTTCCGCTAGCCTGGACAAAGAGGGAGATAGTGATGGAGTTTCATTTTCTTCAGCATCGGTTTTTTTCTTTTTTCTTTTTTTTTTTTAAAAAACTTAGACCCTGTTTGAAGCACCAGATTGATTCGACGGTCTAGAAAAATGAAAAGGAAGCTGCCTTTCCCACACAAAAGGCAGGCAATCATAATGCGATAATTTCTCAAAGCATGAAGAGTAGATTCAACCACCCCCCATACAATGCCCGCTGTATGGTGAATACTAAATCCAAGCACTCATTCGCTAATTAGTCAAAAGTCTATCATGCAATACCTTCCAAAGATGCACCAACATACAGGGTCGGACACACTCTTTGTTTACGGTATGCAGATGCACACCCTCAATTTTAAAATATTTTTATAGTACCTTTATAATCATATATTTGTGCCCCTAATAATTATACAAAATTGCACCCATGCCACTCATTTGTCTTACTCTACACTATGGACCACTCAAGTCACACTACCAAGACCCACATGATCAGGACCCACACAAACACAACAACACCTTAATCGTTGAACCCAGCAAAACCGCCACCCTATGCTAGACGTCCGACGCGGCGACACCGACCCCTGCCGTCAGTCCAGCCTTCCGCGACCGACGACCCTCTACCTTTCTCTCTCTCTCTCGTTACTCATCTCTTAGACTCGTACAACCCTCTGCCTTTCTCTCTCGTCACTCATCTCTCATAGCGCAGCGTCGCCGTCCAAGATTGAGCACAATCGTCGTCGATCGAGAATGAACACTGCCATCTGTAGTCTATACCTTTCTGGTTTCTCTCTCTCTCTCTTCATATTCAATTGCTTTCTTCAAACTGCTTCACCCACATGGGGGTTAATTTGTAGTTTGTATGCTTCAAACTCGAGATTGGGGTTAATTTGTTTCACCCACATCTGCTTCTATGCCTCTACCATCAAATTGGGGATTATTCTACATCTTATTCTTATGATAGTAATTTAATAGTATAGTGTTAAAATTTATGGTTTTGTAATAACTATATTATTTCATCAAATTGATTGGTTAGACATTAAATTAAATGTATTAATTTAGTTTCTTTAATTGCAAGCGATAATGGAAAAAAATTTGAAGTGGAAATTACCATCAAATGAGCAACCGTTTTCATTGAAATCTTCTGAATCAAGTCTCCAACAACAAAGGATTGAAATTAATTTAGAAGAGTTGCCAACAGATCCAGGAAAGCGAATTAAAATTTCAGTATTTCATGCCAATGATCGAGATAAGATACTCAACATAATTTCCCTCAAAGAAAAAGTGTAAATTTTTAAAGAAGTTTTTGTCCTTCTTAGTTTAATGAATTTGGCAAGTGGTTAGAGTATAGTATAGAAAAAGATGCTGCATTTTGCTTATGCTGTTATCTTTTTAAGCCTGATTTTGGAAAGCAATTAGGTGGTGATACATTTGTGATAGAGGGATTCACAAATTGGAATAAGAAAGAAAGGCTCTCATCGCATGTTGGTGGTCCTAAAAGTGCTCACAATATTGCTTGGAAGAAGTCCTAAGATTTGATGAATCAAAATCAACATATTGAAGTTGCAATATATAAGCAATATGAACAAGTTCATGACTTATATCGAAGGCGTTTAACAACATCACTTGATTGCATTCGCTTTCTATTGAAGCAAGGATTATCTTTTCGTGGTCATGATGAATCAATCGATTCTGCTAATCAAGGTAATTTTCTTGAACTTCTTAAATTTGATAAGGCAAGACTGATTGAATTTGCAAAGTTTTATCCACGTGAATTTTCTTCAACTGATTTAGTGATGCTTGATAATCAACTTGAGACTTCATTGATATGCGTAGCAGTGTTGAATTTGCATCTTTGAAAGGAATCAATAATCTTTCAAAGAAGTTAGTTGAAACTGGAAGACACATTGTTTACCCATTAATTTATCTTCTTTTGAAGTTATCAATGATTTTGCCTGTTGCCATAACAAATCATAGAAAGACCCTTTTCTATTATGAAGATTGTGAAAAATAGGTTGCGTAATCGAATAGGGGATGCATGGGTGAATGATTGTCTAGTGCCTTATATCAAAGATAAGATATTGATGGGTCATTAAATGATTTCAAACATGTTTAGAGGGATTCGATGTTTTTTTGATAAGATATATTAAAATTTTATGATTTTAACATTCATGTCTTTATCTTTATTATTAATTATTTTGGAAATATATTGCCCTCATTGCCCCAGGGTCCTAAATCCGCGACTGCCTGTATACGCAACAAGCCTTCCAATCCACACCAAGCAACTCATCTCCACAATGACCTAATGAGCTAGATTATAAGCACTCTTACCGTCTCAACAAGTCTTTTCCATGTATATAACAAAAATCAAATCCCCAACAACATAGACTTCAGGTTTTAATGAAAACATCGAGTGGTTTTCGTTTTTCTTAGTTTCTCCTCTTAAAAACAGAGGAAGATGGACATAGGCACATGGCAAAGTTTTGTGGTTCCTTCATTGGTACCACAAGGCGAAGTCCTTAGTCATGATCCACCAATGGCTTCTTGACTTGCTGAGGTTGGATCATACCCAAAACAGAAGAAAGGAAGTAGGTCAGTGTAAGCCTGTGTCTTTATGTGCCATAAAGAAGATTGTAAAAGCTTTATTAATTGAAATTAGCACTTTTTTTTTTTTTTTTTCGTTTTGGTGGGTTGTCCAAGTGCAAAAGAATAAAATTGACATTTCTCAGGAGGGGAAATTCAGATCAATGTTTTATTTTACTAACAAAAGTCACAGGCCAAAGTTTTATAATACATTGTTCCAAAGTCAGAAATCCACAATAAAACACCACGCCTAGAAATGATTAAAAGCACACATACATCTAGAATTCATACTTTTATTTTAACACAAAGACAGACACTTCATAGTCTACTGTATCAGGATTATCAAGTCATTAGCAGGTCTACCCATGCCATGACAGGCCTGAGCAGAAACACAAAGATAGTACTATAGATATAATGAGCCAAGGATGAGTTGCCTGAGCACCAGCCAAGAATGATTTGCCTCCGGAACGAAACTTGTCACGGCAAACAAGAAACTGCAACGGAGCATCTTGATCTGGTCGTGGCAAGGATGGGGTTTGGTACAATACTGCACCAAGCCCACTAATCTCCCTGCCAATCAAACTTTAAGGTTGCAGCAGTTACCTGCTGCTGCAACCCATTTTGTGGGCATGACCATACCATGTCCATTACTCATAATGTCTGCCAGAGAGTGGACAGAAGATCCAAGATGATTGACAGCAAAGCTATCGCGACCTCCCTGGGAATACATGCTAGTCACTTCTGACCCGGAAACATGTGGACTGCTTCCATTGGTCTCCTTGGATGAATTTAAAGTTCCAACCTCAGATTGCTGGAGTTCAGAACTCTGAGAACCACTGGACTGCAATTGTTGACCACCACTAGTTTTATTCACTTCACTTCCACTTCTACCATTTCCATTAGTAGATTTTCTTGTGTTCAAGAAGCGACCACCACATCCTCTTGGCCGGCGCATTGCATGGAGATGGCGTGACTCATGCATATATGGCTGTAAAACAAGTACAACTCAAGTAGCTGTAAAATGGAAATAGGAAACAGAGACAATACTATTTAACAAGTAGTCAAACATTGTCATCGGGAACAAATGGAAGCGATTATCTTTTAACCGAGTAAAGGATATTAGCACTATTCTTTGTATCTTATTATTAAATAAAAAAAGTATAATATATGACTGGATATTTGAATATAAATTGCCTTATCAATAAAATTATTTATTTATTAGTTTCAACTTATTATAGAGATACTTTCCTCATAACTCATCATATTAGTTCTGCTTGACACAGGCACAAGAATGACAGTGGATTGCTACTGCATGCAGCTAACAAAGTGTTCTTCCCCTAGTGTCTCTTGGATTTAGAAGTACATATGGCTTTGCACCCTGACAAGGATAACGTTATGTACCACACAACCACTTTCCAGATAAATTTAGTCAAACATTCTATCACAACTACATTGTTTCAAGGTCACATTATATTCAACCGTTAAAGTATGACAAGAAGTTCTGGATACCCATTAAGGAATTATACCTTGTGCCGTTTAATCAATTTATTCTCCAGTGCAGCTTTTGCACGGGATTGCCGACGTCTGATGATTCCATGGTACTGCTTAGCATTTACGTAAGTTGGTCCATTATCAGATGTCAAGTTAAGTGGCAGCATCGTACGCCCCTAATTTATCAAATAAGGATACAGATACGAATTAGTAAATAGTGAAAGATTTACACAAGATCAACCAACGCTAACTAATGGCATAAGATGAATACATACATAAACTTCAAGACAGACTTCACTGTATGATTTAAAGTCAAAGCTATAAGTGCACTGCATTACAATCTTCTTCCTATTTGTGTGTTAATATTTCACCTTTTTCATCCATATCCATAATATTATTGTTACTTCATGACTTGTCTTATAATTCAATTATAAGGCCTTCTCTTAACATGTCTACAAGTTACCCAAAACCAATGTTGCTCTCCTATGCTTTGGCATCAGCGTTTAATATGGTAATTACTTTGGCCTCCAACCTTACATATGTTAAAATCAAGTATCTGATAGCTGTAATACAGTGAAAATCCACAACTACAAGTTTTAGATGGGAACAAGATATATGCAGCATATTAAAAAATATATAGGAGCTTATTGATACATGATTATAGGGGTAAATCTTATGCGGTTTGTATAGAAATTTACTAAAGTTTAAAAATTAAAAGACTAGTTTTATGTATTCATTGAATTATTTCTTTCTTCTCTAAGAAGTAACTTATTGCCTAACTCGGCAACCTCTATGGGGCTATCCAACTACACATCTACAAGAACATGTGCATCTTGTGTGCACAGGCATACAGAGTTATATCATATTCCACAATCAACTCGATTACATTTTAACAGGTCACTGTAAGATACATAAGAACACTGACAGGATAGTTCTAAATTAATTTCTGTGTTTCTCATGCATGTATAGACTATATATAGATAAAAGAAATTCCCATGTAAGCATGTCAAAAGAATTGCATGATCAAGAAGCTAGTTCAGGTAAAGACGAACCGATATTTGAGGTCCATAAGTTGAGAAGAGCCCATAAAACTGATCCATATAAGGATATTTTGCACAGACCTAGAAAGGAAAAGATACCAAACATAAGAAATTTATGTCCAGAAATAAAATATTAAAACATCAAAGGGATCATTTTGTGAGAAGTTTTACCATAGGCTGACTAAACCCTAGCTCAAAATGATTGTGAGGCTCAGTAAGTGATGATTGCAGTGATAAGGTTGCCTGAGGCTTTTGTGCATCACCTAACATTTTACAATCATCTGAAGAAGAAATGTCTGAATGGTTAACCACGAGAAAGTGCAAGTGTCAAATGTAGCAAAGTTCCTCACTTCAAAATATTGAAAAAGAATATCGAAAGCAACCAACAATTTTACTGGAGGCTGGAGCATAATTTTAGATTCAGATCTTATGCCAAGAATCATTAAGAAAAATTATTTTCAAGTGTCTTTGAAGGTAGAAAGACCTTTTATCTCCACAATCTCTCTCTCTCTCTCTCTTGAAGGCGGAGAGGGGGAAGGAGAGGATAGAATGCATAATCTCATTTTATTTGTTGGATAGCAAGAGCTGATAGAACTTTCTTATAATTTGATAACACCTTTTAAGACCATAATATGTTTATGGAACTTTCTCAGACAGTAAGAAGAAAAGGGGGAGGGGGGACAGAAATTGTTGGGTATGATGATTTTGGGCTACAGCCCAATGGGGAGAAGCTTCTGCAGGTTTATTATCGAAGGAAGAGAAGATCCAAGCAAATAGGAGATAAGGCCAAACCCTGAAACTAATTGGATGGGGTGCAGTTGTCAGGGTCAAAGTCTATCTCTGTTTTATAGGATCTAGATAAGTTAGTTATTCACTGTTTTATAGGATCTAGATAAGTTAGTTATGTTTATTATTTTGGTTTTTAGGCTTCTGTTTTGGTTCTATTAATACCCCCTCTATTGGGGAGATTAGGGAAGACTATTTCGATATTAAATTAACTGGGCTATTCCAGTGTGAAAAGGAGAGTGCTCCTTTTGGGGGTAAACTTGTTTACCTTGGTTCTATTGTGTTCTTGATTCTTTATTCAATTAAGAGGAAGTTTCAGTATTCTAGTCCTTTGTGAGAGAGAGTTTTCTTTGTTAGGATTTCAGTTTTCCAGTTTCGGAAAGAGATTCCTAACATGTTGGTTCGACCTGCCGGATTCGAAACCTCTCACGATGGAGAATCGAGTAGGAGCCCTGGAGAAAGCGGTCGACAAGCACGGAGTGAAACTGGACGAGATGAAGACAGACATAGAATATATCAAAAACTTCTTGTTGCAAATGAACAACAAGAAGACTCCTTCTATGGTGGGAGACAATTCTGTCAACAAGAATGAGAAGGGGCCAGAGGAAGAAGAAGAGGTCAGCGGAGCTGAGGATGAAGAGGAGGAGTCAAGGCGTTCTTGGATCAAGAAAGTGAAATTACCCACTTTCGAGGGATAGGACCCCCTGGGTTGGTTGGCAAGGGCAGAAAAGTTCTTTGAGGTGCAGCAAGTCAAAACTTCAGAGAGGTTGAGGCTTACATTCATTAGCATGGATGGGAATGCGGTGCATTGGTTCTAGTATTGGCGGCAAAAATCCAAGAACCCATCTTGGAAAGATTTTTCAAAAGCATTGATGAGAAGGTTCGGTGGAAAAGGGAGAGGCACGATATACGAAAGATTGACCTCCCTAAGACAAACCGGAGGAGTGGAGGAGTATGTGCAGGAGTTTGAGCTCTTGGTCGCGCAAGCCAACCCTAATGCAGAGGATCAAGTTCTGGGCTATTTCTTGGCCGGACTGCGTCAAGACATCAGAAGCTTGGTCAGACCCCATGACCCAAGGGACCTTGCTAGAGCAATGGAGATAACTTGCAACGTGGAAGAAGTGCTGAAACAGATGCGAAATTCTGGAAATTCTGGGAACATGCAGGGGCGTGGTGCTAATTCGGGGTTCGATTTCCAAAGAGGAGGAGCAATCGTCTCCAAGGCAGGGGCGTTTAGCGGTGCAAACAGTGCCCAAGTGTCCAATGGTGGGACTCGATATTCTTAAGGGCCTGCAATTTCGACAACAAAACCCAATTCCTCAGGGCCAAGAAACAAGGGAACTTGAACTATTCCCTATGCTGAGTATGTTCGGAGGAGAGAGTTAGGAAAATGCTATCATTGTGGCTTGGCTTTTGGGCCAGGACACCGATGCCCGGAGAAGAGCATGCGGGTGGTAATTTTGGTCGAAGACGAGGAGGTTAATGATGAGGGAGAAATAACCACTATGGAAGGAGGGACCGAAGTTGAGGAGAAGGAAGAGGAGGTCGCTGAGGTGGTGTGTCAGTGGACGGATCTCTCAATAGGTTCAGCAGGGGGATTAACTCAACCTCATACGATGAAACTGAAAGGTGAATTACAAGGACAAGAAATCCTGATCCTGATTGATAGCGGGGCAAGCCATAACTTTGTATTTAGTCAAATGGTACAGAGATTAGGGCTCAGTATTGAACCAACACGATCATATTTTGTAAGGTTAGGAGATGGTAACCGGAAATCCACACAAGGCTGCTGCAAGGACCTGCAGGTGAAGCTGGGAACGTATGTAATGAAAGGTGACTTCTTTCTGTTTGATTTAGGAGGACTGGATTTGATTCTTGGGGTTGCTTGGTTGGTGACATTGGGAGAGGTCAAGGCGAACTGGAAGACTCTGAGCATGTCCTTTCTTCACCAAGGTCAGAACATGGTGGTTCGTGGGGATCCCAATTTATCCCGAGCAGTAATTTCCTCTAAGGCTCTAAAGAAATTAGCCAAGAAGGAACTTGACATGATGTCCATGCTATGGGTTATTGAGAATAGCAACATGGATGAGGATGGGTTGACAGTGGAGCAATCACGACAATTGCAGAAAGTCTTAATAGAGTATGCCATGATTTTTCAAGAGCCAAAAGGGTTGCCACCAGCTAGACAAGTTGATCACCGAGTTCCGATTAAGACGGGGCTAGATCCAATTAACGTGAGGCCTTATCGCTATCCACACTTGCAGAAAAATGAAATAGAAACACAGGTAGCGGAGATGCTTGCCACAGGAATTATTAGACCCAGCAATAGCCCTTATTCCAGTCCAGTTATTTTGGTTAAAAAGAAGGATGCAAGTTGGAGGTTTTGCATGGACTATCGTGCCTTAACTAAGGCTATCGTACCAGATAAATTTCCAATCCCAGTGATAGAATAGTTTCTAGATGAATTGAATGGGTCCATGTACTTTTCCAAAATTGATTTGAAGGCGGGGTATCACCAAATCCGGATGCATCAGCCAGACATTCCTAAAACCGCATTCCGAGCACATCAAGGACATTATGAATCCTTGGTAATGCCATTCGGCCTAACAAATGCACCAGCCACCTTCCAATGTGCTATGAATTCTACCCTCAAACCTTTTCTTCGAAGGTATGTCCTAGTATTTTTCGATGATATTTTAGTCTATAGCAAGTCCTGGGAGGAACATGTGAAGCATCTGAGGCTTGTACTGGCTAGATTATTAGAACATTCTTTCTTTGCCAACCAAAAGAAATGTAGTTTTGGTAAGCCTAAGGTGGGATACTTGGGGCATATCATTTCTAAGAACGGAGTAGCCATGGATCCTCAAAAAATTGAAGCCATTTTATAGTGGCCCCTACCCAAGACTCTTAAGGCTTTGAGAGGATTCTTGGGTCTCACTGGATACTATAGGAGATTTATATGCAAGTATGGCCAAATAGCTCACCCCCTCACTGATTTGTTGAAAAAGGGGAACTTCAAGTGGACCGAGGATAGCACGAAGGCATTCACACAACTGCAGCAAGCAATTACCACAGCACCAATGTTGTCAATGCCTGATTTCTCAAAACCTTTCTCCATTGAGTGTGACGCCTCGGGGAAAGGAATAGGGGTGGTGTTAACTCAAGATAAAAGACCAATCGCATTTTTCAGCAAAGCACTGGCAGATTCCACCCTCTCCAAATCAGTATATGAAAAAGAATCGATGGCTTTGGTTTTAGCAATCCAACACTGGAGGCCTTACCTCTTAGGACAAAAGTTCACTGTGTTCACAGATCAAAAGAGCCTAAGGTACCTACTGGAGCAGAGAATAACAACCCAAAATCAACAAAATTGGTTGGCCAAATTGCTGGGTTATGAGTTCGAGATTGTGTATATGGTAGGAGCATCAAATAGAGTTGCAGATGCTCTCTCTAGAAGGGATGAAGACAAAGACTTGCAAGGAATAACAAGATCTTTCTGGCCAGACATTGCAGACATTGATGAGGAAGTTAAAAAGGATCCAGTTTTGGCAAAAATCATGGAAGACTTGAAAGCTGACCCGGATTCCCATCCTCAATACACTCTGGAGCATAATAGACTGTACTACAAAGGAAGGTTAGTTTTGGCAGCTGATTCGGTTTGGATTCCCAAACTATTGCAGGAATTCCACACTTCCCCAATAGGAGGGCACTCGGGAATTTATAGAACTTACAGGAGAATGGAGCAATCTCTTTCTGGATTGGCATGAAAGGGGCCATAACAAAGTTTGTAGCAACTTGCCATGTATGCCAATGAAGCAAATATTTGGCGGCTTCTCCGACAGGGTTGCTGCAGCCTTTGCCTATTCCCAATGCAATTTGGGAGGAGCTCAGCATGGATTTTATTGTTGGGCTTCCCAAGTCCAAAGGTTTTGATGCTGTGTTAGTCGCGGTGGATAGGCTAAGCAAATATGGCCATTTTATCCTAATCAAACACCCATATTCCGCTCGATCCATTACTGAAGTGTTTGTTAAGGAAGTCATTCAGCTTCATGGAGTACCAATTTCTATTGTCAGTGATAGAGACCCGACCTTCATGAGTCATTTCTGGCAGGAAATTTTCAGATTGCAGGGTACTACCTTAAATATGAGTACCGCCTATCACCCTGAATCGGATGGGCAGACGGAGGTTCTTAATAGAACCTTGGAGACTTACCTAAGATGTTTCATTTCAGAACAGCCCAAAGCTTGGGCAGAATTCATTCCCTGGGCAGAATACTGGTACAACACTACATTTCAAAGTGCAGCTCATTGTACTCCCTTTGAGGTTGTTTATGGAAGACCTCCTCCTTCCCTTTCTAGATTTGTACCCGGAGAAGCCTTAGTGGAAGCGGTGGCCCAGGATCTAATGAATAGAGAAGCTTTGAAGCAGCTCAAGTTTCATTTGCAGAGGGCACAGAACCAAATGACCCATTATGCAAACTTGCATAGAAAGAAATCTCAGATTCAGGTTGGGGACTGGGTCTACCTTAAGATCAGGCCTCACAGACAAGGCTCCATGCCTACCAAGTTTCATCCTAAGCTATATGCGAGATATTATGGTCCCTACTTGGTTCTAAAGCAAGTTGGAGTGGTGGCGTTCAAGTTACAGCTCCCGAAACAGTCCCGAATTCACCCAGTATTTCATGTTTCCCAATTAAAAAAAGCTGCAGGTCACCATCCAGTGGAACCCGATCTGCCAACAGAATTGCAAGGCACTGCAAAAATTTATCAGCCCTCTCAGATTTTGGGCTCATGCACAAGTATTCGAGCAGGTTCAGAAGTCCCACAAGTGCTGGTACAGTGGCAAGGAAAGTCTCCGGAAGAAGCCACTTGGGAAGATGCATCCTCCATCAACAATCAATTTCCAGAATTCAACCTAGAGGACAAGGTTGCTTCTGAAGGAGGGAGTATTGTTGGGTATGATGATTTTGGGCTACAGCCCAATGGGGAGAAGCTTCTGCAGGTTTATTATCGAAGGAAGAGAAGATCCAAGCAAATAGGAGATAAGGCCAAACCATGAAACTAATTGGATACGGTGTAGTTGTCAGGGTCAAAGTCTATCTCTGTTTTATAGGATCTAGATAAGTTAGTTATTCACTTTTTATAGGATCTAGATAAGTTAGCTATTCACTGTTTTATAGGATCTAGATAAGTTAGTTGTGTTTATTATTTTGGTTTTTAGGCTTCTGTTTTGGTTCTATTAATACCCCCTCTATTGGGGAGATTAGGGAAGACTATTTTGATATTAAATTAACTGGGCTATTCCAGTGTGAAAAGGAGAGTGCTCCTTTTGGGGGTAAACTTGTTTACCATGGTTCTATTGTGCTCTTGATTCTTTATTC
This sequence comes from Sophora flavescens, assembly GCA_030762895.1. Classification (NCBI taxonomy): domain Eukaryota; kingdom Viridiplantae; phylum Streptophyta; class Magnoliopsida; order Fabales; family Fabaceae; genus Sophora; species Sophora flavescens. Next base: position 20,388,261 of record CM061069.1, read on the forward strand.
AATTAAGAGGAAGTTTCAGTATTCTAGTCCTTTGTGAGAGAGAGTTTTCTTTGTTAGGATTTCAGTTTTCCAGTTTCGGAAAGAGATTCCTAACAGAAATCATTCTCTGTGCAGGCATTGGCTCATTATTAATAAAAAGGATCTGTGGACATAAGTGCAATGCTCTCCCTCTAGCTGTTTCTGCTACTGTGTATGTAAAAGTGTAAGTGAATGCATCCTATTGGTGCAGCCAACCTCCTAAAGATTATAAAATGTTAGCATGTTTCAACTCATCCATAAGTAGTTGAGTTATAATGCCACTCTACATCAAATTAATTTCACTGAATGCTCTGCCAATATGTTAATAATACCATTTGATTGGCCGTGAAATACATTTATTTGAGGGCAAAGAAGATTTTTGAAAAAGTATCTTCCCCAGCCCCACAATTGACTGTTACTGCTAATTCTATTGATTTGATGTCTCATCATATGGCAGAGCAGAAGTCCCACATGAGGTACCTGTGGAAAAAGGTTACCTCAAAAACCTCAAATTTCAAGCCTATTTTAGGACTGCAATGCTCTCATCTGCAGTATTTTGCTTAAAATTCTCCTCTGTGGTATTCTCGATGAACATGATTTTTAGCTTATATTTTCTAATACAAGTCAGTTAGGACAACTTGATCACACCCTAATATCAGTATATAAACCTGAAAGAATGGCTTGAAGTCTTTTGATGTTTCATATGTATAAATATAATCAATTAATTGTGGTCATGGTAACCCATCATTTTGAACAACAACCTCTTTGTTTGCATATCTTTATTTTTAAAGAAGCCATCAGATCGAAGCTATTTATCCATGTCCTAATTAAATAAATAAATAAAATACAAAAGCTGACATTAGAAAGATATACTAATGCTACTCCGCCATCCAGAGGTCAATAGAAAAGAATACTATTTGCTTTATCATTAACTGTGCACAGCCACAGTAATCTTACCATGGATTACTTTCTCAGACTTAATCAGTAAGGAAATTTCAAGGTGTGTAAATTATGCTGAAAGCAGTGAGGGGGATAAAGGCTTTCTAAATCAATTGGAATCAGAAACTGAAATCAAATGAAAAACATAGACTTGGAAACAAAGATATTTTTATTTGAAAAGTTGCATCAACACAATGAAGGTTACCAAGATTCCAAGAGATTAGGAGGAGATTCTGAAATGGAGGCGGGTTGTAATCGAATGTAGTACTTCTTTCATTCTTTGAGTGCTACAAATTCTATATCATTTATTCATGAAAGAGACTGCAATTCCATTGTAAAACGTTGAACCGTACTGGATTATTAAACTATGACTGTATATATATATATATATATATTGTAAAATGGAAATCAATTTACAGATTTTTTTTTAAAAAAATTCAAATAAGAGTAGGTTATCCACATCTGCAGTTTTCCTCTACTTAGATTTCCCCAGAACAGGCAAATTGTATCATTTATCATAAGCCACCTTGCATGATATCCATCTCCCAAGTTGTGTTGGCAAAAAGAATGGAAGAGAACTAGTATTTGTGATATCAGTCTGATATCTTAGCCACAACTATTTCAAGTAACACCTCATATAAATTGCTTGTTTGGTAATGTAAACATGAGTACCAAATTATTCAACTTTAATAAAGAGATACATCCAAAATGACATTACATACCAGGAAAGATGGTAAATGGGGTTGCATGTCCTTTATCCAACAATTGTTCAACTCCTCTTACAGATTGCTTACTAGCAGCATAAGTGGAAAGCTCCAATGAAAAGGGTTTCACTTGGCCACAAGATTCCCCATAAACTGATTGTGATCCAAAGGCACTCCACCATGGAGCTGAAGTTACAGATGACAACTGTCCAACAGAATTGTGGACAATTCCTTCATGTTCTTTAAAATGTACAGTTTTCATCACCATATTTATATAGTCCTCCAAAATGCTCCAAATGATGATTTCTTACAAGGTAATATTGTTTGTGTAAAGTAAACTACTTCCTGGAAGCAAAGGTTGAAAAGTAAGTACCAACACAAGTGAAAATATCAATATACAGTTTAAAATAACAATTTTCCAATGAGAAGAAATAAGTTTTACCTCAGATTTTATCAAGTCTTCAGTTTATGCTTCAAGAAGGAGGAGCTGAGTTGAAAAATAAAACATAAATAGGAAATTTCAATTGTCATAGCTTAACAATAAAAATCTATAAAGAGGGGGTTTAAGAATTATTCCAGGAAGCCCCAGGAAAAAAAACTCAACTTTAATGCTCCAAAATGGAACATAAAAGTGAAGATAAAAAGACAAAAGTAAGTTGAGAAAATTAAATTATTTTTTCTAAAAAAAAAACCCAAAAACATGCACTGTAAAAAAGAGCACAAAAGTCAAGCTCAGTAGATTGACTTGGCAAGACCCACTAATTACTTCCAACAAGAAGAAGCAACAAAGAAAGAAGAAACACTTACATACGAGAGTGAGTGGTAGAAGCAGAAGAAGGAGTAGCAGCATCGGTTTCTACGAAGAAGCAGATAAACCCATCAAGTTGGAGCCATGTCGGTACAAAATGAAGCAAAAGCACACACACTGATACACACACAAAAGAGAGAGGGAGAGAGAGAGGCTATGGAAGAGGAAGCAATGAAAGCGTACTGAGTAGAAGGTAAACCACCAATGGGACTTTGGCTTTCATGGATTGCAAGGACACCCACCCTTTTTAGTCCTAGGTTGGTGCTTCTATTTTTTATTTGTAAATCCCTGTCACTCTTCACTCCTTCGTTGACATGGACACATTTTTGGTTTGTAACGCGAAACTGAGGAGAGTAATCAAATTGAAGGGCTAACCAGATTTTTCTCCAATAGAGTCAGGGAGTGAACGATAGGACGTGAATTTGAGAAAGAAGTTGAATTCCTATTTAACAGGAAAGCCTAGAAGGAGAAAGAGTTTTTGACCCATTTTCTTCTAACTTTCATTCCAGTCATTATTGGTTTATATAATCAATTTATAAATAATAAATTCAATACAATTTACCCTACTATTAAGGATCTAAGGACACATGACATTACAAACTATTAATAATAAATTGTAAATGCAAATTATAATAAACTATATTATTCTGAAATATTCCTAATGTTAAAGATATCGAGGCTTGAGGCTTCTACCTCTCTTTTGGGCTTGGTACTAGGAGCCCCTATCTTGTCTCGTATTATTACTGACCCCTTCAGACTGATCTTGTCCTCAGGATCATAATGCAGTACTGGACAAGTCATCACATGCTCAATAGGGACTTTGCTACTACAGGGTGCCTTCCAATCAGACCTTCACCCTCTGCTCACCAAGTCATCTCCACCTTCACCCTCTTCTACTCATTTGCCACAGTCTGACTCTTCCCCATGTCCCTCTCCCACTCAGTCTGCTAATACTCGATCACCCTATGGCTGCAAGGTCCAAAACTGGACATTTACCTCCCAAACAGTTTCTCGGTCATGTTGAACCCAGGACTGTCAAAGAGGCTCTCTCTAGTCCTCCTTGGCTAGCAGCCATGAAGGATGAGCACAATGCTCTCCTTAAGAACAACACTTGGTCATTAGTACCTCTTCCACCAAACAGAATAGCAATTGGCTGCAAGTGGGTCTTCCGAGTCAAGGAAAACCCAGATGGGACTGTGAACAAGTTCAAGGCCAGATTAGTGGCCAAGGGGTTTCATCAGCAACACGGGTTTGATTTTTATGATACTTTCTCCCAAGTTGTTCAACCCATGACTATCAGGATCATTTTATCTTTGGCTATCACTCACAAATAATGGACCATCAAACAAGTTGATGTTAATAATGCGTTTTTGAATGGGGTTCTCAATGAAGAAGTATACATGGTTCAGCCTCCTGGCTTTGAACACATTGACAGAAATCTGGTATGCAAACTGCATAAAGCCCTGTATGGACTCAAGCAGGCACCTCGGGCTTGGTATGAAAACCTTGCCTCTGCCCTCTTACACTATGGATTTGTCACTAGCAAGTGTGACCCTTCCCTCTTTATCTACTCCAAGAATTGTATTTCCCTATATGTGTTGGTGTATGTACATGATATCATCATCACTAGTTCATCACCTTCTTTAATCACTGATCTAATTCAGAAGTTGAACCAACAGTTTGCTCTCAAGGAGCTTGGCAACCTAGACTACTTCCTTGGGGTTGAGGTGTCCCATCTCTCCAATGGTGCTCTGCTACTCACCCAAAGCAAGTACATCCGAGACTTGCTGTCCAAAGCACAAATGTCTGATGCAAAGGGAATCTCATCTCCCATGATTAACAACAGCAAGCTCACCAAGCATGGCACAGATACTATGGCAGACCCCCACTTGTACAGATCAATTGTTGGAGCTCTTCAGTATGCCACCCTTACTCGGCCAGACATTGCTTTCAGTGCCAACAAGGTTTGTCAATTCATGGCTAATCCTCTTGATACTCATTAGCAAGCTGTGAAACGTATCCTCAGATATCTCAAAGGCTCAATTCATCATGGTCTACTTCTACACCCTGCTGCTTTAGCCACTGCCTTTCCTTTGCTAGCCTATTGTGATGCTGACTGGGCCAGTGACCCGGATGACAGAAGATCCACCTCTGGATCCTGCATTTTCTTCGGTCCTAATCTTGTCTCTTGGTGCTCTAAGAAACAACAGTTGGTATCCCGATCCAGCACAGAGGCCGAGTATCGCAGCATGGCCAACACCACTGCTGAGACTATTTGGATTCAGTCTTTGCTCATTGAACTCAGAGCCCCCTTTACTGCTCCAAAGCTTCCGTGTGACAACCTCAGTGCTGTTAACCTAGCTCATAACCCAATTCTCCATGATCGAACTAAACACATGGAGCCGGATATTTATTTTGTCCGTGAGAAGGTCCTCTCAAAAGCATTGTCTGTCATCCATGTTCCAAGCTCGAATCAGCTAGCAGATTGCCTGACCAAGCCCCTCTCCTCATCCAAATTCACTGAATTAAGAGTCAAGCTCAATGTGGTTTCATCTCAGCAACCACCTTGACCTTGAGGGGAGGATATTATAGTATACGCATAGTTGTAGCTTAGTTGTACACACATAACTGAATGTGCTGAGTCAGCAACATTCAGTTATGTTAGTTATAGTTTAACTGCTCTAAGCAGTTACATTGTAAGGCTATATAAAGCCCCCTCTGTACATTGAATCAAGAACTGAATACAAAATATCAGATATCATTTTTTCAGTTTCTCCTCTCTCTCACTCTATGATACACTCTATTAGGGCTTATTCCTTCCTCTTGCATTTGTCTTAAAATTTTCAAGGAGCTTGCAACATCCTCAAGAGTGCATAAAGATCTAATCAATATGACATTTGGATTGATGCCACATTCAATCAACCCAGTAAAGCAAAAAAAAAATCCTCTATAAACTCAGCTGCACCAAACATAAGCCCATCAACCCAAATTGGGTTAATGGTTTTCATATGGGGAGGTCTTGTGTATCTCATATGATCTCCAGTCATTTATGCAATACCTCTTATATTATCACTAATGGGACCATAAGCATCAATGGCAAAACTAGTGGCAATGATAATGACCGTTCCAAGTGTTACAACAACAATTCCATACATTGTTGTAAGGCTGAATCTTACATAAGTAGCAATGGCAATAGCAATTATTTGGCTCACTTTTTGCATTTCGAACAGATTTGTTGCAAGAAGAGTTGTGATCAAGCAACCCGCAAGTCCCGTTGAACTTAAGATAAGAGGATATAGCCTAGATGTGTAGTCATGATTTGCTCCAAATGATGATATGCATGCAACAAATAAAGATGCACATGATGATTCTGCACAAGACCCAATCAAGTTCGAACCCATGCCAGCAATATCTCTAACATTGTTTCCTACATTACCTACAATAACCTTTATTTGTTCGATCAACCAAAGTTGTGCAGAAAATGCATAGACTAAAGGCTTTGTTTGCTTCAGTAGAAATAAGGCCCAAACTGTGAGGAGCCCAAATTGGTAACAAAGCTCATCAAGCAATTTTCCTTCAGCAAAACTGAGGCCCAACTTGTGATTAGGCCCAAATTGTTGTTGAAAGCTAGCAAATAAAATTCCTTCAGCCAATGACCCATTTCCTACAAAACCCTAAGTTGTTGTTGGGATCTAATGCCCTAAGGCACCCATGACCAGCATGCGGCTGCTCCTGGTGGCGGCGCCGTTGCCGGACGAGAGACCGTTGACGGCGGTAGACTGAACCGGACAGAATAAGGCGGTGACACATGTGGCAGAGGCGGAGAAGATGCACTCCCAGGGTTGTTCTGTGGTTTGAGGCTCCAAGGTACCCCAAGACCAGCTAGATGCTGGTCTTGGTGGCATTGCCTTCACCTGGAAGAAGATCCGCACCGGCGACGTTCGCGCTTGTACTGAGGAAGGTGGAAATGCACTGGAAGTCAAAACCGAAATCGAAATGGGACGCCTTGACGGAGATCTCCGATCACGAAGACGGCGGCAAAAGGCGGTGATAGCCCCGCCGGGATCGAAGCAGAAGAACACGAAGGTCCCCTTCAGTGATTATCCTATTCCCTGTGGAGCCCCAAGTTCGATCTATGTGTCAAAGCTCCAGGGAACCCATAGCGGTCATGGCGGTGAGGAAGGAACTCGTGGTGGGAGCCACTGCAGCGTAACCAGAGGATGGTGTTTTCGCCATCGCCAGGGGGGTTGCTTCCAATGATGATTCAACGAAGTAGACGACGACGCCGGGTCGGGACGGAGGTGTGGGCGAAATCATCGTTGGAGGCGCGCAATCATGGCAACGAATGCTTGCTCAGTCGTGTAGCCACCGTTGTCTCGTTCCTTAACCCCTTCTGACTTAACTCCAACTGTGCAACCACTGAAGTACGGTTTAAGACCGGCTCTGCCGTCGGTTTGGTCACCGATGCGGGAAGGCCATCTGTCTCATGGCGTGGATCAACCACGGTGAGTGAACCATGACGGGTTAGGTCCTTTTGGGGTTGGGGTACCTGGATCGGGGTGGTGGGGACAATTACTGGGTTGAACGAATTTAAAGGGGCCAAAGAAATCACAGGAACATTGGAGTGGTCCGCGGAGGGCAGAGTTGGATGGGAGTGGGGGTTTTCTGCCATTGATAATGCAACAAGGTTTGGCTTGGGGATGGCAATGGGGATATGGTTTGGGTGCTGTGGGGAGTGGGTTTTCTTAACAGTGATGGGGGAACTTGTAGTTGAGTGTTCTCATTGTGGAATTGTAGAGGGTTGATGTCGAATCTGGGTACTCAGGGATTGGAATGAACGGAGAAGGAATTCATGGTGACGTTGCTCTGAAAGGTTGAAGTCAGTGACCATTTTAGTGAGGGCGTTGATGGATTCTAGGAGTTGGGTGAGGTCTGATTTTTGGCAATGGTTATGCATTTTTTTTTTTGTTGATGAATGACATTGAGTTGCAAGGATGAAAGCACCAATGATAGGAAGTGAATTTAAGAGAGAAGTTGAATTCCTTTTGAATAGGAAAGCCTAAAGGGAGAGAGAGTTTTTGACCAATTTTCTTCTTACTTTCATTCATATCACTATTGGTTTATATAACCAATTTACAAATAACAAACTCAATACAATTTACCATACTATTAAGGATCTAAGGACACATGGCATAACAAACTACTAATAATTAATTGTAAATGCAAAAATATAATAAACTATATTATTCTAGAATATTCCTAATGTTAAGATATTGAAGCTTGAGGCTTCTGACTCTCTTTTGGGCTTGACACTAGAAACCCCAATCTTGTCTCGTATCATTGAACCTCTGACCACTTACTTAAGAGGTCCGAGCTGGTTATCACTCGGACTAACCACATGTTGATATTAATACACTCTAGCATTTTAAATTTTTTTTTACCGAAGCATTTTAAGTTAAAATTATATTGATTTCTTTTCATTTTTCATTTAATTACTTCAGTGTATTTTTTTTTCAAAAGTTATATTTATATTTTTATAAAATATGTAAGTGTTATATCAAGGTTAATATAATTTTTGAAACAATAATAATATTTAGTTTAATTAATTCAAATCTCTTAAGAAACCAGTGTAATTTACTGTTAATTCAAATAATGATTTATAAGTTGACAAGGGCAGAGCTAAATTATTTATATGAAAATAAATACGAATAATAATAATAATAATAATAATAATAATAATAATAATAATAATATTAAGAAGGTTAAATTTTGCAAAACAATTATAAAAAAATTAACAAGTTTTATAAAATTAAGGTGGCTTCCCCAATACGTGGATCCTGCATACCGGCGAAAAAAAAAATGTTACTGTAATTATTTGAAATTTTATTATTTATGTCGTCCTCTTCTCTTTTTGTTTCTTCCGGTGTTTTTACTTATTTAAAATTTCTCAAATTAAGGATAGGAAGTTGCACGAAAATGTTGGGGAAGGCTGCCAAATAAATGGCAATACTTTAACATCCATATAGCCAATTGTGGTCATGTTTATTAACTGTTTTCTTATTATATATCCTCGAAATGCAAGTGGAAGTTGGTTCATTACGGTGAGTATTAGAAATTTGAAAAGTGGTCCTGACCAGTGAGCATGCATACTTAGTCATAGGGTTCATGAGTTGGCTTTGGCCCATCAACTAATTGGAGAGGTGGGTAGCATTAGGAATACGGAATACCCTTATTTTTCTATTGTAAGATTTTGGTTATTCAAGAATCTCACGTTTCTTTCTGAGTGATTTGCTATGTGTGAATGGAATAGTTTTTTTCCACCCCTTAAACCCTTCACGCCCTTTGATAATTAAATTTGACATAACCAATAGCTGTCACTTTCGTTCTAGCACAAGTAATTTATGACGTCGTGTAAATTTTTTGAAAATGTGGCGTGTAAGGTGAAATCTATAAAAGTTGTGGGACTTGCATGTTTATCACTCACTCTAACAGCAACATTATAATTACGTATATAGTCCACATAGAAATTTAACAGTACATATTGAAACAGAAGCCAGTGCTTATAAACACTAGTTTGAAAATTTTACAAATTTAGGGAGTAATACTAAAAAATGGTTATTAATTGGCAAAGTCGCATTATAAGTTAACACTTTTAAATTAACGATAGGGTAAAAAATCTAAAGACTGAAACATATTTAAGCTCACGTATCGATTTATCATTTATATTAGTATCCTTTATACCGAAGCATATTTAGCAGTGACTTCGGTATCAATCACAGTTTCCCTTCATTCTTTTATTAACTCAGCAATTAATTTGAAGAACTCATGTCTATCACCAAAGTGCACAACTGAATGGATAAAACTCCTCCGACATCAATGTTTATAAAGTAATCCACAAATAATCTTTTGTGTATTAAAATTATGATGCACTTTTTTTTTACAGAAAATTATGATGCACTTTAAATTAAATTAATGTTGATTATCTTTATTTATTTATTTTAAAAACTAACTTATTTTAAACAAAATTGCATAATTAACTGTACCCTTTTCACATGATCAATTAACTTGCTCATAATACCTACATTAGTCCTAAAATAATTGCAATATATACACTTCGGAGAATGTTAATTATATTAATTTGAAAAAAATTGAAAAGGGCCATTTTAGTTTGAGTTTAATTTCTATGTACTGATAATGTAAATATTTTTATACTAACAATCAATCAGAAATCATAAAATTAATAACTTTTAAGATGATTAAGATAATAATATTTATAAAGATGTATCTATTTTTAATTGATTGACAACGTGGATGTAAATCAATTAAATCCTTTTAGTTTATGAAACTTCGTAGGCGGTGCTTACTAGTTAAAGTAGTTATGTCACAGTCATAGAATCATTCTAGTAGTTGGTACAGTAACAAATCACAAGTCAATTTAGCCCTTTGGTTTATAATAACAACACTATATGCAAGTCTAAATAAATGCCTTCACGCTTCCAGTTTGAGGTGTTTTATAGCCGGCATAGGCATTGGTGTGTAGAAAATAGAGTAACAAATTAAATTAAAAAAGAAATGGTATACAAGACTTGTATTTGGCTCTCTGACTCATTGGACTTCAACTTCCGCCTTAGCTTCATGTTCGTAAGCTGGCCAATTGTTTTTAGCTTTTAAGATCAAAGCATTTCCCATTTAAGGGTCTAAGTTAAGTTTTAATTAGCAAGAGCTCCTTTGTGTCACTATATAAATGGTTCCTTCTTCATAACCTTTTGTTGCTTTCCCCCTCTCTTTTTGTGGTATAAGAACCTTTGTTTCCTAATAATTACATTATGTAAATGCTAAGACCATATTAATTATTAACCACTAACTAAAAGAAGAAAGAAATGAATAGGAAACGAAAAGGGGAGAAAAAAAAGAGAAAGAGAGAAAGGTAGAGGGAAGGACCACACATTAATTTTTATAATTATTTTGTGGATTACTTGTGATGAATCCAAAGAGACAAGTATGTATCTTCTTTCTTCTCTGACTAAGTATTTCTTTTATTTTTGAGATAAGTATGAATATTAAAAAAATCAAATCCTATGATAAATTCGTAGTAGTATCTATATATGATTAAATAATAGAGATTGTGCTCAGTTTTTATAATATTATTATTATATGCTAATATACCTCAGGTCTATGCATGTGGAGCGTGGACAATGCAGACGGCCTAGCAACAGATCTAATTAAGATAGACTCTGATATCATGTTAAATTCTGGGTCTATCTCAACCTCACAAAACCGACGACTTAAGATAACGATTATCCAAACTTTATAAACACTATTGAAGCCATATCTTTAGACGATGTGAGACTAAACATGCCCTCACAATCAGGCAGCACAATGAAGGTGTCAGAAGCTATAATAAAGGCAGCTCAAAATTGTCACAATTATGGCGACCAGGGCGGACCTCAATTAATTCGACTTTTTTAACGACACCAATAATGCACTTTATGATATTGTATAGTTGAAGGGGGTGGATCCTCTCGAGTAACATTTTCATTTGATTTCTCTGCAGCTAAAATCTCCACCATTAAATCTCCTTTCCTCCCTTTTGTTATATTTAAACTCACACTCTGTCACTTATTCAATGAAGGGCACATATTCAACTGGAGAAAAATTCATGGGAGAGGATCCATTCCTACTGTTGAAGGTATATATTTATTGCACACATAGAATTGTTTGCTGCTATCCCCTGTTCCTTTTCTAAGATGTAAGGTTATTTTCTTTTCATCAAAAGTCATACCAAGAGGGAATCCTAGGCTCCCATTGAAGCGATTACCTAATTATCTCCAAATTCTACAAAATGTCGTAGTAGGTCCATATCATCCACCCCATCAAATATATACTAGTGCAAAATATGCTTTTAACATCAGGATTTTAACATCGATTCAATTGTAACCGATGTTAAAAATGAGGCGGTGACATTTTTGAAATTAATGTCAAAACTTTTGACATCGGTTCTCAAAATAACCGATGTTAAAACTTTTTAATATCTGTTATTTTTATCAACCAATGTCTAAAAATAAAACGACAAGAAAATTTAAAATTCTAATAAACTTTGGACAACGGTTAGTTTTTCAACCGATGTTTAATGTCAATAATTAACATCAGTTTACTTTTCAACCGATGTCTATTAGTTTTGATTCATTTTCATTCCCCCCAACCATCTCACTGTGCCATTTCTCTTCACTTCGTAAACCTAAACCCTTTAATTCCCCACTTCGTTTGTCGTGCGTCGTCCATCGCTCCTCTTCTGCAAAACGTCGTCCATCAGCGGGAAAAAAACTGCCCTAACCCGAGCCGTTTTCCTATGTTACTCCTTCGCCGTCCTGCTTCGAGGTGACTCATCAGAGAGCAGCGATTCGAGGTGAGTAACCCAATCTTAAGCTTGGTCGTTTCTCCCCTTCTCTGTTCACACCGCAAAAAGCTCTCTTCCCTGTTCACTCAATCTCTTTTACTTCTTCTCATTCTCCTTCTCAACAATTCCTAGTTCAATATCCCTAATCTCCTCGTCAGAACCCTAGATTCTCTCCTTTCTCTCACCGATGATCTCGCCAAGGTAACAATCAATTCCCAATCCGAATTATCCTTTTTAGCTTCTCGGATTTGAGGATCATGATTTTGGAATGCGAATCGAATCTCTCGTCTTGATTTATCTATTTGTGCAGTCGAACAGTTTCATGGAAGGAGTGTCGCAAAAGATCAGGCGGCAGATTGAGGAGATGGAGAAAGTTTCCGGCATCGAGAGTGGTGGCCTCATGGTGGATGGAGTTCCCGTTGATTCTTACTTGACCAGGTTTCGTTTTTCATTCAATTGTTGGATCTATGATCTGTGTGTGTTCTTGTTTGAGTTGTGTGTGTTTTCTATGTCTGTGTGGTGAATTTTAGTGTTTTATGATGGATCCAGGTTTGTTTGGGTCGAAGTGAAGTACCCAACCATGTCACCGTTGAAGGAGATTGTGGATGGTATTCATGGTCAAGTTTCAAAGATTGAGGATGATCTCAAGGTTTTCTTTCTCTTGCCACTATGTAGCTGCAGCTTTCTGTTAGATTTAGGTGATAGGTAGTTGTAATTATAGCACATGATATGGTCTTCTCATTCCTTCTTACTGAGAAAGCAACTAGGGAGTTGTAATATTAACTATTAACTATCTTTAATTTGTATTCATACAAACCTTGATTCTTTGATTTCATGTACCTTCTTTTGTTCCTTTTTTCTGTCAGTTGTTAGTATTGCCACAGTACACATGAAACTTTTATATTGTTCTAATTATTTGAATATATGTTCTTTTTGTCAGATTATGGGGTGACCTAATATGACATTGGAGATGGATTAGGGCATTTTGGTATTACAACTCAAGATGTAAGCCACAGTCTCTACCTTCACAAAAGCTTCACCATCTATTTTCCACTATGAAAAAAAATTTGAAACATATATTTCTCTAATTTTTAGGTTAACAAATTTGTTGAACACATCCGGGCCAAGGGTGGAAACATCACTAGGGAGCCTGGTCCAGTTCAGGGCGGGACAACTATCATTGCTTTTGTGAAGGATCCTGATGGTTACACTTTTGCACTCATCCAAAGACCTTCATTCTGTGACCCATTTGCTCAAGTAACACTTCGTGTTGGTGATTTAGAGCGCTGAATTAAGTTTTATGAAAATGTGACAGCCAAATCATTTTTTTTTATTTTCATATGTATCCTAGTCCCGTCATTGCAAATTTGCAATCAAAACTATTTTGGATTTCTGCTTATGATAGAACAACCGTCACTAAAGGATCAAAATTTGACCTTCTACTTTCTATGAATCAAGGATCTAGATTAGGAATTGATTATAAATAGCTTTTGCTTCTAATGCACAAAATAGAACCATATAAATGTATATGGTGAATTGTGAGTTAAATATTATTTTATTAATATGAAATCTGAATGCATTTTATTAACTAAGGCTATGTTCTTATGTGATCATATTGTCACAGGCTTTGGGCTTGAAGGTCGTGAGGAAGGATGATAGGCCTGAGTACAAGGTGAACTTTCTCCTGGACTTGATCTTAGCAATCTAGCTACTTGCTAGCGGGGACATATTTCACATTGAAGCCATCCCACTAACTAGAAATCTACTTACGTTGCATCTTGCTTGTTCTACAGTACACTATAGCTGCTCTTGGGTATGCAGATGAGCATGAGACAACTATGTTGGAGTTGACATGTAACTATGGTGTCACTGAATAGAAATGCTTTTGCACAGGTTAGTTAATAGTTAATATTACCTTACTTTCTAGAAGCCTAAACTAGTTTTCTGCACTTCTCAATTATTTTTTATTAGTTATGCTGCAGTTATCATTATGTTGTTTTCAGTTTCAGATTGTCAGCTAGAAACAAGTTCAGCTTAAGCTTTTCTCATTCTTCTCAATTTATTTGTTTTTGTAAGGCTTGTAATTTTATCCTATAACAACTGTCTTGTGCGAACTTTTAGTTTGTACTTTACATTCTACTTGTTTATTGTAATTATTATTATTTTTTTAAAAAGGACTTTTAACATCGGTTCTGGAAGAAACCGACTTTTAACATCGGTTATTATCGAGAATCGATGTCAAAAGTGTTCTTTGTTTTAAAAACTGCTGAAGAGAACTTTAGACATCGGTTCTAAGCTAGAACCGATGTCTAAAGTGCTATTCTTTTCTTTAAAAACTGTTTTAAGAGCACTTTAGACATCGGTTTTTGCTAAGAACCGATGTCTAAAATACACTTTAGACATCGGTTGAAAACCAATGTCTAAAATGCCCACATACAACATCGTCCGTTTCAACGTCGATTCTAAAACCATTATCATTAGATACATTCTTACTTGCTCAATTTACACCCAATCTCACATTAGAGAAGCATTTTCAATTGTCACTATTGTTGAGTTAGCCAAGAGATCGGATGTTTGCTGAAAACCAAGAAGACTATAAACTATTTACCCTTTTCTACATGTAGATTTACCAACATCTCATTCATCTATATATGCCACACAACCTCGTAACTCAAACTCGTTGGATTTTTCTAAGACTAATTTGATTTGATCTGTCAAAAAATGCTTAAGAGTTTTCTTTTTTCTTTTTTTTTTGTTAAAAAATGCTTAGGTGTTTAACAACAACGTTTTTAAAGGTTAGAAAAATTGGCTGAATAATATTAAGTTTTTTTTTCTTTGCTTACATACATTAGTTCAAGATATCGAGCTACTTATGGCAACAGTATTCCCCAGAAAAACTCACATTCTACTATTGTCCAATGCAACTTAAATCTGCTTCAATACTATAATGCATTCGTTCATTCTGTTTGAATATTTATTCCGTATGAAGCATTTATGTAATCAAATATGATAGAACAAAGGGAACAATGTTTTATGCTAAGATGATAACCAAGACTGCTTTTCAGAAAATGCAAGACAAGTTATCAGAATGGATATATATTTATTATACCATTGAAGAATATATCACTACAACATATTCGGGTTTTAATAGTGCATATTTTAGGCATTTCATGGCGTTCTCAAGTGCTATCTATGTCGCCGCCGTTGTAGGTCATTGACAACGATAGCGCTTTTGATGCGTTGTCGTATATTTAAATATATACAATAGTGTTTGTCATTCGAAACGCTTTAATAGTAGTCACGGAAATGAGCAGCCTGAAAGCTGTGCTGACGTACGTGAACTCCGATTAAAGATAGCGCGACCTTGAATACGCTCTTTCTTAATTACCAATAAATAACAACACTTTTCACAAAAAAACGCTATCATATATTTAGATATCATAGTGTATCATTAAGGCTAAATTACTCTTTTGGTCCCCAAATTATTTTAAAATGTTCGATTTGGTCATCAAGTTTTTAAAATGTTAATTTTGGTCCCTTAATTCTTAAAACTTATTCAAATAGGTCTTTCCTTCAAGTTGACTAACGGCGACATTAAGTTGACTAAGGGACCAAAATGAACATTTAAAAAACTTGAGGACCAAATTGAACAATTTAAAACAATTTGGGGACCCAAAGAGTAATTTAGCCAAAAAATTATTAAAAATTTAAAAAATATTTTTTCCCGAAATTACCACGTGGCATTAAAATATTAAATTTAATGCCACGTGGCATTAGGTAGGACATCGCCATTAGTCAACTTGACGGAAGGACCTATTTGAATAAGTTTTGGGAATTAAGGGACCAAAATGAACATTTTAAAAACTTGAGGACCAAATTGAACATTTTAAAACAATTTGGGGACCCAAAGAGTAATTTAGCCTATCATTAAAGAAGCGCTGTCTATTAGGCACATTTTTTAAATTTTTTTTTTTGCTACTTTTTGCACATCTCCCTGCATTCAGCAATAAAAAACAACATCAGCAATCCAAAAATAGCATTCACCAATAAAATAAAAAAAACATTCAGTAATTAACACCAATAATATCCCCAATGCAATCAACAGAATCGATCATAATCAAACTTTGGTTCCTCAATATAGATATGATAATGCAAAAACAAAAGGCATATAGTCCAAAAAATATACCAGAATTTACAAAGTACAAGATTTGAACTACCTGTATCCTTTTCAGCACTAACAATTAGAATCTCTCAACTTGCTGGCCGTTGCCGTTTACCTACAACAAAAATAGAACATACAAGTAAAAAGTATGTGGAAAATAATAAGTGAAGGATATACAGACGAAATATATAAAAAGTACTCCTCTTTAAAATTAATTAGAAAAAAAATACATGTTTAAGTTGATCTTTTCCTTTTCAGTTTCCTCGTCGGGTTGAGACTCGTTTGTCCCTTAGGGGTACGAAATGATGTGCGATCCAAATACCCTCATCATGATCATCCCTCATATACAGTCCATTATCTCCACTTGCATCAGTCTCAAGTGATTAGTCTGTCCCAATGAAAGGATCAACCTCCATATTAGTAGCTTCATTATTGTCTTCATCATCAATGTTATTGACATTTACTTTGTGGGTCAAAAGAACAATGGACCACCTATTATCATATGGATCAGTGACATAAAAGACTTCTTAAGCTTGAGATGCCAAAATAAAAGGCTCATCTTTAGATCACACCATGAAATGTTGTGTAGTCCAACTCCCATATATGCTCAATGATACCGAAGTGACATATTCGCATAAATGGGGTTCCCGTCTTTGGCACTTGCCACATGTATAGATTGAGCTACAAGAGTCACACCACTATTTTTATTGTGCTCCGATCACCATGTTCTTTCCTATAGAATGTTTACCCATTAATTAGATAACCAGTTGTGAACACCTAATTTTGTCCGGGTATTTTCTCTTTTTAATTAATATTTTTGAAAACAAAAAAGAAATATAAAATAATAATAATAATAATAATAATAATAATAATAATAATAATAATAATAATAATAATAATAATAATAATAATAATAATAATAATAATAATAATAATAATATATCTTTGTCATGTTCTTGTCCCAATTTTCTTTTTATTGTTGCAAGTGTTGAGCCCATAGCCCAAATTCACATAAAAAAAAAGAGAGAAAGAAGAATGCTTAAAATAAAAATAAAAATATCCTGCTCCCACACTTGTACCCCTCTTTGTCATATTCTTCTTTTTCAAAAAAAGAGGGATAATGGTACAGCCCTCCCTACCCTTGCACCAGCCAAGCAAAGTGGTGGAGCAAAGGTTGATTTGCTCCCCACTACTTGTACCCACACCAGCTGGCCTAACAAGGAGATTTGACATCTTCTTCTTTTGTGCTATATATTGCATTGAATAGTGACAATGAGGGGGGATTGGCTCTTATCAGCTAAGAAAAAAATCAATCAAGAACACGCCTAAGAGTTTCTCTGCTCGTTTCCTCTCCATCTTTTGGTTTCATCCTCCAAAAAAAAAAAAAACAAAACAGAAAAACAAAGCAAACCACACACACACTCACCTTCATCCTTCCACCTTCATCTTCCTCCCTCTCACTTCACCTTCCTCCTTCATCTCCCCACAACTCAGACACCATCATCTCAGCCACCATCATCGCAGCCGCCGTCACGCAACCGCAGATCCCAGAACCAAGAGCCGTGAACCACCGCCACGGTAGCTCCGCCCCTCCTCCGCACGGTCCCACTTCGCCACGACAAAAACCACCGTGCCTCAGCCGTCTCAGTCGCGGACTCCACCTCGGACCTCCGCCATCCTCGCTGTGACCCAGATTCGCTCATCCCCGCCGCGAATCCACCCAGACCACCCCCTCCACAGCGTGTCGCGCCTCTCCTCGCCGCCCTCTACTCACGAAATGCCCCTCTGCTTCGCCGTGGGCCACGGATCCAAGATCCACATCAGAACCTGCACATCTCCACATTCTTCTGTGCTCACTGCCTGCTGCCGCTGCGCTATCTACGACCCGCCGCCGTCTGGTTCTCAGTCACCGTCACCTGGCTCAAGGCTCCACCATCGTACTGTCTCCCCCTTTTTGTGTCTCTTGTTGGTAACGTAATGTGGATAAGCAGAAGATTTTCCTCTTTGACAGCTTTTATTTCTATTTCTTTGTTAAGTTAGTTTTTTTTTTTTTTTGATGATAGGGGCCTGATCTACTTGGTTGGTTAATGTTGGGTCTATGTGGTCTTTTTTTTTTTTTAAACAAAATAGAAAATCTTTTGAAGCCTTTAAATTTCAAATTCAAAAAACTTTTTTTCAAAAAAAAAACCAAAAGATAAAAAAAAAACTGCCTTTAAAGTTTTAAATAAAAAAACATTTCTAAATTTAAAAATCTCTTTTAAAAAAAATCATTTTTTATGAAATATAATCTTTTGAGTTCACGCAACAATCTATGGCATTGATGTATGGATTTTTTCATCCTCAAGTGCCGTATGAATTGTAATGGTTCATCGTATAGCTTTGCTATCTTTAACCCTATGCAAGAGTAAATTCCTTTTTGTAAAAAAATATTAAATGTTTTTTTTTTCAATTTACACTTTTAACCAATTTTACGCAATTTAATTTTATAAAAAGTATCTTTTGAATTCACGCGACAATCTACGATGTCGATGTATGGACTTATTCATCCTCAAGTGTCGTATGAATTGTAAGGATTTATCGTATAGCACTGCTATCTTGGACTCTGTGCAAAGATGAATTTATTTTAAAATAAAATATTTTTAAACAAAAAAAAATCAAAAATCAAATCTTTATCAAAAATTAAAATCAACCCACCAATCAAATTTTTCAAAAGAACTACGTGACTTTGAGTTTCCCATCGCACCCAGGAATACGTAGGAGCAAGATAAATCATCTTGTCAAGCCAAAACTAAATTTTCCTTTTTTTGTATCTCTTTTTATATTAAAATAATTAATCAAAATAATTAAACTTTTCTACTTTTAGAGATGCTCTATGGACACGGTGCCATGTTCAGTCCCTGAGATTTGAGGTTGCCATGTGGACTCATGTGCCGTGTTCAACCTCATTTAGTTTTTATAAACAATAAATTTAAAAAATAAAAATTAATAAAAGTTTAAAATATTAAAAATAATTCTTTCTTGTAAGCAATTTTTGGGGTAAAATAAATATTTAAAAGGTTATTAAAATGTTCTTGCACAATTAACTTGAGGCACCATTTTTTAAACGGGTGATGTGGGGTGCTAACACCTTCCCTACTCGTAACCGACTCCCGGACTCATCTCTCTCTTTTTTAGACCAGTTTACCTTTAAATAATTGAGTTTTCTAAGATTTTTCCAATAAAATTTTAGTGGCGACTCCTCTGTCTTTTTACCCCTTTTTTCGCGGCTCCCGGACGGGACGGTCGCGACAGCTGGCGACTGCACTGGGGAAATTGTGAGTCGGGCCTATCATAGTTGGTTGTGCATTTTTTTAACAGCTTTGAAAATATTTGTTTTACCCTTTTTGTTTTATTTTTTTTTCTAATGCTTTCATAACTGCTTTTGTATATTCTTGCAACCTTAGGGTAGAGAACTTTTTTATTGGTGTTGTTTGTTCCTTTTTGCAGGTTTGGGGTAGTTCCGTTCTAGGAGGTTTTTGTGAAGGTTTGTATGCTCCCATCACACACATCACTATCACATGTTGCACACACTTTTGGGTTCTATACTCGAGTCTTGGAATGCCATAAGATTATAAGGGGCTTCAGTGATGTTATTGTGATGCTTTTGCGTCCCTGACAGTCATTGATTCTCCTGCTCGGATTGCTACCGGTACATGGACTACCATATTGTGACTTATTCGTCCCTGTGGTAAGGTTCGTGGATTCGGATCCTTATCTTTTAATTGAAGGTAATCCGAGGACCATATGTTTAGGGATTTAGATCTGTCCCGAAAGACATGCACATAAAATGCCATTAGCAGACTACCAAAATAGGATCTTGACTTCAGAAGTCCCAACTTTAGGATATGACCTATGTAGGACAAAAGGGAGTGCATTCCGCCTTTTTTTGCAGCATGAATAATTACATTTGTATCTCATGCATCATAAGATCTTCTGCATGCACCTTAACATGCAATTCATTCATGCATTCTGTTACACTCAATTATTATATTGTATGCTCGTGCATGTAGTATTTTAGGCCATGCATCATCAATATGTCATTCATTCATGCATCTTGGTACACTCTCACGCATAAGTATTTTTGCTTTCCAAATGTTATTAATAAAATAAAATTTCCCTTGCACAGATAATTTGGTAAGAGATAACACCTTTGATAACAAGAGATGGAAAAAGTCAGACACACTAGCAATGTTCCTGCCACCAAGATCTCCAGGGTGATTTTGAACTCATTAGAGTATCTGAAAGAGTTGAGCCAATCTTTGCCTCAAGAGCATCGAAAAAGCTTCGTCAAGAAGTATGGAGGGATCTTGGACCTAATTTCCATACTGGTTCAAGCTACTGCTTTGAGTGTTATAAGTCGGTATTGGAACCCACATCTCAGATGCTTCAAGTTGCCAAACATAGACATTACACCCACCATTGAAGAATATGCTTGCCTGTTAAGGTTGCCAATGCAGAAAAACCCCACCGTGTACTTTTGCATGGGGCAATACTTGACCACTACAAGCATAGAAGGGTTAATAGGGCTTCCTGAAATTGAAGTGAACTTGATCGAGCACTCAAACTCGCGAGGGTTGACCCAAAAATTTCTTGAAAATCATTTGAGGAAACTAATGGATCGACAAGACTGGGAAACCTTTGGGAGGGTATTGGCACTAGCAATATATGGGTTGGTTCTATTTCCATCGGCGCTAGACATGATAGATCAAGCAGCAATGGACGTGTTCTTCACAGTTGAAAGAAAGAAAAACCCCGTGCCGACAGTATTGGCTGAAACGCTTTTGACTCTAGAATTTTGTCAGCGGCATCCAAAGGGGAAGCTCAAATGTTGAGCACAGTTGCTCTATGTATGGGTCATGACTCACATGTACGCAAAAGGCTATATCAACCACCATTCAGATCCACTAAGAGGCTTCCATAACATCCCTACAAGACAGCTTAATGAAGAGGTATGGAAGAGCGAGTTTGACAAGGCAGAAAAAGACTCTTTTAAGTGGGTATGCCAATGGTACGAAAGTCAGCAGGGGAAAGATATCATTTATAGTTGTGGTGACTATCCAAATGTTCCTTTGATGGGCCCGAGAGGGTGCATATCCTACACACCCGCCATAGCCTTATGACAACTTTGTTGGACGCAAACCGTGCCACGAGAAGAACAACTCGGGGGATGCTGTTTCCGATACGAGGATGGTGAGATTACCAAGTTGTTGGCAAAAGAAGTTAGAAATGCATGGAAAAATGTGAGGATGGCGGGAAGATCACAATTGGGCCGACCAATCCTAATCATTGTCTCAGAATATGAAGCATGGAGAAAATCAAGGAAAGGTCCCATCAACATTCCTGCAGAAAGCACAGAAGTTGAAGATTACCCTCCTTTGGTAACTCAAATGGAAGAACAACTGAAGGTTTTGGAAGCACAAATGAAGGAAATGGAACAACAAAAGCAAGATGCTGAGTTGAAAATAGCCATTGGTCAGAAGCATTGTGAGAAGTTAACAAAGGAAAATGAACATTTAAAAGATTTGTGTGCAGATATCTCCGTAACCTCAAGAGTCCAGAAGAATACAGACAATGTCTCACCAAGCGCCATGACTAGGATCCAGAATCTTGAAAGCAAAGTATTGTCCTTGACAACAGAAAGGAACCAACTAAGAAAAGAAAAGCGTCATCTAGAAGAAGAAGTCATTCAGCAAGGAGATGTGAGAAAGTCACTGGAAGTGGAAGTCAATCGACAAAGGGGAGTCAATGACAACTTACAAAAGCAAATTTGTGCACAAGACAAGATGACTGATGAATTGGTACAAAAGGTCCAAGAGCTGAATATCCTACTAGTCGAAATCAAGAAGCAGTGCGATTTAGGGTGGACCTCAGCAAAACACTATCATGATCAAAGGGTTCAAGTAATGAATGCCGTGAAGGGGTGGGGAGAAGAGGCCCGAGAGCGAGGGATAGATATTGACATATAGAAAAAAAGATATATGAGCATGAATTTGGAGCTAAGCCATTGTATTCCGAATTTTGTCCAATGCTTTGAAAAGGCCAAAAAACAAATTCGTGCGGACCCTATGCTTCGTCTCTCGGCTGAGTTGGATGATTTCATAAAAATGTGTGGAGGCTTTGCTCGAGGGATAAAAAGAAAGAGACCAAATTTGTTGACTTTAGGATGAAAATGTTGTAACAATGTCGAGAATTATGATGTAATCCCAATCTATGTATTGCTTTGAGGAGTTTTTAATGAAATCTGTTCTTGCCTCTATGATTCCTTCGCACTCCAACTCTTGCGCTTGACTTGCGACGACACCTATCGTGGAGCATGGTCTTCCTTTAGTATGTTGTCAACTACATCTTTGCCTTATAGGATTCTTCCTTCTGTGCAAAGGGTAGGACGAGATGTCTCAATTCAGAATTTCTAGTGTGTTTGAGACAACACCTATTGTGTAGATTTGTTTCTCCCCTAGATTTGTTGTCAACTCTATTTCATCTTATGAGCACAATGCTCTCTATGTGGGATGGAGGGACCATCTCTTGTCTGTTATAAGGTGTTAACTCAAAAAATAATAATAAACTCCAAAGGTGATTTTCATAAAAGCTTTTTGCATTTTTCCAACATTTTGTTCTCACTTTTGTTTCGATTAAAATAGTGTGTGGCTTTTCTGAACAATTGCTCGAAGACACCCTTATCGCACTCGGTCACAGACAAGAGCCATGGCGGATGAACTAGAAGAAGTCCAAGAGATCAGGGATGAAGTCAGTCAAATCAAGGATCAAATGACTAAGATGATGGAGATCCTACAAGCAATGCAGAAGGAAAAGAACACTGAGGAGAACCCTCCAGCCTCGAATGAAGGACATCCGGCCACACCTCTCATTCTTCCCGGTTTTGCTCAGATTCCTATTCAAGGCTTCAACCAACCAGAGGCCATGATGCCTCTCACTTTTTATCCAGGCAACCAAACTCATCTTTCATTTGACTCGAACAATCCCCCATACGGTTTACCTCGTGGATTTGTGCCACCAACGACCCCTATCCCACAAGATGACATTCAAAACTCCGAACATATCACTCAAACACAAACCCCCACCGATGTTGTCGAAATGCCACAAACACAAACTGTCAACCCTACAGATGATAACACCCCGATGGTGACACTCTCTGCCAATCCAAAAAATCCACAATACACCCTACATTATGGACCCCAGGGGACTTAAATGATGCCAAACTTCAGATCCTCCTACATGCCATACCCCTTCCCTCAGAATATGTACGGTGAAACTCCAGTGAATTAGTCAGGAGGGAATTCCCAATCTAAAGAAAAGTTGGAAGTGCTAGAAGAAAGACTACGGGCCATTGAAGGAGTAAATAGTTATGGTCTTTGGGATGCCTCGGAACTTTGCCTGGTGCCAAATGTTGTAATTCCACCAAAATTTAAGGTACCTGATTTCGACAAATATCGGGGAACCCCTTGTCCCAAAAACCACTTGACCATGTATGTAAGGAAGATTGCATCATACGCTCAAGATGATAAGATCTTGATTCACTTCTTCCAAGACAGTTTAACTGGGGAAGCTTCAAATTAGTACGCGCATCTCGAACGGCCCCACATTCGATCCTTCAAAGATCTAGCAGATGCATTCCTGAAGCAATACAAATACAATATTGACATGGCTCCCGATATGATGCAACTCCAAAATATGGCCAAGAGAGCCACAAAGACTTTCAAGGAGTATGCGCAACGATGGAGGGAACTGGCTGCTCGGGTAGAGCCTCCATTGGCCGAGAAAGAAATTGTGGCAATGTTCATTGATACCCTCCAGTTGCCTTTCTATGATAGAATGATTGGAAGCGTGTCATCGAACTTTTCTGACACGGTCATCACCAGTGAGAGAATTGAAAGTGGAATGAGGAATGGCAAGATCACTGAGACTTCAGTAATGAACGGCCCGAAGAGAGCCCCGTTTGTGAAAAAGAAAGAAGGAGAAGCACATGCAGTAACCTTTGCACAAAAGAAACCAAACCAATTTAAACCAAACCAAACACCCGACTTACAAGCCCAATACGCCCCATATCACCAAGCCAACCAGCCATACATCGCTGCCACCTCACAATTTCCAAATCCTCAGCAGATGGCTTCTTACCGGCCATCATACCCTTCTCAGCCTCAAGCACACCCTACCATGCCACCCCAAATTGTTCAACCCCTAGGTCCAAACCCAAACACCAGCCAAACAAGACCACCGCATAACTCGGAAAGAAAGCCAGTACATTTCGACTCGATACCTATGACCTACACTGAGCTACTGCATCATCTTATAAATAAATCTGTGTTGACTCCTATCCCAATGAAACCATTGGGGCCTCCTTATCCAAAGTGGTTTGACCCAAATGTTAAATGTAAGTATCATGCAGGGGAAATAGGTCATTCCACTGAGAACTGCAGGGCTTTCAAATTTAAGGTACAAGATCTTATTGACGCTAAGTGGTTGAGCTTGCAGAAAGATGCTCCGAATGGGGCACAAGGTCCCATGCCTAATCATGGGGGTTCGGGAGTCAATGCCATTGATAGCTTTATGGAACCTACTCTTAAGAGCCAAGTGGCTGATGTCAGAACTCTCATGAGAGTTATTTTAAGGGAGATGCAAAGACATGGATTGGTGCAGACCTCAATTGTTGAAGAGAAGACTCTTGATGAAAAGATAAGGTGTGACTTCGACGAGAATATGGGGCATTCAATTGAAGATTGTGCAAAATTTCGACAGGTTGTGCAACAGTTAATAGATATGAAGATTATCCTAATTGGTTATGAACCGAATGAGTGTGGCATTAACATGGTCGCTGAATCTACAATTTCCCCAACTCCAGTTAAGATAACTCATTTTACTGTTGTGATTAATCCTCAACCGGTTCTTGAGCAAGTCGCTCCGAAGGCAGTGGTGATACACTATACTGAGAAGGAGCCTATGCCGGTTTTGAGTGGGCCAACACCAGTTGTCCTCCGAGTCCCAGGTCCTTTCCCTTACAAGGACACCAAAGCGGTACCATGGAGATATGATAGGCAGGTTCAACAAGGTCCTCCCAACGGGACCACTGTGATTACCAACATTTTGGGAATTGGTGGAATGACTAGGAGTGGTCGTATTTATACTCCAGAGGTATTGCGAAGGGAGGGAACAGAAAAGGAAGAAAGAGATCACAAGGGAAAAGACAAGGTGGAAGGAACGCCTGCTGAAAAGGATACCAAAGGGGCTAATAATAAAAAGGAGGTATCTGATGAAGAAGTCGGTGAATTCTTGAAGTTCATCAAGCAAAGAGAATACAGGGTCGTGGATCAATTGAATCAAACTCCAGCTCGGATATCTCTTTTGTCTTTGTTGATGAATTCTGAGCCACATAGGAGAGTACTGATGAAGGTGTTGAATCAAGCTCATGTCTCTCATGACATCACAATTGATAGGAATGGGGCACAACAAGGCATTACACATCTCAGTGAAGTGTCAAGATCATGTCATGGCCAGGGTTCTCATTGATAATGGTTCTTCTTTGAATGTAATGCCAAAGTCAACACTGGCAAAGTTGCCTTTCGATGGAACTCATATGAAGCCAAGCACAATGATTGTAAGAGCTTTCAATGGCACCCAAAGGGAAGTTATGGGAGAAATTGAAGTGCCCATTCAGATTGGCCCTTGCACCTTTGAAATACTCTTCCAAGTAATGGACATTACGCCAACTTACAGTTGTCTCCTAGGACGACCATGGATCCATTCAATGCAGGGGCTGTACCTTCCACACTGCACCAGAAAGTGAAGTCCATTGTCGATAGCAAGTTGATAATTGTTTCTGGAGAGGAGGATATGTTAGTGAGTAAGCCATCAATAACCCCTTACATTGAAGCTACCGAAGAAGCTCTCGAGACCGCTTTCCAATCGCTTGAAATTACCAATGCCACTTATGTTGGGGATAATGTTCCACTCTTGAAACCTCAGTCATCTAAAGCGTCCATTATGATGGCTATGGTTATGCTCGGAGGAGGATACCGACCCGGGAGCGGTTTGGGGAAGAATATCCAAGGTGTCACTGACATCCTCATGCTCACCGAGAACAAGGACAGGTTTGGGTTGGGATATAAACCCACCAAGGCCGACAAGATGAGGGTTGTAGAAGAGAAGAAAAGAAAGAGGTTGGCTGGGCTGGAAAATCGTGAATACGAAGCTGAAAGGGTTCCCATCTGTGACATTCGACAGAGCTTCCGAAGTGTAGGGTTCGCCTTCCTGGACCAAGCAGCAGCTGTTGAAGATGATTATCTCGCCGATCATGGTGTCAATTTGGTGTATCCATGCCCTCCGGATACAGAACTCAACAATTGGGAGGTCATTGAGTTCCCCAAGACCATAGAGTTTTTTCAAAGTAATTCTGTAATGCTTATCCTTTATCTCTGCCCAAGGCTTTAGGATTTTTGTTGTAATGGGCTTACTTGTTTCCGTTTCAGTATGACTTATCAATGAATGCATGCATTCAATATCTTTATGTTCTTATCCCTCTTTTTTTTACTTTCGCTTTTATTCATCGTTCCTCACCAATAAATGCAGTTTCCTATCTTTAACCATCATTCATTCATCTTTCCCTGATAACTACCAAAATGCAGATCTAAAAGTGACTCTCTTGAAAATGACAGTGTTAATAACTCAGCATACAATTTTGACTATCCTATTGATCATGCTGATGAGGTTGTTGATGATAATGGGGAAATCCCTCCTGAATTGTTGATGTTGGTAGAACAAGAAGCCAGGGAAATTCGACCCCATGAAGAGCCAAGTGAACTAATCAATTTGGGAACCGAAGATGATAAAAAAGAGGTTAAGATTGGCCTTTCTCTAAAAGAAAAGGAGCGAAGTAGGATGATCAAGTTGTTGATGGATTATAAAGATGTTTTCGCATGGTCGTACCAAGACATGCCATGGTTAGACCCCAGTGTAGCAGAACACAAATTGCCATTAAAGCCGGAGTGTCCTCCAGTAAAGCAGAAGCTGCGAAGAATGAAAGAAAAAATGTCTCTAAAGATCAAGGAGGAGGTCAAGAAACAACTGGATGCAGGTTTCCTAGAAGTTGTAAAGTACCCTCAATGGGTTGCTAACATCGTTCCTGTTCCCAAGAAGGATGGAAAGGTTCGAATGTATGTTGACTATCGAGATCTGAACAGAGCTAGCCCAAAAGATGACTTTCCCCTGCCTCACATTGATGTTCTAGTAGATAATACTGCTCAACATGCATTATTCTCTTTCATGGATGGATTCTCGGGATATAGCCAGATCAAGATGGCACCTGAAGATATGGAGAAAACTACATTTGTCACTTTATGGGGAACCTTTTGCTACAAGGTTATGCCCTTTGGCTTGAAAAATGCTGGGGCAACATATCAGCGGGCTATGGTGGCTTTATTCCATGACATGATGCATAAGGAGATAGAAGTTTATGTAGATGACATGATCGCCAAGTCCATATCTGAAGATGACCATGTTGATAATCTGCAGAAACTTTTTGAGAAGTTAAGAAAGTTTAAGCTTCGACTGAATCCAGTCAAATGCACTTTTGGAGTGAAATCAGGCAAGCTTCTGGGGTTCATTGTTAGTCAAAGAGGAAGAGAGGTTGATCCTGAAAAGGTTCGAGTAATCATCGACATGCCAGCACCTCGAACGAAGAAGGAAGTTCATGGGTTTTTAGGAAGATTGAACTACATTTCCCGGTTCATCTCCCAACTGACCGCGACATGTGAACCGATCTTTAAATTGCTACGCAAAAATCAGGCAGTAACATGGAATGAAGATTGTCAAAAAGCCTTTGAGAAGATCAAACAATACCTAAAGGAGCCTCCGGTCTTGGTTCTCCCAGTGCCGGGAAGACCTCTCATCATGTATTTGATTGTGCTAGATGAATCAATGGGTTGTGTGTTGGGGCAACACGATGAGTCAGGAAGGAAGGAACATACCATCTATTATCTAAGTAAGAAATTCACCAGTTGTGAAGCCAACTACTCACTGCTCGAACGCACTTGCTGTGCTTTGGCTTGGGCGGCTCGCCGTTTGAGGCATTATATGTTGTGTTACACTACCTGGTTGGTGTCCAAAATGGATCCAATCAAGTATATCTTTGATAAGCCTGCTCTGACTGGAAGAATTGCTCACTGGCAAGTCCTGCTATCAGAATATGACATTGTCTATGTCACCCAAAAAGCAATAAAAGGGAGTGTATTTGAAGAATATCTAGCCAATCAGCCAGTAGAAGATTATGGATCGATGCAATGCGATTTCCCAGATGAAGATATAATGGCTTTGTTTGATTGTGAGCAATCACCAGAAAAATAAAAGTGGACCTTGTTATTTGACGGAGCTTCTAATGCATTGGGACATGGAATTGGGGCAATACTAATCTCACCGGAAAATGATTATTTCCCTGTCACTGCAAGGCTTTGCTTTGATTGTAATATAGCCGAATATGAAGCTTGTGCGCTTGGGATCCTGGCAGCAATAGAATCAAAGGCAAGGATACTGGAGGTATATGGGGACTCTGCATTAGTCATCCACCAGCTAAGAGGGGAATGGGAAACCCGAGATGCCAAGTTAATCCCGTACCATGATTACATCAAAGGTTTGATTGAGCAGTTTGATGAAGTCACACTTCATCATATTCCCCGAGAAGATAACCAATTAGCTGACGCGCTGTCTACCTTATCCTCGATGTTCAAAGTAAGTGATGAGAAGAACTTACCACTTATCAAAATGGAAAGTCGTGATCATCCTGCATATTGTCAAGTGATAGAGGAAGAGTCTGATCAAAAACCGTGGTACCATGACATGAAATGCTTCATCCAAAGAAGGGAATACCCTCCGGGCACTTCAGAAAATGACAAAAGAACTCTAAGAAGACTTGCAATGGGTTTCTATTTAGATGGAGGTATTCTCTACAAAAGAAATCATGACATGGTGTTGTTGAGGTGCGTTGACGCAAAAGAAGCTAAATAGATAATTGAGGAGGTACATGTAGGACCTTATGGAACACACGCGAGCGGTCATGCAATGGCCAGGAAAATCTTGAGGGCTGGCCAATACTGGTTGACAATGGAAGTTGATTGCTTTGATTATGCAAAGAGGTGCCATAAGTGTCAAATATATGCTGATAGGGTTCATGCGCCGCCAGCTCCCTTGAATGTCATGACGGCGCCCTAGCCATTCTCAATGTGGGGAATAGATGTGATCGGTCCAATCGAACCAAAAGCTTCGAATGGGCATCGCTTCATTCTTGTTGCCATTGATTATTTCACAAAGTGGGTTGAGGCTGCATCATATGCCAATGTGACCAGGAATGTCGTGATCAAATTTGTAAAAAGAGAATGAATTTGTCGTTATGGGTTGCCAAGTGAGATTATCACTGATAATGCGACTAACTTGAACAACAAGATGATGAAATAGATGTGCGAAAACTTCAAGATAAAGCATCACAATTCCTCCCCGTACCGCCCAAAGATGAACAGAGCAGTTGAGACCGCTAATAAAAATATCAAGAAGATTGTCTAAAAAAATGGTGGTGACATATAAGGATTGGCACGAGATGTTACCTTTTACTTTGCACGGCTATCGTACCTCTATTCACACCTCGACAGGGGCAACGCCGTATTCTTTGGTGTATGGGATGGAGGCAGTGCTCCCGATTGAAGTAGAGATCCCTTCATTAAGGGTACTGAGAGAAGCAGAACTGGAAGAAGCTGACTGGGTTCATGTTGTTACGCCGGCAAGTGTACCGGGTCGTCGCAAGTAATAAAATAAACACAGTAAGTAATTACCGAGGTCGAACTCAGGGATTAGGCTACCAATTCGACTAATCCGCGGGAAATCCGATACGTTTGGTCAAGTTACAGAAAGGTGGTTGAGAGAGAGAGATTAATATCTAAAATTCAATTAACAAATCTAATGAAATAATTAACTAAAAATCAGAAATTAAAATATCCAAGGTCACAAATCCACCTACCCAATATGTACACCCAAGTGATGATGAATTCCTCCCTAAGTTCAATTACAATGTCAACCGGGACCCCTAAATTCTCCTAAATCCACTCTCGTGCTCATTAGGACGTATTCGACGATTGGATTAATTACTTACCAGGTCTCATAATCCTAATCTCGAATTTGATTAATTCTTGTTCCCTATAAGGTTGCACTAATCTCCTACTCACTCTCGTGCAATATTCGATTAGTGATCCCAATTCAAGTTCTAAAACGCGAATCGCCGTTCGGCCTCAAACACGTTTAACAAATCAATCACGCAAAACATATGATCAATGCAATCAAATCAGAATTGGAAAACAAGAATTGAATTAAAGGAGAAAGACATACATCATATCGGATTTACATCGCCATGGGTGGCTTCATCGTTCCCTCGGACGAGGGGATTAGTTCCTCATGCTCATAGACGAACAATCGGACATAATCTCCATAAGAAAAAGGGAGACGCAGCTCCAAAGAGAAAAGAAATTACCCTAAACGCTACTCTAAACAGTGGAAAACTACTAGGATTCGCGGCCCTCCAAAAGCCCTACAGCCTAAAGATGGATGGATCCCAATCTGATCTGCAACAGCCTTTAAATAGGATTCCTGATCTGCGCTCGTTCGCGAGGCGAGCAGCCTCTCGCGAGGCGAGAATTAAAATTGGCGCGCTTTCAATTTGAACTCTCGCGAGGCGAAAGTGTGTTAGCGGGGCGAGTCTTCAATTCTAGGCTGTGACCTTCATCACGGCTGGGCCGTGATGGTCTCTGACTTCCAGGGTCTTCAAACTCTCGCGGGGCGAGATGCTTCTCGCGGGGCGAGACTTCAAACCTTAAACTGTCACGGGCGTGGTCTTCATCACGGCTTGGCCGTGATGGTCTCTGTCTTGCAGGTCTTCATGATTCGCGGGGCGAACATATTCTCGCGTGGCGAGACAGAATGATGACTTTTGCTGCTTTGTTGACCTTCAGTCTCGCGAGGCGAGCATACACTCGCGGGGCGAGTGTCTCCAGAAGTGCTTTTTCCACTGCTTCTTGACTTTCCTTGACTCCCGGAGCTTCACTTATTTAACCTGAAACAACAAAAGCACCCACAAGCGTAATTCTATTCAAAATAACCTAAAAACTACACAAAAGACGCAAAACGAGTCAAAGTCCAACTTAGGAACAAAACAAGGCAAATTTGGGCGAAAACGAGAGTGAACTCGAATAATTTGCACAAAAACCACGGTCCATCTAGTTATAAAACTAGATAAGCCAGAGGCTTATCAAACACCCCAAACTTAAACCTTGCTTGTCCCCAAGCAAGCTAAAACTCAAAAACGACTCAAGACTTGGCAAGCCTAAAGGAATCAATCGATTTCGCACAAATTTCATGTAATCAAAACAGTTTTTCTCCAATGATCTCCCCTTTTACATCAATGTAATCCCCACATTCATCTACTTTAAACAGTTGAGAATTTATCATTCATGCCATCATTACTCTAAGTTGAGGCTCAAAGATACACACAAAGGAAGATCACCTATTTCAAACAATTGCCTTCCTCACAAGGGCATTTAGTATTTCACTCATTCGCTCAAGTTTGTCTAGGTTATCAACTTTTTCACTCAATTTCACATATCAAGAGCACTTCCCATGAATTTGATTTTCATCTCAAAAGTAGTTCCCACGAAAACATGCATGCAACATCAGAAGGTCTTTTAAAGGTTGTAATGGGGCCTGGCTCAAGGTAGGATATTCAAGGATATTTAGGCTTTAGTCCCTAGGAACTAAGAGAGCATGAGCAATTTGACACTTTTTCCACTCAAATTCCTTTTTTCCATTTTTCATTTGGGCTCGGGTGACTACATCCTTTTCCTTGCTAATCTTTTTGTTTTGCCCCTTTTCTTTTGGCAATTTTTTGTTTTCTTCTTTTCTTTTGTTTTCTTTTTTTTTTTTTTTTGCCTTGGGTCAACCTTTATTTTCTTTTTCTCACCCCAATATGGCACATCACCTCGTAGCCACCCCAAACTTAGCTTCTCACAACTCTTTTCTCATTAAGCTTCCATGCTCTCCTAATCCTAAGATTGGGTTAACATGGTTTTTCAGATTTTGGCTCGTAATGTAGGGTCATCAAGAAACAATAGGTCAATTGGGCTCAATTTGGCTAACTAGGGAACATGCATTAGGGATGGTCCTTTTTAGGCCAAGTGGTTTTTCAAAGAAAATTGCCTAAATCATTTGATGCAACACATAAACATGCAAACCATATACAGATTCAAGCAAATTCGGGAACGTGCAACTTAACAGTGATTCACACATTCAAAAACAGAGTTGGAGGCTCAAATCCTCACCTGGACATTTTGCAAATTGTTTGACCGAGATACAATTCCTAGTGTGTGCACCCCCTCACCCCAAACTTATCATAAATCAAGTAATCACAACAAAGTTCTCAAAGTTAAGTTTTCAATTTTTAAGTGGGGATAAACTTTTCTAATTTCAGAACTTAGGGGAAATCATCAATGGTCAAATAATTCATGCAATCAATCTACGCTCAATCTAATTAAAATCCAACAAGCTTGCCGACACGACATTTCATACAAAAACTTCTTGATCTTCTCAAATTATTCAAGAGTGACAAACAAAAAACAAAAACATAAACAAAACAAAACAAAAGTTAAGAGAAGAGAGGGATACCTAGCTTGGGTTGCCTCCCAAGTAGCGCTTGTTTAACGTCCCGAGCCTGACTTATTAAGAAGCATCCACCTGGATCCCATAGTCTGTGGTACAAGGGCCAAGAGACGCTCATCATATCAAATCCTCCACCCGGATCCCATGGTTTATGAAGTGGCCCTCGCAGGAGCAATACCACTCTATTCATTATTCCACCCGGCCTTTGTGTGAAAACCCCATTGACCCTTATAATTATGAACTCACTTCCTCTCGGGTAAAATGGTGTCTTCACGAGGAAGTGTGCCAGACAAGTGGGAGGGTCTATCTTACCGGTGTCCACACATGCATGCAAGCCGACATATTTATTTAACGCATCAAAATCAGGTTGCTTGGCAAGCATGGTGAAATCCTCTTCCACTTTATCTTCATTTTGTTCTCTACCCACTTGCTCCGGTGCCTTGTCCCTTGCCAACTCCTCTTCCTCTGGTTGCTCTTCCTCATCATGTGGTTGTTCCGGGGCCATGTCACTTGCCAATTCCTTTTCCTCTGGTTGTTCTTCCTCAACATGTGGTAGTTCTTCCTCAACTCCCTGAGAACTAGTTACATCCCAGTCATATCCCGACACCCCACTGCTTCTAGTTGTTGTGGCATTGCATTGGTTCTTAGGGTCGTTCTCGGTATCAACTGGGAAAGTCTCTGGGGGATGCTCATTTATTTGCCTTGCGAGTTGGGCAATCTTCATCTCTAATGCCGCATTCGCCTTCTCAAATGATGTGGCCATCCTATCAATGACTGCGTTTGTATTGATTGACACATTTTCAAGTGTCGCACTCAACTTCTCAAGAGCCAACTCCCAAGGTTGTGGTTGCCAATTCTGTTGAGGTTGCTGTTGCCAATTTTGTTGAGGTTGTGGTTGCCAGGCTAGACCATCGTCAGCATTACTCCAAGCGAAATCCGGATGGTCTCTACTCATATCACCCCAATACTGATTCTGACTCTGATAGTTGTTCTGGGGCACGCTGTCATTATGCCATGGTTCCACATATACTTGAGGGAAGTAGAACGGACAACTCCAAGTGTCATGGTTCCCATCACAATATTCGCAACCCGGAAGCATTCCTTCGTGTACCTCGCATACAAAACAAGGCAAGACCAAGTGGAATCAAAGAAGTAGAGAGATAGTAATAAATAAAAATAAAATTAAAAATAAAAAGAAAAATAACTTAACCAAATAATCAAACTTCCCTAAAATCAGAAAAATTGGTTGTGCCAATCCCCGGCAACGGCGCCAAAAACTTGTTGTTACGCCGGCAAGTGTACCGGGTCATCGCAAGTAATAAAATAAACACGGTAAGTAATTACCGAGGTCGAACTCAGGGATTGGGCTACCAATTCGACTAATCCGCGGGAAATCCGATACGTTTGGTCAAGTTACAGAAAGGTGGTTGAGAGAGAGAGATTAATATCTAAAATTCAATTAACAAATCTAATGAAATAATTAACTAAAAATCAGAAATTAAAATATCCAAGGTCACAAATCCACCTACCCAATATGTACACCCAAGTGATGATGAATTCCTCCCTAAGTTCAATTACAATGTCAACCGGGACCCCTAAATTCTCCTAAATCCACTCTCGTGCTCATTAGGACGTATTCGACGATTGGATTAATTACTTACCAGGTCTCATAATCCTAATCTCGAATTTGATTAATTCTTGTTCCCTATAAGGTTGCACTAATCTCCTACTCACTCTCGTGCAATATTCGATTAGTGATCCCAATTCAAGTTCTAAAACGCGAATCGCCGTTCGGCCTCAAACACGTTTAACAAATCAATCACGCAAAACATATGATCAATGCAATCAAATCAGAATTGGAAAACAAGAATTGAATTAAAGGAGAAAGACATACATCATATCGGATTTACATCGCCATGGGTGGCTTCATCGTTCCCTCGGACGAGGGGATTAGTTCCTCATGCTCATAGACGAACAATCGGACATAATCTCCATAAGAAAAGGGAGACGCAGCTCCAAAGAGAAAAGAAATTACCCTAAACGCTACTCTAAACAGTGGAAAACTACTAGGATTCGCGGCCCTCCAAAAGCCCTACAGCCTAAAGATGGATGGATCCCAATCTGATCTGCAACAGCCTTTAAATAGGATTCCTGATCTGCGCTCGTTCGCGAGGCGAGCAGCCTCTCGCGAGGCGAGAATTAAAATTGGCGCGCTTTCAATTTGAACTCTCGCGAGGCGAAAGTGTGTTAGCGGGGCGAGTCTTCAATTCTAGGCTGTGACCTTCATCACGGCTGGGCCGTGATGGTCTCTGACTTCCAGGGTCTTCAAACTCTCGCGGGGCGAGATGCTTCTCGCGGGGCGAGACTTCAAACCTTAAACTGTCACGGGCGTGGTCTTCATCACGGCTTGGCCGTGATGGTCTCTGTCTTGCAGGTCTTCATGATTCGCGGGGCGAACATATTCTCGCGTGGCGAGACAGAATGATGACTTTTGCTGCTTTGTTGACCTTCAGTCTCGCGAGGCGAGCATACACTCGCGGGGCGAGTGTCTCCAGAAGTGCTTTTTCCACCGCTTCTTGACTTTCCTTGACTCCCGGAGCTTCACTTATTTAACCTGAAACAACAAAAGCACCCACAAGCGTAATTCTATTCAAAATAACCTAAAAACTACACAAAAGACGCAAAACGAGTCAAAGTCCAACTTAGGAACAAAACAAGGCAAATTTGGGCGAAAACGAGAGTGAACTCGAATAATTTGCACAAAAACCACGGTCCATCTAGTTATAAAACTAGATAAGCCAGGGGCTTATCAGTTCAGGATCGACTTGACCAATTGAACCTCATTGAAGAGAAGAGATTAGGGGCATTGTGTCACGGTCAATTGTACTAGAGAAGGTTGATGAGAGCTTATGAGAAGAAAGTATACCCACGACAGTTTCGAGAGGCTGATCTAGTGCTCAAAAAGATCCTACCAATCCAAAAGGATCACCGAGGGAAGTGGACTCCGAACTACGAATGACCTTACGTTGTGAAAAAGGCCTTCTCGGGGGGAGCTTTAATCCTCACCAGGATGGATGGGGAGGATCTTCCACTCCCTGTAAACTCAGATTCAGTCAAAAAGTATTATGCTTGAACACACTTCCCAAGAAAAAAAGTGAAAAATGAAAAAAAGAAAAGCTCGTTAGGCTGAAAATCTGAAAAGACAGTCTAGGCAAAAGTTGGAGCAACCCGCTAGGCTGAAAACCTGAAAAGGCGGTCTAGGCAAAAGTTAGGGTTCAAAAAATAAAATAAACAATGGAAGTGTCGTCAAGCCTATGACCTGGGGCAATCAGTGGTCTAGATGCATGAAGACCAGGGCAGATAGCATTCTCGGATGTTGATTAGTAAGCAGTCAAGATAGTATGAGGGATACTAACACTAGTCATGGAAAGAGGTGTCACTTGAGGAGATGTGATTCCACTCCACAACCTTTTTTGCAATTCCATACTCTATTGTAATATCTGCTCTGTATACATTTTCAGTCCAAATATAATGACATTGACCCCCAATTCTTTTACCCTTGTCTCTTTCTCTTAACTTTTGTCAATTGTGTGTGTGCATTCATCATGATAAGTATATACTAAAATGTGAAACATGTATTGGTGTCTTCAAAAGCATTTATAATTTCTTTGAAAGTCTCAAAAGTCCGTAAAGAACAAGATGATCTCCCAACAAAGGACACCGTGGTCTACTGACAAGAAGCACGGGGACAATCATTGCAAAGGAAGCGTACCCTTTCAAAAGTGCTTAGCCTTTATTCTCCATGAAGACAAGACTTGTTTTAGTTCATCTCAGAGCTTGTCTGTGATCAACACTTTAAGGGGTCAAGGGTGATAATAAAAACCACCTAAGCGATGAAAAAATTAAAAATAGTAATGTGTTACGAGCTTTCCTTGTGTTGCATTGAAATCATTTGAGGTTTTCATCAAGCATATAGGACATTTTTGGCATCATACATTGCAATTGTTTATCTCTTGTGAGCACAAAACCCAATAAATTGCACAGACATCGTAGGTTTTTACTTTTCATGACAAGCTTCCGCGGATAACTGACTCCGCAAGCTTTTTAACCTTTTTGTTTGCAGGCTTCAGCGGATACCCTACTCCGCAAGCTTTTTACCCTTCCTTTAAAGCTTCAGCGGATACCCGACTCCGCATGCCTTTTTATTTTCTGTCAAGCTTCAGTGGATAACCGACTCCGCAAGCTTTTAATCATTTTGCTTTCAAGCTTCAGCGGACAACCGACTCCGTAAGCTTTTAACATTTCTTTTCAAGCTTCAGCGGATAACCGACTCCACGTGCTTTTTATTTTCTTTCAAGCTTCAGCGGATAATCGACTCCGCAAGCTTTTAATCATTTTGCTTTCAAGCTTCAACGGACAACCTACTCCGTAAGATTTTAACATTTCTTTTCAAGCTTCAGCGGATAACCGACTCCGTAAGCTTTTTACCTTTCCTTTAAAGCATCAGTGGATAACCGACTCCGTAAGCTTTTTATCATTTTGCTTTCAAGCTTCAGCGGACAACCGACTCCGTAAGCTTTAAACATTTCTTTTCAAGCTTCAGCGGATAACCGACTCCACGTGCTTTTTATTTTCTTTCAAGCTTCAGTGGATAACCAACTCCGCAAGCTTTTAACCTTTTAATTCCAACCTTCAGCGGGCACCATACCCCAAAAACTCTTTTATCTTTCTATTCGAGCTTCTATAGGCGATCCATCCCATAAGCTCTTTTAATTATGCATCCTTTTACTTGTCAGTGAACTTCGGCCAAAATTGGAGTTCATGTATTTACTCGTTTCTTATAATGATAATTGGTTAACTACGGTTACACCTATTACCTAATAAGAAACAAGTAAAGAGGGGCAGTTGTGAACACCTAATTTTGTCTGGGTATTTTCTCTTTTTAATTAATATTTTTTAAAACAAAAAAGAAATATAAAATAATAATAATAATAATAATAATAATATATATCTTTGTCATGTTCTTGGCCCAATTTTCTTTTTATTGTTGCAAGTGTTGAGCCCATAGCCCAAATTCACATAAAAAAAAAAGAGAAAGAAGAATGATAAAAATAAAAATAAAAATAAAAATGTCCTGTTCCCACACTTGTACCCCTCTTTGTCATCTTCTTCTTTTTCAGAAAAAAGAGGGATAATGGTACAGCCCTCCCTACCCTTGCACCAGCCAAGCAAAGTGGTGGAGCAAAGGCTGATTTGTTCCCCACTACTTGTACCCACACCAGCTGGCCTAACAAGGAGATTTGTCATCTTCTTCTTCTTTTGTGCTATATATTGCATTGAACAGTGACAATGAGGGGGGATTGCCTCTTATCATCTAAGAAAAAAATCAATCAAGAACACGCCTAAGAGTTTCTCTGCTCGTTTTCTCTCCATCTTTTGGTTTCATCCTCCAAAAAAAACAAACAACAACAACAAAACAGAAAAACAAAGCAAACCACACACACACTCACCTTCATCTTCCTCCCTCTCACTTCACCTTCCTCCTTCATCTCCCCACAACTCAGACACCATCATCTCAGCCACCATCATCGCAGCCGCCGTCACGCAACCGCAGATCCCAGAACCAAGAGCCGTGAACCACCGTCACGGTAGCTCCGCCTCTCCTCTGAACGGTCCCACTTCGCCACGACAAAAACCATCGTGCCTCAGTCGTCTCAGTCGCGGACTCCACCTCGGACCTCCGCCATCCTCGCTGTGACCCAGATCCGCTCATCCCCGTCGCGAATTCGCCCATACCACCTCCTCCATCGCGCGTCTCACCTCTTTCTGCCGCCCTCCACTCACGAAACGCCCCTCTGCTTCGCCGTGGGCCACGGATCCAAGATCCACATAAGAACCTGCACATCTCCACATTCTTCTGTGCTCGCTGCCTGCTGCCGCCGCGCCATCTACGACCCGCCGCCGTCTGGTTCAGTCACCGTCACCTGGCTCATGGCTCCACCATCGTACAGGCGCTCCCCTTTTTGTGTCTCTTGTTGGTAACGTAATGTGGATAAGCAGAAGATTTTCCTCTTTGACAGCTTTTATTTCTATTTCTTTGTTAAGTTAGTTTTATTTTTTTTTCTTTTTTGATGATAGGGGCCTGATCTGCTTGGTTGGTTAATGTTGGATCTATGTGATCTTTTTTTTTAAAAAAACAAAATAGAAAATCTTTTGAAGCCTTTAAATTTCAAATTCAAAAAACTTTTTTTCAAAAAAAAACCAAAAGATAAAATAAAATTACCTTTAAAGTTTTAAACGAAAAAACTTTTCTAAATTTAAAAATCTCTTTAAAAAAAAAATAAAAAAAATCATTTTTTATGAAATATAATCTTTTGAGTTCATGCAACAATCTATGGCGTTGATGTATAGATTTATTCATCCTCAAGTGCCGTATGAATTGTAAGGGTTCATTGTATAGCTTTGCTATCTTTAACCCTGTGCAAGAGTGAATTTGTTTTTGTAAAAAAATATTAAATGTTTTTTTTTTCAATTTACACTTTTAATCAATTTTACCCAATTTAATTTTATAAAAAGTATCTTTTAAATTCACGCGACAATCTACGATGTCGATGTATGGACTTATTCATCCTCAAGTGTCGTATGAATTGTAAGGGTTTATCGTATAGCACTGCTATCTTGGACTCTGTGCAAAGGTGAATTTATTTTAAAATAAAATATTTTTAAACAAAAAAAAATCAAAAATCAAATCTTTATCAAAAATTAAAATCAACCCACCAATAAAATTTTTCAAAAGAACTACGTGGCTTTGAGTTTCCCATCATACCCGGGAATACGTAGGAGCAAGATAAATCATCTTGTCAAGCCAAAACTAAATTTTCCTTTTTTTTGTGTCTCTTTTTATATTAAAATAATTAATAAAAATAATTAAACTTTTCTATTTTTAGGGATGCTCTATGGATACGGTGCCATGTTCAGTCCCTTAGATTTGAGGTTGCCCTGTGGACTCATGTGTCGTGTTCAACCTCATTTAGTTTTTATAAACAATAAATTTAAAAAATAAAAATTAATAAAAGTTTAAAATATTAAAAATAATTCTTTCTTGTAAGCAATTTTTGGGGTAAAATAAATATTTAAAAGGTTATTAAAATGTTCTTGCACAATTAACTTGAGGTACCGTTTTTTAAACGGGTGATGTGGGGTGCTAACGCCTTCCCTACTCGTAACCGACTCCCAGACTCATCTCTCTCTCTCTTTTTGACCAGTTTACCTTTAAATAATTGGGTTTTCTAAGATTTTCCCAATAAAATTTTAGTGGCGACTCCTCTGTCTTTTTACCCCTTTTTTCGCGGCTCCCGGACGGGACGGTTGCGACACCAGTGTACGATATGGCATGAATACTTGGAATTTGTGCTAACCCTTTCAATCTTTCTGAAACTGAATCGGAATCTACATAGCAATCTGCAAGAACCTGATCATTTAGTCATGTTATAAAACTTCTATTGTATTATTCTTTTATCCATTTCTCAGACTTATTCAGGTTCAAACCCCTAAGCACATCATTGTGTCTTTCAACATATGGCTCAAGCTCATCGTTGTTGTGTAGAACATATAGGTGCGCTAGCTTGCACAGATGTTGCCTTTGACATCGTGAGTATATGAAGGTTTGATTTAAATGGTTTCGAAATCATGCAGGAGAAGTTTACATAGTCGCCTCAGAATAATGACATGGTGGAACATAACTTTTCTGAAAAGAAGTGCAGCTAAAATTACCCAGTTAATGCAAGAAGCTTGAAAAGAATTAGATCGGAAACTAGATTGGATAGGAGATTCAATATGGACACAATTGAAGGAACTACTACATGTGGAGGTATTTTCAGGGACAAAAGTGCCGTTGTTCTTGGTTGTTTTGCAGCTAATCTTGGAACTACTAATGCTCTTCAAGCTGAGTTAATAGGTGCAATGTTTGCAATTGAACTAGCATAAAAAGGGATGGCATAATATTTGGCCTTAATGTGATTCTCAACTTGTCATTTTTGCCTTCAACAATGTTAATTTAGTTCCTTGGAGGCTTAGAAATAGGTGGAATAACTGTTTAATTTTGACTAAGAGTATGTATTTTGTTTTTTCTCATATCTAACGTGAAGGCAACAATTGTGTAGATAAGCTTGTTAAGTCATAATGCGTCTGACTCGTCATGCGTCCGACTCACACTCCTGTGGCCCTTGTGTGTTTTGATGAACTCAAACATTAAGCAATTAATTTTACATTGAACCTTATGAAATTTGCTAGTCGTCTACTTGAGTTGTGTAGCCAAAAGGCTTGTATCAATAGCAGGATAAGTCAACAAAAGATTAAGGAAGGAACAAACGGTTACATACAAGCGTCTGATAAACAATACGTCTGAAGTCTGACTGATAGAAGCCTTCTCTGAAGAAGAACAAATATCAAAGCAGTATTGAAGCAATATCAAAGCAAAGCAATCAATGATTGTCATCTTCACTGAAAGCTAAAGGAAAAGGGCTTACTCGATCATGAGTAAACAAAAGAAGCGAAATGCATCAAGCAATACTCTTATGGAAGACTTTTCATTCTTACTTGACTGACTATGCTGAAGACCAAAGAAGCACGAAGTGATCAGTCAGAGTAATGATCAAAGTATTCAAGGAATACAAACAATATATTCTAAAGGAAAGTTGAAAGAAGATTTGGATCAAGTTTACAGACCAAAACCCGATCAAGAAGAAATCATATATGCGTCTGAGTCCCTGACAAAATCAGAATCTTCATTTTGTCAGATCAATCTACCAAGACTCACTTGACAACCACTATCTCAACCTTATACAAAGAAATGATCAAGATAAAGATTATGTGGTATCTTCAAACCAATCTGGAAAGCGCTCAAAGGAGAGAGTATTTATCTCTCAGTATGCGTCTATGCCTCTGACAAAGTCAGCATCACTCTTCTGTTAGATTAACACGTTTGATTCAAGAAATAATCAAACATCCTCAAACTTAGAAGATGTGAAATGCAAAAGTCACTTTTGTGATATTGAAGTATGCACCAAGAAGAAAAGCTCTCTATGAAGAATTTACTTAATATCCGATTCAAGGTTAAGAGCGAATTGAAATATAGTTAATTAAACTTGAAAGAAGTTTATTAATATATTTCTTATCTTCAATCGAAATCAGAAAAACGAGAAAAGACAAAAGGGCAAAGACAGAAAAGCCTTCCTTATGATAGTAAAAGAAAAGCTACTTTATCTGAGCTTTTATATGTGTTACACAAATAAGGAAAGAACGTTGCCCAAAGTTACTGTAAAGCATATCTACTATACTCAGTTATCAGCAAGGAATCTTCAACGTTCTTCAAAGCATTTATTATCAAGTCAGAACGGCTATATCTCAAAGAAAAAAGCTGAATACCTTCAAATGCATCTCAACATATCTTTTTGGTCAAGTATAAATAGATGAAGTCGAAGACCAAGAAAAGTAGAGACAACATACACAAGTGAGGTGATACAGTGATAAAAAGAAAAACCTGAGAAAAACTCTCATCAAGAGAAAAGATATACTGCTTAAAGAAGAACTCATTAGATAGTTGAAAGCTCTCATCCCTCACTCATCTTCTTCACACTCTGAATATTATTAGATGAAGAACTCATCTGCAACTCACCAAGTTCCAAGTTCATATCCACTCTCTGCAGTGTTTATATATTGGTTGAATTACCTTGTAACT
The DNA here is from genome assembly GCA_030762895.1 of Sophora flavescens. Classification (NCBI taxonomy): domain Eukaryota; kingdom Viridiplantae; phylum Streptophyta; class Magnoliopsida; order Fabales; family Fabaceae; genus Sophora; species Sophora flavescens. The sequence goes on from CM061069.1 coordinate 20,430,768, forward strand.
TTGAAGCTGTGCTTCAAAACTCTCTCAAAATCTGAGCCTGAAGAGTCTTGTTTCAAGAATACATATTGAACCTAAAGAGGCTTAGTGTGCAAACAATACTTGTGGTTGAGCCTGGAGAGGCTAGGTTTGCACATAATACAAGTCTGTAACCTTGTTCAGTTATAGTGTTAAAACTTGGTTAAGCCAAGGACTGGATGTAGCCCAAGGTTGCGGGAGAATCAGGGTAAATCTCTAAGTATATTCTCTCACCATCCTTTACTTTATTATTCAGTTTGTTTAACTATTTTAAGTAACTAACTCGGGCGTGTTCTATAGTTTCAAATCAGTGCGTTGTGAAAGGCCTCTATTCTTAGAGCCACTTTTATTCACTTATTTTGTTTTGTGCTTCTAAAACTTTGATTTTCGAAAAACACTATTCAACCCCCTTTCTAGTGTTGTTTTGTGTCATTTCAGTTGGTATCAGAGCTCAGCCTCTGGGTTGAGCACCTCACAGTGTAGAGGAAAAGATTCTGAAGAATGGCAAGTGAAGCAGCCTCAAGCAACAATATGTACAATCAGAGTACATATCTCAGCAAACCACCTGTGTTCAATGGAAAAGATTATAAGTACTGGAGGAGTAAGATGAGAATGTTCATAGAGTCAACTGATCTAGATCTTTGGGGAATCATATCTCAAAGTCCTTACAGTCCAACCGATGAAAGTGAAAATACTATTCCAAGAAGCAGATGGACATTCGATCACAAAAATATGGTTCAACTTAATGCTAAAGCAAAATATCTTCTTGTATGCTCTCTTTCCAGGTCTGAGTATGATAAAGTCAGTAGCTGTGAACCAGCCAAAGATATCTGGATTAGACTTGAAGAACTATATGATGAAGATGCTGTTGTCAAAGAAACATTTTAAGAAATATATGTTAACAATGTTGACAATCTTCCATCTATAAATACATCAATGGATCAATATTCTCAAAATGATGATGAAGATGAAGAAGTTTCTGAAGCAACCAGAAAGATGAGAAGATTCTGGAATAAAATTAGAGCTAAGAAAACAGCAATTAGAACAACTGGTTATATAATGCCACCTCTCAAAAAGATGATCACTTGGGAAGATCTGGACAAAGAATCAGATGAAGAGTTCAAATGTCTACTTGGAGACACTGACTCATATTATGAGGTAAATTCTGAATTTGAGGATTTACAAGATGCCTATCATGAACTTCTCAGTGAATCTAATTGTATTCTTGATAATTTCAAAGAACTTAAGAAAAAGTATGTAAATCTCACTAAGGAGCATGAACAAAAAAATCATAAGGTTGATGAACTAGTCTTAGAAAATAGAAAGCTCAAAGCAGAAATGCTTAAAGCTGAGATCATTACTGAAACATCACCATCTAAAGAAGTTGTTAAACTTCAATAGAAAGTGGAAGAGATCACTAATGATATTGCTAGATTTGTTAATGGCAAAATAACCTGATGAAACTTCTCTGAAGTCAAAGGTCTAGTTTTGACAAAACTGGTATTGGTTACATTGAAGAGAATCATGATAAAGTATCTGACAAACTCTCATATAATGTGAAACCACCTATTAAATATTCTTTTAATATATCATGTACTTTTTGTGGTAAATCTGGACATATTACGTCCAAGTGCTTTCACAAGAGAAAAGCCAAGTCTTCACAAACTAGAATACCTAACAAGAGTGGACCCAAAAAGGCCTGGGTACTAAAACACTTTATAATCCCTCTTGCAGATGTATTGAGTAGATCAAAGAAGACACCTTTAATAGAAATTGGAAAATGGACTCTCACTACTCACAATTACAAAAGAGTATATATTCCAAAGCCTCCAATTTGAGTAAAGAGCATCTCAAAGAAAAAGAAAGACAAGACACGAGGTCATTGATTTTTGAGACAAATCACTTACAAGAAAGTATTTAAGAAATTCTATTTTAAGAATCTTATGTGTGATTGTGTGAATATTTGATTTAATACGTCTGTTAGTTTAAAACCCATCTGATATGACGTGGACCCTCTTTAAAGACTAAGAAAGACATATTAATTCAAAATTCTCGAATGATTAAGTGGGAAGTTAACGAGGAAACTTTTCATTCCCTCCGGCTAGTTTCTCTCTCTACATATCAGTGCATTTAATCCGAAGTGCTTTTTTGTAAACTTCTTCATCACACAAAACCGTTCACCTTCAGACTCATCTCTTCGCTCTCTCTCTCTCTATCTCAAAAGTTTCAACCTTTCATTCTCCTTCTGCCCTAATCTCTCTTCACCTTCTACGGTCTACAATAATGGCTTCAGGAAGATCAACAAACCTACCTGTCTTCCCCAATATGGAAGAAACAGAAGCCAGAAGGATACTCATTGAACACGTTGTCAAGTCTGAAGAAATCAAAGCGGCTGGCTTAGACGTTTTACCAGAACTTGAGTTTGCGGGCAGGATGAACTTCTTCACAATAAGGGAAAATGTTTATCACCACGTCGTTAAAGAGTTTTGGAAAAACTCTGCATCTTCATGACATGCACAACTGTTTAGTGTAGCAGGAAACATGAATGCAGTAAGGCATCGGTTTGACATTCGTGACATCGTTTGAGCAACTGGCTATGCTCAGGAAGGAACAGGAATGTCTGACGATTGGGAACAGTTTGAGAACAAGGAATAAGTTAATCTCACCCTCTTTGGAGACAATCTCTCTGAAAGTAAGTTTGTTTATTATCTCCTTCCAAAATCTAGGCTTTTACATGTCATGTTGACTAGGTGTGTAACCCCTAGGAAAGGCTCTCTGAATGTTGTGTCTAAGAGGGGAAAATATGCTTTATTTCGACTTCTCAATTTTATAAAATTTGATATAAATGATCTTATTTTCAATCACATGATTAATACTTCTAGTGGAAAGACATGTTATCCATATGCCATGCTTTTGACAAGACTGTTAAGAAATAAGGGAACTGTTTTAACTTCTGAAGTTTGGAATCAGATACCTGTTATTTCAGTGAAAACCATTATAAATTTGGAAATGAAAAATGAATCTGGAAATGATTTTGTTGTTGGAAACCCTGTTAATGAAATAACCCCTGAAAGAGTCTCTGATGACTTAGATGATGATAAACCATTAAGTTATGTTTTGAAAAGAAAAAGGAAGGAAGTTTCTGTGTTTGAGAAAAACAAGAAAGAAATAAAACTAAAGAAACCAAGGTCTGGAAAAACATCAGTAACTAAAGTAGTATCTGAACTAGTTACTGGTGTGTCTGAATGTTTCAATAAAAACAAAAGGTTGTCTAGGAAAAGGAAATGAGGAAGTATTGGAAGTGGGGAAGAAAGACTGAGTAAAGGAATAAGGATTTGTGAACCTAGGAATGAGCAAGAAAGAATGTCTAAACAAGAGCAAGAATAAAATCAAGAAGTACAACAAGAAGAAAGGGAACAACGATGTGTTGAAGAATCCGAAGAAGAAAGAAAAAGAAGATTGTTTTAGTTTGAACAAAACTGGGAAAAGTACAGGACTGGATGGTGCATGAGATACAGACCATCCCAAGATACTTCACCAAAACCAATAAATACAATTGGTGAATTATCTGAAAGAGATTTAGCCCTTCAAGCTCTAGAAGCTTTATAGAAACCTGTTGAAGCTAGGAAATTCATTGCAAACGACACCCATGTCCCTATTCCAAGATTCCTTTTGGATGATGCTTAGAAAAAGGATCTAAAATGAAAGATTGATAAAAGGATTTGCACTCCAAGGGATGTGGCTGTGTATCTTGAAGACAAAAAGGGTCAATGGGATGCCGAGTCATCTGGATCTGGACTGACAGAATATCAGAAGTGGAAGACTCCAACTCTGAATGCAAAGATTGGCTTTGTTGATTTGCAACACTTGAGGTATGTCTGACCCTCAAAACCCCTGCCTCTGTATCCTTGGTACAGAATTTATCTTTTTCTGATTGTTCAGGAAACTAATATCTATTTATTTCAAAACACCTTTTTTCAGTGTTGTGCCGGGACAAGATTTTTGATTAACTGGCTGGTAGATTCCATAATCTATGAAGATGAAAAAGAACCTCTCCCTGTTCAAAGATCAACAGAAAGTCTGTTCTGTACCATAATGACTCACTCCTTGATTAATAGATTGAGTCTGTTGTGCAAAACCCCAGTGTTTGAAGAATCAGTTTCGGAAAACCTCCCCAATCTGAATCATTTTGTGTTTTAACTTTTCGCATCATTTCTTTTACTTCATTTCTAAAACCTTTCATGTGTTAAGAAATTCTGTCTGAATTCTCTCTGAAAACCCCATTTCAAGTTTGGTTATCCTGTCTGAACCAAGCTTATATGATGTTGATGATGAAGATTATGAATCTGTGTATGTTCCACCTATGATCAACTTCTCTGCAACAACTTCAATTGTGATTAATCTGTTTCAAGAAGAATCAAGAAATTTTCTTAATACATCTTCTGAAGAGATTGTAGTTGAAGGAACTATGACTACTGAAGTGACTGAAACAAGCCTGGTATCTCTATCTAGAAATGTGTCTCATCCTCCTGCATGCATCAAACTTCTGCCATGGTACGACAACTACCATGAGGCAATGCTTTCTGATGAGGAAATGGTTGAAGATGTCCCTATTCAAGAAGAACCAGTGCAACTACCAGAAGTAGTCCCGCAGCAGCAAGCAGATCAACATGAACTAAGAAATGAACAGAATCATGCAGTGGTCAGTGACCCTGTAGCAAGAGCTGAACTGCAAGGAATTCACCAAGAGATGAAGCAAGTCGTAACGCTCCTACACAAACTTCTTGAAAAGATGAACTAATTTGTCTTTCGATGATGATCTTTTTCCCTAATCTCTTTCTGAATTTATGTTTTATTTATGCTTTTGAGCCATCTTTGAGGACTCATCTGTTTTTGGTATGATGATTATCTATTTTGGACAAAGTTTAAATGAGTCATCTGTTGGACTCACTTTTATGCTTATCTTATCTATGAGTAATTGCATGTTATTTATCAGAATGTTTTCTGGATAAAATGCCTCCCCAAAAGTACCAAAGTAATTTCCTTTTTGATAATGCCAAAATGAGGAGAAATAACATAAGAGCTAGGAGAAATAACATAAGAGCTAGGACAAATAACATGAAGCAAAATGACGAAGCAACATAGCAAATAACATGAAGCTGTATGAGTAATTTAAAGCAAAAGGAATAATGTGTTAGAATAATGTTATTCACTGTTTTAAATATAGCATACGTTTAAGGGGAGTCTCTAAACTATCTTTAACTTGAAGTGTTTTGATGATCTCTTTTTTGGTATATTTGCTTGTTCAATATAAAATCTTATGGAATGTTTGTCATCATCAAAAAAGGGGAGAATGTTAAGTTGTAATGCGTCTGACTCGTCATGCGTCTGACTCACACTCTTGTGGCCCTTGTGCATTTTGATGAACTCAAACATTAAGCAATTGATTTTACATTGAACCTTATGAAATTTTCTAATCATCTACTTGAGTTGTGTAGCCAAAAGCCTTGTATCAATAGGAGGACAAGTCAACAAAAGATTAAGGAAGAAACAAACAGTTACATACAAGCATCTGATAAACAATGTGTCTGAAGTCTGACTGACCGAAGCCTTCTCTAAATAAGAACAAATATCAAAGCAGTATTTAAGCAATGTCAAAGCAAAGCAATGAATGATTGTCATCTTCACTGAAAGCTAAAGGAAAAGGACTTACTCGATCATGAGTAAACAAAAGAGCAGAATGTTTCAAGCAATACTCTTATGGAAGACTTTTCATTCTTCCTTGACTGACTATGCTGAAGACCAAAGAAGCACGAAATGATCAGTCAGAGTAATGATCAAAGTATTCAAGGAATACAAACAATATATTCTAAAGGAAAGTTGAAAGAAGATTTGGATCAAGTTTAAAGACCAAAACCCAAACAAGAAGAAATCATATATGCGTCTGAGTCCCTGACAAAATCAGAATCTTCATTTTGTTAGATCAATCTACCATGACTCACTTGACAGCCACTATCTCAACCTTAGACAAAAAAATGATCAAGATCAAGATTATGTGGTATCTTCAAACCAATCTGGAAAGCGCTCAAAGGAAAGAGTATTTATCTCTCAGTATGCGTCAATGCCCCTGACAAAGTCAGCATCACTCTTCTGTTAGATTAACACGTTTGATTCAAGAAATAATCAAATATCCTCAAACTTTGAAGATGTAAAATGCAAAAGTCACTTATGTAATATTGAAGCACACACCAAGAAGAAAAGCTCTCTATGAAGAATTTACTTAATCTCTGATTCAAGGTTAAGATCGAATTGAAATATAGTTAATTAAACTTGAAAGAAGTTTATTAATATATTTCTTATCTTCAATCGAAATCAGAAAAAGGAGAAAAGACAAAAGGGCAAAGACAGAAAAGCCTTCCTTATGATAGTAAAAGAACAGCTACTTTATCTGAGTTTTTCTATGTGTTACACAAATAAGGAAAGAACGTTGCCCAATGCTACTGTAAAGCATATCTGCTATACTCAGTTATCAGCAAGGAATCTTCAACGTTCTTCAAAGCATTTATTATCAAGTCAGAACGACGCTATCTCTCAAAAAAAAAGTTGAAGACCTTCGAACGCATCTCAATAGATCTTTTTGGTCAAGTATAAATATATGAAGTCGAAGACCAAGAAAAGTAGAGACAACATATACAAGTGAGGTGATACAGTGATAAAAAGAAAAACCTGAGAAAATCTCTCATCAAGAGAAAAGATATACGACTTAAAGAAGAACTCATTAGATAGCTAAAAGCTCTCAACACTCACTCATCTTCTTCACACTCTGAATATTATTCGAAGAAGAACTCATCTGCAGCTCACCAAGTTCCAGGTTCATATCCATTCTCTACAGTGTTTAAATATTGGTGAATTGCCTGGTAACTTTGAAGCTTCAAAACTCTCTCAAACTCTTTGAGCCTGAAGAGGCTAGGTGTGCAAACAATACTCGTGGTTGAGTCTGGAGAGGCTAGGTGTGCAAATAATACTCGTCTGTAACCTTGATCAGTTATAGTGTTAAAACTTAGTTAAGCTAAGGACTGGATGTAGCCCAAGGTTATGGGTGAACCAGGATAAATCTCTGAGTATACTCTCTCCCTATCCTCTACTTTATTATTCAGTTTGTTTAACTATTTTAAGTAACTAACTCGGGTGTGTTATATAGTTGCAAATCAGTGCGTTGTGAAAGGCTTTGTTCTTTGAGCCACTTTCATTCATTGATTTTGTTTTGTACTTCTTAAACTCTGATTTTCAAAAACACTATTCAACCACCCCCTTCTAGTGTTGTTTTGTGTCATTTCAAAGGTTGCCTCTCATGGTTCTTATATACAGGGGTTTCTTTGGTGGGATTCAATTCCTATATTTATTAGCGAAGACTTCTTCTGCCATACGAGTAGTCTTCCTAATTTTAGATTTAGATGACATTTTTGCATGGGTCAGGTTCATGCCCCTATGTTTGTTGGATGGAGATCACCTGTCCCAAAATGGTGTCTCATTCCCTGTCCCACCCACTTAAATTTTGCCATGTCACTTAAAAAGAATATATTTATAATAAATAATGTAATTAATTTTCTGAGTGACACTATATAATTGGGTGGGACAGGAAATGAACCATTTTGGACATGTGATCTTCATCCATGTTTTGTTTGTTTTTTGTATTCTTTTCCTATTTTAAATAAAATTATGGTGTGCTGCAAACGATATTGGTAGTGGTTGAGCCTAGTTGGGAGATCTCTTTTGCTACTGTGATGGTTTTGCATTCCATTTTATTTCAAAAAAACTGAGTAGGATAGAAGTGATACACCATTTTGAAGCAGGTGATATCTATCTGTTTCATATAAAGATTACACCTAGTAAAATTTTATATCTTATTTATTTAAGTCATGGATTTCTTGTTAACTAATTATAACACTGTAATTTAAACATGTATTTTGATATCCTTTAGTAAATTAAATAAATATGTTGTCATTTTATTAATGCTTTATATATTGAAAATTTAGCACACCTGTTTGCATTAAATGCAGAGGCTACGTGCACTTATATGTAATGTGCCTCAAATTATGAAGTTGCACTAGATGATCTGATGCAAATCATTTTTTCTTTACTTGTTAAACGCTAGGTGATTATATATATATATATATATATATATATATATATATATATATATATATATTGTTCATACTACAACAGAAATGACTTATAATAGCAGTTATTTAATAACATTTGTTATGCGAAACTGCTATTAAAAATTGTAGTGCCCTTTTAATAGCGTTTCCTAAAATAAGTTCTATTAAAGAGTGCACCTAAGATAGCGTTTCTAAGTGGAACCGCTATCTTTTCTAATTTGAAATAAATAAATAAATAAAATCAACTTTTAATAGCATTTGTTTTAGGAAATGCTATTAAAAGATAAACTTTAGATAGCGTTTAAAGTATAAAACGCTATCTTAGGTGAATTTTAGATAGCGTTTAAGGTATGAACCGCTATCTTAGGTGCGCTTGTATACCCTAACATTCTTAGTTTCTGCGTATACCCTAACGCGGACAGAGCACCATCGTAGGGCGAGTTAATCTCAGTTCATCACTGACCTTCGTTACACGGCGAAGCTTGTTCATCGCACGGCGAAATTCCAAACTGACTTCGCAAGGCGAGACCACTCCTTATCTACTGCCTCTCGTCGCGTGGTGGAGCTCATGCATCGCAGTACGAAAGTCTGCACTATAAAAGCTTCACAAGTCCAGTTTCTTGTTCACTTCGTATGCAATTCTCACCCTAAGACTCATCAATTCAAAGTAGTGGTAACAAATCCCTCTCTTCCTTGCACTCATCCATATTGTAATGTGATTTGGTTTTGGTTGTGGGTTTTGTTATTATGTCATTTTTGCCTTAACTGTGATTCATTCGATTTGCATGTTCTTTCTTTTCAATATTACAATATTGAATGGAGTAGTATCAGCTCAATAATCGTTATTTTTTTTTCTGCCTAGGTCACTTCAAGGAAATAGACTAACGGGGAAGATTCCAGAAGTGATTGGTCTTATGCAAGCCCTTGCTATTTTATAAGTGTGATAATCAAATAATCAGTATGAAGATTTTAAACACATTTGTCTCGAGAATGCATTTTGAGAAAATTAGTGGGGTACAGACTACCAAAATTTGTGGCATTGTTGTAGGGATTTGAGTGAGAATGAGTTGGTAGGACCTATCCCACCGATACTTGGCAATCTGTCGTTTACTGGCAAGCTGTATGTAATTTCACAACAATTGTAATCTCTTGTTAGATAGTGCTTCCTTTCTGAATTCTTTGATTTTCCAGGTACCTTCATGGAAACATGCTTCCTGGTCCAATACCTCCAGAACTTGGGAATATGTCTAAATTGAGCTACTTGTGAGTGGACGCCAAATTTTTTTTATCAGCATTATCTTCTGTTTTCTGCATGTATTTACTGAAAATGATTTGTTTTCCAGGCAATTGAATGATAATCAATTAGTGGGTACGATTCCTAATGAAATAGGGATGCTTGACCATCTCTTTGAATTGTGAGTTTGTGACATTCTATCACACAGTCATTGCAGTTGTGATTGTCATTAGTGTTAATATGCTTGACTTACTACTGATCAGGAATCTTGCAAATAATCAGCTTGAAGGATCCATTCCACATAACATAAGCTCCTGCACTGCCTTAAGTCAGTTGTATGATTTCTAATCTCTAGTCAGAGGTTATGTAGTCTTTTTAGAATTTTCTGTTTTTCATACCTTAGCATGTGATATATGTCCTTTCATCTATTTATATCTTGCAGTAATGTTCATGGTAATCACTTAAGCGGTTCCATTCCTCTGAGCTTCCGCAGCCATGAGAGTTTGACCAACTTGTATGTCATAGCAAACTATATTGACTTTTTTCATTCTGTTAGTGTTAGATTGCTTTCCTATTAATTACTTTTTTGACTGCAGAAATCTTTCTGCAAACAACTTCAAAGGGAATATACCGGTTGAGTTGGGCCATATCATAAATCTTGACACTCTGTAAGTTTTATGAATATAAAATATATATCTGAAATGGTTTGAAATGAATGCTGAATTTTATTTTATTTTTCTTCAGAGATCTATCAAGTAATAATTTTTTTGGCCATGTCCCTGCATCTGTGTGTCTTCTAGAGCATCTCCTGACGCTGTAAGATAGAATTTACAATTGATTAATTTGATCTCATTTTATTTGAGGATTCCTTTGGCTGTAGTTCTGATAATATCTATATTCCTATTTATACATTATAACTATGAATTATATGCAGGAACTTGAGCCATAACCACCTTGATGGTCCCTTACCTGCCAAATTTGGGAATCTCAGAAGCATACAGATCATGTAAGTTCTATTGAATTGGTCACTATTAAATTGCCTATCCTTGTGGTTATATTAGTGCATAATGTTTTATTTCTGCCTCTAGTGATATGTCATTCAACAATCTGTCAAATAGCATTCCTCCAGAGTTTGGTCAGCTGCAGAACCTTATGTCTCTGTACGTTAAATATGAAGTTCTTTTTGCTTAATGTTTTGAAATAATCACTCTCTTGACAACATGTTCATTAATTTGTTTTTGCTTAAACAAAATGCCAGTATTTTGAACAACAATAACCTGCGTGGGGACATTCCTGATCAACTAACCAACTGTTTCAGTCTTAATTCTGTGAGTGTATGCCTGAAGGCTAGCCGACTGTTTCCCTTCTGTTACTTTTTAATCACTCCTAATTCTGAACTGTTTGAATGGTTTGTTTCTTTCTAGCCTTAGGAACTTCTCTTACAATAACCTTTCTGGTGTTGTTCCTCCTATGAAGAACTTCTCACGGTTTTCTGCTGACTGGTATTGTGGAAAAACCTACGGCTTCAATCCTTTTGATCTTTTATGAATCAATGACTTGTAACCTGTTCTTTTGCAGCTTCATTGGAAATCCATTATTATGTGGAAATTGGTTAGGATCCATTTGTCATCCTTACATACCAAGATCAAGAGGTATGCAATTCCCGTTTGAAATGCCTTTTTATATACAACTATGCTAATTAAGTATACTGAGTATTTTTTTTTTTGTTCAGTTATTTTTTCTAGGGTTGCAGTTGTCTGTCTCACACTTGGAACCATCACATTATTGGTCATGATAACTGTTGCTTTGTATAGATACAACCAATCAAAGCAATTGCTGAATGGATCTAGCAGAAGTGGCCAAGGCATGATGAATGTTACAACTGCTCATGTGATGATAATTTCATCATTATATGTGAACGCGCTGTCGCCACGCGCCAAAAAGAACGAGCGTTTACAAAATAATGCAGATAGGGAGCGACAACTCGAGTATCGTCTCTCAAGGACTCTTTAGTGTTGTTGTTATTAACAGAAAATCAGTAAAAATCAGATTGGGGGGGGGGGGGGGGGGGGGGGGTTTTATATTGAAAACTAAATAAAGAAAACAGAATAGAAAAACAATGCAATAAAACAAGGCAGTTAAAAGAGATTAACAAATAAACTAAAGACGATCAACCTACTGTTCTCGGTTTCCCACTATCATCGGTTCATATAAATCCAAGCCCTAAGAAGATTCTAATCCCCTCCCGGTTGTAGCAACAATTTAAAAGCGAAACCACTACTACAGATATATGTTCCTATTCTCGAATTAAGCAAACGGGGTTAAGCCCTCATGAACTAAGCGAACATGAATGAACACACGCGAATTAAGCAAACGCGATTATATATAGGAACATAACATCACCGAAACAAAACAACACAACACTATACATTCCTGAATTAAGCAAACAGAAACATATAGCATCGTATTGAAAAGAGAAAAGTAAGTGAAAACAGGAATTACAGAACCTCAAATGTAAATGGAAACCAATCCCAGTAGATTAATCAAGGAGACTAATTCTCCATTACAGACATAAGCAGAAAAGAAAAGAAACTACAACTACTGACTAACTAGCTAACTACTAGCCAAAACTGACTAGCCAACATTTCAGTTCTGTCTAAAACTGACTTATATACAACTTCTGGACTACGCAGACTCGCGAGGCGAGAACACATTCGCGAGGCGAATCTTGCAGCGTTTGGTATTCTCGCGAGGCAAAGCACGGCTCGCGTGGCGAGGAATGGAAAGGTCATGACTTCTGGGCTTCACTATCGTGAGGCGAGGATTGGATTCGCGAGGCGAACTCTTCAAATTCCAAACTGTAATGCCTGTGACCTTTCACACGGGTAAACCGTGATGCTTTCTGACTTCCAGGCTTAGATTACTCGCGAGGCGAGTCAAGTGTTCGCGGGGCGAGACAGAATGGTTGCAATTTCTCTGGCACAGTCACCTTCTGGTTCGCGAGGCGAATGCCTTTCTCGCGGGGCGAAAGCTCCAGAATTATTTCCTTTTATTAACCTGAAAACAGAAAATAGAATAAGTGTTTTATTTAACTCTAAATCAACTAAATTAATCTAAAAATACTTTACAGACTCAAAATACTGCTTAAGGACAATCAAGTCTAATTTGGGTGAAAATGATATAAAATTAGCACAAAGCCATGGTCTTTACTAGTTATAAAACCAGTCAACCAGAGGCTCATCAAAATACCCCAAACTTAAAGTTTGCTTGTCCCCAAGCAAACTAAAACTCAAAAACTTAAAAAGACTCAAGACCTGGCAAGCTCAAAAGATTCAATCACTTTCGCACAGATTTCAAGCAATTTCTTCAATATAATTTTCTTCAATGTTCCCCCCTTTCAAATAAAGCAACCCCCACATTCATTTATTCTAAACAATTGAGAATTTCATCATTCAAACAATCATTAATCTAAGCAGTGGGTCCAAGTTACACACAAAAGGGAGATCACCAAATTCAAACAACTGCCTTCCTCACAAGGGAAATTTGTGTTTCACTCAATCGCTCAGTTTGTGTCAGGCTAACAACAATTCACTCAATTTCACTTTTCAGAAGCACTTCCCATAAATTTGATTTTCATCTCTAAATGATTCCCACAGAAAACATGCAAGCAACATCAGAAGGTCTTTTATGGGTTGTAATGGGGCCTGACTAAGGGTAGGATATACAAAGGAACTAGGCTGAAGACCCTAGGAACTAAGAGAGCATGAAACACTTCAAAACATTGAATTTCTACTCAAGTTCCTTTCCTCATTCATCTTTTTGCCTTGGGTGACTACAGCCGTGTTATTTCAACACTTTTTATTTTTATTGTTTTTCTCTTTTTTTTTTCTTTTTTTTTTTTCTGAAAGCCTTTGGCTCCAACCTTTTTATTGTATTATTTCTCAATCCCAAACAACATGTCACCTTGTAGCCACCCCAAACTTAATTTCTTGCAACAACTCTCTTGCTAAAATTCCATGCTCTCCTAATCCTAAGATCGGGTTAACATGGTTTTTCAGATTTTTAGCTTATAACATAAGGTTAACAAGAATTAACAAAAGGCTAATCAGGCTCAATGGGGCTAACTAAGGAACATGCATTAGGAATTGTTATTTTAGGCTAAGTAGCTATTTACAAAGAAAATGCCTAAATCATTTGAAGCAAACACATAATCATGCAAACCAAAAAGAGATTCAAGCAAATTTAGGAAAGTGCAACTTGAAAAGTGATTTTCACAGTTAAAAACATGTTGGAGGCTCAAAACCTCACCTGGACATTCATGCAAATTGTTTGACAGAGATTCTAACCCTAGTGTGTGCTTCCTATCACCCCAAACTTATCATAAATCATGCAATCATAACGAAATCTCAAAGTTCAGTTTTCAATCTCATGGGAATCATTTTTATCAATTTTCAAGTCCTAGGGGGGAACAGTCAAAACATATTATGCAATCAATCTATGCAAATTAATCAAATCCATCAAACTTGCCAATACTAGACTTAACACAACTCCTGAGCTTCTCAAATTATTCAGGAGCTTTATTAAAAACAAAACAGAAATAAAGTAAGAATAACTAAAAAGAAAAGGGTTAAAGAAAACTCATTCAGAGGCTTCCGCTTGGATCCCATTGATTGTAGCATAAGGCCCACGTGGTAGCCAAAGGGTGGAAGCTCATTCCATGCTTCCATGACTTGCAGCCTTGATATGGAAGTGAGCACTTGATAGTCATGGTAACCTCGCCAAGTGCGGCGGACTTCTCACTTCCTCTTGGGTCAAGGTTGACCTCTTTCTCAATAAAACCCTCCCAATACAATCGGGGTTCAACCTCTTGGACTGGCCACAGTGACAAATCCAAAGGCTGGAACTCCATCACCGGTGGCTCCACAGTGGGAGGTGGCAAACAGTTAGCTGAGGTTACTGGTGCTGCTTCAACTTCTGCAAGGTCTTCATCCACTGCACTACCGGATTCATCACTTGTTAAACCTGCAGAAATTTCAGGACACACCACAGAAAGGTTAGAGTTAGTACAGTCAATAGATATATTACAATAAACTAAATCAGAAAAGGTCTGAATGTCTGGAAGTGGCTTGAGCTCTAAGGAGGGTGTATTTGGAACTTCGGCTGAACAATAAGTATCACTCTCACTATCACCCTGCAAAATAGAGTCAAGAAACTCAGCACAAACAGCACACGGGTTAGTGTCAGTACAGTTAGTACATGTAGTAACAGAAACTGAATTAGTAAAGGTCTGATTGTCTGGACTTTCAGCACTCAATTCATCCACCCCATCACTCTTAACACATGCATTTGATTTAATTGAATCATCTACTTCCAAAGGTTCTTCATCATCCTCAAGCACGGTGAAGCAGATGTCCTCCCGATCCTCATTTTCTATGTTTCCTGAACAGAATAAAGCTGCATAACAGTCTATACACAAAGCAGTGCCATCACAATAACAATCAGCACATGAATTAGAATCAGGGGATTCAACACACAGTTCATCAACAGAAACATTATCAACATTATCATCAGAAGTGTCTTCAAGAATAACTTGTGACTCTGTATGTTCTTCAAGGGGCTGTGGAGTTAGCATTGCAGCCGAGTTGGCAACAATTTGGTCAATTAGAATGGACAACTTCTGAGATTGAGCTTCACTCCTCTTATGGTTTTCAAGACTTTGTTCTGCCATCCGTTGATTTTCCTCTATCGTCCGTTGATTTTGCTCGGCCATTTGTTGAAAGCTTGCTTCCATTTGTGCAGTCAATTGCTTGAACAGATCCTCTAGGGAAGGTTCGGGAGGTGTAGCTCTGAAGGCAGGATAGTATCTAAGCAGGAAGGCTTCCTTCAAATCAAACCAGCTTGAGATGGAATTCTCATCAAGACAATACAACCAATCCCTTGCAGCATCTTCAAGTGAGAACTGGAAAGCTTCCATCTTGATGTGGTCTTCTGTTATTCCTTTAGGTCTCAACATTATAGAACAAACAGCCTGGAATTCCCTCAGATGCTCCTGCGGATTCTCACCTGCAAGACCACTAAACCTTGGCAACCAGTGCGATAAACCATAAAAATCAGGAAAATATATGCATGGTGGTGGTTCATAGTAAACATTAGGCATGTAACCATATATGTGATTATCCATGGGGGGTGCTAAAATTCACAACCAGACAAAACAGACAAAACTAATTCAGCAAAGAGAATTTTTTTTCCTGCTAATAACAACAAACAAGAGTCCCCGGCAACGGCGCCAATTTTTGAACGCGCTGTCGCCACGCGCCAAAAAGAACGAGCGTTTACAAAATAATGCAGATAGGGAGCGACAACTCGAGTATCGTCTCTCAAGGAATCTTTAGTGTTGTTGTTATTAACAGAAAATCAGTAAAAATCAGATTGGGGGGGGTTTTGATATTGAAAACTAAATAAAGAAAACAGAATAGAAAAACAATGCAATAAAACAAGGCAGTTAAAAGAGATTAACAAATAAACTAAAGACGATCAAACTACTGTTCTCGGTTTCCCACTATCATCGGTTCATATAAATCCAAGCCCTAAGCAGATTGTAATCCCCTCCCGGTTGTAGCAACAATTTAAAAGCGAAACCACTACTACAGATATATGTTCCTATTCTCGAATTAAGCAAACGGGGTTAAGCCCTCATGAACTAAGCGAACATGAATGAACACACGCGAATTAAGCAAACGCGATTATATATAGGAACATAACATCACCGAAACAAAACAACACAACACTATACATTCCTGAATTAAGCAAACAGAACGGCGCCAATTTTTCCTGCTAATAACAACAAACAAGAGTCCCCGGCAACGGCGCCAATTTTTGAACGCGCTGTCGCCACGCGCCAAAAAGAACGAGCGTTTACAAAATAATGCAGATAGGGAGCGACAACTCGAGTATCGTCTCTCAAGGACTCTTTAGTGTTGTTGTTATTAACAGAAAATCAGTAAAAATCAGATTGGGGGGGGGGGGGGGGTTTGATATTGAAAACTAAATAAAGAAAACAGAATAGAAAAACAATGCAATAAAACAAGGCAGTTAAAAGAGATTAACAAATAGGAAAATAGGAACATAACATCACCGAAACAAAACAACACAACACTATACATTCCTGAATTAAGCAAACAGAAACATATAGCATCGTATTGAAAAGAGAAAATTAAGTGAAAACAGGAATTACAGAACCTCAAATGTAAATGGAAACCAATCCCAGTAGATTAATCAAGGAGACTAATTCTCCATTACAGACATAAGCAGAAAAGAAAAGAAACTACAACTACTGACTAACTAGCTAACTACTAGCCAAAACTGAGTAGCCAACATTTCAGTTCTGTCTAAAACTGACTTATATACAACTTCTGGACTACGCAGACTCGCGAGGCGAGAACACATTCGCGAGGCGAATCTTGCAGCGTTTGGTATTCTCGCGAGGCGAAGCACGGCTCGCGTGGCGAGGAATGGAAAGGTCATGACTTCTGGGCTTCACTATCGCGAGGCGAGGATTGGATTCGCGAGGCGAACTCTTCAAATTCCAAACTGTAACGCCTGTGACCTTTCACACGGGTAAACCGTGATGCTTTCTGACTTCCAGGCTTGGATTACTCGCGAGGCGAGTCAAGTGTTCGCGGGGCGAGACAGAATGGTTGCAATTTCTCTGGCACAGTCACCTTCTGGTTCGCGAGGCGAATGCCTTTCTCGCGGGGCGAAAGCTCCAGAATTATTTCCTTTTATTAACCTGAAAACAGAAAATAGAATAAGTTTTTTATTTAACTCTAAATCAACTAAATTAATCTAAAAATACTTTACAGACTCAAAATACTGCTTAAGGACAATCAAGTCTAATTTGGGTGAAAATGATATAAAATTAGCACAAAGCCATGGTCTTTACTAGTTATAAAACCAGTCAACCAGAGGCTCATCAATATGTTAGCCTGAATTTTGACATCATGTTTGTTGTTTTGTGCTTGCTTATTTTTCAGGGCCTCCTAAACTTGTAATTCTTCATATGGATATGGCTATCCACACCTTGGATGATATAATGAGAAATATGTGGTAGGATATGGTGCCTATATTACTGTGTACAAGTGTGCTTTGAAGAATTCCCGACCTATTGTAGTTAAGGGATTGTACAATCAGCATCCACACGACTTAAGGGAGTTCGAAACGGAACTTGAAACAATTGGCAGCATTAGGCACATAAATCTTGTCACCTTGCATGGCTATGCACTAACTCCCTACGGGAATCTCCTTTTCTAAGACTACATGGCAAATGGCTCTTTGTGGGATCTCCTTCATGGTAAATTTGCTTAGTTGTTAGAAATTTATTATTAATTTTTATACTATCCTTGAAATTAATGTAAAATAGGGATGGTGTAAATATTTGAATTATGTGCTATGGACTTTACAATTTTTAATGCATTGTTTTCTTTTTCCTTCTTGCAAGGTTCTATGTTTGTTTCAGTTTTTGTGCTTAAAGTGTATTGTCTGACAGGTCCCTTGAAGGTAAAACTTGATTGGGAAACGTGCTTAAGGATTGCTGTTGGAGCCGCCGAAGGACTTGCTTATCTACATCATGACTGTAACCCTCGAATTGTTCACAGGGACATAAAATCTTCTAACATCCCGTTGGATGAGAATTTTGAGGCCCACCTCTCTGATTTTGGTACTGCTAAAGTCATCCCAACCACAAGAACTCACACATCAACTTATGTTCTTGGAACAATTGGCTATATTGACCCTGAGTATGCCTGGACATCTAGGTTGACTGAAATATCAGATGTATATAGCTTTGGCATTGTTTTGCTAGAGCTACTTACTGGGAAGAAAGCAGTGGATAATGACTCTAACTTGCATCAACTGGTATGTGTATTATCTTTGTTATTCAATTTGTTTGCTCATATATAACATTCTATCATGCATATGACATATGTATGATTTTATTCGTGTTCAGTCCATTTTCTTGTATATACTAAAGTTTAATATGAGCAACATTATTGCTTATATTAATAAATCCTCGTCAGAGTTATTGGGTCTAATGTAGCGAGTTCATTCCGTAACTGTGTTTATAGATTTTCAGATATTGTCCAAGGTAGATAACAACACTGTAATGGAAGCTGTGGATCCTGAAGTCTCCATTACCTGCATTGATCTGGTCCATGTTAAGAAGACATTTCAGCTTGCTTTGCTTTGCACAAAAAGAAACCCTTCTGAGAGGCCTACAGAACCAAGTTAAAATACCAATGGCGGTATGTAGTTTCAGTGCTTGTTGTTTACTGAGCTTTTAACTGTGACTGTTCAAATGTTTTAGCAATTGTAACTTAATTTATTTAATTTTTATGTCACAGTACTTCCCTGACTTCAAATGCTTCACATACTCCACTGCTCAACTATCTGAAGTCAAGAAAGATTGGTGTCGCTATATTGTTTAAAAGTTTATTTGATTACACTTGTTATATATGGTCTAAACTTTGTATTGTGTTATGCATGGTTTGGTACAAGTAACTTAGGTGTCCGGGTTTTATTTGCTACCCATAATTTGGATTGTGCTTCAATTATTTGTGTAAACCTTATGTTTTTTATGAACATGCAGGATGGAGGTAAAGTTAAGAAATAGGTAAACTAAAAAAAAAAGGGAATAGATAGCGTTTGTATTTGTAAACGCTATCTAAAGTTTGCCTTTAGATAGCATTTACTTAAACAAACGCTATCTAAAGTCTGCCTTTAGATAGCATTTGTTAAAACAAACGCTATCTAAAGTCACAGATGACTACCAGAAAACACACACTAAAGATAGCATTTTGTAAATACGCGAAAACGCTATCTAAGGTCATCTTTTAATAGCACTTATTAAATGCTATCTTTGCTAACTACTTTTAATAGCGGTGGCATAGATAGCGCTTAAAAACGCTATTAAAAGGCATCCGGAAATACTATCTAAAGCCTTTTCTGTTGTAGTGTCATTGTCGAAGGTGCTCATGCAAAGCAATGACACTATAGCTGCACAACCTAAATATAACTTGGGACGGTCCCGTGAGAACTTCGGACCTCGTGTGTTCCCAACACACGGTTGTGAACAACAATGCAAATATATGAATCTCGCTGACCCTCATCGCTTACAACCTAGTGCCTCAACCTTCCACCACAGTCTCAACACACATTTCATGTCACATCTCATCTATAAAATAATTAATTTAAGCTAAGCACCTCTAAGTCACAATCATTCTCTCACCCACATACATATCTCTCGAATAACACATATCCTTGCCTAAATGTCAACTAAGCATGTTATCATACCAAACAGCTTATACGCAATAAAATAATAATGAAATATTCAAACAACAAAATAAAACGTTACATACAGTAGATTACTTGAACCAGCGCATCACAAACACTTCAATAATAATAAAATCAAACAGCCTCAAATAATCTAAAATTATCCTAACAGCGATAAACCTACAATCCCCAAATCATCACTGGTACTATGGAATAGTCGCCAATGTGATTTTGGTCTTGTCGATTACTCAACCACTAGTAGGGTTTAGGTCTCCCTATACCATTATTATAATATATACTACTTATCGATTCCGACGACAGGATGATTCTTTCTCCTACCTGAACTAACACCGGAATCACGAAAGTGAATCTCCTTGTTACCACACCACAAGTTATCGATTAACCTTCAACCAAAACAACATAAAATTAAGTTAATAAAACAAAATCCAACTATGACAACTCTACGCTAGTTTCGGCCAAGACACCAAAATACGGCTAGGGTTATTTTCTCAATTCCATCTTTTGGATCCTAGTTACTAGAGTCTTAACTTACATAGATCAAGTGTTACAAGTCAAGAATTTGAAATAAAATCATATAACCTCTACGGTTAGGGTTTCGGGCAAGCATAGTAAAATAGGCTAGAAATTTCTTTTGCTCAGATACTCTTGGATCTAGAACCTAGAGACCTTAGATAGCTTATACAAGTCATCATCCAAGTAAAAATTGAAGAAAAACTAATTTTGCTTACACATGCAAGATTCGGCCAAGGCTAGAAAATTTAGCTAGGAATTTCTTTTGATCTCAAGTTTCTAGATCTAACAACTAGAGGTGTTAGAGAGGTAAGATCAAGTGTCAGAACAATTAAAACATTTTTCTATAATTTTTTATGATTTTTTGAAAAACTAGATCTAGGAATTGAAATTTGAGAAAACTTGATGAAAATGGAGATTTATGGATGATTAATGGAGCTAAGAGGATGAGGAATAGAATCCTCTCATTGGAATGAAGAGATTTGATGAAGAACTTGAAGGAAATTGAAGAACTTAGTAAGAACTAAAATGGTGTTCTTAGTGTTTTTGTGAGGAAAATGCCTTAGAATGAAAATGGAGAATTTGGCTAAGTGTGGGGGAAGTGGGAAGCCGTGTAGTGTGAAGGAGGGAGGGGTAGAATGTTCAAAACACTTAGGGGCAAACTTGGAATTACCTAGAAAGTCCAAAGGCAAAATAGTCTTTTCACCTTATAAATTCAAAGTCATCATGACTTGCATTTAATGCTTGTCCCCTCACATTTAATGCTTGTCCCCTCAGTCATCAATCACTTCTATCACCTCAGCTCTGTATCCGGCTCCGTCGTTTACCTAATTTAGGTTTTACGCATGTTTCCTTTGAAGATTCCACCCGAATAAAACACAATATTTTATTTTTACTCGAAAATTTTCAAAAAAACCAATATCGTTGAAAATATGATTTAAACCTAAACCGTTTCGTTCATGAGTCAAAAATTAGGTTTTCTTATCAGTAAAATCTTACTGTCAGTGAAAACGTAGACCGGTTTCCATATGAATTTTCAGTCCAAAAGTTTACTGTAACCCACTACCATAAGGTAGCGTATGAATATGATTTTATTTTATCCAAACTTGTTTTCTTGGTCTCAAATAAAAATATAAATAATTATATTGCTAACGGTAATACAACGTATATAAAAAGCAGGGTGTTACATATACTCATTGATGTGATGATGATTGATATAATTAGTTGAAACTTATGGAAAATACTTGGTGGAATGAATTACCAAAGGATAGTTACGAATCTTTGGGTAAGCCGACCAGGGAACAGAAAGCTTCGGTATATAAATAACACCTCAAGGGATAAGGGACCCCGTGAGTGACCCGGGCATTGAGAAAAGATATTGGTCTCTGTCGTAGGATGCAACATCTTCAGGATATAAGCTAAAACCATCGGGGTAGGAGGTTGTCTGAACCCACCTCCTAGGAAACCTAACGACTCAATGATATTTTGTTTTGTGATCCATGTACATGATATGTGGATTGATCCTTTATGAGGGACTTGTGATGTGAGAAATAAAGTTAAGGCATTCCACAAGTACTCGACATATGGACGAGATGTCCTCTTGAGCGATGTTTACTAAAATAATGTTTCTATAAATTACTGTCCTGATATTTGTTAAGATGAATTATGCATAAATATGAGTGAATGCTTGTGTAATTATGTGCTATTGTTTTATTCTTATCGTGTATGTTTGTATGTGTTTGAGGGAGTTCCCTCTTTGAGTTAGTGGACCCAACCCACATTTAACATTTCAACTACAAGTATCTGTGAAGCCGCCAGAAGCCTTGGATGCCACGTGGACAGTTTGACGGGTTATACATTTAGTTTTATGTTGCTTTCTTTTGTTTTGCAGGATTTTGTAATTTTATTTATTTTGTTCGTCACTATGATATTATTATATTCGTTATGTAGTTATTATTAATGAATGTAATCTTTTACTTTAGATTAAACGAATTTATGTAGGCTTATGAGACTGGAAAGGAGAAAGGGAAAGGCTTTCTCTTTCGACTGGTCATGACTACGAAATTCGGGTTATCACATCAGCAATGAGCGATCCTTGCTCAATGAATTCGAAGGTGAATAATTCTATTTGTGCATCACTCAGCAAGGACAAGCATCGCTCAATGGTAGTACCAATAAGTGATCCATTGCTCAGCGATGACAATCCATTGCTCGGTGATAATGGTTTTCATGACAGCTATGAATGCATGATTTAAATCATTTTGAGGGATCTGTTGACATTTTTGGCACTCTTTTTTAGCAGAAAATGATAAGTTACCAATATGCATATTAAAAGGTTTGGTACAATCGTATTCAGATGAAAGTTACAAGAGTTTAAATAGATGCACAACATAATTTGAACTTCTAACTAAAGCCTAAAGCCTAGGAGAGAATCAGCCGAAGCAGTTGAGTTTGTTACATCAGAATAACCTTATCACAAATATAACAACCTATCTAGATAACAAGAAAGTTGTCACATAGTTGTAGATAACAAGAGATCTGTTACACAACTCTATCCAATACGCCCCCGCAAGATGTGGTCACCATCAGAGACACCAATCTTGTCTCTAAGAAAAGTAAATATTGCACGTGGTAGTGGCTTTGTGAGAATATCATCAAGCTGATACTTAGTGGAAATATGAGAGACACGAAGATGACCACCTTGAACCAGTTGTTGCACAAAATGATAGTCAAGGGCAATATGTTTCATCCTTGAGTGAAATAGTGGATTGGCACATAAATATGTAGCTGCTATATTATAACAAAACAAAGTGGGAGCAGAGTTGGTGATACCAAGTTCACCAAGTAAGTTGGTAAGCCACATGACCTCTGGTGAAGTGCTTGCCATTGACCGATATTCAGCTTCAGTGGACGATCTTGCCACTGTGCGTTGACGTTTGGACATCCATGACATTGGGTTACCACCAAGATAAATAATGTAAGCTGAAGTGGAGGTGTAGTCATCCAGATTACCTCCCCAATCTGCATCACTGTATGCTTAGAGTTGCAGATTTGGCGGTTTATGAAGCTTCAAGCCATAGTTGAGAGAGAGTTTAAGGTACCTTAGAGTGCGTTTGAGCTACTGAAAACGTACCTGAGATGACTGATGCATAAATTGAGATAACTTATTGATGGCAAAAGAAAAATCTGGTCTAGTGAGAGCATATATTGGAGAGCACTAATGATACTACGAAATTCCTTTGCATCTTCCAGTGCAGTACCATCATGTAGTTTTAGAGGCGTAGTAGTGCACAATGGAGTGTTGTTAGGCTTCGTCCCCCGCCATTTGAAATCTCTCCAACAAATCACGAATGTAACCATGCTATGAGAGGAGAATTCCCTTGTTGTGTGGAATGATTTCAATGCCAAGAAAATAGCGAGGATAAGCAAGATACTTGAGGGAAAACCTATTGGACAGTTCCTCCATAAATTTGTGCAGAAATTTGTCTTGACTGCCAGTGAGTAAGAGATCATCACAATATACTAATAAAAATCCTTGAACACCATCCTTATTGTAAATGAATAAGAAAGAATCACTGCAGGTGGTAGTGAAACCATAAGAGACCACAAAGGCTTTTAGAGCATCATGCCAGGCCCAAGGTGCTTGCCTTAAACCATAGATTACCTTCTTTAACTTACAAACATATTGAGGGAATTATGTGAAAAAAAATAGGAGGTTGTTGCATATAAACATCCTTAGTAAGCTGTCCTTGAAAAAACACATTGTTAACATCAAGTTGATGCATAGACTAACCTCGAGAAAAAGCAATGGTAAGAATAAATTTGATAGTTTGAGGTTTGACAGTTGGGAGAATGTCTCTTTAAAATCAATTCTAGGAGTTTGAGTGAAACCCTTTGCAACAAACCTGGCTTTGTATCTAACCACACTACCATAAGCATTTCTTTTAATTCGAAGCAACCACTTACATGCCACCATATTTTTAGAATGATCTCTTGGAACATGTGTCCAAGTACCATTCTTGAGCAATGCATCAAACTCTTCAGAACAAGCCCTTCTCCAGTGAGAAATCTTAAGTGTCTGAGTCACATTGGATGGTTCTAGATTTTCAGGAATGTCTTATTTGGTAACAGCAAAAGTTTTCTTTGGCTTGAAAATATTGTTTTGAGACCTGGTCAACATAGGATGACTATGAGAGGGATTAGTGGAAATATAAATATGAGAAAGTGGAAGAGATGAATTATTACCTGATTGAATTGTTGCAGAAGTACTTGAATCAGAATCAGGCTCCACTGCAAGTTCCAAATCTGTTTGAGCTGCTGGCATATGATGATCAGTAGGTGGAATAGGTGTATCGTTTTGAGGACAATTATTTGAAGGATGGACAGGAATGAGGGTATGTGGTGTAGTGTCTGTGGAGGGAATGGTGGCTGGCTGGTCAGGTTGTTGAGTTAAAGTGATATAAGGAAATGAATTTTCAATAAAGTGGAGATGTCTTGAACTGTAGATGCGGTTTGAGGAAGGATCTAGGCATAAAAAGGCATGTTGAGAATTGGAGTAACCTAGAAAAATGCATGGAAGGGATCTGTTTTGAAGTTTGTGTTTAGTGTAGGAGCGAAGCCAAGGAAAGCATAAGCAACCAAATAAATGAAGTTTGTTGTAATTAGGTGGTTGATGAAAAAGTATTTCATGAGGTGATTTTAGGTGAAGGTTTGGAGTTGGCATCCTGTTGATTAAATATGTGGTTGTGAGAAAGGCATGACTCCAAAATTGTGCAGGTAAGTTGGCATGATGAAGAAGAGCACAACCGGTTTCTACAATATGTCTACGGTGTCTTTCAGTTGTGCCATTTACTTCTGGTGTATGTGGTGGTGATGAAGATGAGAAATACCATGTTTTGAGAGAAAAGGTTTCAACTTAACAAACTCTCCACCATTATTAGAGAAGAATGAAATAATTGGCAAGTTAAAGTAGTTTTCAACAATAGCCTTAAATCGAAAGAGTATAGAGAAAACATCTGATTTATTCTTCATTGGGTACAACCATACATATTTGGAGTAGTGATCACCAAAAATTAAATAATAAAGAAAACCATCTAAGGACCGAATAGGAGCATGACCCCATACATCTGAGTAAATAAGCTCTAAAGGTCTTAGTGCTTGTGAAACTGTGATCCGAAAATTGAAGCTTGTGACTTTTTGCACAAAGACAGGAGTTATAGTCACTAGATGTAGGAATCTTTATTGGAATATGATGACTGTCTGCCAAATGTTTTATTATTTTGGAGGAAGGATGTCCTGATTTATGATGCCATATGGAGTAAGGTTGAAGACTGGTAGTGAAAGTTTGAGGTGAACCTGATGCAGTTGATGAAGTGGGCAAATGATAGAGATCTTGTTTAAGAGGACCTTGCAGCAGTGCTCGACCCGTTTTCAAGTCCTTCACAACAAAACAATAGGGAAAAATTCAACATAACAATGATTAGTGTGGCATAATTTGGAAACATAAATAAGGTTTGTTTGAATATTTGTCAGATGCAAAACTTGAGTAAGATGTAAAGGCTTAGTAGGTGTGTGAATATATGTGTTACCAATAGTGTTAATTGGCAAACCTGAACCATCACCAACCAAGCCTTGATCAGATCCTGGATAAGGATTAGAAAGAGTAAGTTGCTGTAAGTCTTAGTAATATGATGTGATGCACCTGTATCCATTATCCAACTTGAGTTCTGCACTGATGGCTGATATGCTGCAACATTGAATCTGGGACGATTGCTATTGCACTTAGTTTAGCCTTTGATTTTATAGAATACCCTAGCAGTGTGTCCTGGTTTATCACAGTATTAGCAAACCGATTTCTGATCAGAATCATGGAGGGAGCTTGTGATCTCTGCTGACCTTGATAACGAGTGACAACATGAGCAGTGGCAATGATAGGATCATTGGGAGAGGCATCACAATGCATTATTGTTTCAAAATCCATAAGCTTCTCATGAAGATCAGCAAAATTAATAGGGTTTCTCTGCTACGAAGAGCTGCTAAAATTTATCAATACTCACCACTAAAGCCATTAAAAGTATGGATAACAAGATCAGTGTTATCAAGTGGATTATCAATGATAGACAATTCATCAGAAATAGCCTTAATACATTGAAGATTGTAGAGATGTGTTGCTTGACTGCTTGAGAGCCATGATGCGCACATGAGAGCGGCCTGCATACATGGTTTTGAGAGTGTCCCAGACCTGTTTTGATGTGGTGATAGTGCCAAGGTGAGTGATAACAGTAGCTGTAACAGAGGAGAGCCAGTGCCATAAAGGATCAATTGATCCTGTCCAGTTCAACTGGTAGATGCTTAGATGGACAAGGTTTGCTACCATCAATATATCCTAACAGATCATAGCCTGTCAAGAGAGCAATGAATTGAATGCCCAAAGCTGGGTAGTTGTCTCCATCAAGCTTGATGTACAACTGAGAACCAGCATTAAGAACAATGATTTTGTCATTCTGAGTAGGGACAATGTTGGTGGGTGTAATTTCGGTTTCAGAGGAAGAACTCAATGATGGAAAATAGAGGATCTAAAAAAAAAGCTGTGAGGCTAGAAAGCTCTTGATACCATAAATGGATCGATCCAATCATATATTCAGATGAAAGTTACAAGAGTTTAAATAGATACACAATAGAATTTGAACAGCTAACTAAAACCTAAAGCCTAGGAGAGAATCAGTTGAAGCAGTTGTAGATAACGAGAGAGATGTTACACAATGCTATCCAATACATATGATCTGAAGCCGTACACAGGTTAAAATGATATAAAACTGTAGTGCAATGTAGTGCAACCATGGTCGTCTCATAAGGATCTTTGAAATTTTTAAACAACCAAGAATATGAGAAAAATGGGGTTTTTCAATTTGAAGGAGTGAAAACAGACTGCAATTTTTTTAAAGCAATTTGAAGGAGTGAAAACAAATTGCAATTAAAAAGAAATCAACCAATCCACCGACTAGGATTTCTAATTGGACCTATCACTAAATTATGAGGATTTGATTCCAAATCTTGATTTAATTCTGGCTTGATTTAAAATTGATCAATTAAGCATCAATTAGCTCAAATGATTCCCTACTGAATAAAACATCAAGATTTTAATCAAATTGGGTTAAACAATGAAGCATCGTCAAGATCCCAAGACAAATTATAAACTAAAATTCAATCAAACATATGACTAAGCATCACATGTCATATTAACCTCAAATCAGGCATGCAAGATTAATCATCTAACATTTTCATTCCAGCAATTTCAAAATTGAAAGATTAACCATCAACTTAACATAGAAATTACAATCAAGAAAAGAGAAGAGAAGAGATTAAGATTTAAAGAAATAAATGAAGAATACGAATTTCAAAATTAAAACCAAACCTCAAGATCCAAAAATGAAATCCTTACACCGGTGAATTGACAAAAAAGGTTTCACCTTCCATAAAGGCTTACACGAAAAATATCAAGAAAATGAGAAAACAAATCTTAGAAAAAGTGCAGAAAATAGTATCCTCCAATTGCCAATGTCAAAGGAAGATTATTAAGACTCTAAAAATTTTAATTGTCTCCCTAGGTTAACATAGGTTAACTAAGACGTCTAACCAAGGAGAATGGCTAAAATGATGTTTATTAACCCAAAAACAACTAATCACATTAGAGATTTGTTGAGAAGTAATTCAATTCCCGCATCTGGTATGAACAGTCAGCATAACTTGCAATTTGATCCATTTAACACTTGATCTAGATTTTGACGTCCCAATGAAAGTTGTAGCTCTGCCTCGTAGCTTTCCAATCCCACTAAGATCACCTTAATCGGATAAGTATAGCCCACATTACGACTTGCATAAGAAGCAGAGGTGAGGATGCAATAATCCGAATATCACTAGTGCAAAATATACAATAAATGGGAAAGGTTTACGTCAGTTAACCAATAGTTGTCTCCAATCCAGTGGCGACGCGAGTCACTAGCACAGGCCCATTCTCAAGTAAGCACGACCGTGTTGGATTTTTGAGCATTTGACATGGATGTTGCAGACCCTGTGTGTAACACCCCGATTTTCGCTGTTTCGTAATATCGGTAAGAAATATATAAATATATATTTTTATCCGAGACTTAGAAAATGATTTTGGATAAACCAAGGTCATTTCCTTGTTATACTTATTTTTATAAGGTTACAAGGAAGTTTTTAGTTGAAAACTCAGACGGAAGCCGGTCTGTTGTTTTCTATGTTTTCACTGACAGTAAAAGTTTACCGCTCAGAAGATTTAAATTTTGAATCGATAACGAGATGAAAAATATTTTTATCATATTTACTATGATACTAGGAGTTTTGAAAATTTTGGAAAAAAAATTAACATATTATGTTTGTTGTGGGCTTATACGACAAGATGTCTCTAGGCAGAGTCTGTGTCAGATGGATCGGGAAGTCGGCAAAGTAGCAGAGACATTGGATTGACCAACTTGATTAGCATTCTTGACAAGTCTAACCTATCATAAATGGCATTTAATAGCACATTTATGGCAACATTTAATTTTGTTGTGAAATGACCAAAATACCCTTGTCTTTGTATGACAATTCCTACAAAATGACATTTGACAAATTGACCCAAAATCCTTGCCAATCCACACGGCTCCAACCTTGTCTTCTTCTTCAAGTATTTGAAATCTTCTCCATTAAGCATTCAACATCTTCTTCATTAAGTTTTGACTACTTCCTTAAGAAGTTTTGAATGCTTCTTAAATAAGTTTGGCTTCCTTCTTCTCCAAGTTTTGATTCCTTCATCATTAAGCATTTGTGTCTTCTTAAATAAGCTGGTTGCTTCTTCATTTAAATAGGATATTTCCTTCCTTAAGTCATTTTTTTTCCAAAGTCTTGATTCTTGCTCCAAAGAGTTCATAACTCGTCCGATTTTGCAGAGCCATTCTGATCAGTTTCCATTTCGAATCTCGAAAAACTTTCAACATGAAAGTTGTTCATCTTTCTCTCTTATTTCCA
Organism: Sophora flavescens; assembly: GCA_030762895.1. NCBI lineage: Eukaryota > Viridiplantae > Streptophyta > Magnoliopsida > Fabales > Fabaceae > Sophora > Sophora flavescens. The sequence goes on from CM061069.1 coordinate 20,460,066, forward strand.
ACGACATAAAGATCATCCAAAACGGATAAGTATGTTGAGAGATATACCCAAAATATCGAAACTGTTCTGAAACCCTAACTTGGTTCATCTTCTTCCTTAAGTTCTCAAGAACACCATGAGACATTCTTGAAGAACATCATCCAAATCATCATTGTCTTTGATCATCAAGAGGTAGTCTCTCTTAATCTTGCTATTCTAAGCTTTTCTCTTCATAAGATTTTTGAGTTTATGCCTTTGATCAACATGTTCTTCATTTGTTCAAAGTTCTTGAAGCTAGATTGAAAAATTCATAACTAATTCTAGAAAAATCCTTTTGACATGAAACCAATTGCTATGATCTTATAATCATCTCTACTTTCATTATCTAGAAGCTCAAGATCATGAGAAATTTCTTTCTCTAATTTCTGGACTGGGCCGAACCTAGGTTAACTTTGAGTTCTTAGGTTTTGTTTCCATTTCATGTCTTGATTCATGATTATATCTTGATAGTTCTTGTATTCAAGTATATAGAAGATCAAAAATATAACTTTAGCCTATTTGATTCTTCAAAAACCGAAACCCTAGGTATGAGCACTTGTTAGTTTTATGATTCAAAAGTTGTTTGAAACACTTGAATCTAACTCTAGGTTGTGTATGTTGATTAAATCCAAGAGTTTAGAAATTTTAGAGATTTCTAACTCCCAACTCAGTTCTTGGCCGAAACCCTAGTTCTTGGAACTAGATGAATTTTAGTTCATGTTCTTGGTTCATAATCATGGTTAAAGTGATTAATCATGCTTAAGTAACTTATGGATCATTAATCCCTAAGTTAATCAAATTTTAAGTTTCCTAATCTAGAAAATGGGGTAAAGCCGAACCCTAACCCCCATTGATTTAAGTGTGTTGTTGTTTGATTTATTTATTTTGGTTGCAATTCGTTTGAAGGAAACTACGGAGTTAGCTGATTTACACTGACGAAGAGGAATCAAATCGAGTTCGGGAGATTATTTAGTTCGAGTCTTCAAGAGGTAAGGGGAGCTTGCCTGATGGATTTTTCTCAATAACCATTTGTTTGTGACCATTTACTTGTTGTGTATTCTGTGGAATTAATGTGGTTGTGGTTATCTGATGATGTGGTTTATGTTGAGTTGTATATCTGAGTATCATTGTTTGATCTGTTTAAAATTATTTATTTGAATATGATATTGCCATGGTACATTATCTGTCTAGTGGTTTGTTGTTGAATGTTGCTTGTGAGTGTTGTTTGAGAAGCTTTGAGTGGTCGATACTGCACAACCGACTAATCGGATAAAAGCTTTAATAAGTGTGTGTAAATTATATTCAATGTTTTATGGGAAACGTTGTAATATTATAGTAGTGAAAAGTATTATTTTGGAATAGTAAGGAGTTTTGATGATGATAATTTATGAGTGTAATAGTAACTCGAGTCACAATGAGAGCGCGAAATTGTGAAAATGTTTAAGTCTTGCTAATTTTTATGTAATAAAGTTATAATACGATACAAAGTTATTTTATGAAATTAATTGTTAAAAAGAGTTAAGATGATTTTAGAAAGTGTTTTCACTGGAAGAAGTTAAGGATTGGTTGAGAAGTTTTAAAAGTGATAATTGATGATTGATTTGGAAAAGTATAGAAGGAAAGTATTTTGAAACGGCAGTACATATTTTAAGGAAGTGAAAACCTCACGTGACTCAGATTTGTGAAAACCAAGTTTTATTATTTAAGGATTTTATTGATGAATTTCCAATTTTGGAAAAAGAATTTATGAAAACAAAACTGATTTCGTGTTAATAGTGGTGTGGAACTTAGTAACCGAGACGTCGGGGTACTAAGGTTCTGTGTTGTGATGAACTCAGTCATTTGGACTTTGAGATTGTATACATGAGGTATACTGTGATGAATTGTATACATGAGGTATACTGTGTTGAAACATTGAAGATGTTTCTAGTGCCACGAACCTACGATTGGTGCACCGGTCGAGAGGTGTCGTGATTGAGCACTTTGACTGTGAGGTATGATGTTTTGATAAATGTTTTATGGACAGTGAGGTCCTATGTTTTGATAAATGTTTTATGGACAGTGAGGTCCTATGTTTTGATAAATGTTTTATGGACAGTGAGGTCCTGTGTTGTGATGAAAGTTTTAAAAAGTGTTTTAAAACTGTGAGTCGTAAGCCATTTTGATCTTCGGCAAGAGAAAGATTGAGCACAAAGAAAAGAACAAAACAAAAGTGTTTTGCATGCATGTGGCAGACGTGCCTGCGATTTGTGGTTGTGACACAAATGCATCAACTACCATCGGCGAATGGTAGTTACGACGTGCATTATCTCATTGGTGCCTAGGAAGGACTTTGAGATCCCCATCTTACTTGCTAATGGCGGAGCCACTGATTGTGGGCATTAGCAATGTTTGGCCGTGTTAGTGCCTTGGCTGTGTATGCCTACGTTGTTTTCAAGATGGGAAGAGGTCGCGGACCTATTGGCAGAGTGCCAAGTTAGCCAGTGTGGCTTTGGAGTCTGATCAACTCAACACGAGGTTGGTGATATCTCATGAGATTAGGACGAAAATTAGATGATGAATAGAAGTGTCATGCATAATTTTATGGATGGTGTTTGGGGTGTTAAACCCACTGATAAACTATTAGCTTATAAATGCTTGTGTGGTAAATGTATATGTGTTATGTGGTGTCGAGCATTTAGTTATTGGGTTAAAACCATATATTGGCGTCTCACCTTTACACACACACATTTCAGGATTCTTCTAAGTTCGATATTGTACCTTGGGTACTCTATCACAAACAGGCGAGAGGAGTTTGTCTAAGTCACCCCGAGACTTAGATATAGTTGCTTGATGAGGTATTACTTAGGGAATAACTTTTAGAACGACCAGCTTAGGGTTAAGACTTAGATTATTTTGATAGTATGTATGAGTTTGGCTTAGAGAGCCTTTATTTTATAATGGAATGTTTGTGGCTCGGAGAGCCTATTTGTTGAAGGAAAATCTAAATTAGTTCTTTTGGTTTTGTAAAGATTATGGCTATAACTATTATTTTTATGTATCGAGATCTGGTGGAATTTAGTGTAGCTAGAATTCTGGAGTGAAACGGTAATCATTGTAACAGGTGTTATTTTATTTGGGATGTCCGAATTACAGAGGAGACTCTGTCAAATTTTTTGTAAAACTAATATCTTGTATTTAAGTATATTCTTTAAATGAAATAGGATTGCCAAGTTATAATAGTAAGTTGTGTGTTGATTATGGCTTAGGAGCGGAGTCATGACAAAGAAAAAATTTTATACCCAATTTCAGAAACTTATGTACTTATATATATTATTTTCCGAAAGCACCAGCAAATTATCTTTTAATTTTATATTGAAACGAGTTTAGACGGTAATGACCAAGGGAGGGTGTTACACTGTGCTCATTTTAGAATCACCCCTTGCTTGGTGTTGAATACGATCATGCTCATGGTGAGCATGACCCCGTTCTCGGGGGTCAGACAACATAAAAAATTGGTCTGAGAGGGTTGCGAGCCATAACCCTTTGACACTTTCCGCAATCCTTCTACGACAGAAACATCACCTCTCTTTTCTTTTGAACCTTCTTCTAATCTCTTGGCGTTTGCTCTTGCGATTGGAGAGTAAGTCGAGCATTTAGTATCGGTCTAAGGTAATCTTGTAAATCCTTGTGTTAATTTCCTTTTGTTTTCTTTGAATTTGGAATTAAATGTCATTCCTATTTGATGTTCTTGACCAAGGCTAGTTGAACCCATCGAACTGTTCGGGAGAATTGAGTTTTGAATTCGCTCAAGCTTGACCATAGACTAAGTTCGTCACACTGGGTATGGGGAGAAGGAATTAGTATGAACATATAGGTTTCGGGGTAGTGTAAGATGAAGGTTAACCCATGACCCTTTCGTGTGCTTTATGTTTTTATCAATGTACAATTGTTTAATTGCTATTATTGACATGTGGATAAATATACGTGTCTACATGCTTGTATGATTTTGGGTATGATATATGTGAAGTATTGATGATATTTGTTTATGGTCTATATGTGAAATATACTAGCTCTGATATGTGACATCATGATATTTGGTTCATGAAACTTACTACTTCTTGTTTTAATTAATAAATTATTGTCTATTTCATATGAAATATTTTTATATTTATTGTATGTGGGGTATGTTAAGTCACAAAGCGTCTGCCTCTGTCATGTGTCTGACTCATACTCCAGTTATCCCGTGTGTGTTTTGATGAACCCAAACATTAAGCAAATGATTTTAATTGAATTGTCTGAGTATTGCTAATAATCTACTTGAGATGTGTACAGAAATACAATTATTTTAGCATGTCATTCAAGTGAAAGGATCAAAGCATAGTTCATGCGTCTAAATCTTTGAAAGCTAAATGCATGATGCAAGAGTAAAGCATAGTTCTCTGCTGGCGCTCAAGCACTGTTCCCCCTGCGTCCAACGCTCTAGCACTCAAGTGCCATTGTCCCAGTGCTCGAGCGTTGGGTGCTGTGTCACTGACTTCTTTACAAAGTCTTGTGAGACGTGTCCCTGCATGCGCCACTGCTTGTCAACTGGACAAGGCCATGGGGTGCTCAAACGCTGATATACTGCACGCGTTTTGAGCTCGTTTGAAGTCTGATTGACCTCAAATTTGAAACATAGACTCCTCTGCAAACATGCCTAATCTATTCCTCAAACATAAATATGGTACACTGCATGCTTGAGCGTTCCAAGCTTGATAAGGAACCCTAACTTATGTTCTCGCTCGATTCGAAGTCGTTTGATCACGTACTTTCCATGGAAGGTTCCATATACTTAAACATGCATATTGAAAATATAATCAAGGTCTTAAACATATAAACAAAGCCTTAAAAACATGGATGTTACATTACTACCTCCCTTGAAAGAAATTATGTCCTCGGAATTTACGTACCTCAGAAAATATGTGGATACTGCTGCTGTATGTATGCCTCACGCTCCCAAGTAGCATCTCCTATATTATCATCCCAAATGACATTGACTAAAGGAATCTGTCTACCGCGAAGCTCCTTAATCCTTCTATCTGCGATCTTAACTGGAGTTGTATAGACTTAGGCTCAAGTACAGGTGAAGGATCAGGATAATACTTCCTTAACTGACAGACATGAAAGACGTCATGAAGGTTAGATAGGTTAGGTGGTAAGGCAATATGATAAGCTACTGGACCAACCTGTCGAAGAATCTGGAAAGGTCCAATGAATCTGGGAGTAAGCATTCTAGACTTGGTAGCTCTTCCAATTCCAGTCTTCAGAGTGACTCTAAAAAATGCGTGATCAACCTCCTCGAACTCTAAAGATCTCCTCCACTTATTACTGTACCTCATTTGCTTATCATGCGCTTCCTTCATCTTTTCCCTTATCTTTCTAACCTGCTCTGTCATCTGTTGTACCACATCAAGACCCAATACTTGGCTCTCACCAGTCTCATGCCAACACAACGAGGTCGTACACTTCCGGTCATACAAAGCCTCATACGGTGCCATCCCGATACTAATGTGGAAACTGTTATTATACGTAAACTCAATCAAAGGTAAGAACTCATCTCAATTGCGAGTGTGCACCAACACACAGGCTCTCAAGAGATCCTCCAATGACTGAATCGTCCTCTCTGACTGCCCATCTGTCTGGGGATGATAAGAATAACTCATCCTCAACTTCGTCCCCAAAGTATTGTGTAACTATCTCCAAAATCTAGATGTAAACCTAGGATCTCGGTCGGAGACAATGCTCGACGGTACATTATGCAAGCTGATAACTTCCTTAATATTGATCTGGGTCAAGCTCTCCAAACTATGACTTTCACCAATAGGTAAGAAGTGAGAACACTTCGTCAACCTATTGATGATAACCCAAATCGCATCACGCCTTTTTGGATTTCGTGGTAATCCAACCACAAAATCCATATCTATATATCCCATTTCTACTCTGGGATATGCAACGACTGCAACAAACCAGCATGCTTCTGATGCTCTATCTTAGCCTTTGACTCACTACGTAAGATAAAACATACTCTGCTACTTCCTTCTTCATCCTCGGCCACCAAAACATCTTCTTCAAATTCTGATACATCTTCGTGGCTCCCGGGTGAAAACTCAGCTTACTCTTATGTGCCTCCTCCAAGATCATCTTCCTAAGCTCTATATCCTCTGACACACATATCCTATCTTTGAACCTTAGAACACCATCTGAACCTCTACTAAACTCTAAAACTTTACCTTCATCTATGCCTCTACTCACCTCTTGCAGATACTGATCCTGAACCTATTTATCCTTAAGCTCTCTAAGAAACTCACAACTGATGGTGATCATAACTAAGCATATCCTATCCTCAACCAACTCCATATCTAGGTTCAGATCTTTGAACTTCTCAATCAACTCCATCTCTTTTACCATCATCACAGACACATGCAAAGATATCCTACTTAACGCATCCGCTACAACATTCGCCTTCCTAGGATAGTACTGTAGATCAAACTCATAGTCTTTTATAAAATCCATCCATTTTCGCTGTCTCATATTCAATCAATACGATCAACAGATACTTCAAACTCTTGTGGCCACTATATATATTAAACTTCACTCCATAAAGATAGTGTCGCCATATCTTTAATGCAAACAATATGGATGCTAACTCCAAATCGTGGGTCGGGTAGTTCCTCTCATGAACTCTCAACTGTCAGGAAGCATAAGCCACAACTCTTCCCTCTTACATCAGCACACAACCCAACCCTTGGTATGACACATCACAGAATACGTCAAACTGTCCTAAAGGATCTGGTAACGTCATCACTGATGATGTGGTCAACCTGTTCTTTAACGCTTGAAAACTATTCTCTCACTCATCCATCCAAACATAAGCGGTACCTTTCCTCGTCCACTGCGTCATAGGTAAAGCAATCTTCGGAAACCCTCTATAAACCTCCGATAGTGTCCAGCTAGTCCCAGAAAACTCATCACTTCACTCACTGATTTAGGTAACTCCCACTTAAGCACTGCCTCAACTTTAACAGGATCTATTGCTATTCATTCTTTATTAATCACATGCCCTAAAAACTGAACTTCCTCTATCTAAAACTCACACTTGGAAAGTTAGCATATAACTGTCTGTCCTCCAACACTTGCAACCTTATCCTTAGATATTCCTCATGCCTTTCCCATGAACGAGAATATATAAGGATATCATCTATAAACACAGCCACAAACTTATCGATGAACGACCTAAAGATCTTGTTCATATAATCCATATACACTGCTGGAGCATAAGTTACACCGAAAGGCATAACTAAATACTCATAGTGCCTGTACCTCGTCCTGAAAGCTATCTTGGGTATATCTTCATTATTTAATCTAATTTGATGATACCCAGACCGCAAATCAATCTTATAAAATATCGACGCTCCTTTCAACTGATCCATCAAATCATCTATCCTAGGCAACGAATACTTATTCTTGATCATCACCTTGTTCAACTTCTTGTAATCCATGCACAATCTAGCATTCCCATCCTTCTTCTTAACAAACAACATTGGTGCTCCCCAAGACAAAACACTAGGTCTGATAAATTCATTCTTCAACATATCATCCAACTGTTTCTTCAACTCAGCAAACTCAATAGGTGACATCCGATAGGGTGCTATCGATATAGGTCCTGTCCCCGGTATGAGTCTATGGTGCACTCCACTTCCCTCTCTGGTGCCAAACTCGGAATGTTGGGAGGGAAAACCTCGGGAAACTCTCTCACAATAGGCATAGAATCTATACTCGGAGTCTCCTTAGCTTCCACTAAGAAAAACATCATGTACTTCCTAAGAATCATCACTCCTCATAGACATTCCTTCATTGGCAGATACTATACTAGAAGGCTCAAGAAAAGATAAGACCTTTCTAGAACAGTCTAACACTACATGATTAGCTGAAAGCCAATCCATGCCAAGAATAACGTCTATCTACTGCATAGGCAAACAGACAAGGTCTACAAGGAGTGTCCTATTCTGAACAACAAGAGGACACTGTAAGCAAACATACATCGTAGTCAAGGAATCACTGGTAGGGGTATACAAGGTATCAGTATATGGTAGCATGTATATAGGTAGCTGTAAATGATCCACACATTGGTGTGAAATGAATAAATGCGTAGCACCTGAGTCAAACAACATAGACGAGAGTCTACCAGAGATCAAACACATACACTGGATAAGATCTGCAGATTGAGAGGATTCATCTCCCCTCACAGTAAACAATCTCCCAGTGGCCTGAGATCTTGCCATTCGTTGTCCTGCTGCTGGAACTCCTCTCCCAGCTCTACCTCTACTGGCACTGGCTCCTCTACCAGAAGCTACCGGCTGCTGCATACCCCTCTGCCTACAATCACGAGCAAAATGATCTGGTTTACACACATGAAGCACACGTACAGGCCTCTCCTTACAATCTATCAGATAAGGCGGTCACCCGCATCTGTAACAAACTGGGCCTCTCTGCTACAGACTCACTCCGCCAACTGGTGCTGAAGAAATTGGTAATGCTGTAGATGTCTGAACAGTCTGCACTAGTCTAGTGTACGGTCCCCGCCTCCACTAGGAACAACTACCACCTCTCATATGAACACCTGTTCTGATAGGTCCTCCACTCCTCTGCTGCATCTGCTATGCCTATCTCCTTTTATCTATACTTTCGATGGCACTGCACTTCTCAACCAACTATGGAAAATTGGGTATATCCAACGACACTATAGTTCTCTACAACTCATGTCGTAATCCCTCATTGAATCTCCTATACTGCCAGTCCTCATCTAGAAATCTTTGATGAAACTCTAAAAACTGCAGCAGAGCCTCAAACCGTGCTGCATAATCACCAACATACATGTAACCCTGTCGTAAGCTCATGAAATCCTTCTCCTTCTCGCGTCTAACCAAACGCGGGAAGTACTTCTCAAGGAAGCACTCTCTAAACAACTCCCAGATAACAATCTTCCCAGTTCTGAGCTTGTTTGAAGTTTGATTGACCTCAAATTTGAAACATAGACTCCTTTGCACCTAAGGAATAAGATCAAGTCTGCAAACATGCCTAATCTCTTACTCAAACATAAATTTCCTACCCTGCACGCTTGAGCATTCCAAGCTGGATAAGGAATATGACACCCTTTACCCCACATGTTATATATAAAACATTCACATAAAAGAGGTAAGATAAAAAAAACATGCATTTATTTCATAAAATAAAAATTGGATAGAAAGCACCATATTGTAATGTCTCAACAACACTAAAAAAGAAACATAGTTTTAAAATAAACAAAACATAAAGCATAAACATAAAACAAAAAACATAACCCAACCCCGATGTCACAAACAGAACTGGTATAACCGTTTCAGAATAAATACTCGGAATACAAACTGAAACAACTAAACTGATAACAACTATAACTACTGATAAGTGCTAACTAGATTTGTGGCTCCTTAGAGTCACTCCTCCACTGGCTGCTCACCGTCCTCTGCATAAAGCGATACATGCCAAAACAAACAAAGAAAACATGGAGTAAGAAAACATGTAAACACAACGGCATGGAGATAGTAAGTAAGATGAACATACATCATAGCATGGCATAGCAAGATACAACACATAAATATAGGCAACAACATATACATCCATATCAACATGTCAACTCAACCAACATATGCTATGCGGTGCAACACTACTACGCTTCCCAAACTATCTCAGGAAGGCAACTTCAGAGTTACATATCCACATTGGCAAAAAAGCACCAATGCCGATAGTTCACTAAACCATGGGTGAATCCCTTGGATAGCCGACGCACCATACTATCGGATGCGCCACCACGGGGGCGCACGGTCCATCAAACCTTGGGTGAACCACCCGCGGACGGTCAGATCGCCGTAATCTAGGATGACCTCCCCTATGTTGATCTTTTCCCACTAACAACTCCAATGCGTGATGCATGAGCACAACAACAAACTAGGGCAACCACCTTCTTCACTTGGGCCAATAAGCACCCAAGACGTATCACCAACATCAACACCTTAACCCTTAAGAGTCAAGGCCCCCTTGACCAAAAACACCAAGGTTCAACTTATCAACACCTCGACCAAAAAGCATCGAGGCCACTTTGGCCAAAAAGTGCCAAAGCATGTCAACATGCGGCAACCCATTATGCATCGGCTTAACCAACTTATTACTCTTGTTTATCTTAATTAGCCTTTAATTAAGTTATCTAACTGTCTTCATTCGGTTGGTGTCTTATATCATCATTGGGAACATTTGGGGTGAAACATCCCTTTAAAACCTTTAATCTTGGATTCTATACTGGAGGGGGAGCACGGGATTGCTCACCCTATGCACGGGCATGCTTCCATTTATGTGAAGCACGATCGTGCTTCCTTTAAGGCATGGCCATGCTTGATGCACAATCGTGTTCTTGTTCTACACGATTTTGCTTAAACCTCGAGCATCTTCCATAATTCAAATTGGGAGCACGGGCGTGCTCCCTGTTAAGCATGATCGTGCTCCTAGAGCTGGCAGTACTGTTCTAGACTGATTCATGGTGTTCTTGATGCCAAGACTTCCCTAAACACTCTTAAATCAAATCCTAGGGTCTTAACTAAACCATTTGGCATAAAACTCACATCTCACTACTAATGCATATTTTATGAACACGTTAGGGGAATAATTCCCTCAACCGTTATGTTAATTAAGAGTCCTATTTTAGTCAGTTAAGGTCTTATTAACAAACCAACATCAACAAACATACATTAATATAATACTCATAACAACATTATCAATAGCACGACTCAGCCAGTTAATCATAACATAACATATTAATCATCATTCATAATTGGCATCAAAACAGATACATGAACTAGGCATCAACTGACATACCATTAACCAAATACCAATCATAGCAATTAATCTAATTGAACATATAATCAAATATAACATGGCATTGAAAATAGTTAATAACAACGGGGTTATGGGAACCCCTCATCTTATGCTATGTAACAGCCCGATTTTCGGATAAGCTGTATTAACGGTAAATATATATTTATTTATATTTTTATCTGAGATTTAGGAAATGATTTTGGAGAAAACAAAATCATATCTAGAACCTACTCTATGTTAAGAAGCTCTGGTTAAAGTTTGGGTTTAAAACTCAGACGCAAACCAGTCTGTGTTTTTATTGACAATATAATTTTATACCGGCAGAAAACCATAATTTGACCTGAAACTAAAATTTGCAGATTTTTATATTTTGTCCGTGAGGAATTCTACTTTCCAAATTTATGATCAGAAATAAAATATTATGTTTATTCGGACGAATTTTGGCATGACCTAGTCTTTTGTGCCAAATCCATCGCTCATCTTCAATGGACACTAGACATGAGACACTTTGATTTGAGAGGTTCACCAAGTCAATCTTATAGAGATTGTTTTGCCTTTTAGCAGTGAATAAAAGTGATCCATCATCTTTCTTGACAGTACACATGTTCTTATCAAAAGAAACTGCATATCCACTGTCACATAATTGACTTATGCTTAGTAGATTGTGCTTTAAGCCATTTACTAAAAGAACATTATCAATGGAAGGAAAATGATGTTTACCAATTTTACCTATACCAATGATTTTCCCTTTCTGGTTTCCTCCAAATGTGACCCAGCCACCATCTTTGGGCTTAGGGTTTTGGAACATAGACCTTTCTCCCGTCATGTGTCGTGAGCAGCCATTGTCCAAGTACCAAGACATCTGTTTTCTTCCTGTTGTTAAGCAAATCTGTAACAGGTATTAACTTATCTTTAGGTACCCAAACTGACTTGGGTACTTTCTTGTTAGTTGCCACTGGACAAGTATGCTTAGCATGTTTATTGTGTATGCATCTAGATGTAATATGCCCACTTTTTCCATACACTTTGCAAAAGGTGTTGGACGAGCTAGACTTAGCTTTAGTATATTCATCTGGAACTTTTGAAGCTCTATGCCGTGTAAGTGGTTTTGACTTTTTGTGAGATGCATCTTGCTTCTCTTTGTCATAACCAAGACCAGATTTATCATGAGGTGACCTAGAGTACCTTAAAATGAGACTAGGCTTATCTGAGCCACCTACAAGCTTTGACAGAGATTCTGTCAGATATGTTACATCTTGTTTCAGTTTTGCAAATTCACAAGAAACATCAGGTTCACACACCATTTTATCAGTTAGCCTGACATTCACTGATTTTAGTATGTCATTTTCATCCTTAAGGTTTTGTTTCTCAGTGCAGACCCTGTCATATTCTCTAGTTAGCTAGTTTAGAAAATTTCTTTTTGAGACTCTTATATTCTTGTGATAGTATATATGATTCATGCAACAATTCATCAAAAGCATTTTGAAGAGTGGACAGGTCAGAGTCCATTACCTCAGCATCAATGTATTTACTTTCTGGTGCAGTGTCTGCCATGAGACATATATTTGCCTCATCCTCAGCTGCATTTTCTTCATCTGATGAAGACAGATAAAGATCCTCCCATGTAGCCATTAAGCCTTTCTTCTTTTTGAAGAATTTCTCTTTATCCTTTAGCATAGGGCAGTCAGCTTTGAAATGACCAAGTTTCTTGCATTCAAAGCACAAGGGTGGACCTTTTTCCTTGGAGTCTGACTTCTCCTTGGAAAAATTTTTGTCGAGTTGATTCCTTCTGAAACCACCTTTATTTCTCCACATATGTTGAATCTTCCTGGAGATGAAGGACAATTCATCCTCATCTGATACTTCATCATTATCAGAAGATTCAGACTCATCTGATGACTCAGCAGCTTTGAGAACTTTTGATGAACTTGCTTTATTTGCCTTTAGGGTAATAGATTTTCAATTTTTGGAATTTTCTTCTTCATTAAGTTCAAGTTCATGAACCTTGAGAGATCTAAGAAGCTCTTCCAGAGAGAATGTATTCAGGTTTTTGGCTTCCTGAATAGCAGTTACTTTGGGTCTCCATTACTTGGATAGACTTCTCAGGATTTTTCTGACATGATCTCTATTTTCACAAACTTTTCCAAGAGATCTGAGACTGTTGGCGATGGTTTGGATCCTTCCAAACATTTGGTCTATTGTTTCATGTTCACCCATCTTGAACAGCTCATACTGATGAACCAGTATGCTGATCTTTGATTCCTTAACTTGTGAGGAACCCTCATGAGCTAGGGCAAGAGTATCCCAGATTTCCTTAGCATTATTGCAGTTGTGAACTTTGTCATGTTCAGATCTGGTTATAGCACACATGAGATAGGGCTTAGCCTTCAGATTTAGCTGATGTTGGTTTTTCTGCTCTTGAGTCCATTGGGCTCTACGAACAGCAGCTCCAGCTTCATCTCTTGGTTCAGTGTAGCTGGTTTCAATCAGCTCCCAAATATCTACATTCTGTCCATCTAAGAAGGCCATCATTCTCTTCTTCCAGTAGTCATAATCTGTTCCATCAAAGAGAGGAGGTCTGTTGATAGCTTGTCCTTTTGCATCCATGGTTGTTGGGTCGTACTCCCTCAGCACTTGTTAGATGCTCAACCCTTTCGAGGCTGAGCTCTGATACCAACTGAAGTTGACACAGGCAAAAACAAGAAGGGGGTGGGGTTGAATTGTGTTTGTTAATGATTTTCGAAAACAACCTTTAAAAATAATTTTTGCACACAAGGAGATTAGAATTAAAAGTAAGCACAAAGAAATAGATCTTTTAAAAGGCTTTAACAAAAGCAATATCAAAACCCCTCAGTTAGAAAGAAACAAATAAAGCTGTAAGAGTTTAGGAGAAGAAGATTCGGATTGCATTTATTTATTCAGAGATGGAGCTCGTCTACTTAAAAAAGAAAACTCCGTCTACTTAGTTATATGTGAGACCAAGTCTGTTTCAACAAATTATTTTGCTCGTCCGATGACGTGGCATATCCTCTCGTCTATCAAGTCTTTGGACTAGCTATACCTCAATGAGTTATAAAGATCTTCGTCTAGTGACGTATCAGATAGAGCTCGTCTACCTGATTACTTTATTTTTCAGTTCATTCAATTTTACCAATTACTTTCGTCTGCTTACGTGGTAATCTAGACACGTTTACTATCAAGTCTTTGGACTTGCTGTATCTAAGAAGTTATTTTGATTTCTGTCTAGTAAGCATTTAGAGCCTCGTATACTTAAGAAAACTGGTCTACTCAAATAAATAAATAAATAACTTTTACCAAAACATTGAGCAGCCCGTCCACAAGGGTGGATGAGAATTTTTCAATGAATACTTATCCCAAGTTTGTATTACGTATATTTAAATATTCCTGCATAATTGAAAGCACATGTTAGATCTCAACTAACACTTTTCCAAGTAAATTTAATCCTTTTGTTAACATCAAAACGTAGAGATTATTTAGTCCAAAACCACTTTGGTTCCAACAATACCGTGCTTATGCACTATTTCCTATTAGAGATTAGGGAATAGTGGCGCATCGAATTATAAGGTCTTTTATGCTTAGGTGCTATTTCCAATGGGGGAAATAGTGACACATATCGTGCTTATGCACTATTTCCTATTAGATATTAGGGAATAGTGACGCATTGAATTAATATATGTTTTGTGCTTATGTACTATCTCCAATGAGGGAAATAGTGACACATACTTGTGCTTATGCACTATTCCCTATAAGAGGTAAGGAATAGGGGTGCACCGAGTTATTATTTGTTATGTGCTTATGTGCTATTTCCAATGGGGGAAATAGTGACGCATACTGTGCTTATGCACTATTTCCTATGAGAGATAAAGGAAAGGGGGGCACCAAGTTTTGACCCCAAATAGTTTTGGATTACTGACTAGTGTGACAGGAGTATAGATGACCATATTAGTATAAAGGTTGAATTACATGAGATTGGGGTAGAGGGTGATACTTAAATTTGAGGATGTTTTGTTAGTTAGGTGTTGAATGATGATTTGTCTGTGGCAATTACTGTATAATATGCTATTACTCTTTTCCATTTTTGGATGATATAACTACTTCTTATCCCCTATATCTTTCTGTGTGTTGTATTCTGTCTTTTTATGAAATTGTGATAGAAGACACTGTGGCTGAGCTTGATGCTAAGGCGTTGGATGGAACTCAGTATGAACTGGATGCGAGAAGACAATAGATGTTATTTTCAGCAATGTAGTTTAGTGTCTAGAGCCAGTGAGTCTTATAAGACGTTTTGTTTCCACTATTAATTGTTGTTTTAAGATGCCTGCTAGGGATCCTACTGACGGGATACCCTAGACAGTGTTTTAAATACTCTAATGCATAAACCTATGGTATGTATGTTATATATATGGTGTGTTTACATTGAAATTTTCTTCCGTTGTGTGTTTATAAGTTAAGTTTTAAGTTTTATGTGTTTCGAAATACACGTTTTACGCTAAAATCACGATTAAATAATTAATAAGATTTTAAGTTATTGACACTAATGGGCATAACGGGGTGTCTCATTTGGTATCAGAGCAGTTTGATTCTGATCGGACCGTAAGGTTTAAGATGTTGTTACTGGCCGTGTCTAGTTGAATCCACATCGGGTATTGACTATGCTTAGAAGTTGGGTAGAGTGTGCGACTGGAAATTTATCTATAATGTCTAGTTTGAGTCACGAAATTCCGAGGACGGAATTTTTTTCTAAGTGGGGTAGTAATGTAACAGCCTGATTTTCGGATAAACTGTATTAACGGTATATATATATTTATTTATATTTTTATCTGAGATTTAGGAAATGATTTTGGAGAAAAAAAACTCATATATAGAACCTACTCTTTGGTAAGAAGATCTGATTAAAATTTGGGTTTAACTTAGATGGAAACCGGTCTGCGTTTTTATTGACAGTATAATTTTATACCGGCAGAAAATCGTAATTTGAGTCGAAACTGAAATTTGTCGATTTTGTATATTTTTTTCCGTGAGAAATTCTACTTTCCAAATTTCTGATCAGAAATAAAATATTATGTTTATTCGGACGAATTTTGGTAAAAGTTCGGAGGAAAACAGTCGGTGTTTTCACTGACAGCATGATTTTAATGATCAGAAAACCTAATTTTGACTTGTGAATAAAATGGTTTATATTTAAATCATATTTCTAACGAGTTTTTTTGTTTTTGAAAATTTTCAACCGAAAACGAAATATTACGCTTTTACGCGAGCGTAAAACCCTAATCGGGAAACCGACGGAGTCAAAAACGGAACTACAGAGACCCGTCAAGAGATCAGGACAACGAGTCGTACATGATAACTCATGGAGGATAAGTCACCAAACACTTATGTGTATTAAATGCTAGTAAGCATGACTTTTAGGTAAAATGACCAAAATACCCCCAACCTTTCGCGGTTATTAACAAACACATCTACGCGCTCTTAACCACTCATTTTACATGGTTGTAAACCTCCCACATCTCCTCAATTTCGTGCAACCATATATACTAAACCATACCTATTTCATTTTGCTTTCGTTTCATCATTTTCCTCTCAAAAACCGAAATCGGGTAACTGACGGAGCTGCGTACGGGATTTCCGGGAACCGCTAATGGATAGGATCAATGAGTCATGGATGACTCATTAGATGTGGCCCAAAATCAGCCACACCTACATTAATTATGATCCACATGAATTTAACCCTAGTTAGTAATATAACCTTAGTTAAGTTAACTATTAACTGTGGTTAAGCTTATATTAATTAAATATTCACAAAACCCATTAAACCATTTCCTTATAACCAAACAAAGCCTAAATCTAGCCTATAAATACTCCTTAAAACCTTGGCCTCCATCCCCCTTCACTCACTTATTCATCTCTTCCATTTCTTCTTCATTTTTTCTTCTTCAAAAACTCCATTATTATTCTTGACAACTTGATCATTCTTTCACTTTCTTTTATTATATGGAGGTAAATCCTCACTTCTATGATCTTAGTTATCTTCCTCATCTTCTTAATTCTCTTTATCACCCACTACTTTGGATTATAGGAGAAGAATTGAGAGATAAACCATAATAGTTACAAGAAGCCTTTGTTGGAAGCTTTGAAACCTAGTTGGATCAGTCTCAGTGAGAGAGTCGCCAAACACTCTTCAACCGTTGGATCATTCTTAAATTTTGGAAGAAGGTTCATGACTTGTGGTTCTTAATATCCAACGGGTATAATTTGTAAAATACCTCCAGAGTTTGAGATATGAAGCTCGTACAATAGGCCTAGGAGGTGAGAAACTTAACCCGGATACCATCTATGCTGTCACCAAAGAATTGCGATCGGAGATGTTTTAACCGTTGGATCGGGCTACAGCTTTGTGAGAAGGTTTAACAAGGATAGTTATTCATTGTCACCGTTTAGTTTTATAAATAGATCTATGTTCCCAGAGGAATGGAGCTCGTATCGTAGCCCTGTTTTGGTAGCTTTTCCCTAGGATTCATGAGCTTATTTTAAATCCGATTTTCCCTAAGTCCAGCAGCTGTTCTCGTAAATTTTTTCCATCGATTTTGTCTCTTGATTCAAATATATTTATTTATTTGAAACCCTATTGTTGATTCAGTTGATATTTGGTGTTTCCGGTGAATTGTGTTACTCGTACGAGTAATTGGGACGGAAAGCGGTACGGTGGATGTGTAAGGATGGATGGTGGCAGATTTGTGGATGTTGTTGGACAGCGTGCTGAGGTTTTTGGCAGTAGCGTGGATGCATTCGGAGCTTGTACGGGAAAGCGCGCACGTCACTTAGGTGGGGGGAAAGAACCAATCTACCATTAGAAACGAAAAGTAGTATATTATATAATGATTGTGTAGGGCGACCTAAACCGTACCAGTAGTCAAGTAATCGACAAGACCAAAATCACACTGGAAACCTTTTTTTGTAAAACCAATGGTGATTCAGGGATTGTAGGTTTATCGACATTAGGTTGATTTTAAGTATTTGATGATGTCTGACTTTATGTTGTTGAATTTATTGTGATACGCTGGTTGAGGCATTCCATTGCATGTGACGTATTATTTTTAGTGTTTGAATATTTATGATATTGAGGATGTCTGTTGTCTGTCACGACCGTGATAGTTGTCATGGCCAAGCCGTGACAGGTTCTGTTTTGTAGAATTCTTGCATTTGATGTCTGTCACGACCGTGAAGGCTATCACGGCCAGACCGTGACAGAGTCTTACTTTGTTATTTATTTGATTTGATTATTATGAGTTGGCTTTGATAAATTTCTTTATATGATATTGAGATATTTGAATATTCTGTTGATTAATGTGTTACGCATGATCTGCCTGGTTTTAATACTATGCTTGGATGATTTTAAACAAAGATATATGTTGTTCGGGAGATAATTGTTTGGGTGAGAGAATGAATTGACTTAGAGGTTCCTAGCTTAATTAAATTATCTAATGGATGAGATGTGACATAGAATGCAAGTGGTGGCTATGATGAGAGCTTGAGGCACTAGGTTGTTATTGATGTGAGGTAGCTAGTGAGATTCATATAGATGCATTGATAAATATAATCTTTTAGTTATGGACGTGTTGTTATGATTATCCCATCGGAGATAGAATAAAAATGTCTTCTATGCTTATGTGCTATTTTGAGGGGAAATAGTGACGCATACCGTGCTTATGCACTATTTCCTATTAGAGATTAGGGAATAGTGGCGCATCGAATTATAAGGTCTTTTATGCTTATGTGTTATTTCCAATGGGGGAAATAGTGATGCATATCGTGCTTATGCACTATTTCCTATTAGATATTAGGGAATAGTGGCGCATTGAATTATTATATGTTTTGTGCTTATGTACTATTTCCAATGAGGGAAATAGTGACGCATACTTGTGCTTATGCACTATTCCTTATGAGAGGTAAGGAATAGGGGCATACCGAGTTATTATTTATTATGTTCTTATGTGCTATTTCCAATGGGGGAAATAGTGACGCATACTGTGCTTATGTACTATTTCCTATGAGAGATAAAGGAATAGGGGCGCACCGAGTTTTGACCCCAAATAATTCTGGACAAATGACTAGTGTGACAGGAGTATAGATGGCCATATTAGTATAAAGGTTGAATTACATGAGATTGGGGTAGAGGATGATACTTGAATTTGAGGATGTTTTGTTAGTTAGGTGTTGAATGATGATTTGTCCGTGACAATTAATGTATTATTACTCTTTTCCATCTTTTGATGATAGAACTGCTTCTTATCCCCTATATCTTTCTGTATGTTGTATTTTGTCTTTTTATAGGATCGTACTAGAAGACCCTATGGCTGAGCTTGATGCTGAGGCGTTGGATGGAACTCAGTATGAACTGGATGCGAGAAGACAAGAGATGTGGTTTTCAACAATGTAGTTTACTGTCTAGAGCCAGCGAGTCTTATAAGACATTTTGTTTCCGCTATTAATTGTTGTTTTAAGATGCCTGCTTGGGATCCTACTGACGGGATACCCTAGACAGTGTTTTAAATACTCTAATGCATAAACCTATGGTATGTATGTTATATATATGGTGTGTTTACTTTGAAATTTTCTTCCGCTGTGTGTTTATAAGTTAAGTTTTAAGTTTTACGTGTTTCGGAAAACATGTTTAACGTTAAAAGCGGGATTAAATAATTAATTAATAAGGTTTTAAGTTAATGACACAAAGGGGCACAACGGGGTGTCTCACGCTACTCCCTTGCATAATGATTACACTATCCTTTTCCCCATACCTGGTATGAAGAATCCGATTGTGACAACTCAAATGGTAAACCAACACGTTCCTCGAGCAGCTCAGTTAGCTTTCCAAGCCTTGGTCAAACAGAAAGGGTTAACCAATTAGTTCCCAAATCTAAATAACAGAAAAGGAAACACTAAGAGGGAGGAACCGTTACTTATAAGGATTAACACAGACGAACTAGACGTTCCGAAGAGTCTCTAAAGCTTCGACAACGCAATGGGTTTAGAGAAAATAGGGAAGAAAGGGTTTATAGCTGCAACATGGTTTCTGTTTTTACCAAAATAGGGTTTAAAACGCAACCCTCGGTTTCTATGCCACTTTTATATGCTGCAAACCTAAGCACGACCGTGCACCTTTTACTAAGCACAAGCATGCTTACCTCAGCGTCTCTGTGATACCAATCCCTTGCACGGCCGTGCTTCCCATTAAGCACGACCGTGCTTGTTATCCAAACGGTCACAAGACACAGCATTGAGCCCTGGCGTGCTGGACATGAGCATTGTCATGCTCACATACCAGAAAAGGATTTTAAGCTTAGAAATCTCACTTAGCCCTCTACAACAACTCTAAGCTAAGTCCTAAGGCTTAAACAAGCAAACAAACATTCATACAAGCACTTACCAAAAAACAGGGTGTTACAATTCCACCCCCTTATAAAAATTTCGTCCTCGAAATTTCTACTCACCTCGATTGAAAAGGTGCGGATACGATTCCACTCGCCTCAGTTGCCCCACTCCAAACAACTTTGACCAAAGGAATCTCCTTGCCTCTTAGCTGCTTCACCCTCCTATCCTCGACTCGAAGGGGTAATACCTCAAAAGTTCTCTTTCAACTCAATGGTATCAGGTACTATCACGTGGCTAGGGTCATGAATATACTTTCTGAGTTGAGGCACATGAAAGACACTATGAAGGTTGGACAAGAACGGTGGTAAAGCTATTTGGTAAGCGACTTCCCCGACCCTTTTTAGAATTTGGTAAGGACCAATGAATCTAGGAGTAAGCTTCCTCGCTTTCATCACTCTACTAACCCCATTTGTCGGGGTAAGTCTCAATAACACATGGTCACCTTCCTGGAATTCGGGTGCCTTCCTGCTTTTGTCATGGTATCTCTTTTGCCTACTCTGTGCCACTTTCATCTTTTCCTGAATCATCTTTTCTATGGTTTCTTGTACTATCTCAGGTCCTAACACTACATTATCACCAGGTTCATTCCAACACAAGGGTGTCCTACATCTCCTCCCATAAAGAGCTTCATAAGGTGCCATCCCAGTACATACTGGAATGGAAACTATTGTTGTAGGTGAACTCTATCAGGGACAAAAACTTGTCCCAACTACCAGACTATTCTAGCACACACGCTCTCAACAAGTCCTCTAAGTATTGGATGGTTCTCTCAGACTGACCATCAGTCTGAGGGTGATACACTAAACTAAGTCTAAGCTTGGTACCTAACGCCTCATTCAAACTAATTCAAAACCTAGAGGTAAACCTCGAGTCTCTATCTGACACTATACTAGAGGGTACACCATGTAACCTAACTATCTCTTTGATGTACAGTCTGGTCAACTTTTCTAAGGGATACTCTATGTTAAAAGGGATGAAATGGGCAGACTTAGTCAATCTATCCACCACAACCCAGATCGCCTCAAAACTAGCTGGAGTCCTAGGGAGTCCAGACACAAAATCCATAGAGATACTGTCCCATTTCCATTCCAGGTTACTCAAAGGTTACAACTTTCCTGATGGCTTCTAGTGTTTTATCTTAGCCTTTTGGCACACTAAACAAGCATACACAAACTCAGTCTCATTTTTCTTCATCCCAGGCCACCAAAACATGCACTTAAGATTCTGATACATCTTGGTGGCACCTGGGTGCACACTCAAACCACTCCTATGTCCTTCCTTAAAGATCAACTTTCTAAGCTCCGGGACGTCTGACATACAGACTCTATCTTTGAACCTCAAGACTCCATCACTTCCTTCCTTAAAACTAACGTTTCTATCCTGAGCAAGAAACTCTCTCTAGTCTAAGAGAAACCGGTCTATCTTCTGACCCTCTCTAATCTGGTCCATCAAACTGTTGGTAACCTTCAAGGTTCCAAGCCTAATACTCTTAGGGGTAACTTTCCAAGCTAAACTCAGGTCTCTAAACTCCTCAATCAGATCCATCTCCCTAACCACCAAAGCGGAGATGTGCAAAGTCTTCCTACTTAAAGCGTCTGCCACTACATTGGCATTTCCTGGGTGGTAGGTTAGATCAAACTCGTAATCCTTTAAAAACTCCATCCACCTACACTGCCTCATATTCAACTCCTTCTGATCAAAAAGGTACTTCAAACTCTTATGATCACTAAAGACCTCAAACCTCGCTCCATAAAGGTAATGCCTCCAAATCTTTAAGGTAAACACCACAGCTCCTAACTCTAGGTCATGGGTAGGATAGTTCTTAGCATGGGTTTTCAACTACCTAGAAGCATAAGCTACTACCTTACCATTCTGCATCAACACCACCTAAACCTTACTTAGAAGCACCGCAGTAAACTATGAAAGGTTCACTAGGATCTGGAAAAACTAACACCGGTGTTGATGTTAACCTGTCCTTCAAGGTTTGGAAACTCTCTTCACACTTAGAGTCCCACACAAACAACTATCCTTTCTTGGTGAGGCTGGTTAGGGGTAAAGCTATCTTAGAGAAACCTTCTATGAACCTCCTATAGTACCCTGCTAAACCCAAGAAACTCCTAATCACGGTCACTGACTTTGGCGCTTCCCACTGGAGCACCGTCTCAACCTTAACTGGGTCCACGACTATGTCCTAAGAAACTCACCTCTTCTAGCCATAACTCACACTTAGGCAACTTAGTATACAATTGCTTTTCCTTAAGGGTCTGCAAGACAACCCTCATGTGTTCCTCATGTTCCTCCTTGGTCTTGGAGTACACTAAGATGCATCTATGAAAACCACCACAAACTTATCCAAGTACTCATAGTGACCATAACACGTCATAAACACTGTCTTCGGGATATCCTCAGAGTTAACCAAAATCTGATGGTACCCTGACCTCAAATCTATCTTCAAGAAGGCGCAAGCGGCTATCAACTGGTCCATAAGATCATCAATCCTAGGGAGGGGATATCAATTCTTAATGGTCACCTTGTTGAGTTGTCCATAGTTGATACACAACCTCATACTGCCATCCTTTTTCTTTACCAGCAACACTGGCACTCCCCATTGGGATACACTAGGCCTAATAAACTGCTTCTGGATAAAATCCTTTATCTGCTTCTTCAACTCAGCTAGCTCTAGAGGATACATTCTATAGGGCGCTATGGATATTGGCCCGGTGCTAGGCATTAAATCTATGGTGAACTTAACATCTCTCTCAGAGGGCAAGTTATAAACATCCACCGGGAACACTTCAGGAAATTCCCGCATAACAGGCACACTTCCGACATCAGGAGGGCTCTCTACTTCCAAGGAAGATAACATCATGTACACTTGGGCCTCGTCTTTCATCGAAGCCTTAACTTGGTTGGCAGAGAGAAAGGTTGGATTCTTAAACTCCACAGGAGTCCTAAAAACTATGGTTTTATCAAAGCAATTCAGAAGGACGTGGTTGGAAGATAACCAGTCCATGCCAAGAATAATATCAAGTTGTTTTAAAGGTAAGTATACAAGGTCAACAATAAAGGTTCTACCATCAATGGTAATATGACAGTTCTTGCATGCATGAGAATTGAGAACATGCTTGTTTGTAGGTGCTGAAATAATCAAATCATATTCAAGAAAGGTAATAGGTAAATCTAAACTCTTGACCCTATCATGCGATATAAATGAGTCCATAGCACCCGAGTCATACAATACAGTTAAAGGAGTCCTATCAATTAAGCACTTACCTTGAATTAAGTCATTAGACTTGGAGGCCACAACTCCACTAAGAGTAAAGACTCTCCCAGTGGTCTTCATTCGATTAACCTGGGACTGCTGACTCTTGCCAGTACTTGGAGGTTTTGATTTCTCTCCTCCAAAATCCCGATTGATGTGACCAGACTTGCCACACGTAAAGTGAGACACCCCGTTGTGCCCCTTTGTGCAATTAAATTAAAACCTTATTAATTAATTATTTAATCACGCGCTTATCGTGAAAACACGTAAAAATTAAAAAACTTAAATTAGAAGTATATGGCGGATGAAAAATTCAAAGCAACACACCATATATATATATATATATATATATATATATATATATATATATATATATATATATATATATATATATATAATACATACCATAGGTTTATGCATCAGAGATTTTAAAACACTGTTTAGGGTATCCCATTAGTAGGATCCCTCACAGTTATACAATTCCACAACTAACTTAGGCGGAAAATATAAAATGTCTCACAAGACGTACCGATAACTATCTAGACTCTACCACTTAGGTCCGTAGTTCTTCCTCCAGCTTCTGGCTAATAAGGAGTTCCATCCAACTTCTCAGTAACAGGCTCCTCCATAGGGTCTTCTCGTACGATCACATAATAAATAAAATACAACATACAAACGTACATGGGATAAGAAACATTTCTATCATCAAAAGCGGAAAAGAGTCATAGCATATCATACAATAAATGTCAGAGACAAACAACACACATAACTAACAAATCATCCTCAAATTATGATATTGTCCTCTACCCTTAACTCATACAATCTAAACCCTTATGCTAACATAATTGTCTCTATTCCTTTCACATTCGTCAATAGTCCATGGCAGTCTGATGCAAAGAACTCAGTATAGTACACTTCTATTTTTTGATAGGATAAGACTCGGCATAGTGCACTTCTATCTTTCGATAGATAGGATCCGGTATAGTGCTCTTCTATCTTTTGATAGGATAGGATTCAGTTTAGTGCTCTTCTATATTTTGATAATTTAGAACTCGATATAGCGCACTTCTATCTTTTGATAGGATAAATCAGATCAATGCATCATGGACTGAAAAAGTATCTACATCAAAGCCTCTATATGAATCTCACTATCTCGCATCAATAACAATCTAGTACCTCACACTCCCATCATAACCTCAATTCGCATTCTATGTCACATCTCATCCATTAGATAACTTAATTAAGCTAGGCACCTCTAAGTCAATTCATTCTCTCACCCAAACAACCATCTCCCGAACAACATATATCCTTGCTTAAAATCAACTAAGCATAGTATTAAAAACCAGGCAGATCATGCATTACACAATATCAGGAAATATTCAAATACCACAAAATATCACATAAGCAATTCAATAATAATAAATTCAATCAACCTCAGATAAGATAAAATCATCCTAATGTCGATAAACCTACAATCCCCGAATCACCATTGGTTTTACAGAAAAGGTTTCCAATGTGATTTTTGTCTTGTCGATTACTCGACAACTAGTAGGGTTTAGGTCGCCCTACACAATTATTATAGAATATACTACTTATCGATTCCAACTGTAGATTGGTTCTTTCCCCCACCTGGGTTATCACTGGAAATCTGAAATTGACGTTCCTTGTTATCACACCACACGTCACCGTTTTCACCTTCAACCAACAATATAAACACAAATAAATCAACACCTCATCCTTAATCCTTGAATGGCTAGGTTCGGCGACTTAATTCAAATGAGGGTTAGAGTTCTTTTCTCAACCTAAGATTTTGGATACTAGTTACTTAGGTCCTAGGTAGCTTAGATAAATTGTTATAACAAAATATTTCAATCCTTGTTTTTGCTAAGTTTCGACCTTCCTAGAAAAATTAGGTAAGGAACTTTTGTTGAATCTAAGCTCTTGGATTTAAGCTATACAACTATTATTGAACTTAAATCAAGTGTTAACTTTCAAAAACAACAACAAAACATCAACTCCTCTTTCCTACATAGGTTCGGCCAATACATGAAATTTAGGATTGAAAACTTTATTGAAGTTAAGCTTTTAGATTAAGATCATATAGAGAGTAAAGAGTATGAAACTAGTGTTAGAATTGAGAAATGACACAAAAACATCATACTCTCTTTTTCACCTAGGTTCGACCTCAATTAGAAGATAGGGAAGGAAAATATTTTTTGATCACATGCTCTTGGATAATAAAAGTAGTGATCATAGCTAGATCATAGAAATTTGTTTCACATTTTTATGATTTTGCTACAATTTCTAGAATTATTTGAAGTTCTAGATCTAGAAATGGAAACTCATGAAATATGGAGAATAAGAACTTAAGAATGGAAGGAGATGATCAAGGATCATCATGTTACCTCAAGTGTGTGAAGGAAATGAAGAAAGAATAATGATCTTTGCAAGATTTAATCAAGTATGAACTTGTGTTCTTGAAGAAGAAAATGGACTTTATGTGTTAAGTTGTGAAGAAAATGCAAGAGATGATGAGTGAAATGGGGAAGGGGGCTGCGGCCTCAAGGGGGTTTCTTTTATAGGGGAAGGCTTATGCCTTGTTTGGCATGTTAGCTTTTAGATTAATAGGTTTTGTGATGCCTTAAAAAATATCTAATTAACTATGGTTAATAATTAACTTAACTAAGGTTACTTTTGTTAACTAGGGTTAAAATTCATGTGGCTCATATTGGATGGAGGTATGGCTGCTCCTTGTCCACACAAATATGTGGCTCACAATCGATGGAGTTATGGCTGCCTTAGAACCACATATTACAGTGGCAAACTTGCAATTAAGGAGTGGCATTTTTGCAATTATCTAGATAGTAAAAGTAAATATCTAAAAATCATTATGACGTGGATAAGATCGCTATAAATACTCGTCACATCGGTCACTCGAGTCAAAATAAATATCTCGACTCCCGATTCTGCTCCGTATTTTCCTTGTCTCAGGTCCTCGCACGCGATTCTCGACATTTGGCCCCGCTCAAAATAATAAAATATATTTATTATTATTTTTTTGAATTTTTTTAAAATAGCCAGCATTCTTGCAAATTCTATAAAACCACTAATGGTACTAGTCTCGAGTCAAGATTAGGTCTGAGTTTTCAACCACAAATCTCCCCGAAACTTCAGGTTTTTAAACAAATCATGAAAATAACTTTGGCTAAACCGAAATCATCATTTAAGACTTATATATTCATTTATGATATCTGAAAAACAGAAATATCGGGGTGTTACATTACTATCCCTCTTAAAAAAAAATTTGTCCTCTTAATTTCTTGACTCAAACTAGACACTATAGATAACTTTCGAGTCGGACACTATACCCAACTTTTAAGCGTAGTCAATATCCGATGTGGATTCAACTAGACACGGCTAGTAACAACATCCTAAACCTCACAGTCCGATTAGAATCAAATTGCTCTGATACCAAATGAGACACCCCGTTGTGCCTCTTTGTGCAATTAAATTAAAACCTTATTAATTAATTATTTAATCACGCTCTTATCGTGAAAACACGTAAAAATTAAAAAAACTTAAATTAGAAGTATAAGGCGGATGAAAAATTCAAAGCAACACACCATATATATATATATATGTGTGTGTGTGTGTGTATATATATATATATAAAACATACATACCATATGTTTATGAATCAGAGTATTTAAAACACTGTTTAGGGTATCCCATCAGTAGGATCCCTCACAGGTATATAATTACACAACTAACTTAGGCTGAAAATATAAAATGTCTCACAAGACGCACTGGCCTTAACTATCTAGACTTTACCACTCAGGTCCACAACTCTTCCTCCAGCTTCTGGCTAATAAGGAGTTCCATCCAACTTCTCAGCAGCAGGCTCCTCCATAGGGTCTTCTCGTACGATCCCATAATAAATACAATACAACATAGAAACGTATAGGGGATAAGAAACATTTCTATCATCAAAAGCGGAAAAGAGTCATAGCATATCATACAATAAATGTCAGAGACAATCAACACACATAACTAACAAATCATCCTCAAATTATGATATTGTCCTCTACCCTTAACTCATACAATCAAAACCCTTATGCTAACATAATTGTCTATATTCCATTCACATTCGTCAATAGTCCATGGCAGTCTGATGCAAAGAACTCATTATAGTACACTTATATCTTTTGATAGGATAAGACTCGGCATAGTGCACTTCTATCTTTTGATAAGATAGGATCCGGTATAGTGTTATTCTATCTTTTGATAGGATAGGATTCAGTTTAGTGCTCTTCTATCTTTTGATAATTTAGAACTTGATATAGCACACTTCTATCTTTTGATAGGATAAATAAGATCAACGCGTCATGAACTGAAAAAGTATCTGCATCAAAGCCTCTATATGAATCTCACTATCTCGCATCAATAACAATCTAGTACCCCACACTCCCATCATAACCTCAATTCGCATTCTATGTCACATCTCATCCATTAGATAACTTAATTAAGCTAGGCACCTCCAAGTCAATTCATTCTCTCACCCAAACAACCATCTCCCAAACAACATATATCCTTGCTTAAAATCAACTGAGTATGGTATTAAAAACTAGGCAGATCATGCATCACACAATATCAAGAAATATTCAAATACCACAAAATATCACTTAAGAAATTCAATAATAATAAATTCAATCAATCTCAGATAAGATAAAATCATCCTAACGTCGATAAACCTACAATCCCCGAATCACCATTGGTTTTACAGAAAAGGTTTCCAATGTGATTTTGGTCTTGTCGATTACTCGACAACTAGTAGGGTTTAGGTCGCCTTACACAATTATTATAGAATATACTACTTATCGATTCCAATGGTAGATTGGTTCTTTCCCCCACCTGGGTTATCACTGGAAATCTGAAATTTACGTTCCTCGTTATCACACCACACGTCACCGATTTCACCTTCAACCAACAATATAACCACAATTAAATCAACACCTCATCCTTAATCCTAGAATGGCTAGGTTCGGCCACTTAATTCAAATAAGGGTTAGAGTTCTTTTCTCAACCTAAGCTTTTGGATACTAGTTACTTTGGTCCTAGGTAGCTTAGATAAATTGTTATAACAAAATATTTCAATCCATGTTTTTGCTAAGTTTCGACCTTCCTAAAAAAATTAGGTTAGGAACTTTTGTTGAATCTAAGCTCTTGGATTTAAGCTATACAACTATTATTGAACTTAAATCAAGTGTTAACTTTCAAAAACAACAACAAAACATCAACTCCTCTTTCCTACGTAGGGTCGGCCAATACATGAAATTTAGGATAGAAAACTTTGTTGAAGTTAAGCTATTATATTAAGATCATATAGAGAGTAAAGAGTATGAAACAAGTGTTAGAATTGGAAATGACACAACAACATCATACTCTCTTTGCGCATACTCTCCCACTGAGGTAGCGTTTGGTATCTGGAATATTTTATTCCCAAGCAAACTACATTCCTGGGAATAAAGTTTTCCCACCTTCACACATGGAAATAGAGTTTTCCCAAGATTATAACTATCATTCCCTAATTTTATTCCCGGGACTATTTTATGCCTTGGAATAAATTTTTAAAACTCGTAACAAACATGGGAAAACATTATTCCCATGCCAACATTCCCAGTAATACTTTTTTAAAACTTGTACCAAACACTATCTACATATTTCCCTGCTTCAACGTAAATAATTCCATCTCTTTCTTGTTACGGACATCCACGGGAAAATACTTCTCTAAGATTCTATTTCTGAAAAACAGCCCACCTAACCAACGTGCCCTCAGTCACCATCCTCTAACGGCAGTTCTCCCACCGGTGCTCAGCCTCCTCAGTGAGCATAAAAGTGGCAAAGATAACCCGCTGCTGATCATTGAAATCCATGGCTCGGAAGATCTTCTCTATCTCCCTCATCCATAACAGAGCACCCTCGGGGTCATAAGCTCCTATGAAAGATGGTGGATTATTCCGCTGGAACTTGTCGAGACCCTGAAACTCAGCCGGTCCTCCATTTGTTGTTGTTCTGAACTTGCCCTATCGCATTGGCAAGGAGTGCCAATGTGTTAGCGATTACCTGATCGTTTCTACCTCTTCCTGCCATGAGTTCCTGTACATGTCCAAAACAACCATTATATACAGAGAACTTAAGCAGGAAACAACTATAGGCTCATAACTTTATGCATCATTGTCTATAACAAGTATAAACGATTCAAACAACAGCACACAACAGACTCACAACAAACTCATACCACAACCTGATAGGACAGACCTACTCTGATACCACTAAATGCGACACCCTCTACCCCACATGTTAATTATAAAAAATTTACGTAAAATAGGTAAGATAAAAACAAGCATTTATTTTGTAAAATAAAAACTGGATAGAAAGCACCACATTGTAACGTCTCAACAACGCAGAAAAGAAACATAGTTTTCAAATAAATAAAACATAAATCATAAACATAAAACATAAAACATAACCCAACCACGATGTCACATACAAAGCTGGTATAACCATTCCGGAATAAAATCCACGAAATTACAAACTGAAACAACTAGACTAATAACAACTATAACTACTAATAAGTCCTAACTAGAGTAGTGGCTCCTCAGAGTCACTCCCCAACTGGCTGCTCACCGTCCTCTGCATAAAGAGATACATGCCAAAACAGAAACAGAGAAAACGGGGAGTCAGAAGACATGTAAACACAACGACTTGGAGATAGTAAGTAAGATGAACATACATCATAGCATGGCATAGCAAGATACAACACATAAATATAGGCGACAACATATATATCCATATCAACATGTCAACTCAACCATCATATGCTATGCGGTGCAACACTACTCCGCTACTCCATTATGCATGTGGATCCAAACTATCTCAGGAAGGCAACTTCGGAGTTACATATCCACATTGGACAAAAAGCACCAACGCCAACAGTTCACCAAACCATGGGTGAACCCCTTTGATAGCCGACACACCATACTCTCAGATGCGCCACCATAGGGGCGCACGGTCCACCAAACCTTGTGTGAACCACCCGCGGACGGCCAGATCGCCGTACTCTAGGATGACCTCCCCTATGTTGATCTTCCCCCACTAACAACTCCAATGTGTGATGCATGAGCACAACAACAAACAAGGGCAACCACCTCCTTCACTTGGCCCAATAAGCACCTAAGACTTATCACCAATATCAACACCTTAACCCTTAAGAGTCAATGCCCCCTTGGCCAAAAAGCACCAAGGTTCAACTTATCAACACCTCGACCAAAAAGCATCGAGACCACTTTGACCAAATAGCACCAAAGCTTGTAAACATGAACCCATTAGGCACCGACTTAACGAACTTATTACTCTTGTTTATCTTAATTAGTCTTTAATTAAGTTATCTAACTGTCTTTATTTGATTGGTTTCTTATTTCATTATTGCGAACATTTGGGGTGAAACTTCCCTTTAAAACCTTTAATCTTGGATTTTGTATTGGAGGGGGAGAAAGGGCGTGCTCACCCCAAGCATGGGCGTGCTTCCTTTTATGCACGACTATGCTCGATGCACGATCATGTTCCTATTCTTCACGGCCATGCTTAAAGCACGACCATCTTCCAGAATTCAAACTGGGAGCACGGGCGTGCTCCACTGTCAGCGGTCGTGCTCTCGACTGGCCGTCATTGCTCGGGGCTGATTCATGGTGTTCTTGAGGCCAAGACTTTCCTAAACACTCTTAAATCAAATCCTAGGGTCTTAACTAAACCATTTGGCGTAAACGTGTCATCTCACTTTTAGTCCATATTTTATGAACATGTTAGGGGAATTATTCCATCAACCGTAATGTTAATTAAGAGTCCTATTTTTGCCAGTTAGGGTCTTATTAACAAACCAACATCAACAAACATACATTCAGCCAATACTCATAACAACATTATAAATAGCATGACTTAGCCAGTTAATCATAACATAACATACTAATCATCATTCATAATTGGCATCAAAACAGATACATGGACTAGGCATCAACGGACATACCATTAACCAAATACCAATCATAGCAATTAATCGAATTGAACATATAATCAAATATAACATGGCATTGACAACAGTTAATAACAAAGGGGCTTTGGGAACCCCTCATCTTATGCTACCCCTTGCCTAATGATTACACTATCCTTCTCCCCATACCTGTTATGAAGAATCCGATAGTGATAACTCAAACGGTAAACCAACACGTTCCTCAAGCGGCTCAGTTAGTTTTCCAAGCCTTGGTCAAACAGAAAGGGTTAACCAATTAGTTCCCAAATCTAAATAACAGAAAAGGAAACACTAAGAGGGACGAACTGTTACCTATGAGAATCAACAAAGACGAACTAGACGTTCCCAAGAGTCTCTAAAGCTCCAACAATGCAATGGGTTTAGAGAAAATAGGGAAGAAAGGGTTTGTAGCCGCAACAGGGTTTCTGTTTTTGCCGAAATAGGGTTTAAAACGCAACCCACGGTTTCTTTGCCACTTTTATAAGCTACAGACCTAAGCAAGACCGTGCATCTTAATAAGCACGGACGTGCTTACCTCAGCTTCTCCGTGATGCCAATCCCTTGCACGGCCGTGCTGCTCATTAAGCACGGTCGTGCTTGTGATCCAAACGGTCACAAGACACAGCATTGAGTACAGACATGCTGGACATGAGCACGGCCGTGATCATGTACCAGAAAGGGATTTTAAGCCTAGATATCCCACTTAGCCCTTAATAACAACTCTAAGCTAAGTCCTAAGGCTTAAGCAAGCACAAACATTCATACAAGAACTTAACAAAAAACGGGGTGTTACACTTAGAAAAGCTCAGATAAATGTGCTTTTCACTTTATTGCATAAGGGACGTTTTGCAGCAATGTCTTTGTCTTTTCTTCTTGTCTGTACTCGATAGAAGACTAGAAATAATGTAATTTACTTCATTTGAATATTTTAATTCATTTCTTCAATGAAATACTTCCATCCAGATTCCTAGTAATTTCTTCATAAAATATTTTCTCATTTTGGAATGTTGCTTCAGTCACGAGAGAGAAAATATATCTTTATACTTCATACTTCAACACTTCAAGTCTTCCAAGATGGAGATATAACACTTCAATTATTCTGACATGAGCCGAGTGCTTTCCTTGATTCTGTCAGAATTTCAGACACATCTTTAGAATGATCGGACACTTCTTTGTATGATTCTTTATTGAAGATTCAGTCTGTAATCTTGATCTATCTTCTTTCAACTTTCTTCAGAGTATTGAATTTATACTTTTTGTTGTTGTCAACTTTTCAGAGAGTATTTTATCAGTGTATAGCTTTTGTAGATTTTCCTTGTTCTTTCAACTGAGAGACGAGATAGAGATTTTTGAGTAGATCACTCTTCATTATTTGACATAGTCTTTGTAACATCCTTTTTTTAAGGCTTTATTTATATGTTTAAGACCTTGATTATGTGGTCAATATGCATTTTAAGTATATGGAACCTTACATGGAAAGTATGCGATCAAACGTGTTCGAATCGAGCGAGAACATAAGCTAGGGTTCCTTGTAACATCCTGTTTTTTGTTAAGTGCTTGTATGAATATTGTTTGCTTGTTTAAGTCTTGGGACTTAGCTTAGAGTTTTTTTAGTACTAAGTGGGATTTCTAGACTTAAAATCCCTTTGTGGTACATGAGCACGACCGTGCTCATGTCTAGCACGCCCGTGCTCAATGCTGTGTTGACTAGTGACCATTGGGATCATAAGGACGGCGATGCTTAATAGGAAGCATGGCCGTGCAATGGATTGGCATCACGAAGACGTCGAGGTAAGCACACCCTTGCTTAGTAAGGTGCACGGTCGTGCTTAGGTCTGCAGCTTATAAAAGTGGCACAAAAACCAAGGGTTGCATTTTAAACCCTATTTCGACAAAAACAGAAACCCTGTTACGGCTACAAACCCTTTCTTCCCTATTTTCTCTAACCCATTGCATTTTTGGAGCTTTAGAGACTCTTGGGAATGTCTAGTTCGTTTGTGTTGATCCTTATATGTAACAATTCCTCCCTCTTAGTGTTTCATTTTCTGTTATTTAGATTTGGGAACTAATTGGTTAACCCTTTCTGTTTGACCAAGGATTGGAAATCTAACTGAGACGCTCGAGGAACGTGTTGATTTACCGTTTGAGTTGTCACTATCGGATTCTTCATACCAGGTATGGGGAGAAGGATAGTGTAATCATTATGCAATGGGGTAGCGTAAGATGAGGGGTTCCTATAGCTTCGTTGTTATTAACTGTTGTCAATGCCATGTTATATTTGATTATATGTTCAATTGGATTAATTGCTATGATTGGTATTTGGTTAATGGTATGTCCGTTGATGCCTAGTTCATATATCTGTTTTGATGCCAATTATGACTGATGATTAATATGTTATATTATGATTAACTGGCTAAGTCGTGCTATTGATAATGCTGTTATAAGAATTGGTTGAATGTATGTTTGTTGATTTTTTAATAAGACCTCAACTAGATAAAATAGGACTCCTAATTATTATAACGGTTGATGGAATAATTCCCCTAACATGTTCATAAAATATGGATTCATAGTGAGATGTGAGGTTTACGCCAAATGGTTTAGTTAAGACCCTAGGATTTGATTTAAGAGTGTTTAGGGAAGTCTTGGCTTTAAAAACACCATGAAGCTTCCCAGAACAGTACGACCAACTCTAGGAGCAAGTCCGTGCTTAACAGGGACCACGCTCGTGCTTCAAGTTTGAATTCTTGAAGATGGCAGTACTTTTAGCACGACCATACATAACAAGAACACGACTGTGCATCGATCTCGGTGTAACTCCCCATTTTCATTAAGTTATTTTGTGTATGTCTTGTTTGTTAGGAAGGTTTAGAGTGGGCTAAGTGGGGTTTTTAGTGGAAAATCCCTTTCTTAGGCTTGTGACATTTGACTGTCTAAGTCACAAGCACAACCGTGCTTAATAGAGAGCACGACCGTGCTCGTTGGGCTAGCGCGTCTCGGTGACGCTAAGTTGAGCACGCCCATGATCAAAAGTGAGCACACCCGTGCTCAATAGTAGACCGTGCCTCGTAAGCACTAAGTTGAGCACGCCCATGCGCAAGGAGGAGCACGACCGTGCTCGTGTCTGTGCCTTTAAATACAGAACAGTAACCGAGGGTTTTAGTTGTAAACCCTATTTTGGCAACAGTAGCCACCCTAGTGCGACTGAACCTATTTTTCTCCCTATTTTCTCTAAACCCATTGCATTGTTGGAGATTTGGAGACTTGTGGGAATGTCTAGTTAGTCAGTGCCAATCATAGTTAGGTATTAGTTGTTCCCTATTTTGTTTACCTTTCTTTTATTAAGAATTGGGAACTAATGGTTTGACCCTTTTGTTTGACCAAGGCTTGGAAAGCTAACTGAGCAGTTCGAGGGATGCGTTGGTTTATCAGTCGAGTTGTCATTATCGGAATCTTCATACTAGGTATGGGGAGAAGGATAGTGTATTCATTAGGCAAGTGGGTAGCGTAAGATAAGGGGTTTCCATGACCCCCATTGTTTGCTAACTGTTATGAATGTTAAATGCTACCTTTGATTATATTTAAATTGTTGTTGATGCCATGATCTGTTTGGTTGTATAGATTAATTACTATACATGTTAAGTTGGTTAATGGTATGTCTGTTATGTATGCCTATTGGCTCATGATTGTTATGTTATATGCATAATGATGTATAATTGGTTGAATCTGGACAGGATATGAGAATTGCTATGTGTTGTTGTTATACATTTGTTGGCTGAATGTTGATTGACTGAGTGTTGATGATGAACATGTTAATAAGACCCTAACTAATTTAGGACTCTTAATTAATGTAATGGTTAAGGGAATAATTTCCCAATGTTTCATAAGACATGAAATGCTAGTGAGAGGTCAGGATTGATGCCAACTAGATTAGACAATGACGGTAGGATCTTATTTGAGAGTGTTAGGGAGTTTTTGGCTCCAAGAACACAAGTTGAATCTTCCCGGAACAATACGGCTGGCCCAGGAGCACGGTCGTGCTGGCGTGCTCCTAGTTGAATTCTGGAAGATGGTTGTGCATTGAGCACGGGCGTGCAGGACAGCGAGCACGACCGTGCTTCACTTAAATAGCAGCACGACCGTGCTGGGGTGAGCACGCCCGTGCTCCCTTTACTGGTCAAAATGTGAATTAAAGGTTCTAAAGGGGTGTTTCACCGCAGATGTCCCCAATAATGTAATAAGATACCAATCTAATAAAGAAAGGATAGATAACTTAATTAAAGATTAATTAAGATAAACAAGGGTAACAAGTTGGTTAAGACGGTGCCCAGTGGGTTACCGCACGTTGATAGGCTTTGGTGCTTTTTGGCTAAAGTGGCCTCGATGCTTTTTGGTCGAGGTGTTTTATAAGTTGAACCTTAGTGCTTTTTGGCTAAGGGGGCCTTAACCCAGAAAGGTTAAGGTGTTGATGTTGATATCGTTGATAACTCTTGGGTTCATATTGGCCCTAGCAAATGAGGTGGTTACCTTGTTTGTTGTTGTGCTCATGCATTCAAATGTTGAAGTTATTAGTAGGGGAAGTTCAACATAGTGGAGGTCATCCTAGAGTTCGACGATCAGACCAAGTCTCGGGTGGTTCACCCAAGGTTTGGTGAACTATGCGCCCCTGCGGTGGCGTACCCTCGTTATGGTGCGTCGGTTATCCAACGGGTTTACCCATGGTTTGGTGGACTGTCGGTGTTGGTACTTTTTGGCCAATGTGGATATGTAACTCCGAAGTTGCCTTCCTGAGATAGTTTGGATCCAGATGCATAACAGAGTAGCGGAGTAGTGTTGCACCGCATAGCATATGTTGGTTGAGATGACATGTTGATATGATTATATGATGTTGATGTTATGCTGTATATTGTTATGCCATGTTATGATGTATGTTCATCTTGCTTAACTACTTCCATTCCATTGTGTTTACATGATTTCTTACTCCCCGTTTCTCTTTTTCTGTTATTGGCATGTATCTCTTATGCAGAGGACGGTGAGCAGCCAGTGGAGGAGTGACTCTAAGAAGTCGCGACTCTAGTAAGGATGTTTAGTTGTTGTTAGTTTCAGTTTCATTTTATTCCGAGGATTTATTCCGGAACGGTTATACCAGCTCTGTATGTGACATCGGGGGTAGGATATGCTATTGCATGTTTTTATATTACCTTTTTCAAGTAAATGTTTTATAAATAACACGCGGGGTAGAGGGTGTCACATTTAGTGGTATCAGAGCAGGTCTGTCCTATCAGGCCGTGGTCTGTTGTGTGCTCTTGTTTGAATTTTTTTATACTTGTTATAGACAATGATGGTCAAAGTTTAAGCCTATTGCTTTTTCCTGCTTAAGTTCTCTGTATTTGATGGTTGTTTTGGACATGTACAGGAACTCATGGCAGGAAGAGGCAGAAACGATCAGGCAATCACTGATGCATTGGCACTCCTTGCCAATGCAACCAGACATGTTCAAAACAACAACAACGGAGGACTGGCTTATTTTCAGGGTTTCGACAAGTTCCAGTGGAACAATCTGCCGTCTTTCAGAGGAGCTTATGACCCCGAGGGAGCTTTGTTGTGGATAAGGGAGATCGATAAGATTTATAGAGCAATTGATTGTAATGATCAGCAGCGGGTTATCTTCGCCACATTTATGCTCACTGAGGAGGCTAAGCACTGGTGGGAGAACTGTCGTCAGAGGATGGTGGTTGAGGGTACAACTGTCTCCTGGGTTGTGTTTAGAGATAGGTTTCTAGGGAAGTATTTTCCTGCGGATGTACGCGACAAGAAAAAGATGGAATTCTTGGGGCTGAGCAGGGAAATATGTTAGTGGGTGAGTATGCGAAAAAGTTTGAGGAGCTGGCTAGGTATTACACACCTTATCAGGTCATGGTGGATGATCGGTCAAAGTGTGTAAAGTTCGAGGATGGTCATCATCCGGAGATCAAGCAGGCGATCAATTATCAGGAAATCAGAGTCGTCCCAACCTTGGTGAACAAGTGTAGGAACTATGAGTATGCCTACAAGTTCAGAGTGGCCAGTTTCAGGAATTCAGACAGCCAGGGTAGCAAGAAGATCAAACAGAAGGATAAGGGCAAGCAACGTGAACGCGCTCTCGCGCACGCGTCAAAAAGCGAGCGATTTACAAAAATATGTAGATAGGGAGCGACAACTCGAGTATCGTCTCACAAGGACTCTTGAATTGTTATTTACCACAAAAATCAGTTTTTGGGGGGGTTTGGTTTGAAATTCAATTGGAAAACAAAGCATAAATAGAGCAGTTTAAAAGATTATCAAATAACTAAAGACGATTAATCTACTGTTCTCGGTTTCCCAACTATCATCGGTTCATGTAAATTCCAAGCCCTAAACAAATTCTAAACCCTTTTCGGTTGTAGCAACAATTAACAAACGAAATCGCTACTACGAGATATATGTTCCTATTCCCGAATTAAGCAAACGGGGTTAAGCCCTCATGAACTAAGCGAACATGAACGAACACACGCGAATTAAAGAAACGCGATTCAATATAGGAACATAACATCACCGAAATAAATCAACACAACACTATACACTCCTGAATTAAACAAACAGAAATATATAGCATAGTATTGAAAAGGGAAAAGCAAATAAAACAGGAATTACAGAACCTTAAGTGCGGTGGAAATCGATTACAGTAGACTAATCCAAGGAGACTAGTTCTCCATTACAGAAGAAACACAAAATGCTAAACCTACTGTTGCAGCCGCAACTGTGAAAAGGAGAAGATAAAAAAACTCACTCTTCTGTCCTAAAACAAACTTAAATACAGCTTCTGGATTCCGCGAGCTCGCGAGGCGAGCACACCTTCGCGAGGCGAATATTATGAACAGTCTTTAGTGTTTGGCTCTCTCGCGAGGAGAGCTTATCATTCGTGAGGCGAGACTCTTCAAATTCCAAACTGTCACAGCCGTGACCTTCAACGCGGGTAAGCCGTGATGGCTTCTGGTTTTCCAGGGTTTGATTACTCGCGAGGCGAGTCAAGTGTTCGCGGGGCAAGACAGAGAGGATTGCATTTTCTGGCACAGTCATGCTTCAGGTTCGCGAGGTGAGTAGCCTCTCGTGGGGCGAAGAATCCAAAACTGCTTCACTTTATTAACCTGAAAACAAGGATTAACAGTAAGTACTTTATTCGACTCTAAATCAGCTAAATTAACCTAAAAATACTCTAGAGACTCAAAACCTTGCTTAAAGACAATCAAGTCTAATTTGGGTGAAAATGAGATATAATTAGCACAAAACCCTGGTCATACTAGCCATAAAACTAGATGAGCCAGAGGCTTATCACAGCGCTACGCTCCAGCCGACAGGGATTTCAAACAGAGTGGCAGGAAGCAACAGTTTTCTCAAGATAGGTCCAGGGGTGGTAATTGCAACGCCTCTAGGCCATGAAGTGCGGCAAGTACGACACACCATATCACTTCACTAGCCTGTGCAAGGAATCGAACGTCATCTGCTTTAGGTGTAGCAAGTCTGGTCACATCAGTTGGGATTGTGGAGAAGCGAAGTCAGAGCCTCCGAGTGCTAGCAAGAGTCAACAGTCTCAGGCTAATCGACTGAAGACCACTGGGAGAGTCTTTACTCTTAGGGGAGCTGAGGCCTCCGAGTTTGATGACTTGATTTGGTATGTGCTTAATTGATGGAACTCCTTTAACTGTATTATATGACTTGGGTGCTACGCACTCGTTTGTATCACATGATAGGGTCAAGAGTCTTAATTTGCCTGTTACTTTTCTTGAGTATGACTTGATTGTTTCTACACCTACAAACAAGCCTGTTTTTACTTCTCATGCATGCAAGAACTGTCACATCACCATTAACGGTAGAACCTTTATTGTAAATCTTGTGTGCTTACCTTTAAAGGAACTCGATTATATTCTTGGCATAGACTGGTTATCTTCCAACCATGTCCTTTTGAATTTTTTTGATAAGACCATAGTTTTTAGAACTCCTGTGGAGTCTAAGAATCCGACCTTTCTCTCTGCCAACCAAGTTAAGGCTTCGATGAATGACGAGGACCAAGTATGATGCTGTCTTCCCTGGAATTAGAGAGCCCTCCTGATGTCGGAAATGTGCCTGTCCTGTGGGAATTTGCTGAAGTATTCCCGAGGGATGTTTATAACTTTCCCCCCAAGAGAGATGTTGAGTTCACCATAGTCTTAGTGCTTGGTACCGGGCCGATATCCATAGCGCCCCATATAATCTCTTCTCTAGAGCTAGTTGAGTTGATGAAACAAATAGAGGATCTGATCCAAAAGCAGTTTATTAGGCCTAGCGTACTCCCTGGGGTGCGCCAGTGTTGTTAGTAAAGAAGAAGGATGACAATATGAGGTTGTGTGTCGACTATCAACAGCTCAACAAGGTGACCATTAAGAATCGGTATCCTCTCCCTCGGATTGATGATCTTATGGACCAGTTGATAGGCACTTGCGCCTTCTCAAAGATAGATTTGAGGTCAGGGTACCATCAGATTCGGGTTAAGTCTGAGGACATCCCGGAGACAGCATTTAGGACGCGTTATGATCACTATGAGTACTTGGTTATGCCCTTTGGTGTGACCAATGTTCTTGCTGTGTTCATGGACTACATGAACAAGACCTTTCACCCTTACTTGGATAAGTTTGTGGCGGTTTTCATAGATGACATCTTAGTGTACTCCAAGACCAAGGTGGAACATGAGGAACACTTAAGCGTTGTCTTGCAGACCCTTAAGGAAAATCAGTTGTATGCTAAGTTGTCTAAGTGCGAGTTTTGGTTAGAGGAGGTGAGTTTCTTAGGACACTTCATCTCTAAAGGTGGGATAGTCGTAGACCCTACTAAGGTTGAGACGGTGCTCCAGTGGGAAGCGCCGAAGTCAGTAACCGAGATTAGGAGTTTCTTGGGTTTAACAGGGTACTATAGGAGGTTTATAGAAGGTTTGTCTAAGTTAGCTTTACCCTTAACCCGTCTCACCAAGAAGGGACAGTTGTTTGTGTGGGACTCTAAGTGTGAAGAGAGTTTCCAAACCCTTAAGGATAGGTTAACATCAGCACCAGTGTTAGTTTTTCCATATCCTAGTAAACCTTTTATAGTGTACTGTGATGAATCGAAGCAAGGTTTAGGTGGAGTGTTGATGCGGGATGGTAAGGTAGTGGCTTGTGCTTCTAGGTAGTTGAAAACCCATGAGAAGAACTACCCTACCGATGACCTAGAATTAGGAGCTATGGTATTTGCCTTAGAGATATGGAGGAATTACCTTTATGGAACAAAGTTTGAGGTCTTTAATGATCATAAGAGTTTGAAGTATCTCTTTGATCAGAAGGAATTGAATATGAGGCAGTGTAGGTGGATGGAGTTTTGAAAGGATTACGAGTTTGATCTAACCTACCTCCCAGGAAAGGCCAATGTAGTGGCAGATGCCTTAAGTAGGAAAACCTTGCACGTCTCTGCTTTGATGGTTAGGGAGATGGATCTGATTGAGGAGTTTAGAGACCTGATTTTAGCTTGGGAAGTTACCCCTAAGAGCATTAGGCTTAGAACCTTGAAGGTTACCAACAGTTTGATGGATCGGGTTAGAGAGGGTGAAAAGATAGACTAGTTTCTCTTAGACCAGCAAGAGTTGCTAGCTCAGGAGCAGAAACCTTAGTTTTAAGGACGGAAGTGATGGGGTTTTGAGGTTTAAAGATAGAGTCTGTATACTAAACCTCTCGGAGCTTAGAAAGTTGATCCTTGAAGAAGGACATAGGAGTGGACTGAGTGTACACCCAGGTGCCACTAAGATGTATCAGGATCTCAAGATGATGTTTTGGTGGCCTAGGATGAAGA
This sequence comes from Sophora flavescens, assembly GCA_030762895.1. NCBI lineage: Eukaryota > Viridiplantae > Streptophyta > Magnoliopsida > Fabales > Fabaceae > Sophora > Sophora flavescens. The sequence goes on from CM061069.1 coordinate 20,501,675, forward strand.
AATATGTGGCTGAGTTTGTGTTTGCGCGCTTAGTGTACCAAAAGACTAAGGTAGAACACCAGAATCCGTCAGGTAAGTTGCAGTCGTTAAGTATCCCAGAATGGAAGTGGACAGTATTTCCATGTATTTTGTGTCTAGGCTCTCTAGGACTACAGTTGGTTTTGAGGCTATATAGGATGTTGTGGATAGACAGACTAAGTCTGCCCATTTCATCCCTATTAACATGGAATACCCTTTGGAAAAGTTGGCTAAGATGTACATGAGAGAGATAGTTAGGTTACATGGTGTACCTTCTAGGATAGTTGACAGTGCGGCGCGGCGCGCGAGGCATGCGCTTGCGATTCCGGCAAGTGTACCGGACTGTCGCCAAGTAATAAAAGATATCGATCCCACAGAGACTGTGATCCCGAATCGCAACCAATTATCAAATCGAGTAAATCTGGACTGTATGAAAGGGTTTTGAAAAAGGTTTTAATTAAGAGATAAACAAACAGAATCAAATAAAACAGAAAACAAATCTTTTTTGGTTTTTCAGATCTAAATGGGTTCCTAGGGATTTTAGGTTACCAACAAGATCGTTTACGTTGCTAAGTCGATTATCCTTGTTAATTAGCGAAATTGCCTTGAAGGCGAGTTTATCCTCTAATAGCTTAAGCTCCCTCTCGGGTTACAAAAGCCGTGCCCAATTGACCCAACCCCTACTCTCGTGGTAGTCGAACTCAGATTGGACCCTTTGCGTTTCGTGACAACTCGTTGATCCTCGAGGGACGGCTTCTAACTCTCGTGATTTCAGTCCCAAGTCTGACTTCTATAGATCCGACACCTAAGTTCACCGCTAGGTTCCTCCTTAGAATATCTAAGTCATGCAAATAAACCTAAGTTCACCGCTAGGTTCCTCCTTTGATCATCCACTTCTCGCAAATAAGCAGCCGCCGAATTTTACGAGTGAAAAACACTAGAAATCCTAAGTTCACCGCTAGGTTCCTCCTTAGAATGTCTACGTCTCGCAAATGAGTGGTCGCCGAATTTACGAGTGATTAAAACACTAGAAATCATATCTAAAGCAAAATCGAAATAACAAAGATATTACATCAAATTCAACATCATAAATGAATCTCGGGCATAGCCCCAATCCCTAGAAACTAAGCTACTACTCAAGTCTTGCCATGGGGATGACAAGCTTGGTTGACAACATCATGAAAATTACAAAATCAGAGAAGAGAGGAGGAAGAAGAAGATAGATCCTAAAATGTAGCCTAAGTCTATGTGGATGTGTGTTGTTGTGTTTCAGATCTCGCCCCCTGTTCCTTCTGCCTTGATCCTTATTTATAGAAATTGGGAAGTTAGAGTCCCAATCCAACTCAAAATCTGATCTATTTCGGTTGCTTCTGATCCAAGTAATGCGCGTCACGGCCGTGATGGCCATCACGGGCAGGCCGTGACGGATTATGTTTCTGGCACTTCTCCATGCTCCAGACTCTCGCGACGCGAGACCTAAATTTTCATGCTTGTCACGGCTGTTATGGTAATTATGCCTAGGCTGTGACGGTCTCTGACTTGTGGGGGTTTTTGGTCACGGCCGTAATATACATCACGGCTAGGCCGTGACAGACTCTGACTTCAGCCTTGCTTCTTTTTCAGTTTTGCTCGATCATGGCCGTGATGGGCATCACGGCTAGGCCGTGATGGGCTCTGTTTGGCTCATTTTCTGCACTTTTAAAGCTCCATCTTCATCCAAAATCCATCATGGTTGATCTTGAGCATTTTACCCTTGATTTCTGCAAAACAACACCACGAAAACCGCCTTACCCGTTCCAAAGGAAAAATAACCAAAAATCAAATGAAATATGCCTAAACTACATGAAAATGCATGCAAAATGATAGACAAAGATGATGTGAAATCACACTCATCAAATCACCCCAAGCTTAAGATTTTGCTTGTCCTCAAGCAATTACTCAGGCCATAAGATATAAATCATTCAAAGCATGGATAGTGGACCAAGAACCCTAGAAACTAATCCAAGTGACAGGCATATTTAATAAGCACCCAAGAGATAATCAATTTCAAGTCTAATTAGAAGCTTAGGTTTTTCAAATTCATATTCTCACTGATTCGGGCACTCTTCTCACCTCACTCAAATGTTCCAGGGTATATGACATTTTGCTCAATTTCCTCAAGGAAAGTACTTTACCATAGGCTTGACTATTAACCAAATCTCGACTTTATTAATGAAAACACATAAGAATCAAGAGGTCTTTTCCTTTGGTTGTAATGTGGCCATGGGATTAATTGTTAGGTGGGAAAATCAAGAGAAGGGAAATTCAAGAAGGCTAAACAAATTATCAAACATTGCAAAGCATGACACCTTCTAAACTTCCTTTTTGGGCATTGATACACTTTTCCACCCCTTTTTTTCTTTCTTTCTTTTTATTTTTATTTCTCACTTTCTTTTGTCATCCCCTTCTCCGTTTTTTTTTGTGTTTATTTCATTTTTATTTATTTGGAGAAGGGGAGATTTATAGCTCAAGAGAAATTTTTCTAGCTTTTTCATCCCATACTTTTTCAAACTACCTTTTTACCCTTTTGTATTACTTTAAAAGGTGCCATACAAAGCATTATTTATCAAAACATCTCATGGTACCAAGAAAAGTATTTTAATCTTTAGGCTCAAAATTGGGCAATTAAGGGGTAGCATTTAATCAATTGAAGCTCAGAAGGCCGGAAAAATACCTAGTGCCTCAATCATTTTCAAAAAATGTTTTCAAAAATTTTTAAGTTTCGAAACGGTTTCAAGTCAAGTTCTAGAAAATACAGTCCGAGAGGAATTAAATCACTCTATCACAAGAAATGGGGTAGATTTAGTGAGTACCCCTTTTTGGCTCTAAATCTTACATTTAGTAGTTCAAAAATCAGCCAGAAACACAAATCTAGAGAACCACATGCTAATTATCAACTATCAAACAATTATCTCAAGAATTTTTATTTTTAGACTTGTCACAAGAATAATAAAAATAGGGTTCGAAAATTCACTATCTCAATTCATTTGGCACCAAGTTCTCACAATTGGATGCATATTCTAAGTGAGGGGCATTCTAGAGAATGTGATCATACCAAACTATGCCTATGTGAATGCAATATGAATGCAACAATGCAAATGCAAAAATACCCCTACCCCAAGCTTGATTACTTACATTGTCTCCAATGTAAATAATCAAGTCGGAGAGAGGAGAAAAATTGGAACAACTTACCGAGGTGGTAGCGGGTGTTGGCTCACATTCCAGTCAAAACTTGGGTGGAAATAGCATCACGGCCGTGAGGCTTATCACGGGCAGGCCGTGATCAATTCTGGTCCTCAGGAGTTGCCATGTCACGGCCGTGATCTACATCATGGCTAGGCCGTGATGCTCTCTGGCCTTGGCATCCTACTCATCACGCCCGTGATGGATGTCACGGCTGGGCCGTGATCCTTTCTGGTGCTCTTGTTTAGTTCATCACGGCCGTGACTACTGTCACAGCCAGTGCGTGATGGCTTCTGACTTTATTTTTTCTCTGCTCTTCTTCCCTTCTCAACCTGAAAACACTAGATAAACCTATTAATGATATTTTTGCCTCTTGATCTTCTCAAATTATTCAAGAGATAAATTCAAAAATAAAAGGAAAAAGGGAAAGAAAGCTTGGGTTGCCTCCCAAGAAGCGCTTGTTTATGGTCCTAATCTTGACCAAAATTCCTTCAATCAACTGGGGTCGACTGGGCGTAGATGTACCGGAACACTTCTCTTCCATGGGACTCCTTCGAAAAGCCAATTCTGCTCATACGGCCAGTTGCGCTTCCGCTTTGCTCTTTTCTCTCGGAGCTTCCTAGCCTTCCTTCCTCCCGGCGGAAGTTTTGTTTCAGTATGGACAGCAACTCCAATTCCATCAATACTGGGTGTGTCATTAGCCATGCATATCTTCGGAGTTGCTTCCATGTTGAGCTCTTCTTTTACCACTGGAGACGTTAAATCGATCCTGCACACATGGCTCTCAAAATGAGGGTTGTTATAAGAGTTAGTCAATTGAAAATCTACCCTACCTTCCTCTACATTTAGAGAGAGTTTACCATTCCTTACATCTATTACTGCTCTAGCGGTGGCCAAGAATGGCCTTCCTAAAATGATGGGGAATTTAGAATTCCCTTTCATGTCCAATACCAGGAAGTCGGTAGGGATGAAGAATTTCCCTACCTTTATGCCTAGAGGAGTCCTAGTTGAGCCATCCGCAAATTGTAAGGATAATTTGAATGGTCTCAACTTCTTGCTTTCCAACCTTTCCATGATAGTGAGGGGCATCAAGCTCGCACTAGCCCCTAAGTCACATAAGGCTTGGTCTATTTGCACTTGTTTAATTGAGCAAGCGATAGAGAAGCTACCTGGGTCTTTTAGTTTAGGAGGCATATTAGATTTTTCCATGACAATTGGCTCCTCAGTTAAGCTCTCAGCTTCTACTTCCACTTGCTTCCTCTTGCACTTGTTTAATTGAGCATGCCCGTGCTCGCAGTGGGTTACCGCACGTTGATAGGCTATGGTGGTTTTTGGCCAAAGTGGCCTCAATGCTTTTTGGTCGAGGTGTTTGATAAGTTGAACCTTAGTGAGTTTGGGCTAAGGGGACTTTGACCCAGAAAGGTTACGGTGCTGATGTTGATGTTGGTGATAAGTCTTGGGTGCTTATTGGCCCTAGCAAAAGAGGTGGTTACCTTGTTTGTTGTTGTGCTCATGCATTCAAACATTGAAGTTGTTAGCGGGGGAAGTTCAACATAGGTGAGGTCGTCCTAGAGTTTGATGATATGACCAAGTCTCGGATGGGTCACCCAAGGTTTGGTGAACCATGTGCCCCAGCGGTGGCGTACCCTCGTTATGGTGCGTTGGCTATCCAAGGGGTTCACCCATGGTTTCACTAGTGCAAAATATGCTTTTAACATTGGAGTTTCCACATCGGTTTCCCTAAAATCGATGTGTAAAATGAGGCAGTGGCATTTTTGAAATTAAAAGAAAAGGATTCCACATCGGTTTCAAAAATAACCGATGTGTGAATATTTTCCACATGGGTTATTTGTTAACCGATGTCTAAAATTAAAACAAAAAAATTTAAAATTTAAATTTTTTATCTTTCCACATCGGTTATTTTTGAACGGATGTCTAATATATAGATTAACCACATCGGTTATTTTTTAACCGATGTATAAAATTAAAAAAAAATTAGAATTTAAAAATTATATCTTTCCACATCGGTTCCTATTGAACCGATGTTTAATTTATATTAACCACATCGGTTTATTTATAACCGATGTAATAAATTAAAAAAAATGAAATTTTAATTAAATCAAATCGTAAGTTGTACATCGATTATTTTTAAATCGATGTGAAATATGGATAACCACATCGGTTTTTTCTAAACCGGTGTGTAATATTTGACAAAACCCTACTTTTTGTCATTCCCTCCATCTGTTCCGCGCCCTCTTCCATTCCTTTTTGTTTTGTGATCGTGACTTTCTTCCCCTACTCTCTCACTGCTCTATGCTCGTCATCCCTACTACTTCGCCGCGGCCTCCCATCTCTGTCTCTCCCTGCTTCTCCTGGAGTGATTGATTTTGATGCAGTGGGTGAATATAAAGAGGCAGTGAATGAGTGAGAGGCAGTCTCTTCTTTCTCGCAGTAGGGTTTTGATGCCTTTGTGACCTGACCTTGTCGTCTCTCATCCTCAATGCAGTAAGCCTCTTCCTTTCTTCTGTACGCCACTCTCTTGTTAAAGTCTCTGTTTTTATTCTATTTTATGTTCTTTGTTCATCTGGGTGTAAGCTGTCATTCTCATTTCCCCCGTCTTTGGTTTTTCATGGCAAAAATTGGGTATCTTTCTGATTCTGAATAGTGTTTTTATTTTTGTATGTGTATTGATCGGGATGTTGTACCACTTAATTATGTTTTTCTGTAACTGGGTTTTGTTTGGATTGGCTTGCAGAGTAGACTGGTTTATGATATTATAATTTGCTCCTCTTAACATGATAATATTATTGAACCTCTTAACTAGGAATTGGAAATATGGAGAAGTTTCATAAATACTTTGTGAACTGCAGGTCTAGGCTCTGTCATGGGGTTTTGGTGTTGGTGTTAAGTTAACCTCTCTGTTCATATTTACTGGGGTCAAATTCTGTGTTTCATGTTTACTCGTGTGTTAGGGTCATAAACATTAAATGGTTTTCTTCCTTGAAATGATCTTTAAATTATCTATGTTGTTTGATAAGACCCAAAGTCATAACTCCTTGGCAACAATGTTCAAAATACATATCATTGAGGTGGATGATATCATTGAGTCACTCAAATTACATTCTTGGAATTGGATTAGATAAAAAGGGATTAATTATGTCAAACTGGTTTATAAACCCAACTGCTTGTTTACAATTGTCAGGTTAGTGAATATGAAGGTAGTGGCGAGTGAGATAGCAAGTAATGTCTGAAAGATATAGAAACTGTTGTTCAAGATATATCCAGATGCTTTCCTTTTGGTCAATTGTAATGCATCTGTGCCATTTTTTCAGCAATGTAATAGAGTGCATTCAAACATTTATTGGATCAATTTTTTAACTCCTTGAAACTTGAAAGGGTAAGCGTAGAAGAGCATTTTAAGATGTTGCATAATAGAACACTTCCTGCTTACAATTTTGTGTCTCTATTATATCTCTTTTTCAATTACTATTATGTCACCATGATTTGAAGTAACATTGATGAATCTTGAGCATGTGTATGCTTGTGGATCATCAAGCATGTCATAGTAGTATTGGGACTAGGAGTTATTTCCAGTACCCTCCTTCTGCTTTTTCCTTACATCTTCTGCCCTATTTTCCACCAACCCGTCTTTCCCTCCCTAGATTGTAAAACTAAAATGTAAGTAACTCTTGATTTTCAGCTCAACACTCTCGTTTATCTTCATCATTCCTCTAACTTCGCGTTGTTTTCATTTCTTTCTCACACCTAGGTTTTTCTCATTTCTCTCCACTGTCGTTCTCACTTCATAAACATCGTTTTGATTTCCTCTGCGACATGATCATAAATCTTGTGTCTTAAAAATAAAGATTAAAAAAAGTATTATCTTTTGTATATACGAACATTGTAAAAGTTTTATTCAATTAAATTTACTTAATTTTGAATGAAATAGCTTTTTCTTTTCTTTTTCTAAAATGTGGAAGAAGGGTCCATGTGACTCTTCAATGAGATATGTATTCTAGAGTACACTGAGCACGTTGAGTAGCTTATATGTTCTGAGTTCCTCATTGGCTCATTGCATACCAATGAATACCAATGAATAAATGGTTCTTTTGATTTGTGTGCATTATTAAAATGGATAGCTTTTTTTTTTTTTTTTATGCATTTGAATAATTATATATTGTTGCTGTTTAGGATCCCGGAGCAGTTGGCAGGTGTACAAGTGTCTTTGACTCTGTTGCATAGTGCTACTGCCTCTGCTTTGTTCACTTCTCTGCCATCTTTGCACAATAACAACTGGGGTTGTATCTCAGAAGGTACGCTTCTTACTTCATGCTGCTCGATCTTTCTTTCCATTAGGCATCCATGCATCTTTCGTTTTGGTTGAAAAGCTTTCATTGGAGTTTTAATGTATTTGCTTGAAAATTTATTTGATCCGAGAATATGCCCACAATAATTAGTAAAGCCTTAGTTTCCCGTTTGAGATCCAATACTAATGAGCACACGTGTACGTGCTTAATGTACCGCTCATTGTATTGGATCTTGAAGACAGTTTGGGAAAAAAAAATTTCTTCATTCAGTTAAAATAGTTACTCATTGATTCTAATGTTATATACTTGATGAAAGTTTGGATTGATACATTTCATTTCGTTCTCCGGGTGCATACTTTATCGTGCTGGATGTCATCGCATTCAAGTCGTGTACGTCGGAGACCGAAGGGAAATCCTGCCGAAATTTTGTCGAGTATGAGCATGAGAGTTAAGGACTAACTATTAACCGAATGTTGAAAAAGTTTCTTCTCGAATGGGATAGAGCCATACCCTGTCATAAGAAGTGGTTGATGAATATGTTGGACTAAGTACGAAGTTATTGGTTTAGTCATGGATCGCGGTTGGATGAATGCTAGACGGACAAGTGATGAGTATGAGAATGGAGTGGAAGATTTTCTACAGTTTGCAAAAACAAATGCTCCTGATAGTGGTAACGGAAGGTTTTATTGTCCTTGTGTTAACTGTTTGAATGAGAGACGACTAGAAGCTGAGGAGATACGTGATCATCTTATTTGTGAGGGGATTTGCAAGAGTTATACAACATGGATATGTCATGGTGAATCGTTAGACAGGCCGAGGGTGTCGGATAGAGAGGAAGTTGATGACGTGGAAATGGATGATGGACTAGAGGACATGATCCGTGATGTTGGGCAAGAGTCTTTTCGGCACGCACATGTGTATGATACTTTGTGAAGTGATGCGGAAGTGGCTTTGTATCCAGGGTGCACTAATTTCACACGGTTGTCAGCGGTGTTAAGATTGTTCAATGTGAAGGCGAGAAATGGGTGGAGCGATAAAAGCTTTACCGAATTGCTTGAGTTATTGAAAGACATGCATCCAGAAGGCAACATATTGCCATCTCGAAACTATGAGGCGAAGAAGATATTGTGTCCGATGGGTATGGAGTATAAGAAAATACACGCTTGCCCCAATGATTGCATATTGTATAGGAAAGAGTTTGAAGAGATGCACGAGTGCCCCAGGTGTGGGGTATCACGCTACAAAGTGAAGGATGGTGATTCTAGTTGTGATGTGGTCACCAAAGGTCCTCCTGCGAAGGTGTTATGGTATCTTCCCGTGATTCCGTGGTTCAAGCGATTCTTTGCAATGGAAGAGAATTGATAGTTTGTTTCCGGATTTCGGTAATGAGCCCAGAAACCTCAGAGTTGGACTTGCTACCTATGGAATGAATCCATATGGAAACTTAAGTAGTATTCATAGTTCATGGTCTGTTCTCCTGGTAATTTACAACCTGTCTCCTTGGTTGTGCATGAAGCGCAAATACATTTTGTTAAGTATGATGATTTCGGGTCCTAAACAGCCAGGAAATGATATTAATGTTTATCTGAGTCCCTTGATTGAAGACTTGAGAATGTTGTGGGATGAAGGTGTTGATGTGATTGACGGGTATTGCCGTGAGACATTCAGATTGTGTGCCATGTTATTTTGCACCATCAATGACTTTCCAGCATATGGGAACCTGGGTGGGTATAGTGTTAAGGGGCATAAAGCATGTCCAATATGTGAAGAAGGCACATGTTACCATCAACTGCAACATGGAAGGGAGACAGTTTACCTTGGGCATCGGAGATTTATCTGACGTAATCATCCTTATCGTAGATTGAGAAAAGCTTTCAATGGACTTCCGGAGAATGAAAGGCCTTGACTGGAGAGCAAGTATATGAAAGGGTGAACAACACTAATGTTATCTATGGGAAGACCGAGAAGAAAATATGGAAGAAGAGGTCGATCTTCTTTGATCTTCCATACTGGTGCAAGCTTGATGTAAGACATTGTATTGATGTGATGCATGTGGAGAAAAATGTCTGTGACGATTTTAATTGGAACACTTCTCAACATTCAAGGAAAGACAAAGGATGGTGTGAATGCTCGTCTGGATCTAGTTACGATGGGTATACGAGAGCAGTTAGCTCCACATAAAGTGGGGGATAAGAAGACTTATTTGCCCCCAGCATGTCATACTTTATCAAAAAAAAGAGAAAACAAGTTTCTGTGAATATCTACGGGGAGTCAAAGTGCCACAAGGTTACTCTTCAAATATCAAAAGACTTGTCTCAATGAAAGATCTCAAATTAGTTGGCTTAAAGTCTCATGATTGTCATGTCTTGATGCAACAACTACTACCGGTGGACATTCGTGACATATTGCCTAAAAAAGTCAGACATGCCATTACTAGGTTATGCTTATTCTTCAATGCTATATGTAGCAAGGTCATTGACACTAAAAAGTTGGATGACTTGGAAAATGAGGCAACCATTATCTTGTGCCAATTGTAGATGCATTTTCCACCTTCATTTTTTGACATCATGGTTCATTTGATTGTTCATCTAGTGAGGGAGATTAGATTGTGCGGCCCCGTTTATTTAAGGTGGATGCACCCGGTTGAGCGATACATGAAGATCTTGAAAGGATATATGAAGAATCCACACCGTCCCGAAGCATCTATTGTTGAAAGGTATATTGCAGAAGAAGCTATTGAGTTTTGTACAGACTACATGTCAGAAGCGGAACCTGTAGGGCTTCCGAAGTCTCGTCACGAAGGAAGATATGATGGTAAGGGTACACGAGGTATCATTGTTAAGAGCATGGATCGGGAGGAAGTGATTCAAGCACATTTGTATATATTGAATAACATTGATGAGGTTGAACCATACTTATGTGAGCACAAAAGCATCATCAATGAAACTTACCCTAGAATGAATGAAAAATGGTGTTTGAACAAGCATAACAAGACTTTCTTGAATTGGTTTAAAGAAAAAATTGTAAAGGATGGTATTGCTTCTGATACATTAAAATGGCTAGCACAGGGGCCTAACTTTGATATCATATGCTGGAGTGGGTACGATATCAATAAGTTTTCCTTCTATACAAAGTCCCAAGATGACAAAAGTACTATGCAAAACAGTGGGGTTATGGTCGTTGTTGAGTCCGTGCATTTCTCTAGTTCGAAAGATAAAAACCATGTTATGGCATCTGTTTCATACTTTGGAATCATTGAAGAGATATGGGAGGTTGATTACACGAAGTTTAGAGTACCTGTTTTAAAATGTTAGTGGGTCGACAGTAACAATGGTGTGCAAACCGATGAGTTAGGATTCAAATTGGTGGACCTTAATAAGGTAGGTAATAAAGAAGAGCCTTTCATTATGGCATCCCAAGCAAAACAAGTGTTTTATATCCGTGATCCTTCTAACAAAAGGTGGTCAGTGGTTCTCCAGGGAAAAAACATGTATAATGGTAGTGAGGGAAATCAAGATTCAACTCTTGATATTTCTGATACTCCATCTTTCTCAACACGGGTGCCTAATTTCAATGAGGAAAATGAAGTGGATGATGTACATGCTACTCCTAATGATCACCAAGAAGGGTTATGGGAGAACTTTACTAATTGACCACAAAGTAAGTTTAGTTTGAGTTACGTTTAAAGGCATATTATATGTTTACATTGATATTTATAAGTTATGTTTACGTACGTTGATCGATATTTATAAGTTATGTTTGATATTTATCCTGACATACTAACAAGTTTTTTTTGTTTAAACAGGTATACATGGCTGATCCTGAGGATATCCCTCCTTCATGCAGCGGGTCGGAGACCCCGTCTACGAGTAGAAAGGGTAGACGTTCCACACGAGTGAGGAATTTGACAGCCAATCATGGTTCAAATCAAAGGATAAGAATAGACTTTGATAATAACCTCAATCCTATTGGGCCAATGGCAGAGCATTTAAACAGTTTTGTGGCAACCCTTGCTAGAAGCAGGCCTAGTATACTTATTGATAATTGGAAAGATGTACCGGTGGACGTGAAGGATCAGATATGGGAGAGTAATCTGGTATCTATACTTTTACGTCCTGTGTTTGTCTGTATCTACTTTATTTTAATCTTACTAATATCATACAGTAATTCGTTGATTCTTTTGGTGTTAATGTAGCTCACCTTTGACATACCGGATACGACGGATATGAAGAAGCGTTTGAAAAAGTATGCTGGTGAGCGTTGGAGGGATTTTAAGGTCGACCTGGGTAGATACTATGTATGCAATCCAACATGTGAAAAGAACCCACTTGAGGTGTACCCGTTTCTTGACCAGGCGACGTGGGATCGCTTTGTTCAGAGCCGACATGATCCCGGGTTTCAGGTTAACTTATTTGATTTGTCTCTAAATTTATGTAATTTCATTAATTTTATTTACTTATGTAATTTAATTGTCTTCTATTTATAATAGGAGAAGAGGAAAAAAGGGGCAGGAAAACCAAAGCAAGAATGTCTACCCCTATGTCATGTCTCGTGGGGGATATAAAAAGCTTGGTCAGATAATGGTGGAAGAGGAAAAGAAAGCACGTCAGGAAGCAGCATCTCAGGCGGATCCTAATACTGAAAATCGTCCAGAGGTTGTTGATCCACCTCCACCCCCAAGGCATCGTAAATGGAAGAGGGCTCGATAAAGAAAAACGGGACAATATACATCTGAGGAGGCCCGCCAAGTAGCTGAGAAGATTGTAAGTATAGTTTGATTTGTAATTGTCATTTTAAGATTGTTACCGAATTGTAATGTGACCTGATATTTTATATGTTATAGGATGCCTTGGACGAGCAGGTAACCCAAGGAACCTTTGTTCCTAGAGGACGCGATGATATCTTAGCTACTGCCATCGGTAAACCAGACCACCCGGGCCATGTCATTGGTGTTGGATGGGGCATCGGCATTCGCCAATACCATGGTTCATCTTCACACCAATGCCACAGGGATATTGATGCAGATAGAGCACGGCTAAAACAGGAGATTGCAGTTGAGCTTAGACAGGAGATGGCCGAGCAGTTTGCCCAGCAGATGGCAATATTGACTTCTATGTCCCAACAGATGACAGCCGGTGTCTAACCCTCTGTCCAAGTGAGCACTAAGGGCTCATGTCACTACTACAGAAAAGGGCTTCAGTATCACTTTTTTTTTTGCCTTTAGTAGTGCTTCGAAGCGCTATCTATTCACCCGCTACTGAAGGTGGGAGAGATTCAATAGCGCTTAAAAAAGCGCTACTGAAAGTAGGAATAGGTAGCGCTTCCTTAAAAAGCACTCTCTAAAGTTGGTAATAAGACAATCTATTACATACTTTAGACAGCGCTTTCTCAAGGAAGCGCTATCTATTTGTCACTTTAGGCAGCGTTTTTTCAAGAAAGCGCTACTGAAAGTAGGAATAGGTAGCGCTTCCTTGAGAAAGCGCTGTCTAAAGACAATCTATTACATACTTTAGACAGCGCTTTCTCAAGGAAGCACTGTCTATTTGTCACTTTAGGTAGCGTTTTTTCAAGAAAGCGCTACTGAAAGTAGGAATAGGTAGCGCTTCCTTGAGAAAGCGCTGTCTAAAGACAAACTATTACATACTTTAGACAGCGCTTTCTCAAGGAAGCGCTGTCTATTTGTCACTTTAGACAGCGTTTTTTCAAGAAAGCGCTACATATCCCCCCCTTTTTTTTTCATTATTCACTGTTTTTCTACATTTCCCACCTGCACAACCATCCCTCATCAATTCACAGTAACACTGCATTTAGGTACATCACACATATATAACCAATTAAGTAATATACTTTAACACAATTCACAGTAACGCTTACACATAACCATTTCTACTATTTAAGTCCATAAACCAAAAGGTGGCTAACCTACACTAGATAATAACCATGCATACTAACAATGTGTATAAGCTAATCAACACACTAGTAATTATAAACAATTTGTACATGCTGCTTCCATCTTCTGCTTGATCGCACAAAGTCTTTGTTGTCGGCTGCATAAGATACACATACAGATCACTTGCACATACACACAAGTCTAATAATATAGGAGAGACACCAGCTAGCATAATATCAGAGTATGTCGTACCTTTTAATTGTTGATAAATTTCATAACCACATAACGACACCACTCGTCTTTAAGTTGAGTAAGTTGATCATCGGAGTATGTGATGCATTTACATTCAGGAAAATACTTCAAAATGAAAATTAAATCAAATTAGAACTAAATCTGAGTTATTAAATTATATAAGCTAGAACTGAAATTAAATATCGTGGTTGGGATTTGCATTTGGTTTTGAATGATGATATCCTTGATAAATTTCAGAATGTAGTAGCCACAGTCATTGTCATTCGGTTGACGGGGGCACTATAAAACCAAAAATAATAAATTAATTCTTTTAATTTTTTAATTTAAATTAAAAAATTGCATAAGGGTTTTCGTAAATACCATTATAGATATCCATTTAGTCGGCCTGGATGATTTAGAAATTCGAGACTTGCCTCCATGTAATCCTCGATGAATTAGCAAAGCCTTGAGTGCAAAATCAAACAATTTCATTGAAGTAAAGCTTTCGAACCATCATATATATATATATATATATATATATATATATATATATATATGAAGATAACAATAAATGCATATATATACTTACTGATTGTACGTATCCCTCATTTTTTTTTATTGTTAAAATGCATATGCAAGGGATCTAAATAGTACACCGTGTCCTCTTTGGGATTGATCACTAACAATACCCAATGGCCCCTACAAAAATGTGGTCAGTTAGGAAATCTTAAGCAGCTAATCACATTTCATAAAAGTTACTATCGTTAATTAAATTAAATGACTCATACTACATTGCAAGGTGACAAAAACAAGGTCTCATCCTCCGGCTTTGCCAATGCCAAGCGTTCAGTTATATACTCTCTTATTTCCACAGAGTCAAAGTGCATATGTGTTCGCTGTGGGCATAGAAACACAAACCTCCGAGTCCGTTCTTCTGGGATCAGTATCTCACGGTACAAGTACCTTAAATTAAAACATGTATACAAAGAAATGAAAAATAGAAAAACTGAAAATGAAAACGCAGGACAATACTTTTCATCTAACTCAATTCTTAGTATTAAAAAAAGATAACCACCAGAGATCAGTATCAATATTTAAAACAGTTGAGATATACGCTAACTCACATCCGAAACCATTTTGGGCATAAGCATAGATCATAGAATTGATGGATACTACATCTAACTCAGTTAATACATCAAAAACAGACCTTGCCTTGTCTGGAACAACACTAGCTCCCTTAATTACTGTACTTGGTCTGGTGTCACATGTGATGGCTTGCCTCCAAGGGTGGTTCACTTGGAACTTGGAAGCAGAAAACTCACAAGAAAAATCTGTGAATTCTTAGCAGGTTTGGATCAACTAAGAGTCTTGAACCTTTCTCTGAATTTCTTTAGTGGCTTTGTTCCTGATAAGCTGTTTCACCTACAAAACTTGGAGGTGATTGACTTGAGCAATAACTATCTTCAAGGCACCATAAATACAACAATCTGTACCATTTTCAATCAGTTTAGAATATTTAAAATCTCAAGTAACTTCTTCTCTGGTGAGATTCCAGAAAATATAGGTAGTTGTTCCTCTCTCGCAAGAATCGTCTATTGATGGAAATGATTTGTCGGAAGCATTCCGAGAGTATCTTTCAGCTGCAAAATTTGAGTGTACTTGAATCTGCAGGATAATAAGATATTTGGGCCATTGAATAAAGGAGTTGGTAACCTTTCAAACTTAGAGGAATTATACATTTCTAATAATAGGTTTTATGGAACTCTTCCGAGATATATTTGGGAGCCTCACAAGGCTTAAGGTTTTCTCTGGTGACTCCAATAAATTCACCGGCCGGTTGCCTGCAACACTGGTGAATTCTCCATCTCTTCAAGTGCTCATTTTGAACAACAACTCTGTGAGTGGTTCGATTAGTTTGAATTGTTCTGCAATGAAAAATCTAACCTCTCTTGGTCTTAGTTCTAATAAATTTCATGGTCCAATCCTTAGTAATCTATCCAATTGTCTAAGATTGGGATCAATTAATCTTGCCAGGAACCATCTCAATTGTGTGATTCCTGACAGCTTCAAGAATCTCCAATCCTTATCCGATCTCTCACTTTCAAATACCAGCCTGCATAATTTATCTGCATCATTAGACGTTCTAAGTCACTGCAAGAACTTAAGTACACTGGTCCTTACATATAACTTCCAAGATGAAGAAATGCCTCAAGGTCAAAATCTAGAGTTTAGTAATCTGAAGATTTTTGTGTTGGCCAACAGTCAGATCAAAGGTTCAGTTCCTTACTGGTTAAGTGGATGCAAGATGCTGCACATGGTAGATCTGTCATGGAATCATCTAAGTGGAAGCATTCCCTTATGGTTTGGAAATTTTGACAATCTATATTACATGGACTTGTCAAATAACTCTTTCACTGGCAACATACCACAGAGCTTAACCATGCTTTGGTGAGGCTTCAGGACAAGAATTTATCATCGGATGCAAATGTTCTGGCTTCCCCTTTTACACTAGTGAAAAGGGTATGTTGTATAAAAGAGTTTCAAGTTTCAGACCATCTATAATCCTCGCATTACAACAAGCTTGATGGGCCAATATGGCTAGGTTTTGGTAACCTGAAAGGCCTGTATGTTATGGACTTGAAAGAGAATAACCTTTCGGGTCTATTCCCGATCGAGTTATCAAGAATGGCAATGTTGGAGACTTTGGATGTGTCTCACAACAAACTCTCGGGAGAATTGCCAACTTCATTAGTGAAACTGACTTTCTTATCCAAATTTGATGTGTCTTATAATCAGTTGCATGGGAAATCCAAAGTGGGGGCCAGTTCGATACTTTTCCATCTACAAGCTTTGAAGGGAACAAGGGACTCTAATACCATCATGGTGGATCTATGCTTCCTCCACCGAGCGAGAATCCTCCTCACTCGATGATGATGATGAGAAGCTTGAGATCATTGGTTTTCCATTTGGATTTGGCGCTTTTGCTGGTTTTTTTATAACCATAGCCATGTGTTTCACTTACGGATGGGTGTTTTCTTAGGGCCGACAATGAAAGGATGAATGTGGTGAATTTAGCTTTTCATGTATATATATCTCTATGGCAGTTCTTCTAATAGGTGCATTTTAATTGTAGTTCCTACAGCTTTATATTTATTAAATAATGATTTGAATGACTATCTTAGTAGTGTCTAGCTAAGAATTACTCTAGCCTAGTTGATTGGTAATGAATGAATTTGTGTGACAACACTACAACAATGAAGTGATAAAACATGAAACACTAATAAAATTCTGAATCCCTGGACACACATTACTGGTTAACATATTTAAGAATTAACTTACAAGGTCAATATATGTTCGCATATTCCAGGATTAACTACAAAAAAAAGGTCATTCTAGCAAGAGGGGTGATATGTCCTCACAAAATCACTTGATTTAAAAGCTCCTAGTCCTAATGAATTGCCTAATTGTTTGCTCTAAAAATATGAAGAGCAAGCACCACATATTCCATATTAATGAGCTCAAAGAAACAAACATCTCCAACTTTCAATTTACTTTCTTCAGCAAAACGGGACCAACCAGCTGAGAAGGAGATTGTACAACGAGAAGGATAATACTTCACCTTTACTAAATCCCCTAAATTACCACAACTAATTAAGATGCTGGCAAGAGCATACTCATTAGGCTTGATTCCCCTATCAACCATGTCCTCAAAAACCTCTAAAGCTACCCCATCAAGGCCATGTTGGGAATAACCCACAATCAAAGCAGTGCACAAGATAACATCTTTCTCCAAAACACGGTCAAACACAAAATGGGCATCCCTCATTTTATCAAACTTGGCATACATGTCAACAATAGCACTAGCAACAAACCCATCCAACACCTCCAAACCCAAAACCACAACCAACCCATGAGCCCTCTGGCCATGGCATAGAAGACCCAACTTAGAAAAACCCTTGAAGATAGCAGAGAACGTGTATGCATCAGGTAAAACACCCTCCACAAGCATGTTACCGTAGAGCTCAACGACTTCTTTTCTCTTCCCATGGCTGACATGAGAAGAAATCATGGAATTTCAAACATGGGATTTCCTATACCTCTAGCATTGATTCCGCAGTTATAAAAAGAAAATAACTACAGAATTCACCTTATTAATGGAGATATATCCTTACATCACAGTTTCAATTATATCAGATCAAATATAAAAGAATTATGCATTTATGCAAATTAACTCATCAGCCTTGTTTACCATCAATCCCGCTCCCTCCAAAATAAAAAGAAAAGAAAAGGAAACACAAAAACTCATCAGCCTACTCGAACCAGAAAGTGAGCAGATATATATTACATACCTGCTGTTGCTTATCAGCCTGCATTCAAGACCCAATATTTCAAAAACAAGTTAACAAATCAGATTTTAGAACAAAAAGCAATACGAATCGCATACCTGTGTCGATTCCAGTAGTGGTTGAAGAGATGAACTGAAGATGCGAGCGTGTGGGTGTCGGTTAGGGATTGGATGATGAATGAAGGGGCTGCTTAGGTTGGAGGATGACGGGGCCGGAGACAGGGACCGAAGCGGCGGAGAAGGGTGGGGAGGTTTGGGTTCCCTCCGAAAGTTGCGTTATGAAGCAGAGGGAGAAAACGACGGCAGAGGAGAGGGAGACACGCTTCGTTTCATTTCGCTTCTGGCTTCCTCTGTGAGCAGTGGGATAAAACGACGACAGAGGAGAGGGAGACACGGTAGAAGGAGACACGGTAGAGGGAGAAGGCGCGATGAAGGGTTTGAGAAAAATCAGTACCGCGTGAAGGGTTTGAGAAAGCTGAGTCGCACGAGAAAAAGAGGGCTGTGAGGGAAATTACATATTTAATTAGTAAAAGGGGAATAGATAGCGCTTCTTTGAAAAAACGCTATCTATTTACTTACCTATGATAGCGTTTTTTTGAGGAAACGTTATCTATTCTCTTATTTATAATAGCGCTTCCTCAAGAAAACGTTATTTATTCCTATCAATCTACATTTAATAGCGTTTCCTTAAAGGAGCGTTGTCTTAGAATAAGGAATAGATAGCGCTCTCTTAAAGAAGCGCTATTAAAAACCTTCCGCCTATTTTTTAGTAGCGTTTTTCATTGAAGTGCTACTGAAAGTGCGCTACTAAAACCCTTTTCTGTAGTAGTGTGTGATCCTCCTCATCAGCCTGAAAATGATGATGATGATGATGATGATGATGATGATGATGATGACAACCCTGATAGGTGTGAGCCGTTTGTTGATGATCATCATGATCACCGCTTAGTGGCATTGGGGAGGGCGCATAATAACTTAGGTAATACCATACACCATCGTTTATTACCGGATGATCAGGAGAGGGTCGTTGTTGAGATTATTCGAGATGCTGATGCTCGAGTCCCTGTGCCCACTGAGGAGGTTCAAACAGTGGGTCAGGCCCCCGGTAACTTCATCCCCTGGCCAAGAAGAATGGTCAGCTTTCTTGTTGCATCTGAGGTATTCAGTTAGTTGTGTTTTTCTATATTCATAGTTGAAATTATTTATTATTGTTTAAAGATAATGCTTTATTTTTATTCGTTATAGGATGTTGGAAATGATATTCTGCCTAAAAGGTCGGATCCAGGAAGACCAGAGATGTCTGCTCCTGCTAAGGTATTCATTTGACCATTTAATTAATTACGAATGAAATAACTTATCTGTAATTACTACTATATATCTTTGTTGTTTAGGGGATCGACAAAGGGGCACCTGGTGATGTTTTTAAACTTCTGGCTATACAGGTTGTTACCATGGAGAATGACGCAGCTTTGGTATGGTTGGAACATGATTCCAGTTCAGGTGACGAACTGTATATCCCAAAGAAGGAACTTATGGAGATTGTACTCGATAAAGAAATGGCTAGTTCTGCACACCTATCGTTATGGTGCACGTAAGTACATTTTATTTATAAGTTAAGTAATTAAATTTTAAATACTATGATAATTAACATGTTTTTTTCAATATATTAGGTATTTGCATCGTATGTTGTTGATTAGGGTAACATCGTCCTTTATGGGTTCATTGACCCCATGTTCATTCAGGGTGTTGTTCTCCTAGCATCAGAAGACCCGGTCACCATCATACGTGACATACTTGCCAGAGACGATCATCAATTCTACCTTGCGCCTTCTATCAATAAGTAAGTACAGGTTATTTAATTATAACTATATATGACTTAGTCACGAATTGTTCTGCAAATACAGCAAGCATTGACAACTATTGATCTTGTACCCTAGGATGAACGTCGTGGTCTTCTTCTGCTCAATTGGAAATAAGCCGGCGAATGAACTGAAGACGATCATCGAAACGTAAGCATTAAAATACTTTATAATCAGTAATGCAGTTATTTCGATTATCTGAAATCTATTAGATATACTTTAATTAATGTTTATTTTGTCATGATAGTTCTATTAATGCAAACTACATGTTGCGTGGTGAAAGGCGTCGGGCTATTATATGGATTATTCCTAGCGTAAGATATTTATTAGTTCAAACGCTTCAAATGCAGTGGGTATAATTATTGATTTCTATTTCATTCCTCATATTCTAATTGGGTTTCATTTGTACGTAGTCACGTATACAATGTAGATCATGGGAATGTGGATACTATGTGATGAAGTGGATGTTCGAAATTATCTCCTCCAGGATCACTGAAAGATGGCACGAGGTAAATGTTAATTGGTAACAATTAGAAGTAACAATTATAGATTCGTTTTATGTTTTATGTTAGTTTAATTTATTACTTAAAAGATATAATCTTTTGTCCAATTAAAATTGCAGATATTCAACAATCCAACTCCATTATCTGATTCCGACATCAACAACATAAGGAGGCGTTGGGCAACTTTCTTTCTTGAAGTGTACCAACCATAGTTTGTATATATGTAGTTAGTTTAAAAACTTATCATGTACTAGTTATAGTGTACTTTTGATTGATCATATGTATTTTGATATGAAATCTATAATATATCATGTAGCTTTTTGGTTTCTAATTATCTTTGTTGTCTGAATGTAATTGAACGTACATATGTATTGTTCGTAATAAATTCAGTATATGTTAATTTAGTGTGTTTTTTGTTGTACAAAAGTGATTGTGTTGAGAATATTTAGAATATGTTATTCTGGTATTGATCTGCATTAAAAGTACAACAGGGGAAAGGAATGATAGAAATGTAAAAAAAAGTTTTTTTTAAAAAAATTAGACTTTACACATCGGTTTTACAAAAACCGATGTGGAAAGTGATATTTCCACATCGGTTTTTTCTAAAAACCGATGTGGAAAGTGAAATTTCCACATCGATTTTTAGGAAAACAAATGTGGAAATTGAAATTTTCACATCGGTTTTTGTAAAACCGATGTGTAAAGTCTAATTTCCACATCGGTTTTAGATAAAACCGATGTGGAAAGTGATATTTCCAATAGGTTATCTATTGACAAATGAACTTTCCACATCGGTTATTGTGAAAACCACTGTTAAAAATATACTTTAAACATCGGTTTTAAAACCGATGTGAAAAGTAACAATAAACAACATCGGTTTTTTCAACATCAGTTTGAAAACCGATGTGAAAAGCCAAAAATAACCGATGTGGAATCCTTTTTCTGCACTAGTGTTTGGTGGACTGTCGGCGTTGGTGCTTTTTAGCCAATGTGGATATGTAACTCCAAAGTTGCCTTCCTAAGATAGTTTTGGTTGAGACGACATGTTGATATGATTATATTATGTTGATGTTATGCTGTATATTGCTATGTCATGTTATGATGTATGTTCATCTTGCTTAACTACTTCCATGCCGTCATGTTTACATGATTTCTTACTCCCCGTTTCTCTTTTTCTGTTGTTGGCAAGTATCTCTTATGCAGAGGACAGTGAGCAGCCATTGGAGGAGTGCCTCTAAGGAGCCGCGACTCTAGCTAGGATGTTTAGTTGTTGTTAGTTTCAGTTTCATTGTATTCCGAGGATTTATTCCGGAACGGTTATACCAGTTCTGTATATGACATCGGGGTTGGGATATGTTATTGCTTTGTTTATGTTTTATCTTTTCAATTTTGTTTCTTTCCGCGTTGATGAAATGTTACAATGTGGTACCTGTTTACCAAGATTTTATTTTTTTAATGAAATAAATACATGTTTTTATATTACCTTTTTCAAGTAAATGTTTTATAAATAACATGCGGAGTAGAGGGTGTCACACACGCTCGTGCATAAAAGGAAGCACGGCCATGCTTCACTTAAATGGAAGCACGCCCGTGCATAGGGTGAGCATGCCCGTGCTCCCCCTCCATTACACAATCAAAGATTAAAGGTTTTAAAGGGATGTTTCACCCCAAATGTTCCCAATAATAAAATAAGACACCAATCGAATGAAGGCAATTAGATAACTTAATTAAAGACTAATTAAGATAAACAAGAGTAATAAGTTGGTTAAGCCGGTGCCTAATGGGTTGCCATATGTTGACATGCTTTTGTGCTTTTTGGCCAAAGTGGGCTTGATGCTTTTTGGTCGAGATGCTGATAAGTTAAACCTTGGTGATTTTTGGCCAAGGGAGACCTTGACTCTTAAGGGTTAAGGTGTTGATGTTGGTCATAAATCTTGAGTGCTTATTGGCCCAAGCGACGGAGGTGGTTGCCCTTGTTTGTTGTTATGCTCAAGCATCACGCATTGGAGTTGTTAGTGGGGGAAGATCAACATAAGGGAGGTCATACTATAGTACGACAATCTGGCCGTCCGCGGGTGGTTCACCCATGGTTTGGTCGACCGTGTACCCCCGTGGTGGCGCATCTGAGAGTGTGGTGCGTCGACTATCCAAGGGGTTCACCCATGATTTGGTGAGTTGCCGGTGTTGGTTCTTTTTGGCCAATGTGGATATGTAACTCCGAAGTTTCCTTCCTGAGATAGTTTGGATCTACATGCATAATGGAGTAGCGGAGTAGTTCTACACCGCATAGCATATGTTGGTTTAGTTGACATGTTGATATGGATGTATATGTTGTCGCTTATACTTATGTGTTGTATATTGTTATGCCATGCTATGATGTATGTTCATCTTACTTACTATCTCCATGCCGTTGTATTTCGGTATGTATCTCTTTATTCCCTGTTTAGTTGTTTCAGTTTGTATTTCCTTGGATTTTATTCCGGAACGGTTATATCAGCTCTGTATGTGACATCGGGGTTGGGTTATGTTTTCTGTTTTATGTTTATGGTTTATGTTTTATTTATTTGAAAACTATGTTTCTTTTCCACGTTGTTGAGACGTTACAATGTGGTGTTTTCTATACAGTTTTTATTTTACAAAATAAATGCATGTTTTTATCTTACCATTTTTATGTAAATGTTTTATAATTAACATGAGGGGTAGAGGGTGTCACATTTAGTAGTATCAGAACAGGTGTGTCCTATCAGGACGTGGTATGAGTCTGTTATGAGTCTGTGGTGTGTTCTTGTTTGAATTGTCTATACTTGTTATAGACAATGATGCTTAACGTTATGAGCCTATAGATTTTCCCTGCTTAAGTTCTCTGTATTTAATGGTTGTTTTGGACATCACTAGTGCAAAATATGTAAAAAATGGGTAAAGGGAACATCATTTGAATAAAAAGTAGACGTTAAAAAGGAGGTGGTGACAGAACCATAAATATTAAGGTCATTTAAATCACATTTTACGTCAGTTGTTAAAAGAACTGAGGTAAAAAGATATACTTTTAAGGTCTGTTGTTTAAAGAACTGACGTAAAAAGTAATGAGATTCACTTTTAACGTCGGTTCTTGTAACAACTGATGTTAAATGTGATTTAAATAAAAAATTTTGAGTGAGCACAAAGCTTCACTCACGTTTCTTCATCACTTTCATACTCTGCTCTGTTCACAATGTATACCCGCGCCCTTCTCTGCCCTAACCCTTTCATTCCTCTCCTCACTACCCCGAGGTACCTCTCTCTCTCTCTCTCTCTCTCTCTCTCTCTCTCTCTCTCTTTCTTTCTCTCTCTCTCTCAACTTCACACTCTTTCTTGCAAGCCCTAAGTCTCTCTGTCTCCCTCACTCTCAGCAACCACATCAAACGGTGGCCTCTCCCTCACGCGAGCTCGTCTCCTCACCACCGCCAGATACACTCTTTCTCTCTATTTTTCTCTCACACACTGTCTTTCTCTCACTTCGCGCATGCCCTAACTCTTTCTTTCCAACTCACTCTCAGCCACATAGAACGGCGGCCACCTGTGATAGCATCACCATTAAGCCACTCTCCTTCTCCTCTCTTTGAACTCAGGTAACTCCCTAAACCCTCAAAGTTTCATTTTCATTTTTGTTTTTAGTGTGGGTTAATTTATGATAGTTGAAGATGAAATGAGTTAGGGTTGCTGTGCATTTGTTGTAAATGATGGTCTATGGTGTTTCCTAGTTTTGGTTGCAATGGGTTGATGATACTGTTTTTATGGAATGATATTGTGATTGATGATGTTTGCAATGGTGGAGCGTTTTTTTTTTTGTTTTGTTTGTAGTTTTGGAACTGCTTTGTTAGAGGGTAGTGGTTCTTTTATTTTTAAGTTGAAATGTATACTGTGAAGCTAAATAATAAAAAAGAAACAAATCCTTATCATGCTTATACGGTGTTGCCAAAAGTTGTTCAAATAATATGAGTGGTTTTGTTGGCTTCTATTTATTTTAATGGGTTTAAAATAAATGCCATTGATGAGTCTAAATTTGATGTTTATTTGGTTGAAGGGAATGAGATACATTTGATAAGTTTGCTTCTATGAGTTTGATAGTTGTGGGATTTATATTTAAGTTCCCAAAATGTTTTTCCATGTAAACCATTTGTTACCTTTTAGACTCTTAAAAAAGTCAATATTTGACCTAAAATTTAACTAGATTGAAAACTTCCCATGTTGTGGTTTTAGTTTCTTTGTCTTAGGTAGCTTGTTGCCATTCACTAGTATAGAAAGTGTAGTTGTGGATATTTTAGCATTTGGTGGTGTTTTGTGGTTTAAGCTTCAAATTGTGTGTGGTTTTGGTTCCTTGACCTCGGAAAAAGGGATAGAGTGTAATGGGTGTATATATATGGTTGTTAGGTTTTCAAATACTAGTGTGCTTTTCCAATCTCTCCTATTGTGCTTAAATTGGATATATGTGTTTATATCTACAGAACCTATCTAGCTATGGATTGTAGTTGGATGGTTTGTAGACGCATAAGTGATGAGTATTTGAAGGGAGTTGATGATTTTATAGAATTTTCTCAAAGGAATATTCCTAATAGTAAATAAATGTTCGTTGTCCTTATGTCAAATGTTTGAATACGAGGAAATGTATGATCAAGGATATACGTACTCATCTTATTTGTAGTGGGATTTGCTTGAATTATACAAGATGGATATGGCATGGTGATGTGTTGTTAAGTATTAAGCCAAGTGTCTCTCAAAGTGAGGATGTTGACATAGATATGGAGGATGATCGAGTGGAGGACATGATCCGTGATATTGGACAATAATCTTTTCAGCGAGCACATGTGTATTAAAGGTTGTCCAGTGATGCGGATAAGCCTTTGTATCCCGGGTGTACTGCACATGGTTGTCGGTAGTGTTAAAATTGGTTTGTGTGAAGGCAAGAAATGGTTGGAGAGATAAAAGCTTCACTGAATTGCTTGAATTGTTGAAAGACTTGCTTCTTGAGAGTAACACATTGCCTGACCGTAACTATGAGGCCAAAAAGGTATTGTGTCCAATGGGTATGGAGTATAAGAAGATACACGCATGCCCCAATTATTGCATATTGTACACGGGTGTTTATGAAGACAATCAAGATTGCCCCAAGTATGGGTTATCACGCTACAAAGTGAAGGATGGTGATGATCTTGATGATTCGATTTGTGATGTGAGAAAAAAGGGTCCTCCTACGAAGGTGTTGTGGTATCTTCCAATAATTCCAAGGTTCAAGCGATTGTTTGCTAATGTGAAAGATGTAAAGAATCTTAGATGGCATCATGATGAGAGGAAACGTGACGGAAAGGTTCATCATCCTACTGATTCTGTGCAATGGAAGAATATTGATACTTTGTTTCCGGATTTCGCCGATGAGCCAAGAAACCTAAGGCTTGGACTTGATACGGATGGAATGAATCCATATGGTAACTTAAGTAGTATTCATAGTTCATGGCACACTCTCTTGATAATTTACAACCTACCTCCTTGGTTATGCATGAAGCACAAATACATCATGTTATCTATGATGATTTCGGGCCCAAAGCAACCTGGAAATGACTTAGATGTGTATCTAAGTCCCTGGATTGAAGACTTGAAGAAGCTATGGGTCGAAGGTGTTGATGTAGTTGATGGGCATTATCACGAGACTTTCAAGCTTCGTGCCATGTTATTTTGCACCATCAATGACTTTCCAGCATATGGGAACTTGTCCGGGTACAGTTTTAAGAGGCATAAAGCATGCCCTATATGTGAGGAAGGCAAATGCTACACTCAGTTGCATCATGGAAGGAAGACGGTTTACCTTGGGCATTAGAGATTTCTTAGACGTGATCCCCTATATCATAAGATGAAAAAAGTTTTTAATGGATGCCAAGAGACTGAAGATGCTCCGACGGCCTTAAATGGGGAGCAGGTTTATCAAAAAGTAAGGACATCAATGTTATCTTCGGCAAGTCCAAAAATAAGGGTAAGGCTACTGAGAAAAAATATGGAAGAAGAGGTCGATATTCTTTGATCTTCGATATTGGCGCAAGCTTGATGTCACACATTGCATTGATGTGATGCATGTGGAGAAAAATGTGTGTGATAGTGTGATCGGGACGCTTCTCAACAATCAGGGTAAGACAAAGGATGATGTGAATGCTCGTCTTGATCTCGTTGCTATGGGTATACGAGAGCAGTTAGCTCCAGTTATTGAGGATGGTAAGAGGACTTATTTGCCTCCAGCTTGTCATACTTTGTCAAAAAAAAGAGAGAAAGTTTTTGTGAGTGTCTTCAGGGCATCAAATTCCCACATGGTTACTCCTCAAATATCAAGATGCTTGTCTCTGGTGATCTCAAATTGGTTGGCTTAAAGTCTCATGATTGTCACATCTTGATGCAACAACATTTGCCCGTGGCTATTCGTGGTATTGCTCCAAAAAATGTGAGACATGCTGTTGACGAATATGGGCAACTATACCCAGTCGTGCAAGTAATACGATGGTGAGACCGATATCGTTCCCACGAGGATTGGATGTCAATTACCAGTTCACAAGTTCAACAATTATATAGACTAAACTATAAATCAAGAGAAATCAAAACAGAAAATAAAAGGAATAAAAATCTTTTTTGTATTTTTGTAGAGTACTTGGAATGCGAAAAGGATATGTTGGGATCAGATTTCACTAAACCTTAACCTCATGTACTACCTGGACTAGATACCTCCCATTCATGCTTCAAATATTAAAATCAACCCACGAAATTACTCAAGCCTCGATTCCTCGGATGGCAAGAGCCTAAATCCACTAATAGACCATAATTCCTTAGGTGACCTAGATTAATGAATTTCCATTAAGATTAGGGATTACGCGATTACTAGTAAACCAAACTCCATTCCTAGACGCAAGGGTTACTAGGTGATTAATTCCAGTTCTGGTTCTAATACGAATTTTCCAATTGCATACCAAAACACTAATCAAGTCATGGGGGTGCTAGCCACAACAGGCATTAAGCGAAGGAAATCAATCACTAATAGAGAAACATAAACATAGATTAATCAGTCAAGGCAATTACATGAAGTTTAGTTTAGTTACATCTAATCCCAACAAACGGGGATTAGCTACTCATAATTACAGAGAAGGCCAAACCAGAAAAATGGGAGAAGAGGAGAGAAGAAACTCCATGGGAGCTTTCCACCGTTGTCACAACAGCCCCTCTCAGCTGCTCCCTTCTAGGGTTGGAACCCTCTTCGCAGCCTCCAAGTATCCTTTAGGTTAGAAGTCAGTCTGAGAGTCTGTGTCAGAGACCTCAGGATCCTCCAGCCATCAGAATCCCCTTTTCTTCTGTCTTCTGTGCTCATATTTATAGAGAGGTCACGCGTCACGGCCGTGATGACCATCACGGCCAGGCCGTGACGTGTTCTGGGGTGGGCGCGCTTTCAAATTTGGATCATCACGGCCGTGAGCCTCATCACGGCTAGGCCGTGATTGCTTCTGCCTGGCCTGTCACGGCCGTGATGGGCATCACGACTAGGCCGTGACAGCTTCTGACTTTTGCATTCATCTTCTCAGTTTTCTTGATCATGGCCGTGATGGTCATCACGGCCAGGCAGTGATGGGCTCTGCTTGTCTCATTTTCTTCACTTTTCAAGCTCTATTTCATCCAAGCTCCATCAAGGCTAATTCTGAGCATTTTTCCTTAAATTCCTGCAAAACAACACCAAGAAACCGCTTCACCCGTTCCAAGGGAAAAACTAACTAAAATCAAATAAAGAATGCCTAATCTATATGAAAAATGCATGCAAAAAGTGTACAGGAAACATGATGTAAAATCACACTATCAAATCATCCCAAGCTTATTCAATTGCTTGTCCCCAAGCAATCACTAAGGCCAGAAGAGATAAATAATCAAAGCGTGGATAGTGAACCAAGAACCCGAGTAAATGATCCAAGTAACAGGCATTTCAAATAATTCAGCAAGAGACAATCAGTTTCAAGACCAATTAGAGCTTAGGTTTCCTAGACTCATATTCTCATTGATTCGGGCACTCTTTCTCACCTCACTCAAGTGTTTAGAGACATAAGACAATTCGCTCCATTTTCCTCAAGGAATGAATTCTACCATAGGCTTGACTATCAACCAAATTTCTACTCTATTAATGAAAACAATTAAGAATCAAGAGGTCTTTTGCTTTGGTTGTAACGGGGCCATGGGATCACTAGTGCAATAAGTGCTTTTTACGTCAGTTAAAATTGATTTTTTACATCAGAATACTGACTGACGTAAATACAGCTGACGTTAAAAGTTAAACTTTTAACGTCAGTTGAGAACTGACGTTAAATATAACACTATTAACGTCGGTTCTTTAACACAACTGACGTTATTTTTGTCAAAATTAACGTCAGTTCTTTAACATAACCGATGTTAATTTTGTTAAAACTAACGTCAATTGTTATAAAGAACTGATGTTAAAGGTCTTAATTTTAACGTCAGTTGTAATAAACAACTGACGTTAATAGTGTACTGTATATTTTTATAAAATACTTTTAACGTCAGTTGTATGATACAACTGACGTTAATAGTATTTTTTTTAAATTCAGTTTTAAAATATCACTCCCCTAAGCCATCCTCGCATTCAGGAAATATCCCAAGAATACGGAATATCACACACATTACAGAATTGCAAAGGAAAAATGGAACAATGATCCATATGTATGCCTGTTCAAAACAATATATATTTATTAACATAGGTTATAAATGTATACTAAGTTTAAACTACCTATATCAATATCCCTTCGTGATGATCATCACGAGTGGCATGTACATCGTCCACCTGTGTCTCCTCGATTATAGTAGGCATGTTTGTTGAAAAAGAAGGAGTCTCAGGAATATCAAGATTTGAATCTTCATTTTCATCACTACCATTATACATGCTTTTTCCTTGGAGAACCACGGACAACCTTTTGTTAGAAGGATCAGTGATGTAGAACACTTGTTTTGCTTGGGAAGCCATTATGAAAGGCTCATTTATATGACCTAACTTGTTGAGGTCTACCAATGTGAACCCCAATTCATCGGTTTGTACACCACTGTTACTATCAACCCACTTACATTTAAATACCTAAGACCGTAAGCTTAGTGTAATCGAGCACCCAAATATCTTCAATATATCCAAAGTAAGGTGTCGGTGCTGTAACGGGTTTTGTGTCCTTTGCACTAGAGAAGTGCATTGCTTCGGCCACGATCATAACCCCACTATTTTGCATGGTACTCTTGTTATCTTGTTCCTTTGTATAAAAGGAAAAGTTATTTATGTCGTATCCGCTCCAACATATGACGTTGAAGTTAGGCCCACGTGCTAGCCATTTTACATCATCAGAAGCGAGATTACCATCCTTAAGCATTTCTTCCTTGAACCATGGTAAGAAAGTCTTGTTATGCTTGTTCAACAACCACCTTTCGCTCATTCGAGGGTTTTCTTGATTGACTTTTCTTTTATGTTCAAATAAGAAAGGCTGAACACATTCGATGTTGTTCAATACATACAAATGTGCTTGAAGCACTTCCTCCCGATCCTTCCTATTAATTCTTAAGCCATGTGTACCCTTACCTTGACATCTGATCTCATCATGCCGAGGCTTAGGAACCCCTATAGGATCCGTGTTATGAAGGTAGTCCGAACAAAACTCAATAGCTTCTTCTGCAACATACCTTTGAACAATAGATGCTTCCGAACGATGAGGATTCTTCACGTACCCTTTCAAGATCTTGATGTAGAGCTCAACTGGGTACATCCATCTCAGAAAAACCGGCCCGCATAATCTAATCTCCCTCACCAAATGAACAATTAAGTGAACCATTATGTCGAAAAAGGAAGGAGGAAAATACATCTCCAATTGGCACAAGATTGTAGCAGCCTCAACTTCCAAGTCATCCAACATACGGGGGTCAACGACTTTGCTACATATAGAATTGAAGAATGAGCACAACCGAGTAATGGCATGTCTCACATTTTTTGTAGCAATACCACGAATAGCAACGGGCAGAAGTTGTTGCATCAAGATGTGACAATCATGAGACTTCAAGCCAACCAATTTAAGACCACTAGAGACAAGCCTCTTCATATTTGAAGAGTAACCATGTGGAACTTTGATGCCCTGAAGACACCCGCAGAAACTTTGTCTCTCTTTTTTTTGACAAAGTATGACATGCTGGCGGCAAATAAGTCCGCTTACCATCCTCAACAATTGGAGCTAACTTCTCTCGTATACCCATAGCAACGAGGTCGAGACGAGCATTCACACCATCCTTTGTCTTGCCCTGAATGTTGAGAAGCGTCCCGATCACACTATCACACACATTTTTCTCCACATGCATCACATCAATGCAAGTGTCGACATCAAGCTTGCGCCCGGTATGGAAGATCAAAGAATATCGACCTCTTCTTCCATATGTTTTTCTCAACAGCTTTACCTTTCTTTTTGGACTTGCCGAATATAACATCGATGTCCTTTACCCTCTGATAAACCTGCTCTCCAATTAAGGCCGCCGATGCTTCTTCTGTCTCTTGGCATCCATTAAAAGCTTTTTTCATCTTACGATATGGGTGATCACGTCTAAGAAATCTCCGATGCCCAAGGTAAACCGTCTTCTTTCCATGATGCAACTGAGTGTAGCATGTGCCTTCTTCACATATAGGGCATGCTTTATGCCCCTTGACACTGCATCTTACAAGTTATCGTATCTTGGAAAGTCGTTGATGGTGCAAAATAACATGGCACGAAGCTTGAAAGTCTCATGAGAATACCCATCAACTACATCAACACCTTCCACCCACAACGTTTTCAAGTCTTCAATCAAGGGACCTAGATAAACATCTAAGTCATTTCCCGGTTGCTTTGGGCCAGAAATCATCATAGACAACCTCATGTATTTGCGCTTCATGCACAACCAAGGGGGCATGTTGTAAATCACCAACAGAACAGGCCATGAACTATGAATACTACTCATGTTAACATAAGGATTCATTCCATCCGTAGCAAGTCCAAGCCTTAGGTTTCTTGGCTCATCGGCGAAATCCGAAAACATAGTATCGATATTCTTCCATTGAATAGAATCAGCAGGATGATGAACCTTTCCATCACGTTTCCTCTCATCATTATGCCATCTAAGATTCTTCGCATCTTTCGCATTGGCCAACAATCGCTTGAACCTTGGACTTATTGGAAGATACCACAACACCTTTGGCAGGAGGACCCTTTTTCTCACATCATCAACATCATCATCATCATCACCACCCTTCACTTTGTATCGTGATAACCCACATTTGGGGCAATCGTGTTTGTCTTCATGAACACCGGTGTACAATATGCAATCATTGGGGCATGCGTGTATCTTCTTATACTCCATACCCATAGGACACAATACCTTCTTGGCCTCATAGTTACGGTCCAGGGCAATGTGTTGTCCTCCGAAGCAAGTCTTTCAACACTTCAAGCAATTCCGTGAAGCTTTTATCGCTCCAACCATTTCTCGCCTTCACACAAACCAATTTTAGCACCGCCGACAACCGTGTATGAGTAGTACACCCTGGATATAAAGGCTTATCCGCATCACCGCACAACCTATCATACACATGCGCTCGATGAAAAGATTCTTGTCCAATATCACGGATCATGTCCTCTACTCGATCATCCTCCATATCTACGTCAACGTCCTCACTTTGGGAGACACTTGCCGTATTACTACTCAACAACATATCACCATGCCATATCCATCTTTTATAACTCAAGCAAATCCCTTCACAAATCAAATGAGTACGTATATCCTTCACCGTACATTTCCTCGTATTCAAACACTTGACACAAGGACAACAGAACATTCCATTACTATTAGGAACATTCCTTTGAGCAAATTCTATAAATTCTCCCACCCCCTTCAAATACTCAGCACTAGTACGCTTACAAACCATCCAACTACGATCCATAACTAGATAGGTCCTGTAGATATACAAAACATATATATCCAATATAAGGACAATACGGGAGATTGAAAACTATAGTTTTTAAAGATTAATTGCCAAGCACTGGTCATGGCATGGCAGTGATGTCCATCACGGCCGTAACGTGCCAACTGAACAGACCATGCCATCACAGGCAGAACTGATCACGGCCGTGACAGATTAACCAGCAGAGCAACATGCACTCAAAACCAAAAACAGAGACGTACATTCCAAACAACTCAAACTCACGGTTTCAAGTTTCAACTACCGAGACTACAGTTTCAACATACACTCAAAACCAAAAATACAAAAATGTGCCCTAAATACTCACCAGAAATAGGTGCTCGCGTGGTGGTGGGGAGGGGAGCTCGAGTGGTGACCAACGTTCGATGTGGTTACTGAGAGCAGAGGGACAAGGAGAGTTAGTGCGCGGGAAGGGGAAAGAGACATGTACGTCAAGTTATTGCAAAGAATGAATGGAAAGACAGAGTTAGGGTTAATAGTGTACCTCACGGTGGTGGCGAAGAAGCCCTCGCGGTGGTTGCGGTGGAGATGAGCTCGCGATTAGGGTTATGTGCTGGGTGAGAGTGAGAGTGAGGGTTGAGAGTGATTTAGGGTTGAGCGTGATGAAAAGAGAAAAGAGACGTACGTATAGAGCGAAGTGTAGAAGGCGCGCGGGTGTAAACGTTATATAAAACAACATTTAACGTCAGTTGTATTAAACAACTGACGTTACAATTAATTTTTTAACGTCAGTGTTATTAACAAACTGACGTTAAGTATTAATATTTTTTTTAAAAAAAAACACTTTTAACGTCCATTGTTGAATACAACTGACGTTAAAAGTGTTAACGTAACATTCTTCTGTAACAGTCTGTAATACCGCCTCTTCTTTTCCTCTATATTTCTATTCCTTCACAAAATGGCTCTGAGACCTGTGTTAATTGAGTGACAACAGGGCATTTCAGATAGCTAGGGATATAGGATTATTTACGTCAGCTATTTATTTAACTAAAGTAAAAATCACACTTTTAACGTCAATTGTATAAACAACAGACGTTAAAAATAAATATTTTTTTATTTTAAAAACACTTTTAACTTCAGTTTTATTCAACAACTGACGTTAACGGACACTGTGTGACAACAGGGCATTTCGAGATAGGGATATAGGATTATTTACGTCACTGTTTATTTAACTGAAGTAAAAATCACACTTTTAACGTCAATTGTATAAAAACACTGACATTAAAAATGAATATTTTTTATTTTAAAAACACTTTTAACGTCAGTTTTATTCAACAACTGACGTTAAAAGTGTATCTTCCTATTCCTTCGGGCGTTTTCTTTTCTGCACGTTTATAATATATGACTGCCAACTCCCAATGCGCCTTGGAACCTAATGCTCTTAATGATCAATTTAATTTTTTGGCAACTTACGACGCCTAGTAACTTCATCCCCTACTCCTATAAATAGCTTCCTTCCTTCCTTTAATTTTTCTGCTTCACAATATGGCTCTGCCATGGAGATTAACTTCATCACTCTTTCTTCCTATACCTAGATTAAAGGTCTCTGTCTTAATGGTCAAACAACTTCTGAGGTTGTGTAAATCGCATTACATGGGTGATAAGGGTGTGTAAATCGCATTATGTGAATTGCACACACCATCATCCTTCCGGAGAATCGGCGAGCTACGGTTCCAAAACCTCGGCTTTGGAACCAAGTGGCTGTTCCAAGAATATTGTCAAACAGATCGAGTGCACCTTTCACTCGCCACGACTCCAAAGTGATTGTGGATTCGGATGGAGCATCGACTTCAAATGAGGAGAGGGATGCATTCAATGTTGGAGATTCCGAGGACAGGATCGAGAAGAAAATGATGTTGAAGCGAAACTTTTTTATATTTTAGTGCTATCTTGCGGAAATTTTTTATCTTTTAAACATGTAATTGTAACTTATGAATCGCTTCAATGAGATACGATTTGATTATACATATATAACTTGTTTTATGTTAAGTGTTTATTTATTTTAATTTGCACAAGAATTTGTTAATTTACTAATTCAAGCTAATTAATTAAGATTAAAAATAAACTTTAAAAAAAAAAAGATTAGAAATAAACTACACTATATGGAGTGATGATCTGCGTTAAGAGTGACAACAGGGAGATGACAACGAAAGAAAGATAGGAATGAGTTGATTATTTACGCGATTATTTATTTAACTGAAGTAAAAATCACACTTCTAACGTCAGTTTTATAAACAACTGACGTTAAAAGTTTTAATAATTTCTTGCAAAACACTTTTAACGTCAGTTCATTAAACAACTGACGCAAATAGTGATTTAATATTTACAAAACTGCCACCGCCTCACTTTTAACGTCAGTCCTTAAAACAACTGACGTTAACAGTGAATTAATGAAGTCTGATATTTACAAAACTGCCACCGCCCCCTTTTTAACGTCTAGTTTTTGGTTAACTGACGTAAACCTTTACCGTCTAATGTATATTTTCCACTAGTGGATTAATCGTTAGGTGGGGAAATCAAGAAAAGGAAATTTCAAAAGGCTACACAAAATATCAAGCATTGCAAAGCATATCATACCTTCTAAAATACCTTTTTGGGTCTTGATTCATATTTCCACCTTTCTTTCTCTGTTTTTTTTTTGTTTTATTTCTCTCTTTCTTTTTATCATCCCCTTCTCTATATATTTTTCTTTTTCTTCTATTTTTTTTTCTTTTATTTGGAGAAGGGGAGATTTTCAATTCAAGAGAAATATTTTTCTGATTTTCTCATCCCATACTTTTTCAACTACCTTTTTACCCTTTTGTAATACTTTAGAAGGTCCTATCAAGCATCATTCAACAATATATTTCAAGGTACCAAGAAAAGTATTTTATTCTTTTAGGCTCAAAATTGGGCAACTAAGGGGTAGCATTTTGTCATTCAAAGCTCAGAAGGCCGGAAAAATACCTATTGCCTCAATCATTTTCAAAAATGTTTTCAAAAATTTTTAAGCTTCAAAACGGTTTCAGGTCAAGTTCTGGAGAAATGCAATCCAAGAGGAATAACACTCTAACACAAAGAATGGGGTATATTTAGTGAGTACCCCTTTTTGGCTCAAAATCTCACATTTTAGTAGTTCAAAACTCAATGAGAAACACAAATCTACAGAACCATATGCTAATTATCAACTATCACAGATCATCTCAAGCATTTTCATTTGCAGCCTTATCACAAGAATAAAAAATTGGGTTCACAATTCACTATCTCAATTTATTTGGCACCCAGTTCTCATAATCGGATGCAAAATCTAAACAAGGGGGTAATCTAATCATGTGATCATGCAAAATACGCCTATATGAATGCAACATGCAAAAT
This sequence comes from Sophora flavescens, assembly GCA_030762895.1. Taxonomy (NCBI): domain Eukaryota; kingdom Viridiplantae; phylum Streptophyta; class Magnoliopsida; order Fabales; family Fabaceae; genus Sophora; species Sophora flavescens. The sequence goes on from CM061069.1 coordinate 20,537,447, forward strand.
GTAAATGCAAAATACCCCTACCCCAAGCTTAAGAATTTGCATTGTCCCCAATGTAAACAATCAAGTCGGAGAGAGGAGAAAAATGGAACGACTTACTGAGGCGGTAGCGGGTGTTGACTCTCATTCCAGTCAGAAACTTGTTGGGAAATGCATCACGGCCGTGAGCCTCAACACGGGCAAGCCGTGATCAATTCTGATCCATGGGTGTTGGCCGATCACGGCCGTGAACTCCATCACGGCTAGGCCGTGATGCTCTCTGCTCTTTAGGGTTTTCTCATCACGCCCCCAATGTTGATCACGGCTGGGACGTGATCCTTTCTGGTCTTCACGATTAGCTTATCACGGCCATGACCAGTGTCACGGTCTGGGCATGATGGTTGCTGCCTTTGCTCTTTTCCTTGTCTTCTTACTCTCCCTTCCTTCTTTCCCTGAAATCACTTGGCAAATCTCAATTTATTATTTTTCCTCTTGATCTTCTCAAATTATTCAAGAGTTAAAATCAAAAACAAAAACTACTAAGAAAATGAAAATAACTAAAGAGAAGGGTTAAGAAACTTGGGTTGCCTCCCAATAAGCGCTTCTTTAATGTCACCAGCTTGACTTATTGAAAAGCATCCACCTGGATCCCATAGCTTGTGGTATAAGGACCAAGGTGTGCTCAAGATGCAAGATCCTCCACCCGGATCCCATGGTTTATGGAGTGGCAATTGCAGAAGCAATACGACTCTATCCACAAGTCCACCTAACCAGTGTGTGAAAACTCCATTGACCTCTTTAACTACAATACTGAACTCAATTCCTCTCGGGTCAAATGGAATTTTCAAGATGAGGGTTGACAGACAAGTGGAAGGGGCTAGCTTTGCAGCGTTCACACATGCATGTAAGCCAACATATTTGTCCAATGCAGAAAATTCAGATTCCTTAGCAAGCATGGTGAAATCCACTACCACTTCATCTTCATTTTGAACTATCCCCAAAACCAGATTTTACTCAAATTGTGCTTCATCTGACTCTTGTACTAACTGTTTGCAAATTTCCTCAACTTGCGTTTTGAAATTTTGCATGAGAGCTTCGATACAGTCACAATTGGCTCTTGCTTTGGCCTCAGAGGCGGATAGCTCTTGGGAATATTGTTCTAGAGCAGCTTTCAAAGGTGTCTGCTCAGTCCATTCCCATTCCTCAGTTTCCCAAGGATTTGTGAAAGGTACTTCCTCTTATTGTGACTTGTCCACCATCACCACTTCATCTTCAATTTGATCCATTCCCACAACCAGATTTTTCTCAAAGTCTGCTTCATGTGGCTCTATGGGAATCATACATGGTGGTGGAGGTGGTAAACACGAGCAAAAGGTTTCCCAATCCTCCTTGGAGTATATATATATATATAAGCTCGTCAGTCATACAATCAACTCGTGATGGAATATTATGAGATAAAGAAAACTCCATAAAGAATTCTCCCAAATCGAAATCATCTTCCCAACACCAGTTGTCCTCCCAAGTGTGACTTGCGGCTTCCGCATCAGGTGGATAATAATAATTGTCCATGAATTTCGTCCACCTGGAACAACCAAAACTCAAAACAAAAAGATCAAATATATACAGAAAATAAAAAAAATGAAAATCTCTAAATTAGTTGCCTCATTTGTTACTAATGATATTGGCAAAACCAATCCCAGGCAACGGCGCCAAAAACTTGTTGACGAATCTGGGCAAGTATACCCAGTCGTGCAAGTAATATGGTGGTGAGACCGATATCGTTCCCACGAGGATTGGATGTCAATTACCAGTTCACAAGTTCAGCAATTATCTAGACTAAACTATAAATCAAGAGAAATCAAAACATAAAATAAAAGGAATAAAAATCTTTTTGTATTTTTGTAGAGTACTTGGAATGCGAAAAGGATATGTCGGGATCAGATTTCACTAAACCTTAACCTCATGTACTACCAGGACTAGATACCTCCCATTCATGATTCAAATATTAAAATCAACCCACGAAATTACTCAAGCCCCGATTCCTCCGATGGCAAGAGCCTAAATCCACTAATAGACCCTAATTCCTTAGGTGGCCTAGATTAATGAATTTGCATTAAGATTAGGGATTACGCGATTACTAGTAAACCAAACTCCATTCCTAGACGCAATGGTTACTAGGTGATTAATTCCAGTTCTGGTTCTAATACGAATTTTCCAATTTCATACCAAAACACTAATCAAGTCATGGGGGTGCTAGCCACAACAGGCATTAAGCGAAGGAAATCAATCACTAATAGAGAAACATAAACATAGATTAATCAGTCAAGGCAATTACATGAAGTTTAGTTTAGTTACATCTAATCCCAACAAACGGGGATTAGCTACTCATAATTACAGAGAAGGCCAAACCAGAAAAATGGGAGAAGAGGAGAAAAGAAACTCCATGGGAGCTTTCCACCGTCGTCACAACAGCCCCTCTCAGCAGCTCCCTGCTAGGGTTGGAACCCTCTTCGCAGCCTCCAAGTATCTTTTAGGTTAGAAGTCAGTCTGAGAGTCTGTGTCAGAGACCTCAGGATCCTCCAGCCATCAGAATCCCCTTTTCTTCTGTCTTCTGCCCTCATATTTATAGAGAGGCCACGCGTCACGGCCGTGATGTGTTCTGGGGTGGGCACGCTTTCAAATTTGGAGCATCACGGTCGTGAGCCTCATCACGGCTAGGTCTTGATTGCTTCTGCCTGGCCTGTCACGGTCGTGATGGGCATCACGGCTAGGCCGTGACAGCTTCTGACTTTTACCTTCATCTTCTCAGTTTTCTTGATCATGGTCGTGATGGTCATCACAACCAGGCCGTGATGGGCTCTGCTTGACTCATTTTCTTCACTTTTCAAGCTCTATTTCATCCAAGCTCCATCAAGGCTAATTCTGAGCATTTTTCCTTAAATTCCTGCAAAACATCACCAAGAAGCCGCTTCACCCTTTCCAATGGAAAAAATAAATAAAATCAAATAAAGAATGCCTAATCTATATGAAAAATGCATGTAAAAGTGTACAGGAAACATGATGTAAAATCACACTATCACATGCCATTACTCGGTTGTTCTCAATATTCAATGATATATGTAGTAAAGTTGTTGACCCCCATAAGTTGGATGAGTCGGAAGTTGAGGTTGCTACAATCTTGTGCCAATTGGAGATGTATTTTCCTCCTTCCTTTCTCGACATCATGGTTCACTTAATTGTTCAGTTGGTGAGGGAGATTAGATTATGTGGCCCTGTTTTTCTGTGATGGATGTACCCAGTTGAGCGATACATGAAGATCTTGAAAGGTTATGTGAAGAGTCCACATCGTCCTGAAGCATCTATTGTTCAAAGGTACCTTGCAGAAGAAGCTATTGAGTTTTGTTCAGACTACCTTCCTAACACGGATCCTTTAGGGTTTCCTAAGCCTCGTCATGATGATAGAAGATGTCAAGGTAAGGGTACACATGGTGTAACGATTAATAGCAAGGGTCGGGAGGAAGTGCTTCAAGCACATTTGTATGCATTGAACAACATCGATTTTGTTCAACCTTACTTTTGTGAACATAAAAGAAAAGTCAAGTAAGAAAACCCTCGAATGAATGAAAGGTGGTTGTTGAACAAGCATAACAAGACTTTCTTACAATGGTTCAAGGAAGAAATGCTTCAGGATGGTAGTACTACTTCTAACGAAGTAAGATGGCTAGCATGTGGGCCTAGCTTCAATGTCATATGTAGGAGCGGATACGACATCAATAACTTTTCATTTTATACAAAGGAACAAGATAACAAGAGTACCATGCAAAATAGTGGGGTTATGATCGTGACCGAATCAATGCACTTCTCTAGTTCAAAGGACACAAAACCCATTAAAGCACCGATACCTTACTTTGGAGTCATTGAAGAGATTTGGGTGCTCGATTACACTAAGATTACGATGCCGGTTTTTAAATGTATGTGGGTTGATAGTAAAGGTGGTGTACAAACCAACAAATTGGGGTTTACATTGGTAGACCTTTTCAAGTTAGGTCATACAAATGAGCCTTTCATAATGACTTCCCAAGCAAAACAAGTGTCTTACATCACTGATCCTTCTAACAAAAGGTTGTCTGTGGTTCTCCAAGGAAAAAACATGCATAATGGTAGTGATGAAAATCAAGATTCAACTCTTGATATTCTCGAGACTCCTTCTTTTTCAACAAATATGCCTACTATCATTGAGGAAACACAGGTGGACGATGTACATGCCACTCGTGATGATCATCACGAAGGGATATTGATATAGGTAATTTAAACTTGATTATAGTGTGAGTTTTGTTCTTTTATGGCTAATGTCTTATTTATCCATGTTATTTTATATTTTTTTATCCACATTAAGTCTAATGTCTTATTTATCCATGTTCAGTCGGATGACCCACATGCACGGGAGGACACTGTGAGACCTACGCAGGACACGGTGGGGCCTACGCCTGTTGTTAGTGTAAGTTTACATGTTTTACACTATCTTTATTCTTTATTTTTAATGTAAGTTTACGTTCTTTATATATTCTTTATTTATCCTTGTTATACATAACCCTCTAATTTAATATATTTTTGTCCAAACAGGCATCACAGTCTAGGAAAAAACCGGGTAGAGCAGTCACTATGCTGAAGAAGTTAGAAAAGGCTAGGCTCGGTGGCCAGAAGCTTGAGGTGCCCTTTGATGCTCGACTAAAGCCCCAAGGACCCCGTTCTAAACAATTTACTACTTGGGTGTCTAAGGAAACCAAGCAGCACGTTAGCATCCTATATAAGGATTGATAAGACGTTCCACAGAACGTTAAGGATCAGATTTGGGAGGCTATCACGATATTTTACTTTTACATTCTTTCGATGTGCATTATTAAATAATTATTCAAGTTCTAATTCATCCTGTTTGTTATGTATTTGATGTGTAGATGGCTTGGACCGTGCCGAATACAGAGCGTCATCGGGCGAAATGGCTCTCATTGGCGGCAAGGGGCTGGAGTGGGTTCAAGCATGATCTTACTAGGTTCTATGTATATGGGGATAAGGACCGCAAAAAGATTTTCATAAATTACCCGTATAATGATAGCGAGATGTGGGATTCTTTTGTTAGGAGTCGACATCAGGAATCATTTCAGGTTATTTAATGAAGTTAATTTATTTATGCATTTTAGAGATCATTTAAGTAAAGAAATTAAATGTATTTAACTCAATTTATTATGTGTTGTTGTTTAAACAGGCTGAGAGGGAAAGAGGTAAGCAGAATCATGCTAAGAACGTCCACACCCACGCCTTGTCTCAGGGTGGGTATGCCACTAGGATTAACGAGATGATGGCGGAGAAGCTGAGGGAGAAGCAGGAGGAGCTGAATACGAGGATAGCATCTAGAGAGATGCCTGAGGGCACACCTGTTGATCCTCCGTCTCCTATCCCGTGCAAGGATGTTTGGTTTGCCGGCCGGATGACAAAAAAAGGTGATTTTAAAGCTGAAGCTACTCGCGATGTGGCAGATAAGATTGTAAGTAACTAACTAACTGCATTTCTAGTTGATATTTGTATATATTGATATTTTTAACACCTTTTTCTTGCATGTTTTTTCATGTATTGATTGTAGGTGGAGCTTAACAAAAAATGCTCCCAAGACTCATTCATCCCTTCTGGATGCCGGGATATATTGATCATTGCTCTAGGCAAACACGACCACCCTGGTCGGGTGATCGGTCTTCTAGGGATGGTGGGCATCAAAGAATTTTATGGCAAATATGATTCATGCAGGCGGGTCGATGAGGATGCACTTAAAGAATCCATTACACAACAGCTCATTTTCGAACGGGCCATTACAGACCAGCTGATGAGACGCTTCTTAACCAACCCATCCTTCAAGCAGATGCTTGTTAAGGAGCTTTCCTCCATGGGTTCCCAGGACACCGTGAGAGCCTCCAAACCTTCACATGTGAGCACAAAAGAGAGCTATCATAGGACACATGTGGAGGTGGATGACTTGGCAGAGAGGGAGAGAGAGTTGGAGGTCAAACGTCGTGAGTTTGAGTTGGAGGTGAAACGATGGGAGTTTGAGCTGGCGCAGCAGGAGCTAGAGTTGGCCCGGAAGGTATATTCATAATTAATGATCAAATTTATCAATTAATTACTTATGTTTTATTTATTCTCAACTCCTTATATACTTTATTTAATATTGAAGGCAAAGGCGAGTTCGCTGTCTCTCATCACTCGTTTGTTCTCGATTGGTGAGGATTATGCGTCCGTGCTTTTTGAATGCCCGTTGGAGCACGATGGATGTCTGACACGCCTAATTGTCCCGCACGAGCTTGGTTTTGTATTCAGTGGTGATGATATTGGGTTTTTTTTTTTGCAAAGATGGCGAGCAACTATGCACCACGGTTGTGAGTCTTTGGTCCACGTAAGTATGCTTTAATTTTATAATTAATTCAATTTATATTTTTTATTTCAATTTTATGATTTATTGATACCTCAATATATTATGAAATTAACATCCACTTATTTCATATCGTAGGTATCTCCATCGACTTCAACTTGAGAGGGGCTCCAACCTATACGACTTCTTAGAGTCCTACTCCATTCGGCCTACTTTCTTTGCCAATCACAAAGAAGTCACTCCATACTTAACGAGATTACTGGGAGGTGATGATCGAAAAGAGCTATATCTGGCACCGTACATATTGAATGGAAATTGGCAATTGCTCATAATTCATCCTGCCAGGCACACTGTCATCTTTCTATGCTCTCTCCACTGGGACCCGCCACGGGAGGTGGTGGAACCTATCAATAGGTGAGTAATTAATTTTCTATTTAATTTAAGTTTTAACATTTACTTTTATTTTATTACACACATGATGAATTGGTTAATTGACATGAATATTCTGTTTATGATAGTGCGTTGAAGGCTTGTAGTTTAAGTTTGTACCAACGGAGGAGTAGGACTACTAAGTCTAAAGGAAATCTTGAATGGATTATCCTCAAGGTTGATAGTTTGTTAAATAGTAATTAATATTATAATTACTAACTACTAATGTAGAAATATATATGTTTATTTAACTCGACATTAAATTTCATTTCTTTTCTTTGTCTCGATTTCAAATGACGGTTTGTTGTGTGGCTATTATGTGATGCATCATATACTGAACATAGTCTTCACATCTATTACAGAGGGATGGAAAAAGGTAATACTTAATTAAACAACTTATTTAATTATATATTTTATTTTTCATTTTTATTGCGTTAATGTTACCGTGAATTATTTGAACGTGTGCAGGCTTTTAGTGACCAATCTGCTCTTGACAAAAAAGAGTTTAAAGACTTGAGGATGCGGTTTGCAGAATTTTTCTTTAAGTATGCTAAAGAAAAAGGAATGACAAATACACCTCCTGAGTAATTAGAAGATGTGTATTTAATAATTAGAAACTTATAGATGTGTATTAATTACATTTAAAATACTTGGAAATTTTTAGTTAACTTTTTTCTATCAATGGGTTTTGGTTTTTTATCCCCCACATTGGTTCTTTGTATTTATTTTCTTTTTTTAATAAAATTTAAGGGTATGCTTTTTCCTTAATGATGTTTTTATCCCTAAGGAGGGTTTTACATCATATGGTTTTAATGAGGCCATTTTTTGCTAAATTTGAGTGTATGTGCAAATTCGGTAATATGCGTATTCTGTATATTCTGGACTGTGTTAATTTACTGAATGCAGGAAATAGCTGGGGGAGTGGATATTGTAACAGAATTTAAATAAAAACAACAACATTAACGTCAGTTGTTTAAGACAACTGATGTTATAAGTAATTTTACAAAAAAAGCATTACTTATAACGTCAGTTTTCTAGACAACAGATGTTATAAGTAACACTTTTAACGGCAGTTAAAATAAATAACTGATGTTAACAGTGTACTTTTAACGTCAGTTATTTAATCAACTGACGTTAAAAGTTAAACTTTTTACGTCTGCTTAAATAACGTCAGGTTTTTTTCAGACGTTAAAAAGGAATTTCAACTGGCGTGAAAAGCACTTCCTGCACTAGTGCATGTACAGGAACTTATGGTAGGTAGAGGCAGAAACCATCAGGCAATCACTGACGCATTGGCACTCCTTGCCAATGCGATAGGGCAAGTTCAGAACAACAACAACGGATGACTGACTGAGTTTCATGGTCTCGACAAGTTCCAGCGGAATAATCTGCCATCTTTCATAGGAGCTTATGATCCCGAGGGTGCTCTGTTATGGATGAGGGAGATATAGAAGATCTTCCAAGCCAGGGATTGCAATGATCAATAGCGGGTTATCTTCGCCACGTTTATGCTCACTAAGGAGGCTAAGCACTGGTGGGACAACTGCCGTCAGAGGATGGTGGCTAAGGGCACGGCGGTTACGTGGGCTGTTTTCGGAGATAGATTCTTAGAGAAGTATTTTCCTGCAGATGTCCGTGACAAGAAAGAGATGGAATTCTTGGCGCTTAAGCAGGGAAATATGTCAGTGGGAGAGTATACGGCAAAGTTCGAGGAGCTGGCTAGGTATTACACACCATGTCAGGTTATGGTTGATGATCGTTCAAAGTGTGTCAAGTTTGAAGATGGCCTTCGTTCGGAGATCAAGCAGGCAATCAGTTACCAGGAACTCAGAGTCTTCCCGACCTTGGTGAACAAGAGTAGGATCTTTGAGTACCTACAAGTCCAGAGTGACCACTTTCAGGAATTCAGATAGCCATGGAAGCTAGAAGACCGAGCGGAAGGACAAGGGCAAGCAGTGTTACGCTCCAGCCGGCAGGGATTGCAAACAGAGTGGCAGGAAGCAACAATTTTCTTATGATAGGTCCAGGGGTAGGAACTCTAATGCCCCTAGGCCCATGAAGTGCGGCAAGTGCGGCACACCATATCACTTCACTATCTAGTGCAAGGAATCGAACATCATCTGCTTTTGGTGTGGCAAGTATGGCTGCATCAGTCGGGATTGTGGAGGAGCGAAGTTAGAACCTCCAAGTACTAGCAAGAGTCAGCAGTCTCAGGCTAATCGACTAAAGACCACTTGGAGAGCCTTTACTCTTAGTGGAGCTGAGGCCTCCGAGTCTGATGACTTGATTCAAGGTATGTGCTTAATTGATGGGACTCCTTTAACTGTATTGTATGACTCGGGGTGCTACACACTCGTTTATATCGCATGATAAGGTCAAGAGTTTAGATTTACCTGTTACCTTTCTCGAATATTATTTGATTGTTTCCACACCTACAAACAAGCATGTCCTCCCTTCTGATGCATGCAAGAACTGTCATATTACCATTGATGGTAGAATCTTTACTGTTGACCTTGTATGCTTACCTTTAAAACAACTTGATATTATTCTTGGCATGGACTGGTTATCTTCCAACCACATCCTTCTGAATTGCTTTGATAAAACCATAGTTTTTGGAACTCCTGTGGAGTCTAAGAATCCAACCTTTCTCTCTGCCAACCAAGTTAAGGCTTCGATGAAATATCAGGCCCAAGTGTACTTGATGTTATCTTCCCTGGAAGTAGACAACCCTCCTAATGTCGGAAGTGTGCCTATTGTGCGGGAATTTCCTAAAGTATTCCCGGGGGATGTTTATAACTTGCTCCATGAGAGAGATGTTGAGTTCACCATAGATTTAGTGCCTGGCATTGGGCCAATATCCATAGCGCTATATAGAATGCCTCCTATAGAGCTAGCTGAGTTGAAGAAGCAGATAGAGGATTTGATCCAGAAGCAGTTTATTAGGCCTAGCGTATCCCCATGGGGAGCGCCAGTGTTGCTAGTAAAGAAGGATGGCAGTATGAGGTTGTGTGTCGACTATCGACAGCTAAGCAAGGTGCCATTAAGAATCGGTATCCCCTCCGTAGGATTGATGATCTAATGGACCAGTTGATAGGCGCTTGCATCTTCTTGAAGATAGATTTGAGGTCAGGGTACCATTAGATTCAGGTTAAGTCAGAAGACATCCCGAAGACAACGTTTAGGACTCATTATGGTCACTATGAGTACTTGGTTATGCCCTTTGGTGTGACCAATGCTCCTGCTGTGTTCATGAACTACATGAACGAGACTTTTCACCATTACTTGGATAAGTTTGTGGTGGTTTTCATAGGTTACATCTTAGTGTACTCCAAGACCAAGGAGGAACATGAGGAACACCTGAGGATTGTCTTGCAAACCCTTAAGGAAAAGCAGTTGTATGCTAAGTTGTCTAAGTGTGAGTTATGGCTAGAAGAGGTGAGTTTCTTAGGACATGTCATCTCTAAAGATGGCATAGCCGTGAACCCGACTAAGGTTGCGACGATACTCCAGTCGGAAGCGCCAAAGTCAGTGACCGAGATTAGGAGTTTCTTGGGTTTAGCATGGTACTATAGTAGCTTCATAGAAGGTTTCTCTAAGATAGCTTTACCCTTAACCCGTCTCACCAAGAAAGGACAGTTGTTTGTGTGGGACTCTATGTGTGAAGAGAGTTACCAAACCTTGAAGGATAGGACTTGCCCTTTGGTGTGACCAATGTTTCTGCTGTGATCATGGACTACATGAACAAGACTTTTCACCATTACATGGATAAATTTGTGGTGGTTTTCATATATGACATCTTAGTGTACTCTAAGACCAAGGAGGAACACCTGAGGATTATCTTACAAACCCTTAAGGAAAAGCAGTTGTATGCTAAGTTGTCTAAGTGTGAGTTATGGCTAGAAGAGGTGAGTTTCTTAGGACATGTCATCTCTAAAGATGGCATAGCCGTGGGCCCGACTAAGGTTGAGACGACGCTTCAGTGGGAAGCGCCAAAGTCAGCGATCGAGATTAGGAGTTTCTTGGGTTTAGCATGGTACTATAGGAGGTTCATAGAAGATTTCTCTAAGATAGCTTTACCCTTAACCCGTTTCACCAAGAAAGGACAGTTGTTTGTGTGGGACTCTAAGTGTGAAGAGAGTTTCCAAACCTTGAAGGATAGGTTAACATCAGAACCAATGTTAGTTTTGCCAGATCCTAGTGAACCTTTCGTAGTTTACTGCGATGCTTCTAAGCAAGGTTTAGGTAGTGCGTTGATGCAGAATGGTAAGGTAGTAGCTTATGCTTCTAGGCATTTGAAAACCCATGAGAAGAACTACCCTACCCATGACCTAGAATTAGACGTTGTGGGGTTTGCCTTAAAGATTTGGAGGCATTACCTTTATGGAGCGATGTTTGAGGTCTTTAGTGATCATAAGAGTTTGAAGTACCTCTTTGATCAGAAGGAGTTGAATATGAGGCAACATAGGTGGATGGAGTTTTTAAAGGATTATCAGTTTGATAAACCTACCACCCAGGAAAGGCCAATGTAGTGGCAGACGTCTTAAGTAGGAAAACCTTGCATGTCTCCTCTTTGATGGTTAGGGAGATGTATCTGATTGAGGAGTTTAGAGACCTGAGTTTAGCTTGGGAAGTGATGAGTGTGATTACACCTCATATTTCTTTATCATATTGCATGCATTTTCATGTAGTTTAGGCATATTTAATTTTATTTTTGTTAGTTTTTACTTTGGAACCGGTAAGGCAGTTTTGTGGTGTTTGTGTGTAGGAATTGAGGATTAAAATGTTCCATATCAACCATGATAGAGCTTGCACGAAGATGGAGCTTGAAAAGTAAGAAAAATAAGCCAAACAGAGCCCATCACGGCCTAGCCATGACAGCCATCACGGCCATGATCGAGCAAGGCTAAAAAGAAAAGTACACAAAAGTCAGAACCTGTCATGGCCAGGCCATGATGGCCATCACGGCCGTGACAGGTCATCAGTACCAAGGTTTCCAAGACAGAATCTGTCACGGCCTAGCCGTGACAGCCATCACGGCCGTGACGCGCAATATCTGGAATTTTAAAAGCTAATTTGATCTAATTTTGTAATTGCTTGGGATGCAAGTTACCCTACCTTATAAATAGGACCTAGAGGCTCGAAAATAGGATCACTTTTTGGGCTGCTACCATAGGAAAAATTAGGATTTATCTTATTCTTCTTCTTCTTTTTCTCTTCTCTTAGATTTTCTTTTATTCTTTTGTTAATCAAGCTTGCTATGAACATGGCAATGCTTGAGTAGTAGTATTATTTCTAGGAATTAGGGCTATGACCAAGATTTGTTTATGGTGACGAATTGACGTTTGGTCTCTTGTTAATTTCAATTTTGCTTTCGATTTGATTCATATTGCTTTAATTACTCGTAAATTCGGTGGCCACTTATTTGCTTGTCGTAGATACTCTAAGAAGGAACCTAGCGGTGAACTTAGGTATCGGATCTATAGGGATCAAACTTAGGACTTAAATCACGAGAGTTAGAAGCGGTCCTTCGAGGGCTCACGAATTGTCACAGAACTTAAAGGGTTCAATTTAAATTCAATTACCACGAGAGTAGGGGTTGGTTCAATTGGGCACGGTTTTTGTAACCCGAGAGGGAGCATTAACTTATTAAGGATAAAGTCACCTTCAAAGCAATTTTGATAATTAACAAGGGGTAGTCAATTTGGTAACATGAACAATCTTGTTGGTAACCCAATTCCTAGGAATCTCTTTTGATTTGAAAAACCCCTAATTGATTTACTTTCCTATTTTAATTGATTGCGTTCTTAAGTATCTGATTTTCTAGTTAATTCTTATTACAAAAATCAAATCTTTTCCAAATCCTTTTTTATATAGTCCAGTTTAATTGATTTAATAATCAATTGTTATTTTAGATCACGGTCTTTGTGGGATCGATCTTTTTATTACTTGACGACGAATCCGGTACACTTGCCGTAGTCCCATCAAGTTTAGGGTTTAGGGTTTAGGGTTTCTGGAGACTGTGTTTTCTTGAATTTCAATTTAATTTTAAAATTCATTTTTCTGGATATTTTTTTATTATTTAATTCTTTCTTTTTTTGTTTTTCCTAGTGTATCTACCTCTCTCTTAGCAGGAATTTTTCTCTCTTATGCGAAGATCCCAAAGTCTTGGAAATCTTGTTGAATTTGACCCCGAGATCGAAAGGACCTTTCGTAGACGTGGGAGACTACAAAGACAAGGAGAGAGAGAGAGGTTGATTCCCATTCCACTCATGGCGAATCTACCGGATACCAAATTATTGAAGGACTACGCAACCCCAAATGCTAGGGGTTTGCGAACTGGGATTGCTACGCTAGAAATCAAGGCAGAGAACTACACTATACCTCCTATGATAATTGGCATGATTAGGCAACATCAATTTGGAGGATTACCCTCGGAGGACCCGACTGATCATGTGGAGACATTCTTGGAGTTCACCGATGCAAAAAGAATTCATGGTGCCCCGATTGATGCTATTCGCTTGAGGTTATTCCCCTCCTCTCTTACTGGAAAGGCAAAAGCTTGGTTGAAGAAAGTGCCCTCTAATACCTTGCCAACTTGGGACCAACTGGAGCAGGCAGTCTTGGAGAAATTCTTCCCTCCATCCAAGACAGCTTACCTATGAACTCAGATCACCGGCTTCTTCCAAAACGACGGAGAATGCTTATCCGAAGCTTAGGATCGTTACAAAGGATTACTGGAGTCTTGCCCACATCATGGGCTCGAGAGGTGGTTGTTAGTGCATACCTTCTACGACGGATTGGATTACTCTTTGAAGGTGTCACTTGACTCCACAGCTGGAGGAGCCTTTATGAATAGACCTCTGACTGAAGCATTCAATATCATTGAAAACGTGGCCACCAACTATCACCAATGGGGTTCGGAAAGAGATAATAACCCGAAAAAGATTTCGGGGGGTAAGTTTGAAATGAATAGCACTGATCTAATTATGTCTAAAATTGACTCATTGAATAAACGCTTTGATAAGCTTGAAAAGGCTAATGTGAGTTCAATAGGTGCTACTAATGTTGTTTGTGAGATTTGTGGAATGCAGGGACATGACATAATGGAGTGCCCACATGGTATTGCTCCTGGATCCGGTGCTTTAGGGGAACACGTGAACTCTCGTCACAACTTCTATGACACGAACCCGAAGTTGCCAAACTATGTTCCCCTAAATTCTTACAATCAAGGAAGGAAGAATAGCCTTTATCTCTCCTATGGGAACTACAACACGTTGAACCACGAATTCCAGGAAGGCCAAGGTAATAGGAAACCCACATCGGGGTATCCTCAGGTACAAAAGTCTAAACTTGAGTCTCTTTTGGAAAAATTTGTGGAAACTCAAACAAAGCAAAATGAAGAGTTTAGGCAATAAGGTAGGGCAATCAATGAGGCAATAAAAGATTTAACATCTAAGGTAGATAACTTAGTCATCCATAATAAGATGTTAGAAACTCATATTGCCCAACAAGCTAGTACATATTCTAGAACTAAGGGTACGTTTCCAGGACAACCCGGAGTTAATCCCAATGAGCATTGTAATGCTATATACTTAAGGGATGATAAGCTTGGGGTAATTGAAAAGGATGTGGAATGTGAGGAGGACATGAGTGAACATGAAGAGATAGAGACAAAGTATGTCCTTCCACCACCTTACCAACCCCCAATACCTTTCCCACAAAGGTTGGTCAAGAAAACACAAGTAGAAAAAGAAACTAAGAGCTTAATTGAGGAGCGTGATGTCGTGATAGAAACTAATATGCCTCATAAACTAAAAGATCCAGGAAGTTTCACTATAGCTTGCTCAATTGGAGAATTAAAAATAGACCAAGCCTTATGTGACTTAGGGGCTAGTGCAAGTTTGATGCCGCTTTCTATCTTTGAGAGGTTAGGAACCAAGGAATTGAGTCCATCCAAGTCCTCTTTACAATTTGCGAATGGATCAACTAAAACTCATCTAGGCATACTAGAGAATATTCCCATAAAGGTAGGGAAATTTTTCATTCCTACCGATTTCATGGTGTTGGACATGAACGAGAATTCTAAATTCCCTATCATTCTTGGAAGGCCATTCTTGGCCACAGCTGGAGCGATAATAGATGTAAAAAATGGTAAGCTCTCCTTGAATGTAGAGGAAGGTAGGGTGGATTTTGATTTGACTAACTCATATAACAGCCCTCCTTTTGAGAGTCATGTGTGCAGGATTGAGATAATGCCCCCAAAGGTGAAGGAAGAGCTTAACATGGAAGCAACTCCCAAACTTTGCATGACAAATGATGTACCAAATAAAGATGAACCAGGAGTTGCTCAACATGTGGAGTTAAAACTTCCCTCGGAAGGAAGTAAGGCCATGAAACTCAGAGTGAAAAGAGCAAAGAGAAAGAGCAATTGGCCATACGAACAAAATAGGCTCTTTGAAGGACTTCCATGGAAGAGAGGTGTTCTTGCACATCCAAGCCCAGCTGATCCCGGTTGATCCAAGGGAGTATGGTCAAGCTTAAGACTGTAAATAAGCGCTTCTTGGGAGGCAACCCAATTATTCTTTCCCATTTCAATTTATTTTTGAATTTTGTCTTTGAATTATTTGAGAAGATTAAGAGAAGAAATATCACTAATTGATGGTTTTACCAAGTATTTGCAGGTTATGAAGGCGGGAAGAGCAAAAATGGCATGGAAAAATAAAGTCAGAATTGATCATGCCCAGGCCATGATGGGGGTCACGGCTGTGATTAGCCAATAGCTGAAGATCAGTAAGGATCACGGCCCAGTCGTGACAGCCCTCATGGGCGTGATGAGGAGGACCCAGAAGATCAGAATGTATCACAGCCTAGCCGTGGTAGAAGTCACGACCGTGAGAGGCCAGCTCCTATAGACTCGAATTTATCACGTCCTAGCCATGATGAACGTCACGGCCGTGACACGTTTTCCAGCAGCTCTATGACTGGCATGCGAGCTAGCACCCTCTATCACCTCGGTGAGTTGTTCCATTTTTATCCTCTCTCCGACTTGATTATTTACATTGGGGACAATGTAAGTTTTTAAGATTGGGGTAGGGGTATTTTTACATTTTTTTGAATTTTTGCATTTTGCATGTTGCATTCATATAGGCATAATTTTGCATAATCACATGATTAGATTGCCCCTTGCTTAGAGTCTGCATCCAATTGTGAGAACCTTGCACCAAATGAATTGAGACAGTGATATTTTTAAACCCAATTTTTGTATTCTTGTGATAGGCTAAAAATAAAAATGTTTGAGATGATCTTCTGATAGTTGATAATTAGCATGTGGTTCCCTAGATTTATGTTTCTCATTGATTTTAACCTACTAAATGTGAGATTTTTTGAGCCAAAAAGGGGTACTCACGAAATCTACCCTATTCTTTGTGATTGAGTGTTTTATTCCTCTTGGATTGTATTCTCTAGAACTTGACTTGAAACCATTTTGAAACTTGAAATTTTTATAAAACATATTTGAAAATGATTGAGGAACTAGGTATTTTTCCGGCCTTCTGAGCTTTGACTGATTAAATGCTACCCCTTAGTTGCCCAGTTTTGAGCCTAAAAGAATAAAATAATTTTCTTGGTACCTTGATTTATTTTGATGAATGATGCTTGGTATGACACCTTTTAAAGTATTGCAAAAAGGTTGTTTGAAAAATAAAATTGTGGGATGAAAAAAAAAGGTTAGAAAAATATTTCTCTTAAGTTGGAAATCTCCCCCTCTCCAAATAAAAAAAAATAAAAAAACAAAAAAATGGAGAAGGGGATGAGAAAAAGAAAGTGAAAAATAAAATTAAAAAAAATGGAAGAAAGAAAGAAAGGTGGAAGAGTGAACTAAAGCTCAAAAAGGTATTTTAGAAGGTTGTCATGCTTTGCATTGTTTGATATTTTGTTTAGCCTTCTTGAATTCTCCTTTTCTTGAATTCCCCACCTAACAATTAATCCCATGGCCCCATTACAACCAAAATAAAAGACCTCTTGATTCTTATGTGTTTTCATTAATAAAGTAGATATTTGGTTAATAGTCAAGCTTATGGTAGAATTCCTTCCTTGAGAAAATTGAGTGAATTGTCAAATGTCCCTAAACACTTGAGTGAGGTGAGAAGAGTGCCCAAATTAGTGAGAGGTATGAATTTAGGGAACCTAAGCTTCTAATTGGACTTGAAATTGATTGTCTCATGGGTACTTATTTGGATGTTCCTATTACTTGGATTTATTACTCGGGTTCTTGGTTCACTGTCCACGCTCTGATTATTTATCTTGTCTGGCCTTGGTTATTGCTTGAGGACAAGCAAAATCTTAAGCTTGGGGTAGTTTGATGAGTGTGATTACACCTCATATTTCTTTATCATATTGCATGCATTTTCATGTAGTTTAGGCATATTTAATTTGATTTTTGTTAGTTTTTACTTTGGAACAGGTAAGGCGGTTTTGTGGTGTTTGTGTGCAGGAATTGAGGATTAAAATGTTCAAGATCAACCATGATGGAGCTTGCATGAAGATGGAGCTTGAAAAGTAAGAAAAATGAGCCAAACAGATCCCATCACGGCCTACCCGTGACAACCATCATGGCCATGATCGAGCAAGGCTGAAAAGAAAAGTACACACAAGTCAGAACCTGTCATGGCCAGGTCGTGATGGCCATCACGGCCAGGCCGTGATCTCCATCACGGTCGTGACAGGCCATCAGTACCAAGTTTTCCAAGACAGAATCTGTCACGGCCGTGACGCGCAATATCTGGAATTTTAAAAGCTAATTTGATCTGATTTTGTAATTGCTTGGGATGCAAGTTACCCTACCTTATAAATAGGACCTAGAGGCTCGAAAATAGGATCACTTTTTGGGCTGTTACCTTAGGCAAAATTAGGATTTATCTTCTTCTTCTTCTTCTTCTTCTTCTTCTTCTTCTTCTTCTTCTTCTCTTCTCATAGGTTTTCTTTTATGCTTTTGTTAATTAAGCTTGCTATGAACATGGCACTGCTTAAGTAGTAGTCTTATTTCTAGGAATTGGGGCTATGCCCAAGATTTGTTTATGGTGACGAATTGACGTTTGGTCTCTTGTTAATTTCAATTTTGCTTTCGATTTGATTCATATTGCTTTAATTACTCGTAAATTCGGTGGCCACTTATTTTCTTGTCGTGGATACTCTAAGGAGGAACCTAGCGATGAACTTAGGTATCGGATCTATAGGGATCAAACTTAGGACTTAAATCACGAGAGTTAGAAGCGGTCCTTCGAGGGCTCACGAATTGTCACAGAACTTAAAGGGTTCAATTTAAATTCAATTACCACGAGAGTAGGGGTTGACTTAATTGGGCACGGTTTTTGTAACCAGAGAGGGAGCATTAACTTATTAAGGATAAATTCGCCTTCAAAGCAATTTTGATAATTAACAAGGGGTAGTCAATTTGGTAACATGAACAATCTTGTTGGTAACCCAATTCCTAGGAATCTCTTTTGATTTGAAAAACCCCTAATTGATTTACTTTCCTATTTTAATTGATTGTGTTCTTAAATATATGATTTTCTAGTTAATTCTTATTATAAAAATTAAATCTTTTCCAAATCCTTTTTTATCTAGTCCAGTTTAATTGATTTAATAATCAATTGTTATTTGAGATCACGGTCTCTGTGGGATCGATCTTTTTATTACTTGACGAAGAATCCGGTACACTTGCCGGAGTCCCATCAGGAAGTTACCCCTAAGAGCATTAAGCTTGGAACCTTGAAGGTTTCCAACAGTTTGATGGACCAGATTAGAGAGGGTCAAAAGATAGACCTGTTTCTCTTAGACCAGAGAGAGTTGCTTGCTCCGGATAGAAACCTTAGTTTTAAGGAAGGAAGTGATGGAGTCTTGAGGTTCAAAGATAGAGTCTGTATACCAGACGTCCCGGAGCTTAGAAAGTTGATCCTTGAGGAAGGACATAGGAGTGGTTTGAGTGTGCACCCAGGTGCCACCAAGATGTATCAGGATCTTAAGCGCATGTTTTGGTGGCCTAGGATGAAAAAAGATGTGGCTGAGTTTGTGTACGCTTGTTTAGTTTCCCAAAAGGATAAGACAGAACACCAGAAGCCATCAGGAAAGTTGCAACCTTTGAGTGTCCCGGAATGGAAATGGGACAATATCTCCCTGGATTTTGTTCCTGGACTCCCTTGGACTCCAGCTAGTTTTGAGGCGATATGGGTTGTGGTGGATAAATTGACTAAGTCTACCCATTTCATCCCTATGAACATGGAGTATCCCTTAGAAAAATTGACCAGTTTGTACATCAAAGAGATAGTTAGGTTACATGGTGTACCCTCTAGCATAGTGTGAGATATAGACCCGATGTTTACTTCTAGGTTTTGGAATAGTTTGCATGAGGCGTTAGGTACCAAGCTTAGACTTAGTTCACGTATCACCCTCAGAATGATGGTCAATATGAGAGAACCATCCAGTCCTTAGAGGACTTGTTGAGTGCGTGTGTGCTAGAACAGTCTGGTAGTTGGGACTAGTTTTTTTCTCTGATAGAGTTCACATACCACAATAGTTTCCATTCCAGTATTGGGATGGCACCCTATGAAGCTCTTTACGAGAGGAGATGTAGGACACCCTTCTGTTGGAATGAACCTAGTGATAATGTAGTGTTAGGACCTGAGATAGTACAAGAAACCACAAAAAGTGAGGATGATTCAGGAAAAGATGAAAGTGGCACAGAGTAGGCAAAAGAGCTACCATGATAAAAGGAGGAAGGTGACCATGTGTTCTTGAGAGTTACCCAGACAACTAGGGTTGGTAGAGTGATGAAAGCGATGAAGTTTACTCATAGATTCATTGGCCCTTACCAAATTCTAAAAAGGGTCGGCGAAGTCGCCTACCAAATAGCTTTACCACCATTCTTGTCCAACCATCATAGTGTCTTTCATGTGTCTCAACTCAGAAAGTATATTCATGAACCTAGCCACGTGATAGTACCCGATACCATATAGTCAAAAGATAACTTGACTTTTAAGGTATTACCCCTTCGAGTCGAGGATAGGAGGGTGAAGCAGCTAAGAGTCAAGGAGATTCTGGTACGATTTTAGCAACTATACCTAGTCGCAAACAAGTAATACGGTGGTGAGACCGGATATTGTTCTCAGGGATCGTGGACTAGTACCACTTCGCAAATTGGACTACTATATAGGCGATCGTGTTTGGATGGAAGGTAGCTCTAACATGTAACGAAACAAAAAAGAATAAAATGTTTTTGTTCTTTTGGGAATTTTAACAAACACTTAACAAGCAAACAGAGATGTGATAACAGATGGATGAAATTGCTAGGGTTAGACTATACTAATCCTCCCTTGATTTCACTGAAATGGTAAATAACACAATTCCTAATTCAATTATGACAATCAAATCTTCTCAAATACTCAAACCCTAATATCTTAGGTGGAATGAACCTAAAATCCCAAATTAAACCCTAATGTCTTAGGTGGATTAACATGAGAATTTGCATTAAGAGTCAAGATTCATAAGATTGCAAGCACCCCAAGACCTATGTCTAGGTTCATGAACTACTTGGCATTTGATTCATGATCATGCCTTAACACCAATCTTTCAGTTGTCTATCAAAGCAACAATTCATTCCTAAGACGATCAGACCAAGGAAAGCATTAAGTACGGAATCAAATACTCATAAAGAAATAGGAATTTGTATTACAATCAAATCATGAGACAATCAAGTTCAGATAAGTCATCATCTAACCCCCAACAAAAGGGGTTTAGCTACACATAATCATATAACAAACCAAAAGAAAAGGAATAGAGATGAAGGAAGGAATGAACTCCAAGGGAGGATCCACAACAGGCACAGCAGCCAGAGAGTGTGTTGTAGGGTTCAGGATCCCTTTCTATTCTGCCCAGATTCGTATTTATAACTTAGGTGTGCGTCACTGTCGTGACGTGTTCTGCCAAGGCGCTCTTTCAAATTCTGGAGCATCACGGCCGTGATGCTCATCACGGCTAGGCCGTGATCGCTTCTGGCTTCACCCATTGGTCTGTCACGGCCGTGATAGCCATCACAGCTAGGCCGTGACCAATTCTGACTTTGGAGGTCTGGTACAGCTGGCAGGTCACGGCCGTGATAGCCATCACGGCTAGGTCGTGACATCTTCTGACTTTTGGCTTCTTTCTCTTCAGTTATTGCTCCATCACGGCCGTGATGGGCTCTGCTTGGCTCATTTTCTTCTCTTTTCAAGCTCAATCTTCATCCAAGCTTCATCATGGATAAATCTTGGGCATTTAATCATAAATTCCTGCAAAACAACACACAAAACCACCTTATCTGTTCCAAAGGAAAAACTAACCAAAATCAAACTAAAATGGCCTAACTATATGAAAATGCATGTAGAAATGTACATGGAAAATGAGGTGAAATCACACTCGTCAAATCACCCCAAGCTTAAGACTTTGCTTGTCCTCAAGCAAAAACCAAGGCCAGAAGATAATCTAACAGAGCAGATATAGTGAACTAAGAACCCGAATAGTAACGAATCCAAGTTACAGGCATTTTCAAATAATTCACCAAGAGTCGATCAATTTCAAGTCCAATTAGACGCTTAGGTTCCTAGACTCATAGTCTCACTGATTCGGGCACTCCTTCTCACCTCACTCAAGTGATTAGGGATATATGATAATTCGCTCAATTTCCTCAAGGAATGAATTCTACCATAAGCTTGACTATCAACCAAATCTCTACTTTATTAAAGAAAACATCTAAGAATCAAGAGGTCTTTTACTTTGGTTGTAACGGGGCCATGGGATTTATTGTTAGGTGGGGAAATCAAGAAAATGAAATTTCAAAAGGCTAGCAAAATATCAAGTATTGCAAAGCACGACACCTTCTAAAATACCTTTTTGGGTTTTGACTCATTTTTCCACCTTTCTTTCTTTTTTTTCATTTTATTTCTCATTTCCTTTTGTCATCCCCTTCTCTATATTCTCTCTTTTATTTTATTTTCTTCTTTTCATTTTTCATTTTTTTTTTGATTTGGAGAAGGGGAGATTTTCAATTCAAGAGAAATATTTTTCTGATTTTCTCATCCCATACTTTTTCAACTACATTTCACCCTTTTTGTAATACTTTGCAAGGTGACATACCAATCATATTCATCAAAGTAATTTAAGGTACCAAGAAAATTATTTATTCTTTCAGGCTCAAAATTGGGCAACTAAGGGGTAGTATTTAGTAAATCAAAGCTCAGAAGGCCGGAAAAATACCTAGTGCCTCAATCATTTTCAAAAATGTTTTCAAAAATTTTTTAAGCTTTAAAACGGTTTCAAGTCAAGTTCTAGAGAAATACAATCCAAGAGGAATAACACTCTAACACAAAGAATGGGGGAGATTTAGTGAGTACCCCTTAATGGCTCAAAAGCTCACATTTAGCAGTTCAAAAATCAATGAGAAACACAAATCTATGGAACCACATGCTAATTATCAACTATCAATGATCATCTCAAGCAATTGTTTATTTGAAGCCTTATCACAAGAATAAAAAAAAATGGGTTCAAAAATTCACTATCTCAATTTAATTGGCACTAAGTTCTCACAATTGGATGCATAATCTAAGCATGGGGCAATCTAATCATGTGATTATGTAAAACTATGCCTATATGAATGCAATATGAACAATGCAAAAATTCAGAAATTTACAAAGAACATACCCCTACCCCAAGCTTAAAAATTTACATTGTCCCCAATGTAAAAAAAAATCAAGTTGGAGAGAGGAGAAAAATTGGAACAACTCACCGGGGCGGTAGCGGGTGTTGGCTCACAGGGCTAGTCAAAGATAGGTTGCAAATTGTGTCACGGCCGTGACCACCATCACGGCTAGGCCGTGATCAATTCTGGTTCATAGGAGTGACCTGTCACGGTCGTGACCTTCATCACGGCTAGGCCGTGATGGCCTCTGATCTTCAGGGTCCTTCCATCACGCCCGTGATGGGTATCACGGCTGGGCCGTGATCCTTTCTGGTCTTCACATTAAGCTCCTCACGACCATGACCAGTGTCACGGCCTGGGCGTGATGGTTGCTGACTTTGTTTCTCCCTGCCCTTTATTGCTCTCCTTCCTTCAGAACCTGAAAATACTTAAGAAATCTATTAGTCTATGATTTTATTACTCTTGATCTTCTCAAATTATTCAAGAGTTGAAATAAAAAACAAATGGAAATGGGAAAGGAAAAGAAAACTTGGGTTGCCTCCCAATAAGCGCTTCTTTAATGTCACTAACTTGACGGGTGATTTCTAAGAGGGTGCCTTAAGAGGGATGGAGACCGCTTGACGATCAAAGTCTCGTCCAAGATAGTGCTTGAGCCTTTGCCCATTAACAATGAAAGTGTCTCCGGACGATGGATCTACCAATTAAACCGCACCAAATGGAGAAACTGGCTTGACATAGAATGGACCCGACCATCTTGATCTCAACATGCCTGGAAACAGCTTGAGACGTGAATTAAAGAGCAAAACTGATTGGCCTTATTCAAAATGCTTGGGAAGAATGTACTTATCATGCCAAAATTTTGTTCTTTCCTTATAGATCCTTGCACTCTCATATGTCAAGAGTCGGAATTCATCCAACTCATTCAATTGCAGCAGTCTTTTATCCATGGCCAGTCTTGTATCAAAGTTCAGGGCCTTCACTGCCCAAAAAGCACGATGTTGGAGCTCTACCGGAAGGTGACATGATTTTCCAAACACTAATTGGTAAGGTGACATACCAATAGGTGTTTTATATGCAGTCCGATAGGCCCAAAGTGCGTCATCCAGCTTCTTTGCCCAATCCTTTCTCGCATTATTCACGGTTTTCTCCAAAATCCTCTTCAATTCCCGATTGGACAACTCCACTTGCCCACTAGTTTGTGGGTGGTATGGTGTGGCAACTTTATGATTGACCCCAAACTTGGCAAGCACTGCATTGAACTCTTTGTTGCAAAAGTGAGTACCCCCATCACTAATAATGGCTCTAGGGGTTCCAAATCGGGTAAAGATGTTCTTCCTCACAAAATTAATCACCGCTTTTGCATCATCTTTCACAGTTGGGACAGCCTCTACCCATTTACTCACATAGTCAACCGCAACCAGAATATACTTGTTGTTGTAGGATGATGGGAAAGGACCCATGAAGTCGATCCCCCACACATCAAAGAGATCCACCTCTAAAATACCCTTAAAAGGCATCTCATTCCACTTGGATATACTTCCGGTTCTCTGACACTTGTCACAGTTCATCACCCAAGCTCTAGAGTCTTTAAAAATGGTGGGCCAAAATAACCCGCTTTGCAAGATCTTCATGGCGGTTCTCTCACCACCAAAGTGTCCTCCATAGGGTGAGTTGTGATAATGAGTCAACACCCCATTAACCTCTTCTTCTGGAATACATCTTCTCATAATTCCATCTGAACCTCTTTTGAAAAGGTAAGGCTCATCCCATATATAGTATTTAGCATCATGGATGAGCTTCTTCCTTTGTTGTGCATTGAAGTCCTTCGGAATCTTGTTTGCGGTCTTATAATTTGCAATGTCCGCAAACCAAGGTGCCACTTGCACCTTAAACAACCTCTCATCTGGGAATTCTTCTTGAATTGGTAACTCATCCTTTACTTGAACATCTGCTTGTGGAAGCCTAAACAAATGGTCGACTACCACATTCTCCACTCCTTTCTTATCCTTTATATCCAAATCAAACTCTTGGAGCAATAGTACCCACCTAATGAGCCTTGGCTTGGCATCCTGTTTAGTCATGAGATACTTCAAAGCAGAATGATCAGTGTACATAGTAGTTTTAGAGCCAATCAAGTAGGATCTAAACTTATCAAATGCAAACACTACAGCAAGAAATTCTTTTTCAGTCGTGGTATAGTTCAATTGAGCATCATTCAGCACATGACTTACATAGTAAATAACATGCAACACTTTATTTTTTCTTTGACCCAAAATGGCTCCCACCGTATAGTCGCTTGCATCACACATTAACTCAAATGGCAAACTCCAATCTGGAGGTGCAATGACCGGTGCGGTGGTGAGTTTTTCTTTCAAAAGTTGGAAAGCATGCATGCAATCATCATCAAACACAAAAGGAGTATCAACTACCAAAAGCTTGCACAAGGGTTTCACAATCTTTGAAAAGTCTTTTATAAATCTCCTATAGAAACCCGCGTGCCCTATGAAGCTTCTAACACATTTCACATTTATGGGTTGGGGAAGTTTTTAGATTACTTCAATTTTTGCCTTATCAACTTCTATCCCCCCTGATGAAATCTTATGACCAAGAACTATACCTTCCCTAACCATGAAATGACATTTTTCCCAATTTAAAACAAGGTTAGTTTCTTGGCATCTTTTCAAAACACATGCAAGATTTTTCAGACAATCATCAAAAGAATTACCAAACAC
The DNA here is from genome assembly GCA_030762895.1 of Sophora flavescens. NCBI lineage: Eukaryota > Viridiplantae > Streptophyta > Magnoliopsida > Fabales > Fabaceae > Sophora > Sophora flavescens. The sequence continues at coordinate 20,562,732 of CM061069.1, forward strand.
AGAAAAATCATCCATAAATACCTCAATGAATTTTCAGTCATATCAGAGAATATAGAAAGCATGAACCTTTGAAAAGTGGCGGGTGCATTACACAACCCGAATGGCATCCTCCGGTATGCATAGACGCCATAAGGACAAGTAAAAGCAGTCTTCCCAGATCCTTCATCTTCACCGGTAACTTCCTTTGGAGTATAGCACTGCATTCTTCTGTGAGCATGACAGTCTCCTCCTTCCACTTTCTCTTGTTAGTAAGAATCTCCTTCATAAACTTGGCATAGGAGGGCATTTGTTGAAGAGCTTCGGCAAAAGGGATGTTAATTTGCAACTTTTTGAACACATCCAAGAACTTGGAGAATTTTTGATCCTTTGCCTCCTTATTCAACCTTTGAGGATAGGGTATCTTGAAATACGGTGGCAACTCCTTAGGATTATCAACTTCTTCAAGAATTTGCCTCTTAGTCATCTTTCTTGCGAACTCTTCATCAACCAGTTTTTCCCTCTGTGGCTTTTCAGCTTCAACAACAACAGGACTAGAGATAGTGGCTTGGGAAGTCTCGGGTTCTTCATTGGTGACATCTTCAACAGTCACCTCATCAACTCCCTCACCAATTGTCTTCTCTATCTTTTTCATGGGGAACTAACACTTTCCCGCTTCTTGTAGTAATTGCCTTGCAATCCTCCCTTGGATTCTTCTCGGTATCTCCCGGCAATTGTCCTTGAGGTCTCTCCGTCATTTGCTTTGCCAATTGGCCTATTTGGTGTTCTAGATTCTTGATGGAGGCATTTTGATTCTTCATATTATCTTGAGTTGCTTGCATGAATTGGGCTAGAATATTCTCCAATTTGCTTAAATTCTCTTGAGGAGGCTTTGCTTGAGAACTTGAGCCTTGCCCTTGTCTCCAACCAAAGTTAGGATGGCTACGCCACCCCGGATTGTAGGTGTTAGAGAAAGGATCATGCTTAGGCCCTTGGTTTCCCATGTAGTTCACTTCTTCTTACCCAGAACTTCCAACCACATTAATCTCACAGTTGCCGTTGGCATGGTTACCTCCACAGAAATCACACACTGAGGCAGCTTGAACTTGGACCGCTTGTAATTGAGAATTCTGCAGCTGAACGGACCCCAATTACTTGGTAAGGATGGTCATTTGCGCCTTAAGAGAACCAATTTCATCAATCTCTTAAACACCGTCCAATGATCGTGAACTAGGCATTTGATAATCATTATTATCCATAGTTTTAATCAAGTCCTTTGCTTCATCGGATGTCTTTTGGCTCAATGATCCACCTGCAGCCGCTTCAATCATACTTCTGGAATTTCGGTTGAGCCCATTGACAAAGGTTGCAACTTTCTGCTATGTTTCCAACTCATGATTTGGGCAAGCGGTAAGCAAAGATTTGAACCTCTCCCATGCTTCATAAAGCGATTCACCATCCCTCTGTGCAAAACGCATTAATCTCCGATATCAACTTGATCATTCTTGATGGAGGGAAGAAACGAGATAAGAACTTGCTCACCAAATCATTCCAAGTGATGATGCTCCCATGAGGATGAGATTGAAGCCAGGACTTAGCTCTATCCCTCAAAGAGAAAGGGAAAAGCCTTAAACGAATAGCCTCATCGGAAGCTCCATTCAGCTTGATGGTGTCACATAGCTCAATAAATGTGCCAATGTGAGAATGAGGGTCTTCACTCTCCAAACCTCCAAACTGATTTTGCTGCACAAGATTGAGAAGTGATGCCTTTATCTCAAAGTTGTTATAGGCCACTGCAGGTCTAACAATTGGAGTTCCACATCTATCGACTCTAGGGGAAGTATAGTCCCCCATTGTCCTCCTTGGTGCATTGTCTTCAGTCATGGTGACAGTTGCTACTTCAACTTGCGGTTCTTGCCCACTTGGTAACTCAACTTGTGGTTCTTGCACTGTAGAGGATGCTCCTTCTCTGTTCTGTCTTGCCTTGGCTTCCCTTCTAATCCTTCTACAAAGTCTCTCGATCTCAGGGTCGAATTGAAGTTCACCTGGGTCGATTGTACCTCGCATACAAGGAACAAACAGAGTAGAACAGAAAAAGAACAGAAAAACAGCAGTAGAACAGCAACGAAACAGCACGTACATGTTAAGAACAAGTGGACAATTATGCAGTTTCAATGAAAATAGAAAAACAGAACAAAACAGAAAACACAGCAGAAAAACAGAAAACAGAAAAAACAACAGCAGTAGAACAATAATGAAAAATGCCTAAATTAGGAGTCCCCTTTGGTACTCGTGATATTGGCACACCTATCCCCAGCAACGGCGCCAAAAACTTGGTACGATTTCGGCAAGTATACCTAGTCGTAAACAAGTAATACGGTGGTGAGACCGGATATCGTTCTCAGGGATCGTGGACTAGTACCACTTCGCAAATTGGACTACTATCTAGGCGATCGTGTTTGGATGGAAGGTAGCTCTAACATGTAACGAAACAAACAAGAATAAAATGTTTTTGTTCTTTTGGGAATTTTAACAAACACTTAACAGGAAAACAGAGACGTGATAACAGATGGATGAAATTGCTAGGGTTAGACTATACTAATCCTCCCTTGATTGCACTAAAATGGTAAATAACACAATTCCTAATTCAATTATGACAATCAAATCTTCTCAAATACTCAAACCCTAATGTCTTAGGTGGAATGAACCTAAAATCCCAAATTAAACCCTAATGTCTTAGGTGGATTAACATGAGAATTTGCATTAAGAGTCAAGATTCATAAGATTGCAAGCACCCCAAGACCTATGTCTAGGTTCATGAACTACTTGGCATTTGATTCATGAGCATGCCTTAACACCAATCTTTCAGTTGTCTATCAAAGCAACAATTCATTCCTAAGATGATCAAACCAAGGAAATCATTAAGTACGAAATCAAATACTCATAAAGAAATAGGAATTTGTATTACAATCAAATCATGAGACAATCAAGTTCAGAGAAGTCATCATCTAACCCCCAACAAAAGGGGTTTAGCTACACATAATCATATAACAAACCAAAAGAAAAGGAATAAAGATGAAGGAAGGAATGAACTCCTAGGGAGGATCCACAGCAGGCACAGCAGCCAAAGAGTGTGTTCTAGGGTTCAGGATCCCTTTCTATTCTGCCCAGATTCGTATTTATGACTTAGGTGTGCGTCACTGTCGTGATGGTCATCACGGACAGGCCGTGACGTGTTCTGCCAAGGTGCTCTTTCAAATTCTGGAGCATCACGGCCGTGATTGCTTCTGCCTTCACCTATTGGTCTGTCACGGCAGTGATAGCCATCACGGCTAGGCCGTGACCAATTCTGACTTTTGGAGGTCTGGTACAGCTGGTAGGTCACGGCCGTGATAGCCATCACGGCTAGGCCGTGACATCTTCTGACTTTTGGCTTCTTTCTCTTCAGTTATTGCTCCATCACGACCGTGATGGTCATCACGGCTAGGCCGTGATGGGCTCTGCTTGGCTCATTTTCTTCTCTTTTCAACCTCAATCTTCATCCATGCTTCATCATGGCTAAATCTTGGGCATTTAATCATAAATTCCTGCAAAACAACACACAAAACCACCTTATCCGTTCCAAAGGAAAAACTAACCAAAATCAAACTAAAATAGCCTAACTATATGAAAATGCATGCAGAAATGTACATGGAAAATGAGGTGAAATCACACTCATCAAATTCCTTTGGTCAATGTTGTTTGGAGTGGGACTACTGAGGAAAGTGATACATGGGAGATGGAAAGCAAGATGATGGAATTGTATCCACACCTTTTCAATCGAGGTGAGTAGCAATTTCGAGGACGGAATTTTTATAAGGGGGTGGAATTGTAAGACCTACCCCATTTTTTGTTAAGTGCTTGTATGAATGTTTGTTTACTTGTTTAAGCCTTTGGACATAGCTTAGAGTTGTTGTTGAGGGCTACGTGGGATTTCTAGGCTTAAAATCCCTTTTCGGTACATGAGCACAGCCGTGCTCATGTCCAGCACGCCCGTGCTCAATGCTGTGTCTTGTGATTGTTTGGATCACAAGCACGGCCGTGCTTAAGGGGAATCACGGCCGTGCAAGGGATTGACGTCATGAAGACGCTGAGGTATGCACGTCCAGGCTTAGTAAGGTGCACGACTGTGCTTATGTCTGCAGCTTATAAAAATGGTACAGAAAGCAAGGGTTGCGTTTTAAATCCTATTTTGGCAAAAACAGAAACCCGGTTGGGGCTACAAACCCTTTCTTCCATATTTTCTCTAAACCCATTGCATTGTTGGACCTTTAGAAACTCTTGGGAACATCTAGTTTGTCTGTGTTGATCCTTATAGGTAACGGTTCCTCCCTCTTAGTGTTTCCTTTTCTGTTATTTAGATTTGGGAACTAATTGGTTAACCTTTTCTGTTTGACCAAGGCTTGGAAAGCTAACTGAGCCACTCGAGGAACGAGTTGGTTTACCATTTGAGTTGTCACTATCGGATTCTTCATACCAGGTATGGGGAGAAGGATAATGTAATCCTTAGGCAAAGGGGTAGCATAAGATGACGGGTTCCCATAGCCCCGTTGTTATTAACTGTTGTCAATGCCATGTTATATTTGATTATATGTTCAATTGGATTAATTGCTATGATTGGTATTTGGTTAATGGTATGTCCGTTGATGCCTAGTTCATGTATCTGTTTTGATGTCAATTATGAATAATGATTAATATGTTGTGTTATGATTAACTGGCTGAGTCGTGCTATTGATAATGATATTATGAGTATTGGCTGAATGTATGTTTGTTGATGTTGGTTTGTTAATAAGACCCTAACTGGCTAAAATATGACTTTTAATTAACATAACGGTTGAGGGAATAATTCCCCTAACGTGTTCATAAAATATGGATTAATAGTGAGATGTGACATTTACGCCAAATGGTGTAGTTAAGACCCTAGGATTTAATTTACGGGTGTTTAGGGAAGTCTTGACTTCAAGAACACCATGAATCTACCTAGAACAGTACGGCCGGCTCCAGGAGCACGGCCGTGCTTAACAGGGATCATGCTTGTGGTCCCAGTTTGAATTATGGAAGATGGTCGTGCTTTAAGCACCGCCGTGCAGAACAGGAACACGACCGTGCATCGAGCACGACCATGCATAAAAGGAAGCACGATCGTGCTTCACTTAAATGGAATCACGCCCATGCATAGGGTGAGCATGCCAATGCTCCTCCTCTCCTCCAGTACAGAATCCAAGATTAAAGGTTTTAAGACACTAATCGAATGAAGACAGTTAGATAGCTTAATTAAAGACTAATTAAGATAAACAAGAGTAATAAGTTGGTTAAGTCAGTGCCTAATCGGTTGCCACATGTTGACATGCTTTGGTGCTTTTTGGCCAAAGTGGCCTCTATGCTTTTTTATCGATGTGCTGATAAGTTGAACCTTGGTGCTTTTTGGTCAGAGGGGCCTTGACTCTTAAGGGTTGAGATACTGATGTTGGTGATAAGTCTTGGTGCTTATTTTCCCTCGTGAAGGAGGTGGTTGCCTTTGTTTGTTGTTGTGCTCATGCATCATGCATTGGAGTTGTTAGTGGTTGAAGATCAACATAGTGGAGGCCGTCCTAGAGTACCACGATCTGACCGTCCGCGGGTGGTTCAACCAAGGTTAGGTGGACCGTGCGTCCCCGTGGTGACGCATCTGAGAGTATGGTGCGTTGATTATCCATGGGGTTCACCCATAGTTTGGTGAACTGCCGTCATTGGTGCCTTTTGGCCAATGTGGATATGTAACTCTGAAGTTGCCTTCCTGAGATAGTTCGAATCCACATGCATAACGGAATAGTGGAGTAGTGTTGCACTGCATAGCATATGTTGGTTGAGTTGACATGTTGATATGGATGTATATGTTGCTGCCTATATTTATGTGTTGTATATTGTTATGCCATACTATGATGTATGTTCATCTTACTTACTATCTCCATGCAGTTGTGTTTACATGTTTTCTTACTCCCCGTTTTCTATGTTTCTATTTTGGCATGTATCTCTTTACGCAGAGGACGGTGAGCAGCCAGTGGATGAGTGACTCTGAGGACCCGCGACTCTAGTTAGGACTTATCAATAGCTATAGTTGTTATTAGTTTAGTTGTTTCAGTTTGTATTTCCATGGATTTTATTCCGGAACGGTTATACCAGCTCTGTATGTGACATCGGGATTGGGTTATGTTTTCTGTTTTATGTTTATGCTTTATGTTTTATTTATTTGAAAACTATTTTTCTTTTCCACGTTGTTGAGACGTTACCATGTGGTGTTTTCTATCCAGTTTTTATTTTATGAAATAAATGCATCTTTTTATCTTACCTCTTTTATGTAAATTTTTTATAATTAACATGTGGGGTAGAGGGTGTCACACTATGTGTAGCACAAATAAAGCAAGAAACACTCCTCGAGTAAAGAAAATCTATCTGCTATGCTCTGCAGTCAACACAGGATCTCCAACATTCTCAAGCATTAAATGTCAAAGTTAGAATGGCTATTATTTGTCCAGGAGTTAAAGGAGAAGATCATTGACCATGCCCCAACGGATCTATCATGGTCAAGTATAAATAGAATAACTCAATCAACTAAAGAAGTATGAGAAGACTTTCAGTCAAGTTGTAAGGTCAGACACACTTTCATAGGTTGTTGTTACTGAGTCTCACTTCAGACGTATTCTTCAAGTAAACACAGATGCATCATTGAGACATGTTGTTTTGCTAGAATACTTTTGCTTTATGATCTTCACACTTAATACACATATTAGCATATTTCAAAAGGTTCAATTAAAATCATTCTTTATTTGGATTCATCAAAACTTAGACTTAACACCCTTTTCTCATCAATTATGTCATTGGCAACGTAATCTTAGAGAATCCCTCAATGAACCTTCGGTAATATCCTACTAAGCCTAGGAACTGATAGCATGAATCCACAAGTTTATGGTTTCCTCGTCAAATAATAAATAGATCGAATCCACAGGAACCGTGATTATGAACACCGGTTAATATTTAAATCAATTAAACTAAACAAGAAAAGATTTGATTTTTGAAATTGATATCAAGTAACAAATCAAAATTAAAATAGCAATTAACAAAATCAAGACTAAAATTAGAAAGAAAATCAAATTGGGGGGTTTTCAAATTAAAGGGGAATTTCCAGGAATTGGGTAACCAACAAGATCGTTTATGCCATTAAATTGTCTTTCCCTATATTAATATATTAAAATACTTCGAAGGTGAATTTATCCAAAAATAGTTAATGTTCCCTCTCGTGATACAAGAACCGCGTCCAATTAAACAACTCCTACTCTCGTGGTAATTGTTTTTGAATTGGACCTATTATGGTTTGGGACAATTCAATGAACCCTCGAAGGACCGCTTCTAACTCTCGTGATTTAAGTCCTAAGTTCAATCCCTATAGATCCAATACCTAAGTTCACCTCTTGGTTCATCCCTAGAGTATCTATAACATGCAAATAAGTTGCCACCAAATTCACAAGTAATTCATGCAATAGGAATTAAATCAAAAGCAAATTGAAATTAACAAAGGGAATTTACCAATTCATGACATGAAACAAGTCTTGGGCATAGCCCCAATTCATAGAAATAGAAGACTACTCAAGCATTGTCATAGTCATAGCAATCTTGATCAAAAGGAACAAAAAAATCCAAAGAGAAGGGGAGAAGAATTTGGAGAAGAAGAGAGATCTCAATCCTAAAGCCAATACCTCCTAAATAGCAGCCAAGAATCCCTATTTTCGAGCCCTAACATCCTATTTAAAGGTTAGGTTAAGAAAGGGTCAAAGCCCATTACAAATCAGATAAAAAAAAGATAAAATTATGTTTTTTATCGCATCATAGCCGTGAACCATTTCATGCCTAGGCCGTGAACACCACTGTTTGGAGAAATCCATGCACTGAATGGTCATTCATGGTAGTGAATGCCTTCATGGCCAGGTCGTGAACACTTCTGGAAAATTCCTTTCTTCTTTTTCTTCAGTTCTGGGCGATCATGGCCATGAAGCCTTTCATGCCCAGGCCGTGAAGCTTCAATTTTTTCTTATTTTTCATTCCTTTGAAGCTCCATCTTCTAACAAACTCCAAAACAACTTAATTTAAGCATTTTTATAATTGGTTCCTATACAAACACACCACAACACCGCTATTTCCCTTCCAAAAGGAAAATTAACAAATAACTAAACAAAATCCCTAATCTATCATGAAAATGCATGCAAAATGACAATGAAATATGATGTGAAACCACACTCATCAAATTACCCAAGCTTAAGATTTTGCTTGTCCTCAAGCAATAACTAAGGTCAGACAAGATAAACAATTAGAGCATAGTCAGTGAACCAAGAACCCGAGTACAAATCCAAGCAACAAGCATATCCAAATAAGTAACCAAGAGATAATCAATTTCAAGTCCAATTAGAAGCTTAGGGCCTGTTTGCTTTATTCCAGTTTCCTGTTTTCATATCCTGTTTTCAGAAATAATTACAAAAATACCTTGTTTTCATTTTGTTTCCTGTTTTCAGAAATGTGTAAAAGAAACAGTGAAAACAGAAAAAAGTCGTTTTCAGTGTTTCCTGTACAAATTTCTGAAAATAAGAAACAAAATGAAAATAAGGTAGCAGTTTTGTAATTATTTCTGAAAATAGGAAATGAAAACAGAAAACTAGAAACAAAGCAAATAGTCCCTTAGGTTCCCTAAATTCATGTCTCTCACTAATTTGGGCACTCTCCTCACCTCACTCAAGTGTTTAAGGGAAAATGACAATCCGTTCAATTTCCTCAAGGAAAGTATCATACCATAAAATTGACTATTAACCAAAATCTCTACTTTATTAATGAAAACACATAAGAATAAAGAGGTCTTTCATTTTGGTTGTAATGGGGACATAGGATTAATTGTTAGGTGGGGAAACCAAGGAAAGGAAATTCAAGAAGGCTAAACAAAATATCAAACAATGACAGGCATGACAACCTTTTAAAATACCTTTTTGGGCTTTAATCCACTTTTCCACCTTTCTTTTATTTTTTTCTTTTCCACTTTATTTCTCACCTTCTTTTCCTCATTCCCTCCTTTATTTTTCTTTCTTTTTTTTGTTTATTTTTTAAACATTTTCATCAATTTGGAGAAGGGAAGATTTCCAACTCAAGAGAAATATTTGTTTTTCTTTTTCATCCCACAAATTTTTTCAAACTACCTTTTTGCCCTTTTGTAACACTTTAAAAGATGTCATACCATGCATCATTTATCAAAAGCAATCAAGGTACCAAGAAAATCATTTTTTTCTATTAGGCTCAAAATTGGGCAACTGAGGGAGTAGCATTTAAACATTCAAAACTCAGAAGGCCTGAAAAATACCTAGTATCTCAATCATTTTCAAATATGTTTTCAAAAATTTCTAAGTTTCAAAATGGTTTCAAGTCAAGTTCTATAGAATACAATCCAAGAGGAAGAAAACACTTAATCACAAGGAATGGGGCCAATTTAGTAAGTACCCCTTTTAGGATCAAAATCTCACATTTAGTAGTTAAAATCAAAGAGAAACACAGATTCAATGAACCACATGCTAATTTACAACCATCAAAAGACGATCTCTAGCATTTAATTTTATAGCCTATCAGAAGAATACAAAAATAGGGTTCAATAATTCATTGTCTTAATTCATTTGTCACAAAGTTCTCACAATAGGATTCATACTCAAAGAAAGGGTCAATCGAATGATACAATCATGCAAAACTAAGTCTAAATGAATGCAACATGAAAAATGCACTATGCAAAAATAATATCCCTACCTCAAGATCAAAAAGTTACATTGTCCCCAATGTAAATAATCAAGTCGGAGAGGGGATAAAATGGAACAACTCACTGCGGCGGAGGTGGGTACTGGTTCAAATGCCAGTCATAGAGCTGCTAGAGCAAAATCCTTTGGTTCACTTCCGTGAAGCATGTCATGGCTAGGGCATGATTGATCTGACTTTTGCTTCTCTGTCCCTCTTTTTCTCTTTTTTTTGGTTGCTCATTCACAGCCAAGAATCATTTCACGGCTAGGGCATGAACGCTACTGAGGTCCCCTTTTCTTCGTTCACGGTCATAAAGGCCATCAGGGCCAGGCCATGATCTCCTCTGACTTCATTTTTCATGCATCTTTGCGCATCATTTTTTTTCAACCTGCAAATAAACTTGGAAAAACCATCAATAGGTGATCTTTCTCCTCTAAACTTTTCAATTTATTAAAAAATTTAAAAACTAAAACTAAAAACAAAATAGTAACTAAAGAAAACTTGGGTTACCTCCCAAAAAGCGTTTATTTACGGTCGTAGGCTTGACAAAACTCCCTTCAATCAACCGGGATCTGATGGGCTTGGAAGTTAAATAACAACTCTCTTCCAATGAAGTCCTTCAATGAACCTATAATGTTCATATGGCTATATGCACTTTCGCTTTATTCTTTTCACTTTAAGTCTCATGGCCTTACTTCCTCCCGACGGAAGTTTTAACTCCACATGTTAAGCAACTCCAACATCGTCTTTATTTGGTGCATCATTTGTCATGCAAAGTTTGGGAGTTGCTTCCATGTTAAGCTCTTCCTTCACCTTCCGAGGCATTATCTCAATCATGCACACATGATTCTCAAAAGGAGGGTTGTTATATGAGTTAGTCAAATCAAAATCCACCCTTCCTTTCTCTACATTCAAAGAGATATTACCATTTTTTACATCTATTATTGCTCCAGCTATGACCAACAATGGCCTTCTAAGAATGATAGGGAATTTAGAATTCCCGTTCATATCCAACACCATGAAATCAGTAGGAATGAAGAACTTCCCTACCTTTATGAGGACATTCTCTAGTATGCCTAGAGGGTTTTTAGTGGAGCCATCCACAAATTGTAAAAAGAACTTGGATGGACTGGATTCCTTTATTCCTAACCTCTCAAAGATGGTAAGTGACATCAGACTCTCACTAGCCCCTAAGTCACATAAGGCATGGTCTATTTTAACTTCTCCAATTGAGAGAGCAATAGAGAAACTTCATGGATCTTTTATATTGGTTGTGGTAACCATCACCCGGGGGGGGGTGAATTGGGTTTTAAAAAAAAATGAATTCTTTTTCAATAAATCGAAAAACCCTTTTCAAATATAAACAAAATTTGTAGCGGATGAATTTTGTTTTCAAAATAAAGTGCTTTAGAAAATAAATTGTTTGAAATTGAAGCACGATAAAGTAAAGTACTGAAACATAAATAGAGTAGGGAAAGAGAAGATATGAACACAACGATATATCCTGGTTCGTCCATAGACTACCCACGTGGCCTACATCCAGTCCCCAAGGCAATAGGACCAAAGGTTTTCAATAAACTCTAAACAGGATTAACTAGAACCTTTACAATTCAGAGAACCCTTAACACAAATATCAGGATATACTATCCCTTGTGTAAGAGCCTCAAACAGTATACCAAAAGATAAAACCTTCTCTGGACAATCCACAAGGAAAAACACCTTCCTTGTAAATGTGACACCCCCTTTAGGGTGCCACATGATGTTATTGCATGTAATAAAATAATATGAGAAAATTTATAACATTTACAGCATGTACTTTAAACAACAAGACATATACACTAGTGCAATAAGTGCTTTTTACGTCAGTTAAAATTGATTTTTTACGTCAGAATACTGACTGACGTAAATGCAGCTGACGTTAATAGTTAATATTTTAACGTCAGTTGAGAACTGACGTTAAATATAACACTATTAACGTCGGTTCCTTAACAAAACCGACGTTAATGTTGTAAAAGTTAACGTCGGTTGTTTATTACAACTGACGTTAAAATTAAACCTTTAACGTCAGTTCTTTAATACAACGGACGTTGATTTTGTTAAAACTAACGTCAGTTGTTATAAAGAACTGAAGTTAAAGGTTTAATTTTAACGTCAGTTGTAATAAACAACTGACGTTGATAGTGTACTGTATATTTTATAAAATACTATTAACGTCAGTTGTTTGATACAACTGACGTTAATAGGTTTTTTTTTTAAAATTCAGTTTTAAAATATCACTCCCCTCAGCTATCCCTGCATTCAGTCCCAAAGAATACGAATATCACACACATTACAGAATTGCAAAGGAAAATTGAACACTGGGGGGACTTAAAACCAAAACCCATGTATATATATAAATAAATTTTAGTTCCAATGTCTAAAAAACAAAACTATCTAAGGATATATATATACATGTTATTAATTAGTTTCTAAAGTCTAACAAAAAAACTATTTATCTAAGTAGTGCAGAGGTATGTTGTCAATTCCTTTTTCAGCCGCATACTTGAAGAAGAATTCAGCGAAGCGCATCCTCAAGTCTCTTAACTCATCTTCTTCAATAGGCGATTGGTCGATAAATGCCTAGACACGTTCAAATAATAACAATAAAATCAATGCAAGTCATCTTCAAAACTATAATATATAATTTAACAAGTTGTTTAAATATTAATTACCTTCTTCCATCCATCCGTAATAGATGCAGAGACTATGTTCAGCATATGAAGCATCACATAATAGCCGCACGACCAACTGTCAGTTTGAAATCGAGACTACCAACAAATTTAATTTCAACGTCAGTTGAATATACACATAAATTAGTAATTATAATATTAATTATTTGATAAATAAACTACCAAACCTTGAGGATGTTCCATACAGGATTTGCTTTAGCCTTAGAAGTCCTACTTCTCCCGTTGGCGCAACTTATGCTACTCACCTTCAGCGTGCTATCATAAACAAATAATCATGTCGATCAATTAACAAACTCATATATCATGTGTGTAATAAACTAAAAACAACTAATATTAAAACTTAAATTAAATTTAAGATTAGTTACTTACATATTTACAGCTTCCACCACCTTCGGTGGCGGATCATGGTGGAGAGAGCGGAAGAATATGACAGTATGCCTAGACGGGTGAAGTACGAACAACTGCCAATGGAGATCCATACAGTAGGGAGCCAGATATAATTCTTTTGGATTGTCTCCCAACAAGTTCCCTAAGTATTTACTCAATGCATCGCCAGCAAAGAACTCGGGCAGAAGGATTGACGGATCTAAGAAACCGTAAACTGATGCAATGCCCTTATCAAGCTGAAGACGATGGAGATACCTAAGATATGAAAAGGTGTGGATGTTAATTACATAATATATATATTGAAATTGAAATAAATTATTAAATGGAAAAATACCAAAAATAAATAAGTTATAAAATTAAAATTAACTTACGTGCACCAGAGACTGATGACATTGCTGTTCATCCAGACGTTATTTCTGCAGGCGTTCCCGAGATCGTCACCAACGAAGGAAAATATCCTCTGTTGATCTGGGCGTGCCACCCATCCATCGTGATCCAATGGACATTCAAAAATCTCAAACGCATAATCCTCACCAAGTGAGAACAAACGAGTGATAGGTGACAGCGACACCGACGTCGACTTGGCCTTCATTTTAGGAAAAATAAAATATATAAGTTTTTGATAATTAAAAAAAACACAAGTAATTATTTGACTAATTTGGACATTAATAATGAATAAATACCTTTGCTAACATTTCGAGCTCACGTCGTTTGGAGTCCAACTCAAGCTCACGCCTATTCATTTCCAACTCATGCTCATGGCGCCTGGACTTCCAACTCCCGCTCCCTAGCCGCCAACTCATCGTCCTCCACATGTGCCATACTAAAACTCTCTTTTGTGCTCACATGTGAAGCGTTGGCAAGCCTCTCGCGGTGTCCTGGGGATGTACCGACGGAGGAAAGCTCTCTGGCAAGCACCGCTTGAATTCCGGGTTGGCTATTAAGCCTTGCATCGAGATGTGTTGTAATATCCGGGTTGGACATGAGGTGCTGAGTAATGTCACCAAAATTGATGCTTCATTGACCACCCGCTTTCGTGAAGCAGACTTGCCATAATATTGTTTGATGGTCACGTTCCCAGGAACACCGAGAACCCGACCAGGATGATCTTTCTTGCCTAGGGGCAGTCATCAAGACGCCCCGCCGGCCCGAAAGGGGGACGAATGCGCCCGGGAGGATTTTGCTTTAAGATCCATCTACAATGAAATAAAATGAAAAAACGTGCAAGTGAAAAGTGTTGCAAATATCTATACAAATATCAATTGAAATCAAGTTAATTATTTACTTACAACCTTATCTGCCACTTCGCGAGTGGCATCAACTTTAAAAGATCCCGCCTTTGTCATGCGGTCGGCTAACTGGACATCCTCGCGGTGGATGTCCGACGGAGGACTTGATGGTGTGCCCTCGGGCACCTCTCCTCTTTCAATCCTAGCAGAGTGCTCTTCCCGCTTCGCCCTCAGCCTATCCGCCATCTTCTGCTGGATCCGAGTATGGTACCCACCCTGAGACATGGTGTGGTGGTGGACGTTCTTCGCCTGATTCTGCCGACCCTTATTTGCCTTAGCCTATTCAAACAAAAACACATAATTAAATACAGTTAAATGATCTATAATAAGCATACAAAATTAACTTAATCAACCAACCTGAAATTCTCCATCCTGTCGACTCCTGGCAAACATATCCCAAGTATCCTGATCAATCCAGGGATAATCCGAGAACATTTTATCAAGCCGCTTCTTCCCAGATACATAGTACCTGGTAAGATCATGCTTGAACCCATTCCAACGCTTTGATGCCATTTTCATACATTTATGACGATGATCCTCGTCATTTGGCACAGTCCAAGCTACCTACACATTAGATACATATATAACAACTGGATGGATTATAACTCGGATAATTATCTAATAATTTAAATCAAACGAATGTAAAGGTAAAATACCATGATAGCCTCCCAAATCTGATCCTTAACGTTCTGTGGAACGTCATTCCAGTGGTTGTAGTTGATGCTTACGTCTTCGCTTCGCTTGTAGAAACACCCACTTATTAAATTCTTTAGCACGGGGTCCCTGGGAATTTAGATTAGCATCGAAGGACACCTCAAGCTTCTGTCCTCTCTGCCTGTCCTTCTCTAGTTTCTTCAACGAGGTGGCTCCTCTACCCCGTTTCCTATGAGCCTGTGATGTCTGTATGGACAAAAAAAATGATAAAATAGAGGGTTGTAACATTATAAACTTACATTAACAAGAAGGACTAAAGATAGTATATAACATGTAAACTTACACTAGAATCAGGCGTAGGCGTGATCGGGTCTCGCAAAACCCCACAAGTGTCCTCCCGTGCATGTGGGCTATCCGACTGATCCATATGTATGCCTGTTCAGAAACAATATATATGTATTAACATAGGTTATAACTCAAAATAAATACAGAAGTATAAATAAAAATAACTAGATAGGTCCTGTAGATATACAAAACATCTATATATCCAATATAAGGACAATACGGGAGATTGAAAACTATAGTTTTTGAAGATTGCCAAGCACTGGTCACGGCCTGGCCATGATTAACGTGCCAACTGAACCAGACCTTCATAGGCAGAACTGATCACGGCCTAGCCGTGATGAGCATCACGGCCGTGACAGATCAACCAGCAGAGCAACATGCACTCAAAACCAAAAATAGAGACATTCCAAACAACTCAAACTCACGGTTTAAAGTTACAACTCACGAGACTACAGTTTCAACATACACTCAAAACCAAAAATAGAGACATTCCAAACAACTCAAACTCACAGTTTCAAGTTTCAACTACTGAGACTACAGTTTCAAACCAGCAGAGCAACATGCATGCACTCAAAATCGTGAATAAAAAAATGTGCCCTAATTAAAGACTCACCAGAAATAGGCGCTCGCGTGGTGGTGGGGGGGAAGCTCGAGTGGTGGCCAACGTTCGATGTGGTTACTGAGAGCAGAGGGACAAGGAGAGTTAGTGCGCGGGAAGGCCAGGGGAAAGAAAGATGTCAAGTTATTGAAAAGAATGAGCGGGAAAGACAGAGTTAGGGGTTAAGAGTGTACCTCACGGTGGTGGCGAAGAAGCCCTCGCGGTGGTTGCGGTGGAGATGAGCTCGCGATTATGGCAGAGTGAGAGCGAGAGTGAGGGTTGAGCGTGATGAAAAGAGAAAAGACGTACAGAGAAGTGGATAAGGCGCACGGGGGTAAACGTTATAATTAAAATAAAACAACATTTTACGTCAGTTTTTGGTAAAACCTGACGTTGAAGATCATATATCTAACGTCAGTTGTCTTAATAAACGGACGTTTAAAACTCTCACACTTATTACGTCAGTTGTTAGTAATAACTGACGTTAAAGGTCATATATTTAACGTAAGTTGTATTAAGAAACTGACGTTAAAAACACTCATAACTTCTTACGTCAGTTGTATTACACAACGGACGTTAAAGGTTTATTAGTTTCTGCAAAAACATTCATTCCCTTGACTACTGTGCTACTTACCCATTCACCTTTGTACCTAATCCTCTTAATGAGCATTAAGTTTATAGATAAGTTTTCAAGAAAATCAAAATAACTTAGTAACTTCATCCACTGCTCCTATAAATAGCTTCCTTCCATCCTTTTAATTAATTTTATGCTTCACAATATGGCTCTGCCGTGGAGATTAACTTCATCACTCTTTCTTCCTATTCCTAGACTCAAAGGACTTTGTCTTAATGGTCAAACAACTTCTGAGTTTGAGTAAATCACATTACATGGATATTAAGGTTGGGTGAATCACGTAATGTGATTCTCTCACTTTATTTCATCCCCGTCATCCCTTTCACTTTGCTTTGGAAGCAAGTGATTGTGGATTCAAGATGATGCATCAAGGAACTCCACTGAAGAAGAAAGATGCAAAGATCCATTTCACTTTGCTTTCGCTGCTAGTGACTGAGGATTTACTTTGCATCTTGGAATTCAAGTGAGGGAGGTTGATAGCGTGTGCGAATGCACGTGCGATTCCGGCAAGTGTACCGGACTGCCGTCAAGTAATAAAAGATATCGAACCCACAGAGACTGTGTTCTCGAATCGCAATCGGTTTTCGAATCGATTAGTTCTGGACAGTTTTAAAGAGGTTTTGAAAAATGTTTGAATTGAAATTAAGAAATAGATGAGCAGAAAACAATTGTTTATGGGGTTTTGATCTAAACGGATTCCTAGGGATTTGGGTTACCTTTGAGGTTGTTTATGTTGCTAACTGATTTACCTTTGTTGATTACCGAAATTGCCTTGAAGGCGAGTTTATCCTCTGATAGCTTAAGCTCCCTCTCGGGTTACAAAAGCCGTGCCCAATTGACCCGACCCTACTCGTGGTAGTCGATCCCAGATTGGACCCTTTGCGTTCCGTGACAACTCGTTACTCCTCGAGGGACGGCTTCTAACTCTCGTGATTTCAGTCCCAAGTCTGACTTCTATAGGTCCGACACCTAGGTTCACCGCTAGGTTCCTCCCTATAATGTCTAAGTCATGCAAATAACCTAAGTTCACCGCTAGGTTCCTCCTTGGATCATTCACATCTCACAAACCAGTGGCCGCCGGGCTTTACGAGTGAAACACCCTAGAAATCCTAAGTTCACCGCTAGGTTCCTCCTTAGAACGTCTACGTCACGTAAATAAACGGTTGCCGAAATTTATGAGTGATTAACACACTAGAAATCAGATCTAAAACAATTACGAAATCAACAATGATTTTAACATCAAATCAACATCATTTACAAACCTCGGGCAGAGCCCTAGTCCCTAGAAACAAACTACTACTCCAGTCTTGCCATGGAGATGACAAGTCAGGTTGACAACATAGTGAAAATCGAAAAGAGAAGAGAGAGGAGAAGAAGAGAAGAGATCTATAATCTATGCCTAGAGTAGTAGCCCCTAATGTCTGATCCTCTTCTGCCTGGTCCCTTATTTATAGAATTGGGCAGTTAGAGTCCTAATCCAACTCAAATTAGATCCAATTCTGTTACTTCTGAGCCAAGTAATACGCGTCACGGCCGTGATGGCCATCATGGCCTGGCCGTGACGGATTCTCGCCTTGAAAATTCTTCACTTGGTTGGTCCGTCATGGCCGTGATGCTCATCACGGCCTGGCGTGACGGCCATCACGGCCGTGATGGCCATCATGGCCTGGCCCCGACAGCTTTCTGACTTGTGGTGGTTTTGGGTCACGGCCGTGATGGCTATCACGGCTAGGCCGTGATGACTCGACTTGACCTTTGTTCTTTTTCGGTTTTGCTCGATCATGGCCGTGATGGGCATCACGGCTAGGCCGTGATGGGCTCTGTTTGGCTCATTTTCTTCAGTTTTTAAAGCTCCATCTTCATCCAAACTTCATCATGGTTGATCTTGAGCAATTTACCCTTGATATCTGCAAAACAACACACGAAAACCGCCTTACCCGTTCCAAAGGAAAATTAACCTAAAATCTAATAAAAATATGCCTAAACTACATGAAAATGCATGCAAAATGATGGACAAAGATGAGGTGGAATCACACTCATCAAATCACCCCAAGCTTAAAACTTTGCTTGTCCTCAAGCAATTACTCAGGCCATAAGATATAAATCATTCAAAGCATGGATAGTGAACCAAGAACCCTAGAAGCTAATCCAAGTAATAGGCATTTTTAATAAGCACTCAAGAGATAATCAATTTCTAGTCCAATTAGAAGCTTAGGTTTTTTTTTTTTTTCAAGTTCATGTCCTCACAGATTTGGGCACTCATCTCACCTCACTCAAGTGTTTTAGGGTTTATGACAATTCACTCCATTTCCTCAAGGAAAGTATTTTACCATAGGCTTGACCATTAACCAAATCTCCACTTTATTAATGAAAACACTTAAGAATCAAGAGGTCTTTTCCTTTGGTTGTAATGTGGCCATGGGATTTATTGTAAGGTGGGAAAATCAAGGAAAGGGAATTTCAAGAAGGCTAGACAGATTATCAAACATTACAAAGCATGACACCTTCTAAAATACCCCTTTTTGGGCTTTGGTTTACTTTTCCACCTTTCTTCCTTCATTTAATTTTTTTTTTCTTTTTCTTTTCATTTCTCACTTTCTTTGTCATCCCCTTCTCCATTTTTTTTTTATTTGTTTATTTCATTTTTATTTGTTTGGAGAAGGGGAGATTTATAGCTCAAGAGAAATTACTTTCTAGCTTTTTCATCCCATACTTTTTCCAACTACCATTTTGCCCTTTTTGTAATACTTTAAAAGGTGCCATACCAAGCACTATTTATCAAATTAATTCAAGGTACCAAGAAAAGTATTTTTTCTTTAGGCTCAAAATTGGGCAACTAAGGGGTAGCATTTATCATTCAAAGCTCGAGAGGCCGGAAAAATACCTAGTGCCTCAATCATTTCCAAAAATGTTTTCAGAAATTTTTAAGTTTTGAAATGGTTTCAAGTCAAGTTCTAGAAAATACAGTCCAAGAGGAATTACAACACTCTAGCACAAGAAATGGGGTAGATTTAGTGAATACCCCTTTTGGCTCAAAATCTTACATTTAGTAGTTCAAAAATCAGTGAGGTACACAAGTTTAAGGAACCACATGCTAATTATCAACTATCAAATGATTATCTCAAGAATTTTTATTTTTAGCCATATCACAAGAATAATGAAAAATTGGGTTCAAAATTCACTATCTCAATTCATTTGGCTCCAAGTTTTTACAATCGGATGCATGTTCTAAGTGAGGGGAAATCTAGAGAATGTGATCATACCAATCTAAGCCTATGTGAATGCAACATGAATGCAACAATGCAAATGCAAAAATAAATACCCCCACTCTAGCTTGATTACTTACATTGTCTCCAATGTAAATAATCAAGTCGGAGAGAGGAGAAAAATGGAACAACTTACCGAGTCGGTAGCGGGTGTTGGCTTCACATTCCAGTCAAAACTTGGGTAGAAATTGTATCACGGCCGTGAGGCTTATCACGGGCAGGCCGTGATCGTTTCTGATCCTCAGGAGTTGCCCTGTCACGGCCGTGATCTACATCACGGCTAGGCCGTGATGCTCTCTGTGCTCTTGTTTAGTTCATCACGGCCGTGACCACTGTCACGGCCAGGGCGTGATGGCCTCTGACTTTATTTTTTTATGCTCTTCTTCTCTTTCTCAACCTGAAAACACTAGACAAACTTATTAATGATATTTTTGCCTCTTGATCTTCTCAAATTATTCAAGAGGTTAAATCAAAAACAAAAGGAAAAAGGGAAAGAAAACTTGGGTTGCCTCCCAAGAAGCGCTTATTTATGGTCTTAAGCTTGACCATACTTCCTCAAGTCAACCGGGGTCGGCTGGGCGTAGAAGTGCAGGAACACTTCTTTTCCATGGAGCTCCTTCAAATAGCCGTTTCTGCTCATACGGCCAGTAACGCTTCCGCTTTGCTCTTTTCTCTCGGAGCTTCCTAGCCTTCCTTCCTCCCGGCGGAAGTATTGTTTCTGCATGGACAGTAATTCCAACTTCACCACTGGGTGCATCTCCAACCATGCATATCTTTGGGGTTGCTTCCATGCTAAGTTCTTTCTCTACTACCGGAGACGTTACATCAATTCTGCACACATGGCTCTCAAAAGGAGGGTTGTTACAAGAGTTGATCAACTGAAAATTTACCCTACCTTCCTCTACATTTAGAGAGAGTTTGCCATTCCTTACGTCTATTAATGCTCCAGCGGTTGCCAAGAATGGCCTTCCTAAAATGATGGGGAATTTAGAATTCCCTTTCATGTCCAGTTCCGGGAAGTCGGTAGGGATTTGTATTTTCTCTTCCTTGACAGGAACATTCTCTAGTATGCCTAGAGGAGTCCTAGTTGAGCCATCTGCAATTTGTAAGGGGAATTTGAATGGTCTCAACTCTTTGCTTCCCAACCTTTCCATGATAGTGAGGGACATCAAGCTCGCACTAGCCCCTAGGTCACATAAGGCTTGGTCAATTTGCACTTGTTCAATCGAGCAAGCGATGGAGAAACTACCTGGGTCTTTCAGTTTAGTAGGCATTTTAGTCTCTACATCTACTTGCTTTTTCCTAACCAACCTTTGTGGGAAAGGTATCGGGGGTTGGTACGGTGGTGGAGGGACATATTTCGGTTCTGGCTCCTCTTTTTCGCTTGTGTCCTCCTCCGGGTCCACGTCCATTTCAGCTACCCCCACCCCAAGCTTATCATCCCTCAAGTGTATGACATTGCAATGCTCATTGGGATTTGCTTCGGTTGCCCCGGGAATGCACCCTTAGGTCTCGAGTACGTCTTTGGCTTGTTGGGCAATCTGGGTTTCTAGCATCTTGTTATGAGTTGCTAAGTTGTCTACCTTAGATGCTAGATCCTTTATTGCCTCACTCACTGCCCTTTCCTTGTTGTCTAAACTCCTCATTCTGTTTTGTCCGAGTTTCGACAAAACTTTCAAATAAAGTCTCGAGTTTAGATCTCTGTACTGAGGGTACCCTGTCTTTGTTCTCTTATTACCTTGACCTTCTTGGAACTCATGGTTGAGCGTGTTGCTGTAGTTGCCGTAGGAGAGGTAAGGGTTGTTCCTTCTTTGGTTGTAGGGATTTGGGGGAGCATAGTTGGGCAGCTTCGGGTTCGTATCATAGTAGTTGTTACAAGAGTTCACTTGCTCACCCGGCGCCGGATCCATGTGGGCATTCCATCATGTCATGTCCCTGCATTCCACAAATCTCACAAACAAGGTTAGTAGCACCTAATGCACTCACATTAGCTCTTTCAAGCCGATCAAAATGTTTATTAAGTGAGTCTATCTTTGACATAATAAGATCTGTGCTATTTACCTCAAACTTACACACATAAATCTTGTTCTGTTTATTAACTAATTAGGATACCCATTGGTGTTAGTTGTAGTCGACATTATCTATGATGTTGAATGCCTCGGTGAGAGGCCTATTCATAAACGCTCCACCGGCTGCGAATCTAGTGACACCTTCAAGAGTAGTCTAATCCGTTATAGAAGGTGTGCACTATTAACCACCTCTCGAGTCCGTGATGTGGGCACGACTCCAACAGTCCCTTGTATCGATCCCAAGCTTCGATAATGATTCTCCGTCTTTTCCGGAAGAAGCCTGTGATCTGGGTTCTTATGTATGCCGTCTTGGATGGAGGGAAGAATTTCTCCAAGAACGCCTGCTCCAGTTGGTCCCAAGTGGTCAAAGTGTTAGCGGGGATTTGCTTAAGCCAGGCCTTCGCCTTTCCAGTGAGAGATGAGGGGAACAGTCTCAAACGTACAACATCGACTGAGGCTCCATTAATCCTGATTGCATCGGTGAACTCTAAGAATGTTTCTATATGATCAGTCGGGTCCTCCGAAGGCAATCCTCCGAATTGATGTTGCCTAATCATGTTGATTAACATAGGTGGTATGGTATAGTTTTCCACCTCAATCTCTGGCCTTGCAATCCCAGTTCGCAAGCCTCTCGCATTTGGGGCTGCGTAGTCCTTCAAAGGCTTTGTATCCGGTTGATTCGCCATGAGTGAAATGGGAATCGACCTTTCTTCCTCTCTTAGTAGTCTTCTACGTCTGTGGAAGGTCCTCTCGATCTCCGGATCAATCTCACTAAGGCTCCCAAGACTTAGAGATCTTTGCATATAACACACAGAGAGATGGATACAATAGAAGGAAAAGAATTTTTTTGATTTTTGACTTTTGATTTTATTTTTTTTTTTTAATTTCAGAAATAAAAATCAAATAAAAAGAAAAGGGTCCAGAAAATCAATTTAAAAACTAATTGAAATTCGAAAAGGCACAGTCCCCGGCAACGGCGCCAAAAACTTGATAGCGTGTGCGAATGCACGTGCGATTCCGGCAAGTGTACCGGACTGCCGTCAAGTAATAAAAGATATCGAACCCACAGAGACTGTGTTCTCGAATCGCAATCGGTTTTCGAATCGATTAGTTCTGGACAGTTTTAAAGAGGTTTTGAAAAATGTTTGAATTGAAATTAAGAAATAGATGAGCAGAAAACAATTGTTTATGGGGTTTTGATCTAAACGGATTCCTAGGGATTTGGGTTACCTTTGAGGTTGTTTATGTTGCTAACTGATTTACCTTTGTTGATTACCGAAATTGCCTTGAAGGCGAGTTTATCCTCTGATAGCTTAAGCTCCCTCTCGGGTTACAAAAGCCGTGCCCAATTGACCCGACCCTACTCCGTGGTAGTCGATCCCAGATTGGACCCTTTGCGTTCCGGTGACAACTCGTTACTCCTCGAGGGACGGCTTCTAACTCTCGTGATTTCAGTCCCAAGTCTGACTTCTATAGGTCCGACACCTAGGTTCACCGCTAGGTTCCTCCCTATAATGTCTAAGTCATGCAAATAACCTAAGTTCACCGCTAGGTTCCTCCTTGGATCATTCACATCTCACAAACCAGTGGCCGCCGGGCTTTACGAGTGAAACACCCTAGAAATCCTAAGTTCACCGCTAGGTTCCTCCTTAGAACGTCTACGTCACGTAAATAAACGGTTGCCGAAATTTATGAGTGATTAACACACTATAAATCAGATCTAAAACAATTACGAAATCAACAATGATTTTAACATCAAATCAACATCATTTACAAACCTCGGGCAGAGCCCTAGTCCCTAGAAACAAACTACTACTCCAGTCTTGCCATGGAGATGACAAGCTGGGTTGACAACATAGTGTAAATCAGAAAAGAGAATAGAGGAGAAGAAGAGAAGAGATCTATAATCTATGCCTAGAGTAGTAGCCCCAAAGGTCTGATGTTTTACGCCTCTCGCCTGGTCCCTTATTTATAGAATTGGGCAGTTAGAGTCCTAATCCAACTCAAATTAGATCCACCTCTGTTACTTCCGAGTCAAGTAATACGCGTCACGGCCGTGATGGCTATCACGGCCTGGCCGTGACGGATTCTCGCCTTGAAAATTCTTCACCGGTTGGTCCGTCATGGCCGTGATGCTCATCACGGCCTGGCCGTGACGGCCATCACGGCCGTGATGGCCATCATGGCCTGGCCCCGACGACTTCGACTTGTGGTGGTTTTGGGTCACGGCCGTGATGGCTATCACGGCTAGGCCGTGATGCACTCGACTTGACCTTTGTTCTTTTTCAGTTTTGCTCGATCATGGCCGTGATGGGCATCACGGCTAGGCCGTGATGGGCTCTGTTTGGCTCATTTTCTTCAGTTTTAAAGCTCCATCTTCATCCAAACTTCATCATGGTTGATCTTGAGCAATTTACCCTTGATATCTGCAAAACAACACACGAAAACCGCCTTACCCGTTCCAAAGGAAAATTAACCTAAAATCTAATAAAAATATGCCTAAACTACATGAAAATGCATGCAAAATGATGGACAAAGATGAGGTGGAATCACACTCATCAGAGGTGATGCATCCATTGGAGTTTCTGATGACAGGACTGAGAAGAAAATGATGTTGATGCAGAAACTTTTTTATATTTTAGGGCTATGTTGCAGAATTTTTTTATCTTTTAATCATGTAATTTTAACTTATGAATCGCTTCAATGTCATACGATTTGATTATACATATAACTTGTTTTATGTTAAGTGTTTATTTATTTTAATTTGCACAATAATTTGTTTACTAATTCAAGCTAATTAATAAAAATTAAAAATAAACTTGTATAAAAAAAAGGTTTAGAAATAAACTGCAGTACTATATGGAGTGATCTGCGTTAAAAGGGACAACAGGGACATGACAACCAATGAATGAGTTTCATAATTATTTACGTCTGTTATTTATAGAACTGATGCAAATAGTTTACCCACCACCTCATTTTTAACGTCAACTTAATTGATGACTGCCAAGTTCCCGTATATTAATTACATTATTTCCAATATTCATTCTGCACGTTTATAATATATAGGATTATTTATGTCACTTGTTTATTTAATCAAGTAAAAATCAAACTTTTAACGCCGGGTTTATAAAAACGACGCGTTAACAATTAATATTTTTATTTGAAAAACACTTTTAACGCCGCTTTTTTAAAAATGCGGCGTTAAAAGTGTATAGATATCTGCAAAAACATTCATTCCTTTGATCTCTTGTGCTACTTACCCATGTACCTTGTAACTCAATCCTCTTAATGAGCATTAAGTTTATAGGTAAGTTTTCAAGAAAATCGAATAGCTTAGTAACTTCATCCCCTGCTCCTATAAATAGCTTCCTTCCATCCTTTTAATTTTCTCGCTTCACAATATGGCTCTACCGTGGAGATTAACTTCATCACTCTTTCTTCCTATTCCTAGACTCAAAGGTCTTTGTCTTAATGGTCAAACAACTTCGAGTTTGAGTAAATTACATTACATGGGTGATAAGTCTGAGTAAATTACATTATGTGAGTTGCTCACCTTATCACCTTCCTGAGAATCACTCTTTGGAGGGCTAATCAGGTGCTCGGGGTCACAGTTCCAAAACCTCGGCTTTGGCAGCAAGTGACCGTCTTGGAAGTCTCTGGAACCACTTGTCTTTGCTTGAAACAGATCTAGTGCACCTGTTTTTGCCTCTCTCTTGAGCTCTCTCATGCCCCCCGTTTTACGAGGTCTTCGGAGTATAGTTTTCCCTTTGGCATATTTCATAAAACTCTCTGATGGGATGTAGCTTTAATGTTTAGGATTTAAAACCCTTTCAATGTAACTTTTTATAGGATTTTAAACCCTTTCAATGTAACTTTTTATAGGATTTTAAACCCTTTCAATCTTCTCAGATCGTATTCAGACATACACTTCTTGAATGAGATCCGGTTTGGGTTATTGATTCAACTTATAGTTTTCAAAACAGAAACACAAAACATCAAAGCAATTCATGTGAAACTGAAACTTTGAGGAAGGCAATGCGGAAGGGATCGTATACTAGATAAAAAAAATTATTAAAATAACCTTTAACGTCCGTTGATGTAAGGATCGCGACGTTAAAAGTGAAGTGACTTACTTTTAACGTCAGTTCTTTATCGAACTGACGTTAAAATGTTCACTTTTAACGTCAGTTCTTTATTGAACTGACGTTAAAAGTGAGTCACTTCACTTTTAATGTCAGTCATTAAAACAACTGACGTTAAAATTGAATTAATGAACTCTGATATTTACAAAACTGCCACCGCCTCCTTTTTAACGTCTAGCTTTTGGTTAACTGACGTAAACCTTTACCGTCCAATGTATATTTTCCACTAGTGATATATAAAATATCAGAGTTATGAAGGAAGCGAAGGCATATGAAATACAGACACTCCACTGGCCGCGGTATAACTAATAAAATACTCAACTTCAACTCTGAAAGTCCTCGTGAGAGACGTTAGGATTCTCATCACCTTCCTCGTCTTGGCACTAGCTAAAAGCTCATCTCCGTATTCGAATCACGAACCTAATCAACATAACAGAAACATAGAGACAGAGATATATAGGAGGTAAGAAACTCTAATCATCATAGAGGGGAAACAACATAAAATACTACTTATCAACATGTACATAAACAAGCACAACCGTCTCCCAGAATCATTGTCATACCAATCAAACTCGATATTCAAGCAACTAGGATAATAACTTATTCTAATGCATAACTGATCCTACATGCACGATTGGCCAATTCTACAACAACATAAGTCGGGTAGTTGAGTTACTAGCTCCCGCGTTACCAATATGAGTTACGTCATCTTGGTCGCTCTGGATAGTCTACATCAACCTCGTGTGGCAATTACTCAGCTGTTAGCAACTGTTCACACGACTCCACTGTAACAACCACTCAAACGATCACTGCAGCTTGATATGGTCACCTCCCTTGTGTAATAAACACTCAAACGGCTGTTGCAGTCGATACGGTCACCTCCCTTGTGTAATAAACACTCAAACGGCTATTGTAGTTATATACACAAGTATGATCCGACCTCATATGATAGGCACTCGACCAACTATTGAAACTATCCATACGGCCCTCCTGTGACAACTATCCAAATATCGTTGTAGTCAATCACAACCATCAACCTTATATTAGTACCCGCTCAACAACAATTGCGGATACCCACAAGGTTGATTAGCAGCATGATATGATATGAACATGCAATCATCACCACATAATTTCACCCCACTTTTCCATCTTACACCTCAATATCACCATAACATCATAATTTCCTACTCAAACTATCAACTTAAATTCATATCAACCGTCTCCAAAATATCATCAAGATTAATTCACCACACATCAATATATATCAACAACACATAGTGAATTTATCATCATATCATCAATAAAAATATTAATTGTACATCACCTACGCATGTTATTATATAAGCATAAATGACATATTAAATATACATCATATACTCAGATAAGCATGTTATCATATATCATATTATCAACCAACAATCAACGGGGGTTGAGAATCGCCACACAAGTTAATGTTCATAATTTATGCCTATTGTCCAGATAATTAAGGTTTCTTCCCCCTCACCTTGTGTGCACTTATACTGGAGTCCCGAAACGAACACTCCCTCTACACTTTCAATACAAGGGAATAAGGCCGCCTGTAACAGCATGTTCTTAATTACGCTGTGACACCGGTTAAAATATAAATATTTATATTTTGATCTGAGGTCAATAAAATGATTTTTTTGGTTAAAACAAAATCATATTCATACTCTACCTTATGGTAGAGGGTTACAGTAAAATTTTGGGTTGAAAATTCACACGGAAACCGGTCTGCGTTTTCACTGATAGTAAAAAGTTACTGATCAGAAAACCTAATTTTGATCCGTGAAAGAAACATCAATGATTCGTATCCCTTTTTAAGTGAGACGAGTCATTTCCATTTTTTCGCTCAAAAATAAATATTATATTTTATTCGGGTGAAATATTTATTCAAAACGTGCGTAAAAAACCTTAAGTCGGGTAAACGGCAGAATTGGATGTGGTGTAGGGATAATATGGAACAGAGCTAATATGGAGCAGAGATGATGGAAATGATTGATGGGACTTGTGAAAATTGTCACATCATAACTTTTGAAAAGTCACGATAACAACTTAAAATATATGGTTTTATTGATCACAAAACCTATTATTGTTCCTATTAGATCCAAACATGCCTTAAAATTGGAAATATCTCCTCCTTATAACCCCAAGAAAACCGCGGCCTCCCTCCCACATTTCACACACTACATTTCTTTCATTTCTCTACATCAAACACAGAGCTCAAAGTGGTGTGGTTGAAGAAATTACAAGATCTTCATCTCTTTCATTCTCCTTCACATAATAAAGGCAACTTCATCATCTTTGATCATCTTTTCTTCTTACAAATAGTCATCATCATCTTTTTCATGCCTCTTTGTGTTGGAACCCATTTTTGTTGTTGTTTTTATGAAAATGGAAACAATATGAAATTTATGAATGAGCTTCTTGTAACATGAGGGTGATTTTAGAGGAGGCACATAAGAGTAAGTTGAGTTTTCATACTGGATCCACTAAGATGTATCAGGATTTAAAGAAAATGTTTTGGTGGACAGGGATGAAGAAAGAAGTAGCAGAGTATGTTTTATCGTGCCTGGTGTTTTAGAAGGCTAAGATTGAGCATCAGAAGCCAGCATGTTTATTGCAACCGTAGATATCCCAGAGTGGAAATGGGATAGCATAGCTATGGATTTTGTGGTTGGGTTACCATGAACTCCTAAGAAGCATGATACGATTTGGGTTATCATTGATAGGTTGACGAAGTGTGCTCACTTCTTACCTGTTGGTGAAAGTTATAGTTTAGAGAAATTGACCTAGATTTACATTAAAGAAGTTGTTAGGTTACATGGTGTGCCATCGAGCATTACCTGAGACCGAGATCCTAGATTTACCTCTAGATTTTGGAGACAATTGCATAATTCTTTGGGGACAAAGTTAAGGATGAGTTCTGCTTATCATCCCCAGACTAACGGACAGTCAGAGAGAACAATTCAGTCATTGGAAGATCTTTTGAGAGCTTTTGTGTTGGACCATACTGGCAGATGGGATGAGTTCTTACCATTGATTGAATTTACCTATAACAATAGTTTTCACAATAGTATTGGAATGCCACCATGCGAGGCTTTATATGGCAGAAAGTGTAGGACCCCAATATGTTGGTATGAGACTGGTGAAAACCAAGTTTTGGGTCTAGATGTGGTGCAACAAACTACGGAACAAGTCAGAAAGATAAGGGAAAAGATGAAGGAAGCACAAGATAGGCAAATGAGCTATAGTAACAAGAGAAGGAGACCGTTAGAATAACAGGAAGGTGATCACGTGTTTTTGAGAGTCACTCCGACAACTAGAATTGGCAGAGCTATCAAATCTAGAAAACTTACTCCTCGATTCATTGGACCTTTCGCATTCTTCGACGAATTGGTCCAGTAGCTTACCATATTTCCTTACCACCTAATCTTTCTAACCTTCATGAAGTCTTTCATGTCTCTCAGTTGAGAAAGTACTATTATGATCCTTCACATGTATTGAGTCTGAATCTATACAACTATGAGAGAATCTAGAGTATAAGGCTTTACCTGTAAGGATAGCAGATAGACGGATTAAGGAGCTTCGTGGTAGACAGATTCCTTTGGTTAAGGTCATATGGGATGAAACTACTGGAGATGCTACTTGGGAACGTGAGATGGATATGCAATAACAATATCCACATCTTTTCTGATTTACGTAAATTTCGAGGACGTGATTTTTTTCCGAAGAGGGGTAGTAATGTAACAGCCTGTTTTTAATTACGCTGTGACACTAGTTAAAATATAATTATTTATATTTGGTCTGAGGTCAAGAAAATGCTTTTTTAGATAAAACAAAATCATATTCATACTCTACCTTATGGTAGAGGGTTACAGTAAAATTTTGGGTTGAAAATTCAGACGGACATCGGTCTGGGTTTTCACTGACAGTAAAAAGTTACTGATCAGAAAATCTAATTTTGATCCGTGAATGAAACATCAATGATTCTTATCCCTTTTTAAGTGAGATGAGTCATTTCCATTTTTTCGCTTAAAAATAAATATTATATTTTATTCGGGGTGAAATATTTAATCAAAATGCACGTAAAAAACCTTAAGTCGTGTAAACGGCAGAACTGGATGTGGTGTTGAGATAATATGGAACAGAGATAATATAGAGCATAGATGACGGAAGTGATTGATGGGAATTGTGAAAATTGTCACATTATAACTTTTGAAAAGTCATGATAACAACTTAAAATATATGGTTTTATTGATCACAATCACAAAAACCTATTATTGTTCCTATTAGATCCAAGCATGCCTTAAAATTGGAAATATCTCTTCCTTATAAACCTAAGCAAATCGCGGCCCGCCCCCCCCCCCCTCCCCCCCTCCCCTCCCCAAATTTCACACACTTCATTTCTTTCATTTCTCTACATCAAACACAAAGAGTTCAACATGGTGTGGTTGAAGAAATTACAGGATCATCATCTCTTTCATTCTACTTTACATACTTAAGATAACTTCATCGTCTTTGATCATCTTTTCTTCTTCCAAATGGTCATCATCATCTTTTTCATGCATCTTTGTGTTGAAACCCATTTTTTTTTGTTTTTATGAAAATGGAAACAATATGAAATTTATGAATGAGCTTCTTGTAACATGATCCTTTCTATCATCAATCTAGGCTCTAGTTTATTGTATTGAAGAGTTTTGTTGAAAATGAAAACACTAACCCCAGGAAACCCATATGGTCGAAACCCTCTTTTAATGTGGGTATGATGTTTTTGTTCGATTTTTGAAGTTTAATGATTGATTCAAGCTCTCTAATATCTATGTTATCTAAATCCAAGAGCTTGAATCAAAAGGAATTTTCTAAGTTATTTTGCCATTCGGGGCTGAAACCCTAAGGGAAAGGGATTGGTTGATGTTGTTCAGTATTGAATCTATGACAATTTATATTGTCTCTCTTATGTCTTAATATGCAAAATTCAAGAGTTTGTATTCAAAAGAACATCCTAACCTATTTTTTTATTTATGACCGAAACACTACTAAAAAGGGGTTGGATTATTTTGTTCATATTTTCAAATTATAGAAATTTATCTAACCTATCTAAGACTCTAGGAATTAGTGTCCTAAAGGTTGGAATAAGAAAAGAACCCTAGCCCTCTTTTGATTGGTTTGGCCTAATCTAGCCTATTATGGTTAAGGGTGATTTTGTTTGATTAATTTGTTGTTGTGTTGTTTGATTGAAGGTGAACTTGGTAATTTGTGGTGATAACGAGGAGCTTCGAATTCGAGATCCCGGTGTTAACTCGGGTGGGGGAAAGATTCAACCTATCGTCGGAATGAATAAGTAGATTATAATATAATAATTGTGTAGGGCGACCTAAACCCTACTCGTGGTTGAGTAATCGACAAGACCAAAATAGCATTGAAAGATTTTCTGGAAAAAATAGTCAATGATGATTTGGGAATTGTAGGTTTATCGATGTTAGGATAATCTTATAATATTAAGAATGTTTGATTTTATTTTATTGAACTGCTATGATGTGCTGGTTGTGATAATTTGCGTTATGTGATATTTTGGTGATATTTGAATATCTTAGGATTATTGTGTTATGCACGATCTGCCTGGATTAATATTATGAGTAGTTGGCTTTATGTAACCATTTCATAGATGAGAGGTGATAAAGAATGTGTGTTGAAACTATGCTGGAAACTTGAGGCACTAGGATGTTATTGATAGGGTTCAGTGAGTTTCATGTATTTGCATTTTTATTCACAATCGTGTGTTTGAGATACACGAGGTCCGAAGTCCTCGCTAGACTGTTCCAACTTAGAATTAGGAGGTGCAGTTATTCTCTAACGGTAATGGGAGAAATAGTGTCAATCCTTGAATGAACACTCTAACGGTAATGGGAGTGTGTACCCAAGGAACTACCCTAACGGTAATGGGGATATTTTTGTAGGGTACAGTTATTCTCCAATGGGATTGGGGGGAGTAGTTTCATTTCTTGATTGAACACCCTAACGGTAATGGGGGTGAGTATGGGTTTCGGGAACACGTGGCTTGGACGACTGACTAACATCCCTAACGGTAATGGGGGATGGTGACGGGATTGGTAGTGGCCACGTCAACATAAAGATTTAAGTTGCATAAGTTGAGGGTAGAGGACGAAATAGTAAAGTAAGGATGATTGTTGTTCCTGAGTGGTGTATGTGTATGACAGTTGTTATATTATAAGCTATGTACTCTTTTCCGCTTTTG
The DNA here is from genome assembly GCA_030762895.1 of Sophora flavescens. NCBI lineage: Eukaryota > Viridiplantae > Streptophyta > Magnoliopsida > Fabales > Fabaceae > Sophora > Sophora flavescens. Next base: position 20,594,935 of record CM061069.1, read on the forward strand.
ATGATAGAACTGTTTCTTATCCCCTATATTTTTCTGTATGCTATGTTTATTTATTATGTGATCATATGAGAAGATTCTGCGAAGCAGTTTGAAGATGAGGAGTTAGATGGAACTACTTATGAACCTAAGACTAGAGGAAGAGTTGTCCATCTGCTCTCAGTAACCACATCGAACGTTAGCCACCACGCGAGCACCTATTTCTGGTGAGTCTTTTGGGCACATTTTTTTATTTTTGGTTTTGAGTGTATGTTGAAACTGTAGTCTCTGTAGTTGAAACTTGAAACTATGAGTTTGAGTTGTTTGGAATGTCTCTATTTCTGGTCGTGGGTTTTGTGTTTTCTCTTGTTTTTCTTCTGCTATCATGACCTATTTCAAAATGGGAAGAAATTTAGAGTTGCTTGTAGCATGTGACATCAACAATATATTTCTCATTGGAATTTTGTTTTGTTAATTTATCTTCATCTGCTTATTTCTTTTATGTCTTAAGAAACCTGAAAATGGTGTAAATTTGAAATAATTTTTAAACGCCTTGGATATTTGTTTTGTATATCTACAGAACCTATCTAGTTATGGATCGTAGTTGGATGGTTTGTAAGCGCACTAGTACTGAGTATTTGAAGGGGGTGGGAGAATTTATAGAATTTGCTCAAAGGAATGTTCCTAATAGTAATGGAATGTTCTGTTGTCCTTGTGTCAAGTGTTTGAATACGAGTAAATGTACGGTTAAGGATATACGTACTCATTCGATTTGTGAAGGGATTTCCTTGAGTTATACAAGATGGATATGGCATGGTGATGTGTTATTAAGTAGTATGGCAAGTGTCTCCCAAAGTGAGGACGTTGACGTAGATATGGAGGATGATCGAGTAGAGGACATGATCCGTGATATTGGAAAAGAATCTTTTCATCGAGCTCATGTGTATGATAGGCTGTGCGGTGATGCGGATAAGCCTTTATATCCAGGGTGTACTACTCATACACGGTTGTCGGCGGTGCTAAAATTGGTTGTGTGAAGGCGAGAAATGGTTGGACCGATAAAAGCTTCACGGAATTACTTGAAGTGTTGAAAGACTTGCTTCCGGAGGACAACACATTGCCTGACCGTAACTATGAGGCCAAGAAGGTATTGTGTCCGATGGGTATGGAGTATAAGAAGATACACGCATGCCCCAATGATTGCATATTGTACACTGGTGTTCATGAAGACAATCACGATTGCCCCAAATGTGGGTTATCACGATACAAAGTGAAAGGTGGTGATGATGATGATGATCTTGAAGATGTGAGAAAAAAGAGTCCTCCTGCGAAGGTGTTGTGGTATCTTCCAATAATTCCAAGGTTCAAGCGATTGTTTGCCAATGCGAAAGATGCGAAGAATCTTAGATGTCATAATGATGAGAGGAAACGTGAATGAAAGGTTCATCATCCTGCTGATTCTATGCAATGGAAGAATATTGATACTATGTTTCCGGATTTCATCGATGAGCCAAGAAACCTAAGTCTTGGACTTGCTACGGATGGAATGAATACTTATGGTAACATGAGTAGTATTCATAGTCCATGGCCTGTTTTGTTGATAATTTACAATATGCCCCCTTGGTTGTGCATGAAGCGCAAATACATGATGTTGTCTATGATGATTTCGGGCCCAAAGCAACCGGGAAATGACTTAGATGTTTATCTAAGTCCCTTGATTGAAGACTTGAAAACGTTGTGGGTGGAAGGTGTTGATGTAGTTGACGGGTATTCTCATGAGACTTTCAAGCTTCGTGCCATGTTATTTTGCACCATCAACGACTTTCCAGCATACGGTAACTTGTCCGGGTACAGTGTCAAGGGGCATAAAGCATGCCCTATATGTGAAGAAGGCACATGCTACACTCAGTTGCATCATGGAAAGAAGATGATTTACCTTGGGCATTGGAGATTTCTTAGACGTGATCACCCATATCCTAAGATGAAAAAAGCTTTTAATGGATGCCAAGAGATAGAAGAAGCTCCGGCGGCCTTAATTGGAGAGCAGGTTTATCAGAGGGTAAAGGGCATCGATGTTATATTCGGCAAGTCCAAAAAGAAAGATAAAGTTGCTGAGAAAAACATATGGAAGAAGAGGTCGATATTCTTTGATCTTCCATACTGGCGCAAGCTTAATGTCAGATACTGCATTGATGTGATGCATGTGGAGAAAAATGTGTGTGATAGTGTGATCGGGACGCTTCTCAACATTCAGGGCAAGACAAAGGATGGTGTCAATGCTCGTCTCGACCTCGTTGCTATGGGTATACGAGAGCAATTAGCTCCAGTTGTTGACGATGGTAAGCGGACTTATTTGCCGCCAGCATGTCATACTTTGTCAAAAAAAGAGAGACTAAGTTTCTGCGGGTGTGTTCAGGGCATCAAAGTTCCACATGGTTACTCTTCAAATATGAAGAGGCTTGTCTCTAGTGATCTTAAATTGGTTGGCTTAAAGTCTCATGATTGTCACATCTTGATGCAACAACTTCTGCCCGTTGCTATTCGTGGTATTGCTCCAAAAAATGTGAGACATGCCATTACTCGTTTTTGCTCATTCTTCAATTCTATATGTAGCAAAGTCGTTGACCCCCGTATGTTGGATGACTTGGAAGTTGAGGCTTCTACAATCTTGTGCCAATTGGAGATGTATTTTCCTCCTTCCTTTTTCGACATAATGGTTCACTTAATTGTTCATTTGGTGAGGGAGATTAGATTATGTGGGCCGGTTTTTCTGAGATGGATGTACTTAGTTGAGCGCTACATGAAGATCTTGAAAGGGTACGTGAAGAATCCTCATCGTTCGGAAGCATCTATTGTTCAAAGGTATGTTGCAGAAGAAGCTATTGAGTTTTGTTCGGACTACCTTCATAACACGGATCCTATAGGGGTTCCTAAGCCTCGGCATGATGAGATCAGATGTCAAGGTAAGGGTACACATGGCTTAAGAATTAATAGCAAGGGTCGGGAGGAAGTGCTTCAAGCACATTTGTATGTATTGAAAAACATCGATTGTGTTCAGCCTTTCTTATTTGAACATAAAAGAAAAGTCAATCAAGAAAACCCTCGAATGAGAGAAAGGTGGTTGTTGAACAAGCATAACAAGACTTTATAACCATGGTTCAAGGAAGAAATGCTTAAGGATGAGTAGTACTACTTCTGATGACGTAAGATGGCTAGCACGTGGGCCTAGCTTCAACGTCATATGTTGGAGCAGATACGACATAAATAACTTTTCCTTTTATACAAAGGAACAAGATAACAAGAGTACCATGCAAAATAGTGGGGTTATGATCGTGGCCGAAGCAATTCACTTCTCTAGTGCAAAGGACACAAAACCCGTTAAAGCACCGAGACCTTACTTTGGATATATTGAAGATATTTGGGTGTTCGATTACACTAAGCTTATGGTGCCGGTTTTTAAATGTAAGTGGGTTGATAGTAACGGTGGTGTACAAACCGGCGAGTAATTAAGGATTATCACCTAAGGAATTAAGGATAAATCTAAGTTAGTGATTTGAATATCAATTGTATGGATCGAATTGAAGTTAGGATTGAATAAGGTTACGTCAAGTGAAGATTGGAGGATTCCGACACCTAACCGCTTTTACCTATATTGAATTCATTCCTTAATTGCTATTGTTTAATTCATTGTTGTGACAACTCCAAATATAAAAACTCATAAACACTCTTGGAAACATGAAACTCATTGGTTCAAATAGCTATTGCCTAGGCTACGTTGATACTTGACAACAATCCTCGTTGGGAACGATACTTTACTTTCACTATTATTACTTTTCACGATTTGGAACACTTGTCAAACCAACAACAAGTTTTTGTACTAATTAAGAAGCCTAATTCCTTAGGTCATTCAAGCATTAGCACAAACATTAAGCATGAGATTCATAAGAATTCATTGAAACATAGTTCTATTCCTAGAATCAACATTCCAATGATAATCTATTTCAATTCCAATTCAATAACCAATTTTCCAATTGTGAAATTGAATCCAAAATCAATTCTAGGTTGATCAATCCAAGAAAAGCATTAAGCATAGAAGAGATTAACCAAACTGAATGAAATAGAATTGAAATCAGAGATAGAATTCAATTAAATCAAGCTTCAAATTGAAATCATCCTAATCCTAACCTAAATGATCTAGCTACTCATATTAGAAAGGGAAAAGAGAGAAGAACATGAGTGGAAGACTCCATGGAAGCTCCAAGTCTTGTTCCCAAGCTTGAATCCTCAAGGAAGTGGAGAGAAATTGATGAACCAGAGTGAGAAAATGTGAAAAATGAGTAAAAGATGCCTCTCAATCTGTCAAGGATCGCATTTATAAAGTTTCTGCGCGGGCGTCGGGCACTACTGTGAGTGCTGAGCGCAAACAGAAAGCAGTTTCAACAGAAAATACTGCACCTTGGGCGCTGAGCATGGATTCCTAGCGCTGAGCGCTAGCCAGTGCCAAAAACAAAAAACAAAAAAAAATTCCACATGCTCATCCATTGTGCAGAAGAAAGGGGGTGCTCTAAACTCTTTATTATTATTAATTTTTTTACCGTCCTTAATTGTAAGTTAGTTGTAGGAATAAAATGCCCAAACTTGCACATATTGCACAACTTGTGTTGAATGGATTTTTGTGTAGATTCTCTAGTAAGAATAGAACATTTGCTTGGCTGAAATTTCTAACATGATGTATCTTGTACTAGCTAGAACATGAATTCATTGAAACCATTGATCCTTTTGAATTGTTTGTGCCAATTTTTCATGCTATGATTGATGCAGGCAGTTGGGATGAGTTCTTTCCATTGATTGAATTTACCTATAACAATAGTTTTCACAGTAGTATCGGAATGGCACCATACGAGGCTTTATATGGCAGAAAGTGTAGGACCCTATTATGTTGGTATGAGACTGGTGAAAACCAAGTTTTGGGTCTAGATGTGGGGTAACAAACTATGAAACAAGTGAGAAAGATAAGGGAAAAGATGAAGGAAGCACAAGATAGGCAAATGAGCTATAGTAATAAGAGGAGGAGACCGTTAGAATAACAGGATGGTGATCACGTGTTTTTGAGAGTCACTCCGACAACTGGAATTGGCAGAGCTATCAAATCTAGAAAACTTACTCCTCGATTCATTAGACCTTTTTAGATTCTTTGACTAATTGGTCCAGTAGCTTACCATATTGCCTTACCACCTAATCTTTCTAACCTTCATGAAGTCTTTCATGTCTCTTAGTTGAGAATGTACTATTATGATCCTTCACATGTTATTGAGTCTGAATCTATATAGCTGTGAGAGAATCTAGAGTATAAGGCTTTACCTATAAGGATAGCAGATAGACGGATTAAGGAGCATCGCGGTAGACAAATTCCTTTGGTTAAGGTCATATGGGATGAAACTACTGGAGATGCTACTTGGGAACGTGAGATGGATATGCAACAACAATAACCACATCTTTTCTAAGGTAAGTAAATTCCGAGGACGTAATTTTTTTTTCGAAGAGGTGTAGTAATGTAACAGCCTGTTTTTAATTACACTGACACCGGTTAAAATATAATTATTTATATTTTGATCTGAGGTCAAGAAAAAGATTTTTTATAGAAAAGAAAATCATATTCATACTCTATCTTATCGTAGAGGGTTATAGTAAAATTTTGGGTTGAAAATTCAGACGGAAACCGGTCTGCATTTTCACTGACAGTAAAAAGTTACTGATTAGAAAACCTAATTTTGATCTGTGAATGAAACATCAATGATTCTTATCCCTTTTTAAGTGAGATCAGTCATTTCCATTTTTTCGCTCAAAAATAAATTTTGTATTTTATTCGGGGTGAAATATTTAATCAAATGCACGTAAAAAACCTTAAGTCGGGTAAACGGCGGAACTGGATGTGGTGTAGAGATAATATAGAAAATAGATAATATGGAGCAGAGATGATGGGACATGTGAAAATTTCACATCATCACTTTTGAAAAGTCATGATAACAACTTACAATAAATGGTTTTATTGATCACAAATCCTATTATTGTTCCTATTAGATCCAAGCATGCCTTAAAATTGGAAATATCCTCTCCTTATAACCCGAAGCAACCCCCACCCCCATTTCACACACTTCATTTCTTTCATTTCTCTACATCAAACACAAAGAGTTCAAAGTGGTGTGGTTGAAGAAATTACAGGATCATCATCTCTTTCATTCTCCTTCATATACTTAAGGTAACTTCATCGTCTTTGATCGTCTTTTCTTCTTCCAAATGGTCATCATCATCATTTTTATGCCTCTTTGTGTTGAAACCCATTTTTGTTGTTGTTTTTATGAAAATGGAAACAATATGAAATTTATGAATGAGCTTCCTGTAACTTGATCCTTTCTATCATCAATCTAGGCTCTAGTTTATTGTATTGAAGAGTTTTCTTGAAAATGAAAACCCTAACCCCATGAAACCCATATGGCCGAAACCCTCTTTGAATGTGGGTAGGATGTTTTTGTTCGATTTTTGAAGTTTAATGATTGATTCAAGCTCTCTAATATGTATGTTATCTAAATCCAAGAGCTTGAATCAAAAGGAATTTTCTAAGTTATTTTACCATTCGAGGATGAAACCCTAAGTGAAAGGGATTGGTTGATGTTGTTCAATCTTGAATCTATGACAATTTATATTGTCTCTCTTATGTCTTAATACGCTAAATTCAAGAGTTTGTATTCAAAAGAACTTCCTAACCTATTTTCCTATTTATGGCTGAAACTCTACTAAAAAGGGGTTGGATTATTTTGTTCATATTTTCAAATTATAGCAATTTAGCTAACCTATCTAAGACTCTAGGAATTAGTGTCCAAAAGGTTGGAATGAGAAAAGAACCCTAGCCCTCTTTTGATTGGTTTGGCCTAATCTAGCCTATTATGGTTAAGGGTGATTTTGTTTGATTAATTTGTTGTTGTGTTGCTTGATTGAAGGTGAACTTGGTAATTTGTTGTGATAACGAGGAGCTTCGAATTCGAGATCCCGGTGTTAACTCAGGTGGGGGAAAGATTCAACCTATCTTCGGAATGAATAAGTAGATTATAATATAATAATTGTGTAGGGCGACCTAAACCCTACTAGTGGTTGAGTAATTGACAAGACCAAAATCGCTTTGAAAGATTTTTTGGAAAAAAAAATCAATGATGATTTGGGAATTGTAGGTTTTTCGATGTTAGGATAATCTTATAATATTGAGAATGTTTGATTTTATTTTATTGAACTGCTATGATGTGCTGGTTGTGATTATTTGTGTTATGTGATATTATGGTGATATTTGAATATCTTAGGATTATTGTGTTATTCATAATTTCCCTAGCTTAATATTATGTGTAGTTGGCTTTAAGTAACCATTCCATAGATGAGAGGTGATAAAGAATGTGTGTTGAAACTATGATGGAAACTTGAGGCACTAGCATATTATTGATGGGGTTCAGTGAGGTTCATGTATTTGCATTTTTGTTCACAGCCATGTGTTTGAGATACATGAGGTCCGAAGTCCTCGCTAGACCGTTCCAACTTAGAACTAGGAGGTACTGCTATTCTATAACGGTAATAAGAGAAATAGTGTCAATCCTTGAATGAACACTCTAACGGTAATGGGAGTGTCTACCCAAGGAGCTATCCTAATGGTAATGGGGATATTTTTGTAGGGTACAGTTATTCTCCAACGGGATTGGGGGGAATAGTTTCATTTCTTGATTGAACACCTTAACAGTAATGGGGGTGTGTATTGGTTTCGAGAACATGTTGCTTGGACGACTGACTAACATCCCTAACGGTAATGGGGGATGGTGATAGGATTGGTAGTGGCCACGTCAGCATAAAGGTTTAAGTTGCATAAGTTGAGGGTAGAGTATGAAATAGTAAAGTAAGGATGATTGTTGTTCCTTAGTGGTGTATGTATATGACAGTTGTTATATTATAAGCTATGTACTCTTTTCCGCTTTTGATGATAGAACTATTTCTTATCCCCTATATTTTTCTGTATGCTATGTTTATTTATTATGTGATCGTACGAGAAGATTCTGCGAAGCAGTTTGAAGATGAGGAGTTAGATGGAACTACTTATTAACCTGAGACTGGAGGAAGAGTTGTGAACCTTGATGAAAGAGTTTAGATAGTTATGGCTAGTACGTTAAGATATTTTATAATTTCCGTTGAACAACCATTTGTTTGAACATATACCTATAAGGGATCCTGTGAGAGGATACCCTTAACAATGTTTTGGTGTTATGTTTAAAAGACATAGGTGTGTATATGCAACATAAATATGGTGTGTGTTTTAATTATCCGAGGTTGTATGTTTATTAATTTAAGTTTTAATTTTCATCTATTTTCGGATTCCACGTTTAATGATAAGTGCACGATTAAATAATTTAATTAATAAGGTTTTTAATTAAATAAAACAACGGGGCACAACGGGGTGTCTCACCTCCGAGCCTTCGAAATTTCACCCAAATACCACATTACGAAGCGTACGTTACTAGGAGTTCTAACACGAAGACGGAATTGAAATCCGATAACCGAAACATAAGATAAGTCCAATACCAATGTCGACTGCATTTTGACATAAAAGGGTAAGAATTACCTTCACTAGAGAAGAAACGAAAAGATGGATAGTGAAGGCTTCGTTGCCACAGTCACAACGATGTACTCGGAATTGCGTCTGGACGATCGAACGAGTCGTAAACTGAACCGAAAGTTCACTCTCTCTAACTTTCTCTCTCCCTCTCTCTACCTCACTTTCGTTCTCTGCTTTTGGGTGAAAGTCTCGAACTTTCACCCTTTGGCCACTATTTATTTTTTTTACAATCAACGCAGTTTCGCCCGGTCTAAGTTCCTTGGCCCGACGCACACATTGCGGCGGTCGTAACTTTCATGCACCTGGTGCATTTTGACCTCATGCAGTGCATCACTTCCTTCCTCCCGAAGCTTCCATTTCACCTGGCCTAACCTTCCTACACCCGGCGTAACTTCCTGGGTTGACTAGTTGACCAGTGTTTCCTGTTTCGCACGTTTTATCGCGTTCTGAGCTCGTTCGACGTCCGATGGATCCCAAATTTGAGATATAGGCTCATCAATACCTAATAAATAACCTCCATCAATTAAAATTCCTAATATCATTCTTAATTCTAAGTATTAAACATGTTCCTCTTAAGTAAAACAAAATCATAAAAGCAGGGATGTTACATTACTACCCCCTTAAAAGAAATTTCGTCCCCGAAATTTTGCAGGGGTTATATGCAACATCAAAGGTTCATACCCAACTTCTAAACATAGTCAACACCTGATGTAGATTCAACTAGACACGGCCAGTAACAACATCTTGTATCTCGCAATCCTTGATTCTAATCGGACATAATCCCACAGTCCGTTTTAGAACTGAATTGCTCTGATACCACCTAATATGACACCCCCTTTTAGGGTTTCATATTAATGCAAATGCATGTAATAAAATAATATGAGAAATTTTATAACGTTTACAACATGTATTTTAAAAAACAAGACATATACATAAACATGCACTGAAGGAAGCGAAGGCATATGCAATACAGACATAAATATGATGGAAGCGAAGGCATATGCAATACAGACACTCCACTGGCCGTGGTATAACTAATAAAAGACTCAACTTCAACTCTAAAAGTCCTCATGATAGACGTTAGCATTCTCATCACCTTCCTCGTCTCGGCACTAGCTAAAAGCTCATCTCCGTCTTTGAATCACGAACCGAATCAACATAATAGAAACATAGAGACAGAGATATACAGGAGGTAAGAAACTCTAATCATCATAAAAGGGAAACAACATAAAATACTACTTATCGACATGTACATAAACAAGCACAACCGTCTCCCAAGATCATTGTCATCCCAATCAACCTCGATATTCAAGCAACTAGGATCATAACTTATTCTAATGCATAACTAATCCTTCATGCATGATTGACCAATTCTACAACAACATAAGTTGGGTAGTTGAGTTACTAGCTCCCGTGTTACCAATATGAGTTACGTCATCTTGGTCGCTCCGGATAGTCTACCTCAACCTCGTGTGGCAATTACTCAGGTGTTAGCAACTATTCACAGGGCTCCACCGTAATGTGTTGCAGTCGATACGGTCACCTCCCTTGTATAATAACCACTCAAATGGCTGTTGCAGTTATATACACAAGTATGATCCGACCTCGTATGACAGGCACTCAACCAACTGTTGAAGCTATCCATACAGCCCTCCTGTGACAACTGTCCATCTATCATTGTAGTCAATCACAACCATCAACCTTATATTAGTACCCGCTTAACAACAATTGCGGATACCTACAAGGTTTATCAACAACATGATATGAAATGAGCATGCAATCATCACCACATAATTTCACACCACTTTTCCATCTAACACCTTAGTATCACCATAACATCATAATTTCCTACTCAAACTATCAACTTAAATTCATATCAACCATCTCCAAAATATCATCAAGATTAATTCACCACACATCAATATATATCCACAACACATAGTGAATTTATGATCATATCATCAATAAAAATATTAATTGTACATCACCTACGCATGTTATCATATAAGCATAAACGACATATTAAATATACATCATATACTCAGATAAGCATGTTATCACATATCATATTATCAACCAACAATCAACAGGGGTTGAGAATCCCTACACAAGTTAAAGTTCATAATTTATGCCTATTGTCCCGATAATTAAGGTTTCTTCCCCCTCACCTTGTGAGCACTTATACCGGAGTCCTGAAATGAACACTTCCTCTACACTTTCAATTCTGCCATACGAGGGAATAAGGCCTCCGAGCCTCCGAAATTTCACCTAAATACCACATTACGAAGTTCTAACACGAAGACAGAATTGAAATCCGATAACCGAAACATAAGATAATTCGAATACCGATACCGATGACATTTTGACATAAAAGGGTAAGAATTACCTTCACTAGAGAATAAAAGAAAAGATGGATAGTGAAGGCGTCGTTGCCACGATCACAATGCTGTACTCAGAATTGTATCTGGATGATCGAATAAGTCATAAACTGAACCGGAAGTTCACTCTCTCTCTAACTTCCTCTCTTCCTCTCTCTACCTCACTTCTGTTCTCTGTTTTTGGGTGAAAGTCTCGAACTTTCACCTTTTTGCCACTTTTTATTTTTTTTACAATCAGGTCAGCTTCGCCCAGCCTAAGTTCCTGGGCCCGACGCACACATTGCCCCCGGTGTAAATTTGTTGCGGCCGGTGCATTTTGACCACATGCAGTGCGTCACTTCCTTCCTCGTGAAGCTTCCATTTCGCCCGGCCTAACCAACCTGCACCCGGCGTAACTTCCTGGGTTGACTAGTTGACCAGTGTTTCCTGTTTCGCACGTTTTATCGCGTTCTGAGCTCGTTCGACGTTCGATTGATCCCAAGTTCGAGATATAAGCTCATCAATACCTAATAAACAACTTCCAACCATTAAAATTCCTAATATCATTCTTAAATCCACGAATTCAACATGTTCCTCTTACATAAAACAAAATCATAAAAGCAGGGATGTTACAGTAAACACTTGGAAATCACATCCAAGAAACACCTACAAGAGATATAATTTATCTTGTAAGAATGGTGTAGAAATGAAAGGTTTGAGTCAATCCAACTCTTACCAATATACATCACTCTAATTAGTGCAGATAAAAACAAAATTGAAGGACAATACAATTTTCACCTATATGGTGTAAAGCTTTCTCAATATACTATGATCAATGTGTAAGAGTAGTAGTGAGAGTGATGAGAGAAAAGTGACATTGACAAAGTTTTTAGCACAATAGAAAATGGGGAATTATTACTCAAAATCTGCCTATGTTTCCTTTATGTAGAAGTAGTGAATAGTTCATCGAAACCAGGTTAAACCCATTAAAAAAAATTCTTCGCGCAGTAATCGATTACTTAGAATTAATAATCGATTATATAACTCATTTCAAAAGGCACGACTTCAAACAATCATGTTATAATCGATTAGAGTAATCGATTACTTGTTCTTTGTGTAGAAAATATTTGACCGTTAGAAGGTATAATCGATTATGGTAATCGATTATCTATTCTCTGTCTTGTATTTCAAAAATCCATAATCGATTTTTCAGATATAATAATCGATTATAGAGTTCTCAAGTTCAAACTTAACGGCTAGAAATAGTTAATACTCATTTAATTCCATTAAAGTCAATTAAGTTGATTTAAAGCGAGCTTAGCCTTGCATAATCGATTATTATAATCGATTATGATATTTCAAATTCTAATTTTGAAAACACAACAGCTCTAATATTTATTATTCATTAAGGTCATTGTCGCGACCGTCCCGTCCGGGAGTCGCGAAAAAGGGAAATAAAAAGGACAGAGGAGTCGCCACTAAAATTTTTATTGGGAAAATCTTAGTAAACCCAATTATTTAAAGGTAAACTGGTCTTAAAAAGAAAGAAAGAGAGATGAGTCCGGGAGTCGGTTACTAGTAGGGAAGGTATTAGCACACCACATCGCCCGTTTAAAAAAACGGTACCTCGAGTTAATTGTGCAAAACCTTTTAATAACTTTTTAAATGTTTATTTTACCCCAAAAATTATTTATAAGAAAGAGTTATTTTTTATTTTTTATTTTTATTTTTTTATATTTTTAATTTTTATTAACTTTTTATTTTTGAATTTATGGTTTATAAAAAACTAAATGAGGTTGAACATGGCACGTGAGTCCATAGGGCACCCCTAAAAATAGAAAAGTTTAATTATTTTTTATTAATTATTTTAACATGAAAAGAGACACAAAAAAAGGAAAATTTAGTTTTGGCTTGACAAGATGACTTATCTTGCTCCTACGTATTCCCGGGTGCGATGGGAAACTCAAAGCCACATAGTTCTTTTGAAAAATTTGATTGGTTGGTTGATTTTAATTTTGATAAAGATTTTGATTTTTTTTGTTTTAAAAGGATTTTTTTTTCAGAATAAATTCACTTTTGCATAGAGTCCAAGATAGCAGTGCTATACGATAAACCCTTACAATTCATACGACACTTGAGGATGAATAAGTCCATACATCAACGTCGTAGATTGTTGCGTGAATTCAAAAGATATTATTTTTTTATAAAAAAAGAAATTGGGTAAAATTGATTAAAAGTATAAATTAAAAAACATTTAATATTTTTTTAACGAGGATTCACTCTTGCATAGGGTTAAAGATAGCAAAGCTATACGATGAACCCTTACAATTCATACAACACTTGAGGATGAAAAATCATACGTCAACATTGTAGATTGTTGCGTGAATTCAAAAGGATATTTTTATTTAAGGATTTTTTTTTTCATTTAAAACAAGAAACTAGAAAATACCCCCCCCTCCCCTTTTTTTAACCAAATGTCTTAAAGAATGTTTCCATTTTCAACAGATAATTTGATTGAGCATTACACCAGCCAATATTGGGCAGCTTCCCGAGAAGCAATGCAAAATGAACAAAATAGCATTGCAAAACAATGTAGTCTATACTTTATTTGCCAAAGGTACGAGACTTATCGCACTGACGAGAAATAAATGTCTATAAATTAAATCTCCAGAACTTCAAAAGCACACTGCAAAACTAAATATATAAAAATTAATCACTGTGCAGTAGATTCTTTCAGATATGCAATAAGATCAGCATGTTCCCGGGGTAATGTCAGGAAGGGGTAATGTCAGGAAGTTCCTGACATTACCAATGCAATAAGATCAGCACGTTCCTGCTGATCTTTTTTTTTTAAAAAAAAAAGAAATTTTCATTTAAATTTTTTTATAAACTCTGGCCCAATAAACAATGTAAGAGACACACTCATGATCCTTAAATCACTAAACCCATCAGATATTCTCTTACACGAAAATAAAAACATCTCAAAGATCACATACCCACAACTAAAAAAAGAAATAAACAAGCCCAAACAGTAAAAAGGCCCATTCTCATACTAATGACATCACACACAATAAAAGCATAAATAAAAGTAACAGAAACCAAAGGAAGCAAGAAACTTCCTGACATTACCAACAATGGAGGTAGGAGAGAAGGCCTGCAAACATGACGGTGGAGAAGGCAGATCGGCGCCGACGGAGGGGATGCTGTTCGTGAGTGGCGGATCTGGATCGGTGTTGCGGTGATGGTGGCGGATCTGGCTTGGTGTTGCGGTGATGGTGGTAGGCAGTGGCGACAATGGCGGCCGTGGCTGCAGTGGACGGCTTTCGTGGTGGAGTCGCGTTCGTGCGACTGAGACAGCGGCAGCACACGGAGCGACGTGGGTCGCGTGTGGTGGTCCTCCCTTCGTCGTGCGGTGGCCGACAGTCACGGTGTGGAGGGTGGTGGCGCGGCTGGTGGTCTGAGTTGTGGGGAGATGAAGGAGGAATGTGAAGTGAGAGGGAGGAAGATGAAGGTGGAAGGATGAAAGTGAGTGTGTGTGTGTGTGTAGCTTTTCTGTTTTTTTTTATGTTGTTGTTTTGTTGTTGTTGGGTTGTTGAAGAAGAAGAAGAATAGGAGAAAGATGAAGTAGGGAGGAAGGAGAAGAAAGAAAGAAAGAAAGAAAGAAAGAAAGAAAGAAAGAAAGAAGATGGGGTTTTTCTGATTTTTGTTCTGGAGAGTATATGGGTATTTTGTGTTGATTTGTGATTTGGGGCTAGATGTTGGAGAGGAAAATATTGAGTATTTTTTCTGCTCTCCTTTTTTTTTCCTTTGGTCACTGTTCAATATATAGCACCAGGAAGAAGAAGATGACAAATCTTCCTATTAGGCCAGTTGGTGGGGGTACAAGTAGTGGGGAGCAAATCAGCCTTTGCTCCACCACCTTGCAGGGGCAGCAAGGGTAGGGATGGCTTGTACCATTGTCCCCTTTTTTTTGAAAAAGAAGAAGAAGACAAAAAGGGGTACAAGCATGGGAGCTGATCATTTCAATTTTTTTTACTTTTTATTATTTTTTATTTTAACAATCAGAATAAAAACAATTTTTTGGTTAGGTTTGGGATAATGGGCCCAAAAGATAAAAACGAAAATGGGCTCCATTTGATGATGTAATGGGCCAAGAATAAAAAACATTTTTTCATAGCTGCCCCTCTTTACTTGTTTCTTATTAGATAGTAGGTGTAACCGTAGTTAACCTATTATCGTTATAAGAAACGAGTAAAGACATGAACTCCAATTTTGACCGGAGTTCAATGACAAGTAAACGGATGCATAATTAAAAGCTTACGGGATGGACTGCCCGTAGAAGCTCGAACTGAAAGCTAAAAAGCTTGCGGAGTCGTTTATCCGTTGAAGCTTGAACAAGCAGAGCTCACGGGGTATGGTACCTGTCGAAGCTTGACAGAAAGGTTAAAATCTCGTGGAGTCGGTTATCCTCTGAAGCTTGAAAGGAAATGTTAAAAGCTTACGGAGTCGGTTGTCCACTGAAGCAAAAATTATTAAAAGCTTGCGGAGTCGGTTATCCACTGAAGCTTGACAGAAAATAAAAAGCACGCAGAGTCAGTTATCCGCTGAAGCTTGACAGAAAATAAAGGGAACGCGGAGTCGATTATCTGCTGAAGCTTTAAAGGAAAGGTAAAAAAGCTTACGGGGTCGGTTGTCCGCTGAATCTTGAAAGCAAAAGGATTAAAAGCTTGCGGAGTCGGTTATCCGCTGAAGCTTTAAAGGAAAGGTAAAAAAGCTTACGGAGTCGGTTGTCCGCTGAAGCTTGAAGGTAAAAGGATTAAAATCTTGCGGAGTCGGTTATCCACTGAAGCTTTACAGAAAAGGTAAAAAGAATGTGGAGTCGGGTATCCGCTGAAGCTTTAAAGGAATAGTAAAAAGCTTGCAGAGTAGGGCAACCGCTGAAGCTTGAAAGTAAAAGGATTAAAAGCTTGCGGAGTCGGCTATCCACTGAAGCTTGACAACAGGCAGAGCTTACGGGGTATGGTACCCGTCGAAGCTTGACAAAAAGGTTAAAAGCTTGCGGAGTCGGTTATCTGCCGAAGCTTAAAAGGAAATACGAAAAGCTTGCGGAGTCGGTTATCCGCTGAAGCTTGGAAACAAAAGGATTAAAATCTTGAGGAGTCAGTTATCCGCTGAAGCTTGAAAGCAAAAGGATTAAAAGCTTGCAGGGTCGGTTATCCGCTGAAGCTTGAAAGCAAAATGATTAAAAGCTTACGGAATCGAATATCCGCTGAAGCTTGGAAAGAAATGTTAAAAGCCTGCGATGTTTGTGCAATTTACTGGGTTTTGTGCTCACAAGAAGAGAAACAATTGCAATGCATGATGCCAGAAATGTCCTATATGCTTGATGAAAACCTCAAATGATTTTAATGCAACACAAGGAAAGCCTGTAATATTACTATTTTTATTTTTTCATCTTTTAGGTGGTTTTTATTATCACCCTCGACCCCTTAAAGTGTTGATCACAGACAAGCTTTGAGATGAACTAAAACGTGTCTTGTCTTCATGGAGAATAAAAGCTAACCACTTTTGAAAGGGTACGCTTCCTTTGCAATGATTGTCGCTGTGCCTCTTGTCGGTAGACCACGGTGTCCTTTGTCGGGAGATCATCTTGTTCTTTACGAACTTTTGAGATTTTTCAAGGGAATTCTAAATGCATCTTGAAGACACCAAAACATGTTTCACATTCCAGTATAAACTTATCATGATGAATGCACACACACAATTGACAAAAGTTAAGGCAAAGGGATAAGGGTAAAAAGAATTGGGAGTCAATGTCATTATATTTGGACCTAAAAGGAATACAAAGCATATATTACAATGGAGTATGGAATTCTAAAAGGTTGTGGAGTGGAATAACATCTCCTCAAGTGACACCTATTTCCATGACTAGTGTTAGTATCCCTCATACTATCATGACTGCTTACTAATCAACATCTGAGAATGTTGTCTGCCCTGATCTTCATGCATCTAGCCCACTGATTGCCCCATCTCATCGGCTTGACGACACTTCCATTGTTTATTTTATTTTTTGAACCCTAATTTTTGCCTAGACCGCCTTTTCAGGTTTTCAGCCTAGCGGGTTGCTCTAACTTTTGCTTAGACTGTCTTTTCAGATTTTCAGCCTAACGAGCTTTTCTTTTTTCATTTTTCATTTTTTTTTGGGAAGTGCGTTCAAGCATAATACTTTTTGACTGCATCTGAGTTTACAGGGAGTGGAAGATCTTCCCCATCCATCCTGGTGAGGATTAAAGCTCCTCCCGAGAAGGCCTTTTTCACAACGTATGGTCCTTCGTAGTTCGGGGTCCACTTCCCACGATGATCCTTTTAGATTGGTAGAATCTTTTTAAGCACCAGGTCAACATCCCGAAACTGTCGCGGGCGTACCTTCTTCTCATAAGCTCTCATCAACCTTCTGGTACAATTGACCGTGACACAATTCCCCTAATCTCTTCTCTTCAATGAGGTTCAATTGGTCGAGTTGATCCTGAACCCACTTAGGTTCTTCCAGTTCTGCTTCTCTCAATACCCTTAATGAAGGGATTTCCACTTCCATCGGGAGCACTACCTCCATCCCATATACCAAAGAATACAGCGTTGCCCCTATTGAGGTGCGAATAGAGGTACGGTAGCCGTGCAAGGCAAAAGGTAACATTTCGTGCCAATCCTTGTACGTCACCACCATCTTTTAGACAATCTTCTTGATATTTTTATTAGCGGCCTCAACCGCTCTGTTCAACTTTGGGCGATACGGGGAGGAATTGTGATGCTTTATCTTGAAGTTTTCGCACATCTCTTTCATCATCTTGTTGTTCAAGTTAGTCGCATTATCAGTGATAATCTCACTTGGCAACCCATAACGACAAATTAATTCTCCTTTTACAAATTTGATCACGACATTCCTGGTCACATTGGCATATGATGCAGCCTCAACCCACTTTGTGAAATAATCAATGGCAACAAGAATGAAGCGATGCACATTCGAGGCTTTTGATTCGATTGGACCGATCACATCCATTCCCCACATTGAGAATGACCAGGGTGCCGTCATGACATTCAAGGGAGCTGGCGGCGCACGAACCCTATCAGCATATATTTGACACTTATGGCACCTCTTTGCATAATTAAAGCAATCTGCTTCCATTGTCAACCAGTATTGGCCAGCCCTCAAGATTTTTCTTGCCATTGCATGCCCGCTCGCATGTGTTCCGAAAGACCCTTCACGGACCTCCTCAATTATCCATTTAGCTTCTTTCACATCGACGCATCTTAACAATACCATGTCATGATTTCTTCTGTAGAGAATACCTCCATCTAAATAGAAACCCATTGCAAGTCTTCTTAGAGTTCTTTTGTCGTTTTCTGAAATGCCCGGAGGATATTCCCTTCTTTGGATGAAGCATTTGATGTCATGGTACCACGGTTTTTGATCAGACTCCTCCTCTATCACTTGACAATACGCAGGATGATCGCGACTTTCCATTTTGATGAGTGGTAAGTTCCTCTCATCACTTACTTTGAACATCGAGGACAAGGTAGACAGCGCGTCAACTAATTGGTTATCTTCTCGGGGAATATGATGGAATTTGACTTCATCAAACTGCTCAATCAAACCTTTGATGTAGTCATGGTACGGGATTAACTTGGCATCTCGGGTCTCCTATTCCCCTCTTAGCTGGTGGATGACTAATGCAGAGTCCCCATATACCTCCAGTATCCTTGCCTTTGATTCTATCGCTGCCAGGATCCTAAGTGCACAAGCTTCATATTCGGCTATATTGTTTGTACAATCAAAGCAAAGCCCTACAGTGACAGGGAAATATTCATTTTCCGGTGAGATTCGTATTGCCCCAATTACGTGTCCTAATGCATTAGAAGCTCCATCAAATAACAAAGTTCACTTTTCTTTTTCTGGTGATTGCTCGCGATCAAACAAAGCCATTATATCTTCATCCGGGAAATCACATTGCATTTATCCATAATCTTCCACTGACTGATTGGCTAGATATTCTGCGAGAGCGCTACCTTTTACTGCTTTTTGGGTGACATAGACAATGTCGTATTCTAATAGCAGGACTTGCCATCAAGCAATTCTTCCAGTCAGAGCACGCTTATCAAAGATATACTTGATCGGATCCATTTTAGACACCAACCAGGTAGTGTAACACAACATGTAATGCCTCAAACGGTGGGCCGCCCAAGCCAAAGCACAGCAAGTGCATTCCAGCAGTGAGTAGTTGGCTTCACAACTGGTGAATTTCCTACTTAGATAACAGATGTCATGTTCCTTCCTTCCTGACTCATCGTGTTGCCCCAATACGCAACCCATCGATTCATCTAGCACAGTCAAATACATGATGAGAGGTCTTCCTGGAACTGGGGGAACCAAGACTGGAGGCTCCTGTAGGTATTGTTTGATCTTCTCAAAGGCTTTTTGGTAATCTTCATTCCACGTCACAGCCTTATTTTTGTGCAGTAATTTAAAGATCGGTTCACACGTCGCGGTCAGTTGGGAGATGAGCCGGGCAATGTAGTTCAATCTTCCTAAAAACCCACGAACTTCTTTCTCCGTTCGAGGTACTGGCATATCGATGATTGCTCGAACTTTTTCAGGATCAACCTCTATTCCTCTTTGACTAACAATGAACCCCAGAAGCTTGCCTGATTTCACTCCAAAAGTGCATTTGGCTGGATTCAGTCGGAGCTTAAACTTTCTTAACCGCTCAAAAAGTTTCTGCAGATTATCAACATGGTCATCTTCGGATCTGGACTTGGCGATCATGTCATCTATATAAACTTCTATCTCCTTATGCATCATGTCATGGAATAAAGCCACCATAGCCCGCTGATATGTTGCCCCAACGTTTTTCAAGCCAAAGGGCATAACCTTGTAACAAAAGGTTCCCCATAAAGTGACAAATGTAGTTTTCTCCATATCTTCAGGTGCCATCTTAATCTGATTATATCCTGAGAATCCATCCATGAAGGAGAATAATGCATGTTGGGCAGTATTATCTACAAGAACATCAATATGAGGCAGAGGAAAATCATCTTTGGGTCTAGCTCTGTTCAGATCTCAATAGTCAACACACATTCGAACCTTTCCATCTTTCTTGGGAATAGGAACTATGTTAGCAACCCATTGAGGGTACTTTA
Organism: Sophora flavescens; assembly: GCA_030762895.1. Lineage (NCBI taxonomy): Eukaryota > Viridiplantae > Streptophyta > Magnoliopsida > Fabales > Fabaceae > Sophora > Sophora flavescens. The sequence continues at coordinate 20,615,110 of CM061069.1, forward strand.
GAACTTCTATGAAACCTGCATCCAGTTGTTTCTTGACCTCCTCCTTAATATTTAGAGACATTTCTGCTTTCATCCTTCGTAGCTTCTGCTTTACTGGAGGGCACTCCGGCTTTAATGGCAATTTATGTTATGCTACACTGGGGTCTAACCCTGGCATGTCTTGGTATGACCATGTGAAAACATCTTTATAATCTATCAACAACCTGATCAACCTACTTCGCTCCTTTTCTTTCAGGGAAAGGCCGATCTTGACCTCTTTTTTATCATCTTCAGTTCCCAAATTGATTAGTTCACTTGGCTCTTCATGAGGGTGAATTTCCCTGGCTTCTTGCTCTACCAACCTTAATAGTTCAGGCGGAACTTCCCCGTCATCGTCAACAACCTCATCAGTATGATCAATAGGATAGTCAAAATTGTACGCCGAGTTATTAACACTGTCATTTTCAAGAGCGTCACTTTTAGATCTGCATTTTGGTAGTTATCAGGGAAAGATGAATGAATAACGGTTAAAGATGGGAAACTGCATTTATTGGCAAGGAACGATGAATAAAAGCGAAAGTAAAAAGGAGAGATAAGAACATAAAGATATTGAATGCATGCATTTATTGATAAGTCATACTGAAACGGAAACAAGTAAGCCCATTACAACAAAAATCCTAAAGCCTTGGGCAGAGCTAAAGGATAAGCATTACATAATTGCTTTAAAAAAAACTCTACGGTCCTGGGGAACTCAATGGCCTCCCAATTGTTGAGCTCTGTATCTGGAGGGCATGGATACACCAAATTGACACCATGATCAGCGAGATAATCATCTTCAACAGCTGTTGCTTGGTCCAAGAATGTGAACCCTACACTTCGGAAGCTCTGTCGAATGTCACAGATGGGAACCCTTTCAGCCTCGTATTCACGATTTTCCACCCGAGCCAACCTCTTTCTTTTCTTCTCTTCTATAACCCTCATCTTGTCGGCCTTGGTGGGTTTATATCCCAAACCAAACCTGTCCTTGTTCTCGGTGAGTGTGAGGATGTCAGTGACACCTTGGCTATTCTTCCCCAAACCGCTTCTAGGTTGGTATCCCCCTTCGAGCATAACCCTAGCCATCATAACATACGCTTTAGATGACTGAGGTTTCAAGAGTGGAGCACCATCCCCGACATAAGTGGCATTGGCAATTTCAAGCGATTGGAAAGCAGTCTCAAGAACTTCTTTGGCAGCTTCAATGTAAGGGGTTGTTGATGGCTTACTCACTAACATATCCTCCTCTCCAGAAACAATTATCAACTTGCTATCGACAATGAACTTCACTTTCTGGTACAGTGTGGAAGGTACAGCCCAGACGAATGGATCCATGGTCGTCCCAGGAGGCAACTGTAAGTTGGTGTGATGTTCATCACTTGGAAGAGTACCTCGAAGATGCAAGGACCAACCTGAATGGGCAATACAATTTCTCCCATAACTTCCCTTCGGATGCCATCGAAAGCTCTTACAATCATTGTGCTTGGCTTCATATGAGTTCCATCAAAAGGCAACTTTGCCAGTGTTGAATTTGGCATTATATTCAAAGAAGAACCATTATCAATGAGAACCCTAGCCATGACTTGATCTCGACACTTCACCGAGATGTGTAACGCCTTGTTGTGCCCCATTCCTTCAGCTGGAATTTCGTCATCAGTGAAAGTGATATAATTATCACCAATAATGTTACCCACGATGTTATCAAGCTTATCAATTGTGATGTCATGAGAGACATGAGCTTGATTCAGCACCTTCATCAGTACTCTCCTATGTGGCTCAGAATTCATCAACAAAGACAAGAGAGATATCCGAGCTAGAGTTTGATTCAATTGATCCACCACCCTGTATTCGTTCTGCTTGATGAACTTCAAAAATTCACCGACTTCTTCATCAGATACCTCCTTTTTATTATCACCCCCTTTGGTATCCTCTTCGACCAGCGTTCCTTCCACCTTCTCTTTCCCTTTGTGATCTTTTTCTTCCTTTTCTCTTCCCTCCCTTGGCAATACCTCAGGAGTATAAATGCGACCACTCCGAGTCATTCCACCAATTCCTGAAATGTTGGTAACCACAGTAGTCCCATTGGAAGGATTGGATTGAACCAGCATCTCATATTTCCATGGTACCGCTTTAGTGTCCTTGTAAGGGAAAGGACCTGGGACTCGGATGACAACTGGTGTTATCCCACTTGAAACCGGCATAGGCTCCTTCTCAGTATAGTGTATCATCACTGGCTTCGGAGCGACTTGCTCAGGAACCAGTTGAGGATTAATCACAACAGTAAAAGGAGTTATCTTAACTGGAGTTGGGGAAATTGTAGATCCAGCGACCATGTTAATGCCACACTCATTCGGTTCATAACTAATTAGGATAATCTTCATATCTATTAACTGCTGCACAACCTGCCGAAATTCTGCACAGTCTTCAATTGAATGCCCCATATTCCCGTCAAAGTCACACCTTATCTCTTCATCAAAAGTCTTCTCTTCAACCATTGAGGTTTGAACCAATCCATGTTTTTACATCTCCCTTAAAATAACTCTCATGGGAGTTCTGACATCAGTCACTCAACTCTTAAGAGTAGGTTCCATAAAGATATCAATGTCATTAACTCCCGAACCCCCATGATTTGGCATAGGACCTTGTGCTCTATTCGGAGCATCTTTCTGAAAGCTCAACCACTTAGCATCAATAAGATCTTGTACCTTAAATTTGAAAGCCCTGCATTTCTCATTGGAATGACCTATTGCCCCTGCATGATACTCATATTTAGCATTTGGGTCAAACCACTTCGGATAAGGAGGCCCCAATGGTTTCATTGGGATAGGAGTCAACACAGATTTATTTATAAGCTGATGTAGTAGCTCAGTGTAGGTCATGGGTATCGAGTCGAAATGTAATGGCTTTCTTTCCGAGTTCTACGGTGGTCTTGTTTGGCCGGTGTTTGGGTTTGGACCTAGGGGCTGGACAATTTGAGGTGGCATGGTAGGGTGTGTTTGAGGCTGAGAAGGGTATGATGGCCTGTCGATGAGCTATCTGTTGAGGATTTGGAAATTGTGAGGTGGCAGTGATGTATGACTGGTTGGCTTGGTGATACGGAGGCGGTTGGCAATATGGGGCGTATTGGGCTTGGAAGGTGGGCGTTTGGTTTGGTCTATATTGTTTTGGTTTCTTTTGTTCAAAGGTTACTGCGTGTGCTTCTCCTTCTTTCTTTTTCACAAACGGGGCTCTCTTCGGGCCGTTCATTACTGAAGTTTCAGTGATCTTGCCATTCCTCATTCCATTTTCAGTTCTCTCACCGATGATGACCATGTCAGACAAGTTCGATGACACGCTTCCAATCATTCTATCATAGAAAGGAGACTGGAGGGTATCAATGAACATTGCCATAATTTCTTTCTCGTCCAATGGAGGCTCTACCTGAGCAGCCGGTTCCCTCCATCGTTGTGCATACTCCTTAAAAGTATCTGTATCTCTCTTTGCCATATTTTGGAGTTGCATCCTATCGGGATCCATGTTAATATTGTACTTGTATTGCTTTAGGAATGCATCTGCTAGATCTTTAAAGGATCGGACGTGGGCCCGTTCGAGATGCGTGTACCAATTTGAAGCTGCCCCAGTTAAACTGTCTTGGAAGAAGTGAATCAATATCTTATCATCTTGAGCGTATGATGCCATCTTCCTTACATACATGGTCAAATGGTTTTTTGGACAAGTGGTTCCCCGATATTTGTCGAAATCGGGTACCTTAAACTTTGGTGGAATTACAACATTTGGCACCAGACAAAGTTCCGAAGCATCCCGCAGACCATAACTATTTACTCCTTCAATGGCCCGTAGTCTTTCCTCTAGCACTTCCAACTTTTATTTAGATTGGGAGTTCCCTCCTGACTGATTCTCTGGAGTTTCGTCGTACATATTATGAGGGAAGGAGTATGGCATGTAGGAGGATCCGAAGTTTGGCATCATTTGAGTCCCCTGGGGTCCATAATGTAGGGTGTATTGTGGAATTTTTGGATTGGCAGAAGGTGTCACCGTCGGGGTGTTACCATCTGTAGGGTTGACAGTTTGTATTTGTGGAATTTCGACAGCATCAGCGGTGGTTTGTGCTTGAGTGATATGCTCGGAGTTTTGAATGCCATCTTGTGTGCTGGGCGTCGTTGGTGGCACAAATCCGTGAGGCAAACCGTATGGGGGATTGTTCGGGTCAAATGAAAAATGAGTTTGGTTGCTTGGATAAATAGGGAGAGGCATCATGGCCCCTGGTTGGTTGAAGCCTTGAATATGAATCTGAGTAAAACCCAGGGGAATGAGAGCTGTGGCCTGATGTCCTTCGTTCGAGGCTGGAGGGTTCTCCTCTGTGTTCTTTTCCTTCTCCATTGCCTGTAGGATCTCCATCATCTTAGTCATATGATCCTTGATTTGACTGACTTCATCCCAGATCTCCTGGACTTCTTCTAGTTCATCCGCCATGGCTCTTGTCTGTGATCGAGTGCGATAAGGGTGTCTTCGAGCAATTGTTCAGAAAAGTCACACACTATTTTAATCGAAACAAAAGTGAGAACAAAATTTTGGGAAAAAAAAAGCGAAAAGATTTTATGAAACTCACCTTTGGACTTTATTATTATATTTTTTTTGAGTTAACACCTTATAACAGACAAGAGATGGTCCTTCCATCCCACACAGAGAGCATTTTGCTCATAAGATGAAATGGCGTTGACAACAAATCTAGGGGAGAAACAACTCTCCACAATAGATGTTGTCTCAAACACACTAGCAATTTCTGAATTGAGACATCTCGTCCTACCCTTTGCGCAGAAGGAAGAATCCTACAAGGCAAAGATGTAGTTGAAAACACACTAAAGGAAAACCATGCTCCATGTTAGGTGTTGTCGCAAGTCAAGTGCAAGAGTTGGAGTGTGAAGGAATCATAGAAGAAAGAACTGATTTCATTAAAAACTCCTCAAAGCAAATACATAGAATTATAGAGGCAAGGACATATTTCATTAAAATCTCCTCAAAACAATACATAGATTGGGATTACATCACAATTCTCGACATTGTTTCAACATTTTCATCCTAAAGTCAATAGCTTAGGTCTCTTTCTTTTTAGCCCTAGAGCAAACCCTCCACACATTTGCATGAAATCATCCAACTCAGCCGGGAGACGAAGCATAGGGTCCGCACGAAATTTTTTTTTTTTTGCCTTTTCAAAGCTTTGGACAAAATTCGGAATACAATGGCTTAGCTCCAAATTCATGCTCATATATCTTTTTTCCATATGTCAATATCTATCCCTTGCTCTCGGGCCTCTTCTCTCCACCATTTCACGGCATTCATTACTCGAACCCTTTGATCATGATAGTGTTTTACTGAGGTCCACCCTAAATCACACTGCTTCTTGATTTTGACTAGTAGGATATTCAGCTCTTGGACCTTTTGTACCAATTCATCAGTCACCTTGTCTTGTGCACAAATTTTCTTTTGTAAGTTGGCATTGACTCCCATTTGTCGATTGACTTCCACTTCCAATGACTTTCTCACATCTCCTTGCTGAATCACTTTTTCTTCTAACCGATGCTTTTCTTTTCTTAGTTGATGCCTTTCTGTTGTCAAGGACAATACTTTGCTTTCAAGATTCTAGATCCTAGTCATGACACTCGACGGGGCCTTGTCTTTATTCTTCTGGACTTTTGAGGTCTCAGAGATATCTGCACACAAATCTTTTAAATGCTCATTTTCCTTTGTTAAATTTTCACAACGCTTCTGACCAATGGCTATTTTCAACTCGGAATCTTACTTTTTCTATTCCATTTCCTTCATTTGTGCTTCCAGGATTTTCAATTGTTCTGCCATTTGAGTTATCGAAGGGGAGTAATCTTCAGCTTTCGTGTTTTCTGTAGGAATGTTGACAAGACCTTTCCTTGATTTTCTCCATGCTTCATACTCTAAGACAATGATTAGGATTGGTCGGCCCAACTGTGATCTCCCCGCCATCCTCACATTTTTCCATGCATTTCTAACTTCATTTGCCAACAACTTGGTATTCTCACCATCCTCGTCTCAGAAACAGCATCCACCGAGTTGTTCTTCTCGTGGCACGGTTTGCGTCTAACAAAGTTGTCGTAAGGCTATGGCAGTTGTGTAGGATATGAAACCTCTTGGGCCCATCAAAGGAACATTTGGATAATCACCACAGCTATAAATGATATCTTTCCCCTGTTGACTTTCGTACCATGGGCATACCCACTTAAAAGAGTCTCTTTCCACTTTGTCAAACTCGCTCTTCCATTCTTCTTCATTAAGCTGTCTTGTAGGGATGTTATGGAAGCCTCTTAGTGGATCTGAATGGCGGTTTATATAGCCTTTTGCATACATGTGAGTCATGACCCATACATAGAGCAACTGTGCACAACATCTGAGTTTCCCCTTTGGATGCCACTGGTAAAATTCTAGAGTCAAAAGCGTTTCAGCCAATACCTTCTCAAAGGTTTCCCAGTCTTGTCGATCCATTAGTTTCCTCAAATGATTTTCAAGAAATCTTCGGGTCAACCCTCGCGAGTTTGAGTGCCCGGTCAAGTTCACTTCAACTTCAGGAAGCCCTAATAACCCTGCTATGCTTGCAGTGGTCAAGTATTGCCCCAGGCGAAAGTACACAACGGGATTTTTCTGCATTGGCAAACTTAAGAGGCAAGCATATTCTTCAATGGTGGGTGTAATGTCCATGTTTGGCAACTCGAAACATCTGAGATGTGGGTTCCAATAATGACTTAGAGCACTCAAAGCAGTAGCTTCAACTGGTATGAAAATTAGGTCCAAGATCCCTCCATACTTCTTGACGAAGCTTTTTCGATGTTCTTGAGGCAAAGATTGGCTCAACTCTTTCAGATTCTCTAATGAGTTCAAAATCACCCTGGAATTCTTGGTGGTGGGAGCATTGCTAGTGTGTCTAACTTTTTCCATCTCTTGTTATCAAAGGTGTTTTCTCTTACCAAATTATCTGTGCAAAGGAAATTTTATTTTATTAATAACATTCGGAAAGAAAAATTACTTATGCATGAAAGCGCACCAAGATGCATGAATGAATGACATATTGATGATGCATGGCCTAAAATACTACATGCACGAGCATACAATGAGTGTAACAGAATGCATGAATGAGTGGCATGTTAAGGTGCATGTGGGATGCGTGCAAAAAAATCGTTATGATGGATGAGATATAAACGTGATTATTCATGTTGCAGAAAAAGATGGAATGTGCTCCCTTTTGTCCTACATAGGTCGTATCCTAAAGTTGGGACTTCTGAAGTCAAGACCTTATTTTGGTAGGCTGCTAATGGCATTTTATGTGCATGACTTTTGGGACAGATCTAGACCCCTAAACATATGGTCCCCGGATTACCCTCATCTAAAAGATAAGGATCTGAATCCACGAACCTCACCACAGGGACAAATAAGTCACAATATGGTAGTCCATGTACCGGTAGCAATCCGAGCGGGAGAATCAATGACCGTCAGGGACGCAAAAGCATCACAATAACATCACTGAAGCCCCTTCTAATCTTATGGCATTCCAAGACTCGGGTATAGAGCCCAAAAGTGTGTGCAACATGTGATAGTGATGTGTGTGATCAGAGCATACAAACCTTTACAAAAACCTACTAAGACAAGACTACCCTAAACCTGCAAAAAAGGAACAAACAACACCAATACAAAAATTCTTCACCCTAAGGTTGCAAGAATATACAAAAGCAGTTATGAAAGCATTAAAAAAAGAAATAAAACAATAAGGGTAAAACAAATATTTTCAAATCTGTTTAAAAATGCACAATTAACTATGATAGGCCTGACTCTCAAAAATCCCCAGTGGAGTCGCCAGCTGTTGCGACCGTCCCGTCCGGGAGCCGCGAAACGAGGAAATAAAAAGGATAGAGGAGTCGCCACTAAAATTTTTATTGGGAAAATCTTAGTAAACCTAATTATTTAAAGGTAAACTGGTCTTAAAAAAAAAGAAAGAGAGATGAGTCCGGGAGTCGATTACGAGTAGGGAAGGTATTAGCACCCCACATCGCCCGTTTAAAAAAATGGTACCTCAAGTTAATTGTGCAAAACCTTTTAATAACTTTTTAAATGTTTATTTTACCCCAAAAATTATTTACAAGAAAGAGTTATTTTTTTTATATATTTTTAATTTTTATTAATTTTTATTTTTGAATTTACGGTTTATAAAAAACTAAATGAGGTTGAACAGGGCACGTGAGTCCATAGGGAACCCCTAAAAATAGAAAAGTTTAATTATTTTTGATTAATTATTTTAAAATAAAAAGAGACACAAAAAAATAGGAAAATTTAGTTTTGGCTTGACAAGATGGCTTATCTTGCTCCTACGTATTCCCGGGTGCGATGAGAAACTCAAAGCCACGTAGTTCTTTTGAAAATTTTGATTGGTTGGTTGATTTTAATTTTGATAAAGATTTTGATTTTTTTTTGTTTTAAAAGGATTTTTTTCAGAATAAATTCACTTTTGCATAGAGTCCAAGATATCAGTGTTATACGATAAACCCTTACAATTCATACGACACATGAGGATGAATAAGTCCATACATCAACGTCATAGATTGTTGCGTGAATTCAAAAGATATTATTTTTTTATAAAAAAAGAAATTGGGTAAAATTGATTAAAAGTATAAATTAAAAAACATTTAATATTTTTTTAACGGGGATTCACTCTTGCACAGGGTTAAAGATAGCAAAGTTATACGATGAACCCTTACAATTCATACAACACTTGAGGATGAAAAATCATATGTCAACATTGTAGATTGTTGCGTGAATTCAAAAGGATATTTTTATTTAAGGATTTTTTTTTCTTTTAAAACAAGAAACTAGAAAATACCTTTTTTTTTTTAACCAAATGTCTTAAAGAATGTTTCCATTTTCAACAGATAATTTGATTGAGTGTTACACCAGCCAATATTGGGCAGCCTCCCGAGAAGCAATGCAAAATGAACAAAATAGCATTGCAAAACAATGTAGTCTATACTTTATTTGCCAAAGATACAGTACTTACTGCATGGCAGAAATAAATGTCTATAAATTAAATCTCCAGAACTTCAAAAGCACACTGCAAAACTAAATATATAAAAATTAATCACCGTGCAGTAGATTCTTTTAGATATGCAACAAGATCAACACGTTCTGGGGTAATGTCAGGAAGTTCCTGACATTACCAATGCAATAAGATCAACACGTTCCTGCTGATCTTTTTTTTTTTTTACAGAAATTTTCATTTAAATTTTTTTATAAACTCTGGCCCAATAAACAATGTAAGAGACACACTCGTGATCCTTAAATCACTAAACCCATCAGATATTCTCTTACACAAAAATAAAAACATGTCAAAGATCACATACCCACAACTAAAAAAAGAAATAAACAAGCCCAAACAGTAAAAAGGCCCATTCTCATACTAATGATAGCACACACAATAAAAGCATAAATAAAAGTAACAAAAACCAAAGGAAGCAAGAAACTTCCTGACATTACCAACAATGGAGGTAGGAGAGAAGGCCTGCAAACATGACGGTGGATAAGGCAGATCGGCGCCGGCGGAGGGGATGCTGTTCGTGAGTGGCGGATCTGGCTCGGTGTTGCGGTGATGGTGGCGGATTTGGCTTGGTGTTGCGGTGATGGTGGTAGGCAGTGGCAACAATGGCGGCCGTGGCTGCAGTGGACGGATTTCGCGGTGGAGTCGCGTTCGTGCGACTGAGACAGCGGCAGCACGCGGAGCGACGTGGGTCGCGTGTGGTGGTCCTCCCTTAGTCGTGCGGTGGCCGACGGTCACGGTGTGGAGGGTGGTGGCGCGGCTGGTGGTCTGAGTTGTGGGGAGATGAATGAGGAAGGTGAAGTGAGAGGGAGGAAGATGAAGGTGGAAGGATGAAAGTGAGTGTGTGTGTGTGTAGCTTTTCTGTTGTTTTTTGTTGTTGTTGTTTTGTTGTTGTTGGGTTGTTGAAGAAGAAGAAGAAGAAGAAGAAGAAGAAGAAGAAGAAGAAGAAGAAGATGAGGAAGATGAAGCAGGGAGGAAGGATAAGAAAGAAACAAAGAAAGATAGAAAGAAAGAAAGAAAGAAAGAAGAAGGGGTTTTTCTGAATTTTGTTCTGGAGAGTATATGTGTATTTTGTGTTGATTTGTGATTTGGGAGTGATGGTGGCTAGAGGTCGGAGAGGAAAATATTGAGTATTTTTTCTGCTCTCCTTTTTTTTCCTTTGGTCACTGTTCAATATATAGCAACGAGAGGAAGAAGATAACAAATCTTCCTGTTAGGTCAGCTGGTGGGGGTACAAGTAGTGGGGAGCAAATCAGCCTTTGCTCCACCACCTTGCAGGGGCAGCAAGGGTAGGGATGGCTTGTACCATTGTCCCCTTTTTTTTGAAAAAGAAGAAGAAGACAAAGAGGGGTACAAGCATGGGAGCTGATCATTTCAAAAAAAAAATTTACTTTTTATTATTTTTTATTTTAACAATCAGAATAAAAACAATTTTTTGGTTGGGTTTAGGATAATGGGCCCAAAGGATAAAAACGAAAATGGGCTTCATTTGATGATGTAATGGGCCAAGAATAAAAAACATTTTTTTCAAAGTTTTTTTTTGTTATCAGTCTTGTCTTTTTTTTCAAAACATTGATTAAAAAAAATCCGGGCAAAATTAGGTGTTCACAGCCATATTCAAGAGCTGGATAGTCACTTATACTAATTGATTATTGCTCATTTTAAATCTGAATTTGAAAAACTTAAAGGCTGAAAATTATTTCTCAATTAAGTTCAATTAAAAGCCATTTAAGTTTTATTTTTAAAGCTCACTTTTGTGTGTGTGTGTGTGGCCAGTTTTATTTAAGAGAGCTTTACTTACCATTTACACATATTTTCTAAAACAGCCAATACAATAACAGAAATTCCCATTTTCCCCATCTTGACTGCTTTGCCTATCTTGATTGCTTGTTTGACCTTTTTCATGCTTTTTGCAAATAAGTCCTTAGACTTCAATTCCTTTTGTTCATCATCAAAACATATGTACCTGTTAAGGCATGTATCCACATTTTAGTTTAGGAGGCAAATTAGTTTTTATCATTTCATCACACTCCTCAATTAAGACCTTAGTCTCTTTTTCTACTTGCTTTTTCTTGACTAACCTTTGTGGGAAAGGTATTGGGGGTTGGTAAGGTGGTGGAGGGACGTACTTTGGTCTAATATCTTCTTGTTAACTCATGCCCACCTCAAATTTCACACCCTTTTCAACTACGCCAAGCTTATCAACACTCAAGTATATAGCATTATATTGCTCAGTGGGATTAACTTCGGGTTGTCTCAGATACAAACCCTTAGTTATAGAAGATGTACTAGCTTGTTGGGCAATTTGTGACTCTAGCATCTTTTGGTGAATGGCTAAGTTATCAACCTTAGATGCAAGTTCTTTAATGGCTTCGCCTATAACCCTACCGTGTTGCCTAAAAGGGACTCAAAACTCTTCGTTTTGTTTGTTTTTGGCTTCTACAAAGCCTTCTAAAAGGGACTCAAGTTTAGATTTTTGTACTTGTAGCAATCCTGAAGCAGGTTGAGCATTACCTTTGTAACACCCCTTTTTTCGTATAGAAGCCTTTATATGTTTGTAGATTCTATGTATGGTTGTATGCTATGCTAAGTTTAAGTAGAAATATGCCTTAGGAATGTTGAAATGGGGTCAAGTGGTACTTCCTAGTGAAAAATTCCTTTCTGATGCATAAGCACGATCGTGCTCATGTACAGCACGACCCCGTGCTCAAAGGCATGCTCTGTGGCTGAGTGAGCCACGATCACATTCGTGCTCAAAGGGAGCACAACCTTGTAGGAAAATAGGGCTCTATGACATGAATAGTGTACACCCCGTGCTTAGTTGAGCAAGCCTGTGATCAAGATGAGCACGACCGTGCTAAGGGTAAGAACGACATTGCTCGGGGTAAGCATGGTCGTGCTCAAGGCCTGATGTTATAAATAGGAAGGTTTTAGGAGGGTTATGGGTAAAACCCTAATTTTGACACTTTTGGCAACCCTAGTGTGACAGAAATCTCTCCTCTTACCTTTTCTTTGAACCCAACCAAGTTCTTGGTGTTATTGCTCTAGTTTGGGAGATAAGTCACGCGCGCTAGTGTCTATAAAGGTAACGTAGTTATCCCTCTTTTAATCTCCTTTTCCTATTCTTGATTTGGAGATTAATTGGTTATCCATTTTGTATTTGGCCAAGGCTTGGGGAATTGGTCGAGTCGCTCGAGGGAAACAAAGTAGAGTTGTTTACTCTTGGTGTTAGTGGAACCTCCAAACCAGGTATGGGGAGAAGGGATCAGTATAACATGTAGGGAATGGGGTAGCGTAAGATGAAGGGTTAGCCCATGATCCTATCATTTGCTATTTGCCTAAATGATGCTTGTTGCTATATGATTATCATCAATTTTCTCTATATGAATGCCATTACTGTGTTAATTCTATTATGTTATGACATGCTATATTTGTGATGTATGCTCATCTTGCTAACTGCTCCTTTGACATTATGTTTATACATCGATTTCTTACTCCCAATTTTCTGTTATCGTTTGCATGTACCTTTTCTTGTTATGCAGAGGATGGTGAGCAGCCTGTTGAGGAATGACTCCGAGGAGCTCCATTCTGGTAGTTTAGGACCATCTTTAGTTGTTTATCCGATGTTTTTCTGGATTGTTGGTTACCAGCTCTATAATGTGACATCGGGATTGGGTTTTATTTTTCAGTTATGTTTTGACTTGTTTCTTTTTCGCGTTAAGACGTTTTGTTCATGTGGTATCTTCTACCCATGGTTTTTATTATTATGAAATAATATGCATGTGTTTATCTTATTTTATTTTATGCCTTTATAAATACATGCGAGGTAGAGGGTGTCACATTTAGTGGTACCAGAGCAGGTTTGTCCTATCAGGCCGTGATATGAGTCTGTTATGAGTCTTCTGTGTGCTCTTGTTTGAATTGTCTATATTTATTATAGACAGTAATGTGTAGTAATAAGAACCTATAGTTCATCTTGTTTGGCTCTCTGTATTTAATAGTTGTCTTAGGCAAGTGCAGGAACCAATGGCAGGAAGAGGTAAGAACGACCAGGATGTCGCTGATGCTTTGGCACTTCTTGCCAATGCTATAGGACAGAATCATAACAACAACAATGGAGGACTAGTCGAATTTTAGGGTCTGGACAAGTTCCAGTGGAATAATCAGCCTTTATTCAAAGGAGCTTGTGACCCTGAAGGTGCTCTTCTGTGGATGCGGGAGATTGAGAAGATCTTCCTGGCTATGGCATGCAATGATATTCAGAAGGTCATCTTTGGGACTTTCATGCTGACGGAGGAAGCTGAGCATTGGTGGGAGAATTTTCGCCAGCGTATGGAAGTCGAGGGTACAGTGGTTACTTGGAATGTCTTCAAGGACAAGTTCTTGGAGAAGTACTTCCCAAATGACATCCGTGACAAGAAGGAGATGGAATTCTTAGCTTTGAAGCAAGGGAATAAGTATGTTGGGGAGTATGATACGAAGTTCGAGGAGCTTGCTCGTTACTACACACTCTATCAATATGTGACTGATGATCGCTCTAAGTGTGTGAAGTTTGAGGATGGTCTGCGCCCATAGATCAAGCAGGCTATAAGCTATCAGGAGATCTGAGTCTTTCCGATCTTAGTGAACAAGTGTAGGATCTTCGAGGATGCCTACAAATCCAAAGTAGCAAACTATAGGAGTTCGGATGCTCAAGGCAGTAAGAAGACTGATCAGAAGGACAAGGGAAAGATGCATCTAGCTCTAGAAGGCCGAGACTTCGAGCTGAGTGTCAAGAAGCCCCAGTTCTCTACAAACAAATTCAGGAATTGGGATTCTTCGGCTCCAAGGCCAATCAGATGCGACAAGTGCGGGCATGATCATTTCACCACTTAGTCCAAGGAGATCGATGTCATCTGCTTCAAGTGTGGCAAATCTGGCCACATCAGCCGAGAGTGCGGGGGGACAAAGTCAGAACGACAGAGTGCTAGCATTAATCAGAAGTCCCAAGCTAATCGACTGAAGACTAGTGGAAAAGTATTTACTCTTAGTAGAGCTGAGGCCTCAGAGTCCGAGGACTTGATCCAATATATGTGCCTCATCGATGGAACTTCTTTAGCTATTTTGTTTGATTCAGGGGTAACTCACTCGTTTATATCACATGATTGTGTCGAAAGCCTTAAATTACCTATGACCTTTCTTGATTGTGATTTAATTGTTGCTACACCCACATATAAACATGTTCTTACTTCACATGCATGCAAGAAATGTCTCACTAACATTGATGGTATAAACTTTATCGTTGATCTTGTATGCTTACCCCTGAAATAACTTGTTGTTATTCTTGGTATGGATCGGTTATCTTCCAACCATGTCTTCTTGAATTGTTTTGATAAAACCACAGTTTTTGGAACTCATGTGGAGTTTAAGGATCCAATATTTCTCTCTGCCAACCAAGTTAAGGCTTCTATGAAAGAAGAGGTCCAAGTTTACATGATGTTGTCTTCAATGGAAGTAGAGAGCAAGCCTGATGTTGGGAATGTACCAGTAGTGAGAGAGTTTCCTGAAGTGTTCCCGGGGGATGTTTATAACTTACCCCCTGAGAGAGATGTGGAGTTTACCATTGACTTAGTGCCTGGAAAGGGACCCCATATCCATAGCACCTTATAGGATGTCTCCTCTAAAACTATCAAAATTGAAGAAACAGTTGGAGAAACTGATTCAGAAACAGTTATTTAGGATTATCGTGTCCTCATGGGGAGCATCGGTGTTGTTGGTGAAGAAGAAGGATGGCATCATGAGGTTGTGTGTCGACTATCAACAACTCAATAAAGTGACCGTTAAGAATAGGTATCCCCTCCCTAGGATTGATGATCTTATGGACCAATTGATAGGAGCTTGTGTTTTCTCCAAGATAGATCTGAGGTCAGGATACCATCAGATTTGGGTTAAGTTTGAGGACATCCCAAAGACTGCGTTTAGAACGTGTTATGGTCACTATGAGTATTTGGTTATGCCCTTTGGTGTGGCTAATGCTCCTTCTGTGTTCATGGATTATATGAACAAGACCTTTCACACTTACCAAGGAAGAACATGAGGAACACTTGAGGGTAGTCTTGCTGACCCTTAAGGAGAAGTAGTTATATGCTAAGTTGTCTAAGTGTGAGTTTTGGCTAGAAGAGATGAGTTTCTTAGGACATGTCATCTCTAAAGGTAGAATAGTCTTGGATCCGGCTAAGGTAGAGACTGTTCTCCAATGGGAAGCACCAAAGTTGGTGACCAAGAATAGGAGTTTCTTGGGTTTAGCAGGGTACTATAGGAGGTTCATAGAGGGGTTCTCTAAGATAGCTTTACCTTTGACCCATCTCACCAAGAAATGACAGCTCTTTGTGTGGGACTCTAAGTGTGAGGAAAGTTTTCTGACCTTGAAGGAAAGGTTAACAGCTGCACTAGTGTTAGTTTTGCCAATTCCTAGTGAGCCCTTTGTAGTATACTGCGATGCTTCTAAGCAAGGTTTAGGTGGTGTGTTGATGCAGGATGGTAAGGTAGTAGCTTACGCTTCTAGGCAGTTGAAAACCCATGAGAAGAACTACCCTACCCATGATTTGGAATTAGGAGTTGTAGTATTTGCCTTGAAACTCTGGAGGCATTATCTGTATGGAGCAAGGTTTGAGTTTTTAACGATCATAAGAGTTTGAAATATCTGTTTCACGAGAAAGAGATCAATATGAGGCAGCGTAGGTGGATGCAATTCCTTAAGGATTATGATTTTGATCTAAGTTACCACCCAAGAAAAACCAATGTGGTGGCAGATGCTTTAAGTAGAAAGACCTTGCTTGTTTCAACATTAATGGTTAGGGAGATGGATCTGATTGAGGAATTTAGAGACTTCAGCTTAGCATGGGAAGTTACCCTTAAGAGTATTAGGCCGGGAACGTTGAAGATTACCAACAGTTTGTTGGATCAGATTAGAGAAGGTCAGAAGATAGATGTATACATCTTAGACCAGAGAGAATTGCTTGCTCTGGGTACAAACCTTAGTTTTAAGGAAGAATCGATGGAGTTTTGAGGTTTTATGATTGAATTTGCATACTTGATGTTCCGGAACTTAGGAAGTTGATCCTTGAGGAAGGACATATGAGTGGTTTGAGTGTTCACCTAGGTGTTACTAAGATGTACCAGGATCTGAAGCGTATGTTTTGGTGGCCTAGGATGAAAAAGAATATGGTGAGTTTGTCTATGCGTGCTTAGTATGCCAAAAGGATAAGATAGAACACCAGAAGCCTTCCGGTAAGATGCAGCCTTTAAGTATCCCATAATGTAAATGGGATAGTATCTCTATGGACTTTGTGTCCGGACTCTTTAGGACTCCAGCTGGTTGTGATGCTATCTAGGTTATGGGGGACAGGTTGACTAAATCTGCTCATTTCATCCCTATGGACATGGAGTATCCTTTAGAGAAGTTGACTAGGTTATACATCAAGGAAATAGTTAGGTTACATGGTGTACCCTCTAGCATAGTATCGGATGGAGACCCTAGATTTACTTGCATGAGGCTTTAGGAACAAAGCTTAGATTAAGTTCAGTGTATCACCCACAGACTGATGGTCAGTCTGAGAGAACCATCCAACCCTTAGAGGACTTGTTGAGAGCTTGTGTGCTAGAGCAATCAGGTAGTTGGGACAAGTTTTTGCCCCTGATAGAGTTCACCTACAACAATAGTTTCCATTCCAGTATTGGAATGACACCCTATGAAGCTTTGTATGGGAGGAGATGTAGGACACCTCTATGTTGGAATAAACCTAGTGAGAATGTTGTGCTAGGACCCGAGATAGTGCAAGCGACTACAGAGAAAGTTAGGATGATCCAGGAAAATATGAGAGTGGCACAAAGTAGGCAAAAGAGTTATCGTGACAAGAGAAGAAAGGCTTTCGAATTCCAGGAAACTTACTCCTTGTTTTATTGGCCCTTACCAAATTCTGAAAAGATTTGGCAAAGTCGCTTACAAAATAGCCTTACCTCCTTTCTTGTCCAACATTAACAATGTTTTCCATGTGCCTCAACTTAGAAAGTATATTCATGATCCTAGCCATGTGATAGTACCCGATTCAATTCAATTGAAAGAGAACTTGACTTTTGAGGTACTACTGCTTCAGGTTGAGGATCGAAGGATGAAGTAGCTAAGAGGGAAGGAGATACCTTTGGTTAAGGTCATTTGGAGTGGGGCTACTGAGGAAAGTGCTACACGGGACCTGGAAAGCAAGATGATGGAAGCGTATCCGCACCTTTTTACCAGAGATGAATAGAAATTTCGAGAACGAAATTTTTATAAGGGGATGGAATTGTAACACCCTGTTTTTCATATAGAAGCCATTATACGTTTGTATGTACTATGTATGGTTGTATGCTATGCTAAGTTTAAGTATAAATATGACTTAGGAATGTTGAAATGGGGTCAAGTGGCACTTCCTAGTGAAAAATCCCTTTTTGGTGCATGAGCACGACCGTGCTGATATACTGCACGACCACGTGCTCAAAGGCGTGCTGTGTTGCTAAGTGAGCCACAAGCACGGCCGTGCTCCCCTTGTAGGAAAATGGGGTGCTATGACGTGAATAGTGTAGACCCCGTGCTTAGTTAAGCAAGACCATGCTCAGGGTAAGAACGACCATGCTCGGGGTAAGCATGGTCGTGCTTGAGGTATGATGTTATAAATACGAAAGGTTTTAGGAGGGTTACAGGAAAACCCCTAATTTTGACACTTTTGCCAACTCTGGTGTGACAAAAACCTTTCCTCTTCCCTTTTCTTTGAACCCAAACAAGTTCTTTGTGTTCTTTCTCTAGTTTGGGAGAGAAGTCACACGCGCTAGTGTCAGTAAAGGTAACGTAGTTATCCTTTTTTTAATCTCCTTTTCCTATTCTTGATTTGGAGATTAATTGTTTATCCTTTTTGCGTTTGGTCAAGGCTTGGAGAATTCGTCGAGCTGCTCGAGGGAAACAAAGTAGAGTTATTTACGCTTTGCTTTAGTGGAACCTTCAAACCAGGTATGGGGAGAAGGGATTAGTATAACATGTAGGCAATGGGATAGCGTAAGATGAAGGGTTAGCCCATGACCCTGTCGTGTGCTATTTGCCTAAATGATGCTTATTGCTATATGATTATCATCAATTTTCTCTATACGAATAACATTACTGTGTTAATGCTATTATGTTATGACATTCTATATTTGTGGTGTATGCTCATCTTGCTAACTGCTCCTTTGTCATTATGTTTATACATCGATTTCTTACTAGCTCGCCATTTTTGTTGTTGTTTGCATGTACCTTTTCTTGTTATGCAGAGGATGGTGAGAAGCCAGTTGAGGAATGACTCTGAGGAGCCGCTTACTCATAGTTTAGGACCTTTTTATCTTTAGGTATTTATCCGATGATTTTATGGATTTTTGGTTACCGGTTCTGTAATGTGACATCGGGGTTGGGTTTTGTTTTTCAGTTATATTTTGACTTGTTTCTTTTTCCGCGTTGGGATGATTTATTCATGTGGTATCTTCAACCCATGGTTTTTATTAATATAAAATAATATGCATGTGTTTATCTTATTTCTTTTATTTCATTTATTTTATGTCTTTATAAATACATGCGGGGTAGAGGGTGTCACAACCTTGGCCTTCATGGAATTGGTGATTCAACGTGTTGTTGTTCCAGTAGGAGAGATAAGAGCTATTCTTCCTTCCTTGGTTGTAAGAATTTTGAGGAATATAGTTTGGCAACTTCGGGTTTGTGTCATAGAAATTGAGACATGAATTTACCTATTCACCAGAAGCGCCTATTGTAGGAGCACTACCATGTTGGAACTCCACGAAGTCTTGTCCCTGCACTCCTCAAATCTCACAAGCAACATTAGTAGCACCTATTGAATTCACATTAGCTTTTTCAAGCTTATCAAAGCGCTTATTTAATGAATCAATTTTAGTCATAATCAAATCCACACTATCTCTATCAAACTTACCTCCTGAAAGCTTTTTCGTGTTATTACCTCTTTCCAACGCCCATTGGTGATGGTTGGTGGCCACACTTTCAACGATGTTGAATGCTTCAGTTAGTGCTCTATTCATCAATGCTCCACCAGCTTCAAAGTCAAGTGACACCTTCGAAGAATATTCCAATCCATTGTAGAAGGTACACACTAATAGACACCTCTCGAGCCCATGATGTGGGAAAGACTGTAGCAATCCTTTGTAATGATATCAAGTTTCGGATAAGGATTCTTTACCCTTTTGGAAGAAACTGAAGATCTGAGTTCGTAGGTAAGCAGTCTTGGTGGGTGGAAAGAATTTTTCCAAGAATGCCTGCTCCAGTTGGTCCCATGTTGAGAAAGAATTAGCAAGCGCCGATTTCAACCAAGCTCTTGCCTTTCCAGTCAAAGAGGAGGGGAATAACCTCAAATGGATATTATCAACCGGGGCCCCTTGAATTCAACTTTTATCACCGAATTCCAAGAATATCTCCACATGATCATTCGGGTCTTCCGAGGGTAATCCTCCAAACTAATGTTGCCTTATCATACCAATTAACTGGGGCGGTATGGTGAAGTTCTCTACCACAATTTATGGCCTAGCAATCCCAGTTCGCTAACCCCTAGCATTTGGGACTGCGTAGTCCTTCAGTGGTTTTGTATTCGTTTGATCGGTCATGCAAAGGGAATTAAATCAAAAGTAAATTGAAATTAACAAAGGGAATTTATCATTCATGATATGAAACAAGTATTGGGCATAGCCCTAATTCCTAGAAATTGAAGACTACTCAAGCATTGTCATAGTCATAGAAATCTTGATCAAAAGGAATATAAAAATCAAAAGAGAAGGGGAGAAGAATTTGGAGAAGAAGAGAGATCTCAATCCTAAAGTCAATGGCTTCCAAATAGCAGCCAAGAATCCCTATTTTCGAACCCTAACATCCTATTTAAATGTTAGGTTAAGAAGGGTCAAAGCCCATTACAAATAAGATTAAAAAAATGATATAATTTTGTTTTTCATCGCGTCATGGCTGTGAACCATTTCATGCCTAGGCTGTGAACGCTACTGTTAGGAGAAATCCTTGTGCTGAATGGTCATTCACGACCGTGAACACTTCTATAAAAATCGTTTCTTCTTTTTCTTTAGTTCTACGTGATCATGGCAATGAAGCCTTTCATGCCCATGCCGTGAAGCTTCAACTTTTGCATATTTTTCATTCCTTTCAAGCTCCATCTTCAAGCAAACTCCAAAACAACTTAATTTAAGCATTTTTATAATTGGTTCTTGTACAAACACACCACAACATCGCCTTATGCATTCCAAAAGGAAAATTAACAAATAATTAAACAAAAATCCCTAATCTACCATGAAAATGCATGCAAAATGACACTGAAATATGATGTCAAATCACACTTGTTGGGTCTACTGCTACTCCATACTTGTTTATCACATGGCCTAGGAATCACACTTCTTCCAGCAAAAACTCACTTGGAAAAATTTGCATAAAGTCGTAGGTCATTTAAAACTTGAAGCATAATTCTAAGGTGTTTTTGATGTTCCTCTTAATGATTTGTGCTTATGTATGTGTGGGTGTAATTATTAATTTAATTTAGAGAAAATTATTTCGATAAATAAAAATTTATTCTTGTAGCTTATTTTTATTTTTATTCTTATTCTTATTTTAGAAAACTGTAGTTAAATTTCCGGTTGAAATTTCAGACGTAAACGGTCTATGTTTTTGCTGTCAGCAAAACTTTACTAATACATAAAACGAATTTCGACACGAAAAATAAAATTTTGGATTTCCTAAAATATTTACAACAATTCCCATGATTTTTTTTAAAAAAAATATTTGTAAATATTACAAAAATTAATTTTTCCGGGTGAATTTTCATTTAGAAAATACGATCGGTTTTCACCGTTTGGAAATTAATGGAACTAGAACGAAAAAAATTAATTTAAAATATATTAAATGCAGATTCGAAGAGACTAGATTTGATTTGAATAGTGTTTTCATTTATTACACAACATCATAACCTTACACACAATTATTTTCTTTATTTTGACAAGTAATCATTATTTTATTTAAATCTAAATTTTATTTTAACAAAAATTGAAAGACTTGACGTGAACTTGATGGATGTGATAATGAAGAGTGATTTCATTTATTACTTTTCATCATTTTATTTAAACTTGCAAGAAACATTTTCTTTAATTATTATTTAAAAACCTAAACTTTTTAATTTAAAAAAGAGAGAGAAAAACCTTGTCTTTTTCCCAGCAGCGCCCCCTTCCTCTTTTTTTCGCCTATAAATACCCTTCTTCAACTCCAAGCTTCACTTTCCTCCATTTTTTATTTTTCTCTCAAACTATACTACTTGCTTCATTTGCCTTCTATTTACAAAACTCACCTAAGTTCTTCAATCCTGCTCTTGAGAAGGTCTAAACTTGCTCATTCTCTTATCACATCAAAGGTATATCACTTCATCTTCTCAAATCTCTAATTATTTTCAACATGCATGTTCTTTTTTCATGCTTCATGTTTTTTATCTTAACTTAGAAAAAATTCTAGAAACAATTTTCAGAGGGTACCCGAAACCCTATGTATAGGAAAGTTTGTGTTTTTCATTCTATTTTTACATGCATGACTTAAAGTTCTTTGATTTATGCATTTTGAGTTCATGAACAAAATAAGGTTTTATTTTTATATTGACTTAATATTATCAAAGCCTAATTTTGATAATTGAAGAGATTTTGGTTTTAATTTTTAAGAAGAACACTTAATTAAAAAATCACTATTTTGATGACATGCATGAGAGAGATAGAGTGATTTTATGATTTTCCTTATATTATATGTTTGAATGTATGTTTTTGAGTGTCTAGGACCCTTGCATGTTGGTTCTGTGGATTGTGGATGATGTTAGAGTGAAGATAATAACTTGGTGTGGTTGAACATATGTAAAATATAAATCTGGCAGCATGACATATACTTATTCGTAAGATCATAAGTTTTTAAACAAAAAGTGTTTCTGAAATCTAAATACACATTCGGAAAGAAGACTTCTAGGGCTTTAATTTGATATATAATATGTAGATATTTAGATAAGATTAGATGGGTTCAAATACCTCTCAAATTAGAATCAAATTCTGTCTGCGAAATTATAAACATCATGGGTTGCATGATGATTTAAATATGATTTTGAAAGTCAAAAAATTTTATAAGATTTTTTGGGTTATTACTAAAGTATAACTAAAGTTGTTTTTTGAAGTTTTACAATTTTTACATATGTATTTAAAGAGAAATAATTTCATAAAGTTACAAGTTAGTAAAATTGGATTTCTGGAAAAATCATGTGCAAACAGGGGCAGTGTTTGATTTTTAATAAATTAATGCCGTTGAATTTTTACATGATACCAACTGCAATGTATTTATGTGTGAGTTGGGTAACTTCCATTAAATTTTCAAAAAATTTAAAGGTCTTTTGAATGGTCATTCACATTTTAAAACTACTATTGTTCTGAAAAGGCTTTTACAAAAGAGTTCATCATAATTTTTGAATGAAAAATATGATTTTGAAAATAATATCTTTTAAAATGATCAAGTAAATATTTTTGGTATAAAATGGACTATCAACAAGTGTTAATGTAAATATATAAAAACATGGGATTAAAGTATATATATATATATATATATATATATATATATATATATATATATATATATATATATATATATATATATATATAGTAAGTCTTGAACAAAATATAATCCAAGAATTTGTAAAAGATTTGACATCTCTAACATCATTTTTCTAGACATGGCCAAAACCTATAATTAGTAAGATAAGATGACTTTTTTGATTTAACTTGTCGTTCGCTTAGTTCGTAGACTTGCCGCACGCGGTGGGACAAAGGAAGTTCACTCTGGGCAACGCGAAAACAAAGACTTTGTCTATCCGTCGAATTAGGTAAGGGGAGAAAGCCAGAGGGATAATTATGTTATGATGACTATATGCCTTGTGTGTTTATTTTGATGTGTTTGATTGATGTTATTATTGTTATGGCTGTTTTGGTGTGATTTTGAGTTCTTGATATATTGTTGGTTTATGAAAATATGCATGTTGCTTATATGTGTTGAACTTGTTGTATATGTGTTGATGATTTATGAAAATGTGCATGTTACTTATATATTTTGAAGTTGTTGTATATGTGTTGAAGTGGTTGCATGGAAGCCTAACCATTGGTTAGAGCTCAAATAATGAAGAAAAAAGCTTTAAGAAAACATTTACAAAGAAAATCACAAGTAAGGATTTTCTTTAACAAGGTTTTGACAAAAAGGGGAAATTAACTAATTTTAATGTTTAATGAAAGTTTTAGAAAATAAAAGCAATTTTGATGAAGGAAATTCAATTGAAAATTTAGATGATTTTACACTAAGAAAAATCAAACTTTGAAAAGATTTCATGGTAAGAAACCGTGAAGAAAAACAAATTTATTTTGAAATTTTGGAAAACATTTCTTATAGTAACGTTTTAAAAAAAGAGAAAATTTTTAGATTCAAAACAATTTTATAAAGGGAAATTATTTAAGCTGAAAGATCTTATTTTGAAGAAAAACATAATTTTGAGAACACTTGTAGTAAAGTACCATAAAAAACTGAATATTAGTTTCCAATGTTCTTAAAAAGTGTTTTCCTTAAAAAAAAGGGTTTACTATATTTTTGAAAGGAAATAGACTTTTCCAAAACAAAGGAGATTTTTAGAAAAAGAAATGGAGTTCCTAAAGTTTAAAGTTTTAAAAATAAATTTCAAAAGAAAATGCTGTTGAAAAGAATTTATTCAAGTAAAAATATCTGGTAACTTGGATAAGTTATGGAAGTTTTGGTTTTGTATTTGTTTTTCATTGAACGAAAAATAACATTGTAAAGTGAACCTAGTAACCGAGACGTCGGGATACTAGAGTTAAAGTACGTGGATCCATGATCCGTATCACAATGTTGTGGACTGTGTGTCCTATATATAAAGTTGTGGATTGTGTGTCCTCTATACGTTGTTTTGGACTGTGTGTCCTATACACGTTGTTGTGGACTATGTGTCCTATTTACGTTGTTGTGGACTTTGTGTCCTACATACGTTGTGATAAAACATTGGGAAAGTAGTAAAAAGGTGAAAGTTGTTTTCTACGACCACAAAGTCTAAGACTAGTGCACGGGTCTAGGACTGTTGTGATTGGACACTTGGACTAAAACGTCCTGTGTTGATAATGAAAGTTTTAAAATGTTGAAAATTTATGGATGGTCGTGAGCCTTGAGCCTCGACGAAGGAAAGAATGAAACACAAAGAAAAGCTACGAAAAATAAATGTTTTTACATGCATTTGGAAGACGTGCCCACATTGTTTTGTGTGGATGCCTTGAGGGGAAAGGTATCTCATACGACGGAGTATCATCGGTGCCTTGATGGACCATGATTTCCATGTGCCTTATTCATTGTGCCTTGTGTAGGACGGTGTGCTCTGAAACCCACATGCGTTGATTACTATGCCTTGAGTTGGACAGTTGCTGTGGGAATTAAGTTGAGCCATGTACATGTGTTGCCTATTTGTGCCTGAGTGGCAATTGAGCCTGATCAGCTCAATGTTTTTCAAAAACTGCATGGAGTTGGGGTCTCTGAAGACTAGGACAGAATGTTGAAATATAAAAGTGTCATGTTTTCAAAAACGACGAAAATTGCTTATTCATATGATTATTTGTGAGAATTTATATGTTGAGTATGAATATTTAACTGTATTTGTTGTTCTGTGTTTGGGTATGTGGTCGTCATAATTAATCGATATATTGGTATCTCACCCTTACCATATATCAGGATTTCCCTGGTCTTTTACTGCGATACGAGGGCAAGTTGTGCCGAGAAGTTCCTAACCTCACTTAAGGATATTATTCTCGATCCTTGAAGAGGTTGGAAAAAATTTCTATGGAGAGAACTACGGAATTCTTCCCGGTCGTTGTTTTTTAGTACGATGAGCTTAGGATGTTTCATTTGGGACGGATGTTTTAAAGAAGTTATTATAGGTGGTCTTAAAGAGCCTTGTAATGATTTTATAAATTTTAATACGAAAGATTATTCCATGAAAGTTCATATGTTGAAGTGTTTTGGATTTATAAATAAATCTAGTTGTTGTGATTATTAAACTTGGCATGATTATCCTGTTTGTGTTGTGTGCACTATTTTAAGCACTCCTCAAAAGGAGAGGGTTGTGTTTACGCACCTCAGGTAGGGTTGTGTTAGGCCATCGACAGCCAACATAAAACTTAGTCAAATCTCTATGACACGGATCAATGACGTAATAATGTTAATGCTAGGTCGTTGCCCAGAAGCAACACGCTGTATAGCTCGAGTACAGTGTCAAATGAGCAAGGGATGCTGCATCGCCGCTGGATGTAATGAAAAATAAGCAAGGGTTCCTACATTTTTGTGAACAAGTGTGGGTAAAGAAGCTAGTTCACGAGAGTAGGATTCACTTTGGAACTTGGAATATAGGCACACTTACAGGTAAATCAATGGGAATAGTTGACACCGTGATTAGGAGGAGGATCAATTTCATGTGCCTACAAGAAACGAAGTGGGTGGGAGAAAAGGCAAAGGAATTAGACTCTTCGGGTTTTAAGCTTTGATACACTGGCAAAGTAAAATCGAGAAATGGGGTGGGCATAATTGTGGATAAATATTGGAAGAATGATATTATGGATGTAAAAAGGGTTGGAGATAGGATCATTGCCCTAAAATTTGTAGTGGAACAAGACACCCTTAATGTGATTAGTGCTTACGCACCTCAGGTAGGGTTAGAAGAACACTTCAAGGTAAAATTTTGGGAGGATTTAGAAGGCCTAATTCAGGAAATACCGCTAGGTGAAAAGATTTTCTTAGGAGGGGATCTAAATGGGCATGTAGGGAGGGCACCTAGAGGTTACGACGGTTTTCATGGGGCATATGGCCTAGGGGAGGTAAATGGTGAAGGCAAGTCTATTATGGACTTTTCATCTGCTTTCGATCTTACTATAGCCAATACCTGTTTTAGGAAACGTGAGGAGCATCTTATCACGTACAAAAGTGGGTTGACAAGCTCTCAAATAGATTTCTTTCTTATTAGGAGATCGGATAGAAAGATTTGCTTGGACTGTAAAGTCATACCTGGAGAGAGCTTGACTACCCAACATAGAGTCTTGGTTATGGATGTAGGAGTTAAGAGGAGTGTGAAGAGAAGAGGCCACGAAAAGGTTTCAAGGATCAAGTGGTGGCAACTGAAGGGTGAAAAACAAAAGATCTTCCAACACAAGGTTTTGGAGGGAGGGTTTTGGGAGCCAAACAGAAGTGCAAATGATATGTGGGACAAGATGGCCAAGGGGATTAGGAAGGTAGCTATAGAGACGCTTGGTGAATCAAGAGGATTTGGACCTAGGGGTAAAGAATCCTGGTGGTGGGATGAAAGTGTGCAAGCTAAGGTTCGGGTTAAAATGGAATATTTTAAAGCTTGGTCTTTATGTAAAAATGCTGAAAATTGGGAAAATTATAAGGTGGCTAAAAAAGAGACCAAGAAGGCAATGAGCGAAGCTAGAACTAAAGCTTTTGACGGGTTGTACCAATCCTTAGGCACCAAAGATGGTGAGAAATCTATTTATAGGCTTGCTAAAAATAGGGAAAGAAAGACAAGACTTGGACCAAGTGAAGTGTATTAAGGATGAAGAACGTACAGTTTTGGTTAAGGAACAAGATATTAACGATGGATGGAAGAATTATTTCCACAAGTTATTTAATGAAGGATTTGAAGTTTTATCATGCTCACGGGTGCTTGACATCAGAGAGAAGGACCAAAACTACACTTTTTATCGTAGAATCCCAGAGCATGAGGTAAAAGAAGCTTTGAGATGGATGGATAATGGCAAAGCAGTTGGACCGAACAATATACCTGTGAAGGTATGTAAGAGTCTTGGAAGTAGAGGCATTAGTTGGCTCACGAAGTTTTTTTAACGAGATTATGAGGTCAAAGAAAATGCCGGACGAATGGAGGAGAAGCACTTTAGTTCCGATTTACAAGAATAAGGGAGATATACAAAATTGCACAAATTATAGGGGGATTAAGCTTATGAGTCATACTATGAAGCTATGGGAAAAGGTGCTTGAATGGAGACTAAGAAAAGAAACCAAAATCACCGACAACCAATTTGGTTTTATGCCCGGGAGGTCGACCATGGAAGCAATTTACTTGCTACGGTGAGTGACGGAACAATATCGAAAGGATCAAAAAGATTTACACATGGTCTTCATTTATTTGGAGAAAGTGTATGATAGGGTGCCAAGAGAGGTTTTGTGGAAAGCCCTATAAAAGAAAGGTGTTTGGATTGCATATATTCGAGCTATCAAGGATATGTATGAGGGGGCCACGACCAGTGTGAGAACGCAGGGTGGAGCCACAGAAGATTTCCCAATAACCATAGGTCTGCACCAAGGGTCAGCTTTAAGCCCCTATCTTTTTACCTTGGTCTTGGATGTACTTACGGAGCACATTCAAGAGCCAGCACCGCGATGCATGCTTTTCGCAGATGATATAGTTCTAGTTGGAGAGTCGAGAGATGATATAAATGGAAGGTTGGAGACTTGGAGACAAGCTTTAGAGGCACATGGCTTCCGTTTGAGTATAAGCAAGACGGAGTATATGGAATGTAAGTTTAGCAAAAGGCGAAACACCTCTAGCTTAGAGGTGAAAGTTGAAGACCACAACATACCACAAGTCACACGGTTTAAATATCTTGGGTCTATTATACAAAATGACGGAGAAATTGAGGGGGATGTAAACCATCAGATTCAATCAGGGTGGTCAAAATGGAGGAAGGCTTCGGGTTTTCTGTGTGATAAAAGGTACTTCTTAAGCTAAAGGGAAAATTTTAGCGTACATCTATTAGATCAGCGATGCTGTATAGGGCGAAGTATTGGGCGGTAAAAAATCAACACGAGAGTAAAATCAATGTAGCAGAGATGAGAATGTTGCGCTGGATGAGTGGAAAAACTAGACGTGATAGGATTAGGAATGAAAGCATTAGAGGGAGAGTTGGGGTAGCACCTATTGTAGAAAAGATGGTTGAATCTCGACTTAGGTGGTTTGGGCATGTATGGAGGAGACCTTTAGATTCTGTAGTAAGGAGAGTGGACCAGGTGGAGGGCAATCCAATAGCTAGAAGCAGAGGTAGGCCAAGAAAAACTATAGGAGAAACTATTAAGAAAGATTTGGAGGCCAATGATTTAACTATTGACATGATTCATGATAGAACATTATGGCACCGTATGATCCATGTAGCCGACCCCACCTAGTGGGATAAGGCTTGGTTGTTGTTGTTGTTGAAAATTATAGTAGTTTTTCCGAAAGCAACCAGTAAGCCTTCTTTTTAATTTATTTCTGCATGTGATTAGGACGTAATGCCCAAGAGGGTGTTACATTGGTTGTATCCGAGCTGGTCAAGTCTTTCGGGAACTTGGGGAATAGTTCCTTTATGTTTTTGTTGTGTGATCTTTGTTTGATCATTGCTTGAATTTTTTCCTTGTCGAAACAATGTGTGTTGACGCACTAGTAGGTGTGTTTTGATGGGTTCTGATCTGGACGAGACCTTGTGAGAACTCATGATTAGCAAATGGAACGTTGGTTCATGTTGACACGTTCGTTTATCCTTTTGGGATGGTGTTAGACATTTGAACGAAGTACCCTTTGTGGAAGATTTTCTGGAAGTATTCCCTGAGAATGTTCCAGGTTTGTCCCTGCGAAGGATGTTGAGTTCGATTGATCTAGTTCCTAGATTCAATCAAATCTCCATCGCCTGGTGTAGGATATCGCCTCCAAAGTTAGTCGAGTTAGATGAGTTGACTTCAAGGGGAGATTGATGTCAGAACAGTCTGTGGGACAAGGTGTGCCCCGAGGGGAGTGTCAGTGTTGCTCATGAGAATGAAGCATCACTGTTGTGAAAGTGACCACAGACGATGATTAAAATCTGTAGTTTGTTAGACAAATCGATTGTTTTCGAAGGCGCATCGGGAGACTATCTAAGATTTTGGAGCTATTGATTCACCTTACGAGGAAAGATCAACTTTTCACATGACTAAGAGACGGACTATGGCATCGGTTATCGTACGCAGTTCAAAGAAGAATGAGGAAGACGACAAAAAAACCAAATTAAGTATGTTTAGAAAGACCTTCATGTCTGTTCGAGGTCGTGCCAAGCCAATCATAATCTTCACTTTTAGAATAAGTGTTTCATGTTTAAGAAGACTATTCACTGTACTTTTGGATCCTTTATGAAGGTGTCAGTTAACATTTGTTCTTCGAGTCTCTATGGTTGTATCAAACAATCGTAGTGAATCAAGTTTGCGTGTGTCAGACAAAACTTTTCGGTGTTTGATTTGAAATCTGTCAGGACTCCTAAATTGGTTATAACTATTTCTCGAGTTATGACCCAAATAATTTTTTTAGTAACAAAAGCTTCTTGAAGAAGCTCATTCTAGTCACTTTTACTTTTGGTAAATGTGACTCAGTCCAATTTTGTCAGACTAATTCCCTTTAAAATCAACATTTGACGAACGTCTCGTAGTATGTTGAATACTCTTAGAGTTTAAACTATCCGAGGAAATTATAATGGAAGGAGCAACTCTATTAGATTCATGTTTGTAAATGTGTATTGGCCATGCATTTTTACATCCACGAACCTAATTGAAGGATGTTTTCCGCACTGAATGTTCCTGTATCTTTCAAAATTGATGAAATTCTTCTCTAAGCCTTCGTGAAATTGAAATCAAGAAACTTATTTTCTTGAAAATTTCTTTCTGTAATCTCCAAGACTATGCCTTATTGTAGTTCGAAAGGATTTATCATCCTTTATCAATTTTACCCTACGTATTCTTCCAAATGTCATTGACATGTAACCTCCCTCATGACTCATGAGGGTGAGTATCTGATTCACACCAGGATACCAGAGTTAGTCGAGTACAGTGAAAGAGAGATAACTTGATGCTTAAGACATTCCTTGACAAGAAGTTAGTGTGGCGACGGATTTCGTTATGAATTTATCAAGGGCCTTTGAGAGACTCGTCTTGTGTCGAGAGATCGCGGACAGGCTGACGAAGTTAACATCCTTTTTACCTGTCAACATCCACTATGTAGTGGATAAGCTAACCGATATGGGTGTCAGAGGACTGATCGGACTTCATGAAATATCTTCAAATTTTCATTTCAAAATGAAGACCCGAAGTTTACCAATGTTGTCATGAAAATCCGCTCCAAGTATTGAGGACCGAGTTGGGATTGATATTAACGGACCACTACCGACTCGAGTGGATAAGCCATAGAAATAATATGATTCTTAGGAAGTTGGTTTGGGAGTGAGGGTAGTATTTGATTACGATCATCCTTTTAGATGGATGGACAAGAAATGATGAAGGATTTGTTGAGGTATAGTTGTGGCTAGTAAGATGTGAATCCTTAAGATCAATGATAGTAAGTGAGGAAATTTTTATGAATCAGATGTTGAACGAGGCAGAACATTGTTAAAGGAATCTAGGGTGATGATCAGTATCCATGGTTAAGATTGATTTTGTGAGTTTGAATATTTATAGAGGAATGTCTATAATAATTTTCCTAAGATAAACAGGAGCTATCAAGAGAAATTCTTGAGTAAAACTAAGCTGCTAGAGAAGTTCAAGATTTATGGTTTTAGATTATTTAAAACCAAGGTGATTCCTTTTTGGTTATATTTGCACGAAGGAGTGCAATCGTGCTCTTTAAAATTGAAATATATGATTCTAATATGATATAATTTTGGAGTGGTAGAATTTGTTCAAAGGAAACTAAGACTAAGTTCAGAGGGATTAAGACTATAATGGTATACTTTGAGTAGGAAGTTGATATATGTTGCAGTAAAGATTAGTGTTGACCTTGGTGTTAAATGTGAGAAAGCAGTTTCTAATGGATCAGTGATTAAAGATGTAAGTGATTAAGTTTTAATCTTGTTGTTCATATGGAAGGAACTACGATTCAATGTCATGAATAGTGGATATAATCTGATGGTGGAAAATTTCGAGGATGAAGGAGAATGACATAGGGATGAATTATGTTATGGAGTTAGCAATAAGAGGAATGAAACGACTGAAAATACATCATAGAATTTTGGATAGGAACTGATGTGTATACTGTAAGAGAAATGGAAATCTTAGTTTAAAACTTGGTATTAACAGTAGTAGTTAAAGATGTCAAATGAAAATTTTTCTATTGGATTATTATTAATGGAAGAGGAAATTAAGTTTTAATATTTATGTGTGGGAGATTGAAATAAAATTGTTAAGGATAGGGAGTAAGAATTGAGGATAGGTGATTTTATGTTGAGGATAAGTAGAACGAAGGATAAGCATGAACTTCGTTATTAAGTTACAACTGTCACCTGAGGAAGAATTAGATGTAGGAAACCTTGGGACTAAGAGATTCCGTCTAGTCTGTAGTCATGAAATTTCAAGAACGAAATTTATTTTTAGTGGGGTACTAATGTAACACCCCGATTTTTCTGTTTCTTGATGATCTGTGCTTATGTATGTGTAGGTGTAATTATTAATTTAATTTAGAGAAAATTATTTCGATAAATAAAAATTTATTCTTGTAGCTTATTTTTATTTTTATTCTTATTCTTATTTTAGAAAACTGTAGTTAAATTTCTGGTTGAAATTTCAGACGTAAACGGTTTATGTTTTTGCTGTCAGCAAAACTTTACTAATACATAAAACGAATTTCGACACGAAAAATAAAATTTTGGATTTCCTAAAATATTTACAACAATTCCCATGATTTTTTTTTAAAAAAATATTTGTAAATATTACAAAAATTAATTTTTCTGGGTGAATTTTCATTTAGAAAATACGATCGGTTTTCACCGTTTGGAAATTAATGGAACCGGAACGAAAAAAATTAATTTAAAATATATTAAATGCAGATTCGAAGAGACTAGATTTGATTTGAGTAGTGTTTTCATTTATTACACAACATCATAACCTTACACACAATTATTTTCTTTATTTTGACAAGTAACCATTATTTTATTTAAATCTAAATTTTATTTTAACAAAAATTGAAAGACTTGATGTAAACTTGATGGATGTGATAATGAAGAGTGATTTCATTTATTACTTTTCATCATCTTATTTAACCTTGCAAGAAACATTTTCTTTAATTATTATTTAAAAACCTAAACTTTTTAATTTAAAAAAAAGAGAGAGAAAAACCCTGTCTTTTTCCCAGCAGCGCCCCCTTCCTCTTTTTTTCGCCTATAAATACCCTTCTTCAACTCCAAGCTTCACTTTCCTCCATTTTTTATTTTTCTCTCAAACTATACTACTTGCTTCATTTGCCTTCTATTTACAAAACTCACCTAAGTTCTTCAATCATGCTCTTGGGAAGGTCTAAACTTGCTCATTCTCTTATCACATCAAAGGTATATCACTTCATCTTCTCAAATCTCTAATTATTTTCAACATGCATGTTCTTTTTTCATGCTTCATGTTTTTTTATCTTAACTTAGAAAAAATTCTAGAAACATACCTAGAAAAATCTTTTTAGCATGAAATCAATTTCTATTAACTCACACTCATCCATACTATCATCTTATGCATTTGCATGTTACAAGAAATTTTTCCAAAAGCAATTTTCAGAGGGTACCCGAAACCCTATGTATAGGAAAGTTAGTGTTTTTCATTCTATTTTTACATGCATGACTTAAAGTTCTTTGATTTATGCATTTTGAGTTCATGAATAAAATAAGGTTTTATTTTTATATTGACTTAATATGATCAAAGCCTTATTTTGAGAATTGAAGAGATTTTGGTTTTAATTTTTAAGAAGAACACTTAATTAAAAAATCACTATTTTGATGACATGCATGAGAGAGATAGAGTGATTTTATGATTTTCCTTATATTATATGTTTGAATGTATGTTTTTGATTGTCTAGGACCCTTGCATGTTGGTTCTATGGATTGTGGATGATGTTAGAGTGAAGATAATAACTTGTTGTGGATGAACATATGTAAAATATAAATCTGGCAGCATGACATATACTTATTCGTAAGATCATAAGTTTTTAAACAAAAAGTGTTTATGAAATCTAAATACACATTCGGAAAGAAGACTTCTAGGGCTTTAATTTGATATATAATATGTAGATATTTGGATAAGATTAGCAGGGTTCAAATTCCTCTCAAATTAGAATCAAATTCTGTCTGCGAAATTATAAACATCATGGGTTGCATGATGATTTAAATATGATTTTGAAAGTTAAAAACTTTTATAAGATTTTCTGGGTTATTAATAAAGTATAACTAAAGGTTTTTTTTTGAAGTTTTAGAATTTTTACATATGTATATAAAGAGAAATAATTTCATGAAGTTACAAGTTAGTAAAATTGGATTTCTGGAAAAATCATGTGCAAACAGGGGTAGTGTTTGATTTTTAATAAATTAATGCCGTTGAATTTTTACATGATACCAATTGCACTGTATTTATGTGTGAGTTGGGTACCTTCCATTAAATTTTCAAAAAATTTAAACGTCTTTTGAATGTTCATTCATATTTTAAAACTGCTATT
This sequence comes from Sophora flavescens, assembly GCA_030762895.1. Classification (NCBI taxonomy): domain Eukaryota; kingdom Viridiplantae; phylum Streptophyta; class Magnoliopsida; order Fabales; family Fabaceae; genus Sophora; species Sophora flavescens. The sequence continues at coordinate 20,648,887 of CM061069.1, forward strand.
GTTCTGAAAAGGCTTTTACAAAAGAGTTCATCATAATTTGTGAGTGAAAAATATCATTTTGAAAATAATATATTTTAAAATGATCAAGTAAATATTTTTGGTATAAAATGGACTATCAAAAAATGTTAATGTAAATATATAAAAATATGGGATTAAAGTATATATATATATATATATATATATATATATATATATACATATACATACATATATATATATACATATATACATATACATATATATATATATATATACATATACATATATATATATATATATATATATATATATATATATATGTAAAAGTAAGTCTTGATCAAAATACAATCCAAGAATTTTAAAAGATTGGACATCTCTAACACCATTTTTCTAGCCATGGCCAAAACCTATACTTAGGAAGACTTTGTCTATCCGTCGAATTAGGTAATGGGAGAAAGCCTGAGGGATAATTATGTTATGATGACTATATGCCTTGTGTGTTTATTTTGATGTGTTTGATTGATGTTATTATTGTTGTGACTGTTTTGGTTGGATTTTGAGTTCATGATATATTGATGGTTTATGAAAATATGCATGTTGCTTATATGTGTTGAAGTTGTTGTATATGTGTTGATGATTTATGAAAATGTGCATGTTACTTATATATGTTGAAGTTGTTGTATATGTGTTGAAGTTGTTGCATGGAAGCCTAACCATTGGTTAGAGCTCAAATAATGAAGAAAAAAGCTTTAAGAACACATTTACAAAGAAAATCACAAGTAATGATTTTCTTTAACAAGGTTTTGACAAAAAGGGGAAATTAACTAATTTTAATGTTTAATGAAAGCTTTAGAAAATAAAAACAATTTTTATGAAGGAAATTCAATTGAAAATTTAGATGATTTTACACCAAGAAAAATCAAACTTTGAAAAGATTTCGTGGTAAGAAACCGTTAAGAAAAACAAATTTATTTTGAATTTTTGGAAAAGATTTCTTTTAGTAACGTTTTAATGAAAGAGAAAATTTTTAGATTCAAAACAATTTTATAAAGGGAAATTATTTAAGATGAAAGATCTTATTTTGAAGAAAAACATAATTTTGAGAACACTTGTAGTAAAGTACCATAGAAAACGGGATATTAGTTTCCAATGTTCTTAAAAAGAGTTTTCCTTAAAAAAAAAGGTTTATTATATTTTTTAAAGGAAATAGACTTTTCCAAAACAAAGGAAATTTTTATAAAAAGAAATAGAGTTCCTAAATTTCAAATTTTAAAAATGAATTTCAAAAGAAAATGTTGTTGAAAAGAATTTATTCAAGTAACAATATCCAGTAACTTGGATAAGTTATGGAAGTTTTGGTTTTGTAATTGTTTTTCACTGAACGAAAAACAACGTTAAAAGTGATCCTAGTAACCGAGACGTCGGGATATTAGAGTTAAAGTATGTGGATCCAAGATCCGTATCACAACGTTGTGGGCTGTGTGTCCTATATATAAGGTTGTGGACTGTGTGTCCTATATACGTTGTTCTGGACTGTGTGTCCTATACATGTTGTTGTGGACTGTGTGTCCTATTTACGTTGTTGTGGACTTTGTGTCCTACATATGTTGTGATAAAACGCGGGGAAAGTAGTAAAAAGGTGAAAGTTGTTTTCTACGACCACAAAGTCTAAGACTAGTGCACAGGTCTAGGACTGTTGTGATTGGAGACTCGGACTAAAACGTCCTGTGTTGATAACGAAAGTTTTAAAATGTTGAAAATTTATGGATGGAGGTTAGCCTTGAGCCTCGATGAAGGAAAGAATGAAGCACAAAGAAAAGCTACGAAAAATAAATGTTTTTACATGCATTTGGAAGACGTGCCCACATTGTTTTGTGTGGATGCCTTGAGGGGAAAGGTATCTCATGCGACGGAGTATCATCGGTGCCTTGATGGACCATGATTTCCATGAGCCTTGTTCACTGTGCCTTGTGTAGGATGGTGTGCTCTGGAACCCACATGCGTTGATTACTGTGCCTTGAGTTGGACAGTTGCTGTGGGAAATAAGTTGAGCCATGTACATGTGTTGGCTATTTGTGCCTGAGTGGCAATTGAGCCTGATAGGCTCACTGTTTTTCAAAAACTGCATGGAGTTGGGGTCTCTGGAGACTAGGATAGAATGTAGAAATATAGAAGTGTCATGTTTTCAAAAACGACGAATTTTTTTGATTTATATGATTATTTGTGAGAATTTATAATGTTGAGTATGAATATTTAATTGTATCTGTTGCTGTGTTTGGGTATGTGGTCGTCATAATTCATCCATATATTGGTATCTCACCCTTACAATATATCAGGATTTCCCTGGTCTTTTGTTGCGATACGAGGGCAAGTGGTGCCAAGAAGTTCTTAACCTCACTTAAGGATATTATTCCCGATCCTTGAAGAGGTTGGAAAAAATTTCTATGGTGAGACCTATGGAATTCTTCCCTGTCGTTGTCTTTTAGTACGACTAGCTTGGGATGTTTCCTTTGGAACGAATGTTTTAAAGAAGTTGTTATAGGCTGTCTTGAAGAGCCTTGTACTGATTTTATAAATTTTAATACGAAAGATTATTCCATGAAAGTTCATATGTTGAAGTGTTTTGGATTTATAAATAAATCTAGTTGTTGTGATTATTAAACTTGGTATGATTATACTGTTTGTGTTGTGTGCACTATTTTAAGTACTCCGCAAAACTTTACCCTCATATTTTTCAGACTTATGAAAATTATAAAAGTTTTTCCGAACGCAACCAGTAAGCCTTTTTTTAATTTATTTCCTCATGTGATTAGGACGTAATGCCCAAGGGGGTGTTATATGACCCGTTGCAGATGAAGCGACGTTACGTTGCAGATGAAACGCCATTACGTTCCGACCGTTAAGGGTGATTTCGAAACACACCGCAATTGAGGCCCGATGCCGTTCCGGTGAGGGCCGCATCTGCAATATTGCGGCCGCATCATCTGATGCGGTCCACAATTTAGAACCATGCAAGTGGTACCAACCTAACCACTATACAAAACAGATACAATAAACCCACCACAAGGAAAGCTTGAAAATTACCCCCTGCGTCCAAAGCCCAACCATGAGACTATGATAAATTTGGAAAGTAAAGATGCTAGCATATTTCAACTTGAAGAAATCCTTATAGAAATGCCAGAAGATCATATACAGCACCGAACAAAAATTTCTTTAAAGTGTTCCCTGGTAGAAAAAAAAATCCTGCCTATGTTGTGCTTTGTGACAAAGCTAAACATAGCCGGTCCCAAGCCCGGATAAAAGGAGAGGGTTGTGTTAGGCCATCGACAGCCAACGTAAAACTTAGTCGAATCTCTATGACATAGATCAACGACGTAAAAATGCTAATGCTAGGTCGTTGCCTAGAAGCAACGTGCTGTATAGCTCGAGTACAGTGTCAAAAGAGCAAGGGCCGCTGCATCGCCGCCTGGATGTAGTGAAAAATAAGCAAGGGTTCCCACATTTTTGTCAACGAGTGTGGGTAAAGAAGCTAGCTCACGAGTGTAGGAATCGCTTTGGAACTTGGAATATAGGCACACTTACAGGTAAATCAATGGAAATAGTTGACACTATGATTAGGAGGAGGATCAATTTCATGTGCCTACAAGAAACTAAGTGGGTGGGAGAAAAGGCAAAGGAATTAGACTCTTCGGGTTTTAAGCTTTGGTACACTGGCAAAGTAAAATCGAGAAATAGGGTGGGCATAATTGTGGATAAATATTGGAAGAATGATATTGTGGATGTAAAAAGGGTTGGAGATAGGATCATTGTCCTAAAATTTGTAGTGGAACAAGACACCTTTAATGTGATTAGTGCTTACGCACCTCAGGTAGGGTTAGAAGAACACTTCAAGGTAAAATTTTGGGAGGATTTAGAAAGCCTAATTCAGGAAATACCGCTAGGTGAAAAGATTTTCTTAGGAGGTTATCTAAATGGGCATGTAGGGAGGGCACCTAGAGGTTACGACGGTTTGCATGGGGGATATGGTCTAGGGGAGGTAAATGGTGAGGGCAAGTCTATTTTGGACTTTTCATCTGCCTTCGATCTTACTATAGCCAATACGTGTTTTAGGAAACGTGAGGAGCATCTTATCACGTACAAAAGTGGGGTGACAAGCTCTCAAAGAGATTTCTTTCTTATTAGGAGATCGGATAGAAAGATTTGCTTGGACTGTAAAGTCATACCTGGAGAGAGCTTGGCTACCCAACATAGAGTCTTGGTCATGGATGTAAGAGTTAAAAGGAGTGTGAAGAGAAGAGGCCACGAAAAGGTTTCAAGGATCAAGTGGTGGCAACTGAAGGGTGAAAAACAAAGGATCTTCCAACACAAGGTTTTGGAGGGAGGGTTTTGGGAGGCAAACGGAAGTGCAAATGATATGTGGGACAAGATGGCCAAGGGGATTATGAAGGTAGCTATAGAGACGCTTGGTGAATCAAGAGGATTCGGACCTAAGGGTAAAGAATCCTGGTGGTGGGATGAAAGTGTGCAAGCTAAGGTTCGGGTTAAAAGAGAATGTTTTAAAGCTTGGTCTTTATGTAGAAATACTGAAAATTGGGAAAATTATAAGGTGGCCAAGAAAGAGACCAAGAAGGCAGTGAGCGAAGCTAGAACTAAAGCTTTTGACTGGTTGTACCAATCCTTAGGCACCAAAGATGGTGAGAAATATATTTATAGGCTTGCTAAAAATAGGGAAAGAAAGACAAGAGACTTGGACCAAGTGAAGTGTATTAAGGATGAAGAAGGTAAAGTTTTGGTTAAGGAACAAGATATTAAAGATAGATGGAAGAATTATTTCCACAAGTTATTTAATGAAGGATTTGAAGTTTTATCCTGCTCACAGGTGCTTGACATCAGAGAGGAGGACCAAAATTACACTTTTTATCGTAGAATCCAAGAGCATGAGGTAAAAGAAGCTTTGAGAAGGATGGATAATGGCAAGGCAGTTGGACCGGACAATATACCTATGGAGGTATGGAAGAGTCTAGGAAGTAGAGGCATTAGTTGGCTCACGAAGTTTTTTAACGAGATTATGAGGTCAAAGAAAATGCCGGACGAATGGAGGAGAAGCACTTTAGTTCCGATTTACAAGAACAAGGGAGATATACAAAATTGCGCAAATTATAGGGGGATTAAGCTTATGAGTCATACTATGAAGCTATGGGTAAGGGTGTTTGAACGAAGATTAAGAAAAGAAACAAAAATCATCGACAACCAATTTGGTTTTATGCCTGGGAGGTCGACCACGGAAGCTATTTACTTGCTACGACGAGTGATGGAACAATATCGAAGGGATCAAAAAGATTTACACATGGCCTTCATTGATTTGGAGAAAGCGTATGATAGGGTGCCAAGAGAGATTTTGTGGAAAGCCCTAGAAAAGAAAGGTGTTCGGATTGCCTATATTCGAGCTATCAAGGATATGTATGAGGGGGACCACGACTATTGTGAGAACGCAGGGTGGAGCCATAGAAGATTTCCCAATAACCATAGGTCTGCACCAGGGGTAAGCTTTAAGCCCCTATCTTTTTACCTTGGTCTTGGATGTACTTACGGAGCACATTCAAGAGCCAGCACCACGATGCATGCTTTTCGCAGACGATATAGTCCTAGTTGGAGAGTCGAGAGATAATATAAATGGAAGGTTGGAGACTTGGAGACAAGCTTTAGAAGCACATGGCTTCCGCTTGAGTAGAAGCAAGACGGAGTATATGGAATGTAAGTTTAGCAAAATGCGAAACACCTCTTGTAACACCCTAGTTTTACACCTATGATTAATTATTTTATTTGGATGTTTAAATTTATTATGTTATGTGGTTTAGTTTGAGTAATTAAATTACTCTTTTAAAATTATTTTATTGGGTGCGTTAGCACTAACTTATTTCAGTGAATGCACGTTTACTAGACAATAATTTACGCTATTGTCACTAATATACCAGTACAGAAAAATATTTTTCATAATATGATTAAGAGAAAAACATTTTCATATTCTCATTCTATTTAATTTTAGAGTTAAAAATATTTTGGTTTGACATTTATCGGAGATTAAATTTTGGACTGAGTATTTTCTTAGTGGATCAGTTCAATTATTAATCTTTACTCTAATTTGAATTTCGAAAACATATCCTTATCAATCTTTATTTTTAGATTCTAAAAATTAAAAACATGTTTATTTTAGGCCTAATATTTATCACTCATTTTGTACCTATCACTAAGTAACTGGTTTAAAAACTAACTTTTTCAACCTTTTCTCTCTCTCTTTCTCGACGCCTCTCTCATTTTCTCTTTTCTTTCTCTGCTTCTTTCTTCTTCTTTCTTCTTTCTTTTTCTTCTTCCTCCTCTCTCCATCCTTCTTCTTCTCTCCTCAACACCAGCCGCACACCACCGCTAGGGAGGAGCTCCGACCGTCGTGTGTCACGCCTGGAGCACGGCTCGTCGAGCCACTCGCCGCTGGGCTGGGGAAGACGCTGTCCCTGTCTGTTACAGCGCGCCTCCACCGCGGGTGAGCTTCCCGCCGTCGTGTAGCGCCGTCCGGCCACCGTTTGAAGGGGAGACACCGATCATACGTCTAGGCTCGTAGATCTGTATGTTTTGGGTCCCATGAGAGTTCGTGTGGCCACTGTACCACCGCCTGCCGCCGTCCCTCCACCACGGCCGCCGCCGTTCTACCTCCATAACACCACCACAAGCCCATCTTCTTCACCTTGGGTAAGAGTTTTACCTCTAACCTCTTCTCTTTTGTAAATCCCCAAATTGATTTTGAAACCCTAACCCTAACCCTCTGATTTCAGATTTTAATCTTAAGATTAAAGCTTGTTTTATGAAATTAGGACTGTGAATTTGTGTTTCCCTAAACCAATTTCATTATTCCGAGTTTTCCCTAAATTTTAATAAGGAGCCCTAAACCCCAATTTTATTTTATTTGAATTTGGGTATGTTTTTGTGAAATTAATTATGATTTAGTGCAATTAGGACTCTTAATGGATGATTTCCAAAGTCCTTTTTCATGATCTTTTAATCAAAACAAAGTTTCCTTAAAGGGTATTGGGAAACGTGAGCTTCAAACATGATTTTCTTTAAAAATAACCTTGTTTGGTAATTAGATTAAGTGTTTAGATAAAGTTAGAATGTGTGTTTGATCATGTGAAATTGATTTCTTGATTTTTGGTTGTTGCGCGTTGTTGGATTCCCTCTCTGAGACGTTTGACACGGCTATGTTTGCTTGATGGAGTGGATAGTTACACTCTTGGAGCTAATGTGAGTATTAAGACGAGGATCCTTTACTTGTCTTCAAAGGTAAGGGGAGTTTGCCTAGGGATATTCAATAACTGTGTGCATGTGTGTATGTGTTTAATTGGATATTTACATGTTGATTGAGTTTACTTGATTATCTAATGTACTTGAACTATTATGCTATTATCTGATGTTGAACTGTACTTGTTCTAAATGATATAATGCATATATGTGATGAACTGCTTTCAACTGTGATATTAGCATTGAATTGATGATATATACTGTTGTTGATTGAAAGTTTGCTAAGCCAGACGTGCGTCTGTGCTCAACCATAATAAGGATTAAAAACCTTAATAAGCTTTGAAGATGAAGGGATTGGTGTTCTTTTCCAAAAGCTCTTTAAACTTAAAATATTTGTTTTAAATGTTGAAATGATTTTGGTGTACTATTGCTATACAAAAGAAAAATCCTTTTCGAACTATGTATCTTCAAGTGAAAACTTTCAAGATTATTTGGCAATATCCTATTAGGGGAAATATTTCAAAGATAAAAGAATTTCAAAGATGCTTTATAAAAGATTTTCAAAGAAAAGGTTTTTCCTAAATATTTTAGAAACTTTCCGATAACCTGGATAGGTTATCGAGGATTCGGTTTTGAATTTGTTTTTCACTGAATGAAAGATAAGTACTAAAAGAATAGGAATCTAGACGTGAGACGTCGCCTCTAGTTTTCCATGCTTAGCACGTGATCTTGGATCAGTGTTAATTTGGGACCGTAAAGTCCTATTCGTAATGTTATGGACTTCAAGTCCAATTCGCGGAATCGAGGACAGTTCGTTCTGATTTCCGTTGTTGTGGGCTATTGTCCTTAGCATGATAAGTAAAACATGACTAAAAGTATATTGATTTCCATTACCACAAACCTTGACCGCGCCACGGTCTAGGTGTTGGGATTGAGCATTCGACCGTGTGTGTCCTATGTTTCTAAGTTTTCAAGTGATGGGGAAATAATGTTAAGTCATTAGCTTTGAGCTTTGACAAGGAAATATTTACACAAAGAAAAACCTTAAAAGGAAAGTTTTTATTCATATGCATTTCCCCAGCGAGGCGTGCCTTTGCTTATTGAGGATACCCATGGGGTATCCGAGAGTCGATCACATTGCTAGTTTGTTTCGTTAAGGGCATGTGGCGTTGTCGACCAAAAGGCCTGGTGCATCGGGATGCGGTGGCAACAGCCCGGTGGGCGAGCTTGACCAACTCTATCTTCTCCGGTGATAACATGGTGTTGTGATCTCATGAGATTAGGATAGAGCCCGATATTGAAGTGTCATGCACATTTTCGAAAACGATTGTACGGGCTTGAGGACCCCTTTGATATAACACTTTGTTATGTTATGTATATGCATGATTTAACTGCTTATATGATTATGTGATGTATGTATCATGTATATGGTTGTTGTGTGATATATCCATTTGTCGGTATCTCACCCTTACAAACATATCAGGTTTCTTCCGTTTTGCTATTGTACCACAGGTATTTTAGTACGGATGTGCGGATGAGTCTTCCTAAGTCACTCGAGACTTAGATCTAGTTGCTTGATGAAGTATTTGATTGTGGAGCGATCACGTGAGTTCTTCTCGGGAAATACTTTTAGAATGACCAGCTTAGGGTTTTGAGACTTAGATTATTTTGATAAGTATGTATGAGTATGGGTCGAGAGCCTTTATTTTAAAATGAAATGTTTATGGCTCGAGAGCGTTATTTTGAAAAGAAAACTTAAACTTTCCCTTTTGGTCTTGTAAAGCTAATTGATATAACTATCTTTAGAATGTTATTGCTTGATTGTATTTGGTGTAACTGGAATTCGGGAATGAAAATGTAATTATTTTAGCAGGTGTTCTTTTACCTGGGATGTCCGAATTACAGAGGAGACTCTGTCGAAATTTTCGTAAAATACTAGCTTTTATTCAAGAATATTCTTTAAATTAAATAGGCTTGCCATACTACGATAGCAAGTCTGTGTTCCAATCAAGGCTTAGGAGTCGTGACAAAATTTTTATACCCAATTTCAGACACTTGTATACTTATATAAATTATTTTCCGAAAGCACCAGCAAATTATCTTTTAATTTAAATTCCGCATGTGTTACGTAAGTAATGCCCAAGGGGGGGCGTTACAAGGTGGTATCAGAGCTGGTCAAGTCTTTCGGGATCTTTGGGGAATAGGTCTGTTAAGTTTTGTTGTGTGATCTCTGGTTGGCTCTTGTTTGAATTGCTTCTTGTTGAAGCAATGTGTGTTGACACACAAGTATATGTTTTCTTGATAGTTTTCCAAGGGCTTTATGTTCTGGGATACCGTAGATCTTGAATGTTACTTGGGTTCGGATATGACATTCGATTATTCTTGCGAATCGTGTCAGACATTCGAAACAAGATGTTTGTGTAAAAGGATTTTTCCGGGAGTGTTCCCTAGAAATATTCTAGGTTTATGGTTAGCAAAGGACATTGATTTTTGATTGATCTAGTTTCTGGATGCGGTCGAATCTCTGTCGCTTTGTGTAGGATGTTGCCTACAAGGTTGAAATGAGTTCGACGACTCGATTCAACTGAAAGATCGGTGGTCTGAATCGTTCGTTAGACCGAGTGTTTTCCTTGTGAAGCACCCACGTTGTGTGGAGGCTCGTGCCACCGTCTGGATTCCTGACAAATAAGTAAAGGACGAATTATGAACAAGTATTTTCTGACTTTAATTTGAAATCTGTCAGGACTCCTGAATTAGTTATGCTAATTCATTAATTTCCAGTTGTTCATTTCTTTGTTTGTGAGAAGTCGTACTCACACTTCTAAATGATCCTCAATGTATTAGACATTTGAGTGAATTGGTTTAAAGGAATCGATTGGTATGGATACTTTCACATTTTGTTGAGAGAAGTGGTTATGACTATTTCTTGAGTTATAACACAAATAATTTCGTGATAGCAGAAGTTTCTTGGTGAAACTCAGTTTCGTCACTTCTATTTTTGATAGAGGTGAAAGTCATCATTTTGTAAATTCTTTGTATTAAGAATAAGAATTAATCCTCTTGGGATTAGACATTATTCACCCCTTGATTCTTTGAATCCGTTGGAAGATTCTTGTGGAAGAATGAACTTTATTAGATTCATGTTTGTAAATGTGTATTGATCATGCATTTTTACATCCACGAACCTGATGGAATGATCTTTTTCCATACTGGATGTTCCGATATCCTTCAAATTAATGAAATTCTTTTCTATGCTTATGTGAAAGTGAAATCCAGAAAAATTTCTTTTCTTGAGAAATTCTTTTATGATCACTAAGGTCATGTCTTATTGTCGTTCGAAAGTGCTTGTTGTCATTGATCATCTTAATTCTATGTATTCTCCAAATGTTGTCGATGTGTGATCCACCTCATCAGTCGTGAGTTGGATATCTCCTCATCAAGATGTACAATTGAAACCTTCCTTGTTAAGATGTTGACATTCCTTCAGTTCTTGTTATGAGTTTGCTGAAGACTTACACGAGTTTTGTTTGAATTCAAGTGATCGTTGATCGACTGGTGAAGTCTACACCTTTCTTACGAGTTAAGATCCACTATGCAGTGTTAGTGAACCGAATAATGTATCAGAGGATTGTTTATACTTCATGGAGTATCTTCAAGTGTTGTTTCAGATGAAAAACGGAAGTTTATCAACGTGTGTCGGTTAAGTTTGCTTTAAGTGTTGAGGACTAAGTTTAGGCTAAGTCCAACCGATCATCCTCAGTGGGATGGATAAGTAATGAGATTACCTATCCTTAGCAGGTTAGCTGGGAGATAGTGTGGTACCTAAATTTTTGTCATCTCTATGGTAGGACGAACCAGAGTTGATAGGAGTTTCGTTAGTGTATCGATGTGAATGGTACTATGAGGACCCTTAAGTTCAACGTCATTGAGTGAGATGATTACGATGGATTTTATCATGATCGAGGCAGATATATCATTAAAGGAAATTAGAGTAGTGATCAAAGTTTATGGTTAATGTTGACTTCGTGAGTCCGAGGATTTACGGAAAAAAAACATATATGGTAGTTTTCCTTAAGTTGAACGAAAATAGTAAAAAGGAGTTCTTGAGTGAAACTAAGTTGTTAGAAAAGTTTAAGAATTATGATTTTGGATAATTCAAGTTGAAGTGATTCCTTTTGGTTGTAATTGCATGGAGAAATGTAATTGTATTCTTTAAGATTGAAATGAATGACCAAGATATAATTTGGAGTGGTGGAATATGTTCAAAGGAAACTAAGACTACAATTGTGTGCTTTGGGTTGAGAGTTAATATCTGTAGTAGAGTAAAGTTAGTGTTGAACTTGATATTCGTTGTGAGGATAAGGTGTTGAAGAAGTTTTGCTAGCAGACAAATTTTGAGGCAAGAAGTGATTAAGTTTTGATTGTGTCTTTCGAGTGTGATAAGCTATGGTGAAATGTTTATAATCTTTGAAGTCTTATTTTGGTAAAAATGTGGTTGATGATCCGTAGTGGAAACTAGACATTTTAAATCCAAGATTGCCATTGGGGAGTGTCCACCTGGATTTCTTGGCTTTGTTTTGGTGCAACTCCTAGGGGTTATGGCCTTAGAGAAACTCTGTTTTATAATCTCTTTTCTCGGCTGCAAATAAATAAGATAAGGGCATATACGATACAAGCATTTCCTTGCATAAGTGATGGAGCCCTGCCTTTAGATGAAGGAATTGTTAGGAGTTGTGTATTTTCTTTGGGCAATAGGGTAGATGCATGGGAAATTTCTTAAACCAGGGATACTAACGGGGCTTGGGAACCAAATTGAAAATGAGAGGCAAATGAAGGATATGAAATCGAAGTAGGTAAAAGATTCGAGAGGAATTAAGAAGAGAACGGATTTTGTTGGATGTGGTAAGATTCAATTTTGATAAGATTGAATTTCTTAGGTTCTTGGAGCAAAGTTTATCATGTACAACTCAGGAATGTTATGACGTTTTGATTGGAGACTTGAAAAGTGTGAATTTGATATGACCAAAAGAGTAGCCTAAGCTCAATTGGACTAAGACTATGATTGCATCACTTGAGTAGAAGGCTAATTGATGTTATGGTAAAGATAGTGTTGATTTTGTTCTTGAAAGGGGTAATAGACTAAGATGAAACATGGAAGGTAGTGGGGATGATGCGGTAGTGAAAAATCTCGAGGATGAATAAAATGGTATAAGAATCGATCTTGTTATAAAGTTATAGATAAAAGGAATGAAGCGATGAGAATACAAAGCTAGATTTTAGAGTTAAGGTATGATTACAACATCCTGTTTAGTTTTAAGCTACGAAATTTCGAGGACGAAATTTTTTTTAGAGGGGTAGTAATGTAACACCCTAGTTTTACACCTATGATTAATTATTTTATTTGGATGTTTAAATTTATTATGTTATGTGGTTTAGTTTGAGTAATTAAATTACTCTTTTCAAATTATTTTATTGGGTGCGATAGCACTGACTTATTTCAGTGAATGCACGTTTACTATACAATAATTTACGTTATTGTCACTAATAAACCAGTACAAAAAAATATTTTTCATAATATGATTAAGAGAAAAACATTTTCATATTCTCATTCTATTTAATTTTAGAGTTAAAAATATTTTGGTTTGACATTTATCGGAGATTAAATTTTGGACTGAGTATTTTCTTAGTGGATCAGTTCAATTATTAATCTTTACTCTAATTTGAATTTCGAAAACATATCCTTATCAATCTTTATTTTTAGATTCTAAAAATTAAAAACATGTTTATTTTAGGCCTAATATTTATCACTCATTTTGTACCTATCACTAAGTAACTGGTTTAAAAACTAACTTTTTCAACCTTTTCTCTCTCTCTTTCTCGACGCCTCTCTCATTTTCTCTTTTCTTTCTCTGCTTCTTTCTTCTTCTTTCTTCTTTCTTTTTCTTCTTCCTCCTCTCTCCATCCTTCTTCTTCTCTCCTCAACACCAGCCGCACACCACCGCTAGGGAGGAGCTCCGACCGTCGTGTGTCACGCCTGGAGCACGGCTCGTCGAGCCACTCGCCGCTGGGCTGGGGAAGACGCTGTCCCTGTCTGTTACAGCGCGCCTCCACCGCGGGTGAGCTTCCCGCCGTCGTGTAGCGCTATCCTGCCACCGTTTCAAGGGGAGACACCGATCATACGTCTAGGCTCGTAGATCTGTATGTTTTGGGTCCCATGAGAGTTCGTGTGGCCACTGTACCACCGCCTGCCGCCGTCCCTCCACCACGGCCGCCGCCGTTCTACCTCCATAACACCACCACAAGCCCATCTTCTTCACCTTGGGTAAGAGTTTTACCTCTAACCTCTTCTCTTTTGTAAATCCCCAAATTGATTTTGAAACCCTAACCCTAACCCCAACCCTCTGATTTCAGATTTTAATCTTAAGATTAAAGCTTGTTTTATGAAATTAGGACTGTGAATTTGTGTTTCCCTAAACCAATTTCATTATTCCGAGTTTTCCCTAAATTTTAATAAGGAACCCTAAACCCCAATTTTATTTTATTTGAATTTGGGTATGTTTTTGTGAAATTAATTATGATTTAGTGCAATTAGGACTCTTAATGGATGATTTCCAAAGTCCTTTTCATGATCTTTTAATCAAAACAAAGTTTCCTTAAAGGGTATTGGGAAGCGCGAGCTTCAAACATGATTTTCTTTAAAAATAACCTTGTTTGGTAATTAGATTAAGTGTTTAGATAAAGTTAGAATGTGTGTTTGATCATGTGAAATTGATTTCTTGATTTTTGGTTGTTGCGCGTTGTTGGATTCCCTCTCTGAGACGTTTGACACGGCTATGCTTGCTTGATGGAGTGGATAGTTACACTCTTGGAGCTAATGTGAGTATTAAGACGAGGATCCTTTACTTGTCTTCAAAGGTAAGGGGAGTTTGCCTAGGGATATTCAATAACTGGGTGCATGTGTGTATGTGTTTAATTGGATATTTACATGTTGATTGAGCTTACTTGATTATCTAATGTACTTGAACTGTTATGCTATTATCTGATGTTGAACTGTACTTGTTCTAAATGATATAATGCATATATGTGATGAACTGCTTTCAACTGTGCTATTAGCATTGAATTGATGATATATATTGTTGTTGATTGAAAGTTTGCTAAGCCAAACGTGCGTCTGTGCTCAACCATAATAAGGATTAAAAACCTTAATAAGCTTTGAAGATGAAGGGATTGGTGTTCTTTTCCAAAAGCTCTTTAAACTTAAAATATTTGTTTTAAATGTTGAAATGATTTTGGTGTACTATTGCTATACAAAAGAAAAATCCTTTTCGAACTATGTGTCTTCAAGTGAAAACTTTCAAGATTATTTGGCAATATCCTATTGGGGGAAATATTTCAAAGATAAAAGAATTTCAGAGATGCTTTATAAAAGATTTTCAAAGAAAAGGCTTTTCCTAAATATTTTAGAAACTTTCCGATAACCTGGATAGGTTATCGAGGATTCGGTTTTGAATTTGTTTTTCACTGAATGAAAGATAAGTACTAAAATAATAGGAATCTAGACGTGAGACGTCGCCTCTAGTTTTCCATGCTTAGCACGTGATCTTGGATCAGTGTTAATTCGGGACCGTAAAGTCCTATTCGTAATGTTATGGACTTCAAGTCCAATTCGCGGAATCGAGGACAGTTCGTTCTGATTTCCGTTGTTGTGGGCTATTGTCCTTAGCATGATAAGTAAAACATGACTAAAAGTATATTGATTTCCATTACCACAAACCTTGACTGCGGCCACGGTCTAGGTGTTGGGATTGAGCATTCGGATTGTGTGTCCTATGTTTCTAAGTTTTCAAGTGATGGGGAAATAATGTTAAGTCATTAGCTTTGAGCTTTGACAGTGAAATATTTACACAAAGAAAAACCTTAAAAGGAAAGTTTTTATTCATATGCATTTCCCCGATCGACGTGCCTTTGCTTATTGAGGATACCCATGGGGCATCCGAGAGTCGATCACATTGCTAGCTGTTTCGTTAAGGGCATGTGGCGTTGTCGACCAAGAGGCCTGGTGCATCGGGATGCGGTGGCGACAGGCCGGTGGGCGGAGAGCTTGACCAACTCTATCTTCTCTAGTGATAACATGGTGTTGTGATCTCATGAGATTAGGATAGAGCCTGATATTGAAGTGTCATGCACATTTTCGAAAACTGATTGTACGGGCTTGAGGACCCCTTTGATATAACACTGTTATGTTATGTATATGCATGATTTAACTGCTTATATGATTATGTGATGTATGTATCATGTATATGGTTGTTGTGTGATATATCCATTTGTCGGTATCTCACCCTTACAAACATATCAGGTTTCTTCTGGTTTGCTATTGTACCCTGGGTATTTTAGTACAGATGTGCAGAGGAGTCTTCCTAAGTCACTCAGAGACTTAGATCTAGTTGCTTGATGAAGTATTTGATTGTGGAACGATCACGTGAGTTCTTCTCAGGAAATACTTTTAGAATGACCAGCTTAGGGTTTTGAGACTTAGATTATTTTGATAAGTATGTATGAGTATGGGTCAGAGAGCCTTTATTTTAAAATGAAATGTTTATGGCTCAGAGAGCGTTATTTTGAAAGAAAACTTAAACTTTCCCTTTTGGTCTTGTAAAGCTAATTGATATAACTATCTTTAGCATGTTATTGCTTGATTGTATTTGGTGTAACTGGAATTCTGGAATGAAAATGTAATTATTTTAGCAGGTGTTCTTTTACCTGGGATGTCCGAATTACAGAGGAGACTCTGTCGAAATTTTCGTAAAATACTAGCTTTTATTCAAGAATATTCTTTAAATTAAATAGGCTTGCCATACTACGATAGCAAGTCTGTGTGCCAATCAAGGCTTAGGAGTCGTGACAAAATTTTTATACCCAATTTCAGACACTTGTATACTTATATAAATTATTTTCCGAAAGCACCAACAAATTATCTTTTAATTTAAATTCCGCATGTGTTACGTAAGTAATGCCCAAGGGGGGGCGTTACACCTCTAGCTTAGAGGTGAAAGTTGGAGACCACAACATATCACAAGTCACACGGTTTAAATATCTTGGGTCTATTATACAAAATGATGGAGAAATTGAGGGAGATGTAAACCATCGAATTCAATCAGGGTGGTCGAAATGGAGGAAGGCTTACGGTTTTTTGTTTGATAAAAAGGTACCTCTTAAGCTAAAGGGAAAATTTTACCGTACAGCTATTAGACCGGCGATGTTGTATGGGACGAAGTGTTGGGCGGTAAAAAATCAACACGAGAGTAAAATCAATGTAGCAGAGATGAGAATGTTGCGCTGGATGAGCGTAAAAACAAGACGTGATAGGATTAGGAATGATAGCATTAGAGAGAGAGTTGGGGTAGCACCTATTGTAGAAAAGATGGTTGAATCTCGACTTAGGTGGTTTGGGCATGTATGGAGGAGACCTTTAGATTCTGTAGTAAGGAGAGTGGACCAAGTGGAGGGCAATCCAATAGCTAGAGGCAGAGGTAGGCCAAGAAAAACTATAAGAGAAACTATTAAGAAAGATTTGGAGGTCAATGATTTAACTATTAACATGATTCATGATAGAACATTGTGGTGCCGTATGATCCATGTAGCCGACCCCACCTAGTGGGATAAGGCTTGGTTGTTGTTGTTGTTGTTGTTGTTGTTGTTGTTGTTGTTGTTCCCTGGTAGAAAAACAAGTTGAGGCATTTATGATAGGTTTGCCTTGAGGAACATAGCTAGCGCCTAAGTACAGAACCTGCAATAACACGATCAAACTGAAAAACGGTAAACCACCACTGATTTTTCATAAAACACCCAAGCAGCCTCTGATATTTGAGAACCAAGTGTAGAGGATATCGGAATCCAGCACAACTAGAATTTGTCCAAGACCATGTGTTAGACAATGAAATAAATACCTCCTTAATGCTCCTTAATGTTGCGCAAATATCATCCTTGACTGAAGCAATCAACTTGATTCTCTCCTATTGATGTTGCACATATTCTCTCCATCAATATAGAAATTAAGTGTAATTTAATTTCATTATTATTTTCCAAAAGGATCACCCCTTGTTTAGCCTTGATCCTTGCACTAGTTTGTATTCATATACTCTACTGTAAATCAATTTGAATGTATCAATCAAATTAAACTTTCATATGGTATCAAAGTTGTTGTTGGTGGATGTGGTGGTGTATAGGGCAGTAGGTGGATAGGTAGTTGGCCTATAGGTATACAGATCACCATTAGTTGGTCCGCGCATCAAAACCGCCCCCGTTACCTCATCCTTCACACAGAAAAAAGAAGAATGAAACTCAACATAAGCATTGTTAGATTTGCATAATTTGGAAACAGAAATGAGATTATGTTTTGCATGAGGAACACGAAATTTTTTTGAATTGGAAAGTAGTGTTTGGTGTGGGAAGTGTAGTGGAGCCAACATGAGAGATTTTCAAACCTGTACCATCACCAATTTGTACTTCCTCGGGACCATGATATTCTGAGTGAATATACATGTTATTCAGACTATTTACAACATGTTGACTTGCCCCAGTGTCAAACACCCAGTTAGGGTTTGTGGGAGTGGCAGATGCATAGTGAGCCATTGGAGTGTGGCTTGGTCTTGGAATTTCTGGACAGTAGCGAGCAATATGTCCTATGGCAAAACGGAATTGGCATCATGGTGGTGGCCTGTTGCCACGGGAGTTAAAGCCTCTGGATTTTCTTCGTCCATAGCCTCGGACATGGTTGGAGCCGCGTGGGGTATAGGAGGAGAAGCCACGGCCAGATGATGGTGTTGGTAAGAGTCCATCTTTTTGGTTGTTTGTGTGGGCTATGTTTGTGGTGGGAACTTGGATATCTACTTGGGAGTCACGTCTAATGTATTCATCATGGGCAAGTAGGTGACTGTGAAGTTCCTCAAAGGTGAAAGGATGTTCACGAGTCCGAATGGAGGTAGGAATGTCACGGTATTCCGATCCAAGACCATTGAGAATATAGAGAGTGAGATCATCATTAGAGATAGTTCTATCAATGACAGCAAGTTCATCTGCAAGACTTTTGACTGAGAAGAGATAGTCAGTGATTGTTTTATCACCCTTGGTGCAGTGTCGAATTTGGTTTTTGATAGACATGACATGAGAGCGAGAGGTTTTTTGTATGGGAGATATAGAAAATGGAAGCTTGTGACTTTTATTGATAGAGCATGAATTACAATTCATAACTTTATTATTAAAATTTGTAGATACGCCATAATTAGAGAGCATTTGTTGAAGAACTTTTGAAGAAGGATGGTCAAAACGTGCATGCTAGAGGTCGTTGGTGATGTGGTGAAAGGGAATATTGACTCATGAAAGACAACATGTCTAGAGAGGTATATTTTTTGAGTTGGAATATGGTAGAATTGATGGGCATGATGTTGTGAAGAGGGACCTAGATATACACATGGCATGCTTCTATTTCACAGTTTATGTAGAGAATAAGGTCATACCCATGGATAACATAAACTCCCAGAGACACGAAGATTATTGTAATTGGGTTTGGAGCCAAATAGAAGCTCGTAAGGACACTTGTTGTTACATTGAGGGGTAGGCATACGATTGATTAGGTATAAAGCCATTTGGAAGGCATAGCACCAGAATTTTTGTGGGACAGAGGAGTGAGAGAGAAGTGTAAGGGCAGTTTCTACTATATGGCGATGTTTCCGTTCAGTAATACCAATGTGTTCAGGTGTATAAGGTGGGATGATAAAATGGGATATCCCATGATTATTTCGCCCAGTCACAAGAGCAATGAACAACATTCATCAACCGAACCCTAAGTATCTACTCACCACTAAACACCCACTCCCTATATCGGCCGAGCCAACTTGCCCTAGTCAAGCACTCAAAACAAGTGAATGGCGTGATGCCATGAGCCATGAATTCAATGCCCTGATTCAGTAACAAACAAGGGGTGATCCTTTTGGCAGATAATAATGAAATTAAATTACACTTAATTGTTATATTGATGGAGAGAATATGTGCAACATAAATAGGAGAGAATCAAGTTGATTGCTTCAGTCAAGGATGATATTTGCACAGCATTAAGGAGCATTAAGGAGGGATTTATTTCATTGTCTAACACCATGATTTTAACTTGGCTCCTTCTATCAAAGAGTTCAAATCTGGATTTTTTGATTGAAACAAGTGCTCATTCCTTGAAAGCCAAATTGTCTAAATTGTTGCCCACCACATTGTTTGCAATAAGGGCTTCTTTGCTCTGTTGCAGGTTTTGTACAACTTCTTGTTTGGCATTTTTGTTTTCATTCTTTACTTAGAATTGGAGAATTTATCTTTTCTATGTAAGTAGAGTTTGGGATCAATAAGCTCTGAATGCTTGCAGTATGTTTGTACAAACCATGTGTGTGTGTGTGTTTTTAAAAATAGCGCTTCTTAAAATAAGTGCTATCTTGGTTCTACCTTTAGATAGCTCTATTTTGAAGAAACTCTATTTTAGGTCATACATGTACATAACGTTTAACACGAAAGAAGCATTATCTTAGGTCATAGCTTCAGGTAGCTTTTTTTACAAGCAGCGTTATCTTCGGTCTTAGCTTTCAAGTGCGTTTTCTTTGACAATCGTTGTCATAGAAGGATCTACGGTAGCGCTTCGAAAGCACTATCTTTGGTTGCCACCATTAACAGCAGCAAGATAGATTTTTGTGTAAAAAGTTTTTGGTAAACACACTTCAACCCCTTTTTGTGTTTAATTTCTCTATTTCAATATCGTGACAACAAAAATAATTTTAAATGCTTTAAAACAAATACTAAAGAAACTAACTTTAATGTGATTTGTCAATGTAAAACTTTTATAGTACTTCGAATTATTCATTGACAAATCATGAAAACGTTTAACTATCATATTTGATCAAATAAAACTCATAGTAGTGTGTGTGTATCTCAGAGACATATCAAGTGAGGGGACCTTTTTTATGTGAGAGTGAGAGGATTACATCATAGCCATTGGATCAAACTTTAAATGGTCAAGATCAAAACATAAAATCATGTTACTTTTTTAATTGGTCATGTGACATTTTAAAATTATTGAATAACTTTTAATCTTAACAAACCATATATGGTTGTATGACTCAGATTTAGTACTCCTCTCACTCTCATAATATATATATATATATATATATATATATATATATATATATATATATATTTGTGTGTGTGTGTGTGTGTGTGTTACCATGACTTTCTTTTTATGAATAAATAGGGCAATATCCCAAACAAAGAAAAAAGACTATATAGAGACAACTCTGAGAGTAAGAACTCTCTTTACGTCAAATATTATCATATGTGCATCTCGAAGGATTACTACTTTTGATTGTTAGAGGTTGCAAAAAAGACTGTAGATCAACCTATCATATCTGAACTTGGATCAAAGTTCTACCCAATTGATCTCATCTCCAATTGGTTATTCTCCTCCTTTTACGGGGACAGGGCGATCGAGTGAAGGGGGTGTCTTGCAAGGCACTCTGATTTTCATGTTACAATCAAGGTATAAGGAGGTGAGAGTACATGAAATGAGATAACTTGATTTCTAGAGTGAATAGTCTAATATATATAGAGAATAAGCATGCCAGAGGTGCCTTAACCATTGAGAAAATAAGGAAAGAATCCTCCTCTAGTGAGAGGATTGCATAAGATCTCGAGAAAATATTCAAGTTTCTACTCAAGGCACAAAATGGACTCATCCCTGATAACCGGAGATGCAAGCTTATTAGGAGTTTGTGGCACTAATTCGAGTCTTCGGGTGTCGAGTTTACTCCTGCTGGATTGTGATTGATTACCCAACCCAAAACAACATCTATTTTATTCTCCATAGTCATGCATGCTACATTGTGACCTCCTAATTAAGAGCTTAATTTCCTAGTCAAAGTGCCCATCTTAGCAAAATGAGTAAAAATGGGTTTGCTCTTATGATAGGAACACGGATGGCTTGAGTATGTGGAAAGAAGCATATTCAGATTATTATATTTTTAAATTTTTATTTATAATTTTCGTATTATTTTTGGGCTGAATTTTAAGATGACCTTTTGTATTCTCCTAGCCTGACTAAATGCTTCCTAGTAGTGCTCTTAGTCATAATAATGGCTAGTGGGAATTTATTATCATGTTTATGCATATTTAGGTAATATAAATGCATTTATCAATTAATGTCGTAAATGCATGGTAGTGGGAGTTAGTGAGTGTTTTTAGTGTCATTTAGTTGGTGAGTTATGTGAGTTATTAGGTGTAGGTTATGGAATATTGAGAGAACAAGGCAACCCAAAAGTGGGCAGTCATCCTTGTATATGTATCATTGCCATACCACATTAAATGAGAACGTTGAGTTCAAGTGGTTTTTACCAATTGTGAGAGTGTTCTCTCTTGGGTTCTTCATTGAGCCAACCCTTGTTCTTATCATGAATCCAAGATTCTTGTGGCGAACCTCACCTTGGCTTATCAATTCTCCTTAGAATTGTGGCGCCATACTCATCTCTTACCTTCACCCATTTGCTTATTTTCTTCTTCTTCTTATAATTTTTGTTGTCACTCAAGGATAGATCCGAAAATTTTATATGTTCCTTTCTTAGGATCATATCATTTGGTATCAGAGCAACAAGTGATAAAGATGTACCTTTGATAGTGAATTCGTTGAAGCTATTGCTTGGTTATATGCAGACCTTGAGAGAGTTAAATTTATTTTGTTGTATCATATTTTATCTCTTAGTCCCATATCGGGTGATTGAAGATCATTCTCGTTTCTTTTTCTTATATATAGCGTTAACCCAAAATTCTTTAAACATATTAAATACTAATAATTATTGGGCTTATTACTATGTCTTGGGCCTAAGTTCTACATTAGCAACAAAAAAAAAATCTATTATAGTCCTCTCTATAGTTCACGAGTGCATATTTTCACAAGCAACTACAATTAAGGTAATTCTATTCAATTCTCTCTTCTTATTTTTAGCATTTATTTATTTAAATAATTTTCATTACAGTTTTGTATTAATTATAATATTTTCATCTATTAGTTGGTTTAAATGTCTTTAGTTAATTCAATTATATATTTCATCGGTTATATTTTGTAAATAGCTCTCTAATAACTCATCTAGTCATAGCAATTCTGGATTGCTATAATTATTCTAACATTATAATGTATATTTTCGTGCTAACTTCTCTGTCAACCCAAACTTAGTCATTCCATATGTTGTAATAAAAGCACGCCTCTATAGTAAAGTGGTTCTTGTTTGAGAATCTTAATGTAAAAAGTAAAAGATTTTTTTTTCAAAAATATTTTTATTTGGATATAAAACTAATTAAAATTTATTATATGTAATTAGTAAAAAGGCATGAACTTACTTTGATTGGATTTAGATAAAGTAATATTAAAAGACCAAGCTAAATGATTTAATTTACTTTAAAATTTTAATTAATTTGTGTTTTATTTCATGTAATAGGCAAGAACTTGGCAACCAAGGGAGAAGATTTCTTGTAGTAGCTTTTAGAAACGTTGAGGATTTCCGAATCCACCCTCATGCAGTGGTTGGAGCATCCACCAGTGTTCCAAATACTGGTTTAAATCCACATGCACATAAGTTCATTTGTTTTAAAACTTAGTTTATTTTTAAAAAAAAATTGGATTTGGATTAATCTTTTTGTGATATATTTTTAATGCCATAAAAACCATATCAAGTGAAAAGGAACAACAAAATCTTTTGGTACTTTAGCCTAATGATACCTAAAACTTGTGATGACCTTTTTATAATTTCATAACCATCCATATGGTGGTGGTGATGATGTTGTTAAAATTATAAAATCATATATGTGCCTTCAGTATTCAGTAATATTGTATCACATCATGTTATCAAAAAAAAAAAATGTTGTATCACATCAACTCCTATATATTAAATTAAAGTTCTCACTCTTCTAATTATTTCCTATCACATCTTATTTAAATTATTATCTTTAAAAAATTGTACTATATAATTTATAATTTTCATATAATCTTTTTTTTTTAAATTAATAAATAAAATAGTAGAAACTTATAACATGTTACATATACATATCATGTTAAATTATAATTTATACGAAATTAAAATATTTAAATAATATTTAATCAATTTAGATGCATTTCATAGTTCTCGTGAAAATCAACTTAAACATATGCTCGTAAAAATGTAAAGTTACTAGATCTAATGAATTATGTAGCAACAAAAGTAATATGTACTGTCAGTGTAAAAATTTTACATTAATTTTTGCTAACATGTTGACATGTGTGATTTTATTTTAATAACTAAGAGAAAAAAAACAAAAATATTGATTTGTCAATATATTTTTGGATGTCAATATAAAAATCATTTACAATTGTCGTACATAAAAATTAAACTCCTAAAATTTGACCTAATTTAAAATTGATAAAAAAATTATATAACATTCTCTTTAATATATTGAGGTTCATATAAGACAATTTGATAAGCCAAAATATTATTTAATGGGTACAAGGGGTATCCTACCCCATAAACAATTGGTAATACAAATAAAAGATCAGAAAATCAATAAAAAAAACTACAATAACAGAGCCACAAAAGCAGACCCCTGCAACAGATTCTAGGGTTGGACAACCGCCTGAAATCCGACTTGAAACTAACATACCCAAGCACACAAACAGGTTATCGGGTGGATTGGGTGTTGTAGGGGACGAAAAAAATGGCTTTAAATGAGGAGTATCGGTCGGGTGCTGGTCTTCTAAAAAATTTTGTCGTGCCCAACTTGACCGACATGCTACAATTTCGTCGGTACCCATCGCTCTCCGTCACAGGTCTCTCCCTCAGCCTTTGAAGCTCCCTCCTTATCCCTCATGTCTCCCTCCCCTTGTTGTCCCTTCCGGTAATCTTCTCGAGAACAACATCATGCGTCGCCCTCAGACCTGCCACCACGCCACTTGGTTCGTCCTCTACATCAGATGTGGTTCGTTGTTTGGTTCTGGTGCTAGTCCGCCACTTGGTGGCTGCAGATCTACCTAGATCTGGTTGGTAGCCCTGCTTGCTGGTTCACTTTAGGGTTCTTACTAGCTGCTGCTTGGTGGGGTTGTTGTAGATCTATCCAGAATAAGCACGTCATCAAGTGCTTTCTTATTCTGTTCTGGAAGCTTCTTGCTTATGTTCTCCCTTTCTTTTTTCATCAAAAATCATGGCGATCCACCCGTCAACCCACCTAACCTGCCTCTCGACCAATTCGATGGTACAATTGAGCGGAAATGGGTCAGGTATATTCATTTTCGGTTTGGTTCGGATTGACGCGTTTGGACCCGAATCCGACAAAACCTGACCGTTGTTAGACCGTATGAGTCTACCAACAAAGCAATACCCTACAAAATATATCAGCACATCAACACAGCAACACACCAACAAAAAAATCCCACTACAAGTCCAAATTACAAGATCCAATACTTCCAAAGATAATGA
Organism: Sophora flavescens; assembly: GCA_030762895.1. Lineage (NCBI taxonomy): Eukaryota > Viridiplantae > Streptophyta > Magnoliopsida > Fabales > Fabaceae > Sophora > Sophora flavescens. The sequence continues at coordinate 20,673,681 of CM061069.1, forward strand.
TAAGTTGATAACGTGAGGCTCAAAATGTAATGGTCAATTGCAGGATCAAATGAGCAAATATAAACAAGGGGTTTATTGATTTCAAATTTTGTTTAATTAAAAATTCAAATAAAAAATAAGTTATTAATAATAATTATCACTCAATTTATCAATTTACTCTTAAGAAAATTTCGAAACTACCTTACTTTAATATATATAAAAATAAAAATACTTACCTAAGCTCAGGTTACTGGTTGGCTGCATAAAATATTACTCTAGAATTGCAAATCTTATCAGTTAAGTTAATATGGCAACTGCAAATAATGATGATAATTATGAGAGTGATGTATTATACCGATAAAAGTGATGGGTTGCATGAAGCAAGACACCTGATCACTAACTTGTATCAAACAAAGCAATGCCTTACAAGTCTTAAAGTGATAATATTTAATGATTTTTAAAAAAAAAAATTAAGCTAAAGTAAACAAATAAGGAAAATGATAACAAGTATCCTTAAGATAGTGGTTAAAGAATCAAAAGAAGAAAAATTTCATTGGAAAATGGTTTATTCAAAATTTTGATCGAGAAGTAATATTTTTAATTTTTCAATTAAAACTTACTTTTATTGTAATCTTTAACCAATGTCTTTAGAACACTGGTTAGCAAGACCCAATAAATAAAAGTACTATTCATTCTTAATTAAATAAAATAAATAAATAATATTCATAAAAACTTAATTTAAATTTTTTTGTTATATTTCAACAATAAAATTGAATGAGTGCATTAAACACCTTCAAATTTGAATTTTGAAATTGCTCAATAGCCTTTAGCCTTTTTACCAAAAAGGTAATACCATATCTTTGAACAAATACATTTTAAAAATTATATCTTTATTTAATATATAGATTGTATGAGAAACACTATAAATACAAAAACATTTAATATTTTTAAAATACAAAATTATTTAATATTTTTACTTAAAAAACTACTCAATAGCTTATCCTTTCAAGGCATATAAATGCAAAATGGGAAGGCAACGTTTCCAAGGGTAAAATCTTTTAAGATATTATCTTTATAATAAATTTGTTATTAAAAATTCTATTAATTATTAGCAGAAAAAATATTAAATATTTTTTAAGTTTAAAGATATTTTATGTTTTAATTTTTATATAACATTTATTATTTTGAGTAATTAAAAAAATTTAAAAAAATTAGTAAAAGCATTTAACATTATTCAATCCTCGACTTTAGCTCGATCGATTTTAGCTCGATCAACCTTTTTAGGTTCTTTGTTTACCTTTTTAGGCCCAGCATTTTGACTTTTAGCTCGGTCGATTTTAGCCCGGCCGACCTCTTTAGGTTAATTGTTTTCCTTTTTAGGTCCGGCTCTTCGACTTAGCTCGGTCGATTTTAGCTTGGTCGGCCACTTCGGTCAGGCTCTTCGGCTTTAGATCGGTCGATTTTAGTTCGGTCGACCTCTTTAGGTTAATTGTTTTCCTCTTTAGGTCCAGCATTTCGACTTTTTGCTCGGTCGATTTCAGCTCAGTCAACCTGTTTAGGTTTTTGCCTTTTTTTGTTCGGCGTTTCAACCACAGTTCGGTCGATTTTAGCTCAGTCAGCCTGTTTAGCCTTTTGCCTTTTTAGGTTCGGTGTTTCGATCGCAGCTCGGTTGATTTTAGCTCGGTCACCTTTTTAGGCTATTTGTTTACCTTTTTAGGTCCAGCATTTCAACTTTAGCTCGGTCGATTTTAGCGAGGTCAACCTTTTTAGGACTTTTGCCTTTTTGGGTTCGGCATTTCGATTTCAGCTTTGTCAACCTCCTTAGGTATTAGTTTCGCCTTTTTATGTCCGGCTCTTCGACTTTAGCGTCGGTCGATTTTAGCTCGATCAACCTTTTTAGGTTCTTTGTTTACCTTTTTAGGTCCAGCATTTCGACTTTAGCTCGATCGATTTTAGCGCGGTCAACCTCTTTAGGTCTTTTGCCTTTTTAGGTTCGGCATTTCGATTTCAACTTTGTCAACCTCCTTAGGTTTTAGTTTCGCCTTTTTAGGTCCGGCTCTTCGACTTTAGTGTCGGTCGATTTTAGCTCGGTCTACCACTTCGGTCAAGCTCTTTGACTTTAGCTTGGTCGACCTTTTTAGGTTCTTTGTTTACCTCTTTAGGTTCGGCTCTTCGACTTTAGCTCGGTCTATTTTAGCTCGGTCAACCTTTTTAGTTTCTTTGTTTACCTTTTTAGGTCCAGCATTTCGACTTTAGCTCGGTCGATTTTAGCGCGGTCAACCTCTTTAGGACTTTTGCCTTTTTAGGTTCGGCATTTCAATTTCAGCTTTGTTAACCTCTTTCAGCTGTCCTTTTTTCTTAATTAGTCAATGACTTTTAAAGGTGATGCTAAGAGTAGTACTTGTATCGGGAACTAAAAAATCCTGCATATGCACCTTTATGAAGGCCATCAATGCTTTTCCCATATGATGACTATCTTCATCTATTGTGTAAGAGCAACATTTGGTGGCGTGATTGGGATGCTACAAGGGTGCTAGAAGATGCACAAACCTCATTTGATGGCATCGATTGGCCAAGCTGTGGTGGCGGAGTTCTTCGAGGTCGAGCTACTATGGCCAAGCTCTCCTAGACCGAGCTGTGCTGGTGACGGAGTTCTCCGAGGTCAAGCTACTATGATCGAGCTCTCCTAGACCGAGCTGTGCTGTGATGACCGAGCTCTCTAAGATACCTTCTTCTGCTCCGAGGCCGAGTTGTGGTGGCCGAGCTCTCTAAGACATCTTCTTCAGCTCTCCGAGGCCGAGCTGTGGCCACAGCCGAGCTCTCTAAGATACCTTCTTCCCTCTGAGGCCGAGCTGTTGTGGCTGAGCTCTCTAAGATATCTTCTTCTGCTCTCCGAGGCCTAGCTGTGGTGGCTGATCTCTCTAAGACATCTTCTTCAGCTCTCCGCGTCGAGCTGTGGTTGCCAAGCTCTCTAAGACACCTTCTTCAGCTCTCCGAGGTCGAGCTGTGGTGGCCGCCACAACTACTACAAGCCTCCGGTTATAATCTCCACAAGCGTATATCATATACTTCTATTTTCAAATTCAAATAATTGATATTAATAAAAGAATATAAACTTTGTCAAGCTTATGTGGATAAGATAACCATATGGGGAACAAGCTATCTCCAACTAATGTCCACATAGTGCATCTCATACTGTTCAAAACAGTGGACTTTATCAGCTCGTTTTGTTGCTTTAGTAAGGGAGCTTATCCACCTTTTATTAACTGTGGAAATATATGGACAATATATTGTTATGAATTTAAATCATAATAGGAAAGCCAAATAATTAGAGCGAAATCACCTGAGACTCATTTCTACGAACACTGGGTGTGCTTCACGCTAACAAGGCAGTGGAACTTTTTTTCCTCTATATTTCTTTTCCAGAGCATTCATGGATGCCAAAAGCTGTGAGTTGAACCCTTTGGATGATTAGAGGGTGATTTTTCCTCTGGATCTGAGGATGGTTTAGAGGCAGTACTCTCCGCACTAATAAACCTGAAGGTCACGACTCGATCTTCTTGGTGATGTACCGTGATGGTCGAGCTCAGGACGGCAGTGATGATCCTCTCGCCGATCGAGTGGACGATCTGGTGTGGAGTTCTCAATGGTGCTAGTTATGGGAGCACAGAGACTAGCACAGGTTTTCATCGACGGCAGACCTTAGATCAGAGTTTGAGGGCGTCAAAACAGAAACGAGACAGAGATCGGTGTTGTGGAAACTCAGGGCGTGTGACGCCCAAAATCCGAATCATAGAACCAACTCCAGAGGAAGGCATCATTACAATAGAGTGTGCCTTCCATGCTGACAACATTGTATTTGCTGGAGAAGGTGGATCGTCGAGTATGGTGTTGGGCGGTTCACACGGAGAATGATGTTTGGAGGTGCGGCCGGGGAAAGTTTCACCTCTGCCCCACGGTGGGTGCCAAATGTTCCTGCCAAGATCCGACTTACCGGAATCGAGACGGAGAGCGTTTAATCGAGAGTGAAGAACGGGGGTTGTTTTAGATTATGGATTGACAGAATATTGTATTCCGGTCCTACGTATCCCAATGGGAATCAAAGCCAGACGTAGTTCGAGGTTCAACCCTTGGCCATACGGTGATCTCAATCCCCTAATCTTGTATCTGATGAATACCAGCGAGCAAGGACTCTTCAATAGTCTCTTGGTCAAGAAGGTTCCTCTAATACGCTTAAGGGAGATTCACCTAGCTCTGTTCAAAAGTGAGTCTCTCTCTTGGGTTCTCCTCTTTTTATAATAGAATCCTCATATCTTTAAGAGATCTGGATTTATCTCCTTTTATCTCTTAAATCTTCTTTGAGATATGATTTCCTTAATTTGAGGGATTTATCCTTTCTAACTGGATAAGGTTATTTGAGATAATATCAGGATCATTAAAGATAATATCTTATCTTTCCCACCTTAATTTGAGGGATTTATCTTTTCTAACCGGATAAGGTTATTTGAGATAATATCAGGATCATTAAAGATAATATCAATATCTTATCTTTCCCACCTTTATTGGATCGGGTATCCAAGCTCGGTGGTCAGGTTTTACTCCTCGGCCAATACAATATATATATATATATATATATATATATATATATATATATATATATATATATATATATATATATATATATATATATTGATGATGTTGGTCGTATGGGAAAAGAAGGAAAGAAAGAAAGAAAATTTATCACCATTTTTTGAGTAAGGTTAAGTATATTAGAAAATTTTATTTTTCGAAAGCAAACTAGCAAATTGTTTTCTATTTTTATTTTCCTTATGGACGAGTAAGTTTTTATGTAGCACCAAGGGACGCGTTACAACATGTGTAAAAAACCTTAAGTCGGGTAAACGGCAGAACGGGATGTGGTGTAGAGATAATATGGAGCAGAGATGATGGAAGTGATTGACGAGACTTGTAAAAATTGTCACATCATAAATTTTGAAAAGTCATGATAACAACTTAAAATATATGGTTTTATTGATCACAAAACCTATTATTGTTCTTATTAGTTCCAAACATGCCTTAAAATTGGAAATATTTCCTCCTTATAACCCCAAGAACACCCCCCCCCTATTTCACACACTTCATTTATTTCATTTCTCTTCATCAAATACAAAGAGCTCAAAGTGGTGTGGTTGAAGAAATTACAAGATCATCATCTCTTTCATTCTCCTTCACATACTTAAGGTAACTTCATCATATTTTCTTCTTCCAAATGGTCATCATCATATTTTCATGCCTCTTTGTGTTGAAACCCATTTTTGTTGTTGTTTTTATGAAAATGGAAACAATATGAAATTTATGAATGAGCTTCTTGTAACATGATTGTAACACCCCCTTTGGGGATTACCTCCTAATCACATGCAGAAATAAATTTAAAGAAAGTTTATTGATTGCTTTCGGAAAATAACTTCTAATATTTTTCATAATGTCTGAAAATAGGGGCAAAATTTTTATTTCTGCGGAGCACTTAAAAAAATTAGTGGTCACAACACAAATAGTACAAACTATATTATACTCACCAACATACATAGACTGATTTTATTCTCAAACAAACTCTTCTATTATATACAGATTTCTCTTGAAAATACTTTATTATTCACAATAGAATTTCAAAAAGGTTTTCAAACAACATAAACTAACTTTCTCAAAAACACACACAACCCAAAGAAAAATCCTAAGCTGGTTGTTCTAAGAGACAACTACTGGAAAGAACTCCGTAGTTCTCACCATAACTTTTCACCAACCTCTTCAAGAATCGAGAGTAATATCCGTAAGTGAGGTTAGGAACTTCTCGGTATCACTTGCCTTCATTTAACAGAGCACCACAACAACGGACCAGGAAAACCTGATATATTGTAAGGGTGAGATACCAATATATGGATGAATTATGACGACTACATGCCCCAACACAGAACGACAGGTACAGATAAATATTCGTAATCAATATAAAATGTTCACAAATAAGCATGTCAGTCAATAATCATCATCATTTTGGAAAACATGACACTTCTATATTTCATCATTCTGTCCTAGTCTCCGGAGACCCCAACTTCGTTTTAAAAATGAGCTGATCAGGCTCGATCACCAAATAAGGCACAACGTGTTTTTCCACAACATTGCCCAAAACTCCTGGCACAGTGATCTACGTGTGTGGATGTCCATAGCATACTGTCCAACTCAAGGCACAGTAATTGACCGCGCTGTCGCCACGTGCCAAAAAGAACGAGTGTTTACTAAAATAATGTAGTATAGAGCGACAACTCGGATCGTCTCTCAAGGACTCTTTAGGTGTTGTTATTATTAACAGAAAAAGTTAGAAATGGGGGGTTTTGGATTGAAACTAAAATAAAGAAAACAAAACAGAACAAAGAAAGAAAACAGAGCCGTAAAACAGATTAACAATAAACTAAAGCGATTAACCTACTGCTTTTGGTTTCCCAACTATCATTGGTTCATGCAAATTCCTAGCCCTAAGCAGATTCTAATCCCCTTTCAGTTGTAGCAACAATTAACAAACGAAATCGCTACTACGGATATATGTCCCTATTCCCGAATTAAACAAACGGGGTTAAGCCCTCATGAACTAAACGAACATGAATGAACACACGCGAATTAAACAAACGCGATTAATTATAGGAACATAGCATCACTGAAACGAATCAATACAATACTATACACTCCTGAATTAAACAAACAGAAACATATAGCATCGTATTGAAAAGAGAAAAGTAAGTGAAAACAGGAATTACAGAACCTCAAGTGTGGTAATGGAAACCAATTACAGTAGATTAATCTAGGAGACTAGTTCTCCATTACAAAAGTAAAACAACTATCTAAACTAAAAAGAAAACAAAAGAATAAAAACCAGCTCAGAAACTAGCCAAAACTGACTAGCCACTGGCCTCCTAAAAACTAGCTAACTTATCATTCTGCCATAGAGCAGTTTATATACAAATTCTGGAATCCAAGTCCTCGTGAGGCGAAGCACTGCTCGCGAGGCGAATTATGCGAAAGGTCTGCAACTCTTGGTCTTCTCGCGAGGCGAGCATATCTTCGCGAGGCTAACTCTTCAAATTCCCAACTGTAACGCCCGTGGCCTTCAACACGGGTAAACCGTGATGCTCTCTGACTTCCAGGTACTCGCGAGGCGAGTCCTTCTTCGCGGGGCGAGACAGAAAGTTTTGTAATTTCAGGAACAGTCACCTTCTGGTTCGCGAGGCGAACAGTCTTCTCGCGGGGCGAGAAACTCCAGAATTATTCCTTTTTATTTACCTGAAAACAGAAAATGAAAGTAAATACTTTATTCACTCTAAATCAACTAAATTAACTTAAAAACACTTTACAGACTCAAAATACTACTTAAGGACAATCAAGCCTAATTTGGGTAAAAATGATATAAAATTAGCACAAAGCCAAGGTCTTTACTAGTTATAAAACCAGTCAAACAGAGGCTCATCAAAATACCCCAAACTTAAACTTTGCTTGTCCCCAAGCAAACTACACTCAAAAACTTAAAAAGACTCAAGACCTGGCAAAACATGGCAAGCTTAAGAATTCAATCAACTTTCACACAAATTTCAAGCAATATTTCAAAAGAATTTTTCTTTCAATGTTCCCCCCCCTTACAAGCAAAACAATCCCCAAAATCTTTCATTCTAAACAATTGAGAATTTCATTATTTAAACAATCATCAATCTAAGCAGGGGATTTAAGTCACACACAAAAGGGAGATCACCAAATCAAACAACTGCCTTCCTCACAAGGGAAATTTGTGTTTCACTCAATCGCTCAGTTTTTGTCAGGTTATCAACAATTCACTCAATTTCACTTTTCAGAACACTTACGATAAATTTGATTTTCATCTCAAAATGATTCCCACAGAAAACATGCAAGCAACATCAAAAGGTCTTTTATGGGTTGTAATGGGGCCTGGCTAAGGGTAGGATATACAAAAGGAACTAGGCTGAAGACCCTAGGAACTAAGAGAGCATGAACATTATTTACACTTTGAAATTCACTCAAGTTCCTTTCTTAATTTTTTTCTTTATGCTTCTGGGTGGCTACAGCCTTTTATTTTCTAATACTTTTTTTTTCCTTTTTCTTTTTTTTTTTATTTATTTTTTTTTTTGCATTTTTGCACTTTTATATTTTTTTTCTGTTTTTTTTCTTTTCTCTTTTTTTTTCTTTTTTTTTTTTTATTTTTTTTCATTTTTTTTCTTTCTTTTTTTTTCTCTCTATCCCGAACAACACATTACACCTTGCAGCCACCCCAAACTTTGGTTTCTTGCACCCATTCTAAGATTACATGCTCTCCTAATCCTAAGATCGGGTTAACATGGTTTTCCAGATTTTTGGGCTTATAACATTAGGTTATCAAGAATTAACAAGCTAATAGGCTCAATGGGGCTAACTAGGGAACATGCATTAGGAATTGGTTATTTTTAGGCTAAGTAGCTATTTACAAAGAAAATGCCTAAATCATCTGAAGCAAACATATAATCATGCAAACCAAAAAGAGATTCAAGCAAATTCAGGAAAGTGCAACCAAAAGTGATTTTCTCACAGTTTAAAACATGTTGGAGGCTCAAAACCTCACCTGGACATTTTTTGCAAATTATTTGACTGAGATTCTATCCCTAGAGTGTGCTCCCTATCACCCCAAACTTATCATAAATCATGCCATCATAACAAAATCTCAAAGTTCAGTTTCCAATTACATGGGGATCAAATTTCAAAAATTTTTCTCAAATCCTAGGGGAATCATCACATATCAATCATGCAATCAATCTATGCAAAATCAATAAAATCCAATAAACTTGCCAATACCATACTCACACAACTCCTGAGCTTCTCAAATTATTCAGGAGCTTTATTCAAAGAAAAGGAAAAACTACAACTAGTTCCCTCCCCCACACTTAAAACATGCATTGTCCCCAATGAAAACAACATAACAATAAAATCAGAGTGAGGGAAAGGAAAACTCATTGGAGGGCGGTTCCGCCAGGATCCCACTGTCTGTGATACAGGGCCCACGGAATGCTCAAGTTGCAGTATGGTCCTCCCGGATCCCACGGTCTACAGCATAAAGATGAGAGCGGGTGCTTGATAATCTTGGTACCTCCACCAGGTGCGGCGGACTTCTCTCTCCTTCGCAGGTCACAGTTGACTTCTCTTTCAACTTTGTCCATAAAATCCTCCCAATAGAATCGGGGCTCAACCTCTTGGACTGGCCATGGTGCCAAATCCAAGGGTGCAAAATCCAGAGCTGGTGGCTCCTCAGGGGGAGGTGACAAACAGTTAGTTGGGGTCTCCGATGTTGCTTCAACTCCTGCAAGGTCTTCATCCACTGCACTACCTGATTCATCACTTGTTAAACCTGCAGAAATCTCATCACACACCACAGAAAGGTTAGAGTTAGTACAGTTAGTAAATATATTACAATAAACTAAATCAGAAAGCGGCTGAATGTCTGGAAGTTGCTTGAGCTCTATGGAGGGTGGCTGTTCAATGGATGGTATATTTGGAACTTCGGCTGAACAAACAGCATCACTCTCACTATCACCCTGCAAAATAGAGTCAAGAAACCCAGCACAAACATCACACGGGTTAGTGTCGATGATTAGTACATGTATTAACAAAACCGAGTTAGTAAAGGTCCGATTGTCCGGACTTTCTGCACACGGTTCATCCACCCCATCACTCTCAACACATGCATCTGATTCCACAGGTTCTTCATTATCCTCAAGCACGGTGGAGTAGATGTCCTCTTGATCCTCCTGATCCTCATTTTCTTTGTTTCCTTTCAAGTATAAACCTGCATAACAGTGTATACACAAAGCAAAGCATACCATCACAATAACAATCATTAGAATCGGGGATTCAACACATAATTCATCATCAACGGAAATATCATCATCGAATTATCATCAAAAGTATTTTCAGGAATAACCATCTGTGAATCCTTATGTTCCTCAAGGGGCTGTGGAGTTAGCATTGCAGTAGAGTTGGCGGTAACTTGATCAATTAGAGCCCACAACTTTTGAGATTCAGCTTGGTCCCTCTGTTGGGCTTCAAGATTACTTGCCTCCATTGCCTCCATCCTCTGTTGAAATTCAAGATTGTATGCTTCCGTTTGTGCAGCCATTTGTTGTAGCATTTCTTCCAAACTGAGTTGGGCTAGTGTAGGGTCAGGCTGGTATTGCTGGCTTACTGCCATCCGTTGATTGTTCTCGGCCATTTGTTGTATCATAGAAGCAATCTCATCCAGGCTGCCTTGATCTCTAACCTGTTGGCTAGGATAAGCATTCATTCGAGTCATATCAAAACCATTGCTATACTCATAATTTCCAGCAAAATTAGGATAATTTGTGCATGGTGGTGGTTTACTAAAATCAGGATAATGCATGCAAGGTGGTGGTTCATGATAAACATTAGGCAAATACCCATACATGTAATTATCCATGGGGGAAAATAAAATTTACAGACCAGACAAAGCAGACAAAACTAATTAGCAAAGCAAAAAGTTTTTTTTTTTTTTCAAAAATTATTTTCTGCTAATAACAACAAACAAGAGTCCCCGGCAACGGTGCCAATTTTTGACCACGCTGTCGCCACGCGCCAAAAAGAACGAGTGTTTACAAAAATAATGTAGTATAGAGCGACAACTCGGATCGTCTCTCAAGGACTCTTTAGGTGTTGTTATTATTAACAGAAAAAGTTAGAAATGGGGGGTTTTGGATTGAAACTAAAATAAAGAAAACAAAACAGAACAAAGAAAGAAAACAGAGCCGTAAAACAGATTAACAATAAACTAAAGCGATTAACCTACTGCTTTTGGTTTCCCAACTATCATTGGTTCATGCAAATTCCTAGCCCTAAGCAGATTCTAATCCCCTTTCAGTTGTAGCAACAATTAACAAACGAAATCGCTACTACGGATATATGTCCCTATTCCCGAATTAAACAAACGGGGTTAAGCCCTCATGAACTAAACGAACATGAATGAACACACGCGAATTAAACAAACGCGATTAATTATAGGAATATAGCATCACTGAAACGAATCAATACAATACTATACACTCCTGAATTAAACAAACAGAAACATATAGCATCGTATTGAAAAGAGAAAAGTAAGTGAAAACAGGAATTACAGAACCTCAAGTGTGGTAATGGAAACCAATTACAGTAGATTAATCTAGGAGACTAGTTCTCCATTACAAAAGTAAAACAACTATCTAAACTAAAAAGAAAACAAAAGAATAAAAACCAGCTCAGAAACTAGCCAAAACTGACTAGCCACTGGCCTCCTAAAAACTAGCTAACTTATCATTCTGCCATAGAGCAGTTTATATACAAATTCTGGAATCCAAGTCCTCGCGAGGCGAAGCACTGCTCGCGAGGCGAATTATGCGAAAGGTCTGCAACTCTTGGTCTTCTCGCGAGGCGAGCATATCTTCGCGAGGCTAACTCTTCAAATTCCCAACTGTAACGCCCGTGGCCTTCAACACGGGTAAACCGTGATGCTCTCTGACTTCCAGGTACTCGCGAGGCGAGTCCTTCTTCGCGGGGCGAGACAGAAAGTTTTGCAATTTCAGGAACAGTCACCTTCTGGTTCGCGAGGCGAACAGTCTTCTCGCGGGGCGAGAAACTCCAGAATTATTCCTTTTTATTTACCTGAAAACAGAAAATAAAAGTAAATACTTTATTCACTCTAAATCAACTAAATTAACTTAAAAACACTTTACAAACTCAAAATACTACTTAAGGACAATCAAGCCTAATTTGGGTAAAAATGATATAAAATTAGCACAAAGCCAAGGTCTTTACTAGTTATAAAACCAGTCAAACAGAGGCTCATCAGTAATCAAGGCATATGGACTTCATTGTCCATCAAGGCACAATGATACAATGTCTTGAATATCTTAGCCAAGATATCCACATTAACACCGGCGGCACGTCTATCGAATAATGCATCTAAAACATTTTGTTTTAGCAGATTTTGTGTTTCATTCTTTCCTTGTCGAGGCTTAAGGCTCATGACCACCCGTGAATTTTCAGTGTCTTAAAACTTGTATTGTCAACACAGGACGTTAAAGTCCGAGTGTCCAATCACAACAGTCCTAGACCTGTGTACTAGTCTAGAACTTTGTGGTCATAGAAAACAATTTTCACATTTTTACTATGATCACCATGATGTATATAGGACACACAGTCCACAACAACGTGTACAGGACACACAGTCCACAACGTGTGTAGGACACACAGTCCACAACAACCTATACAGGACACATAGTCCACAACAACATATATAAGACGCATAGTCCACAACATCGTGATAAGGATCATAGATTCACGTGCTTTAAAACTCTAGTATACCGACGTCTCGGTTACTAGGTTCACTTTTCAATGTTCTTTTTCGTTCAGTGAAAAACAAATACAAAACCAAAACTTTCGTAACTTATCCAAGTTACCGGATGTTTTTACTTAAATCAATTCTCTTCGAAAATATTTTCTTTTGAAATTCGTTTTTAAAACTTTAAACATTAGGAAATCCATTTCTTTTTCTAAAAATCCACTTTATATTGGAAAAGTCTACTTTTCGAAAAAAAACATGGCAAAACTTTTTGAAAGGAAATTCTTTCAAAGAACGTTGGAAACTAAATTCCCATTTTCTATGGTCTTTTACCACAAGCTGTTCTCAAAATTGTGTTATTCTTTAGAATAAAATCCTTTAGCTCAAATAAATTTTATTTATAAAATTGTTTTTAATTCTAAAAATTTTCACCAATCATCAGAAATATTTTACTTCCCCTTTTTCAAAACCTTGTAAAAGAAATCTTTATTTATGATTCTTTGTACATGTTTTCTTAAAGCTTTTATCTTTATTATTTGATCTCTAATCAACAGTTAGGCTTCCATGCAACAGCCAAAACACATATTCAACAATTATAACACGTGCTATCAATAGACATATAATCATAAAGCATTAACTAATCATAAGAGCATGTTTATCAGTCAAATATACCATCAAAGCAACAAGAACTCCAGATTATTCTGAAACAACCACAACAACAACAACATCAAACAACATATGATTATCAGATAAAGCAACAACTTAAGCCACCAATCAAAACTCAACAAACACACATAGAATCAATCACAAACAACATGTAGTTATCTTAAGGAGCATCCCTCAGGCAGTCTCCCCTTACCTGATTTCGATGGGTAAAAAAAATCTTTGTTTCTGTGTTGCCCAGAGCGAACTTCCTTTGGCCACAGCGTGCCGCAAGTCTAAGAATTAAGTGAATGACTTAAATTAAAACAACAAAATCATATTATTTTTTTATTTTCAGATTTTGGCCATGGCTAGAAAAAAATGATGCTAGAGATGTCCGATATTTTACAAATTCTTGGATTACATTTAGTCAATGACTTATATATATATATATATATATATATATATATATATATATATATATATATATATATATATATATATAGAGAGAGAGAGAGAGAGAGAGAGGTACTTTAATCCCATATTTTTATATCATTACATTAACCACTGGTTTATAGTCCATTTTATTCCAAAAATCTTTACTTGATCGTGATAAAAAAAACATTATTTTTAAAATCATATTTTTCATTTAAAAAATTTTTAGGGTGAACTCTTTTATAAAAAGCATTTTCAGAACAACAGTGGGTTTAAATTGTGAATGACCACTCAAATGACCTTTAACATTTTTGAAATTTTAATTGAAGATACCCAACTCACATATAAACACATTTCACTTAGTCCCATGTCAAAATTAAAAAGCATTAATTTATTAAAAATCACACACTGCTTCTGATTGTACAGGATTTTCCAGAAATCCGAGTTCACCAACATGTAACTTTATGAAATTGTTTCTCTTTATATACACATGTACAAATCTCAAATCTTCAAATAAACTTTAGATATACTTCACTATTAACGCAGAAAATTTTATAAAAGTTTTTAACCTTTCATATTTAAAATCACCATGCAACCAACTATGTTCATATTTTCGTAGACATAATTTGGTTCTACTTTGACAGGTGTTTTGACCTAATTAATCTCATCAAAATACTTATATATTATATATCAAATTAAAGCCCCAAAAGTATTATTTCCAAATATTTATTTAATTTTCAGCAGTACGTTTTGTATAAAAATTTATGGGCTCACGAATCACTTTAGGTCATGCTGCCATATTTGTGTTTTCACTATTCTTTCACACTAAGTTCTTATTTTCATTTCAGCATCAACCAAAAGCCATAAAATCAACATGCAAGGGTTCTAGACCCTTAAACATATGCATGAAAGCATATAAAATGAAAGTAGAGGTTGTTATGAGTTTATAAAAATTTGCTTTCTACTAAAAAGGATTTTTCTAAGAATTTTCTTAAAAAATTTTAACCAAGATCTTGAACATGCAAGCATGGAAAATGACATGCATGTGGATGAAAATAAAAATTTTAGAAGATGAAGAGTAAGGAAGAAGAATTATACCCTTGATGATGAAGAATGAAGAGAAGTGATCCAAACAAGCTTAGTTAGAAATTTGACAGCTTTGAGGATGTGGTGGTAATATGAGTGTATCTCACGATCTGCTCATCCAAAAATTACAAAAGTTTTTGGAAAGGTAATAAAGAGAGGCACAACTTTGATGTTGAAGGTTTTGCTTGATTCAGAACAGAAGAGGGTCAAACTTTCAGTATGATTTCAGTGTGATGCTGGGGATTTTGAGCTGTTTTGGGGATTTGGGCATAGCTCCCGGTATACTTATCCGTTTTTATGATCTTTGGCACGTTGGAAAGAGGAGAGGAAGAGGAACAACTTTCATGTAAAAAGTTTTTCAAGTTTCAGAATAGAAGAGGGTCAAACTTTCAGTATGATTTCGATGAGTAATTGGAGTTTCTTGGTTTTTATGAGTGAAAATGAAGTAAAGGAGATGAGTGATATTTATAGGAGAGGGAGAGAGTGAGAGAGAGAAATGTAGAAATTTTATTATTATTATTATTATTATTATTATTATTATTATTATTATTATTATTATTATTATTATTATTATTATCATCATCATCATCATCATCATCATCATCATCATCATCATCATCATCATCATCATCATCATCATCATCATCATCTTTATTTTTAGTGGAGTACAAGTGTCATGCATGTATTTTAGGTGTCATGCATGCAAGGGTAGTGGAAGATAGGTGTCATTAGGATATGTTAGTGGAGTGTAAAGTGGCGCCACCATGGCCACCTTCCTCCTGGTCACACCACGTGTCACTGCGTGTTGTTTCGTCGACTCAACTGGGTGCTTTCTTCCGCAATGTCCTGTGTAACCTACTGTTGGGATATCCTCCTATATTATTTTAGGCAATATCTAAAAATCTATTTTACTCAATCCCGACCTAATTTTAATACGTCAACTCTCAAATAATTAATTAATTGACCAATTAATCTCTTTGCTTTGCATTTGTTTGTGTTACGGACTCGTTTCAACTCCGATTCTCTTCAAACTTGAAACACAAGTTAACTAATATCTAAGGATTATGGTTAAGCCTCCAAATATGCTTAATCCTTTCCTCATACAATAATCGAGAAAACGGGATGTTACATTACTACCCCACTAAAAATAAATTTCGTCCTCGAAATTTCTTGACTCCGAACTATACATGATCTTGTATCTCAAGGTCCTACATTGTATTTTTCGTCGCATTCATTTATCCTATCGATAACTTCATAACACAATTCATCCCTATTTCGTTCTATTTCATCCTTGAAATTTTCTACCGCCAGATCATATCCACTATTCATGACATTGAATCTTAGTTCCTCCCATATGAAGAACAACACCAAAACTTAATTACTTCTATTTTTAATTACTGATCCATTAGAAAACTGCTTTCTACACATCTGATTCTCATATTTAACACCAAGGTCAAAGCTAACTTTATTGCAACATGTATCAACTTCCTACCCAAGGTATACAATTGTAGTCTTATCTCCTCTGAACGTAATCTACTTTTCCAGATTCTATCAAAATCACATACTTCAAGTCTCAAATCAAAACATCATAATACTTCTTACGATAAACTGAAATAAAAAAGGAACCTTGTTAGGTTGGATTATCTAATTCATCAATTTTGAACTTCTTCAGAAACTTATTTTTTCTTACAAGAGCTCGTCCCTCCTGCTCGAATCCACTTACGTGAAATTACTATTCACATTCCGTTCACAACACACACATTAGTTCCTATTCAAGATATCTCATCGTAGTCTTAGTTTTCCTTTCAACATATTCCACCACTCCAAATCATACATTTCAATCTTAAAGAACATGATTACTCTCCTTCATGTAACTATAAACAAAAAGGAATCACCTTGGTTTGAATCATCTAAAATCATAAATCTTGAACTTCTCTAACAACTTAGTTTTACTCAAGAATTCCTCTTTATTGCTCCTGTTCAGCTTAGGGAAACTACTATAGTCACTTTCTTGTAAATCTCCAAACTTACACAACCAAGCTCAACTATAGACATTTGTCATTAACCTACACTCCTTTAACGGTATTCTGCCTCAATCAACATTTGATTCATAAAAAAATTTCTCACTTACGGTTATTAATCTTAAGGATTCACATCTTACTAGCCACAACTATACCTCAACATTTCCGTCACCTCTTGTCCATCCAGCTAAAAGATGATCGTAGTCAAATACTACCCTTACTCCCAAACTAACTTCCTAAGGTCATACTATTTCTATTGCTCGTCTATTCGAGTCGAGGGTGATCCGTCGAAATTAATCTCAACCGGGTCGTCAACACTTGGAAATGATTTTCATGACAACATCGGTCAACTTCGGGTCTTCGTTTTGAAGCGAAATTTGAAGATATTCCTTGAAGTCTCATCATTCCTCTCATACCCATGTCGGTTCGCTTATCCAGTGCATAGTGGATCTTGACAGGTAAGATTGATGTTAACTCCATCAGCCTGCTCACGATCACTCGAACAAAACGAATCTCTTAGAGATCTTCGGTAAAATCATAATGAAATCCAACGCATCATTAACTTCTTTACAAGGAATGTTTCAAGTGTCAAGTTATCTCTCTTTCACTGTACTCGACTAACTATGGCATCCCGATATAAATCATGTACCCATCCTCATGACTCGTGAGATAGATTATATGTCAATGACATTTGGAAGGACACGTAGGGTAAAGTTTATCAAGGATGACAAATCCTTTCGAACCATAATAAGGCATGGTCTTGGAGATCACAAAGAAATTTTCAAGAAAAGAAGTTTCTTGATTTCACTTTCTCAAAAGCTTAGAGAAGAATTTCACCAATTCGAAAGATACAGGAACATTCTGTATGGAAAAGATCCTTTAATTAGGTTCGTGGATGTAAAAATGTATCACCAATACACATTTACAAACATGAATCTAATAGAGTTTGTTGTTCCGTTAGAATTTCCACGGATTGTTTTTAACTCTAAGAGTATTCCATATACTACAAGACGTTCATCAAAGGAAGATTTTAAAGGATATTCAGTCTGACAAAATTGGACTACGTCACATTTACCAAAAGTAAAAGTGACTAGCGTGAATTTCATCAAGAAACTTTTGTTACCAAGAAATCATTTGGGTTATAACTCAAGAAATAGTTATAACCAATTTAGAAGTCCTGATAGATTTTAAACTAAACTCAGAAAATTTTGTCTGACACATGCAAACTTGATCCATTACGATTGTTATATACAACCATAGGGACTCAAAAAAAAATTGTCAACTGATACCTTCATAAAGAATCAAATAGTACAGTGAAGAGTTTTCTTAAACATGAGACACTTATTCTAGAAGTGAAGATTCATATTGGCTTGACTCGACTTCGTACAAACATGAAGGTCTTTCTAAACACACTTAATCCGGTTTGTTACCGCCTTCCGCATTCTTCTTTGAACTGCGTATGATAACCGATGACTTAGCTCATCTCTCAGTCATGCGAAGAGTTGACCTTTCCTCGTAAGGTGAGTCAACGACTCCAAAATCTTAGACAGTTCCTTGATGCACCTTTGAAAATAACACGTTAGCATAACAACTATGGATTTTTGTCACCGTTTGTGGTCACTTTCACAAAAGTGATGCTTCATCCTTATGAGAAACACTAACATTCCCCTCGGGACACACTTGGTCCCCAAATTGTTCTGACATCAATCTCTCCTTTAAGTCAAGTCATCTAACTCGACTAACTTTGGAGGCGATATCCTACACGAAGCGATGGAGATCCGATTGCATCAAGGAACTAGATCAATCAAAAACTCAATATCCTTCGCAAGGACAAACTTGGAACATTCTCAGGGAATACTCCCGGAAAATCTTCCACAACGGGTAGTTCATTCAAATGTCTGACACCATCCCGAAAGGATGAACAAACATGTCAACATGAATCAACGTACCATTTACTAATCATGAGTCCTCATAAGGTCTCATCCAAAATAGAACCCATCAAAACACACCTACCGGTGCGTCAACACACATTGTTTTGACAAGGAAACAATTCAAACAATGACCAAACAAAGATCACACAACAAAAACATAACGGACCTATTCCCCAAGTTCCCGAAAGACTCGACCAGCTCTGATACCACCAATGTAACACCCCCTTGGGGATTACCTCTTAATCACATGCATAAATAAATTTAAAGAAAGTTTACTGGTTGCTTTCGGAAAATAACTTCTAATATTTCCAGTAAACTTTCTTTAAATTTATTTCTGCATGTGATTAGGAGGTAATCCCCAACGGGGGGTGGTGGTGGTGGTGGTGGTGGTGTTACATTGGTGGTATCAGAGCTAGTCGAGTCTTTCGGGAACTTGGGGAATAGGTTCGTTATGTTTTTGTTGTGTGATCTTTGTTTGGTCATTGTTTGAATTGTTTCCTTGTCGAAACAATGTGTGTTGATGCACCAGTAGGTGTGTTTTGATGGGTTTTGTTTTGGCGGAGACCTTATGAGGACTCATGATTAGTAAATGGTACGTTGATTCATGTTGACATGTTTGTTCATCCTTTCGGGATGGTGTTAGACATGAATATTTATCTATACCTGTCGTTCTGTGTTGGGGCAAGTAATCGTCATAATTCATCCATATATTGATATCTCACCCTTACAATATATCAGGTTTTTCTGGTCTGTTGCTGTGGTACTCTGTTACACGAGGGCAAGTGATGCCGAGAAGTTCCTAATCTCACTTATGGATATGACTCTCGATCCTTGAAGAGGTTGGTGAAAAGTTATGGTGAGAACTACTGAGTTCTTTCCAGTAGTTGTCTCTTAGAACGACCAGCTTATGATTTTTCTTTGGGTTGTGTGTGTTTTTGAGAAAGTCAGTTTATGTGGTTTGAAAACCTTTTCAAGAGAAATCTGTACATAAAATAGTGCGCAAAACACAAATAGTACAAACTATATTATACTCACCAACATACATAGACTGATTTTACTCTCAAACAAACTCTTCTATTATGCACATATTTGATGTTGAAAGAATGAAGAATGATGATGAAGAATGAAGAGAAGTGATCCAAACAAGCTTAGTTAGAAATTTGAAAGCTTTAAAGATGTGGTGGTAATATGAGTGTATCTCACGATCTGCTCATCCAAAAATTACAAACTTGGGCTTGTTGGAAAGGTAAGAAAGAGAGGCACAACTTTGATGTTTAAAGATTTGCTTGATTAAGAACATAACAGGGGCATAAAGGGCCTTATTTCTGCTATTCTCGTGTGATGCTGAGGATTTTGAGTTGTTTTGGTAATTTGGGCATATCTCCCAGTATACTTATCTATTTTTGATGATCTCCCTGTAATAATAATAATAATAATAATAATAATAATAATAATAATAATAATAATAATAATATTATTATTATTATTATTATTATTATTATTATTATTATTATTATTATTATTATTATTATTATCATCATCTTTATTTTTAGTGAAGTACAAGTGTCATGCATGTATTTTACGTGTCATGCATACTAGGGTAGGGGAAGATATGTGTCATTAGGATATGTTAGTGGAGTGTGAGGTGGCGCCACCATGGCCACCTTCCTCCTGGTGACGACACGTGTCACCGCGTGTTGTTTCGTCGGCACAACCGGGTGCTTTCTTCCGCATTGTCCTATGTAACCTACTGCTGGGATATCCTCCTCTATTATTTTAGGCTACATCTAAAAGTCTATTTTACTCAATCCCGACCTAATTTTAATACTTCAACTCTCAAATAATTAATTAATTGATCAATTAATCTCTTTGTTTTGCATTTGTTTGTGTTTCGGACTCGTTTCAACTCCGATTTTCCTCAAACTTGAAACACAAGTTAACTAATACCCAAGGAACGTGATTAAGCCTCCAAATATGCTTAATCCTTTCTTCATACACTAATCGAGAAAACAGGATGTTACAATGATCCTTTCTATCATCAAGCTAGGCTCTAGTTTATTGTATTGAAGAGTTTTGTTGAAAACGAAAACCCTAACACCATGAAACCCATATGGCCGAAACCCTCTTTGAATGTGGGTATGATTTTTTTGTTCAGTTTTTGAAGTTTAATGATTGATTCAAGCTCTCTAATATCTACGTTATCTAAATCCAAGAGCTTGAATCAAAAGGAATTTTCTAGGTTATTTTACCATTGGAGGTCAAAACCCTAAGGGAAAGGGATTGGTTGATGTTGTTCAATCTTGAACCTATGACAATTTATATTGTTTCTCTTATGTCTTAATATGCTAAAGTCAAGAGTTTGTATTCAAAAGAACTTCCTAGCATATTTTCCTATTTATGACCGAAACTCTACTAAAAGGGGTTGGATTATTTTGTTCATATTTTCAAATTATAGCAATTTATCCAAGCTATATAAGACTCTAGGAACCAGTGTCTAAAAGGTTGGAATGAGAAAAGAACCCTAGCCCTCTTTTGATTGGTTTGACTTATGTAATTCATTTCATTTGCTATTATGTATTGCTTTTATAAGTAAGGGTGTTGCGATAAATGAAACTTGTTTTATTTGTTAGTGATATTCAATTTTTATCACAGCAAAAATTCATTTTATTTTTTCTTGGTACGGAAGTCTCATCATGTTTCATCCATGATGTTACATGAGATGAGACTATCTGGGGATTTCCACAATTTAAACCTGAATGTTGTTGTGGGTCAAAGTAGCATTTATTTGAGACACCTTGAGATCACATGTGATTTTAAAGCTCAAATTAGACAAGCTCAACTTTGAGACGAGGGTCTACAAGCTGGGAAGAATAAACATGTCTTCTCGAAAGCCAGGGATGGAACCCTCCTCTTTCATGAGAGAGTGTACGTTCCAAATGATGAAGAGATTAAAAGACAAGTGCTAGAAGAAGCTCACAAGAGTGGTTTCTCAGTACATCCTGGTTCTACTAAGATGTATCAAGACCTTAGAAAGATGTGCCAGTGGCCAGGAATGAGGTTTATATATTATTACTTAGTAGTATCGTGGTGGAAACATGGTTATTACATTATGGTATCAGAGCAGTTCGATCCCATCAGACTGTGAGTTGAGTCTAGAGTGATCCGGCTTAGGGTGTCGGTCTAAGTGTTATGTGATGTTGTTAGTCTTCTAAATTCCTGATATGAATTAATGAGGTAGGCCACCTCAGGTATTTGTTTGAGGTTTGATGAAGGATGACAACTCACAGAAGTGTTTTCCAAAAGAATGATTTTCAAACAAGATTTCTTCTAAGGCAAATGTTTTGGACGGATTTTGCTTCTGCGAGAACAATTATGCTTGTAAAGACAAATGATATAGTATTACTTTCTTAGGTAAATATTTCAAAGGAACTAGTAGAGGTAATAGAGTTTTGTAGAGATGTGTATGGTAATTTCCATTCCCTCTCTTGCTTACTCTACTATGATGGTTGTTACAAAAATGTTGAATAATTGAAAATTTTCATGATGGTTCTGTCTTGATATGAGATTAAGAGTTGGTGGCATGTGTATATAATTGTTTCTATAACCTTTATTTATGATGCACAGAACCTTTATGATAAAATGCCCAAATGATTGGATAATGATGTCATGTTTTCCATGCCTGTGATTGAATATTTTGAATCTTACATTTTTTTTATGGTGTGGGATAGACCTTGTGATCATGTCCATAGTGTTCTAGTTTAACAAAGCTGCCCCCTTACTACTGGAATTATTAATGAAAAATTTGATAATGTTTGCTGCAGAATTTAGTTTCAGACACTTACAAGAAGGTGATTTCTCCATTATTTAATCAAAGTCTTTGTGCTAGTATTTGCATTATTTCATGTTCCATCATTTTGTAAATTCATAAAGCTATTGTGTGGTTTGATGCCTATAATAAATTGAATTTTAAATTAGGGATGAAATGCCTATTTTTATTAAATTAATCCAATTCCATGTTTCAATTCTACAAAAAATCTCTTGTAAAAATGTTTCTCTTAGTTTAAAAATTTCTATGTTCAACTATTATTCTTCATGCTATAATGAGGTTTATATATTAGTACTTAGTAGTATCATGGTGGAAGCATGGTTATTACAAACCTAATTAACTAAAAATTAATCTTGATATTAGCGTTAGACGTATATACAGAAAATCATAAATATTAAAAACTTAAAAGTAAAGAACAAAAATAAAACATCACACCACACATATATAAATACAAACATACTGTGCTGATAAACTAAAGAGGGTACCCCATCAGTAGGGTCCCAAAATATACATACTAGCACAAACAGACAAAATCAATAGAAGATACAATGTCTCAAAAAGACACACTGGCCATAGATTCAAAACTCAACTGCTAGGGTCCACTACTCGTCTTCTAACATCTGACTCATAAGGAGTCCCATCAAGCTCCTCTGTAGCTGGCTCCTCTATAGGGTCTTCTCATAGCTATAACATAAAAGAAACATATGCTCGAGATACATTATCATCCTCTACCCTTCGCACTCATGCAACTTATGCTGACATAGCCACCACCAATCCTATCACACATCCCTCGCCTGCTGAGGAATGTTACTCAGTCGTCCAAGCGACGCGTCCTGTGGCACCCCCAAATCCCGAACAATTATATTTTGATTATTTAATCATTATTTATGTTATCGCGATTATACTAGTCGGAAGTGGTCAAATAAAAGACCAACAATGCGGAAAATTAAAAACATACACGCAACAAATGGTTCAGAACGTGGTCCTAGATATCTCCCTTAAAGTTTAAGGTTATAAAGGAAGGAGCTGTAAAAGAAGTTCTACAAAATAAAAGAAAACATAGATAGGGTTTCATGAAGGCCGCAAATTAAAAACATGGTAATAAGTTTGAGGAAACACATCCTTATACAAAACATGAAGGCGGCTAAATGGCATGAACCAATTCTGCATTGACAGGTGCTTCGGCAGCTCGGACCACGTCATCATTCCCAACATCTCCAATATGGATCTTCACCCGCATCCAAACCATCAACGAAAAAGGATCGTACCTCGCTCCTACTTCAGCGGTGACTTTAAGATCCACAAGACCCCATAATGTAAAGAGGTTATTGTCTCCGTCTATCTCCCACTGGCCCGCCAGCAGGATGACCTCCACCCGTTCCTCCGATTCCCCGTCCATGATGATTGTCTAAGAAGAGAGAAAGAAGAGAAGAGGAAGAAGAGAAACATAAAAGCAGGGGTGAGAAATCCCTTATTTCTCAATAGGATAGGAACCCACAAACAGACGTGCTTTGTCCTTACTCGCACGCCATCAAACACAAACAAGGTTCTCATACACAATCAATCCATTCACACACTATACAGTCAATCAAATTGATCAAACAATTTCCCTAGACATTGATAACTCTTAGAAGTGAGAGTTAACTACTCTTTATTAGCTTGAATTTTTGTAATCTTTAAGTATTTTATGTGGATATTTTAGGTGTTTTAAGTTAGTTTAGTGTAACATGTGTCATTTTATAAATTTCATTTAATTTTGTGTATTTGAGTGTCTAGGAATGTGCTTAATGTGTTTCTTGCTTTTTTGTTAGGTTTTTGTTGAGGTTTAGACAAGCTGTTGGAAAATGCCTTGGGCATGCTGCAGCATCTGAATGCGAACTCCTTATCAGAAAAGGACAAAAACGGGAACACTTTCTCTCTCATGCAGGTCCACCCTAAAAGCTTTTTGTGCATATGCAATTAGTGAAATGGGCCCAAGCCTTTATGTTATTATTATTTTAATGGCCCAAAAAGTAGGAAAGAGAAAATGGGCCCTTCCAAAACCCTGAAAAGGGGAATATTCTCTTATTTTAAGTGGGGGGCTACCTCATATGGTGAAGACACCAGCTGGAGGGTCTTCTTCCTCCTCTCCATTGTTCATTTTCGTGCTCCCATGGCTTCTTCTTCCATTTTTTATTTCATTTACATATTTTGTAAGCTTAGTATGAGCTAGTTTGCTGCAGCGCACTGGTATGCTAAACTTGTAATGAATGTTAGTTGTTGTTATGTGATGCTTTGCTTATGCATTTTCTCTTAATCTGTGTTTATATGCTGTTTTATTTAAGCTTGGCTATCTTAAGTAGAACTTTAGCTTGCTGAACTTGGAAAATTAAAGTTAAGTGGATTTGGTTAAGAGATAAGGGTTAAGTCTCTAATTGGAAAATTAGGAGATGCTGAATGGATTAGGAATAATCATTCAAGTCCTTAAGCTAGATGGAACATGCTTATTAATAAGAGGGTGTAATTAATATGAATCTAGGAATATAAGGCGTTTAATGAACGTTATCTTTCAAGTGTTGAAAAACACAACATTAATTTCCTGGAGCTAAATGCTGCAGCATCGCGAAGCATAACTGAAGCTAAACTGAAATTATAAGGGATCATACTTGTGGTTGTTTTATCATCTCTGTTCACAACCCCATTTTACTATCTTGTTCTCTTATTACTGCCTTTTAATATTATCATTTTTAATATTTGAAAATCGACACTTTCACATACTATTTGGTTACTCCTTAATCTTAACTACCAAGAACAATTAATCTGAATTTTGGTAATTGCTAAATCATTCTAATCCTCGTGGGAACGATATCTCACTTACTCTTTATATACTTGTTACGATTGTGTATACTTGCACATTGTACGTTTTGAGCAACTACTTTTTGGCATCATTGCCGGGGATTAGTAATGGTGTTTAAATTCCAATTTTCAAATTAGTAGTTCTTTTAGTTAGGACAAGTGATTTTTGCAGTGATTCCTATAGCAACAAGTACTTGTTCTGGTTGAAATGGCTGAAACAAAGCAACCTGACAGCATGGCATTGGCCAATGATAGGAATAGTGCTATACGAGAATATGCACTCTTTGATCCAGCAATTTTGAACGCAGGGATTGTGAGAACTAAAATCACAACCCTTCACTTTGAGTTCAAGCCTGTTATGTTTCAGATGCTACAAGCAATAGGGTAATTTAGTGGAGCTGTCGATGAAGATCCTCACTTACATCTAAAACTATTTCTGGATTTGGCTAGTAACTTTAAAATCCTAGACGTTACTAATGATGCCTTCAGGTTGAGATTGTTTCCATATTCTCCGAGTGGGAAGTGTAAAACTTGGTTATATTGTTTGGATCCTAACTCAGTGGATACGTGGAACAAGTTAGCTAAAAAGTTCCTCATTAGATACTTTCCTGTGATTAAAAATGCTAAGATGAGGAATGACATAACCTCATTCAAGCAAATGGATGATGAACCACTGTTTGAGGCTTGGGAGAGGTTTAAGGAGCTGTTAAGGAAATGCCCTCATCATGGAATTCCTATCTGCATTCAAATGGAGCATTTCTATGATGGATTGTTGCCTGATGCAAGAATGATGTTAGATGTTTCAGCAGGTGGCACATTGCTGACCAAGTCTTATATTGAAGCATATGCCCTGATTGAAAGCACTGCTACAAATAGTCATCAATGGCCCACTGCTAGGCTATGCTCCAACAAATCAAGTGCTGCAGTAAAAGTTCACGAAGGGACTGTAATTTCTTTATGCTCAGTTAACCTCATTGACGAACATGGTGAAAAATTTAACCATGGCTAATCAAGCATCTCTGCAAACCAAGCTGTAGTGAATGAGCCTATGGGAAATGAGCAACAATATTTCCAAACTGATGATGTATCATGTGTGTACTGTGGAGGGGAGCACTTATTTGAAAGTTGTTTTGGGAATCCTGCATCTATCAATTATGTTGGGAACAACAATAGGGGTACTAATTCATTCTCCAACACTTACAATCCGGGGTGGAGGCAACATCCAAATTTCTCATATAGTAACCAAAACACTTTGAATCCTCCACCTGGATACTCACCCCAACAACAGAGGCTGCAGCAACCTCAACAACAACCACAAGCCCAATCTAGCAATCAAGACATCTCCTTGGAGGTTGTGTTGAAAGCCTTCATGTCAGAAAGCAAAGCTCAGTTTCAGAGTCAAGGTGCAACAATGAGGAATCTAGAAAATCAAATAGGCCAGTTGGCTAAAGCTCTGAACTCAAGGTCAAGTGGTACCTTGCTTGCATCTATTGAGATCCCAAAAGCTTCCAGTTCTACTGGAAATGAGCAATGCAAGGCCATTCATTTAAGGAGTGGGACTGAATTACATGCTGCAACAAAAACAGAAGAAAGCTGAAGCTGAAACTGCTCTGGAGAAGAACAAGGCTAGTGCTGAACAACCTGTTGAGAACATAGAGCCAAAACCTGTTGTAGCATCGAAAACACTACCCAAACTTGTCCCAGAGAGACCTCCCCCTCCTTTTCCTCAAAGGTTGAGGAAAGTTCATCAGGACAAACAGTTCAACAAATTTATAGAGATTCTGAAGTATCCAGATGAGGGAATGGAAGAATGTTCATTTGTACAGTCGGTTGACACTTTGGTGCAAAAACAGTTTTTGGAAGATCAAGTTGCTCTGACTGATGTTGTAGCACTGAATAAGAATGAGTCCTTATCTGATGAGAAAATTGTTGTTTTGATAGAAGGGAAGACAACATCACAAAAAGGGCTAGCAGATTTGAATCATTAGAGGAAGCGAACTTGATTGTTGCTTTGAAGAGGTGACTCAAGCATATGCGGAGGAAGAAAAGGAGGTGGCCATCACCAAAGAAGTCAAAGGCCAGGGAAAGAAAACACTTAGGTAAATGGCTACATTTTCTCAGAGGAGGATCTGCTTATGTCTGGCGCAATTGTAAAGAATTTTTGCACCCAGGATGCTGCAGCATACGGCAATATCAGAACAAGGGATGTTTTTTCTTTTACCCTTTTGCTGTTTTAGAAGTTTCTATTTTGTTTTATGCTGCACTCTTCTTTGTAGTACTGTAGTTTATGTTTTGTTTGGCAGTGGTTGTCTATTTGTTGGTTTAGTATGTTTGTCTCTGATCAGACCACAAATGATTAATGAACAACCCCCTTTAGGGGCATCTTTTGAACAGTAACTAACGTTGTTTGGACCACAACCTTAATTTCTGAACCTTTGACATGATTGTCGAACTTTTTAGCTGTTTGGATTGACTGAAATTGTTTGAGGCTTAAACATATGCTGCAAAATTTTGATATAACCTGTGAGACTTTGAGCCTCAACAATTTTATTTGATTGTGAGTTCCATTCATGTGCTTTCTCTATAAAGTTTGACTTGCTTCTTACTTATTGAAACATATCATTGCGGCACACATTTTTGCTTGAGGCATGTTTGATTGTTTCAAATGCTAGTTTTAGCCTAAATAGCCAACCCTTTGATTTTAACTTTGTGTGTGAGCCCTTTGAGCTTGAGCCCCTTATTCTGTTATTAGCCACATTACAAGCCCTATGACTTGAAAAACAATAATTTCCCTATCTAGGTGGAGTTTAGGGATACTTTTCTTAACAATATGCTTGTAACATAAGTTTGGGGGTGGCTTGAGGACAAGCACCATTTTAAGTTTGGGGGTGCTATCCAGCAAAGTGGTGTATTGAAAATGACTAAGTTTTGCTGAGTTTTGTTTACTGAAGTTATGCAACAAAAAAAAAGGAAGAGAACTGGAATAGGACAAAGACCTGAAAATGTGAAACCTGTTCTCTGTTTTCAAAAGAAAAGCAAAGAAAGGAAATAAGGAAAGGAATGAAGGGACAAGGAAACAAAAGAAAGAAGGAGTACCCCCTCCTTGGTATTGAGATTGATGTGGTGGTTTGTGGAAAGCATTTGGTGTCGAACACATTGTAGGGAAAGAATTTCTGAACTACACCTAGTGTTAGCCACTTCCCAAAAATTGCATCCTATCCTGACCTGAGCCCCATTACAACCCAATAAAAGTCCTCTAGAAGTGTAAAACTTTGATATTGTGCTTGTGAGTTTAGAAGCTTATCAAGCTTATGATAGGGTTGCATGTGAATGATAATTGAGTGAACCCGCTTAATTGTGTGAGTGAGGAAGAACACACTGTTCTGAGTGCATAATGTTGTAGCATGTTGTTTTGGGCTGAAAATGATTGATGTCATAAAAATCTGATGATTTGTGATGCATGAATGTTGAGGAAATAAGAGGTTTTGATTTGTGGTGCATGACATTGCTTTGAAAAAATATTTTTTGTGGTCTATCAGTCTTGTGTGCATGTTTAGGTCTTTGTTGATTTTTGTGTGTTTTTTCTTTGATTTTTGTGTGTTTTTTCCTTTTGTGTCTTTCTTTCCATTACTTGAGGACAATCAATGATTCAAGTTTGGGGGTATGATAACTCTTAGAAATGAGAGTTATCTACTCTTTATTAGCTTGAGTTTTTGTAATCTATAGGTATTTTATGTGGATATTTTAGGTGTTTTAAGTTAGTTAAGTGTAATATATGTATTTTTATAAATTTAGTTTAATTTTATGTTTTTGAGTGTCTAGGAATATGCTTAATGTGTTTCTTGCTTTTTGTTAGGTTTTTGTTGAAGTTTAGACAAGCTGATGGAAAATGCTCTGGGCATGCTGCAGCATCTGGGCGCGAACTCCTTATCAGAAAAGGACAAAAACGGGACAACTTTATCTCTCATGCGGGTCCACCCTAAAAGCTTTTTATGCTGGTGCAATTAATGAAATGGGCCCAAGCCTTTGTTATTATTATTTTAATGGCCCAAAAAGTAGGAAAGAGAAAATGGGCCCTTCCAAAACCCTAAAAAGGGAAACATTCTCTTATTTTAAGTGGGGGGACTGCCTCATATCACAGGACAGGTGGTGAAGACAGCAGCTGGAGGATCTTCTTCCTCCTCTCCATTGTTCATTTTCGTGCTCCCATGACTTCTTCTTCCATTTTTTGTTTCATTTCCAGATTTTGTAAGCCTGGTATAAGCTAGTTTGCTGCAGCGCACTGGTATGCTGAACTTGTAATGAATGTTAGTTGTTGTTATGTGATGCTTTGCTTCTGTATTTTCTCTTAATCTGTGTTTATATGCTGTTTTATTTAAGTTTGACTATCTTAAGTAGAACTTTAGCTTGCTGAACTTGGAAAATTAAAGTTAAGTGGATTTGGTTAAGAGATAAGGGTTAAGTCTCTAATTGGAAAATTAGGGGATTCTAAATGGATTAGGAATAATCATTCAAGTCCTTAAGCTAGCTGGAACATGCTTATTAATAAGAGGGTGTAATTAATATTAATCTTGGAATAGAAGGCGTTTAATGAACCTTATCTTTTAAGTGTTGGAAAACACAACTTTAATTTCCTGGAGCTAAATGCTACAGCATCGCAAAGCATAACTGAAGCTAAAATGAAATTACAAGGGATCATACTTGTGGCTGTATTATCACCTCTATTCACAACCCCATTTTATTATCTTGTTCTCTTATTATAGACTTTTAATATTATCCTTTATAATATTTGAAAATCAACACTTTCACACACTATTTTTTTTTAAACAAAAGGCATGCAAAAGAGTCACTACATTACAAGACATCCCAACTAGGTTGGCACCTCAAGCAATGTCAATCATTTGCAGCACACCCAATTTATTGAAAAATGAAAAATGAAAAAAAAAATACAAAAGCATGGGGGGACATTAACCTGACCCATGAAATTAAGAAAATATATAACTAGGAAGACCCATCCTACTCCGAAAAAAGTCATCCTTAATAAAAGAAGGAGCTAAGTCCCACCAATACAAACCATTGATCCAAGAACCAAAATATGCTAATTTATCTGCACAGGCATTGGCCTCCCTATAAACATGAGAAAAGATAAAAGACATATCCTTTGTAAGAGCAATGCAATTTAGCCACCTTTTTCTAAGCCGCCATGGAACCAAATTCATTCAATTAAATGCAACAATTACTAACTTTGAGTTACATTCCAGTCATAGTTTATACCATCCCTTCTTGTGAGCCAACTCAATAGCAATAATTGCTCCATGAAATTCAGCATGAAGAGAAAAGGAGACACCAACATTAAAAGCAAAGCACCCTAAAATAGCAGCATTGCCACCTCTAAAAATACCACCACAGCCTGCAATGCCTGGAGCCCCCTTAGCAGCACCATCCGTATTGACCTTGATCCAGTTATAACAGGGGGAAGGCAAAGCACTTCTTTAATATTTGGAGCTTTCTTGGGATTGATAGGGATGTTGAATTTCTTCAAAATCATAAGTTGAGTAACATCAGAGGAAAAATAATCCTTACAAAACAATCCAGCAAAGGAGACGTTGGCAGCAATGGAACTACAAGTTGATTCCACTAAAATCCCTTTTGAATCAAACCTTAAACTATTTCTACTATACCATATCCTCCAGACAGAATAACATATGGCAAATAGAATCACTTCCTTAACTTGGGGACACCAACTTCTGTTTAAAATTGATAGAACAGAATGAACAGATGAGTTATCAATCATAATTCCCAAAAACTGCTACGCCATGACCAAATCCGACTAGCATAAGCACAAGAGAAGAAGACATGATCTGCTGTTTCATAACTTATGCCACAAAGAAAACATATAGATACCACGGAACAACCTCTAGCCCAAAGTTGATCATCTGTGGGGACTTTATTATGCAGCAGCCTCCATAACAGAAAAGATTTAGAGGGAGGAATAGATCTAGACCAGATTAACTTACCCCAGTAGCAAGCAGCATCACTCGGCTTAAGGAAGCAGTAAGCCTCCTTTGCTGAAAGGCTACCCGAGTCAGAAGCTTTCCAAACTAGTTGATCAACCATCATAGTCTTTGCGATAATTGTCTGGCCAATTGCTGCTGCTGCAACTCGGGATACCTTTGGACAAATTCGGAAGGAATGTGCCATTGCCCTTCCCCGATAAAGTCTTTGTGAAAAATAAAGGATTTGTGTAAGGAAGAGGGGATATTAAACATCTCAACAATTGGCTTGGAGAGCCAAGGATCACACCAGAAATGGATGCTACTACCGTCCCCTAGAAGCCATGAAACATTATCCAAAACAGTGGAGATATAGCCTTTAAGGCCAGACCAGATAGAGGAGAAAATCTTGTAACTGATGAAAGACTTATGTTTGCAAACTCTAGATCTTAGCAGAATGGCCCAATCACAATCTGAGGAAATCAATTCCCAACATCTTTTCAATATAAGAGCTTCATTAATAGATCTAATGGACCTTAGACCAAGACCACCTTCTTGAAGAGGGGAACAAAGCTTACTCCAAGTAACTGTGCATATCTTTCTTGTATCAATCCTACCAGCCCAGATAAAGTTCCTTATCCATTGATCCAGGAGCTTGACAAGGGCCAAAGGCCAAGAGTAAATCTGAAATGAATAGATTAGTAAACCCTGAATGACTGATTTAACTAACTCTACTCTTCCCATGACTGATAGAAAACTGCCTTTCCAAGCTGATAACTTTGCCTGAACTCTATCAAAAATAGGCACGAAGTATGATTTTCTAGGTTCATGGCTTTAGAGGCCACACCAATACAATTTGAAATTTGTCTCCATTTAATGAAGCCTCTTTGATGTTTGGAGACAATGTTTGGAGCAATGTTAGCTACCCTATCAACCAAAATCTTTGTAATGTTAAATTTGTAGTTTGCTAGAGTAATTGACCTGTACATTCCAATGGAGTCAGCTTCAGGACACTTAGGAACCAGAACCACTAGATTGGAGTTGAAGTTAGGCAAGAGTCATCCTTGTTTGAAAATTTGTAAAACTGCATTGCACACATCCTTACCTACAATTTCCCAATAAGATTGGGAAAAAAAACCACTAAAGCCATCTGGACCAGGAAAACCATTGGCATTCGTGGAGAAGACAACATTCTTTATCTCTTATACTGAAGGAAGGTTGGTCAACATCAAGATGTCTTCGCTGCTAACACTGTGAGGAATAACCTGTTCAATTAAACCATTATATTGGCAGGAATTTTCAGATGCAAAAAGACTGGAAAAAAAGTCTAACTCATGAGATTCAATGTCACCAGGCTTGTCTAAAATGATACCATCCTTCCTTAGCATAGACATTCTTTTTGAAGAAGGATGTGTTTCTATCTCCTGTAATTGGCCAATTGACTCTAGCCTTTTCCTGCCAAAACATCTATTGAATATGCAAAGCATGGCTAAGGTTACTTTGAGCATTCTTTTCCTGATCAAACAGCTCATCAGAGTAGCCTGTATCAGCAATCTGATCTTGGATAGCATTGACAACCTCTTCAGCCAATTTAACTTTATCATGAACATCTCAAAAATGCTCTTTATTCCAGCATTTTAGGATACCTTTCAAATGTTTTAGTTTCTGATTCATGATATGCATTGGACAACCAACCACTGAGATTTTCCAGCCAATAGCAATAACATCGAAACAGTCCTTATGCACATACCACATCTTTAGAAATTTAAAGGAAGAGGCGTGAGGAACATCATACTTCTTAAGAGACATCATTAAAGGATAGTGATCTGAGTGATTCCTAGCTAGAGTGCAGGAAGTAATCTCTGTCCAAGAGGAAAACCAGGAATCATTGCAACAAATTCTATCAAGTCTTCTTTCTAACATTGCTGCTCCTCTTCCACCATTACCCCAAGTAAAAAAAGCACCTTTGGTTTGCAAATGGATCATATTGCAAGCATCAGTCCGGTCCTTAAAATCATTTCAAGAGATATGGTTAGGAGTACCTCTGCCTCTGTGCTCATGAGATCCTAAAATTGCATTATAGTCTCTAATGCAACACCAAGCTCCAACATAATTCTACTGCAACGTTTTCAAATCACTCCAAAGCTGCCTTCTAGTAATATAGTGATGAGTGTGATTACACCTCATATTTGTTTATCATTTTGCATGCATTTTCATATAGTTTATGTATTTTTAATTTGATTTTTGTTAGTTTTTACCTTGAAACGGGTAAGGCGGTTTTGTGGTGTTGTTTTCCAGAAATTAAGGACTAAATGCTCAGGATCAACCATGATGGAGCTTGGATGAAGATGGGGCTGGAAAAGTGAAGAGAATGAGCCTAGCAAAGCCCATCATGGCCTAGCCGTGATGACCATCACGGCCATGATAGAGCAAAAACTGAAAAGGAAGAAGGCAAAAGTCGGAACTGGTCACGGCCTAGCCGTGATGTCCATCACGGTCGTGACCTGTCAGCTGAACCAGACCCTCACAGGCAGAACTGATCACGGCCTAGCCGTGATGAGCATCACGGCCGTGACAGACCAAAAATTGAAGAAGCGCCCAAGGCAGAATCCATCACGGCCTAGTCGTGATGGCCATCACGGCCGTGACGCGTATTACTTGGATCAGAAGCAACTAATTTGGATCTAATTTGTGTTTGATTGGGATTCAAACTTCCCAAATCTATAAATATGGTATCAGGCAAAGGACTTTGAGGATTTTGGCTGCTACTCTTAGGCATAGATTTAGGATCTCTCTTCTTCTCCTCCTCTCTTCTCTTATTTTTATTTTCATGTTGTTGTTAACCAAGCTTGTCATCACCATGACAAGGCTTGAGTAGTAGCTTAATTTCTAGGGATTGGGGCTATGCCCAAGGTTTGTTTATGGCAATGAATTGATGTTTTATCTTTGTTAATTGCGATTTTGCTTTAGATCTGATTTCTAGTGTTTTAATTACTTGTAAATCTGGTGCGCACTTATTTGCATGTCGTAGACATTCTAAGGAGGAACCTAGCGGTGAACTTAGGTGTCGGATCTATAGAGTCAGACTTAGGACTGAAATCACGAGAGTTAGAAGTCGTCCTTCGAGGATTAACAAATTGTCACAAAACGTAAAGGGTTCAATCTAAATTCGACTACCACGAGAGTAGGGGTTAGTTTAATTGGGCGCGGTTTTTGTAAAGCCAGAGAGAAATTTTGTAAAGCTAGAGTCCGGACCATTATTAATAGCATTTATTCCATCATTAGATGCAAAAAGATCATGGGGATTAGCAGATTCAACTTATGTCTCATCATCAGTCTCACCAGCCCAAAGCCTTCCCACAATTCCCATATTGTGAGTTACATTGGGATTAGAAATCCAATTTGCAGGAGTTTGATGGATACCATCTACTGAACCATCTATTACAGTTTGAAAAGGCATACTTGAAATAGAATCAGATACATAATCCTAGATAGAGTCGGATACATGATCCAAAGAATTCAGAGTTGAGTTTTGAATATCAGCAGGGAACTGAGAACCAATATACTGAGACACATCATCAAGGTGATTATCAACATGAGGAGTAATATCATTTTCCACAATATTTCCATCATGATCCTGATTCCTTTGAACAATTGCAGCAGCACAGATCAGTCCATCAGGGCTAGAAATCTCTTCTATCACATAAAGAACATTTTGAGGTAAATAATTCTGATTTTGTTCATTTGGAAGTACAACAGCTTCCACTTCAACACGGTTCTGAGCTAAATCCTCATTCTGGATTGGAGCAGTCTGCAAAGTGGAATCTTGGAGATTCTTGATTGCATTACAATAACTAGGGCCAGCATCAGTCATTTTACCACCAATCGGGTCAACAATAACCACAGCTTTGCCTTTATCAATGGCACTAGGAACCTTCATAACAGACTGCAAGTCTTCCTTTTTCTTTTCAACATATTTATATACCACTCTACTATTTTCATTACCTTTTTGAAGTGTAACTCGAGTATCCTTGATATGGCCTTGTTCTGATGGGTTCTTTTTGAAACTTGACAAGGAGTGGCCAATAATCTTGCAATGAGAGCAGAAATATGGGAGAAACTCATATTCCACTTTCACATGAAAAGCAAATCCTGATCTAACTACCATGATCCTATCCCGAAGCTGTCCAATCAGGTCAATATCCACCAAAATCCTGGCATAATGACCCAAAGTCCTATTCATTGTAGCATCATCTATGGATAAAGGAGTACCAACCCCTCTTGCAATTGAATATAGAATCCTTGGCCTCCAATATTCAAGAGTAAGGTTAAAGATCCTAATCCAACATTCCACACTAGTTTGTTTAACATGAGATGGGTTAAAATCCGAAGTCCATGCAAAGAGTCTCAAGACTCCAGGATCAAGACTCCAAGAACCTGTAGCCAAAACCCTTCTCATATCTTCAAAATAGGAGAAAGAAAACTCAAAGAATCCTCTACCAATTGGAGTCAGTTTCCATTGTGCGATCGGCTTCCAAAGCAAGGATAACTTGGCTCTCAAGTCATCAAGTTTAATAGGTTTATCTCCTTTGGACAGAATTATTGTACCATGCAGGTTGTTTTTCGAGGATTCAAGCCCAGCAATATACTCTTTATCAGGGATTTGGATCAATAGGTCATATCACTTTAGGTGAGGAACTGGTAATTGACTGATTTGGATGTCACAAACATTCTGAAGAGCCTGTGCGAAATACTTCTTCTGATTATTTTATGGTTGAATCACTCCTGGTCCAGAAGAGTGATTGGATGAAGAAGGCAGATGAGAGGGGGGAGAAGAAGGAGGGGGTATCAGAAGTGCAAAGGATTCAGGGAAGAGGCATTGCCATGGAGGCACATCCATGGTGCAAAGCATGCAAAACCCTAAATTTTCATATCCAGCTAAAGACCATCAACTTTCACACACTATTTGGTTACTCCTTAATCTTAACTACCAAGAACAATTAATCTGAATTTTGGTAATTGCTACAACATTCTAATCCTCATGGGAACGATATCTTACTTACTCTTTATTACTTGTTACGATTATGTATACTTGCATATTGCACTTTTTGAGCAACAGACATTGACATGATATATGCAAAACTCTAAAAAGGGCTCATACACCTGAGTGTAATGCATGCTGGGCCCAAAGCATTGCATATTATGCGGCATTGCACCCTTGGCGGATAATATCTGGCATTCAAGCCACTTCACAATTCATGTGGCATCGCACCCCTGGTGGATAAATTGGCATACAAGCCACTTCACAAATCATGCGGCATCACAACCCTGTTGCGGGACCTGGCACACCACTATTTCAGATGGCCACTTCCCAGTAAACTGCGGCA
The DNA here is from genome assembly GCA_030762895.1 of Sophora flavescens. Lineage (NCBI taxonomy): Eukaryota > Viridiplantae > Streptophyta > Magnoliopsida > Fabales > Fabaceae > Sophora > Sophora flavescens. Next base: position 20,710,228 of record CM061069.1, read on the forward strand.
TCACACCCCTGGCGGGTAATGCATATGATGTATGTATGCAAGACCAACATCAAAACAATCATTCTTATTAAGTCTTTGTGAAAATTATTATATCTTAGCCACTCGGGGTCACATTCTTTAGCCACACCCGGGCTCACATTCATTAGCCATACACAGGCTTACATTCTCTAGCCATACACAGGCTTACATTCATTATCCATACACAGGCTTACATTGCAACACTCAGTTGCATTCTTTTCTTTATCATAATTAATTCTTTTCTACTCGGGTTGGTCTTCATACACACTTATTAAATTCTTAAGGACTAAACTATCTTTCAAATAAATTTTAAAAATTATTTTCATTGATCATTTAATTGTAATTTAATTAATTAATAATTAATAATTAATAATTAATAATTTATCATTTATCATTTATTTAATTATTTATTATTTAATTACTTATTTAATTATTATTTGTTTAATTATTTAATTATTTAATTATTTATTATTTAATTAATTGTTTAATTATTAAAACCAAAACCACCTTTCCTTTTTCCAAGAAACCACATGGCTTTCTAAACCATGGTTTTCATTACACCAAGGTGATTTTTCCAAAATCATCAACTTTCTTTCTCTTTTAGAAACCATTGGACACTTGGCAATCTTCTTCTAAAAGTAAAGATGCCATTTTGTCCATTATGCCATTGGTTCTGCAACAATATGGCTTTCCAGTATTAGGTTATTTTAGATTCCATCCTTTAACCTATCCTCAGTGACACATGGCAACTGAGCTAAGGTCGCTTAGGATTTCCTTTATCTTGATCAAAATATTAGGGTTTTCGTTGGATGGATTACAATCACCACTTGGCACACAAGTAGTGGCTTACTGGATTTTACTTATCCAATTAAATTTTGGTTTATCTTAAGGATAGATTGCTTGTGCCACTTTGCATAAAAGCAATATTTCTAGGATTCCATGTTTATAATTTAAAATTAGGTTATCCTTTAGGGTGGATTACCCGTGACATTTGGCATACACTCATAAGCCAACTTAGATTACTTATCCATTAGTTTTATTAATAGTTTAATCTTTAACACCTAAAAGTTATCTACATGAGTTTGAAAGGATCAAACTCAAGTTTTCTACAAGTTCATATCATGAACTCATCAAGAACACTATGAAGGTGTTCATCATGTTCTTCATACCAAATTATTTCATTTTCATCCAAGATTCATTTTTTATATACTCTTTGATTCAACAACTTTTATATCTTAACATTACACTTGTTTATGGTCCTTAAATCAACTCAAATTCTTCTCTTTCTCTTGGTGATGCTCACAGCCAAGAGGCCAAAAATTACAAGTTCACGGCTTTATGTATTTTATCTTGTGTTCACTTGCTCATTCAAGTAAAACAACCAAAGTTCATCAAGCTACACACATATACACCATTCGGCCAAGCATTATCCAACAACATTCATGCATTCATTTAAGTTCATATCATCAAGAACATATATTCATACATTCATACATGTGGGTAATTCGGCTAACACCACATTTTAATGCAAACAACATTTCATTCAAGTAGTCAAGCATAGATATTAACATGCAAGCAAGTAAATCAACAAAAATTAACTTCAAACCCATAAAACTTGTCATGGCCGAATGCAACGACAAAGATCACAACTTTAATCACATTCCCAAACATAAAGGCTCATACAATGAGGTTTGGGTATTCTCCCCCTACCTTAGCTAGTGATAACCTTAAGATTTCTTTGTCCAAAATGAGGTCTTTACTCCAAGCTCCAAGGTTGAACCTTTAAGTTAGGATCTAGTTAGAAAATGAAAGATTAACTCACATGCATTCAAGGAAATGACAAGGAATGAACATGCATGTGAAATTCTTACCCTTTGAAGATTAGGTGTTCTTGGAGTGTAGATGACAAAAAGTTCTTTCCTTGCTATATGATGATGATTCGGCCAAGAGAGGAAGTGAGGGATTGAGATGTTTATTGATGATTCTAAGTAAAGATTGTTGTTCATCTAAGTGAGGAGGTTCATTTTCTGGTATGGTTTGATGATGAAAAGTGGTGGTTAGTGGTGGTGGTCGTGTGGTGGTGGTGTGTTGGTGATGATGATGATGATGATTCTAGAGAGAAGGTGGAGAGAAATGCTTTTAGAGAGAAGATGAAATTTGAAGAAATGGCATTCAAAGTGAAGCCATGGTGTGGTGATGCCTATTTATAGGCAATTGTGGAAATTACCACAATCCCCTTAATGAAGACTTCCTTCTTATTCCTTCATGCCCTTTTTTGGTAATTTCACACCAATTTCATTCATTAATTCCTTTTATTTATTTACTCTAACATATATACAATTTTGGGGTCGTGACATTTCTACCCACCTTAAAAGGAATTCCGTCCCCGAAATTCAGGTATCTTCCTCGAACAACTGAGGATACAACTCTCTCATCTGATCATCTAACTCCCATGTTGCTCCTTCTCTTTCTGCTTCATCCCACACAACCTTGACCAAAGGTATCTGCTTTCCTCTCAACTCCTTCACGCATCTATCCTCCAATCTCAACGGAGTAGTCTCATAGGTAAGATCATCTCTTACTTGAATTGACTTGGGCTCAAGAACGTGTGAGGGATCAGGGATGTACTTTCGAAGTTGTGACACATGAAAGACATCATGGAGGTTAGAAAGATTTGGAGGTAAAGCAATTTGATAGGCAACTGGACCAATCTGTCTCAAGATCTGGAAAGGTCCGACATAACGAGGATTTAACTTTCTAGTTTTTAGAGCTCTACCTATGCTAGTTACAGGTGTAACTTTTAGGAACACATGCTCGTCCTGCTCAAACTCCAAAGGTCTTCTCCGCCTATCTGCATGACTCTTCTGCCTGCTTTGCACCATTTTCAACTTTTCCCTGATCGATTTCACCATCTCATTAGCTTGGTTCACTAACTCAGGTCTTTCTATAGTACTTTCTCCAGTCTCCAACCATCTTAAGGGTGATCTACACGTCCTTCCGTACAAAGCCTCATAGGGTGCCATCCCTATACTGCAGTGACAACTGTTGTTATAGGTAAATTCTATCAAAGGCAAATGCCTATCCCAACTCGCAGGATGTTCTAGCACACACACTCGCAACAAATCCTCTAAGGATTGGATAGTTCTCTCTGTTTGTCCATTAGTTTGAGGATGATAAGCTGTGCTAAACCTAAGCCGTGTTCCTAAGGATTTCTGCAATTGTTCCCAAAATCTAGAGGTAAAACGGGGATCTCTATCAGGTACAATACTTGATGGTACTCCATGCAATCACACAATCTCCTTGACATACAACTCAACTAACTTCTCTAAGGTAGTCCTCTCATTTATCGGTAAGAAATGTGCAGACTTAGTAAGTATGTCCACTATCACCCATATGCCATCATGTTGGCCAGGTGTCCTAGGTAATCCTACCACAAAATCCATTGACACACTGTCCCATTTCCATTCAGGGATATTTAGAGGCTGCAACAAACCCGAGGGTCGTTGGTGTTCTACCTTTACCCATTGACAAGTCAAATAGGCTCCTACATACTGAGCTATTTCCCTTTTCATCTTAGGCCACCAAAACAGCTTCCTTAAATCTTGGTACATCTTTGTGGCACTAGGGTGAATGCTATATCTACTCTTATGACTCTCATCCATAATCTTACCCTTAATGGTTGCCTCATTTGGTACACACAATCTGTTCCTAAACCTAAGGATACCATCGTATCCTTCTTGAAAATCTCCTATCTTTCCAACTTTCATCAAAGCTTAATCTTTTCTAATTCTTCATCCTTCTTTTGTGTCTCTTTAATATGATCAATCAAATCACTTTCTATCCTCATTATGTTCAACTTAATGCTATTTGGGGTTATCAGGGTATTCAGATTCAAATTCCTAAACTCCTCTATTAACCTCAATTCCTTGATCATCATTGCAGACACATGTAGAGACTTCCTACTCAAGGCGTCCGCTACAAAATTTGCCTTTCCAAGATGGTACTTCAATTCGAATGAAGTCATGGTCCTTCAAGAACTCCATCCATCTCCTTTACCTCATATTCAATTCCTTTTGATCAAACAAGTACCTCAGACTCTTGTGATCACTATAAACTTCAAACTTAGCCCCATACAAGTAGTGTCGCCATATCTTCAGAGCGACCACTATTGCTTCTAGCTCTAGGTCATGGGTAGGGTAATTTTCTCATGTGGTCTCAACTGACGAGATGCATAGGCAACTACTTGTCCCTCTTGCATCAAAACACAACCTAGTCCTTTTTTAGAGGCATCACAGTATACCTCAAAGGATCCAGCAGGGTCTGGTATAATCAAAACTGGGGAAGTGGTCAGTCTACGCTTAAGCTCTTGGAAACTTCTCTCACAGGTTGAATTCCACTCAAAAGGTTTCCCTTTTCTCGTGAGAAGAGTTAGGGATAAAGCTATACGAGAAAAACCATCTATGATTTTGCGGTAGTAAACTGCAAGCCCAAAGAAACTACGTATCTCTGCAATTGTCCTAGGTTGTTCCCATTGTAAAACTGCTTCCACCTTACTAGGATCTACAGATACTCTGTTGGAACCAAAGTGGTTCTAATTGTATTAATCTCTAGGTTTTGATGTTAACAAAAGGATTAAATTTGTTTGTCAAAGTGTTAGTCGAGATCTAAATAGTGCTTTCAGTTATGCTGGAATACTTTTATAAGTTAAATAAACTTGGTATAAGTTCCAATCGAAAAATACGCGTCCATCCCTGTAGACGGGCTGCTCAAGAACTGTGGGAAATTTACCTTGTTATTTAATTTAGTAGACGAGGCTATAAATGAATATCTAAATAACTTGTTAGGTACAGCAAGTCCAAAGACTTGAAAATAAGTGCGTCCATCTTGCCATGTCAGCAGATGAGTGCTATCCTTGAAACTCAAGTATACATCCATAGTGCCTAACTAAAATTCAGTAGACATCCATAGTGCCACGTCTTTGGACTAAGTTTCTCCTAGGACTTAGCAAGTCCAAAGACTTGTGTGGACGAGCGCTTCTACCACATTAGTGGACGAGTAGAATAAAACTGAATTCCTGTAGACGGTTCTACATCTTCTATATCTTCACTACCTTGAACATGCTTTAATGCAATTTGGACCACATTGAATTTATTTCAAAGTAATAGATGTTCTTTATAATTATTAACATCTTGTTCCTTTGTGAGAAAGTTTATAGTACTATCAGCTAAGCTCTCTATTGGTGTCAATGGCAAGTCAGTTGGATTTTTCTCTTGTAAGAGGGGAGTTAGGCAGGGTGATCCCTTGTCCCCTCTTCTATTATGTATTGCAGAGGATGTATTGAGCAGGGCTATTTGCAAGTTAGTTCAAGAGGGAAAGCTCAACACAATGGCTGGCCCTAGAGGCTACAGACCTCCTAGGCATATCTTGTATGCTGATGATATTCTCATCTTCTGCAGAGCCTCCACACAGAATTTGTCCAATATAATGTCTCTCTTTAAGGAGTATGGGGAGGCTTCTGGCCAAATGGTTAACCTCCAAAAGTCCAATTTTTATGCAGGTAACATTTCGGTCAACAGAATGTCTTCCATTGCTAATGCCTTAGGATTCACTGTTGGTAGGTTTCCTTTCACATATCTTGGGTTGCCTATGTTTAAAGGTAAGCCAAGGAAATCCCACTTGCAATCCATAGCAGATAGGATCAAATCAAAATTAGCCACATGGAAAAGGTTGTATGTTGTCAATCATGGGAAGAGTTTAACTTGTCAAATCTGTGGTTATTGGTATGATGATGTATAGCTTCCAGGTTTACTCATGGCCTTTAAGCTTGTTGAAATCAATTGATAGCTGGCTGAGAAACTTTATCTGGTTTGGTAATACAGATATCAAGAAAACAGTGACAGTTGCTTGGCACAAATTGTGCAAACCTGAGGCTGAGGGAGGTCTTGGAGTTAGATCTTTAAGAGCTGTTAACAATGCTTCTATGCTTAAATTGTGCTGGGACTTCATCTCTTCCTCTGAGCAGTGGGCCTGTCTTCTGCGAGCAAGAGTTGTGAGGAAAAACTCAGTTGTACAATATTCTATCTCCTCTTCAATCTAGACAGGAATCAAACCTCACCTGAATTCAGTTCTTGAAAACTCTTCATGGTTGCTTGGAGATGGTTCTGACATAAACTTTTGGAATGATGTATGGTTATCTAAGCCCTTGAACTCCTTGCTATCTTTACCAGCACACTTACACTCCTCCTTAAATGCAAAGGTTAAGGACTTCCTGCACAATAACTCTTGGTTCATACCAAGTATTATTCTACAACACTGCCCAGCTATTGCTGAAGAGCTCAAGCACATCAGTATCCCTTCCTTCCCTAGTAATGACACTCGTGTGTGGTGCAGAAATGAATCGGGCTCTCTAACTCTGAAGGATTCTTTTCTGTTCCTCAACAGCAATGGACAAGCTGTTTCTTGGGCCAAATTCCTTTGGAATAAATGTGTTCCTCCTTCCAACTCCTTCCTGGTTTGGAGGATCCTGCATAACCGCATGCCTACTGATGAAAACCTATGGGCCAACGGCTGCATGGTTGTCTCTAGATGCAATTTATGTGGTTGTAGTTATGAAACAACTGCTCATCTTTTCTTTCAATGCGCCTTTGCTAAGGATTTATGGTCCTGGCTGAGCAACACAGTTAGCATGACAATTGATACTTCCTCCATGCTTACTGTTTTCTCAGTCTGTGAGCATCGATGGAGCTCTCAAGTTAAGGATCTTCTGATTACTGCCATAATCAGCATCATCTGGGCAATTTGGCAATGCAGGAATAAATCCAGGTTTGAAGACAGGCTTATTCCCTTGCAGGTTGCCAAAAACCTGATCCTTGCTAATATTAGCCTTGCAGGTAACCTGAGTAAAGGCACAACTTCATCATCTTTACAGGAGTTTATGTTATTAAAGGCGTTTAGAGTCAGCTGTAATCCCAACCGAGCTCCCCAAATGATAGAAGTTATATAGCATCCTCCTCCCTGTTACTGGGTCAAGTGCAACACTGATGGGGCAGCTAGAGGTGCACCGGGTCCTTCTGCTTGTGGTGGCATTTTTCGTGATCATAGTGCTGCCACTCTTGGTTGCTTTGCAGTCAACCTTGGTGTCACTACTGCTTTTTATGCTGAGCTAACGGGTGCAATCTTGGCAATTGAAATTGCCCATAAGAAAGGGTGGTCGTTATGACTGGAATGTGACTCAAAGCTTGTCCTCTCTGCAATCTCCTCTCCCTCAATGGTTCCTTGGAAACTTAGGAATAGATGGAATAATTGCATGACCATTACTAAGGATATGCGTTTTGGCTACTCTCATATTTTTCGTGAAGGCAATATCTGTGCAGATAAAATTGTCAATCATGGACTATTTATTCATGGATTCATTTGGTGGGATTTAATCCCTAGTTTTATTAGGGATGATTTTCATAATAATAGGGTAGTACACCCTAATTTTCGCTTTAGGTGACTTCATGGGTTAGGTTGATGCCCCCCCATGCTCTTGTATTGTTTTTGTTTTCTTTTTTTTCAATAAATTGGGGTGTGCTGCATATGATGGATAGTGGCTAAGGTACCAACCTAGTTGGGATGTTAGTCTCTATTGTGATGCCTTTGCACGCCTCCTTATTTATTAAAAAAAAAGTTCATAGTACTATCAAGGAAATACAAAAAGCAAATAGTACAATTGGAATTGCAAAACGATCTGTACGATGACATCTTTATTGCTGGACAAAAGCTGGGTTATACATAAAGGAGGAAAGAAAGTTTTTAAGGTACAATTGCTCAGAACAGTGAGCCTCCATTTTGTGATTTTCTGATAACCAAAGATGCTTTTCAACTCGCCCAAAATCAAGCTATTAGTCTCAACGGATATCATGCATTTAATGATATCTCTATAATGGAACTATTCAAATAACCGTTGAAGATTTATAAGAGAAGTTGAAGACCACTATTTATGTAGAAGGTCTCAACCACTAAATAACAACTTTTACCATTTAATCAATTACAAGATATTCAAAGCTTATTTCCTTTGTAAAGTAAAAGTCTGCAATTCTTAAGGATTGAATATTTGTGAAAATATTCAGTAGATCTTAAATCTTCATACCCTCACATATTGTGAGTTAGAAAGATCTTAGAAAAATCCCTGTGCTTTTATTAGAGCCTGAAGAGGCTTAGCAAGAAAGCAATACTTGTAGCCTGGAGAGGTGAAGAATACTTGTTGTAGAAACTATTTGGAAATAGTGAAGAAAATCCTTCAAGTAAAAGGGACTGGACGTAGCTCTTAGTTGGAAAAGAGTGAACCAGGATAAAATACTTGAGTGAATTTTCTATCCCTTATCTTTTATAGTTTTTATTTATTTTTACTAACTGTGGGATTTGATTTTGGTTTTGTTAATCTTTCAAAATGGATTTTTTGTGTGCCTAATCTTTTTATCTTCTGCTTGTGAAAAAGTTGTTCAAAAAGGTTTTTTTTGCGAAAATAATTAACAAACACAATTCATCCCCCTTCTTGTGTTTGCCTATGTCAACTTCAGTTGGTATCAGAGCTCATCCTTGACACGGTTGAGCATCTAACAAGTGCTTAGGTAGTACAATCCTACAATCATGGATGCAGAAGGACAAGCTATCAACAGACCCCCTCTCGTTGATGGAACTGATTATGATTATTGTAAAAAGAGGATGATGGCATTCTTGGATGCACAGAATGCTGACATCTGGGAAATAATTGAAAATGGCTACACTGAGCCAAGGAGTGAAGCTAGAGCTGCAGTTCCTAGAGATGAATGGACTCAAGAACGAAAAAGCCAACATCAACTAAACTTAAAAGCTAAGCATTATCTCATGTGTGCTATCACCAGATCTGAGGATGACAAGGTTTATAGTTGCAACACAGCTAAAGAAATCTGGGATACTCTTGCACTTGCTCATGAAGGTTCCTCACAAATGAAGGAATCAAAGATAAGCATGCTGGTTCACCAATATGAGCTATTCAAGATGGCTGATCATGAAACTATAGACCAGATGTTAGGAAGATTCCAAACAATCACCAACAGTCTCATGCCTCTTGGAAAGGTCTATGAGAATAGAGATCATGTGAGAAAACTTTTGAGAAGTCTCTCAAAGCAGTGAATACCTAAGGTAACTGCTATCCAGGAAGCAAAGAATCTGAATACTCTTTCTCTGGAAGAGCTTCTGGGGTCATTAAAAGTTTATGAACTTGAACTTAATGAAGAGGAAAACTGCATAAAAGGAAAGTCCATTGCCTTAAAGGCCAAGAAAGCTAGTTCCTCAAAGATGCTTAAAGTTGCTGAGTCCTCAGATGAAGCTGATTCATCAAATAATGAAGATGACTTAGATGAGGATGAACTATCTTTCATCTCCAGAAAAATCCAACACATGTGGAGAAAGAAATGTGGATTCAGAAGGAAGCAGTTCAACTAAAAATTCTCCAAGAAGAAGTCATATTCCAAGGAGAAAGGCCCACCCCTGTGTTTTGAATGTAAGAAACCAGGACACTTCAAAGCTGAAGGAGAAAAATAAATTCTTCAAAAAGAAGAAAGGCTTGATGGCTACATGGGAGGATCTGGACCTGTCTTCTTCAGATGAAGAAGATGAAGCAGGAGAAGAAGCAAACGTTTGCTTCATGAATGACACTGCATCAGAAAGTGAATTCACTGATGCCGAGGTAATAGAATCTGATCCATCTACTCTTCAAACTGTTTTTGATGAATTGCTGTATGAATTATGCATACTGTCTAAAGAGTATAAGAGTCTCAAAAAGAAGTTTATTAAACTTTATAGAGATTATGATAAGGTTTTCACAGTAAATCAAAACCTTAAGGATGAGAATGAAACATTAAAAGCAAACAATGTTAATCTGGATGATAAGACAAAGTGTAAGTTTAATAGCTCTTGTGACGTTGAACAACTGAAACAAGACATGACATACTCGATAAATTCTCTGTCAAAACTGGTTGGTAGCTCAAATAAATTAAACCTTATATTAAGATATTCTAGATCACCACGTGACAAATCTGGCATTGGTTATGATAAAGAGAAGCAAGATGCATCTTTGAATAAACCAAAAGTTCATACACTATATAAGGCCTCTAAAGTCCGTCCATAGTACACTAAGTCTAAACCAATCCCTTCCAATACTTACTGCAAAGTGTGAGGAAAAAGTGGGCATGTGTCATCTAAATGCATACATAACATGCATACAAAGCATTCACAATTGATGACCACTAACAAGAAAGGACCCGAGTCAATTTGGGTACCTAAAGATAAGATAATCCCTGTTACAAATCTGCTTAACAATAGGAAAGAAACAGAAGTCCTGGTACTTGGATAGTGGGTGCTCACGACACATGACAGGAGAAAAGTGTATGTTCCAAGACCTTAGACCCAAAGATGGGCTGGGTCACTTTTGGAGGAAACCAAAAAGGAAAGATCATTGGTATAGGTAAAATTGGTAAACAATCTTTTCCCTCCATTGATAATGTTCTGTTAGTTAATGGTCTTAAACACAATCTGCTTAGCGTTAGTCAATTATGTGATAGTGGGTTTGCTGTTTCATTTAATAAGAATATCTGTTTTGTCAAGAAAGCTGATGGATCACTCTTATTCACTGCCTAGAGGCAAAACAATCTGTATAAGATTGACTTAGAGGACCCCTCAAATCAAAGTGTGTCATGTCTAGTGTCCATTGAGGATGAACGATGGATTTGGCACAAAAGGTTGGGTCATGGAAGTTTGAGATTAATCTCAAAACTAAAAAAGCATAACCTTGAAAGAGGTCTACCAAACCTTAGTTTCAAATATGATGCTCTCTGTGATGCATGTCAGAAGGGAAAACAAGTCAAAGGTTCTTTTGAATCTAAGAATGTTGTTAGTACCAACAGACCACTAGAATTGTTACACCTTGATCTCTTTGGTCCAACAAGGACTGCCTCTGTCGGTGGTAAGAAATATGGTCTTGTCATAGTAGACAACTAAACTAGATGGACATGGGTTACGCTCCTTGCTCACAAGGATTAGTCATTCAAGTTCTTTTCTGTATTCTACAAATGTGTACAGAATGAAAAAGGCATGTGTATAGCTTCAATTAGAAGTGATCATGGGGGAGAATTTGTCAATGAGATATTCCATGAGTTTTGTGAAGAAGGTGGTATTCAACACAACTTCTCAATTCCAAGAACACCACAGCAAAATGGTGTGGTAGAGAGAAAGAACAAATCTCTTCAAGAGATGGCTAGGATTATGCTCAATGACAATTTTGTCCCTAAGCACTTCTGGGAAGCTGTGAACACTTCCTACTACATTCAGAATAGAATATACATTAGACCTATTCTAAATAAAACTCCTTATGAATTGTGGAAAGGTAGAAAACCCAACATTTCATACTTTCAACCTTTCGGATGTAAACGTTATATTTTGAATACAAAAGATCAACTTGACAAAAGATCAACTTGGTAAATTTGATGCTAAAGTAGATAATGGAATCCTTCTAGGATTTTCTGAAACTTCAAAAGGCTTTAGAGTTTATAATTCTAGAACTTTAGTTGTAGAAGAATGTATTCATGTAAAATTTGATGACAAACAGCCTGATACGAGACTATCAGAGCTAGATGAAGCTTTTGCAGATCTTGATCTAAATATTTCGAGAGAGAAACCAGAAATCAAGTCTGATATCCAAGTAGATGACTCTTCTCAACAACAACCTGAAACGTCTACCTCTCAACAAGAAAATGCTCAGAAATCTTGGTATTTCAAAAATTACCATCCTTAAGATCAAATCATTGGTGACCCCAATGACAAGCTAAGAACTAGGTCAACCTTCAGAGAACAAAGTGATTCTGCTCTTGTCTCTGAATGTGAACCGAAGACAGTGGACGAAGCTCTACTGGACGAAGGATGGATTCTAGCTATGCAAGATGAGATTAATCAGTTTGAGAGAAGTAAAGTTTGGATGCTTGTACCCCTGCCTGAAGACAAGCCAGTCATTGGAACAACGTGGGTCTATAGAAACAAGCTTGATGAAAATGGTAAGGTTGTGAGAAACAAGGCAAGACTTGTTGCTCAAGGCTACTATCAAGAAGAAGGTATAGACTATACTGAAACTTTTGCACCGGTTACTAGGCTAGAAGCTATAAGAATTTTAATATCGTTTGCTGCACATCATAGCTTTATGCTTTTTCAAATGGATGTTAAAAGTGCCTTCTTGAATGGCTTTATTAATGAAGAAGTATATGTCATGTAACCTCTAGGGTTTGAAAATACAAATCACCCTGAACATGTTTATAAGCATAAGAAAGCATTGTATGGACTTAAACAAGCTCCAAGAGCTTGGTATGATAGGTTAAGTTTGTTTCTAATAGAAAATGGTTTTAACAGAGGAAAAGTAGACACAACTCTCTTTAGAAAATCTATTAAGTCAGATTTCATTATAGTACAGATTTATGTTGATGATATCATGTTCGGTGCTACTAATGAATCTCTATGCAAGGAATTTTCTAAGTTAGTGCAGAAAGAATTTGAAATGAGCATGGTGGGAGAACTCAAATTATTCCTTGGACTTCAAGTTAAACAGTCTATGGACGAGGTTTACATCCATCTGGCAAAGTATACAAAGGAACTTCTAAAGAGGTTTAAGATGGATGATTCCAAACCAATGAATACTCATATGCATCCCACTTCAATACTGAACAAAGATGATTAAGAGAAAAAGGTAGATTAAAAGGTATATAGAGGTATGATAGCATCTCTTTTATATATGACTGCGTCTAGACCTAATATAATGTTCAGTGTTTGCTTGTGTACTCGTTTTCAATCTGATCCTAGAGAGTCTCATCTCTCAGCAGTTAAAAGAATATTTAGATATTTAAAAGGTACTACTAATCTGGGCTTGTGCTTTAAGAAAAATGATGATTACAGATTGGTTGGTTTTTGTGATGCTGACTATGCTGGAGATAGAATTGAAAGAAAAAGCACCAGTGGAGGATGTCACTTCATTGGAGCTAACCTAGTATCATGGTCAAGCAAAAGGCAAAATACCATTGCTCTACAAACTGCTGAAGCAGAGTACATATCAGCTGCAAGATGCTGCTCACAACTTCTATGGATTAAACATCAATTGGAGGACTACAATGTATTTATAAGTAGTATTCCACTTATGTCTGATAATACAGCTGCAATCAATTTATCTAAGAATCCAATATTGCATCCTAGAGCTAAGCATATAGAAATCAAACATCATTTTATTAGAGATTATGTGCAAGAAGGTGAGCTTGATGTTCAATTTGTAGATACTAACCACCAATAGGCAGATATCTTCACTAAACCTCTTGCTGAGGACAGATTTATCTTTATAAGAAAGCATTTGAATATGTTGTATGTGGATTAAGCTGGTATATTTATTGTTAAATTGGTCGTCCATTGCATGTTCTCTATGCACGTCCACTAGTCATGACGTCCAGAGCAAGTAAAATCTATGCGTCCACCACCTATATCTTTACGCTTCCACTCTTAGTCTTGTGTGGACTCGTCTATGCACACATTGATTGCTTATATTAATTTGTTCTTGAACACATTTATATAAAACGCTTCTCTTTCCTTGCTGAGTTAGCTACCCTCATCAATCCCATCGTAACTTTTTACAGTCCCAAGCTACCAACGTTGTTTTACCCTTAATGACATGTCTTGTCATTATTTTATTTTTTTTGGAAACTGTTGGTTTTCAGAAATCTTTAAAAGTAACCTCTTTCCCTCTGAAAATCTTTTCGTATCTCTTCATCCCTATCAACCTCTCTCTCTGAATCTTTCTAACTCTCTGTCTCCCTTGTTCTTCCAAAACTCATCTTACTCAACAATGGCTTCAACCACTACTCCCATGCCTGCTTTTGCAACTGACACTATGTCCATATATGTGGAGCATCAGTTCAATTTTGGGATTCTACAAGAATGCAATCTGGATGTGAGTAAGTTCATTAAAGCTGCTGGATGGGATGGAATCTTTCTGGAAAAGGTCTCAGTATATCCAGAGTTGATAAGGGAATTCTGGAGGACACCAACGATCTCTGAAACGGAAGTTGTTGGATTTTTACTGGGAAGGAAAGTGATAGTATTAGAGAAAACCATCTCTGATGCGATTGCTTGTGCTCAAGAAGGATTAGTCTTCACGGAGAACTGGGAAGAAGACCTAGGTGGTCCAGAGACAATTGCTGTTACCCTTGTAAAGGCAAGAGATTGTGAGAAATCATTCTTGGAAATCCTCTGAGATGAAAGATCACATCAGGATTCTTCACCAAATCCTGAACAAGGTGGTGCTGCATAAGATTGACTCTAAGGACAACTTATCAGCTCTTCACAAGTTCTGCCTTTGCCATCTGGTTTTTAAAACAAAGATTAACCTACCCTGGATCCTATTTCATGGCTTCAAGGATGCCATTACCAACAGAGAATCTGCTTCTCACATTACTTTCACTCATCTTCTGTCAAAAATTCTCAAGCAGCAAGGCGTGTACGATGTTCTAAGTGCAAAGCCTAATGATGAATAAGAAAGACTCCTTAGTTAGAAAGAATTGCAAGCTGTTGACTTTGGCCGAGTTAATCTCAGTGGCATGCAACTCAGCATTTACAAGCAAGTGGAGTTGGCAAGGCTTGAAGAGAAAATGAAGGTTAAGGAAGAATCACTTGAGGCCAACGATGCTGCAATTCTTGGTTTAAAGAAAGGAACCAAGAGAAAGATTGTGGCTGTGAGGTAACCTATTCCTAAGAGGACTACTAGAGGATCTGTCTCCTTTGTATCTTCCGGTGCTACTCATCCACCTGCACCAAAAAGGACAAGGAAAGTCATCATGTCTGAAGAAGATGATGATGATGAACTTCCTATTGCTTCCATTCTAGAAAAACAAGCTGCTGCTATTGCTGGTCCCATTGCCAAGAAGAAGGGGCAACCAGCAAAGAGGGCTAGAACAACCTTGGCTTCTGAGGTAGTAATCTCTGCTGATGACCCTGTTAGGTTAGTAGTATATGAATTAGTGTCTAATTTGACAACTCATGATGATAATATCTCTGCTCCCCATGATGTGAATGATGTTTATGTTCCTACCCTACCACAATCACCACCCTCACCACTAATACACAAAGATAATAGCATTACCATTGGAGCCCCATTTCCCGAACCCTTGAAAACCCTGTTTCCACCCATAATTCCGTCTTCCACTCTCTATACTGGCAAATCTGAAAATTGGGCCAAAGTACAGAGAGAATGGAAAATACTATTCCACACCATTCCACAAGAACCAGAACTCATTCTAACTAAGTGGTATCCTCTGGCTGAGTATGAGTATGAAACCCTCAACATCTATCCATACTGGGTCAACCCTGAACCCCACACTCCAACTGGCCCATTCCCTTACCAAATGTTCCATGAACATGGACCTCTCCTCACCCACCTTCCCCAACAAAGATTCCCTGCCAGAAAAATCTACCCCAACCTAGTGAAACTTCCACCTCTTAAACCATTCACTGATGGAGTAGAGAGAATTATCATATATGACTGGCATACTGATCCAAGCAAGAAGGATCTTGGGAGTGTTCTCCAGAAAAGAGCCAGATCCTTCAGGTAAATTCCTTTTGTCATGGACAGGACTACAAAATGGATGACTTTCAAACACCCAAGATTATATGGAGTTGTTGTTGACCAGTTTGTGGACACTCTGATGTATGAGATTCTGAAATGGGAATTCAGCCACTTCAGAGTAGACAGAGCTGCACGGTTTGTCCCTCCAACCTGGTTAAAACACTCCACTCTACAAATGTTGGAGTCAAGCCCTACAAAATATGTCTTAGGTTGTCAATGATCGATCTAAACAAGGACAAGGACAGGAAGCATCCAAGGTACAAAGGAAAGATGCCAGTAGCTGAAGACATTATGCTGGATCTCAGTTCTGAACCCTTTGACCACTCACAGATCGATTATATTCAATCTTTGACAATTGAGATGGTCACTGAGGCTAACTATGCAGGAGCTTTCTGGTAATCCCACCTAATTCACTGCACCAGAGAAGCCTCCACTTCCGGCCTGACTACTGAAGAGAAGAAGAAAAATCCTAAATTCAGAGGCAGATGTGGACTCTCTCTTTCAGATATCTGATCTTCAAGGAATTTTGGGGTTTGCCAATAACCAGTCGTGATGTGGATATTCATAATCCAACTTACTGGGTAAAGGATGTCCCTGAGCCATTTCTACAATATGCCTTTACCTCAGCTTCAACCTCATCCTCTGAGCATACAACAAAAGAATTAGTTGTAGAAGGCCCTGAGCTAAATGTTGAAATCTTCTCAAAACCTGCTTCTGAACCTTCAACTCCCTTAGCAGATGTCGTTGCTGTTGCTACTGTTGAGACAACTCTGGCAGAGCAGTCTGATGAGATATGTGCTTCTAAGCAAGGTGCTGAGTCTGCTAAGACATCTTCTCAACCATTAGCTCTTGCTATGGTTCATCCTCCAGTCAAAGCTCAAGACACTGTCTTAGACTCTGTTGAGAGCTCAAGATAGTTATCCTTGCCATCAAATCTTGAGGACATCATTGGTAGAATTGTTGATGATAAGGTTGGTAAGATAGTTGAAGAGAAGATAGAGCAGATGGCACAACAGATTGAGGAAAGAGTGCAAAAGCAAGTTCAAGATACCTTGGCCCCTACAAATGCTATGGTGACTCAAATGCTGGCCTTACTAATGGATTTTCAGAAAAGCCAAAATCCAAACCAACCACCTCCATCACCTCCTTCTTCCTAAATCTCTTCTTTCTTTTTTTTTTTTTTTTTGCTGACTATGATAGACCACTCCTTTAACCTTTTTGTTTGATGACAAAAAATATGGATAAAGAAAAGAGATTCAATTTTATAATTAAATCTTATATAACATATTTTGTCTGCATAAGTTTAATCTATTCATTTTTAATCTATTCATCTTTTTGATACTTTACCTTGATGCCTAAATTTTGTTTATAAAGAAAATTATGCTCTAATACTAGTTTGATGTGCCTTGGTTTATTGAATGCTTTGTCTTAGGGGGAGCCTTACAAACTCTCTTAGACTTTTCTAATTAAATTTAATCAGTTTTTGTCATCATCAAAAAGGGGGGGATTGTTGGAACCAAAGTGGTTCTGGTTCTCTTAATCTCTAGGTTTTGATGTTAACAAAAGGATTGAATTTGTTTGGCAAAGTGTTAGTCGAGATCTAACTAGTGCTTTCAGTTATGCAGGAACGCTTTTATAAGTTAAATAAACTTGGTATAAGTTCCAATTGAAAAATATGCGTCCATCCCTGTAGACGGGCTGCTCAAGAACTGTGGGAAATTTACCATGTTATTTAATTTAGCAGACGAGTGCTATCCTTGAAACTCAAGTATACATCCATAGTGCCTAACTAAAATTCAGTAGACATCCATAGTGCCACGTCATTGGACGAAGTTTCTTCTAGGACCGAGCAAGTCCAAAGACTTGTGTGGACGAGCACTTCTACCACATCAGTGGACGACCAGAATAAAACTGAATTCCTGTAGACGGTTCTACATCTTCTATATCTTCACTTCCTTGAACATGCTTTAATGCAATTTGGACCACATTGAATTTATTTCAAATGATTGATATTTATTTCAAAGGAATATATGTTCTTTCTAATTATTAACATCTTGTTCCTTTGTGAGAAAGTTCATAGTACTATCAAGGAAATACAAAAAGTAAATAGTACAATTGGAATTGCAAAACGATCTGTACGATGACATCTTTATTGCCGAACAAAAGCTGGGTTATACACAAAGGAGGAAAGAAAGTTTTTAAGGTACAATTGCTCAGAACAGTAAGCCTCCATTTTGTGATTTTCTGATAACCAAAGATGCATTACAACTCGCCCAAAATCAAGCTATCAGTCTCAATGGATATCATGCATTTAATGTTATCTCTATAACGGAACTATTCAAATAACCGTTGAAGACTTACAAGAGAAGTTGAAGACCACTATTCATGTAGAAGGTCTCAAGCACTAAAGAACAACTTTTGACATTTGATCAATTATAACATATTCAAAGCTTATTTCCTTTGTAAAGTAAAAGTCTGTAATTCTTAAGGATTGAATATTTTTGAAAATATTCAGTAGATTTTAAACCTTCATACCCTCACATATAGTGAGTTAGAAAGATCTTAGAAAAATCCCTGTACTTTTATTAGAGCCTGAAGATGCTTGGCAAGAAAGCAATACTTGTAGCCTGGAGAGGTGAAGAATACTTGTTAGTGGAGAAAATCCTTCAAGTAGAAAGGACTAGACATAGCTCTTTGTTGGAAAAGAGTGAACCAGGATAAAATAGCTGAGTGAATTTTCTATCCCTTATCTTTACAGTTTTTATTTATTTTTACTAACTGTGGGATTGGATTTTGGTTTTGTTAATCTTTTAAAAGGGATTTCTTGTGTGCTTAATCTTTTTATCTTCTGCTTGTGAAAAAGTTCTTCAAAAAGGTTTTTTTGCGAAAATAATTAACAAACACAATTCAACCCCCCCCCCCCTCTTCTTGTGTTTGTTTGTGCCAACTTCATACTCCTTCCCTTGGGATCACATGTCCTAGAAACTTTAATTCTCCCATCTAGAACTCATATTTCTCATACTTGCCATACAGTTCTTTCGCCCTAAGAATCTGTAGAACAATTCGCAGATGTCCTGTAACATCCGTGTTTTAAGGCATTGTTTATATGATTGATGACTAGGTTTAAGACTTTGATTTAAGTTCTAATACATGTTGAGGTATTGGGAACCTTGCATGGAAAGTAAGCGATTAACCGGTGTTGAATCGAATGAAAACATGTTCTAGGGTTTTCGTTAAACCGTTTAGAACACTTATGATTGCACAATAGGAAATTTATTTTAGAGGAATAGAGTAGGCATGTGTGAGGACTTGATCTTACTACTTAGGTATATAAGAGTCTATGTTTCAAATTTCAAGTCAATCGGACTTCAAACGAGCTCAGAACGCGATAAAACGTATGAATCTAGAGTGCTGGACGGCATGGGTGCTAAGCGCAACATTCTAGAAACTGAGTGCTGGCTGCAGGGACACGTGGCACTCTAGGATTGGGGGAGGAAAATGGTGCAGCACAACCAGTGCTGAGCGCTGGTTGTTGGGCACTGAGCACCAAGTTAAAAAAAACGTTTTAAATTGAGTAATATCGTGAGAACCTTAAAGAAGGTTGCAGAATCAGACTTTTTAGTGAGAGAGAGAGAAGAGTGGAAGTGAGAGAGAAAGAAAATCATGGAGGAGTTTGTGATCAATCCGCTCATCCTATCGAGAAACCGATTATACCGTTGTGATCCTCGCGGCGTCTACTTCATCATCCTACCTTTCTTTTCTTGAGTAGGCTAAGGTAAGCCTATGTCCTTTTTATGTCGAAATGCCACTGGTGATGGTATCAAGGTTATCTTTAAATTCGTTTATTGGTTTTCAGTTCCGTCTTCAGATTTGGTTTACACGTAACGTGTGCTTCACAATGATGTGTTCAGGTGAATTTTTGGAACCCCGAAGGGTGGTGAACAAAGCGTGGCAGATTTGAGGAGCTTTAGAGAGGGCTCGTTTCGTTGCTCCTAAGCTAGCCTGCGACACCTCAGGTGGGGGAAAATAGCTTCCTATTGTCGGAAATGGCTAAGTAACATTATATGCAATAATGGTGTAGGGCGACCTCAACCCTACTAGTAGGCAAGTAATCAACAATATCAATATCACTTTGGGAACTACCCCGTAGTACCAATGATGATATGGAGATTGTAAATTTATTCCCACTAGGCTAATTTTATAATATTCGAGGTTGCCTGGTTTTAGTATGTCTGAACTGCATGCGAAGTGTTGACTGGATGATATTTTTTATGCGTATTTTGTGATACTTAATTATTATTTTATTATTTTAAATTGTGTGATATTTAATTATTGTATTATTATTTTAATGTGTATAATATCCTTGATGTGATTTAGGTGATATTTGAATATTTTATTATTTTTAATGTGTACAATATACTTTTTTACCTAATAAAATATTATTTTATATTGATGTGACCTGAGATATGAGTTAAGATTGTGAGGGAAGGTTGAGGTACTAGAACTAGTGCAAAATATGTAATAAACAGGCAAGAGTAACGTCAGTTAACCAAAACATAGACGTTAAAAAGGAGGCGGTGACAGAACTGTAATTAACAAAGTCACTAAAATCATTTTTAACGTCAGTTGTTTAAATAACTGCCATTAAAAGTTAATCTTTAACGTCAGTTGTTTAAACAACTGACGTAAAATATTACCTTTAACGTCAGTTGTTTAAACATCTGACGTAAAATTGATTTCCAATTTTAAGAAACTTTACGTTACCCGCACACCTTCCTTAGCTTCTTCATCACTTTAACTCTTTCTGCTTCTGATCACCTATCTGCCCTAACCCTTCCTCTCTTAGCGATCACTACCACCACCACCACGATCTCCTCTCCACCCGCACCACCACGAGCTCCTCTCCACCACCATCGTGAGGTGCGTACTATCTCTCTCTCTCTCTCTCTCTCTCTCTCTATATATATATATATATATATATATATATATATATATATATATATATATATATATATATATATATCTCAACTTTACACTCTTTCTCGCGCGCCCTAACTGTCTATGTCTCCCTCACTATCAGCAACCACTTTGAACTGTGGCCACCATGCAAGCTCTTCTCCCCACCATCACACGAGAGCCTCTGTCACAACTTCATCTCCCATTCGAACCGTGAGCTCCTCTCTGTGAACCCATAATGCCCTAACCCTGTTCTTTGCTTTTTGTTTGTTTGCTTTATGTTCTCTGCTTTATGGGTGATTTTTCTATGGTTTCTACAAATATGTTTCTGCCATTTATTGATGAGACAGACTCATCTTGTTTAATTTATCCATATTTTAGGTTTTAGCACAAGCTTACATCGATATAATCTCCTCATGCTTCATTCTGCTTGTCATTGTTTACACTTCAGTTAGTTATTACACGAGGCTTTTTCCCTCTATGAATGTGCTTATGAAGTAAATGTCAATAGTTATTGCAAGAGGCTTTGTACCTCTATGAAGGACCCTCTCATATACACTTTCATCTATTGAACTATCTAACTCTACTAACTAACCACTCATCTAAGTAACCCCCATCTACTAACTCAGTTGAGCCTAACACATTCATTGCATTGTATAGTTTGTTGCAGTCAGTGTTAAGAGAAACATGGAAATATTTTTTTAGTTCAAACTAAATGTTGATTTCTCACTAATTTTGTGCATCTACTAGGACAAATACTTTATCTAGTTTACTTTGGAATTAAAGAAATCTCGTTGGGCTCAAAATTATAGGTTGTTAATATTGATAATTTTCAAAGCTACTGCCCTTAGATAGTTTTTACTTTGTAATCTTTTGACATTAGCATAATTATATAATTTATCAGAAACATTACAATCCCAATGTCTATTTCATTTGGATCATTCTTTTTATTTTGATAAGCCAATGTTTTGTTAATTTTGATTTGCATATGAAACGTTGATTTAGATAGTGGTGTGTATATATGGTTGTTAGGTTTTCAAAGAGGGATAGAGTGTAGTGGTGTATATATATGGTTGTTAGGTTTTAATATTTATCGTTTCTGCACAAGCATACACATGGATCACTCGGACCCGCATGCACGGGAGGACACTATGGGGCCTATGCAGGACACTATGGGGACTATGCCAGATGATACTGTAAGTTTACATGTTATATACTATCTTTATTCTTTATTTATAATGTAAGTTTAAGTTCTTTATATATTCTTTATTTATCCTTATTATACATAACCCTCTAATTTAACATTTTTTTGTCCAAACAGACATCACAGTCTCGGAGGAAATGGGGTAGAGGAGCCATGTCATTGAAGAAGTTAGAGAAAGCTAGGCAAAGTGGTCAGTCTCTTGAGGTGTCCTTTGATGCTAAACTAAAGCCCTAAGGCCCCCGTGCTAGAGCATTTAAATCGTGGGTTATTCTACAAACCAAGCAGTACATTAGCATCCTAAACAACCATTGGGATGACGTTCCACAGAACATTAAGGATCAGATTTGGGAGGTTGTCACGGTATTTTACTTTTACATTCTTTTGGTGTACATTATTAAATAATTATTCGAGTTCTAATTCATCATGTTTGTTATGTATTTAATGTGTAGATAGCTTGGACCGTGCCGAATGACGAGCATCATCAGGCGAAATGACTCTCATTGGGGGCAAGGCGCCAGAGTGGGTTCAAGCATGATCTTACTAGGCACTATGTATCTGGGAAGAAGAATCTTGATAAGATGTTCTTGGATTACCCTTGGATTGATAGGGAGACGTGGGATAAATTTGTTAGGATTCGACATGGGGACGAATTTCAAGTTAGTTGATGAAGTTAATTTATTTATGCTTCTTAGAGATCATTTAAGTAAAGAAATTAAATGTATTTAACTCTATTAATTATGTGTTTTTGTTTAAACAGGCTAAGGCAGATAGGGTAGGCAGAATCAAGCTAAGAACATCCATACCCACACCTTGTCTCAGGGTAGGTACGCCACTAGGATCGACGAGATGATGGCGGAGAAGCGTACGGTGAAGCAAGAGGAGCTGGCTGTGAGGATAGCAGCTGGAGACGTGCCTGAGGGCACACCTGTTGATCCTCCGTCTCCTACCACGTGCTAGGATGTCTGCTTGGCCAGCCGGATGACAAAGAAAGGCTCTTTTAAAGCGGAAGCCACTCGCGATGTGGCAGATAAGATTGTAAGAAGTAACTATATGCATTTATAGTGATATTTGTATATGGTTGATATTTTTAAGGAACACCTTTCTCTTACACGTTTTTTCAATTCTTCATTGTAGATGGAGCTTATGGAAAAATTCTCCCAGGGCTCATCCGCCTCTTCTGGACACCGGGACATATTGCTCACTGCTCTAGGCAAAGACGACCAAAGAATATTATGGCAAGTCTACTTCACGAGGTGGGTCATCGATGAGGCTGCACTTACAGAAACCATTACACAAAAGCTCCTTTCGACCGGGCGTTCTGGACCACGGTGATGAGCAGCTTCTTATCCAACCCAGATTTCAAGCAGGTGCTTGTTAGGAAGCTTGCATCCGTGAGTTACTAGGACACCACGGGAGCTGCCAACCCTTCACATATGATCACAAAAGAGAGCTATAATAGGACACATGTGGAGGTGGATGAGTTGGCAGAGAGGGAGCGGGAGTTGGAGGTCCGACGGCGGGAGTTTGAGATGGTGCAGCGGAAGCTCGAGTTGGAAGCAGGTAATAATACTTAATTAAACAAATTATTTAATTATACATTATAGTTTTCATTTTCATTGCGTTAATTAATGTTACGGTGATTTATTTGAACGTGTGCAGGCTTTTAACAACGACCAATCTCCTCTTGTCAAAAAAGCGTTCAAAGACTTGAGGACGTGGTTTGCAGAATTTTTCTTCAAGTATGCCAAAGAGAAAGGATTGCCCGGAAGTATATAGAAGATGTTTAGTTAGTAATTAGTATAGAAACTTATATGTAGGTATGTAGTAATTAGTATGTTTTTTATCCCCCCATTTGTTCCTTTGTATATATATACTTTTATTTTATTAATGAAATTTAAGTGAAATATTGGATTGTTACTAGACTCATTTCTTGGACTAGACTGTTTCTTCGAATGCGAGGGGATAGGCTGGGGAAGGGATATATTGTAACATAATTTTTTAAAAACAAAACAAAGCCTTTAACGTCAGTTGTTTAGTACAACTAACGTTATAAGTAATTTTTAAAAAAATATTGGATTTTAACATTATTTGTAATAAAATAACTGACGTTAAAAGTTAAGCTTTTAATGTCAGTTGAGTGAAACAATTGACGTTAAAAGTTATTTTCTTAAAAAAAAATAATTGGCTTTTAATATCATTTATGTAATCAACTGACGTTAAAAGTGTATTTTTTGAAGTTGACACAGGAAAACACAAGAAGTGGGGTTGAATTGTGTTTGTTAATAATTTTCGAAACCAACCTTTTTCAAAACTTACTTTCTCACACAAGGAATATAAATCAGATGCACACGCCGAAAATGATCTTTTAAAAGATTAACAAAATCAAGTTCAAATCCCCACAGTTAATATAAACAAATAAAACTGTAAGAGTTAAGGGATTAGAAGATTCACGCAGATATTTTATCCTGGTTCACTCTCTTCCAACCAAGATCTATGTCCAATCCCTTCTACTTGAAGGTTTTCTCCACTATTTCACCAAATATATTACAACAAGTATTCAACACCTCTCCAGGCTACAAGTATTCCTTTCTTACCAAGCCTTTTCAAGCTCTAACTCTAACAAAGAGATTGTTTGCTTTTGATTTTCTAACTCTATGTGTGAGGATATGAAGGTTTAACATCAGTTGAATATTACAACAATATTCAAGCTAAGGTATTACAGACTTTTGCTCTTTAAAGAAAGAATAGCACAGATTCAGCTTGCAAGGATTTTGGCTAGCAAAAGCTCAACTCCCCAAAAGTTCATTTTTTTTCTTCAGAGGTTGATGTCTTCTATTTATAGTGACCTTATTCTACACTTGAAAACCTTCAACGGTTATTTTTGATATACCCGTTTAGAGATAACATTCAATGCATAATATCCGTTGTGACTGATAGCTTGATTGTGGCCATTGTGAAATGTACTCTTGGTTATCACTTTTGCACGATATGGAATGGTACGCCTCTGAGCAATTTTAACTTGAAAAACTGTCTTTCCTCCTTTGTGTAAATTCCAGCAATTCCAGTGATAAAGGTGACAGGCTACATAGCATTTTACATTTCCTCATTGTACTATGTTACTTTTTGTATTTCCTTGATGGTACTATGTTTCTCTCACAAGGAAACAAAGCATTAAAACAAATAAAACAAATAGGAAGGACCAACATTCATTTGAAATAAATATTTCTATGTGGCCTGGGTAGCATTTACTTAGTTGGACGGAGCATATTAAGACTAATAACAAAGAGCTCGTCTACTTAAGATCTGCATCTACACGCTCATGGGTAAGATCAAGTCTTATGGACTTGCATTTTTCTTATCGCTCGTCTGCTGACGTGGCATATTCTCTCGTCTATCATCAAGTCTTTGGACTTGCTATATTTCAATGAGTTATTTTTTATCTCGTCTGCTGACATGGAAATTAAGCTTGTCTACTTATTGAAACTAAAATTGATGTCTACTTAGAACATTTTATTTTCCCGTCCACTCAAATTTATTAAATAAATAAAATTACCAAGGTTTTGAGCAGCTCGTCTATATGAATCGACGCGGATTCACTTTCTCGGTCCAAGCAGATATAAGGAACCTTATTCAAGGTTTCCAAAACATATAATTTTAACATTCCTGCAAGATTAGATAGAGCATGTTAGATCTCAACTAAAACTTTGCCAAGAAAATTTAATTCTTTTTGTTAACATCAAAACATAGACTATTAATCCAAATCACTTTGGTTCCAACAATCTCCCCCTTTTTGACGATGACAAAAACTAATTAAATTTGAGTGAACAAAGTCCAAGAGAGCTTACAAAGCTCCCCCTAAGACAAGGCATTCAAACTTAACAGGAATAAAATATAAGACATAAACTCAACAGCACATATCAGATATAACTTATCAGGTTAGTTCAACTACTTATCAGTCAAAAGATAGTATTAAAGCATATAAAGCATACAATAAGTCAGAGTATATATAAACAAACAAGATCATGCATATGCAGACAAACGTATACTTTCAAAAACTAAACTTATAAATTTAATTCTCTTATCCTTTCTCCCCCTTTTTTGTCATCAGACAAAAAGGTAAAAGGAGTGGACCATCATTGCCGGTAGGGAAACAACAAAAGAAAGGTTTAAGAAGAGGGTTCAAGAGGAGGAGGATTTGGATTTGGGTTTGATGGAGGAGCACGAATTTGAGTAGGCAGATTTTGACTCTGTTGAAAACTCAGCATGATGTTCATCATCTGGTTCATCATGAGATTTGTTGGAGCCAAGGCTTCTGCAGCTTCTTCTTTAACTTGCTCTTTGAGTTAAACCTTTACCTTCTGCTCTACTATCCTTCCAATTATCTCTTCAAAATTTGGTGGCAAGGAGGGTTTTGAACTTTTAGTGCTGTCTTGAGCGTATGCTTGACTTGGAACGGTGTCTAAAGCGCTGGAAGTCTGAGGTTGCTCTGTTGGATGAATGACATTCAGGGCCAGTGGTTGAGAAGAGTCTTTCTCAGAAGTGCTTGATCTAGGAACAGACTCGGCAACTTCCTCAACCTCAGCAACTGGTTGAACTGATTCAATCTCTATTGGAGGGTCTTCAACTATGATTTCCTCATCAGTGTGCTTTGAAAGTGGTAATTGTGGGGGTGAGCCAGCATAATCAAGAACAAGTGAAGGAAGCTCTTAGGCCCAATGGACTGGATCTTCTTCATAAACATGACTGGTGACAGGAAGTCCCAAGATGTCCTTGTAGATGAAGAATCTGCAGTTTGAGAGTCCACACTTGCCTCTGACTTTTGGAATGAGCTTTTTCTCTTCCATGCTCAGACCAGAAGATGAGGCTTCTTTTGCACATTCCACCATGTGAGTCCTCCAGATGTCAATAGTCACATCTTCTTGAATATCTTCAACTGGTTGTGCAAACCAATTGTCTATGACATTCTAATCAGTGAGATTGACAGCTTCAGGATTGATCATGCAAGATTTTGGGAATGGAATCTTTCCAGTGTTCCTCTGTATCTTCTTATCCTTGTCCTTGTTCAAATCAATCATTGGAAGCTTTTGACAGAGCATATAGGGCTTGATCCCAATTTTTGTATCCTTTAGAGAGTGGATCAGCCATGTAGCTCTCACAACTCTGAAGTGCTCAAACTCAGATTTCAGCATAGCATACATGACGTGATCAATAATATCAGCAGCTTTTTCATACTCTCTGGGATGTCTAAAGGTCTTCCATTTGGTCTTATTATCCATGATGATTGGAATGTGTCTAAAGGATCTTGACCTCTTGTAGATAACATTATCCAGATTTCTCTTAGCTGGATCCTTGGTCCAGTTAGAGATAATGTGTCTCTCTACACCATCTGTGAATAGTTTGAAAGGTGGGTATCTGACAAGGTTAGGATATATTTTTCTGGGAGGGAATTTCTTTAAGGGTAGATGAGTGATAAAAGGTCCAAGGTGATTGCACAGTTTTGATGGTGGAAGGTTAGTAGGGATATCAGGGCGAGGTTGATGCCAGGGATAGATAACAGTTTCAGGTTCATAATTATACTCAGGCAAGGGATAGAAGGGTTTGGTAGAGACAAGTTCTGGTTCATGTTTGTGGTAGAGAATTTTCCAGTTCTTCTTTACTTCGGCCCATTTTTCAGATTGGCCATTATAAAGAACAAGGGGGGGGGGGGTAAGGGAATTTGGTCTTTTGCTTTTTGGGAAAGGGTGCACCAGGGCTAATTCCATTGTCTGGTTGGTTGAACCAGGGGTCGTTTTCAAGAATAATGGGTGGGAATTGTGGTCTTTCTGGTGAGGCTATTTGTGGTTGGTCAAAGTAATTCGTTTGTGGTGAAGGTAGTGTGGGTATATATACATCATCTAAGGTTTGATTCGCAGAATAGGCAGGTGCAGAGACATCATCTATTCTATCCTCTAAGCTAGTTATTAAGGCATATACTGCTACCTTTACAGGATTATTAGCAGTAAGAGTTACCTCAGAAGTCATAATAGACTTAGCTTTTCTAGGAGGTTGCCTTCTGGTTTGAGTAGGAATTTGAACATTGGCAACACCACCACCACCACCAGCAGTTCTCTGTTTCTTCAAAACAGAACTGATGGGGACCCTGTCCTCATCTTCATCATGAGATATGATCAAGTTCCTTGTTCTCTTTTGTGAGGGTGCAGGTTGAGGAACAACAAGTGATGGATCCCTGATTACAGTTCTTGAAGAAGTAGACCTTCTAGGCATTGGTTTTCTTGCTGCAGTGGTTTTCTTTCTGATTGTTCTAGTTAGTCCAAGAACTTCTACATTATTCTGCTCAACCATTTATTATTTGACCTTCATCATTTCTTCAGTCTTGGCCAAGGCTGCAGCAGTGTAAGTGCTTAGATTCATGTTGGCAATATTCATTTTAACAAAATCAGCAGCAGACATTGGCTTCTCAGTTATTATTCTTGCTTGCTCTTCAGGTGTCCTAGCAGCAATAAAATCATACAGTCCTTGTGACTTGAAGATCTTTGATAGAAGATGCCAATAAGGAAGTGCAGAGTGCTTCTTCCTATTAACAGCAGCATCCCTGAATCTACTAAAGAGAATTCTGGGCAAGTTTATCTTAGTCTCTGTGATGAGATGATAGAGACAAAACTTGTACATAGCAAACAAGTTATCCTTCAACCAATTCTTGTGTAGAACCACTTTGTTCATCAACTGATGAAGAATACGGACATGATCCTTCATTTCAACTGATTTCTAGGAATGGGATCTTACTGTGTCTTCTCTCATCAAAAAGGCAGCAATGACTTCTGAACCACCATGGTCTATCTCCCATGACGCAGTAAAGGCCACTCCTTCCTGAGCGCAGATGATGGCAACAGAAATGGTTTTCTCAAAAACCATTATTCTCTTTCCTAACACAGTTGCGAAGACTTCTGACAGAAACTTGAAGACCTCTCCAAAAATCCTTGATCAGATTAGGGAAGATGGAAACTTTCTCAATGAAAAGTCCTCCCCAACCTGCAACATTTACATTCTTGTCCGCATTGAAAGTTGAAGAAGATACCATTGTTGAGGATTTGAGAGTTAGGGTTTTGGAAGCAGATAACAGAGAGTTCGAGAGAGAAAGGGAGTTCAGAGAGCGAAAGGTTTCTCAGAGAGAAGAGACTTGCTTAAAAAGGTTTTTTCTTTTGGAAATAAATCAAAAAGAAAATATTTGACAAGACGTGTCATAAAGGATTAAACGGCATTGGTATTTTGAAACTATAAAAAGGTCTTGATGGGAATTGATGGAAGTCACTGACTCATCATTATAAAATATACCAAATAAATTTGTTTTTAAGACAAAATAAATGCAATTGATAAATAAGACAATTGACGGGTCCAAGCGAAATGCAATCAAACATAGACGCAACATGCAATGGATGCGGCACACAAATACAGTGGACGCGGTATGCAATGGACGTGCACTTTAATTATGCAATAGACATGAAATGCTTTAGACGCACATACATCAACAACAAAATTCTTAAGGCTGGACGCCTTAATCAATCCACGCATAGCATATTAAGATGCTTTTTAATAAAAATAAATATGTCCTCAACAAGAGTTTTAGTAAAGATATCTGCTCATTGATGGTCAGCATCTACAAATTGAATATTAAAAACACCTTTTTGTACATAATCCCTTATAAAATGATGTTTAATCTCTATATGCTTAGCTCTAGAATGCAATATTGGATTCTTAGATAAATTAATTGCAGCTGTATTATCACACATAAGTGGAATACTACTTACCAACACATTGTAGTCCTCCAATTGATGTTTGATCCAAAGAAGTTGTGAGCAGCAACTAGCAGCTGAAATATACTCAATTTCAGCAATTGATAAGGCAATGGTACTTTGTCTTTTACTTGACCATGAGACTAGACTAGCTCCAATGAAGTGACATCCTCCACTAGTACTCTTTCTTTCAACTGTCTCCAGGATAGTCAGCATCACAGAAACCAACTAATCTGTAATTTTCATTTTTCTTAAAACACAAACCCAGATTAGTAGTACCTTTCAAATATCTAAATATTCTCTTAACTGCTGATAAGTGAGATTCTCTAGGATCATATTGAAATCGAGCACATAAGTATACACTGAACATAATGTCAGGTCTAGACGCGGTAAGATATAGAAGAGATCCTATCATACCTCTATATACCTTTTGGTCTACCTTTTTATCTTTATCATCTTTGGGTGCATAGGGGTATTCATTGGCTTGCAATCATCCATTTTGAACATTTTCAAGAGTTCCTTTGTATACTTAGTTTGATGGATGTACACCTCGTCCATAGTTTGTTTAACTTGAAGTCCAAGGAAGAATTTGAGTTCTCTCATCATGCTCATTTCAAAATCTTTCTGCATTAGCTTAGAAAACCTTTTGCATAGAGATTCATTAGTAGCACCAAATATAATATCATCAACATATATTTGCACAATTATGAAATTAGATTTAATGGGCTTTCTAAACAAGGCTGTATCAACATTTCCTATATTAAATCCATTTTCCATTAGAAATGAACTTAGCCTATCATACCAAGCTCTAGGTGCTTGTTTAAGGCCATATAAAGCTTTCTTAAGCTTATATACATGTTCAGGTTGGGTTTCAATTTCAAAACTCGGAGGTTGCATTACATATACTTCTTCATTTATAATTCCATTTAGAAAAGCACTCTTAACATCCATTTGAAAAAGCATAATGCTATGATGTGAAGCAAATGAAAGTAAAATCCTAATTGCTTCTAATCTAGCAACAGGTGCAAAAGTTTCAGTATAATCTATACCTTCTTCTTACCACATTACCATTCTCATCAAGCTTGTTTCTGTAAACCTATTTTGTTCCAATAAATGATTTATCTTTTGGCAGGGGTACCAGAATCCAAACATCACTTCTTTCAAACTGATTCAATTCTTCTTGCATTTCCAGAATCCAGCCATCGTCCAGTAGAGCATCATCTACTGTCTTTGGTTCCAACTCAGAGACTAGTTCAGAATCTTCCTGCTCTCTGAAAGTTGATCTGGTTCTTAGCTTATCACTGGGGTTTCCAATGATTTGATCTTGTCGATGATAATTTCTGAAGTACCAAGATCTCTGAACAGCATCTTATTGAGAGGTTGAGGTTTCTGGTTGTTGTGAAGGGTCGTCCATTTGATCATCAACTTTTACTTTTGTTGTATCTCCTGAGATATTTAGATCAAGATCTGCAAAAGCTTCATCCAGCTCTAATAATTTCTTATCAGGCTGCTTGTCATCAAACTTGACATGAATAGATTCTTCTACTACTAGAGTTCTGGAATTATAAACAATAAAGCCTTTTGAAGATTCAGAATATCCTAACAGTATTCCATTATCTACTTTTGCATAAAACTTACCAAGTTGATCTTTAGTATTCAATATATAACATTTACAACCAAAAGGATGAAAATATGAAATGTTGGATTTTCGTCCTTTCCACAATTCATAAGCAGTCTTGTTCAAGATTGGTCTAATGTATATTCTGTTCTGAATTTAACAGGCAGTATTAATAGCTTCAGCCCAGAAGTGTCTAGGGACCGAGTTGTCATTGAGCATTGTTCTAGCCATCTCTTGAAGAGATTTGTTCTTTCTCTCTACCACACCATTTTATTGTGGTGTTGTAGGTATTGAGAAGTTGTGAAGAATACCACTTTCTTCAGAGAACTTATGGAATAGATCATTTTCAAACGCTCCCCCATGGTCACTTCTGATTGAAGTGATAAACATGCCTTTTTCATTCTGTACACGTTTGCAGAATATAGAAAAGACCTTGAAAGACTCATCCTTGTGAGCTAGGAACTTAACCTATATCCATCTAGTGTAGTCGTCTACAACGACTAGACCATATTTCTTACCACTGACAAAAGCAGTCCTTGTTGGACCAAAGAGATCTAGGTGTAGCAATTCTAGTGGTCTATTGGTACTAACAACATCCTTAGATTCAAAGGAACCCTTGACTTGTTTTCCCTTTTGACATGCATCACAGAGAGCGTCAGATTTGCAATTAAAGTTTGGTAGCCCTCTCACGAGGTTATGCTTATTTAGCTTCGAAATTAACTTCAAGCTTGCATGACCTAGCCTTTTATGCCAAATCCATCGCTCATCTTCAATGGAAACTAGACATGAGACACTTTGATTTGTAAGATCCTCCAAGTCAATCTTATACAGATTGTTTTGCCTCTTAGCAGTGAATAAAAGTGATCCATCATCCTTTTTGACATTACACATGTTCTTATCTAAAGAAACAGTATATCCATTGTCACATAATTGACTTATACTCGGTAGATTTTGTTTTAAACCATTTACCAAAAGAACATTATCAATGGAGGGAAAAGGATGTTTACCAATTTTACCTATACCAATTTTATCACTGTCCAAGTACCAAGATGTTTGTTTCTTTCCTGTTGTTAAGTAAATCTGCAACAGGTATAATCTTATCTTTAAATACCCAAACTGACTTGGGTCCTTTCTTGTTAGTGTTCATTGGACGAGAATATTTAGCATGCTTACTATGTATGCATCTAGATGTAACATGCCCACTTTTTCCACACACTTTGCAAAAGATGTTGGACGGGCTTGACTTAGTTTTAGCATGTTTATCTGGTGCTTTTGAAGTTCTATGTCGTGCATGTAGTTTTGACTTTTTGTGATATGCTTCATGGTTCTCCTTATCATAACCAAGGCCGGATTTATCATAAGGTGACCTAAAGTACCTTAGAATAAGACTGAGCTTATTTGAGCCACCTATAAACTTTGACAGAGTGTCTGTCAAATATGTCACATCTTGTTTCAGTTTTGCAACTACACAAGAATCATCGGGCTCACACTTGAGTTTGTCAGTTAGACTGGCATTCTTTGATTTGAGTTTGTTATTTTCATCTTTGAGGTTCTGTTTCTCCATGCAGACTCTATCATATTCTTTTGATAGTTTTGTAAATTTCTTTTTGAGACTCTTATTTTAACGAGATAATATGGACGAGTCATGCAACATCTCATCAAAAGCATTTTGAAAAGTGGACGGGTCAGAGTCCATTACCTCAGCATCAGTGTATTCACTTTCTGATGTAGTGTCTGCCATGAGATAGATATTTGCCTCTTTCTCAGCTTCATCCTCTTCATCAGATGAGGATAGATCCAAATCCTCCCAAGTAGCCATTAAACCCTTCTCCTTTTTCAAGAACTTCTTTTTGTCCTTCAAATCAGGGCAATCAGCTTTGAAATGGTCAGGCTTCTTGCATTCAAAGCACAAGGGTGGACCTTTTTCCTTGGAGTCTGATTTCTCCTTGTTGAACTGCTTTCTTCCGAAGTCACCTTTCTTTCTCCACTTGTGTTGAATCTTTCTGGAGATGAAAGATAGTTCATCTTCATCTGATCCTTCATCACTGTCTGAAGGTCCAGCATCATCTGACGATTCAGTAGCTTTGAGAACTTTTGATGAACTTGCTTTCTTTGCCTTTAGGGCAATAGACTTTTGTTTTCTGGAGTTGTCTTCTTCATTCAGTTCAAGTTCATGAACCTTGAGAGATCCAAGAAGCTCTTCTAAAGAAAGAGTATTCAGGTTTTTAGCTTCTTGAATAGCAGTAACTTTGGGTCTCCATTGCTTGGATAAACTTCTCAAAATATTTCTAATATGGTCTCTATTTTCATAAGTCTTTCCAAGAGATCTGAGACTGTTGGTTATAGTTTGAAATCTTCCAAACCTCTGATCTATTGTTTCATGATCAGCCATTTTAAACAATTCATACTGATGAACCAGAATGCTTATCTTTGATTCTTTTACTTGAGATGAACCCTTATGAGCTAAGGCAAGGATATCCCAGATCTTTGGCAGTGTTGCAGCGGTGAACCTTATCATGTTCAGATCTAGTAATAGCACACATGAGATAGTGGTTAGCTTTTAGATTGAGCTGATGTTGATTTTTTTGCTCTTGAGTCCATTGTGGTCTAGGAACAACAGCTCCAGCTTCATTTCTTGGCTCTGTTTAGCCGGTTTCAATCAACTTCCAATATCTACATTCTGTGCATCCAGAAAGGCCATCATCCTCTTCTTCCAGTAGTCATAGTCAGTTCCATCAAAGAGAGGAGGTTATGTAATCAACTGACGTTAAAAGTGTACTTTTTGAAGTTGACACAGGAAAACACAAGAAGGGGGGTTGAATTGTGTTTGGTAATAATTTTCGAAAAACCTTTTTCAAAACTTATTTTCTCACACAATGAATATATATCAGACGCACACACACCGAAAATGATCTTTGAAAAGATTAACAAAATCAAGTTCAAATCCCCACAGTTAACATAAACAAATAAAACTGTATGAGTTAAGGGATTAGAAGATTCACGCGGATGTTTTATCCTGGTTCACTCACTTCCAACCAAGAGCTACGTCCAGTCCCTTCTACTTGAAGGTTTTCTCCACTATTTCACCTAATAGATTACAACAAGTATTCAACACCTCTCATGGCTACAAGTATTCCTTTCTTACCAAGCCTCTTCAGGCTCAAACTCTAACAAAGAGATTGTTTGCTTTTGATCTTCTAACTCACTATGTGTGAGGATATGAATGTTTAAGATTAGTTGAATATTACAACAATATTCAAGCTAAGGTATTACAGACTTTTGCTCATTAAAGAAAGAATAGCACATATTCAGCTTGCAAGGATTTTGGCTAGCAAAAACTCATCTCGCCAAAAGTTCATTTTTTTTCTTCTGACATGCATCATACAAAACATCTTTCTTAAAGGAAGTATCAGCCAATCCTCAAACAAGGTTATGGTTTTTCATTTTAGAGATTTTTTTCATACTAACATGTCCTAGTTTCTTATGCCAAAGCCATTTTTCATCCTCTTTAGACATAAAGCATGTTACACTTTGATCTGAAAGTTCAGACAAGTCAATCTTAAACAGATTGTTTTGCCTTTTAACAGAAAAGAGGGTCTTTCCACTATTGTCATTGACTATGCATGTATCCTTAGAAAAAGATACAAAGAATCCACTATCACACAATTGACTTATGCTAAGCAGATTATGTTTCAGTCCTTTCACATATAAAACATCACAGATAATAGGCAAGGGAGGTTTACCACCAATTTTACCTACACCAACAACTTTTCCGTTCTGGTTGCCACCAAAGGTTACATGTCCACCTTTCTTAGGTTGGAGGTATAGGAACATAGACCTTTCTCCTGTCATATGTCGCAAGCATCCACTTTCCAGGTACCATGATAGGTGTTTGCTTTGTCCTGTTAAGTATGTCTGCAACAGGAATGATCATGGACTTAGGTACGTATATTTTCTTGGGTCTTTTTCTATTAGTATAAGAAGTCTGTGAGGACTTCCTTCTCTTTTTGTGAATACACTTGGACGTGATATGTCTAGCTTTTCCACAGTAGGTACATATAGGTTTATTTAAACTAATTGACACCGATTTGACAATTATTTCTGAGAACTTTGTTGATCCTTTATGATGTTCTTGACTGGAATAACCTATACCTTCTTTGTTAAGGGAGTGCCTCTAACTTCCCAAAAGTTTAGTCAGATTATCTCTGCCATTAACAAACTTGGCAAGATCTAAGGTGAGCTCTTCTACTTTCTGTTGAAGTTTAGTCACTTCTTCCGAAGGTAGAGTTTCAACTGAGATCTCAGCTTTAGACTTCTCAGTCTTAAGCCTACTATTCTCTTCAGTTAACTTCTCACACTCTTGAGATTTCTGTGTATACTTATTTGAGAGTTTAACATACTGTCTCTTGATGGATTTGAAAACTTTAGATATATAGTTGGATTCTTCCAATAGTTCATCATAGGCATCATTCAATTTCTTAAGTTCAGAATGTACCTCAGTTTCTGACTCAGAATCAGTATCTGCCATAAGACATAGATTTGCTTCAAGCTCCTCTCCTTCTCTTTCAGTGGAGCTTTCACCAAGATCTTCCCAAGTGGCCATCATTCCTTTCTTCTTTTTGTTGAAGAACTTCTTGGGAGTTTGCTTCTTGAGTTGAGAGCATTCTGCCTTGATGTGACCGGATTTTTTCATTCATAGCACACAATGACATTTCCGTCATTAGATCCACTATCTTTATTGTATTTTTCTTTGTTGAAGCGCCTGAAAGGTTTGTCCTTTCTGAAGTTTCTTTTCTTCCAGAGCTTTTTAATTTTTCTGTTGAAAAGAGAAAGTTCATCATCTTCATCGTCAGAGTCATCCTCATTTGATTCCTCAGATTATTCTAAAGATTCATCCATTTTGAGAGCTTTTGAGACTGCTCCTTTAGATGACTTCTTATCAGCCATGAGGGCAATGGATTTGTTTTTCTTTCCATTGTTTTCTTCAATTAGCTCTTGTTCAAGGATCTGAAGAGTACCAAGAAGCTCATCTAGCTTCATTGTTGTTAGATCCTTGGCCTGGGACACAGTAGTTACAAGAGGTCTCCATTGTTTTGGAAGACTTCTAAGAATATTTTGAATGTTTTCCTCAGTCTTGTAAATTTTTCCCAGAGATTCCAATCCATTGGTTATGGTTTGAAATCTTCCATACATTTGACCAATAGTTTCTCCTTCTTCCATTTTGAACAGCTCATACTTTCTGACCAACATGCTGACTTTGGTCTCCTTGACCTTGCTGGTTACTTCATGAGCAACAGCTAGTGAATCCCACATTTCTTTTGCATATTCACAAGAACAGACTTTTTCAAATTCTTCTCTGCTTAAAGCACACATGATTGCATATCAAGCTTTGTCATTTAACTGTCATTTTGTTCTTCGATTAGTGGTCATGTTTGCTTTAGGAACTTCAGCTCCTTCGTCATCTTGCTTGACCTGGTTTCTCCTATCATTTCCAAGATCTTTTCCTCTACATTGTTAAGTGGTCAACCCAGAGGTTGAGCTCTGATACCAACTGAAATAACCAAAGTTAACACAAGAAGGGGGGTTGAATTGTGTTAACCAACCTTTTAGGAAACTCTGAAAATTATTTTCGCAGGCACAACAAACAAAAATAAGGAAACAAAAAATTAGACGAGTGACACGTCTAACTTTAAGACAGAACACACAAACATACAGAGAAGGGTAAAACAGAGTTTGATATTCACAATAATAAATCCCCAAGTTAAAATCTTAAATAGATAATACTTGAGCAAATTAAATAGATAGGGGAAGAGAAATATCATTCAAGAGTTTTATATTGGTTCACCCCAAAATCCACAGGGTTACATCCAGTTTCTTGGCAACACCAAGTTTTCACTATAACTGATCAAATTATATTTCAAGTATTCTTTTTACACCTAGCCTCTCCAGGCTCACACTCAAACAAGTATTCTTTGTTCACCTAGCCTCTTCAGGCTCAACATGGTAAGGGATAAAGGTTTTGTGTAATTAATACAACTTGCAAATCTTTCAGATAACACTCAGAGTGAAATAAATATGAAGTGTGAAAGAGTGTGAATTAATAACAAATGATTGGAGCAGTATTCAATGAAGGAATGAAGAAGTTAATGAAGTGAGTAAATGCTTCTAGCGCAGTGTTCTTAATGATATTCAACTTCTTGTCTCCATCGTCATGGTTTGGTTTATATAAAGGCTTCAATCAATTTAATCTGTTAGGCACAGCTTCAGAAAGTGTATTCTTATGATTTGAGCTTCTGGGACACCATTAATGCAAAAGAGTAGTTCTGTGTGAACATTAAATGCTTAGGAACATTGAGCTTTGATAAGGTTGTCCAAGAGTACACTTTGTTTTGAGAAGTTGTTGTTTCAGAGTTTGCAGCAGCAGGCTTATTGCACTTGTAGCAGAGAGCTTTCCTCTTTCAGTGCAACACTCGGTTCACTTTCCAAAAAGCACTTTTACTTTATACTAAAATAGCTCAAATGTTTAGTCTACTGTGGTATAGAGATTGTGTGTTTATTCCTTAAAACCTTGAAACAAACGTTCTTTATTCTTTATCCTTTGTGCTATTGTCCAAAGGTCTTCGAGATCCTTAAGGAAGGCATCTGATTAGAATAAGGTTGACCAGGACTACATTTTTGACATTCTGACAATTTATCAAATGTAGCAGCATTGCAAATTTAGACGATTGCAGAGCAGTCCAAAACTAGATGGTTGAAAATGAGCCCAAAACTCAGACGAGTGAGGAAGTCATTTTCTAGACGAGTGATCCACTAAGTCTTCTTTAGACAGATACTTCTTGCCATGTCATCAAGTATATCAGGATCTTGACTCATCGTTGACTGAGCACTTTGGACTAGTGATTTTTAGACAAGTGGTTTTTAGATGAGTCTAAAAACTTTGCTCTACTAAAAAATAGACGGGTCATAAAATAGACGATTGATCTTAAGTCTATTTTTCTGCACACTAATCAGACATGTCAGTAATTTCATATAGTTCAATATTATCATACTTAATCTATTTGGAATCATCAAAACTTAGAGAATCTACACATGGAATGTGTCTCAGACTTATGAGGTCTTAGCAGGACAAGGATTACCCCTAAACAAGGGGCAAGCAAGAAGGAAGTGGTGATCATGAAGCATAAAGTGAAAAAAAACGGAGAGGAAGAGAGAGGGAAGGAATAAGAGGAGAAAAAAGGAGGATGAAGAACTTCTGCCAAACACAAATGATGAGGCAAAAAAAAGGAAGAATAAAAAGGAAAGTTAGCGGAACACAAATGTTCTCGAAAAATACAAAAAAAAAGAGCAAGGGTCCTTGGTCCTTTTCAACCCTAAAAGCACTTTGTTTGAGCCTTATATCCTTTCTTTCACGACTTCAACCATTGACCATGTTACAAGCCTCAAAAGGTCCATTTTGATCAATGAATGATTGTTGTTTTCTATAAATCGAGATAAAATTTGTGCTCTTCTGAGTTTTTAATTATTTGCTTCTTAAAAAAACAAAAGAAACCAAAGAAAAAAGAAAGCTCGTTAGGCTGAAAACCCGTAAGGGCGGTCTAAGCAAAAGTTAGGGCAATATCTGCATGGGGCAAAACTTTGCCTTCAAGGGTCTTATTCTAAAGCATTTCTATTAGTGGATGCCCTACCCTGAGACAACTCCATTCTCAAGTTTTCCTTATCCAATACCCTACACTGGGGCAGCTTCATTCTTAAGTTTCAATATCAAGTGTCCGACACTAGAGCAAGTATGTTTTCAAAAATGTCGTACACTGGGGGAAAATTCATTCTCAAAGGTCTTCCTCTGCGGAAATTTTGTTCTTAAGAGGTATACATCAAGCCCATTTCATTTTAACATGCCTGATATTAAGGAAAAACTCCGGTGAGCAGTATCCATTACTTCCAATGTCAAATCAACCCACATTGGGGCAACACCCTTTTGACCTCTATGCCACCTCTCATATGTCTTGATATGAATACCATTTGAGTTGATAGACTTCCAACACCAATCAAGAAGTTGTTCGGGCAACAATGTATTTTCCTGTCATACTTTTGAATCCTTGCATGTTTGTTACATGATGCTTCAGGTAAGGTAAACATGAGTTCAATAGTACAATTCAAACCATCTAATGGTAATCCTTTGATGAACAAATCTGGCCAGAGGAATTCTGAAGACAAGGAAGAAAGTGACATCCTTAACTGACAATTCAAGTATGAGCATTGATCCTCACAAATAAGGGTGACAAAAATTGTCCACATCCCAGAAAAGAAAGGAAAAGGAAAAATAAAATTAAAAGCAAAAAAAAAAGAAAGAAAAAGAAAATAAAAAAAACAAAAAAGCCTCGCTAGACTGAAAACCTAAAAAGGCAGTCTAGGTAAAAGTTAGAGCGACCCGGTAGGGTGAAACTCGCAAAAATCAACCTACACAAAATTAGGTTCAAATAGAAATAGAGTACATGAAGTCTCCTCAAACTAACCAAACTGGGGCAGTTTAAGAGGACAAGCCATGAAAGGCTCCCAATACAAGAGACTGGGGCAACATACAGTTTTGATAGTTGATCAGATAATCTCACCATTTGAGATAATCATTTTGAAAGAAGCATATCTCAAGCAAGAATGATGCTTTGAGCTTTCTGATATCGAATTTCTTTATTTGAAATAATCAGGGAATATTCTTTGTGTTAGAATATTATTGAAGCGAGGGACATTCAGTCGCTTAATCAGAATTTGGTAGGGATTGAGTCATTGTTCAGACGCATCGTACCACAGACTCATCATTAAGACTTTGTTTCTTTGTCATGAGACTCTTGTATACTAATCTGCACACTTAATACACATATTAGAAGATTTCACAGGGTTCACTTAAAATCATTCTTTGTTTGGATTCATCAAAATCAGAGATGTCAAAAGATGTAGTCTTAACAATCTCCCCCTTTTTGATGATGACAAACATTATCTTATGATTTTAATGAACGAAGGATAAAAGCATATTTAAGCACAGAGAATCATATGAAGTATGACTATATTCAAGCTCCCCCTGAACTAATGTTTTCATAAAGAATTCAGACGCATGATTAAAGAACGTCTTATCTTTTTGAGTTTTATTAGTTAGTTATTTAGTTCAGTTCAAGTATACAAATATATTCTCCCCTTTTGTCATCAGTAAAAAGCATCAGAAAATAAGTCCACCGAAAAAGAAGTTTATTGATTTATCCATCATCTACTATTACATTGCTGATAAAAGAAGTGAAACTTATAGTTGTTGTTTCTCAATAATCCTGGAGAGAAGACCAAAAAAAGTTTGCATGGTCTCATGAAGACCACTGATTTCTGAACGAGCTACTAGATACATTCCAATAATAGTGGATGCCGGTGCAACAAGATCATCTGATGGAGATGAAAATGAGGGGCCAGGGTCAGAAGGAGTGGCAGCCGTGGGTGGTTCATATGGAACAATTTCCAGACAGTGCCAGGGAAGAGAATGACCAGAGGAGAAAATGAAATTGAGATAAAAAAAACAATGGGGAACAAAGAAAGAGTCAAGGTAAAGACTGAGTACAACGAACCAAAGGGTTGCAAACATGGAATTTTAAAAGAGGGGATTTCTAAATTAGATAAAGAAATTAAAAGAGGGGAAAGATAATTGAAAAACCAAGTCAAATTTTCATCAGAGATTGGTAAATCAAAAGAGTAAACAGAAAAAGGTTTTCATAAAAAGACAAAGGTAAAATGAAAAGAAAATGAGTGTAGATAAAAGTTGGTTGGAAGGGGTAGAGTTGCTTTGATTATGCTCTATCTTCATCTGGATACTCGATCCAGGGAATCCGGTAAGAACTAAGTCGGGCACTATCTGTAGCCGTCTAAAGTTTGTCAAACAGAGATAGGCCACAATGATAAGCTGGGTCTTGAAGAATATGAGGCTCGGGGTGACTCAGACAAAAGGCTTCTTGGATTTTGGATTCAACTTTGGCTTCGGACAGACAGAACTTCTGTCAGGACAGATCTTCAATACAGTATTGGCCTTAATGCAAACATTAGGGTTGGGTCTGTGTTTCCAAGAGGCTTAATTCAGCCTTACTGTAACACCCCGTTTTTCGTTAAGGGCTTTTGTGTGTGCCTTGTTTGCTAGGAAGGTTGAGAGTGGGATATGTGGGATTTTAGGTGGAAAATCCCTTTCTTAGGCTTGTGTCTTGTGACTATCTAAGTTGCAAGCACGATCGTGCTCAACAGAGAGCACGACCGAGCTCGTTGGCCTAGCGTGTCTCGCTGACGCTAAGTTAAGCACGTATGTACTCAATAGTGAGCACGCCCGTGATCAACAGTGAGCACGCTCGTGCTCAAAGGTAAACCGTGCCTCGTTGGCGCTAAGTTGAGCAAGGCCTTGCTTAAGGAGGACCACGATCATGCTCGGGTCTGTGTCTTTAAAAATAGAACAGTAACTGAGGGTTTTCTCATAAACCATATTTTGGCACAAACAGAAACCTTAGTGTGCCAGTAAACCCTTTCTTCCCTATTTTCTCTAAACCCATTGCGTTGTTGGATCTTTGGAGACTTGTGGGAACATCTAGTTCGTCTGTGCCAAATCGGTATAGATAACGGTTTCTCCTCTTTTGGTTTCATCTCTATTATTGAGATCTGGGAACAATTTGGTTAATGTTCTTGTTTGACCAAGGCTTGGAAGTTGACTGAGCCACTCAAGGGGAACTCGTTGGTTGTCGTTTAGCGTTTTGTTGTGGAATATTCATGCCAGGTATGGGGAGAAGGATGATGTATGCATTAGGCAACGGGGTAGTGTAAGATGAGGGGTTCGCAGAGCCTCGTTCTATGCTATTAATTGTTGAGTATGCCATGTTTTGCTTGATTATATGGTTGATTGCTATAATTGCTAGTTGGTTAATGGTATACCTGTTGGTTATAATTACTATGTTGTATGCCAATGATGTATAAATAGTTGAATCTATTCATGATATGAATATGACTATTATGTGGTTGTTGTTATGCAATTATTGGCTGAATGTCGATTGGCTGAGTTATGTTGTCGTTATGTTGAACATGTTAATAAGACCTTAATTGGCTAAATATGACTCTTAATTAACATAAGAATTAATGGGTTAATCCCCCTAAAGTTTCATAAGACATTAAATGTTAGTGAGAGGTGAGGTTGATGCCAACTGGATTAGTCAAAGGACCCTAGGATCTGATTTGAGAATGTTAGGGAGTTTTGGCTCCAAGAACATAAGTTGAATCTACCCAGAACAGTACGGCTCGGCGTGCTCCCAGTTGAATTCTCGAAGATGGTCACGCATTGAGCACGGCCATGTAGGACAATGAGCACGATCGTGCACCACTTAAGTGGCAGCACGATAGTGTTGGGGTGAGCACGCCTGTGCTCCCAATACTGGTCAGAATCTGCGATTAAAGGAATTAACGGGTGTTTCACCACAAATGTCCCGAATAATGTAATAACACACCAATCTAATGGAGAAGAGTTAGATAACTTAATTGAAAGATTAATTAAGATAACAAAGGATAATAAGTTGGTTAAGTCGGTGCCCATTGGGTTGTCGCACGTTGATAAGCTTTGTTGCTTTTTGGCCAAAATGGCCTCGATGCTTTTTGGCTGAGGTGTTTATGAGTTGAACCTTGGTGGTTTTTGGCCGAGGGGGGCCTTGACCCCTATGGGTTAAGGTGTTGATGATGACGTTGATGTTGGTGATATGTCTTGCGTGCTTATTGGCCCAAGTAAAGGAGGTGGTTGCCTTGTTTGCTAGTGTGCTCATGCATTCATACATTAAAGTTGTTAGTGGTGGAAGTTCAACATAGGAGAGGTCGTCCTAGAGTATGACGATCTGGCCAAGTCTCGGTGGTTCACCCAAGGTTTTGTGAACCGTGCACCCCCACGTTGGCGTATCCTCGTTTTGATGCATCGCCTATTCAAGGGGTTCACCCATGGTTTAGTGGACTGCCGGCTGATAAGCCTCTGGCTTATCTAGTTTTATAACTAGATGGACCGTGGTTTTTGTGCAAATTATTCGAGTTCAATCTCGTTTTCGCCCAAATTTGCCTTGTTTTGTTCCTAAGTTGGACTTTGACTCGTTTTGCGTCTTTTGTGTAGTTTTTAGGTTATTTTGAATAGAATTACGCTTTTGTTTGCTTTTGGTGTTTTCAGGTCAATAAGTGAAGCTCGGAGAATCAAGGAAAGCCAAGAAATAGTGGAAAAAGCACTTCTGGAGATACTCGCCTCGCGAGTATATGCTCGCCTCGCGACCCTGAACATCAGAAAAAGGCAGCAACAGTCATCCTTCTGGTTCGCCTCGCGAACAATATTCTAGCCTCGCGAACCTGAACAGCAGAATAAGGCAGCAACAGTCAGCTCTCTGGTTCGCCCCGCGAACAATCTTATCGCCTCGCGAATCAGGAAGGCCAGGAGTCAGAAACCATCACGGCCCAGCCGTGATGCAGATCACAGCCTAGAATTGAGGCCTCGCCCCGCGAAAGAAACTCTCGCCTCGCGAAAATCCAAATCTGAATGCGCGCCAAAACTTAAATTTGCCTCGCGAATATATGCTCGCCCCACGAGAGGACAGAAATCAGAACCCCTATTTAAAGGCTGCTTCAGATCAGAATGGGGAAGTAGTTAGCCACAAATCAGAACTGTAGTGCGAATCCTTGTCTCTGGAGCTGTGTCTCCCTCTTCTTTTCTTTCCTTCTTTTAGTTTGTTATTATGGAGATTATCACCGATTGTTTGTGCGTCGTCACGGGCATGAGGAACTAATCCCCTCGTCCGAGGGATCGATGAAGCCACCCATGGCTGTGTAGTGTTCATATGATGTATGTGTTTCTCCCCTCTTTTTAATTGATGATTTCCGATTCTGATTTGAATGTTTTATCATATGTTTTGCGTGATTAATCAGTTAAACGTGTTTGAGGCCTAACGGCGATTCGCGTTTTAGAACTTGAATCGGGATCGCAAATGTTTTCCAATTCTGAATTGATTGTGTTGATCATATGTGTTGCATGATTAACTTGTTAAACGTGTATGAGGCCAAATGGCGAGTCGCATTTTAGAACTTGAATTGGAATCATTAATCAAATAATGAGCACGACCGTGGATTTATTTGATTAGTGCAACCATATAGGGAACAAGGTTTAATAGAATTCGAGATTAGGGTTATGAGACCGAACAAGTAATTAATCTAATCGTCGAATACATCCTATTGAGCACGACAGTGGATATAGGAGAATTTAGGGGTCCCGGTTGACATTAAAATTGAACTTAGGGAGGAATACAT
Source organism: Sophora flavescens (assembly GCA_030762895.1). Classification (NCBI taxonomy): domain Eukaryota; kingdom Viridiplantae; phylum Streptophyta; class Magnoliopsida; order Fabales; family Fabaceae; genus Sophora; species Sophora flavescens. Next base: position 20,754,813 of record CM061069.1, read on the forward strand.
CATCACTTGGGTACTTAGCATAATTGGGTAGGTGGATTTGAGACCTTGGATGCATTTAATTTCTGATTTTAATCACTGTAGCGTTATTTGATTTGATTCTTGAATTGCAATCTCAATCTCTTTCTCTCAACCACTCTCTATTGCTTAATCAACGTATCGGATTTCTTGACAATTTAGTTGAATTGGTAACCCAATCCTTGTGTTCGACCTCGGTAATTACTTACCGTGTTTATTTTATTACTTGCGACGACCCGGTACACTTGCCGGAGTCACAACACCGGCGTTTGTGCTTTTATGACCAATGTGGATATGTAACCCCGAAGTTGGCTTCTTGAGATAGTTTGGATCCACATACATAACGAAGTAGCGGAGTAGTGTTGCACCGCATAGCGTATGTTGGTTGAGATGACATGTTGAAATGATTATATTATGTTGATGCTATGTTGTATATTGCTATGCCATGTTATGATTTATGTTCATCTTGCTTAACTACTTCCATGCCGATGTGTTACATGTTTTCTCACTCCCCGTTTTCTCTGTTTCTGTTGTTGGTATGTGTCTTTTTATGCAGAGGACGGTGAGTAGCCAGTGAAGGAGTGGCTCTGAGGAGTCGTGACTCTAGTTAGGATTCTTAGTTTTACAGTTGTTAGTTTATTGTTAGTTCAGTTTCGGTTGTATTCCGAGTATTTATTTCGGAACGGTTATACCAGATCTTTATGTGTTATCGGGGTTGGGTTATGTTTATGCTATGTTTATGTTATGGTTATGTTTTACCTTTTTAAAACTATGTTTCTTTCAGCATTGAGATGTTACAATGTGGTATATTTCACCCAGTTTTTATTTTTAAAAAATAAATGCATGTTTTTATATTACCTCTTTGAAATAAATATTTTATAGTAATATGCGAGGTAGAGGGTGTCACATTTAGTTGTATCAAAGCTGGACTGTCCTATCAGGTTGTGGTATGAGTCTATTGTGAGTCTGTTGTGTGCTCTTGTTTGAATTGTCTATACTTTTTATAGACAATTATGCTTAAAGTTTGAGCCTATCGCTTTTTCCTGCTTATGTTCTCTGTATTTAATGGTTGTTTTGGACATGTACAGGAACTCATGGTAGGAAGAGCCAGAAACGATCAGGCAATCACTGACATGTTGGCACTCCTTGCCAATGCAATCGGACAAGTTCAGAACAGCAACAACGGAGAACCGGCTGAGTTTCCGGGACTTGACATGTTCCAGCGGAACAATCCGTCATCTTTAAGAGGAGCTTATGATCCCTAGTGAGCTTTGTTGTGGATGAGGGAGATCGAGAAGAACTTTAAATTTATGGATTGCAATGATCAGCAGTGGGTTATCTTCGCCACCTTTATGCTCATTGAGGAGACTGAGTACTAGTGGGAGAACTATCGTCAAAGGATGGTGGCTAAGGGTACAACAGTCACCTGAGCTGTGTTCAGAGATAGGTTTCTGGAGAAGTATTTTCCTGTGGATGTTCGTGACAAGAAGGAGATGGAATTCTTGGTGCTGAAGCAGGGAAATATATCAATGGGAGAGTATGCGGCTAAGTTCAAGGAGCTGGCTAGGTATTACACACCTTATCAGGTCATGGTTGATGATCGGTCAAAGTGTGTAAAGTTCGAGGATGGCCTTCGTCCGGAGGTCAAGTAGGCGATCTGTTACCATGAGATCAGAGTCTTCCCAACCTTGGTGAACAAGTGTAGGATCTTTGAAGATAACTACAAGTCCAGGGTTGCTAGTTTCAGAAATTCAGATAGTCAGGGCACCAAGAAGACCAAGTACAAGGACAAGGGCAAGCAGCGTTACGCTTCAGCCAGCCGGGATTTCAAACAAAGCGGCAGGAAGCCACAGTTTTCTCATGATAGATCCAAGGGTGGTAATTCCAACGCTTCTAGGCCCATGAAGTGCGGCAAGTGCGGTGCACCAGATCACTTCACTACCCAGTGCAAGGAATCAGACGTCATCTGCTTTAGGTATAGCAAGCCTGGCCACATCAGTCGGGATTGTGGAGGAGCGAAGTCAAAACCTCCAAGTGCTAGCAAGAGTCAGCAATCTCAGGCTAATCGACTGAAGACCACTAGGAGAGTCTTTACTCTTGGTGGAACTGAGGTCTCCGAGTCTGATGATTTGATTCAAGGTATGTGCTTAATTGATGGAACTCATTTAACTGTATTGTATGATTCAGGTGCTACACACTCGTTTATATCGCATGATAGGGTCAAGCGTCTTAAACTTCCTGTTACCTTTCTTGAGTACGAGTTGATTGTTTCCACACCCACAGACAAGTCTGTTCTTACTTCTCATGCATGTAAGACCTGTCATATCAACATTAATGGTAGAACCTTTATTGTAAATCTTGTGTGATTACCTTTAAAGGATCTTGATGTTATTCTTGGCATGGACTGGTTATCTTCCAACCACGTCCTTTTGAATTGTTTCGATAAAACCATAGTTTTTGGAACTCGTGTGGAGTCTAAGGATCCAATCTTTCTATCTGCCAACCAAGTTAAAGCTTTGATGAAAGACGAGGCCCAAGTGTACATGATGTTGTCTTCCCTAGAATTAGATAGCCCTCCTGATGTCGAAAGTGTGCCTGTTGTGCGGGAATTTCCTAAAGTGTTCCCGGTGATGTTTATAACTTGTCCCCCTGAGAGAGATGTTGAGTTCACCATAGACTTAGTGCCTGGCACCAGGCCAATATCCATAGCGCCATATAGAATGTCTCCTCTAGAGCTATCCGAGTTGAAGAAACAAATAGAGGATCTGATCGAGAAGCAGTTTATTAGGCCTAGCGTATCCCCCTAGGGTGCGCCAGTGTTACTAGTAAAGAAGAAGGATGGCGGTATGAGGTTGTGTGTCGACTATCGACATCTCAACAAGGTGACCTTTAAGAATCGGTATCCCCTCCCTAGGATGATGACCTTATGGATCAGTTGATCGGAGCTTGTGTTTTCTCGAAGATAGACTTGAGGTCAGGGTACCATCATATTCGGGTTAAGTCTGAGGACATCCCGAAGACAGTGTTTAGGACGCATTATGGTCACTATGAGTACTTGGTTATGCCCTTTGGTGTGACCCATACTCCTACTGTGTTCATGGACTACAGGAACAAGACCTTTCACCCGTACTTGGATAAGTTTGTGGTGATTTTCATAGATGACATCTTAGTGTACTCCAAGACCAAAGAGGAACATGAAGAACACCTGAGGGTTGTCTTGCAGACCCTTAAGGAAAAGCAGTTCTATGCTAAGTTGTCTAAGTGTGAGTTTTGGTTAGAGGAGGAGTTTCTTAGGACATGTCATCTCTAAAGGTGGCATAACCGTGGATCCGGCTAAGGTAGAAACAGTGCTCCAGTGGGAAGCATCGAAGTCAGTGACCGAGATTAAGAGTTTCTTGGGTTTAGCAGGGTATTATAGGAGGTTCATGGAAGGATTCTCTAAGTTAGCTTTACCCTTAACCCGTCTCACCAAGAAGGGACGCCTGTTTGTGTGGGACTCTGAGTGTGAAGAGAGTTTCCAAACCCTTAAGGATAGGTTGACATCAGCACTAGTGTTAGTTTTTCTAGATCCTGGTAAACCTTTCGTAGTGTACTGTGATGCATCGAAGCAAGGTTTACCTGGAGTGTTGATGCAAGTTAGTAAGGTAGTATCTTATGCCTCTAGGTAGTTGAAAACCCATGAGAAAAACTACCCTACCCATGACCTAGAGTTACAAGCTGTGGTATTTGCCTTAAAGATCTTCAGGCATTACCTTTATGGAGAGAAGTTTGAGGTCTTTAGTGATCATAAGAGCTTGAAGTATCTCTTTGATCAGAAGGAGTTCAACATCAGGTAGCATAGGTGGATGGAGTTTTTAAAGGATTATGAGTTTGATCTAACCTACCACTCGGGAAAAGCCAATGTAGTGGCAGATTGAGTAGGAAAACCTTGCACATCTCCGCTTTGATGGTTAGGGAGATGAATCTGATTGAGGAATTTAGAGACCTGAGTTTAGCTTGGGAAGTTACCCCTAAGAGCATTAGGCTTTGAACCTTGAAGGTTACCGATAGTTTGATGGATCAGGTTAGAGAGGGTCAAAAGATAGATCAGTTTCTCTTAGACCAGCGAGAGTTGCTTGCTCAGGGTAGAAACCTTAATTTTAAGGAAGGGACTGATGGAGTTTTGAGGTTCAAAGATAGAGTATGTATACCAGACGTGAGCTTAGAAAGTTGATCCTTGAAGAAGGACATAGGAGTGGACTGAGTGTGCACCCAAGTGCCACTAAGATGTATCAGGATCTTAATTGGATGTTTTGGTGGCCTAGGATGAAGAAATATGTGGTTGAGTTTGTGTATGCTTGTTTAGTATGTCAAAAGGCTATGATAGAACACCAGAAGCCGTCAGGTAAGTTGCAGCCGTTAAGTATCCCAGAATGGAAGTGGGATAGTATCTCCATGGATTTTGTGTCTGGACTCCCTAGGACTCCAACTGGTTTTGAGGTTATATGGGTTGTTGTGGATAGACTGAATAATTCCGCCCATTTCATCACTATGAACATGGAATATCCTTTGGAAAAGTTTGCTCGGTTGTACATCAAAGAGATAGTTAGACTGCATGGTGTACCTTCTAGCATAGTATCTGATAGAGACTCGAGGTTTACCTCTAGGTTTTGGAACAGTTTGGAAGAGGCCTTAGGTACCAAGCTTAGTCTAAGTTCAGCTTACCACCCACAGACTGATGGTCTGTCTGAGAGAACCGCCCAGTCCTTAGAGGACTTGCTTAGAGCTTGTGTGCTAGGATAGTCGGGTAATTTGGACAAGTTCTTACCCCTAATAGAGTTTACCTACAACAATAGCTTCCATTCAAGTATTGGGATGGCACCTTATGAAGCTCTTTATGGGAGGAGATGTAGGACACCCTTGTGTTGGAGTGAACCTGGTGATAGTGTTGTGTTAGGACCTGAGATAGTGCAAGAAACCACCGAAAAAGTGAGGATGATTCAGGAAAAGATGAAAGTCGCACAAAGTAGGCAAAAGAGCTATCATGACAAAAGGAGAAAGGCGCTCGAATTCCAAGAAGGTGACCATGTGTTCTTGAGAGTTACCCCGACAACTGGGGTTGGTAGAGTAATGAAAGTAAGGAAACTTATTCCTAGATTCATTGGTCCTTATCAAATTTTGAAAAGAGTCGGCGAAGTCGCCTACCAAATATCTTTATCACCGTTTTTGTCCAATTTTCATAGTGTCTTTCATGTGTCTCAACCCGGCAAGTACATTCATGACCCTAGTCACGTGATAGTACCCGATACCAAACAGTTAAAAGAGAACTTTACTTTTGAGGTACTACCCCTTCGAATAGAGGATAGGAGGGTGAAACAGCTAAGAGGCAAGGAGATTCTCTTGGTCAAAGTCATTTGGAGTAGGGCTACTGAGGAAAGCGTTATGTGGGAGCTAGAAAGCAAGATGATGGGGTTGTATCCGTACCTTTTCAATCGAGGTGAGTAGAAATTTCGAGGACAAAATTTTTAGAAGGGGGTGGAGTTGTAACACCCCGTTTTTCGTTAAGTGATTTTGTGTGTGCCTTGTTTGCTAGGAAGGTTGAGAGTGGGCTAAGTGGGATTTTAGGTGGAAAATCCCTTTCTTAGGCTTGTGTCTTGTGCTGTCTCGAGTCAAGCACACGGTCGTGCTCAACAGAGAGAACAACCGTGCTCGTTGGCCTAGCGTGTCTCGCTGACGCTAAGTTGAGCACACCCGTGTTCAACAGTGAGCACGCCCGTGCTCAAAGGCAAACCGCGCCTCGTAGGCGCTAAGTTGAGCAAGGTCTTGATCAAGGAGGAGCACGATCGTACTCGGATCTGTATCTTTAAAAAGAGAACAATAACTGAGGGTTTTCTCATAAACCCTATTTTGGCATAAACAGAAACCTTAGTGCGGCAGCAAACACTTTCTTCCCTATTTTCTCTAAACCCATTGCGTTTTTGGAACTTTAGAGACTTGGGGGAACGTCTAGTTCGTCTGTGCCAAATCGGTTAGGTAACGGTTGGTTAATGTTATTGTTTGACCAAGGCTTGGAAGCAGACTTAGCCGCTCAAGGCGAATTCGTTGGTTGTCGTTTAGCGTTTTGTTGTGGAACCTTCATACCAGGTATGGGGAGAAGGATGATGTATGCATTAGGCAAGGGGGTAGCGTAAGATAAGGGGTTCCTATAGCCCCATTGTATGATGCTAATTGTTATTATTAATTGTTGAGTATGCCAAGTTCTGTTTGATTATATGGTTGATTGCTATAATTGCTAGTTGGTTAATGGTATGCCTTATAATTACTATGTTGTATGCCAATTATGTATAAATAGTTGAATATTTTCATGATATGAATATGATTGTTATGTGGTTGTTGTATGCATTGATTGGCTGAGTTATGTTGTCGTTATGTTGAACATGTTAATAAGACCCTAATTGGCTAAATAGGACTCTTAATTAACATAAGATTTAATGGGTTAATCCCCCTAAAGTTTTATAAGACGTGAACTGTTAGTGAGAGGTGAGGTTGATGCCAACTGGATTAGTCAAAGGACCCTAGGATCTTATTTGAGAGTGTTAGGGAAGTTTGGCTCTAAGAACATAAGTTGAATCTGCCCATAATAGAACGGCTGGGTGTGCTCCCAATTGAATTCTGGAAGATGGTCGCGCATTGAGCACGGTCGTGTAGGACAATGAGCACGGCCGTGCTCCACTTAAGTGGCAGCACAATCGTGCAGGGGTGAGCACGCCCGTGCTCCCCTTACTGGTCAGAATCTGAGAGTAAAGGAATTAAGGGTTGTTTCACCCCAAATGTCCCCAATAATGTAATAAAACACCAATCGAATGAAGAAGTGTTAGATAACTTAATTAAAAGATTAATTAAGATAACAAAGGATAATAAGTTGGTTAAGTCGGTGCTCATTGGGTTGTCGCGTGTTGATAAGCTTTGGTGCTTTTTGGCCAAAGTGGTCTCGATGCTTTTTGGTCGAGGTGTTGATGAGTTGAACCTTGGTGTTTTTTGGACGAGGGGGCCTTGAGCCCTATGGGTTAAGGTGTTGATGTTGGTGATAAGTCTTGGGTGCTTACTGTCCAAATCAAAGGAGGTGGTTGCCTTGTTGCATGTTGTGCTCATGCATTCATACGTTGAAGTTGTTAGTGGGGGAAGTTCAATCAGACACCCCGTTGTGCCCCATTGTATTATTACATTAAAACCTTAATATTTATTTACTTAATCACGCGCTTAGTGTTGAAAATATGTAAAAAGTAAAACTTAATTAATAATTATATAACTTCTGCAAATATAAAACACACCAAAACTATATTGCATAAATACACACATAATTATCCTTTAATTTACACAACACTATTTAGGGTATCCTCTCAGTAGGTTCCCACACAGGTACTTATTTACACAAACTGCTTATAACTAACGGAAAACAAAAACGTCTTATATGACCCACTGGCCCTAAACTTACTACGCTACATTATTAGGATCAATAGGTTGTTCTTCAGCGTCAGCTTCATACGGAACGTCATTCAACTCCTCAACAACCTCCATCTCGTATAGGGTTCCATCCATCTCCTCAGTAACATAGTCGTCCATCTGGTCTTCTAACGTAACAAAGTAGACATACACAAAAATACAGAAATAGGGAGAAAAGAAACAGTTTTATCATCATAAGCGGAAAAGATTCATAGCATATAATACAATAATAGTCCTAAACATGCATCACTCACAATTTACAATCATCCATACTTTATAACATCATCCTCTACCCTCCAACTCATGCAACTAAACCTTTATGCTGACGTGGCCACTGCTAATCCTGCCACACATCCCTCGTTAGGAATGTCAGTCAGTCGTCCAAGTGACACGTTCCCAACGCCGGTGCACATTCTCATCCATGGTGAGAATGCTCATGCAAAGCAATGACACTATAGCTGCATAGTACCGTCGGTGCACACCCTGGTTCTCTCTCTCCTCTCTATCAAGGGTGCTCATGCATAGCAATGACATTATAGTTGCACAACTTAAATTCTAATTTGGAACGGTCCACGAGAACTTCGGACCTCGTGTATCTCAAATACATGGTTATGAACAACAATGCAACATATGATTCTCACTGACTTTTATCAATAACAACCTAGTACCTCAAGCTTTTCCTCACAACCTCCACTTACATTCTATATCACATCACTTCTATAAAATAATAGCGAGGCACCTCTAATTCATATTCAAAACTCTCACCCAAACAAAATACCTTCGAGCAACATATATCTTTCCTTAAACTCATCTAAGCATAGTATTAAACCCAGGCAGATCATGCATAACACATTAATCAACAAAATATTCAAATATCTCAATATCATATAAGGAAATTTATCACAACCAAATCATATTAGTCCAACCAAATAAATAACAAAGTCAGACTCTGTCACGGTCATGACAGACAACAAAGGCAAGAATTCTACCAAAACAGAACCTGTCACGGCCTGGCCATGACAACCATCACGACCGTGACAGACATTGAACATCCTCAATATCATAAATATTCAAACACCGCAACGATATGTCACATGCAGATGGAATACCTCAACCAGCGTATCACAGTAAATTTGATAACATAAAATCAAACATCCTCAAATACTTAAAATCAACTTAATGTCGATAAACCTACAATCCCCGAATCACCATTGGTTTTACAGAAAAGGTTTCCAATGGGATTTTGGTCTTGTCGATTACTCGACTACTAGTAGGGTTTAGGTCGCCCTACACAATTATCATATAATCTACTACTTATCGATTCCGACGATAGGTTAATTCTTTCCCCCACCTGAGTTATCACCGAAAACACGAAAACGACGATCCTCGTTATCCCTCCACGAGTTAACAAAACCACCTTCAACCAAATCAACAATAAAACAAATGAATCAACAAATCTAAATATGGACATATGGTACTAGGTTCGGCCAACTCATCCAAATGAGGGTTAGAGTTCTTTTCTCAACCTAAGCTTTTGGATACTAATTACTTAGGTCCTAGGTAGCCTAGATACATTGCTATGACTTGAAAACACGAATAAAATATTCTAAGCCCTATTTAATTGAATTTCGGCCTCACAAAGAAAATTAGGCTAGGGACTTTTGCTGAACCTAAGCTCTTGGATTTAAGCTATACAAGTACTATAGAACTTAAATCAAGTACTAACTTTCAAACAAAACAACAAAACATGAAAACCACTTTTATACTCAGTTTCAGCCTCAATTAGAAAATAGGGAAGGAAAATGATTTTGATCACATGCTCTTGGATAAAGAAAGTAGGGATCATAACTAGATCATAGAAATTGGTTTCACATTTTTATGATTTTCTACAATTTTCTAGAATTATTACAAGTTCTAGATCTAGAAATGGAAAACTATGACATATGAAGAACAAAAGCTTAAACAAGGGATGAGATGATCATGTTACCTCAAGTGTATGAAGAATATGGAGAAGAGATGATGATCTTGACAAGTTCTTCAATGGAAGTACTTGGAGCTCTTGAAGAAGAAAATGGAGTTTTGGTGATTTGTGAAGAAATGAAGAAAAATGAAGAAGATGAAGAAGATGAGTGAAATAGTGAGGGGAGGCCACGGTTTGGAGGGCTTTTATAGGTAAAATCTTAGTCCTTGTTTAGTTTTTAACTTTTAGATTAATGGGTTTTGTGATTATTTAATTAATATAAGCTTAACCATAGTTAATAATTAACTTAACTAGGGTTACTTTGCTTAACTATGGTTAATAAATATGTGGCTCACATTTGATGGAGGTGAGGCTGATTTTGGGCCACACAAAGTGACTCACTAATGAGTCACCGATCCTATCCATTAGCGGTTCCCGGAAATTCCATACGCAGCTCCGTCGTTTACCCGATTTCGGTTTTTGAGAGGAAAATAATGAAACGAAAGCAAAATGAAATAGGTATGGTTGAGTATATATGGATGCACGAAATTGAGGAGATGTGGGAGGTTTACAACCACTTAAAATGAGTGGTTAAGAGTGCGTAGATGTGTCTGGTTAATACCCGCGAAAGCTTGGGGGTATTTTGGTCTTTTTCACATAAAAGTCATGATTACTAGCATTTAATGCTCATAAATGCTTGGTGACTCATCCTCCATGAGTCATCATGTATGACTCGTTATCCCGATCTCTTGACGGGTCTCTAGTTCTGTTTTCGACTCCATCGGTTTCCTGATTAGGGCTTTATGCCTACATAAAAGCGTAATATTTCATTTTCGACTGAAAATTTTCAAACTAACCAAACTTGTTGGAAATATAATTTAAATATAAACCATTTCGTTCACGAGTCAAAATTAGGTTTTCTGATCATTAAAATTATACTGTCGGAGAAAACGCATACCGATTTCCGTCTGAATCTTCAACCCAAATTTTTATCCTAAGCTTCTACCATAAGATAGAGTATGAATATGATTTTTATTTCATAAAAATCAATCTCCATGAACTCAGATAAAAATATAAATAAATACATTTATACCGGTTAATACAGCGAAAATATTTTTACTGAAAAAATAAAAATCGGAAAATAAAAAGTAGGGTGTTACATTACTACCCCTCTTAGAAAAAATTCCGTCCTCGGAATTTACATACTTCAGAAAAGATGTGGATATCATTGTTGCATATCTGCTTCACGTTCCCAAGTAGCATCTCCAGTAGTTTCATCCCATATGACCTTAACCAAAGGAATTTGTCTACCACGAAGCTCCTTAATCTCTCTATCTGCTATCATTACAGGTAGAACCTCATACTCTAGATTCTCTCGCAGTTGTATAGACTCAGACTCAATAACATGTGAAGGATCAGGATAATATTTTCTCAACTGAGAAACGTGAAAGACGTCATGAAGGTTAGCAAGGTTAGGTGGTAAAGCAATATGATAAGCTATTGGACCAATCCTTCGAAGAATCTGGAAAGGTCCGATGAATCTAGGAGTAAGTTTTCTAGTTTTGATAGCCCTACCAATTCTGGTCTTCAGAGTGACTCTCAAAAACACATGATCACCCTCCTGGAATTCTAAAGGTCTCCTTCTCTTGTTACTGTAGCTCCTTTGCCTATCCTGTGCTTCCTTCATCTTTTCCCTTATCTTCCTAACTTGTTCCGTAGTCTGTTGCACCACACCTGGACCCAAGACTTGATTTTCACCAATCTCATACCAACATAACGAGGTCCTACACTTCCTACCATACAAAGCCTCATATGGTGCCATCCCTATACTACTGTGAAAACTATTGTTGTAAGTAAATTCAATCAATGGCAAGAACTCATCCTAATTGCCAGTGTATTCCAAAACACAAGCTCTTAAAAGGTCCTCCAATGATTGAATCGTCCTTTCTGACTGTCCATCCGTTTGGGAATGATAAGCAGAACTCATCCTCAACTTGGTCCCTAAAGCATGGTGCAATTGTTTCCAAAATCTAGATGTAAATCTAGGATCTCGGTCTGAGACAATGCTCGATGGCACACCATGCAACCTAACAACTTCTTTGATGTAGATTTGGGTCAACTTCTCCAAACTATAGCTTTCACCCATATGTAAGAAGTGAGCACACTTCGTCAACCTATCAATGATAACCCAAATCGCATCATGTCTCTTAGGAGTTCATGGTAGTCCAACCACAAAATCCATAGCTATGCTATCCCATTTCCATTCTGGGATATCTAATGATTGCAATAAACCAGCTGGCTTTTGATGCTCTATCTTAGCCTTCTGACACACCAGGCAAGATAAAACATACTCTGCTACCTCTTTCTTCATCCTCGTCCACCAAAACAATTTCTTTAAATCCTGATACATTTTAGTGGATCCAGGACGAATACTCAACTTACTCTTATGTGCTTCTTCTAATATCACCTTCCTAAGTTATAAATCCTCTGGAACACATATTCTATCCCTAAACCTCAGTACACCATTTGTTCCACTACTAAACTCAGAAATTTTACCCTCATCTATACCTCTACTTATCTCCTGTATATATAGATCCTGAGCCTGTTTATCCTTAAGATCTCTCATAAAATCACTACTAATAGTGATCATACCTAAGCAAATTTTATCCTCAACCAACTCCATTCCTAAGTTCAAATCTCTAAAATGTTCTAGTAATTCAAACTCTTTAACCATCATTGCGGACACATGCAATGATTTCCTACTCAAGGCATCCGCTACTACATTCGCCTTCCCAGGATGGGATAGTAAATCAAACTCATAATCTTTGATAAACTCCATCCATCTTCGTTGTCTCATATTCAACTCCTTTTGGTCGAACAGATACTTCAGACTTTTATGGTCACTGTAAACATTAAATTTTGCTCCATATAGAAAGTGTCGCCATATTTTTAATGCGAACACTATGGCTGCTAATTCCAAATAATGAGTCGGGTAGTTCCTCTCATGAATTCTCAATTGTTGGGAAGCATAAGCCACCACCCTTCCTTCTTGCATTAGAACACAACCTAAACCTTGGTATGACGCATCACAGTATACGTCAAACTGTCCTAATGGATCCGGTAAAGTCAACACAGGTGATGTAGTCAACCTTTCCTTCAGCTTTTGGAAACTCTGCTCACAGTTGTCCGTCCATACAAAAGCTGTATTTTTCCTCGTCAACTGCGTCATAGACAACGCAATCTTCGAGAAACCCTCTATAAACCTCCGATAATATCCAGCTAACCCTAGAAAACTTCGTACTTCACTTACTGACTTAGGCCGTTCCCATTTAAGAACTGTCTCAACCTTTGCTGGATCTACTGCTATACCTTCCTTGTTGATCACATGTCCAAGAAATTGGACTTCTTCTATCCAAAACTCACACTTGGAAAGTTTAGCATAAAGCTGCCTATCCTTCAGAACTTGCAGCACCATCCTTAAATGTTTCTCATGATCTTCCCATGTACGAGAATAGATAAGGATGTCGTCGATGAATACAACAACAAACTTATCAAGGAACGGTCTAAATATCATGTTCATATAATCCATGAACACTGCTGGCGCGTTAGTCACACCGAACGGCATAACTAAATACTCATAATGTCCATACCTTGTCCTAAAAGCCATTTTTATTATATCTTCCTTCCTTACTCTAATTTCATGGTATCCAGATCTCAAATCAATCTTGGAAAATACTGCTGCTCCTTTCAATTGATCCATCAGATCATCTATCCTAGGCAACGGATACTTATTCTTAATTGTTACCTTGTTTAACTGTCTATAATCCGTGCACAACCTAGAACTTCCATCTTTCTTCTTAACAAACAACACCGGAGCTCCCCATGGTGAAACACTCGGTCTTATGAACTCCTTTCCCAACATGTCATCCAACTGTTTCTTCAACTCCGCCAATTCTATAGGTGAAATCCGATAAGGCGCCATAGATATAGGTCCTGTCCCTGGTACAAGATCTATGGTGAATTCCACTTCTCATTCTGGTGGTAAACCTGGAATGTCGGGAGGGAAAACTTCAGGAAACTCTCTCACAATAAGCATAGAATCTATATTAGGTGTCTCAATAGTTTCCACCGCGAACAGCATCACGTACTGTCGAGAATCGTCACTCCTCATGGATACTCCTTCATTGGCAGAGACTATACTAGAAGACTCAAGAAATGATAAGGTCTTACTAGAACAGTCTAGCATTACATGGTTAGCCGAAAGCCAATCCATGCCAAGAATAACATCTATCTGTTGCATAGGCAAACAGACAAGGTCTACAATAAATGTCCTATTCTCAACAACTATAGGACACTGTAAACAAATAGACATAGTAGTCAAAGGATTACTAGTTGGAGTAGATATTGTAAGCGTATAAGGTAATTAAGAAACGGTTAATTTTAATTGATCCACACACTCATACGAAATAAATGATTGTGTAGCACCTGAGTCAAATAACACATACGAGAGTCTACCAGCTATCAAACATATACCTTCTATAAGATCAGCAGATTGAGAGGATTCAGCTCCCCTCACGGTAAACACTCTTTCAGTGACCTGAGGTCTTGCTCCCTGTTGTCCTGCAATTATGACTCCTCTCCCAGCTCCACCCCTATTGCCTCCATTTCCTTTACCTGCAGCTATCGGATGTTGCTTATCCTGCTGTCTGCAATCTCGATCCATATGACCTATTTTCCCACAGTGAAAACAATTAGGTCACTCCATTCAGTCTCTAAGATAATGAGGTCCTTCGCATCTGAAACAAGCTAAGCCTTGCTACTGTTGACCAGCTCCAATCACTGGTGCTGGTGCTGGTGTCTGCACTGGTCGGGCATATGGTCTCTGTCTCCATTGAGAGTTACTACCTCCTCGCCTCTGAAAATCCGGTCGACTAGGACCCCCAATCCTCAATTGTTTCTGCTCATTATCCAGCCTCTGATCTAGACTTTCGATCGCACTGCATCATTCCACTAGCTCTGGAAAACTCTGGATATCAAGAGATACTATAGCCCTCTAGAGTTCATGTCGGAGTCCTTCCTCAAACCTTCTACATTGCCAATCTTCATCTGGGAATCTCTGATAAATTCAGAATACTTAATCAGAGCCTCAAATCGTGATGCATAATCACCAACAGTCATGTTGCCTTGTTTAAGACTCATGAATTCATTTTCTTTCTCGCGTCGAACTAGACGCGGAAAATACTTCTCAAAGAAGCAGTCACTAAACAGCTGCCAGTTGATAACTCTGCCTTCGGCATCCAGCAATATTCGCTTGCCTCTCCACCAAGACTCTGCTCCTCCAGTTAGCATGAAGGCAGCATACGTCACTTTCCTATCCTCTATGCAGCGCATGGTATCGAATATCTTCTCGATCTCTTGTATCCACCATTCTGCCTTCTCTGGATCATAATCTCCTCAGAATTGGGGTGGCTTCCCTTTCAGGAAAGTAGTCATTCCGGCATCTTCAGCTGCTGCAGCTCTCCTTTGATTCTGTTGTTCCTGCTGTTCTTTGTTCATCTGTAGCATCTCAGCATTCTGCTGTGTTTATAATAACAGAGCAGTAACTTTGTTTTTCATGGTATCTTAAGTCTCATATAACTCTCCTCCACTTCTGGTATGATTATTTTCCACATTGTTAGCTCCAACAATTCTTTCAGGAGTTCCGTCATCACTATCGATCGGACGTCCTCTTCCACGAGCCATGATTCTGTAAAAGAAATCATTCGCTCTTATCAGTATGACATATAATACCACATAGACCAGCATATAAATACCATATGCCACACTAATGTTAATTATCGCATCGAATTCGGACACACTACCCATCTTCTAAGCATAGTTAAAATCCGATGTGGACTCAACTAGACACGGCCAGTAACAATATCCTAGACCTCACAGTCCGATTGGAATCGAACTGCTCTGATACCATCAAATGAGACACCCCATTGTGCCCCATTGTATTATTACATTAAAACCTCAATATTTATTTACTTAATCGCGCGCTTACTGTTGAAAATACGTAAAAATTAAAACTTAATTAATAATTATATAACTTCTGCAGATATAAAACACACCAAAACTATATTACATAAATACACACATAATTATCCTTTAATTTACACAACACTGTTTAGGGTATCCTCTCAGTAGGATCCCACACAGGTACTTATTTACACAAACTGCTTATAACTAAGGGAAAACAAAAACGTCTTATATGACCCACTGTCCCTAAACTTACTACGCTACATTTTTAGGATCAATAGGTTGTTCTTCAGCGTCAGCTTCATACGGAACGTCGTTCCACTCCTCAACAACCTCCGTCTCGTATAGGGTTCCATCCATCTCCTCAGTAACATAGTCGTCCATCTGGTCTTCTAACGTAACAAAGTAGACATACACAAAAATACAAAAATAGGGAGATAAGAAACAGTTCTATCATCATAAGAGAAAAAGATTCATAGCATATCATACAATAATAGTCCTAAACATGCATCACTCACAATTTACAATCATCCATACTTTATAACATCATCCTCTACCCTCCAACTCATGCAACTAAACCTTTATGCTGACGTGGCCACTGCTAATCCTGTCACACATCCCACGTTAGGAATGTCAGTCAGTCGTCCAAGTGACATGTTCCCAACGCCGGTGCACATTCTCATCCATGGTGAGAATGCTCATGCAAAGCAATGACACTATAGTTGCACAGTACCGTCGGTGCACACCCTGGTTCTCTCTCTCCTCTCTATCAAGGGTGCTCATGCATAGCAATGACATTATAGTTGCACAACTTAAATTCTAATTTGGAACGGTCCACGAGAACTTCGGACCTCGTGTATCTCAAATACATGGTTATGAACAACAATGTAACATATGATTCTCACTGACTTTTATCAATAACAACCTAGTACCTCAAGCTTTTCGTCACAACCTCCACTTACATTCTATATCACATCACTTCTATAAAATAATAGCGAGGCACCTCTAATTCATATTCAAAACTCTCACCCAAACAAAATACCTCCGAGCAATATATATCTTTCCTTAAACTCATCTAAGCATAGTAATAAACCCAGGCAGATCATGCATAACACATTAATCAACAGAATATTCAAATATCTCAATATCATATAAGGCAATTTATCACAACCAAATCATATTAGTCCAACCAAATAAATAACAAAGTCAGACTCTGTCACGGCCGTGACAGACAACGAAGGCAAGAATTCTACCAAAACAGAACCTGTCACGGCCTGGCCATGACAACCATCACGGCCGTGACAGACACTGAACATCCTCAATATCATAAATATTCAAACACCGCAACAATATGTCACATGCAGATGGAATACCTCAACCAGCGTATCACAGTAAATTTTATAACATAAAATCAAACATCCTCAAATACTTAAAATCAACTTAATGTCGATAAACCTACAATCCCCGAATCACCATTGGTTTTACAGAAAAGGTTTCCAATGGGATTTTGGTATTGTCAATTACTCGACAACTAGTAGGGTTTAGGTCGCCCTACACAATTATCATATAATCTACTACTTATCGATTCCGACGATAGGTGATTCTTTCCCCCACCTGAGTTATCACCAGAAACACGAAAACGATGATCCTCGTTATCCCTCCACGAGTTAACAAAACCAGCTTCAACCAAATCAACAATAAAACAAATGAATCAACAAATCTAAATATGGACATATGGTACTAGGTTCGGCCAACTCATCCAAATGGGGGTTAGAGTTCTTTTCTCAACCTAAGCTTTTGGATACTAATTACTTAGGTCCTAGGTAGCCTAGATACATTGCTATGACTTGAACACATGAATAAAATATTCCAAGCCCTATTTAATTGAATTTCGGCCTCACAAAGAAAATTAGGCTGAGGATTTTTGCTGAACCTAAGCTTACAAGTACTATAGAACTTAAATCAAGTACTAACTTTCAAACAAAACAACAAAACATGAAAACCACTTTTATACTCAGTTACGGCTTCAATTAGAAAATAGGGAAGGAAAATGATTTTGATCACATGCTCTTGGATAAAGAAATTAGGGATCATAACTAGATCATATAAATTGGTTTCACATTTTTATGATTTTTCTACAATTTTCTAGAATTATTACAAGTTCTTGATTTAGAAATGGAAAACTATGACATATGAAGAAAAAAAAGCTTAAACAAGGGATGAGATGATCATGTTACCTCAAGTGTATGAAGAATATGGAGAAAAGATGATGATCTTGACAAGTTCTTCAATGGAAGTACTTGGAGCTCTTGAAGAAGAAAATGGAGTTTTGGTGATTTGTGAAGAAATGAAGAAAAATGAAGAAGATGAAGAAGTTGAAGAAGATGAGTGAAATAGTGAGGGGAGGCCACGGTTTGGAGGGCTTTTATAGGAAAAATCTTAGGCCTTGTTTGGTTTTTAACTTTTAGATTAATGGGTTTTATGATTATTTAATTAATATAAGCTTAACCGTAGTTAATAATTAACTTAACTAGGGTTACTTTGCTTAACTATGGTTAATAAATATGTGGCTCACATTTGATGGAGGTGAGGCTGATTTTGGGCCACACAAAGTGACTCACTATTGAGTCACCGATCCTATCCATTAGCGGTTCCCGGAAATTCCGTACGCAGCTCCGTCATTTACCCAATTTCGGTTTTTGAGAGGAAAATAATGAAACGAAAGCAAAATGAAATAGGTATGGATGAGTATATATGGATATACGAAATTGAGGAGATGTGGGAGGTTTACAACCACTTAAAATGAGTGGTTAAGAGTGCGTAGATGTGTCTGGTTAATACCTGCGAAAGCTTGGGGGTATTTTGGTCTTTTTCACATAAAAGTCATGATTAATAGAATTTAATGCTCATAAATGCTTGGTGACTCATCCTCCATGAGTCATCATGTATGACTCGTTATCCCGATCTCTTGACGGGTCTCTGTAGTTCCGTTTTCGACTCCGTCGGTTTCCTGATTAGGGTTTTACGCCTTCATAAAAGCGTAATATTTCATTTTCGACTAAAAATTTTCAAACTAACCAAACTCGTTGGAAATATGATTTAAATATAAACCATTTCGTTCACCAGTCAAAATTAGGTTTTCTGATCATTAAAATTATACTGTCAGTGAAAACGCAGACTGATTTCCGTCTGAATTTTCAACCCAAATTTTTATCCTAAGCTTCTACCCTAAGATAGAGTATGAATATGATTTTTATTTCATAAAAATTAATCTCCATGAACTCGGATAAAAATATAAATAAATTCATTTGTATCGGTTAATACGGTGAAAATATTTTTACTGAAAAAATAAAAATCGAAAAATAAAAAGTAGGGTGTTACATTCAACATAGGGGAGGTAATCCTAGAGTACGACGATCTGGCCAAGTCTCGGTGGCTCACCTAAGGTTTGGTGAACCGTGGGCCCCCATGGTGGTGTATCCTTTTTATGATGGGTCGGCTATCCAAGGGGTTCACCCATGGTTTGGTGGACTGTCGGTGTTGGTGCTTTTATGGCCAATATGGATATGTAACCCGAAGTTGCCTTCCTGAGATAGTTTGGATCCACATGCATAACTGAGTAGCGGAGTAGTGTTGAACCACATGCATATGTTGGTTGAGATGACATGTTGATATGATTATATTATGTTGATGTTATGTTGTACATTGCTATGCCATGTTATGATGTATGTTCATCTTGCTTAACTACTTCCATGCCGATGTGTTACATGTTTTCTTACTCACCATTTTCTCTGTTTCTGTTGTTGGCATGTATCTTTTTATGCAGAGGACGGTGAGCTGCCAGTGGAGGAGTGACTCTGAGGAACCGCGACTCTAGTTAGGATACTTAGTTTTACAGTTGTTAGTTTGTTGTTAGTTCAGTTTCAGTTGTACTCCGAGGATTTGTTCCGGAACGGTTATACTAGCTCTGTATGTGACATCGGGGTTGGGTTATGTTTATGCTATGTTTACGTTATGGTTATGTTTTACCTATTTAAAACTATGTTTCTTTCCGCGTTAAGATGTTACAATGTGGTATCTTTTAACCAGTTTTTTATTTTTAAAAAAATAAATGCATGTTTTTATATTACCTCCTTTATGTAAATGTTTTATATTAATATGCAGGGTAGAGGGTGTCAGACTTACTGCAGCCTGCTCGGCAACGAGATTGCTGATTGCTTTTAAATCATTCGGGCTAAGAAGGTCAGGGTTGATTTGATCTAAAGGTAATGGCTCATAAGGGTTGAAAAGAGTAGGTAGAGGTCTCTGTGGTGAGGTTTGAGGAGGAGGTGGACGGTGAGAAAGAGGTGATAGAATGGAATAAAAAATTCTTGAAACAGGAATAAGAGTTTGAATTTCCTGAGTTGGTGAGGGAGAGAGTGATGAAGGGTTGGATATGTGATCTGGTGAGTTATGAAGAGTAGGTGGTGGTGAGGCATGATTTGGAGTAAGATTCAAATTAAAATCTCGAACAGATAAAGCAAGCAGATTTTCAGCAATTGAAATCTGATTGTGAAGATGAGAGTTATTAGAGGAAGAGGATGATGAATCAGAGGGTGAGGATAAAACAATGGGTAAAGAGGGTGAGGGTTCAGATGATCTAATAGGTGATGCAGCAGGTTGTAAAGAAACATGCACAAGCTTAGCTATCTTCAGCCTTGTAGATCTTCTAATCGGTGTAGCTGCAACAGCAGCTTTCCTCTTGAGTTCCTTTCGAGGGGCAGCAGCAGGTTTTTGAACCATTTCCTTCTTTAGAACCTTGTAAATAGGTTGATCATCATCGTCATCAGATGCTTCTGAGGTGACCAGCTTCCTCTTTACTTGAAGTTTTGATCTGACCTTGGGATCCAAAGGTGCAGACATTTCTGTTGCTTGAGTCATCAGACTCATCAATTTCCTCTTCAGATCCTCATGAAGATTTCTTCTTCTCATTATCTTCATCAGAATCGGGAATCCTTCCTGGTGGTCTCAGGTTCTTCTGAGGGTTCTTTCATCTATGGCAGTAGCCATATCAACCTTTCCAGTGAGGGGAATGCCCTTAATGTTTAGCAGTTTGGTAATCGGCATCCTATAGGTGTAGGAGGTCCTGATTTAGGGCTTTACCATCCTCAGCATATACTTGAAAATCAAGTCATTGATGTCAGTCTTCATCATATTCAGGAGATGGAATAGGTAAATCTATCCATCTTGTTGACATTACCATGAGCACTTGTTCTTGGCATCACACAGTTGATTAACAACACATGCAAGAACCTTCCTTTTGGAGTCAGTTTAGAAGCAACTTTGCTTGTAGGGTTGGATATCCCATAGAGAACTTAATGAATAGTTTCTTCATCATACTCAGTTTCCCAGTCATTTGTAAAAGCAACACCTTGCCTAAGACAGCCGGCTGCTTTTTGAATACTGTTGAGAGTGAACGAATAGGGTTTTTCGTTACACTTGGTTCGAATGTAAATTTGAGTCTGAGACATCCTTTCTTCAGTATTTTCCCAGAATTCTTGAAGTAGCAGAGGGTAAACAGGTTCATGTAGGGAGAAAAAGTTGACCCATTGTGAAACTTCCACGTCGCCATAACATTCATGCCTCCTTTGATGATCCTGTTCATCTTGACAAATCATCCAAGGACAATCATAGATAAGTATACCACACTCATTCCTAACCGAGCAGCAGCACGAATAATTTTGAGAGGGTGCTTTGGGTGCCATGGATTTGGGTTTGAAAGAGAGAGGAGACGAAAGTGTTTCGAAAAGATTCTTTCACAAGAGAGAGGGCGAGAAGTGTTTTGAAACAATAAAATTTTTCGGAGAGAAGGCTTTATATTTTAAAGAAAGAGGTTTTAAAAAAGAGAGCAGTTGAGAGTAATAAAGACAAAAAATGTTTTGAATTCAAAAATATTTTAGATAACTACAATGTAAAGTCTCAATAAATAATCCACGTCAGCAGACACTTTATCGAAGAGCAGACGCATTACTCATTTATGAAATGCATGTTCAGGTTATCTCTAATATAAGTGAATATGTCTTCAGCTAGGGGTTTAGTTAATATATCAGCCCACTGATTTTCAGTTTTAACAAACTTAATATCAAAAACACCTTTTTGAACATAGTCTCTTATGAAAAGATGTTTAATTTCTATGCGATTTGCCTTAGAATGTTGAATGGGATTCTTAGATAAACAGATAGCACTAGAATTATCACACCAAACAGAAATATTATGTTCAAAGATAGAATAATCTTCAAGTTGATGTTTTACCCATAAAAGCTGTGAACAACAGCTTGCAGCTAGAATGTATTATGCTTCTGCAGTGGATAACACAATTGTAGTTTGTCTTTTGCTTGTCTAAGAGACTAAGCTTGCTCCAATGAATTGACATCCTCCACTTGTGCTTTTTCTTTCTACTCTATCTCCAGCATAATCAGCATCACAGAATCATACTAATATGTATTCTTGTGTTCTTAAGTACACCAAACCAAGATTAGTGGTTCCAAGCAAATATCTAAATATCATTTTGATAGCCTTGAGATGTGATTCTCTAGGATCAGATTGGAATCTCGCACACATAGAGACACTGAATTGAATATCAGGTCTACTTGAAGTTAAGTACAAGAGAGAACCAATCATACCTCTGTAAGTAGTTTGATCTACCTTTTTACCTTCTTCATCTTTGCTTAATTTTGCATTTGCTTCCATAGGAGTTTTCATAGGTTTAGATGTATCCAGCTTGTATTTCTTTAAGATCTCCTTGGTACATTTTTTTTAATGAATGTATATTCCATCATCTGTCTATTTGATTTGTAGACCAAGGAAGAACTTCAATTCTCCCATCATGCTCATCTCAAATTCATTTTGCATAAGTTTGGAGAACTCTTTGCAGAGCTTTTCATTAGTAGCACCAAATATGATATCATCAACATAGATTTGTACTATAATGAAATCCTTTTTAGAAATTTTTCTAAAGAGAGTTGTATCTACTTTTCCTCTAATGAAATCATTTTTCACAAGAAATGAACTTAGTCTGTCATACCAAGCTCTAGGTGCTTGTTTTAATCCATAGAGAGCTTTCCTAAGCTTATAGACATGATTTGGTTTGTCACTATCCTCAAATCCAAGTGGTTTTTTAACATGTACTTCTTCAATAATTCCATTCAAAAATGCACTTTTAACATCCATTTGATATAAAGTGATTTGATGTTGTGCAGCATATGACATAAGTATACGAATTGCTTCTATTCTAGCTATTGGTACAAAAGTTTAAGTGTAGTCAATACCTTCTTGTTGATTATAGCCTTGAGCTACTAACCTTGCTTTGTTTCTGACAACCTTTCCATCATCATCAAGTTTGTTTCTGAATACCCATCACGTTCCAATAATTGATTTTCCCTTTTCATTCGGAACTAAGAACCAAACATCATTCCTTTTGAACTGATTTAGCTCTTCTTGCATAGCTAAAATCCAACTTTCATCTTCAAGAGCTTCTTTGATGTTCTTTGGTTCAATCTGAGATAGAATGTCTTGTTGTTTGAATCTTTAAATGTTGACCTGGTTCTAACTCCTTGAGAGGGATTACCGATGATCAACTTTTCAGGGTGATGAATCTTGAACTTCCAGTCACGTTTGGGTTCAGTCTCAGATGGTTGTCGAGCGAGTGGATCGAGGCGGCTTGAATATGAGTTTATGGATCCTCATTTTTCATGTTATCATCAGTCTGATTGCTTTGTCTTCCAATATCTAATCCTGCAAGATCATCTTCTATATCTGACAGTTTTCTATCAGTCTTTAAACCATCATTAAATTCAATATGAATAGATTCCTCAACAACTTCTGTTCTAGAGTTGTAAACTCTAAAAGCTTTAGAAGTGTCTGAATATCCGAGAAATATAGCCTTATCTACTTTTGAATCAAATTTTCCAAGTTGATCCCTAGTATTCAAAATAAAGCATTCACATCCAAAAGCATGGAAATAAGAAATGTTAGGTTTTCTACCTTTCCACAATTCATAGGGAGTTTTATTCAAGAAGGGTCTTATAAATATTCTGTTATGTACATAACAAGCAGTGTTTAATGCCTCAGTCCAGAAGTACTTTGGGAGTTTGCTTTAATTCAGCATTGTTCAAGCCATCTCTTGTAGAGATCTGTTCTTTCTTTCTACTACTCCATTCTGCTGAGGAGTTCTAGGAGCAGAAAAGTTGTGAGAGATACCATTCTCTTCACATAATGAATTGAAGTGCTCAATCTCAAACTCTCCCCTAGGGTCACTTCTGATAGCTGAGAAACAGAATCCCTGCTCATTCTGAACTTTCTTATAGAATATAGAGAACATCTTGAATGACTCATCCTTGTGGGTTAAGAAGAATACCCATGTATATCTAGAATAATCATCGACTAAGACAAAACCATATTTCTTTCCTGTCTTACTAGCAACACTAACTGGACCAAAGAGATCCATATGCAACAATTGTAAAGGGTTAGAGGGAGATGCCAGATTCTTGGGTTTAAACCTAGTTTTTAATTGCTTTCCGCATTGGCACGAATCACATAAGACATCCTTTTTGAAACTTATATCAGGTAGACCTTTCACAAGTCTTTACTTCTGAAGCTTAGTTATTTGTTTCATACTTGTATGTCCTAGCTTCTTATGCCATACCCATCTTTCATCTTCTCTTGACACAAAGCAAGTCATATTTTTATCAGTCAGTTCAGTTAGATCAATCTTATAAAGATTTTGTTGCATGTTTTCTGAAAAAAGAACTTTGTCGTTAGTGTCTTTGACTATACATGCATTCTAAGTAAAGGAAACATTATATTCATTATCACATAGTTGACTTATGCTTAGCAGATTATGTCTTAATCCTTCAACTAAAAGAACGTTAGATAGATGGTAGAGGTGATTTCCCACCAATTTTACCTATCCCGATAACCTTTCCTCTTTGATTTCCACCAAAGGTAACATGTCCAACTTCTTTAGGTTGGAGGTCTAGGAACATAGACTTTTCTCCTGTCATGTGTCGTGAGCAGCCACTTTGTCCAGGTACCATGATAGGTGTGCTTTTTGTCCTATTAAGGATATCTTCAACAGGAATAATCAAAGCTTTAGGTACCCATATTCTTTTGGGTTCTTTCTTGTTAGTTCTTGAAGTTTGTGACAACTTCTTTCTTGTGTGAATACACTTAGACATGATATGTCCAGTTTTTCCACAGTTTTTGCAACTACTTTTGTATGCAATGACCTTATCATAAAGAGTTTTAGGTTTTTTGTCCTAAGACTTTGTTAGATACTTTATGATGTACCTGGTTAATGAATCCTATACCAGTTTTTATCAAGAGAGGGTTTCTGACTTCCTAATAACTTAGTTAGGTTATCTCTTCCAATGACAAAACGGGCAATATCAGAGGTGAGATCTTCAACCTTCTGTTGAAGTTTGACAACTTCTTCAGATTGTGGTGTCTCAGCTATGATCTTAGCCTTAAGCTTTTCAGTTTTAAGCTTATTGTTTTCCTGAGACAGTTTGTCACACTCTTGAAATTTCTGTTCATGCTCTTTTAGGAGTATCACATATTGCCTCTTAAGTGTTCTAAAAGCCTTAGTTAAACAGTTAGGTTCCTCAATCAGTTCATCATAGGCATCTTTCAAATCCTTAAAATCAGAAATTGCCTCAGAGTCTGAGTCAGAGTTAGCATCTGCCATGAGACATAGATTTGCCTCTTCACCTTCTGCATCTTCATCGGATGAGCTGCCATCAAGATCTTCCCAAGTTGCCATCATCCCTTTCTTTTTCTTTTTATAGAACTTTTTGAAGGGTTGCTTTTGTAACCGAGGACATTCAAATTTGAAGTGTCTTGGCTTCTTACATTCATATCATACAATAGAACTTTTGTCAGAACTATTGTTCTCTTTGAAGTATTTTTCTTTATTGACATTCTTGAAAGGTTTATCCTTTCTGAAATTCTTCTTCTTCCATAACTTCCTCATTTTCTAGTCAGTAATGACATTTCATCATCACTGTCTGAGTCTTCTTCAGAGGCATCTGACTCTTGATCTGTTTCTTCAACCTTAGGAGCTTTTGAAGATCCTTTCTCCGCCTTGAGAGCAATGGTCCTCCCTTTCTTATTTGAGCTATCTTCATCCGGCTCCTTCTCATGCACTTGTAAAGTTCTAAGAAGATCACTCATTTGAAGAGTTGTGACGTTTTTAGGTTGAGTTATTGCCGTAACCAGAGATCTCCACTGTTTGGGCAGACTTCTTAGAATTTTGCCAACTTTCTCAGCATTGGTGTAGATCTTTCCTATCATCTAAGCAATGCTTTCTCCTTCTTCCATAGTAAATAACTCATACTTTCGTACAAGCATGTTTATCTTTGTTTCTTTCACTTTTGTTGTTCCTTCATGAGTAACTTCTAAAGTATCCCAGATTTCCTTAGCAGATCCACATCCATGGACCTTTTCAAATTCTTCCTGAATGAGAGAACACATCAAGGAATACCTTGCTTTATGATTTAGCTCCCACTTAGTCTTTTCTGCAGCAGTCCATTGAGCTTTGGGTTTGTCAGTGTCATCATCATTCTTTGGAATGTAGGGACCATCAGTAATGATATCCCATAAATCGGAGTTTGTTGACATGATGATCCATTGAAATCTTTCTTTCCAAAAGATGTAGTTTTCTCCATCAAAGTAGGGAGGTCTAGCCATAGATGCTCCTTCTCCAGCGTTGCTTCCGCTTGTGCTAGCTCCGGCCGTCATGATGTCTGTTCAAAAGGATCTTTCCTCAACATTGTTAAGTGCTCAACCTAGAGGTTAAGCTCTGGTACCAACTGAAATGAACAGATATAAAACACTACAAGGGGGTTGAGTTGTGTTTTAAATACTTTTTGTAAAACATTACTATTTAAGCTATAAGACACAAGGATGTGTCTGTGAATATAAAGAGATTCACTTTCCAACCCAGTTAGCATAGTTAGAGTAAAGCAAATTGAAATGATTAAGCTAAAGAGAGGAGACACAGAGATTTATACTGGTTCACCCCAAACCTTGGGCTATATCCAGTCCTTGGTTTCACCAAGTATTTACACTATAACTTATCAGGTTACAAAAGATATTGTTTGCACACCTAACCTCCGTAGGCTCAACTAATAAGTATTGTTTGCACACCTGGCCACTCCAGGCTTAAACAAGTATTGTTTCAGTAAGCCTCTTCAGGCTCTACAAACAGTAAAAGTTTGAATGAAGCAGCAGCTTCATCGATTACAACTTTGAAGATCTACCAAGTAACACTTACAGAGTGAATAAGTATTTATGGTGGGTGAGATCGCAATAAAGACTTCTTAATAAATACAAATGATTTGAGCTGAGAAGTTTTCTAT
Source organism: Sophora flavescens (assembly GCA_030762895.1). Taxonomy (NCBI): domain Eukaryota; kingdom Viridiplantae; phylum Streptophyta; class Magnoliopsida; order Fabales; family Fabaceae; genus Sophora; species Sophora flavescens. The sequence goes on from CM061069.1 coordinate 20,781,687, forward strand.
GAAGAACTTAAGAGAGCTTTGAATGCTTGAGAGTATTGAATGCGTGAGTTAATGTATTCAGGTGTATATCTTCAATGGTCTTCAAAGTCTTCTATTTACACTCAAGAGAGATAAATCCGTTAAGGAGAGTTCTTCAGCTGGATATTCTTTTATTCTTCATCCATAAATGTCAAAGAGTCATTCTGGTCTTACATTTAATGTTTATGATCGTTCGTGAGATTCAAGACAAATTGAACATATAGGTTGGCATAGCTTTATCAGAGTGCAGTTTGATTCAAAGCAGTGTTTGTTGCTTTTCAGACTTGGGTAGTGTTACTTTCCTTATTTGTGCTAAGCGGGTCTGCGACCAAGTAAAGTTTACTTTGCCTTTTGCAACAAAAATATTCTTCAAGCGTAGAATGGTACTTTGAGCTTTCTGATATCGAATTTCTTTATTCGAAATAATCAGGGAATATTCTTTGTGTTTGAATATTGTCGAAGCGAGGGACATTCGATCGCTTAAGCAGAATTTGGTAGGGATTGAGTCATTGTTCAGACGCATCATACCACGGATGCATCATTAAGACTTTGTTTCTTTGTCATGAGACTCTTGTATACTGATTTGCACACTTAATACACATATTAGAACATTTCACAGGGTTCACTTAAAATCATTTTTTGTTTGGATTCATCAAAATCAAAGATGTCAAGAGATGTAGTCTTAACAGGTACTTTCTGAGACACCCCGTTGTGCCTCTTTGTGTCATTAGATTAAAACCTCATTATTTAATTACTTAATCGCACGCTTAACGTGAAAATACGTAAAAATTAAAACTCAACTTATAAAGTATACAACTTCATATAGAATGGCATATCACAATATAAATATATTATGCATATTACAAAACACTGTTGAGGATATCATATCAGTAGGATCCCTCACATGCATATACTTAGACAAAAAGTTAAACAGCAGAAAACATAATAAAAATACGCCTCATGAGACGCACTAGCCATAACTAACTAGACCTTAATCACCATGGGTCACAGCTCGTCCTCCAGCCTCCGGTTCGTAGGGAGTTCCATCCAACTCCTCCTGGTTACGCTCATCCACAGGGTCTTCTCGTATGATTCCACAAGGAGATAAAATAAAACATACAGAAATATACAGGGGATAAAAAGCAGTTCTATCATCAAAAAGTGGAAAAGCGTCATAGTAAATTATACAGTAATTGTCACAGACAATCAACACACATAACTAACGAATCATCCTCAAGTTAATATATATCATCCTCTACCCTTACTCTCAGGCAATCTAACACTTTATTTTAACGTAACCTCTCTAATCCTGTCACCATGCCTTTACGTTATCGTGGCCACTACCACTCCTGTCACCATCCCTCATTTGCATCGGGGCACACCCTCATTCCCGTTAGGATGTTCCACCTAGTGCACACCTCCATTCCCATTAAGGTGTTCGACGTCCATTCCCGTTAAGGTGTTCCACCCCCATTCCCTTTAGGTGGAAGTGGTCTCGCGAGAACTCTTGATTTTACGTGTATTATATTACCAATACGTGTTTTACGTGTATTATATTACCAATACACGGTGTATTATATTACCAATACACAGAAATGTTTTACGTGTATTATATTACCAATACACAGTGTATTATATTACCAATACACAGAAGTGTTTTACGTGTATTATATTACCAATAAACGGTGTATTATATTACCAATACACAGATGTCCTTGCGTATTATATTACCAATACACTTTTGTCCTTGTGTATTATATTACCAATACACGGTTTTGGACAACAACACCTATACTTGAATCTCACCAACCCGTTTTAATAACATCCTAGTGCCTTAACCTTCCATTAGAACTTGACACATATTCTATGCCATAGCGCCTCTTTAACATACATCATCTAGGTTAGTCATTTCTAAATCATTATTATCCTCATACCCAAAACAATCATCTCTTAGACAACATATATATCTTTTCTTAAAAACCACTAAGCATAATAATACAAACCAGGCAGATCATGCATAACACAATATCAATCCAAATATTCTCGTATCACCAATATAGCACAAAATCAATTCAATAAAGGTAATAAAATCAAATCAACCATCAACAATATAAAATCAACCTAATATCGATAAACCAACAATCCCCGAATCGCCATTGGTTTTTCAGAAAAGGTTTCCAATTTTATGTTGGTCTTGTCGATTACTCGACTACTAGTAGGGTTTAGGTCGCCCTACACAATTATTATATAATCTACTACTTATCCATTCCGACAATAGGTTGGTTCTTCCCCCCACCCTCACCTGGGTTACCACCGAACTCCCGAACTCGAAGCTCCTCGTTGTCACACCACAAAGTACTAACTCCACCTTCTGTGAAGGTAAGGAGATTAGATGCTTGAAGGGGTACCCCACGAACGTCCTCGTTTCTTCCGCGATGAAAGTCTAAGGTTATAAACACAAAATCACAAGTTAAAATCAAAAAAGAACACTAAACCACAAGGTATAGGTTCGGTGGATTCGGCTGCACCATTACAAAGACAGCATATAGAAACAATAATACAAACCCTCAACCAAATGTTCTCATCAGTAGGCATCTTGTTGTGCATGACTCTCCAGAATAGAAATGATTTTGAAGGAGGAATATTCTTATGCCATATTAACCTGCACTAGGTAACAACTTGGTTCAATTGTTTAAAGACCAAAAATGCCTCCTTAAGAGAAAGCATATATGTAGCAGAGTCCCTCCACAAAAACTGATCTTTATTGCTGAGATTTGGAGTGATAATCTGCTGTAAATCAGTAGACAGGTTGGTAATTTTGTTTAATAAGTTCTCAGGAATACACCAGCAACCATCTCGAATAAAATCCTTAACCTTTGAGTTCAGAAGACAAAGCAACACTATCAGGAATGTTCAATCTTTCAACAATTGGAGAAGAGAGCCAATTGTCCTTCCAAAAGTTCACCCTGTGTCCATTTCCAATAAGCCAAGTGGAGTTCTGCATAACAGTAGACACATAAGGTTTGATACCAGCCCAAATAGAAGATGAAACATAAGAAACAGGAGCATTGCTTTTGAAAACTCTAGCTTTCAACAAAGTGGACCATTGAGAATCAGTAGCAACAAGTTCCCAGCACAGTTTCAGCATACCAGCTCTATTAACATCCCTGAAAGATATAATTCCCAAACCACCCTCCATAGTAGGCATGCACACTTTGTGCCAAGCCACAATTACAACTTTTTGGGTATTGACATCTCCTGACCAAATAAAATTCCTAGCCCATAATGACATATACATATCATGTTAAATTTTAATTTATACAAAATTAAAATATTTATTTAATCAATGAATTTAATTAGTATACACTGTCAGTGTAAAGATTTTTTAAACTGTCAACCAATCAGAAATTGACACATCATTAAAAATCTTTGACTTTTATCCTAACTACCTTAAAAGTCATCTATACCTTGATTTTTTATTGATTGACAGTATAAATTTTTTTTACTAATAGTGTATATAAATTAAACTCTTAATCAATTCAGATGCATTTCGTAGTTCTCGAGAAATTGAACTTAAACATATGCTCATAAAAATGTAAAGTTAACTGGATATAATCAATATGTAGTAAATTTTAAATATTCCACCATTTTATAACAAAACTTAAAAGCGTAACATGAAGTTTGTTGGTTTAAATTTTGAATTAAAGTAGTATGTATTGTTAATGTAAAAAGTTTTACACTGACATCTAGTAACATGTTGACATGTGTGCTTGTATATTTTAATAACTAGGAGAGAAAAATAACAATAATGCTAATTTGTCAAGATATTATTGGATGTCAGTGTAAAAATCATTTTACACCGATAGTGCATAAAGATTAAACTCTTGGTTAAAATGGACTGAGGTATCAATGCAATTTAAATAATAAATATGCCCTTACTTTAACACTTTACACTTTTGCTTATTTTAAATGGGACCTAATCCTGTTTTGGAGGTAGTAGACACCAAGTTGGGTGGGAAATTTGATCAGTTACAAGTTTTGCACATCGTTTGGTTTGGTAGAAAGAAGAGGGAAAGAAAAAAGGGAGGAGAGAAAGAGAAGGGAAAACTGACTTTTCCCTTGTTTGGTTTAAAAGGAAAAGTGAGGGAAGTAAAAAATCTGGTGAGCCCCACATGTGTTTTATTTCTTTCCAAATTGGACAAAAAAATGATCATGCACAAGAAACAAGACACCTGCTCCAAGGGACGGAACATGTTTTGTTAGGAAAGACCAAAGAAATCATTTTACTTTTTTTAAAATTATGTGAGGGTATTAACGTCATTTTATAAAAAAAATTATTTCCTCTTATTTTCTACTCAATCAAACGAGAGGAGAGAAAAGTTACAGTTTTCTTTCCTTTCATTTTCTCTCATATCAAACAATTAAACAATCATCTCATTTTCTACTATTTTTCTTTCCTTTACCTTTCTTTCCTCTCATTTTCTTTAATTAACCAAACAAAGCATTGGTGGTACTCAAAGTAGGCATGATCCAATGACCATAACCGAGTTTGAGGAAGGTAGTGATGTACTTGGGAGAGGAAAGCAGCATTTTTTTTTAGAGTTTAATAAATATACATCAACAGTGTAAAAAAAAATTTACACGGACATCTAATCATATTTCACCATTATGTCACTTTATTATATTATTTCATAAAATATCTCCACAAATATCAATCTTTTCCAAACACACTCTAAGCCGTTATAATGGGTGAAACAACTGGGGACTAATATGTATTTTAACGTAGAGTTTGATTTTCATTTTAGAAAGAGTTAGCAATAAGCCGACTAATAGGAAATTTGATTACTCTGAAGTAAAATGATTCATTTATATATAGGAGCTGACTCATCTAACCCTTTTCATGACCATGCTGCATCTGAGAAGAAAATATGTTCTAATAATATACAATTATAAACTGCCCTTTAGCGAAATGATAAAGAGATAAATCAGTTTATCACATCACTTACCAAACTCACTAGTTAAACTCGTCATGATTCGTATTTTTGCTTATCAAGAATAATTTGTCATGTTTGACACATCAGTTAAAGGATTCAACAATCATAAAGGAATAAAATACTTCCTTTTCAATTCTCCCTTCACTAAAGATTACAGGTTACATTCTTCAAGGATTTTCCCAATATCCAAACATACTAGATGGCTATTTGTATGTATTTAATCCCAGTTGGCCTAGCATACGCAATCCAAACATGATTATAAGAACGGTCAATCTCAAACAGGGGTGTCATGGCAGTTAACAAGAAATTCATATGTGCTCTATCCAGCTTAATCAAGATAACCTTTGGTATACAAATTTACACGCCATGGATCTAGGTTCTGACAAATATATTTAGAAGGGAAGTGTGGGAAGTAGATAAAGTAAAAGGAGGAACAAATCACAACAGAATGGTACACACAAAATCAACAAAAGAACTATAAAGGCAATTAGAAAAACTTGTCATACTGGCTAGTGAGGGAATCTCTCAGATTGGAATAGAGTCCAAAGAGTGAATACTGGCGAAGGTTTTTCACTTCATACCAAGAGTTGAGAGATGAAAGGTGTTTATCTGTGCCAGAGAATGCTAACTGTATTCCTATGCTGCAATCCACAGATCCTGAATGGCTCTTGCAGGTGGTTGTTTGTAATGCACAATCCTGATTGTTGAGACAGACAGCTTTGGAGTTACCTGAGCATTTAGCACACCCATCTCTTTTCCAATATAAATTTTGCAGCCTGCCCTTCTTAAACTCAAGGACCTGCAGAGCCAGATTTGTTTCAGTTGGTTCTTAGTAAAGATTACGATTATGACAATTAAATAGAACAAATAAATATTGAAAAACTGAATAAAATTAAAACAATAAAAAAAAATCCTTACCAGAGTAAAACTGGTTACAGTATATGTGCCATTTGCAACAAATGCAGGAGGAGACCTTGCTGCATATTTCCGACCAGCAAATGCAACCATATAGCCATATGAGTCCTGTATAGAGAAAAATATTATGAGACCCAAAATGACAAACAAACAATATGATAGAACTGGATGAACAGACTATGATGCACAGATACGATACGAGTATCGGATACGATACGTATCTGATACGTCGATACGTATTTTCCTAAAAAATATAGGAAATGATACGTTTGGGATACGTATTTAAATATATATAAAAAATTTCACATAATATATATAATAATGATGCATAGTAGCGTACGAATACCCAGAGGTCACAGTCATTGGATAAGTTTCAATTTGAAACTTTCAAATTTCAATACCTAGTTTGTGGTTTCAATTTGAAACTTCAATATCTAGTTGAACCTTTGAAGAAGAAATACGAGCCGAATCTTTAAAGAAAATAAAAGCAAAGTAAAAGTTTGAAGATGCAATAAACGAGAGACATCGGATGATATAGGTGAAGAAAATGCATAGATATTAGGAGTTGGATCTTAAATTGCATTTGTTGCAATGAAAGAGTGGGAGTTGAAGTTCCAACTCTCAAATCTGAAGTCATGATGGCTAAGAGGTGAATAATCACTTTCAGTTAAATGTATCGGAGTCCCCCATTTGAACGTATCGGAGTGTGTCAACGGAGTATCGGAGTGTGTCGATGGAGTATTGGGATTTTTTCTTTTTTTCTTTTTTAAAAAGACGTGTTCGATACTCTTTCGACACATATCGATGGAGTATCGGTATCGGATACGGATACGGCATCCATTTTGGAGTATCGGTGCTTCATAGACTATGGAAGAAACAAATATCTTTATTGCAGAAAGAATGCCCTTTGACGACTATCAATGTGATACAAATCCAGAGATCAATAATGTACAATGGAAATGAACCCCTTCTCTACACTCCAGGTATTCGAGAGACCTGGTTCTCTCCTCTTCCTCACTTTTCTGAAAATACACAATACACTCTCACTTTCCTCATTTCCTCTTTTATAACTTTTAATAACTACCTTCTAATTCTATTATCCGAACGGTCAGGAACAGCATCTAGACAGTTAGTTATTTCATAACCACTCAAGGCTCTAATTGCCTATCCTCTTGCCCATTTCCTCCAACGTAGGCTTTATTGGAGGTCGACTGACACAATTCATACAAGTCAATCAATAGAGGTGAAAAAACAAAGTTAACCAAAATGATGATGAAATTAAGCCACCACCACAGGGCAGCCATTAGGAACGTAATGGTCTCAATTAAGGAGACAGACAAATTTGTGCTTCGCTTTCAAAACTAAGCCAATGCTTGTTTGAGATGTGGAAATTGGAATACGGGAAAGCTGAGAATAAGAGAATTGAAAATGGAAAGAGGTAAAGGTTTTGATTTTCACATTAAACTCAAAACTCATGGAGTGGCTCAAATTTGTGGAGTAGAAGGGTAAATGAGTAGTAATCCACTGTCTCCCCTCTCAACCTTCTCACAAATTTTGTGTTCAAAGTCCGAAATTTCCAATTCACCATTTCCAGTAACTCATACTCAAATTTAGGATTCAATAACTGACAAGAATATCATGGTCATCACAGACCAATGTACTCTAAAATTAGTAATCCAAAAAAAAATTTAAAAAATATATTAAATAGAAAGAAAAAACTGCAATAATTCAGTGCTAGATTCTCAATCAAGTGTAAGTGAAAGCAATATCAAAACTTAAGAGAATAAAATAATTGAAAAAAGTGCATAAATCCACGAAAACCTAAAACCAAAAAAGAACAACAAATGCCCTAATTAAATTGGGCTATTTCGATCTCCAACAACACAAACTAGTAACTCCAAAGTGAAACAACTATTCAACAATCACAATTAAGAACGAAAAACAGAGATAAAGAACGAACCGCGACGAAGGATGAGGAATTGACGGTGAGGAGCGAGATCTCATCGACTTTCGGTCTGAACACAGAGATCTGAGAATTGGAATTGGAGAGAGAGAGCCTTGAATCGCACGGAGACAATTCAACGTTGCCGTTGTTAGAGAAGAACTTGTCCTTCGATGCGAACGCGATTCCCAACGTAAATCCGTCGGATCTCTGCACCGTGGTATCCATGCACGGAGAGAATGCTTTGTTATTGTCTCCTGCGAACACCGGTAACGTCGCTGCTAGAAGCGTCACTGTTATCGCCGCCGTGATCGCCGATGACGTCGTCACGAGTCTTCTGAGAACCGCCATGGAAGTTTTCGCGAAAACCACACACACGGAGTCGCTGGGTGCGCTGCGTGCGAATTTAGTTTTGTCGCGTTAACTTCTGTCGTTCATTTTGGTCAAAAAAAAAATTTCTGTCATTTGGCTGAAGAGCTAACGTCGTTTACGCAACGTTTGGCCGCGTTTCGTGTTAAACGACTTCTCAAAGTGCTACGAACATGAACATGGGTTCGGTTCCGTGGAAGAGCATGGGACTTTAAATTTGAATTTAATTGATATGTAATTTTAGCGTAAAGATTTTTTATACTATTATTCAATTAGAAATTTATATATTATTAAAAATGTTTGATTATTATATTATTATTTTAAAATTTGCATGTCCTGTGATTTTTAATTGATTGATAGTGTAAAAAAAATTTATATTATCAATACATAGCAATCAGTAGCGGCGGACCTTGACTAAATTTTTGGGAGCCACGAGCTACTAATTAGAATTATGTAATTAAAACTCATATGCATCATATATAATTTTAGTGTAATTCAAAATAGCATATTAATGCAAAGTAACAATAAAATATATAAAAGGAAAAATGTATCTATATTTAAAGTACCGCTCTTCATTATTTTGAAGACCTGAAATTATTAATGATTGCATCAGAATTAAAAGTTTTGGCTATTTCTTTTTCATTGTAAATCATCATACATATTGTTTGCAAGAAATTCATACTCTGTCTTATTTTGCAATCTTGTCTTAATTATCTTCATTGTTGAAAATGATCTTTCTTTAGTAGCTATAGAAACTGGGAGAATTAAGATACGGCAAATAATCAGGTCAATCAAGCCTGATCTACACAATCTTCATCTTTGTTGAAAGATTTTCTCTTAAAAATGAATCAATTTTCTTATTCTTGATCATTGTCTTACCATTAGCAGCAAAATTAATATATCACACACCAACCCTCACAAAATTAATTGAACCCCTACACTCCACACTCATCTCACCCACTGACCCACACACACACAAGATTAATTGAACCCCTCACACTCCAAATTCTCATTGCCTAACACAGGCACAGCTCACCCGTATCTCACCCACACAGGCACAGCAAGGCACAACAAATGTTCAACAAGGCACAATAATTCATCTCAAATTCTCAGTAAGGCACAAATCAAGGCACAACAAATTCATCTATCTCAAATTAGCTTCTGATTCCAAACAAATGACGCAATAGCCAAATGTTCAGAAAGGGTTCAAAACACTTACCTTACCTGGTTGGAGCAGAAGTCAGAGGTGGTGTTGTGGTGGTTGAGCGGCGGCCACGACGAGTAGAGGTGGACCTGAGAGGCGGCTCTTTGCTGGCAAAGGTTATTGATGTTGTGCGATTCGATGCAGTTACAGGAAGAACACAGTGGTGGTCGACGGACGCGGCGGTGATCGACAAACGTGACGGTTGTCAACGGAGGCTGCTCAGGACGCGACGGTGATCGACTTATGGACTTGTGGTCGGTACCTGGTGGTGAAACATGTTCGAATGGGATAGAGACTTTGTTAAGACTAAGTTTTTGACATCTCTAATTTTGACGAATCCAAACAAAAGAATGATTTTAAGTGAACCTTTTGAAATCCACTAATATGTGTATTAAGTGTGCAGATCATAAAGCAAGAGCATATAAGTCTTTAAGATGCGTCTGAAGTTAGACTCGGTTCCTACAAGCCATGAAAATGCGTCTTACTCTCCAAACCGATTGGAAGTCCTTCGCTTCACTTCTATTCGATAGCAAAGAATATTCTCTTGCATTTTCCAATCGAGAAATTCAGATTCAGAAGCTCAAAGCATCAACCCGTGTTTAAAATTATTTTTGTTGCAAAAGGAAAAATGGCCTTTACTCGATCACAAACCCGCATTGCACAAATAAGGAAAGTCGCACTGCCCAAGTCTGAAAAGTAACATACACTGCTCTGAATCAAACTGCACTCTGATAAAGCAATGCCAACATATACGTTCAACTTGTCTTGAAGTCCTCCAACGACCATAAACATTAAATGCAAGTTTAGAACGACTCTTTGGCATTAATGAATGAAGAATAAAAGTTTACTCATCTGAAGAATCCTCCTCAATGGATTTATTCCTAATAAGTATAAATAGAAGACTTTGAAGACTGTTGAAGATACACATCTGAATGAACCCACTCAAGCATTCAATACTATCTTCGCATTCAAAGCTCTCCTAAGTTCTTCTTAGAAAACTTCTCTGCTCATCATTTGTATTTATTGAAAAGTCTTTATTGCGGTCATACCCACCTTAAATACTTATTCACTCGTTGAGTGTTATTTGGTTGACTTGCAAAGTTGTAATCTATGAAGCTGCTGTTTCATTCAACTCTTACCAATTGTAGAGCCTGAAGAGGCTTGCTGAAATAATACTTGTTCGATCCTGGAAAGGCTAGGTGTGTAAACAATACTTGTTAGTTGATCCTGTGAAGGCTAGGTGTGCAAACAATACCCATCTGTAACCTGATCAGTTATAGGGTTAATACTTGGGAAACCAAGGACTGGACATAGCCCAAGGTTTGGGGTGAACCGATATAAATCTCTGTTTCTACTCTTTTATCTTATTCCTTCAGTTTGCTTTATATTTACTGTGCTAACTGAGTTGAAAGTATTAAGTTTTCATATATCCAGTTATATATCAGACGCCACTTTGTGTCTGACCTCTTCTTAGAAAGAAAACTTTGTTATTTTCGAAAAGTTAACTAAAACATAATTCAACCCCCCTTCTCGTGTTTTATATCTGTTCATTTCAATTGGTACCAGAGCTTGACCTCTAGGTTAAGCACTTAATAGTATTGAGGAAAGATCCTGTTGAACAGAAATCATGACGGCTGGAGCTAGCACAAGCGGAAGTGATAAGTCTCTGGCTTATCTAGTTTTATAGCTAGTGAGACCACGGTTTTTGTGCTAAATGTTCGAGTTTAATCTCATTTTCGCCCAAATTTGGCTTTAATTGTCCCCGAGCAACATTTTGAGTCTCTTAGGTAATTTTTAGGATATTCTGATTATTTTAGAGTCAATGTATGCATTTATTTATTTTTTATTAAATTTTAGTTAATTTCTCATATTATTTATTTTTATTTTTTAGGAAAGATTGACAAGAAGAATGACAATTGAAAAATAAGCTCAAGGTAGTTAGACACTAAGGTAAAGCTGTTATGGGAAGCTACATGCATATGTTTTCGTAATCGGATTTTAATTGGAAATTGGAGATAAGAATTTGATAAGCTATTTGAATGGAGATCAAAATTGAAGATATTAGAAGATCTGGTCGAGAATAAATTAGATATGATTGTTAATGAGATAAAATTGCATGAGTCCCACTTGACACTTTGGTTTTGGATAGATTTGAAAATTCAATCATGTACAGGGCTATGTGAGAATTGGAATCCAATTTCAAATTGGATTTTTATTTTTCAGAAGTTACCATTGGAAGGCAAGTAGCACACACAACAATATATAAATACACAGTGCCTCAAGAGAGAAGTCAGCAGTGCCGCACAGTGCAGGGGCAAAAAGGAGCAGTATCGCGTAGTCCCAGTGACACAGCAGTGAAGTGCCCATTGGAGCAGTACCACAAGTAGCAGTTCGAGAGGAGCAGCGTATACAATTTCAATAGAGCTTCTTTATTTTGTTCTTGTTCTTTCTTTTAGTATGAGTAGCTAAATTCTTTTTTCTAGGGTGACGATGTAACCATGTCATGCCGGTTTGATAATTTATTTCAGTTTCTTTTCTTAATTTCTTCTTCTCTTCTACTTGTGTTTTATTCTCTGTTCTAAACAGTGTTAATAAAACCAGACCGGACCAGCTGGTACAATCGGTTGGATCGGAAACCGGACCTATGACCAGTCTGGTCAACATGTCAGACCGGTTAGCCACTTGAACCGGTGCTGACATCATCAACCGAGGTGAACCGGTAAGAACCAGCGACTCGACTCGTGGTCCGGTCTGGGTCCGGACAGGTTGCTGATGTAACTCTGTGGTCCGTGCTGACGTCAACATGCAGGAGTGACATTTTACAACCAAAATTGCGCAAAATGTCACCAATGTGACTCGGACACTGGTGGATGCGTTATAGATGATGAGTGTGATTACACATCATATTTATTTATCATATTGCATGCATTTTCATGTAGTTTAGGTATTTTTAATTTGATTTTTGTTAGTTTTTACCTTAGAACGGGTAAAGCGGTTTTGTGGTGTTGTTGTGCAGGAATTGAAGATTAAAATGTTCAAGATCAACCATGATGGAGCTTGCATGAAGATGGAGCTTGAAAAGCAAGAAAACTGAGTCAAACAGAGGCTATCACGGCCTAGCCGTGACAGCCATCACGGCCATGATAGAGCAAGGCTGAAAAGAAAAGAACGAAAAAGTCAGAACCTATCACGGCCATGACAAGCCATCAGTGACAAGTTTTCCAAGTCAGAATCCGTCACGGCCTGGCCGTGACAGGCATCACGGCCGTGACGCATAATATCTGGAATTTTAAAAGCTGATTTTATCTGATTTTGTAATTACTTGGGATGCAAGTTACCCTACCTTATAAATAGGACCTAGAGGCTCGAAAATAGGGGACTTTTTGGGCTACTACCTTAGGCAAAATTAGGATTTCTCTTCTTCTTCTTCTTCTTCTCTTCTCTTAGGTTTTCTTTTATGCTTTTGTTAATCAAGCTTGCTATGAACATGGCAATGCTTGAGTAGTAGTCTTATTTCTAGGGATTGGGGCTAGGCCCAAGATTTGTTTATGGTGATGAATTGACGTTTGGTTTCTTGTTAATTTCAATTTTGCTTTCAATTTGATTCTTATTGCTTTAATTACTCGTAAATTCGGTGGCCACTTATTTGCTTGTCGTAGATACTCTAAGGAGGAACCTAGCGGTGAACTTAGGTATCGGATCTATAGGAATCAAACCTAGGACTTAAATCACAAGAGTTAGAAGCGGTCCTTCGAAGGTTCACGAATTGTCACAAAACTTAAAGGGTTCAATTTAAATTCAATTACCACGAGAGTAGAGGTTGGTTTAATTTGGCACGGTTCTTGTAACCCGAGAGGGAGCATTAACTTATTTAGGATAAATTCGCCTTCAAAGCAATTTTGATAATTAACAAGGGGGAGTCAATTTGGTAACATGAACAATCTTGTTGGTAACCCAATTCCTAAGAATCTCTTTTGATTTGAAAAACCCCTGATTGATTTACTTTCCTATTTTAATTGATTGCGTTCTTAAATATCGGATCTTCTAGTTAATTCTTATTAAAAAAATCAAATCTTTTCCAAATCCTTTTTTATATAGTCCAGTTTAATTGATTTAATAATTAATTGTTATTTGAGATCACAGTCTCTATGGGATCGATCTTTTTATTACTTGACGACGAAGCCGTGCACTTGCGGATTCGACACCACACATCAAGTTTTTGGCGCCGTTGCCGGGGACTGTGCTTTCTTGAATCTCAATTTAATTTTTAAATTGATTTTTCTGGACTTTTTTTTATTTATTTTTTATATTAAATTTTCTCTTTTTTTTTATTTATGTTTTTTCCTTATTCTAGAGTATCTACCTCTCTCTTATAGGTGTTTTTCTCTTTTATGAAAAGATCCCTAAGTCTTGGAAACCTTATTGAAGTTGACCTCAAAATCGAAAGGACCTTTCATAGATGTAGGAGATTACAAAGACAAAGAGAGAGGGAGAGGTTGATTCACATTCCACTCATGGCGAATCTACCGGATACCAAACACTGAAGGACTACGCAGCCCCAAATGCTAGGGGTTTGCGAACTGGGATTGCTAGGCCAGAAATTGAGGCGGAGAACTACATTATCCCGCCTATGTTAATTGGCATGATTAGGCAACATCAATTTGGAGGATTACCCTCGGAGGTCCCGACTGATGATGTGGAGACATTCTTGGAGTTCACCGACGCAATAAGAATTCATGGTGTCCCGATTGATGCTATTCGCTTGAGGTTATTCCCCTCCTCTCTGACTGGAAAGGCAAAAGCTTGGTTGAAGCAAGTTCCCGCTAATACCTTGTCAACTTGGGACCAACTGGAGCAGGCATTCCTGGAAAAATTCTTCCCTCCATCCAAGACTGCTTACCTACGAACCCGGATCACCGGCTTCTTCTAAAAGGACGGAGAATGCTTATCCGAAGCTTAGGATCGTTACAAGGGATTGCTAGAGTCTTTCCCACATCATGGGCTTGAGAGGTGGTTGTTAGTCCATACCTTCTACAAGTGATTGGATTACTCTTCGAATGTGTCACTAGACTCCGCAGCTGGTGGAGCTTTTATGAACAGACCTCTAACTGAAGTGTTCAATATCATTGAAAACGTAGCCACCAACTATCACCAATGGGGTCGGAAAGAGGTAATAACCCGAAAAAGATTTCGGGGGGTAAGTTTGAAATGAATAGCACTGATCTAATTATGTCTAAAATTGACTTACTGAATAAATGTTTTGATAAGCTTGAAAAGGCTAATGTGAGTTCAATAGGTGCTACTAATGTTGTTTATGAGATTTGTGGAATGTAGGGACATGACATAATGGAGTGCCCACATGGTATTGCTCCTGGATCCGGTGCTTCGGGGGAACAAGTGAACCCTTGTCACAATTTCTATGACACAAACCCGAAGTTGCCAAACTATGTTCCCCCAAATTCCTACAACCAAGGAAGGAAGAATAGCCCTTATGTCTCCTATTGGAACTACAACAACATGTTGAACCACAAATTCCAGGAAGGCCAAGGTAATAGGAAACCCACATCGGGGTATCCTCAGGTACAAAAGTCTAAACTTGAGTATCTTTTGGAAAATTTTGTTGAAACTCAAACAAAGCAAAATGAAGAGTTTAGACAACAAGGTAGGGCAATCAATGAGGCAATAAAAGAGTTAGCATCTAAGGTAGATAACTTAGTCATCCATAATAAGATGTTAGAAACTCAGATTGACCAACAAGCTAGTACATATTCTAGAACTAAGGGTACGTTCCCAGGACAACCCGAAGTTAATCCCAATGAGCACTGTAATGCTATATACCTAAAGGATGATAAGATGGGGGTAGTTGAAAAGAATGTGGAATGTGAGGAGGACATGAGTGAATATGAAGAGATAGAGCCAAAGTATGTCCCTTCACCACCTTACCAACCCCCAATACCTTTCCCACAAAGGTTGGTCAAGAAAATGCAAGTAGAAAAAGAAACTAAGAGCTTAATTGAGGAGCGTGATGTCGTGATAAAGACTAATATGCCTCCTAAACTAAAAGATCCAGGAAGTTTCTCTATTGCTTTCTCAATTGGAGAATTAAAAATAGATCAAGCCTTATGTGACTTAGGGGCTAGTGCGAGTTTGATACCGCTTACTATCTTTGAGAGGTTGGGAACCAAGGAATTGAGTCCATCCAAGTCCTCTTTACAATTTGCGGATGGATCAACTAAAACTCCTCTAGGCATACTAGAGAATGTCCCCATAAAGGTAGGGAAATTCTTCATTCCTACCGATTTCATGGTGTTGGACATGAACGGGAATTCTAAATTCTCTATCATTCTAGGAAGGCCATTCTTGGCCACAGCTGGAGCAATAATAGATGTAAAAAGTGGTAAGCTCTCCTTGAATGTAGAGGAAGGTAGGGTGGATTTTGATTTGACTAACTCATATAACAACCCTCCTTTTGAGAGTCATGTGTGCAGGATTGAGATAATGCCCCCAAAGGTGAAGGAAGAGCTTAACATGGAAGTAACTCCAAAACTTTGCATGACAAATGATGCACCAAATAATGATGAAGTTGGAGTTGCTCATCATGTGGAGTTAAAACTTCCTCCGGGAGGAAGTAAGGCCATGAAACTCAGAGTGAAAAGAGCAAAGCGAAAGCGCAATTGGCCATATGAACAAAATAGGCTCTTCGAAGGACTTCCATGGAAGAAAGGTGTCCTTTCACCTCTAAGCCCAGCCGATCCCGGTTGATTGAAAGAAGTATGGTCAAGCTTAAGACCGTAAATAAGCGCTTCTTGGGAGGCAACCCAAGTTTCCTTTCCCTTTTAATTTGTTTTTGAATTTTGTCTTTGAATAATTTGAGAATATTAAGAGTAGAAAGATCACTAATTGATGGTTTTGCCAAGTATTTTCAGGGTATGAAAGCAGGAAGAGCAAAAGGGCATGGAAAAATAGAGTCAAAGGAGATCACGGCCTAGATGTGATGAGGATCACGGCCGTGATGGGTTATAAGTTGGAAACTAGAAGGCATCACGCTCAGGACGTGATATCCATCATGGGCGTAATGTGAAAAAGGAGGAAGTCAGTATTTATCACGGCCCAGCCGTAATAGCCATCACGGGCATGACGCGAAGGAGCTAAACGGAACAAAATTGATCACGGCCTGCCCATGATGAACGTCACGGCCGTGACACATCTTCCAGCATGCTCTTTGACTGGCATTTGAGCCAACACCCTCCAACACCTCGGTGCGTTGTTCCATTTTTCTCCTCTCCCCGACTTGATTATTTACATTGGGGACAATGTAAGTTTTTAAGCTTGGGGTAGGGGTATTTTTGCATTTTTGCATTTTTCATGTTGCATTCATAGAGGCATAGTTTTGCATAATCACATGATTAGATTGGCCCATCGCTTAGAGTATGCATCCAATTGTGAGAACTTTGTGCCAAATGAATTGAGACAGTGAATTTTTGAACTCAATTTTTGTATTATTGTGATAGGCTAAAAATAAAAATGCTTGAGATGATCTTCTGATAGTTGATAATTATCATGTGATTCCTTATATTTGTGTTTCTCATTGATTTTAAACTACTAAATGTGAGATTTTTTGACCCTAAAAGGGGGTACTCACTAAATCTACCCCATTCTTTGTGATTGAGTGTTTTATTCCTCTTGGATTGTATTCTCTAGAACTTGACTTGAAACCATTTTGAAACTTAAAAATTTTTGAAAACATATTTGAAAATGATTGAGGCACTAGGTATTTTTCTGGCCTTCTGAGCTTTGACTGATTAAATGCTACCCCTTAGTTGCCCAGTTTTGAGCCTAAAAGAATAAAATACTTTTCTTGGTACCTTGATTTATTTTGACGAATGATGCTTGGTATGACACCTTTTAAAGTATTGCAAAAAGGGCAAAAAGGTGGTTTGAAAAAAATAAATTGTGGGATGAAAAAGTTAGAAAAATATTTCTCTTAAGTTGAAAATCTCCCCTTCTCTAAATAAAAATAAAAATAAAATAAAAAAATGGAGAAGAGGATGTGAAAAATAAAGTGAGAAATTAAATTAGAAAAAAAAAGGAAGGTGGAAAAGTGTGTCAAATGTCCCAAAAAGGTATTTTAGAAGGTTGTCATGCTTTGCATTGTTTGATATTTTGTTTAGTCTTCCTGAATCATCCTTTTCTTGATTTCCTCACCTAACAATTAATCTCATGTCCCCATTACAACCAAAATAAAAGACCTCTTGAGGACAAGCAAAATCTTAAGCTTGGGGTAGTTTGATGAGTGTGATTACACATCATATTTCTTTATCATATTGCATGCATTTTCATGTAGTTTAGGTATTTTTAATTTGACTTTTGTTAGTTTTTACCTTGGAACGGTTAAGGCGGTTTTGTGGTGTTGTTGTGCAGGAATTAAAGATTAAAATGTTCAAGATCAACCATGATGGATCTTTCATGAAGATGGAGCTTGAAAAGCAATAAAACTGAGCCAAACAGAAGCTACCATGGCCTAACCGTGACAGCCATCACGGCCATGATCGAGCAAGGCTGAAAATAAAAGAACGAAAAAGTCAGAACCTTTCACGGCCAGGCCGTGATGGTGATGGCCATCACGACCGTGACAAGCCATCAATGACAAGTTTTCCAAGTCAGAATCTGTCACGGCCGTGACACGTAATATCTGGAATTTTAAAAGCTGATTTTATCTGATTTTGTAATTGCTTGGGACGCAAGTTACCCTACCTTATAAATAGGACCTAGAGGCTCGAAAATAGGGGACTTTTTGGGCTACTACCTTAGGCAAAATTAGGATTTCTCTTCTTCTTCTTCTCCTCTTATCTTAGGCTTTCTTTTATACTTTTGTTAATCAAGCTTGTTATGAACATGGCAATGCTTGAGTAGTAGTCTTATTTCTAGGGATTGGGGCTATACCGAAGATTTGTTTATGGTAATGAATTGACGTTTGGTTTCTTGTTAATTTCAATTTTGCTTTCGATTTGATTCTTATTGGTTTAATTACTCGTAAATTCGGTGGCCACTTATTTGTTTGTCGTAGATACTCTAAGGAGGAACCTAGCAGTGAACTTAGGTATCAGATCTATAGGAATCAAACCTAGGAATTAAATCACAAGAGTTAGAAGCGATCCTTCGAAGGTTCACGAATTGTCACAAAACTTAAAGGGTTCAATTTAAATTCAATTACCACGAGAGTAGAGGTTGGTTTAATTTGGCACGGTTCTTGTAACCCGAGAGGGAGCATTAACTTATTTAGGATAAATTCGCCTTCAAAGCAATTTTGATAATTAACAAGGGGGAGTCAATTTGGTAACATGAACAATCTTGTTGGTAACCCAATTCCTAGGAATCTCTTTTGATTTGAAAAACCCCTGATTGATTTACTTTCCTATTTTAATTGATTGCGTTCTTAAATATTGGATTTTCTAGTTAATTCTTATTAAAAAAATCAAATCTTTTCCAAATCCTTTTTTATTTAGTCCAGTTTAATTGATTTAATAATTAATTGTTATTTGAGATCACGGTCTCTGTGGGATCGATCTTTTTATTACTTGACGACGAAGCCGTGCACTTGCGTATTCGACACCACACATCAACAGACATAAGGGATGCGCCACTGGACTACAACATTGTGTTGTTATATATGCAGAAAATATTTTATATATACATAGTTTAGAATTTTTTAATATATACTGGTTCAGACCGAGTCAACCGGTGACCCCCGATTGAACCCGGTTGACCCATTAACCCATTAACCCAGTGCCCTAACCGAGTCGATCACTGGTTCGGTTTTAATAACATTAGTTCTAACTGCTTCTAGTCATGATGAGTCCGACCAGAGATTTGTGAATACGAGTATTGAGATTAAAACCATAGGGTGAATACATAGAGATGTCGTAGGTGCCTTATGCAAACTTCATAGAGAATCATGAAACTTAGTGAATTCTTGTATAATTAATTTTCTACAGTATATTAAGGATCAATAGACGTTTTCTACCATGCTCGAACGAGACATTAGAATAAATTTGGATTCTTGGTTGACAATAAAAGTTGAGTAGAGACTAGGCGTTTAGGGTTGACAACGAAAAAGAAGATAAAACGCCTCAAAAAGGCGCACTGACCGTAGACTCTCTACTCAACTACTCGGGCCCACTGCTCGTCCTCCAGCATCTGCCTCATAAGGGGTTCCATATATCTCCTCCATAGCTGGCTCCTCCACCGCGTCTTCTTATAGCGATCACATAAATAAAATATACACAACAGCAAGAAGAAAATGGATAAGAAACAATATAACGACACACGTGGAAAGGGTTTAGCAACATTTAATGCTATAACAGCACACTAAACATCCATCTCCAAGAATTATATATATATATATATATATATATATATATATATATATATATATATATATATATATAACACAAATCATCCTCAATCCACGTCTAAGATTTTTCCTCTACCCTCCATCATGATGCAATGCAAATGCTGTTTGAACCATCTCATCAGGTATCGGCCATATCCGGATATCCAACACAATGACACGTCCCAGAAGCCCCGGTGCACACCCTCATCCGCGGATGGAGGATGCACATACAAAGCAATGGCACTATAGCTACACAATCTGGTGCAAACCTCTGAACCACGGCCAGGGTGCTCATGCAAAGCATGAACTACAGCTGCAACTAAAATGAAATAATGTATGGGATGTCCGCAGTTAGCCTAAACCCCGAGAATTCTCCCCCCGAGGAATTGACCCCACACGACCATGTTTCAGGTCCACCAGACCATGTTTCAAGTCAACCATATCACGGACCATGTTTCAAGTCAACCCCTAGTGCCCTAACCGCTCATCATAATCTCATAGATAACCTCAATAACAATCTCATCTCATCAATCTCATCATCGTCATATCACAGTAATTATCTCGGTTAGACACTTCTAGTACCTATAGTATGAATTCCCCGATACATCATCATATCTCAAGATAACTTCTCGCTTACTCAACCTCTAAGCATAATTCATGACACTCATCACATCATACCATCATATCATCATGTTCACATGTCATCATACCATCATTACAATCATGTTATCATTTTCCAAGATAATAATCATTACCAAATTTATAATAAAATAATGTTACAATAATATAAACATGTTCAAAACAAAAACACTTTCAGCACTTATATCATCATCCATCAATTACCAATATCAATTCAACCAGTCAAGCAGTCCAAGCAGACAATGATAAAATAACATATAATAAACGTAATGGCGATAAACGCACATTCTCAATATCATCACGGGTACCACTAAGTAGACCCCAGCATGATATGGACATTGTCCGTAACTCGTAATCATGTAGGGTTTAGGTCGCCCTACGTCATTATCGAATTAAACGTCACCGTGCCGTTTTCGGCGTTAAATAATTTATTTCCCCCGCCTGGAGGTTCGCGCGCTAAACAGAACAAGACAGAACGAGTTAAAATGAAGCGTCCTCGAATTCCTCGATTCTGCCTCAGCTAGAAACAGGGTCTCCAAGCCTCCAAAATTCCACCTAAGAATCACATTGTGAGAGGCATATTGTAAGGAACTTAGAATTTGTAGCAAACACCACAAAATCTGCCACTGTTTTGGCTCTATATCTCACAATCTAGACCTTTGTTTAAAAATTTGAACGGTGAGAATAAAGAGCTACCTTTCCTTTACCTTCTCCAAATATTACAGCTCGATCCAACGGTGAACAAGCCTAGGATGAACCTTCCAAGGTGACTGGTCAGGAGCTACCAGGGTTGAGTTCCTCTCCTTCTTTAGAGTTAAATAACTCACACTCTGGGGATTGCTCAAAAGTTTCAACTGTTGGATGTGAAATATTATCAACCCAGAACCTCTCTATGAAATTTCAACACGATCTAACAGTGGAAGAAGGTGTGGTGAGGGATTTACATAAGATGTTCCAGCTTCAATGCTCTCAAAAATGGTGGTTTAGGGCTTCTTGGTCGCCTTGCTCTCTCTTTCTCTATCTCTCTCTCCAGATTTTCTCTCTTCCTCTCTGTTCTCTGGCTTCCTTCTAAGGTCTCTGCCTCGTATTCTTTTGTTTATGACTTAAGTGACTCGAGTCACTTAAGTCATTTTATTTTTTTTGAAACACATCCCCACGCTTGAGCGTGAGAAGGTCCATGCTTGAGCGTGCCCACACTGGAGCGTGGGAATAGCCACGCTTGAGCGTGTGAAGGCAGGTACGCCACCGTGCCATGCAGCCAATCAGAAGATGCCATGTCAGCCCTGTTGACATGTGGCAGGTCAACGCATGGCCATGTCTGGTTGACTTGGGCTCTTGAGCATGGATACACCCACGCTTGAGCGTTAACTTCTGACCAAAAGTCAACTCTTTGCGTTGAGGGTCCGTTCGACGTCCGATTGAGCTCAAATTTGAGATATAGGCTCATTTAGACCTAATAAACAACCTCAACCCATCAAAAATGCCTAATCTCATCTCTAATTCCAAATTTCTTATTTCACGCTCAGATGTCTCAAAGACGCTAATCGGGAAACCCTAATTTTGTTCCTACGTTCAAACTCACTCTAAAAGACTGCGTACTTGCCATGCAAAGGTATCTATACCTCAAACCACATCTCAACTATATAATCCAAGTCCTAACCCTAATCCTCATACATAACCCACACATAAAATAATGGATGTTACATCAAACAAGAGAAAATCATCTTTTCTTCTCCTTTTCTCTCTTATACTTTTCTCTCTTCTTATTTTCTCTTACTCCAAACACATCATTAGTTCATAGGGTCTTAGCCTTGTACCTTTGAATATCCTACCTTAAGCTGGGGCACATTACAACCTTTAAAAGACCTTTTGAGAATGCATGCTTGTTTTCGTGGGAACTATTTTTGAGATGAAAATCAAATTCATGGAAAGTGCACTTAAAATGTGAAATTGAGTGAAGTTGATATCCTAGAAAACTTGAGAGAATGAGTGAAATACTAAATACCCTTGCGATGAAGGCAACTGTTTGACATTGATGATCTCCCTTTTGTGTGTAACTTGGATCCTTGACTTAGATTGACGATTGCATGAATGATTGAATTCTCAATTGTTTAAAGTAAATGAATGTGGGGGTTGCATTGATGAAATGGGGAACCATTGAATAAAAAATGAATTGATAAAAAATAATTGAGTCCATTGAGCTTACCCAGTTTTAAGTCTTTTTGAATTTTAGTTTGTTTCGGGACAAACAAAGTTTAAGTTTGGGGTATTTTGATAAGTCTCTGGCTTATCTAGTTTTATAGCTAATGAGGCCACGATTTTTATGCCAAAGGTTCGAGTTTAATCTCGTTTTCGCCCAAATTTGGCTTTAATTGTCCTTGAGCAACATTTTGAGTATCTTACGTAATTTTTAGGATATTCTGGTTATTTTATAGTCAATATATGTATTTATTTTATTTTTTTATTAAATTTTAGTTAATTTCTCATATTTTTTATTTTTATTTTTTAGGAAATATTGAAAAGAAGAATGATAATTGAAAAATAAGCTCTAGGTAGTTTCACACTAAGGTGAAGCTGTTATGGGTAGCTACATGCATATCTTTTGGCAATTGGATTTTAATTGGAAATTGGAGA
The DNA here is from genome assembly GCA_030762895.1 of Sophora flavescens. Classification (NCBI taxonomy): domain Eukaryota; kingdom Viridiplantae; phylum Streptophyta; class Magnoliopsida; order Fabales; family Fabaceae; genus Sophora; species Sophora flavescens. The sequence goes on from CM061069.1 coordinate 20,804,795, forward strand.
TAAGAATTTCATAAGCTATTTGAATGGAGATCAAACGTGAAGATATCAGAGGATCAGGTCAAGAATAAATGTGATATGATTGTAAATCAGATAAAATTGCATGGGTCCCACGCGACACTTTGGTTTCGGATGGTATGTGAGGAATTGGAATCCAATTTCAAATTGGATTTTTATATTTCAGAAGTTATCATTGGAAGGCAAGTAGCACACACAACAATATATAAATACACAGTGTCGCAAGAGAGAAGTCAGCAGCGCCGCACAGTGCAAAGGTAAAAAGGAGAAGTACCGTGTAGTCCCTAACACAGCAGCGTGAAGTGCCCATTGGAGCAGTACCGCACGCAGCAGTCCGAGAGGAGCAGCAGATACAATTTCAATGGAGCTTTTTTATTTTTTTTCTTGTTCTTTGTTTTAGTATGAGTAGCTAAATTCTTTTTTTTTAGGGTGACGATGTAATCATATCACGACGGTTTGATAATTTATTTCAGTTTCTTTTCTTAATTTTTTCTTCTCTTCTACTTGTGTTTTATTCTCTGTTCTAAATGCTTCTAGTCATGATGAGTCCGACCGGAGATTTGTGAATAGGGGTATTGAGATTAAAATCATACGATGAATACATAGAGATGCCGTAGGAGCCTTATGCAACATTCATAGAGAGAATCATGAAACTTAGTGAATTCTTTGATAATTAATTTTCTACAGTAGATTAAGGATCAATGGGTGTTTTCTAACGTGCTCGAACAAAACATTAGCATAAATTAAGATTATTGGTGACAATAGAAGTTGAGTAGAGATTTGGGAGAATTGAGATAATTGAACCAAACCAAGTGGGATAAGGATTCTTTGTCAATAAGGAATGTTTATCCATAGTGTAGGTGAAATTGAATCCCTGAAATCTTCTTTAATTGATTGTTTCGTATTTTGTTTTTAATTAATTAATTCCAAAATCCAAAAATATCAATTTCGATTCTTTTCATTATAATCAAAATCCTAAATTTCTTTTTGTCTAAATTGGTTGTTGACTTTGTGAATTGATTATTGGTCACCCAACCACTGTGTTCGATACTCGGTAAATTACTTGTCGTTTTAATTATTACTTGCTTCGATCCGGTACACTTGCCGGAGCCCATCAAGTTTTTGGCGCCGTTGCCGGGGATTGGATTTACCAATATCATTAGTAATAATGAAGACAATTATTTCAGACATTTTTTATTTAGTTTATTTTGTTCTTATTTTGTATATATTTGATTGATTTTTTCTTTTGAGGTTTCTTTGTGTTAGGTAGATGCAACATATGGACCATCTATTCTATCCAAACCGGGAATCCCAGATTGATTGGATTGTGATTAATAGGATCATTGATAAGCATGTGAAGGTATACTCCAAGGAGGAATGGAAATCCTTTTGGTCAAATTTGCAACCACCACCACACTTCAAGTTGAATCCTGATTTTCTAGAGTTTCATTGGGATATAGATGCTCAACGTTTGATCCAGAGCATAGAGCGTAGCAAGAAGGAATTTAGTACCATGATTCAGAGGCATAAAATTCGTAAGGAACGTTCTCAATGGATAGCGGAGATGCTAAGTAACAACTTTCAGAGGTTAGAAGAATAAGCTAGCGAATTTTCTAAAGTGCTAGTAGAAAGCCGCACGAGACTCAAATTGAAGAGAATGTTATTGCTAGTATGGACTTGAACGAAGACGAAGTTGTGGTGGAAGATGATTCAAGAAGAGAAGATCATGAAGTGGAGTGCAAGGAGGGATTATCTCCTATTGTTCCTTTGCAAGGGACGATTGAAAAGAGTCATGTGGAAAATACTTCATTCACCATTCCTATTGAGGAGCCTAAAAATTCCAAGTTTGATAAGTATGTTGGTTTGCATGCATGCATGGATGTTACAAAGTTGGTCCCTTCCATTTGTCTACCACATCACTTTGTGAAAATACCAACTTTGGAGTTCGAGTCATTGCCTAAGCATGTGGAGCTTGCATCAATAGCGGCAAAGGCTCTAAGGTCGACTCAAGAAGTTATGCTTCTAGTGCTTCATGAAGGATCTAATTACATAAAGGCCATACTTGGAGTAGGTGACTTACCATTTGACCCGGGAGGAAGTGAGCTCATCATAGCATTTAGAGAAGTCAATGGAATCTCCCCCCACTTGCTTATTCCATCTCCACTCCACAAGCCATGGGATCCAGGAGGAAGAACTTATATCTTGGGCATATCTTGGCCTTTGTACCATAGGCTATAGGATCCGGGTGGAAGCGTCTTCAATGAGTTTTTCTAAACCCTTCTCTTTATTTATCTTTCGTTTCTTTGCTTGAGTCATATGTGTGAGAGTCTTGTGTTGGTAAGCTTGAAGGGATTTTATTGAATTTAGCATAGAAGGAATGCATGATAAATGTTGATTTTTTGATGATTTCCCCTAATTATTTGAATTTTGAAAATTGATCCCCATGTGAAAATTTGAAAAATGAACCTTGAGAAATTTTATTGTGATTGCATGATTTATGATAAGTTTGGGGTGAAGGGGTGCACACATTAGGGATGTATCTCGGTCAAATAATTTTCTAAAAATGTCCAGGTGAGGAATTTGAGCCTCCAACATTGTGTTTGAATTGTGTGAATCACTTTTAAGTTGTACTTTCCCGGATTTACTAGAATCTCTTCATGGTTTGCATATCTACATGTTGGCATCACATGATTTAGGCAATTTTCTTTGAAATAACTACTTTCCCTAAAAAGAACCATCCCTAATGTCTGATCCCTAGTTAGCCACATTGAGCCTAATAACCTATTGTTTCTTGACGACCTTATGTTATAAGCCAAAAATCCGGAAAAAAAACCATGTTAACCCAATCTTAGGATTTAGGAGAGCATGGATGCTTAGTAAGACAGGGGTTGTAGGAAACTAAGTTTGGGGTGGCTACAAGGGTTTGATATGTTATTTTGGGTTGAGAAAAAAAAATAAAGGTTGAAGCCAAAGGCAAAAAGAAAAAGAAGAAAATTACAAAAATATCAAAAAGGGTATTGAAAGGAAAAGGATGTAGCCACCCAAAGTGAAAGAATAAAAAAAACTTTGGAAAAAGGAATAAGAGAGGAAAGTCAAGGTGTAAAAATGTTCATGGTCTCTTAGTTCCTAGGGTCTTAGCCTTGTACCTTTGAATATCCTACCTTAAGTCGGGCCACATTACAACCTTTAAAAGACCTTTTGAGGATGCATGCATGTTTTCGTGGGAACTAATTTTGAGATGGAAATCAAATTCATGTAATGTGCACTTAAAATGTGAAATTGAGTGAAGTTGATATCCTAGACAAATTGAGAGAATGAGTGAAATACTAAATACTCTTGTGAGGAAGGCAATTGTTTGAAATTGGTGATCTCCCTTTTGTGTGTAACTTGGATACTTGACTTAGATTGATGATTGCATGAATGACTGAATTCTCAAATGTTTAAAGTAAATGGATGTGGGGATTGCATTGATGAAAAGGGGGAACCATTGAATAAAAATTGAATTGATAAAATTGCATTAAATTTGTGCGAAAATAATTGAGTCCATTGAGCTTACCTAGTTTTAACACTTTTTGAATTTTAGTTTGCTTGGGAACAAGCAAAATTTAAGTTTGGGGTATTTTGATAAGTCTCTGACTTATCTAGTTTTATAGCTAGTGAGGCCACGATTTTTGTGCTAATTATTCGAGTTTAATCTCGTTTTCGTCCAAATTTGGCTTTAATTGTCCCCGAGCAACATTTTGAATTTTTTAGATAATTTTTAGGATATTCTGATTATTTTAGAATCAATGTGTGCATTTATTTATTTGTTATTAAATTTTAGTTAATTTCTCATATTATTTATTTTTATTTTTTAGGAAAGATTGACAAGAAGAATGATAATTGAAAAATAAATTATAGGTAGTTAGACACTAAGGTGAAGCTGTTATGAGAAGCTACATGCATATCTTTTGGCAATTGGATTTTAACTGGAAATTGGAGATAAGAATTTGATAAGCTATTTGAATGGAGATCAGAATTGAAGATATCAGAGGATCTCGTCAATAATAAATGTGATATGATTGTTATTGAGATAAAATTGCATGGGTCCCACATGACACTTTGGTTTTGGTTGGATTTGAAAATTCAATCACGTACAGGGATGTGTGAGGAATTGGAATCCAATTTCAAATTGGATTTTTATATTTCAGAAGTTATCATTGGAAGGCAAGTAGCACACACAACAATATATAAATACATAGTGTACCGCAGGCAGCAGTCCGACAGGAGCAGCGGATACAATTTCAATGGAGATTCTTTATTTTGTTCTTGTTGTTTATTTTAGTATGAGTAGTTAAACTCTTTTTTTTTTAGGACGAGGATGTAACCACGTCGTTTGGTAATTTATTTCAGTTTCTTTTCTTAATTTCTTTTTCTCTTCTACTTGTGTCTGTTCTAAATGCTTCTGGTCATGATGAGTCTGACCAGAGATTTGTGAATAGGGGTATTGAGATTAAAACCATAGGGTGAATACATAGAGATGTCATAGGATCTGAATGCAACCTTCATAGAGAATCATGAAACTTAGTGAACTCTTTGATAATTAATTTTCTATAGTAGATTTGGATCAATGGGTGTTTTCTAGCGTGCTTGAACGAGACATTAGAATAAATTAGGATTCTTGGTAGACAATAGAAGTTGGATAGAGATTAGGGAGAATTGAGATAATTGAACCAAACCAAGTGGGATATGGATTCTTTGTCAATAAGGAATGTTTATCCATAACGTAGGTGAAATTGAATCCCTGAAATCTTCTTTAATTGATTGTTTCGCATTTTGCTTTTAATTAATTAATGCAAAAATCCAAAAATATCATTTTCGATTCTTTTCATTATAATCAAAATCCTAAATTTCTCTTTGCCTAATTTGGTTGTTGACTTTGTGAATTGATTATTGGTCACTGATAGTGTGATTGAACATCATATTTCATGTGCACTTTCGCATGCATTTTTCATATAGTTTAGGCATAATTAGTTGATTTTTGTTAGTTTTTCCCTTGGAACGGGTGAAGCGGTTTCTTGGTTTTGTTTTGCAGAAATTTAAGGAAAAATGCTCAAAAATTAGCCTTGATGGAGCTTTGATGGAATAGAGCTTGAAAAGTGAAGAATATGAGCCAGACATAGCCCATCACGGCCTGGCCGTGATGACCTTCACGGCCATGATCAAGCAGAGCAGAAGGCAAAAGTCAAAATCTGTCACGGCCTAGCCGTGATACCCCTCACGGCCGTGACAGAACAGTTGGTGGAGACAGAAGCTATCACGGCCTGGCCGTGATACAGATCACGGCCGTGACAGGTCAGGCAGAACTGATCACGGCCTAGCCGTGATGAGGCTCACGGCTGTGATGCTCCAGATTTGAAAGCGCGCCCATTCCAGAACGCGTCACGGCCTGGTCGTGATGGCCATCACGACCGTGACACGTGGCCTCCCTATAAATAAAGCAATGCAGACAGAACCAGATACACACTTTTTGGATCAGAACTATTTTTAGATCTATTTTAATCCTTATTCTGGAGTTGCGTCTCCTACTCCCTACTCTCTTTTCTTGTTTACAATTATGGTGAATTCCGATTGTTTGTTTGTCGTTACGAACATGAGGAACTAATCCCCTTGTCTAAGGGATCAATGAAGCCACCCATGATGGTGTAGTGATTCAATGTGATTATGTCTCTCTCCTTTAACTCAATTCTTGTTTTCCAATTCTGATTTTATTGCGTTGATCATATGCATGCGTGATCGACTAGTTAACGTTGATGAGGCTTAGTAGGCAATTCGCATTTAGAACTTGAATTGGGATCATCGATCGAATATTGCACGAGAGTGAATAGGAGATCGGTGCAACCTTATAGGGAACAAGATTTAACAGAGTTTGATGATTGAGTTATGAGACCAGGCAAGTAATTAACTCAATTATTGAATACGTCCTATTGAGCACGATAGTGAATTTAGGAGAATTTGGGGGTCCCGGTTGACATTAAAATTGAACTTAGGGAGAGGATCATTATCACTTGGGTACTATGCATGATTGGGTAGGTGGATTTGTGACCTTAGGCGTTTTAATCCAGATTTTCACTCTTAATTGATTTGTTAATTCGTGTTGATTTGAACTTGAGATCCTATTTTCTCTCTTCTCAACCACTTTCTGTTACTTGACCAAACGTATCTAATTTCTTGTGAATTGGTAGAATTGGTAGCCCAATCCTTGTGTTCGATCTCGGTAATTACTTACCGTGTTTTATTACCTACGACGACCCGGTACACTTGCCGGTGACTCAACAAGTTTTTGGCGCCGTTGCCGGGGATTGGCACAACCAATTTTCCTACTTTTCAGGGAATTTGATTATTTGGTTAAGCTGTTTTTCTTTTTATTTTTGTTATTTATTTATTATTATTTCTCTCTACTTCTTTGATTCCACTTGGTCTTGCCTTGTTTTTGTGTATGTGAGGTACCCTTTCACAAGAGGACTTGCTATTTGATTCGGAGATCACCAAGACCGAGAAGCGCTTAAGGAAAGAAGCCAGAGAGCAAAAGAGGCTTGAAGCAATTGATTTTGAGAGGATAGCCGAAGAAAACCCTCCTCCTCCTCCTCGTTACAAGCCTCTCTTCGAGTATGATCTACCCAACCTGGATGATTGTGCTTCGTCTATTGTGAGGGGCAACCTCAACACAGACTCCTTCAGAGTGGAATGATGTGTCACAGCCCAGATCCGTGAGAATCAGTTTGATGGGAGTGGCAAATAGGACCCTCATAGACACATCACTCGCTTCCTTGAGGCTTGTGACATGCAGAATACAAGAGGAGTTACTCAAGATGAGTTTCACTTGCGGCTCTTCCCTCTCTCTCTCTTAGGGATGTCGCTCGCGATTGGTTTGACAGCTTGGATCGGAACAGTATCAGAACATGGGAGCAAATGGCCCAAAAGTTCCTCACTAAGTATTTTCCTCCTCAAAGCGGCACAAGCAAGAGTTTCCGTCACATCTTTCAGGCAGACAGAAGATGAAACCTATAATGAAGCCTGGGAGAGGTATAATGTGCTCTTGAGAAGATGCCCTTCAGCGTTCTTTGACCCGGTCTCCAAAGTTCAACACTTCTTTAACGGGTTAAGGGGACGATACCAGATGAATTGTGATGCCGCAGCTGGCGATTCTTTTTCATATTTATCAGCTGAGGATGGTTGGGCATTATTGGAAAAGATGTCATACAATGATTACAACCGTGGTAGGGAAACCTCAAGTGGAGTCAGTTCTGCGACAATGGAAGCCATTCTAGAGCAAAATAGACTGTTGAAGATGCAAAATGCGGCACTGTCTGGGAACAAAAAGGTTAATGTGATACACGAGGGAGTGCCTCTGGGTTGTGATAATTGTAATGGAGATCATGACACTCAGAGTTGTTCGCTCAACTTCTCTCAGGAACATGCGGACTCGTGCCATAATTTCTATGACACTACCCCAGAACAACTATCAGAGGAACAGACAGAATGATTACAGTCAGAATCAGAATAGGGGGTATATGAGGAGAGACCATCCGGGTTTCGCTTGGAGTAATGCTAGTGGTGGTCTAGCCGGGCAGCAACAACTGCAATAGGGTCTGAGGCCAAACATTGGGATCCATCAACGCAATACTCAGCAGGCTCTTCCGGGGCCTAATCAATTGCAGATAACTAATGGTGGAAGGCAACCTTGGGAGTTGGCTTTTGAGAAGATGAGTGCGACAGTGGAGAAGTTGTCAATCAATACAAGCACAGCCATTGACAAGTTGGCAACTCATACAGGGTCGGAAATTCAGAATCTAGAGACGCAGATAACTCAGCTCGCAAAGCAGCTAAATGAGCGTCTCCCAGGCACTATCCCAGGTGATACAGAGAACAACCCTAAGAACCAATGCAATGCCGTAACGACTAGAAGCGGTAGGGTGTTGGGATCTAACGAGGGTGCAACTAGTTCTCAGAAAGCTGAGGTCTCGGAACAACCACATGTTGAGGAAGAGCAACTTGAGAAAGAGGACTTGGCAAGTGACAAGGCACCGGAGCAAGGGGGAGGTTAAAACTTGTAGATGAAGAGTTCATAAAAAAGAAGTGGGTTGAGCCCAAAGACCTCCCGCCCTACATGAGGGTACCATATCCTGAAAGATTGAAGAAACCTCAACAAGATAAACAGTTCAATAAGTTCCTTGATGTCTTCCGCAAACTTCAAATTAACATTCCATTTGCGGAGGCCCTGGAACAAATGCCATCATATGCCCGGTTTATGAAGGAGCTTCTCTCCAAGAAGCGGAAGATAGTGGAGGAGGAAACAGTTGCTTTGACCAAGGAGTGTAGTGCCATTCTTCAAAGAAAACTACCTCCAAAGTTAAAGGATCCCGATTCTTTTTCTATACCATGCACCATTGGGGAGATGACTCTAGGAAAGGCGTTGTGTGATCTAGGGGCAAGCATCAACTTGATGCCCCTTTCTATGATGAAGAAGTTGGGGATCAAAGAGGCCAAGGATACACGCATGTCCCTCCAACTAGCCGATCGTTCTATAAAATATCCTTATGGAGTGGTCGAAGATTTGTTAGTGAAGGTGGACAAGTTCATATTTCCCCCGGATTTTGTGGTGGTTGATATGGATGAAGACGCCGAGATCCCTCTCATTTTGGGAAGGCCCTTCTTAGCCACTGGGCGTGCTCTGATAGATGTGCAACAAGGGAAACTCACCCTCCGTGTGCAAGATGAGAATGTAGTCTTCAATGTCTTTGAAGTAATGAAGCACCCAGCTGAGAGGTTGGATGTGTATCGAGTGGATATGGTGGACTCAATTGTCAAGGAAAAGACCACTAGAGAAGCCCATGGTTCTTCACTTGCACAAGTGTTGGTAAAATCCCATGATGAGGATAGTGAGGAAGAAGACCCTTTGGGGGATGAGGACTATCTTGAGTGCTTAAAGAACATGGAAGCCTTACCGAGTCTCCTAAGGGAAGAATGTGCAAAGGAAAAGCTCAACAACGAAGGAATGGAAGAAGATGGCAAGGCACCGGAGTTGAAGCAACTCCTAACCCACTTAAGGTATGCATTCTTGGGGGAGAAGGGACAACATCCGGTGATCATTAGCAATGCCTTGAAAAAGGATGAAGAAGAAAAGCTGTTGAGAGTTCTTAGGGAACACAAATCCGCCATTAGGTGGAAGGTTTCAGACCTAAAAGGTATAAGCCCTTCCCTATGCATGCATAAAATTTTGATGGAAGATGATTATAAGCCGGTGGTTCAACCACAAAGACGGCTAAATCCCATCATGAAGGAAGCTGTGCATAAGGAAGTGATTAAAATTTTAGATGCCGGAATCATCTATCCAATCTCGGATAGCAATTGGGTTAGTCCAATTCATGTGGTCCCAAAGAAAGGTGGCACAACCGTGGTGGTCAATGAAAGCAATGAATTGATCCCAACAAGGACCATCACGGGGTGGAGAGTTTGTATCGATTATAGAAGGCTAAATGAGGCAACAAGGAAGGATCAGTTCCCTCTCCCCTTCATTGACCAGATGCTTGAAAGGTTAGTCGGATATGAGTACTATTGCTTCTTAGATGGTTACTCCGGCTATAATCAAATTGTGGTGGAACCTCAAGACCAAGAGAAGACGGCCTTCACTTGTCCCTATGGAGTCTTTGCCTATAGGAGGATGCCCTTTGGTTTGTGCGACGCTCCTGCTACTTTCCAAAGATGCATGCTTTCTATTTTCTCGGACATGGTGGAGAAATGCATTGAGGTGTTCATGGATGACTTCTCAGTCTTTGGGACCTAATATGACAACTGCTTGAAGAACTTGACTTTGGTTCTTAAAAGGTGCCAAGAGACTAACCTTATGCTCAATTGGGAGAAATGCTACTTCATGTTCAAGGAAGGTATAGTCTTGGGGCACAAAATCTCCCAAAGGGGGATTGAAGTTGATAAGGCCAAGATTGAGTTGATTGAGAAGCTACCCCCACCAACCACTGTAAAGGGGGTGAGGAGTTTCTTGGGGCATGCCGGGTTCTACCGGAGATTCATCAAGGACTTCTCCAAAATCGCAAGGCCGCTTTGTGACCTTCTTGTGAAGGATGTATCCTTTGAATTTAATGCTTCTTGTTTAAATGCCTTCACTATTCTGAAAAATATGCTTGTCACCGCACCCATAATCACTGCACCTAATTGGAGTTTGCCATTTGAAATCATGTGTGATACTAGTGATTATGCGGTGGGGGCTGTTTTGGGACAAAGGGTGGAAAAATTAGCTCGTGTCATTTATTAAGCAAGTAAGGTTTTGAATGAGGCACAAGCTAATTATTCCACCACTGAAAAGGAACTACTTGTTGTGGTTTATGCTTTAGATAAGTTTAGATCTTATATTGTGGGGTCTAAGATTGTTGTTTTCACCGATCATGCGATCATAAAACACTTGATGACAAAACAAGAGGCCAAACCTAGATTAATTCGGTGGATTCTTCTTTTGCAGGAATTTGATCTGGAGATTAAGGACAGGAAGGGATCTGAGAATGGTGTGGCGGACCACTTATCTAGGTTGGTCAATCCCGACGCCAAGGAGGAATTGTTAGACATCAAGGAAGAATTTCCTGATGAAAAACTGTTTGCACTCATTGAAAATTTCTCTCATTGGTTCGCGGACATGGCCAACTTCAAATCTTCAAATGTGGTTCCTCAAGGTTGGACTAATCAACATAGGAAGAAGTTCTTCTCATATGCAAAGTATTATGTGTGGGAGGACCCCTATCTTTTCAAGCAATGCTCGGATGGGATCCTAAGGAGGTGCATTCCCTATGACCAAATCGGAAACGTGTTGTGGCATTGTCATATCTCGGATTATGGTGGACATTATGGGGGAAAGAAGACCGCAGAAAAGATCCTCCACAGCGGGTTCTATTGGCCGACGCTCTTCAAGGATGCCCACACCTTTGTTGAAAACTGTGATCGTTTCCAAAGAGTTGGCAATATCTCTAAGCGGCATGAACTCCCCTTGAATTGCATGCTTGAAGTAGAGCTCTTTGATGTGTGGGGGATAGATTTTATGGGACCATTCCCACCATCTTTCTCCTACCAATACATTTTGGTGGTTGTGGACTACGTGTCAAAGTGGGCAGAGGCAATCCCGACAACTACGGATGATGCGCGGGTAGTCATGGAATTCCTAAGGCGCAATATCTGCTCGAGGTTTGGGGTCCCTAGAGTGTTGATTAGTGATGGGGGATCCCACTTTTGCAACAATCAAATGCACAAGCTTCTTGAGAAGTATGGGGTCGAGCATAGAGTCTCTACTCCTTATCATCCCCAAACAAATGGGCAAGCGGAGGTATCCAACCGTGAGTTGAAGCGCATTCTTGAGAAAACCGTCAACTCCTCACAGAAGGATTGGTCAAAAAAGTTAGATGATGCTTTATGGGCTTATAGGACCGCCTTCAAGACTCCAACTGGAAGGTCTCCCTACAATTTGGTGTTCGGAAAGGCATGCCACCTGCCGGTGGAGTTGGAGGAAAAGTCTTATTGGGCAATTCGAGAACTCAACTTTGACTTGATGAAGGCTAGTGAGAAGAGGCTTTTGGATTTAAATGAGTTGTCCGAGATCCGCATGCAAGCGTATGAAAATGCAAGAATCTACAAGGAGCGGACTAAGGCATGGCATGACAAGCACATCCTGCCTAGAAGGTTTGAGCCCGGACAAATGGTACTCCTTTATAATTCAAGGTTGAGGCACTTTCCTGGAAAGCTGAAATCGAGGTGGTCGGGACCATTCAAGATCCTCCAAGTCTTCCCACACGGAGCAGTGGAATTAGAAGGGGCCTCAGGCAACTTCAAGGTAAATGGGCAAAGGCTGAAGCATTATCATGGGGAATCAATCCCAAACGGCAAGCAAGTCCTTCTTCTAGATTAACCCTTTAGGGTGACTTGAGTCAGGCTCGGGACGTTAAACAAGCGCTTATTGGAGGCAACCCAAGTTTCTTAACCCTTCTCTTTGGTTATGTTCAATTTCTTAGTAGTTTTTGTTTTTGATTTCACTCTTGAATAATTTGAGAAGATCAAGAGTTTTCTTTTACTAATAAAACTGCCAAGTGATTTCAGGAAGGGAGGGCAAGAAGACAAGGAAAAAGCAGAGGCAACAGGCATCACGCCCAGGTCGTGACACTGGTTACGACCGTGATGAGCTAAAAATGAAGACCAGAAAGGATCACGGCCCAGTCGTGATACGGGCGTGATGGAAAGACCCTGAAGAGCAGAAAGCATCATGGCCTAGCCGTGATGGAGGTCACGGCCGTGACAGCCCAGCCCTGAGGACCAGAATGGATCACGGCCTAGCCGTGATGAGGCTCACGACCGTGATGTACTTCCCAACAAGTTTCTGACTGGAATGAGAGTCAACACCCGCTACCGCCTTGGTAAGTCGTTCCAATTTTTCTCCTCTCTCCAGCTTGATTGTTTACATTAGGGACAATGTAAATTTTTAAGCTTGGGGTAGGGGTATTTTGCATTTGCATTGTTCATGTTGCATTCATAAAGTTGTGCATGATAGTTTTGCATGATCACACGAATCGATTGCCCTTTGCTTAGATATGATGTATCCGATTGTTGAACCCAATTTTTTATTCTTGTGATAAGGCAAATAATGAAAATGCTTGAGATGATCTTTGATAGTTGATAATTAGCATATGGTTCCATAGAATTGTGTTTCTCATTGATTTCTGAACTACTAAATGTGAGATTTTGAGCAAAAGGGGTACTCACTATATCTACCCCATTCTTTGTGTTAGAGTGTTAATTCCTCTCGGATTGTATTTCTCTAGAACTTGACTTGAAACCGTTTCAAAGCGTAAAAATTTTTGAAATCATTTTTGAAAATGATTGAGGCACTAGGTTTTTTTTTTCCGGACTTCCGAGCTTTGATTGACTAAATGATACCCCTTAGTTGCCCAATTTTGAGAATAAAAGAATGAAATACTTTTCTTGGTACCTTGAAATATATTGTTGAATGATGCTTGATAGGACCTTCTAAAGTATTACAAAAGGGTAAAAAGGTAGTTGAAAGAGTATGGGATGAGAAAATCAGAAAATATTTCTCCTGAATTGAAAATCTCCTCTTCTCAAATAAAAATAAAAAAAAAGAAAACAAAAAAAAATGGAGAAGGGGATGACAAAAGAAAAGTGAGAAATAAAAACAAAAATAAAGAAAGAAAGGTGGAAAAGTGAATCAAAGCCCAAAAGGGTATTTTAGAAGGTCATGTTTGCAATGTTTGATGTTTTGTGTAGCCTTTCGGAAATTTTCTTTTCTTGATTTCCCCACCTAACGATTAATCCCATGGCCCCGTTACAACCAAAGCAAAGACCTCTTGATTCTTAATTGTTTTCATTAATATAGTAGAGATTCGGTTGATAGTCAAGCCTATGGTAGAATGCATTCCTTGAGGAAAATGGAGCGAAATGTCACATATACCTAAACACTTGAGTGAGGTGAGAAGGAGTGCCAAGTGGTTGCGCTGTCGCGCACGCGCCAAAAAGAACGAGCGGTTTGTAAAAATGTAGTTTAGGGCGACAACTCGGATATCGTCTCACAAGAACTCTTAGGTTGTTGTTATTAACACAAAAATCAGTTTTGGGGGGTTTGGATTGAATGCAAGTAAGAAAACAAAGCAAAACAAAGCAATGAAAACAAAGCAGTTAAACAGATTATCAAATAAACTAAAGACGATTAACCTACTGTTCTCGGTTTCCCACTATCATTGGTTCATGTAAATTCCAAGCCCTAAGCAGATTCTAATCCCCTCCCGGTTGTAGCAACAATTTACAAGCGAAATCACTACTACAGATATATGTTCCTATTCCCGAATTAAGCAAACGGGGTTAAGCCCTTCGTGAACTAAGCGAACACGAATTGAACACACGCGAATTAAGCAAACACGATTATATATAGGAACATAACATCACCGACACAGATCAACACAACACTACACACTCCTGAATTAAGCAAACAGAAACATATAGCATCGCATTGAAAAGAGAAAAGCAAATAAAACAGGAATTACAGAATCTCAAGTGTGGTAATGGAAACCAATCGCAGTAGATTAATCAAGGAGACTAGTTCTCCATTACAAAAGGGACACAAAAGAAAAAGAAAAGAAAATAAACTACTGAAACTACTACTACTGACTAACTCCCTCAGTTCTGCCTTCAAACAGGCTTATATACAACTTCTGGATTCCGCGGACTCGTGAGGCGAACACCGTCTCGCGAGGCGAATCTTGCAGCGTTTGGTCTTCTCGCGAGGCGAAGCACGGATCGCGTGGCGAGGAATGGAAAAGTCATGGCTTCTGGTCTTCAGTATCGCAAGGCGAGTGCCTTCTCGCGGGGCGACACAAAGGATTGCAAATTTTCTGGCACAGTCACCTTCATGTTCGCGAGGCGAATGACTTCTCGCGGGGCGAAAGATCCAGAATTATTTCACTTTATTAACCTGAAAACAAAGATTAACAGTAAGTACTTTATTTGACTCTAAAACAACTAAATTAACCTAAAAATACTTTACAGACTCAAAATGCTGCTTAAAGACAATCAAGTCTAATTTGGGCGAAAATGATATATAATTAGCACAAATCCAAGGTTTTTCTAGTTATAAAACTAGACTAGCCAGAGGCTGATCAAAATACCCCAAACTTAAACTTTGCTTGTCCCCAAGCAAACTAAAACTTAAAAATCAAAAAGACTCAAAACATGGCAAGCTTAAGAGATTCAATCAACTTTCCACAAATTTCAAGCAATTCCAACAAAATAATTTTTTTCAATGTTCCTCCCCTTTCAAGCAAAGCAATCCCCACAATTATTCATTCCAAACAATTGAGAATTTCATCATTCAAACAATCATTAGTCTAAGCAAGGGATCCAAGTTACATACAAAAGGGAGATCACCAAATTCAAACAATCGCCTTCCTCACAAGGGTATTTAGTGTTTCACTCATTCGCTCAGTTTGTGTCAGGCTATCAACATTTCACTCAATTTCACTTTTCAGAAACACTTCCCATAAATTTGATTTTCATCTCAAAAATGGTTCCACAGAAAACATGCATGCAACATCAAAAGGTCTTTTATGGTTGTAATGGGGCTTGGCTAAGGGTAGGATATACAAGGGTACTGGGCTGAAGACCCTAGGAACTAAGAGAGCATGAGCTTTTTACACTTTGAATTTCACTCAAGTTCCTTTTTTTTTTATTTTTCTTTATGCTTTTAGGTGACCACAACCTTTTTATTCAAACAGCCTTTTTGGCATTTTTGCACTTTTTAATTTTTTTTTCTTTTTTTTCCTCTCTTTTTCTGCTTTTCTTTTCTTTTTCTTTTTTTCTTTTTTTTTTCTTTTTGGCTCCAACCTTTTTATTATCTTTTTTTCTCAATCCCAACCAACACATCATATCCTTGTAGCCACCCCAAACTTAGTTTCTTGCAACCATTCTCTTGCTAAGATTCCATGCTCTCCTAATCCTAAGATCGGGTTAACATGGTTTTCCAGATTTTAGCTTATAACATCAGGTCATCAAGAAATAACAGGCTAATTAGGCTCAATGGGCTAACTAGGGAACATGCATTAGGGATGGTTATTTTAGGCTAAGTAGTTATTTACAAAGAAAATGCCTAAATCATTTGATGCAAACACATAAGCATGCAAACCATAAAGAGATTCAAGCAAACTCAGGAAAGTGCAATCAAAAGTGATTCTCACACAGTTTAAAAACATGTTGGAGGCGCAAATCCTCACCTGGACATTTTTGCAAATTGTTTGATTGAGATTCTATCCCTAGTGTGTGCTCCCCATCACCCCAAACTTATCATAAATCATGCAATCACAAAATATCTCAAAGTTCAGTTTTCAATATTTCAAGTGGGGATCAAATTTCCAATTTTCAAAACTAGGGGGAAAATCATCAACAGTCAACAATATCATGCAATCAATCTATGCAAAATTCAATCAAATTCAATCAAGCTTGACGACACAAGACTCAACACAACTCCTGAGCTTCTCAAATTATTCAGGAGCTTTATTGAAAACAAAACGAAAATGAAGCAAGGCAAAGAAAATTAAAAAGAGCAAGGTTCAGAAAAACTCATTGGGGCGGTTCCACCAGGATCCCACTGTCTGTGATACAGTGGCCATGGAATGCTCAAAGTACGATATGATCCTCCTGGATCCCATGTCCTACAGCATAAGTATGAGAGCGAGCGCTTGATAATCATGGTAACTCCGCCAAGTGCGGGGGACTTCTCACTCCCTATCAGGTCACAATTGACTTCCTTCTCAACTTTGTCCATAAAGTCCTCCCAATAAAAGCGGGGTTCAACCTCTTAGACTGGCCATGGTGCAAAATCCAGAGGCTTGAACTTCATCACCGGTTGTTCCAAAGGGGTAGGTGGCTGCTCAATGGATGGTACATTTGGAGTAGCCATGATGTCAAGAACCTCGGCTGAACAATCAGCTTCACTCACGCTATCACCCTGCAAAATAGAGTCAAGAAACTCAGCACAAACAGCACACGGGTTAGTATCAGTACAGTCAGTACATGTAGTAACAGAAACTGAATTAGTAGAGGTCTGAATGTCTGGACTTTCAGCACACAGTTCATCCATCCCATCACTATCAACACGTGCATCTACTTCCAAAGGTTCTTCGTTATATTCAAGCTTATTGCCTTGATTGTTAGGACGGATTGCATAGCATCGAGGCAAAAAAGTATCTTCTGTCAGAATGGGGCATGCCTCATACAGGTGCTCAGGCGAGCCGCACATGCCACAAAACCTTCTCTGTTGAAACAATTGCTTCAAATAAGTGAGCCTATCCATTCCATCAAAATTAGGATAATTGGTGCATGGTGGTGGTTTATAATCAACATTAGGCATATCACCAAACAGTAATTTATCCATAGCAGTACTAAGATCCATAATCAGACAAAGCAGACAAAACTAATTCAGCAAAGAGAGTTTTTTTTTTAACTGCTAATAACAACAAGGGTCCCCGGCAACGGCGCCAATTTTTGGTCGCGCTGTCGCGTACGCGCCAAAAAGAACGAGCGGTTTGTAAAAATGTAGTTTAGGGCGACAACTCGGATATCGTCTCACAAGGACTCTTAGGTTGTTGTTATTAACACAAAAATCAGTTTTGGGGGATTTGGATTGAATGCAAGTAAGAAAACAAAGCAAAACAAAGCAATGAAAACAAAGCAGTTAAAGAGATTATCAAATAAACAAAAGACGATTAACCTACTGTTCTCGGTTTCCCACTATCATTGGTTCATGTAAATTCCAATCCCTAAGCAGATTCTAATCCCCTCCCGGTTGTAGCAACAATTTACAAGCGAAATCACTACTACAGATATATGTTCCTATTCCCGAATTAAGCAAACGGGGTTAAGCCCTTCGTGAACTAAGCGAACACGAATTGAACACACGCGAATTAAGCAAACGCGACTATATATAGGAACATAACATCACCGAAACAAATCAACACAACACTATACACTCCTGAATTAAGCAAACAGAAACATATAGCATCGCATTGAAAAGAGAAAAGCAAATAAAACAGGAATTACAGAATCTCAAGTGTGGTAATGGAAACCAATCGCAGTAGATTAATCAAGGAGACTAGTTCTCCATTACAAAAGGGACACAAAAGAAAAAGAAAAGAAAATAAACTACTGAAACTACTACTACTGACTAACTCCCTCAGTTCTGCCTTCAAACAGGCTTATATACAACTTCTGGATTCCGCGGACTCGTGAGGCGAACACCGTCTCGCGAGGCGAATCTTGCAGCGTTTGGTCTTCTCGCGAGGCGAAGCACGGATCGCGTGGCGAGGAATGGAAAAGTCATGGCTTATGGTCTTCAGTATCGCAAGGCGAGTGCCTTCTCGCGGGGCGACACAAAGGATTGCAAATTTTCTGGCACAGTCACCTTCATGTTCGCGAGGCGAATGACTTCTCGCGGGGCGAAAGATCCAGAATTATTTCACTTTATTAACCTGAAAACAAAGATTAACAGTAAGTACTTTATTTGACTCTAAAACAACTAAATTAACCTAAAAATACTTTACAGACTCAAAATGCTGCTTAAAGACAATCAAGTCTAATTTGGACGAAAATGATATATAATTAGCACAAAGCCAAGGTTTTTCTAGTTATAAAACTAGACTAGCCAGAGGCTGATCACCAAGCTAATGAACAAGCTTGGGGTTATTTTCAGGTGAGAAAGAGTGCCCAAATCAATGAGAATATGAGTCTAAGAAACCTAAGCGTCTAATTGGACTTGAATTGATTGTCTCTTGCTAAATTATTTGAATTGCCTATTACTTGGATCAGTTACTACTCGGGTTCTAAATCACACTATCCATGCTTTTTAATCTTCTGGCTTTAGTGTTTGCTTGAGGACAAGCAAGTTTTAAGCTTGGGGTGATTTGATAGTGTGATTGTACATCGTATTTCATGTGCACTTTCGCATGCATTTTTCATATAGTTTAGGCATAATTAGTTGATTTTTGTTAGTTTTCCCTTGGACCGGGTGAAGCGGTTTCTTGGTGTTGTTTTGCAGGAATTTAAGGAAAAATGCTCAAAAATTAGCCTTGATGGAGCTTTGATGGAATAGAGCTTGAAAAGTGAAGAATATGAGCCAGACAGAGCCCATCACGGCCTGGCCGTGATGACCATCACGGCCATGATCAAGCAGAGCAGAAGGCAAAAGTCAGAAGCTGTCATGGCCTAGCCGTGATACCCTTCACGGCCGTGACAAAATAGTTGGTGGAGACAGAAGCTATCACGGCCGTGACAGGCCAAGCAGAACTGATCACGGCCTAGCCATGATGAGGCTCATGGCCGTGATGCTCCATATTTGAAAGCGCGCCCATTCCAGAACGCGTCACGGCCTGGCCGTGATGGCCATCACGGTCGTGATACGTGGCCTCCCTATAAATAAAGCAGTGCAGACAGAACCAGATACACACTTTTTGGATCAGAACTGTTTTAGATCTATTTTAATCCTTATTCTGGAGCTGCGTCTCCTACTCCCTACTCTCTTTTCTTGTTTACAATTATGGTGAATTCCGATTGTTTGTTTGTCGTTACTAACATGGGGAACTAATCCCCTTGTCTAAGGGATCAATGAAGCCACCCATGGCGGTGTAGTGATTCAATGTGATTATGTCTCTCTCCTTTAACTCAATTCTTGTTTTCCAATTCTGATTTTATTGCGTTGATTATATGCATGCGTGATCGACTAGTTAACGTTGATGTGGCTTAGTAGGCAATTCGTGTTTAGAACTTGAATTGGGATCATCGATCGAATATTGCACGAGAGTGAATAGGAGATCGGTGCAACCTTATAGGGAACAAGATTTAACAGAGTTTGATGATTGAGTTATGAGACATGGCAAGTAATTAACTCAATCATTGAATACGTCCTATTGAGCACGACAGTGAATTTAGGAGAATTTGGGGGTCCCGGTTGACATTAAAATTGAACTTAGGGAGAGGATCATCATCACTTGGGTACTATGCATGATTGGGTAGGTGGATTTGTGACCTTAGGCATTTTAATCCAGATTTTCACTCTTAATTGATTTGTTAATTCGTGTTGATTTGAACTTGCGATCCTATTTTCTCTCTTCTCAACCTCTTTCTGTTACTTGACCAAACGTATCTAATTTCTTGTGAATTGGTAGAATTGGTAGCCCAATCCTTGTGTTCGACCTCGGTAATTACTTACCGTGTTTTATTACGTACGACGACCCGGTACACTTGCTGGTGACTCAACAGTCACCCAATCCCTGTGTTCGATACTTGGTAAATTACTTGTCGTTTTAATTATTACTTGTTTCGACCCGGTACACTTGTCGGAGCCCATTAGGTAGCAACTCGGGGATGGAAGGAGCATCCGTGACCAGGCTTCCTTAGGCTTCCTTTCTTTGACGAGAAAACTACATCTACTGGAAGGAAAGATTTCAATGGTTCATCATGTCCACAAACTCTGATCTATGTGAAATCATTATTGAAGGTCCCTACACTCCAAAGTATGCTGACAACACTGACAAACCTAAAGCCGAGTGGACTACTACATAAAAGACCAAATGGGAGCTAAATCATATAGTAAGGTATTCCTTGATGTGTGCTCTAAGTCAGGAAGAATTCGAAAAGGTCCATGCATGTGGATCTGCTAAAGAAATCTGGGATATTCTTGAAGTAACCCATGAAGGAACAACAAAGGTGAAAGAAACAAAGATAAATATGCTTACACGAAAGTATGAGTTATTCACTATGGAAGATGAAGAAAACATTGCTCAAATGATAGGTAGATTTCAGACTATCACAAATAATCTGTAATCCACTACAAAAAAAAGGTCATTTAGCGACCGAAAATAGTGACCGAATTTTTAGGTTCCCTTTTGCGATCGAAATAGAGACCGATTGTAGGATCTACATGAAACACTGGTTAGAGTTGATTCTGCGACCGAAACAACGACCGAAATAGAGCGTAGCAGAGATATCGGTCGCTACTTCGGTCGCTAAACAAAGGAAAGTAAAAGTCAGAAATTTATGAATTGTTAGCGACCGAAATGGCGACCGAATTAAATGCAACGGTCAAACTGTGTTTATATTAGCGACTGATTTATAAATCCGTCGCTAAATTTATGAATTCACACTTTAAACTTTATTTATATTTGCGACCGATATTAATTCGGTCGCTAAATGGCGTGTTGAAAAAATAAAATTGCGCGTGTTAGCGACCGTAATTTAATTCGGTCGCTACAATTACAAATTTGAATTAAAACTAACCATATTAGCGACCGAATTAATTCGGTCGCTAAAACTGAAATCCCTAAATTCGACAGAACCTCCTTCTTCCTCATTTTTTCCGTCGTTTTCTCTCTCCCACCCACTGTTTCTCTCTTCTACGGCGCGCGCTCCGGTCACCTCAACACACCAAGACACCTCCGGTCGTCACCACCGTCATCTCCCCTCTGCTCAGGTAAGCTCTCCTCTACTCCATCTCTCTGTCTCATTGTCTCACTATGTCACTGTCTATCATTTCCCCCCTCATTTCAGGGCTCATTCTGGTCACATTGCTCACACCACCACCACCACAACGCCCTCCCTCACACTGACCGAGGTAATTGCTTCTCTCGTTGTCTTTCTCTACATTGTTGTTTCTGTTGTGTGTTGTGTGTACATTGGTGTTGTGTGTGTGTTTGTTGTGTTGTGTGTGTGTGTGTGTTGTGAGTGTGTGTTTGTTGTGTGTTCTGTGTACTAAAGTTTGTGTGTTCAATTGGATTGTAATCATAGGGTAGGTGTGTCTCACCGTGTTTGATGTGTGTGTTTGATGTGTATTGTGCATTTGGGGTGCTCTGTGTGTGTCTGTTTGGGATGTTTGTGTGTGTGTGTGTGCAGAGATGTGTGTTTAGTGTATGTGTGTGTGTCTGTTTTGGATGTTTGTGTGTGTGTGTGTGTGTGTGTGTGTGCAGAGATGTGTGTTTAGTGTATGTGTGTGTGTCTGTTTAGGATGTTTGTGTGTGTGTGTGTGTGTGTGTGTGCAGAGATGTGTGTTTAGTGTATGTGTGTGTGTTTAGTGTATGTGTGTGAGTTTAGGGATGTGTGTTTTTGTTACTCATCATTTTCATTTTTTCATCCAACACATTTCTCTCTTTTCTCTTAGTTTCTCAAAGTGTCTTGATTTCTTACTCAAGGATCATCACTTAGAGGTAATTTTCCTCCAACCTTTCTTCATTACAATTGATGTTGAGTTGATTAGCTTCATGCTTGTTCTTAATTTTGTTCAAAAAGAATTAAGCTTGAAAATGGTAGAAAAATCATAACTCTTTGTACCCATTGATTTAAGTCTTGAAACTTAATATTGGTGCTTCTATAATCATACTCTTCATGCTTGCCAAATGATTTGATGAACAAAAATTTCTCCCCTATTTTCCCCCACTTGGCCGAACCATACCCTTTTATTTTACTCTTGGATTTCAAAAATTTGTAACTCTTTGCATAAAGGGAAACAAATCTCCAAATTTGATATCTGTGCTTGTCTAGTGATCAATGATCATCCTTCCTTTCTCTTCATGTTTTTCATTCAAATCACTAAGTTGCTACAACTTTGCATATTCCTTGATTTTTATGATTTAAATTCTAAAAAATCATAGAAATGGAATTTGTGAGTTATGACAATTTTTCCCTACTAACTAAGACCCTAACATCTTGTCTATCTAGGATGGACTATTAGATCATATAATTAATATAGTTAATTAGTGGTTAGTTACAAATCAGTTGCTTTATCTTACATATAATATAAGTCACTTTTATATATGACTTGATGTAATAAACTTTCTCATTCAATCAATTACACCTTTCAGTTTTCTCTCTATTATTTTCTATTTTAATGGGCACTGTCATGTTTACTAACATGAACATTGAACAACATGGAAAATCTTCTCTTTGATAGAAAGAAATTCTAGCATTATCCACATTTTTTTATGGTACTGGATATGTAATATATTGATTCCATTTGTGTAAACAGTTAGGCCCGATTTAAGGATAATTTTAAAAAAAAAAGTCGAAATCAAAATAAATTGACCTTCAGCTCTCCAATCTTATTATTTTTTATGCTTCATTGATTATTTTTTTCGTGAGCACATGCTTTAACACTAGATATTCATGAGATAAATTATTTAGGTATAACAATTTAACATAATAGAATAGTGATTTGAGTTGAAATGAATAATTTCATTTATGCACGATAGGTCCTTGTTGTCATATTCTTCTACCGGCTCCTCCACTTATCCTTGCTCAGTTGTGTTTTCTCTCTCAGGTCAGTTCTCTGAACACTCATTGTAATGTATTATGTGAATTATCGTCTTGTTTGGTAGTGGAGAGCTGAGCTCAATAGGATGTGATCTTGTCTGATTGTATGCTGATAATTAATTTAATGTTTATGCATGTGTTTGTCAATATGTGTTGTTTGTTAGTGGAGAGCAGAGCTCAATAGGATGTGATCTTGTATGATTGTATGCTGATAATTTAATGTTTATGCATGTGTTTGTCAATATGTGTTGTTTGTTAGTGGAGAGCGGAGCTCAATAGGATGTTTGCTACAATATTTAATCTAAGTTTGTATTGATTTACGCTGCAATTTATATAAACTCAACAATGTTGCAATATTTATAGGTTAATGGTTTTATTTTCTGTTAGAGTTAATAATTAATTTACGAAAGCCTTAGTTTCCTATTTGAGATTCAATATTAATGAGCATGCGTAACTTATCAAGGTATGCATGCTCATTGTATTGAATCTTGAATTGTCCAAGTGGGACAGTTTGGGAAAAAACCTTTTTCACACTCGTACAATAGTCATTTCAATGTTCAAATGCCTTATATACTTGTTGAAATCTCGGTCTGATGCATTTCCTTTTGTTCTCCTAGTGCATACGTGATCGTGGTGATTCTGACCGTGCTCGAGTCGTGTAACTTGGAGACCGATGGGAAATGCTGCCGAAATTTTGTCAAGTATAAGGTATTTGAATATGGGAATAACTATTAGTAGCTGAGTGTGACAAAGGTTTCTTCTCGAATGGGATAGGTTCATACCTTGTCATAAGAACGAGATTGATGGAGTTATTGGAATGCACCGTAATATATAAGTGTTATTGTAGGATTGGTCAAGCTATTTAATTGCCAGCAATGGATATTCCGGAGAATCGAAAATGGATGTATCGTAGGTTGGATCGGAATAAACGTCTTAGGGAAGAGTATAGAGTCGGAGTGGGTGAGTTTATAGAGTTTGTTGTTAGCCAGGAGAGATTTATACGGCTGAGCGGTGATCAATTGAGGTGTCCTTGCAAAAGATGCAAGTGTCAATCTTTCAAAAGTGTGGTTGGAGTTGTAGCCGATCTTTATGAGAAGGGCTTCATGCCTGATTACCATTGGTGGAGTAACCATGGTGAGACGTTGCCTGACTTAAACCCGATTGTGGCTGAAGGTTCGTACTATGGAAGTGGTGACGGGAGGGAAGAATTGAATCCATACGAGCAGATGATAATGGATCATGCTGGACCATCGGTTGGTGTTGTACTAGAAGAAGATGGGGGAGAAGATGGTGGAATGGGTTCCCAATACATAGAGGAGAATCTGAATCCCGAAGCTCAAAGATTCTATGATATGCTGAGTGCTGCACGATCTCCATTGTGGGAAGGATGTTAGGAGTACACGGAGTTGTCGATGTGCATGGAATGGTTGAGTATCAA
Organism: Sophora flavescens; assembly: GCA_030762895.1. NCBI lineage: Eukaryota > Viridiplantae > Streptophyta > Magnoliopsida > Fabales > Fabaceae > Sophora > Sophora flavescens. Next base: position 20,829,141 of record CM061069.1, read on the forward strand.
ATCTGACTACAATATGCAAGAAGGCTGTTTTAATCGCCTCAGCAGGTCAGTGTCCAAGGCGTTGCCATAAGGCAATCGGATTCCTACAAGTTTTTATCATGCTAAGAAGTCCGTGGAAAATTTGGGTCTGGGGTGTTTGAAAATTGATTGTTGCCCGAATGGATGTATGTTGTACTATAAGGATGATTCAGCGGAAAGCATAACGTGTTGTCGATTTTGTGGTGCGGATCGGTATAAGACAACCACTAGGATGGGCATTGAGAAGAAGAGGTCGCTAAAAAAGATGTGGTACTTTCCGCTCGTGCCAAGACTTACAAGATTGTACTCTTCGATGGCCACTGCAGCTCACATGAGGTGGCATAGTGAGCATGAGAGGGAGCAAGATATCTTGTGTCATCCATCTGATGGAGAAGCTTGGAAGCATTTTGATAGGGTTCATATGGCATTTTCGCAGGACCCTCGCAATGTCCGATTGGGGTTATCTGGCGATGGATTTAATCCTTTTGGGCGATCTGAAAAGCATACTCTTGTTGGCGGTTATCACTCCGACTGCATACAATCTTCCCCCGGGGATGTGCATGAAGCGGGAGTTTATGTTCCTAACAGTCATAATTCCGGGTCCGTCTAATCCAAAAGGTAAGATTGATGTGTACTTGCAGCCACTGATAGATGAGTTGACAATGCTGTGGGATGATGGTGTGTTGACATATGACGTATCTTTGAGGCAGAATTTCATCATGAAAGCAGCTTTAATGTGGACGATCAACGACTTTCCTGCTTATGGGATGATGTCGGGTTGGATGACCGCGGGGAAGCTTGGATGCCCAATATGTATGGAGCGATCGAAGGCATTCACGCTTAAAAACAGTCGAAAGATCTCATATTTTGATTGTCATCGTCAATTCCTTCCATAAGATCATCCTTATGGGCGAAACAAGAATGCATTCAAGAAGCGTTGTGCGGAGAGAACACCGCCTCCACCACGTTTGACTGGTCCTAATGTATGGCGCAGAGTACAGTACTTACCGCTCGTCCATGAAACCCAAGGAGAACATATTCCTGATTATGGCGTCAACCATAATTGGACAAAACAAAGTATATTTTGGAGGTTGCCGTATTGGAGGACGCAGCTACTCCGTCACAACATTGATGTCATGCATACTGAGAGGAATGTGTTTTTGAATGTGTTTGACACTGTGATGGACATCAAGGGGAGGACAAAGGATACAAATAAAGCCCGATTGGACCTGGCTGACATTTGTAATCGGAAGGAGCTTGAGTTGCAAGACGGTGGTCGTGGCAGACTTATCAAACCGAAGGCAAGTTATACACTAAGCAAAGCACAGAAATTGGCCGTCTGTAAGTGGGTTAAAGAACTAAAGTTACCAGATGGGTATGCTTCCAATCTGGGTAGATGTGTTGACATTAAGGAAGCAAAGTTACATGGAATGAAGAGTCATGATTGCCACGTGTTCATGCAACGGTTGCTTCCAATTGCGTTCAACGCATTACCGAAGCAAATTTGGAACCCACTTGTTGAGCTTAGCCACTTTTTCAAGGAGCTTACATCGACAACACTAAATTTGAATCAATTAAAGGATATGGAATTCAAGATACCCGTTTTGTTATGTAAGCCGGAGCAAATCTTCCCGCCGAGTTTCTTTGATTCCATGGAACACCTGCCAGTTCATCTACCTTACGAAGAAAGAGTTGGTGGCCCAGTCCAATACCGCTGGATGTATCCATTTGAGAGGTAAACAACATCAACTATTTTACTTAATACATATGAAATTCATGAACACGAGAGCGTAGTTTAGCTTTCCCTAAAACTAGTAATTATTTGTATGCATCCCTCTTTAATAGGTTCCTGCACTCCCTTAAACACAAAGTCAAGAACAAGGCACGAGTGGAGGGTTCCATTTGTGAAGCATACTTAGTAGAGAAGACTTCCACTTTTGCCTCTTATTACTATCCGGACGAAGTTAACACGAGAAGGACAAGGATGCCTAGAAACGTTGATTCGGGCGAAGGATGTTCAACTAGTCCTCCTATATCAATATTCAACTATCCGGGCAGATTTAGTGGCAAATCAAAAGGATATTTCTTGGAGCAAAGTGACATTAATGCTTTGCTCATCTCGTATATCCTTCAAAATTGTGAAGAGGTGGCGCCATATTTAGAGTAAGTTTATACAACGTCTTTAATAAGTTCAATTGACATTTATTATTATTAATCGCCTGCTTGTTAATCTCCCATATGTAGGATGTACGGCAATTTTCTAAGGGATCTCCAACTCGACATTTCAAATGATCGGAGTTGATCGAGAAATTACTTCTCACTTTGCTACGTGGTTCAAGAAATATGTAGGTTAAGCATCTTCATTTTTTGAAGCATACATTTTATCTCCTTAAATATATAGCATGTATAAGAATAATATAATATTTTATTGTTTAGGTACTAGATCCAGAAAACAATGTTCAAAATCCATTGTTGACAAATTTGGCATGGGGGCCTAACAGATGGGTTACATCATGGAATACTTATATTGTAAATGGATATAAATTTAACACAAAAACATGGAATGAAGGAATGCAGACGTGTAACTATGGTGTTTGTGTGCGAGCCACTAATGGCAATGTAGAGGATGATTTCTATGGGGTTCTAACTGACATCCTTGAACTCGATTATACCGGTTTCCCCATGATGAAATTAATTATCTTCAAGTGTGATTGGTTTGATCCTACTCTTGACGTAGGGACAAAAATAGATAAAAATTATGGTATTGTTCAAGTTAGGCTGTCTCGAAGGTATAATAAGGCGTACGACCCATTTATTTTTTCACAACAGGCAGAGCAGGTTTATTACTCGCCATATCCCGAAGGACATCATGGCTGGTTGGGTGTTATTAAGATAAAGGCTCGCAGTATAATTACTGATAATGTAATCAACCAGCCTGAAAAAGATGCTCCGTACCAAGATGATGAGTTTTCAAGACCCCACGTACCGTTGCAAATTACACCGGACATTATTGTTAATTCTCTGACGGACATTTCCGGAAATGGGGAAGAAGTTGAAAGAGAGTTAATGGATCAATCCGAGTTGGACGCATCTAGCGAAGGTACATTCCGATCAAGTGATACTGATGAGATTGAGGGTGAATTTAGTGACGGAGATTCTACTTAGGTAATTTATTTATGTCATAATTCATTGTGTGAATGTCATTCTACTTATTAGGTAATTTATTTTTGTATTATTTACACTGTTGTGTAATCATATTTTCATTTTATTCACATATGGCAGATTCCTCCAGAGGTAGGGGTCGTCGTGGAGGTCGTCGTGGAGGTCGTGCTGCGAGAGTCCCTTCGCCGGCCGACCCACAGCCTTCAGATCGAGACCATCCTACCAGCACCTCTGTTGACGGGACACCTCAGGGTGATGGAGTTGCACCCCCCACCCATCCTCATGTGGTTGGGACACAGGCTGCACCCTCATCATCGGGACAGGAGAGTCGTGGTCCATCCGACAGGAGGATTCTTCTTATCCTCAGGGGGGATAACGAGTATGCTAATTTAATTTTTTAATATATATAAAGTATCGTTAATTTCTATTTACTTGTTTTTAAAATTTAATTATAACATTTATTAATGCTCTAATTTTGCTTCAGGTTTCTGGCCACGACGGGCACTTATGATTCGATATCGAAGATCCTGCGACGCAAGTTTGATGGTCCATGGCCTACATGGAAGGCCATCCCACTGGGCCATAGGGATTAGTTGTTTCTAGAGTTTAAGGTAACAGTTTATTAAGTTTTTTAAATTAAATTTACATTATATATATGTACACACGAATTTCCTAACAACCGTAAGTTGCGAAAAGAGTATAGGTGGGACTTAGCTTTAGAGGCTCTCGTCGGGGACATATTTGAGCATAAAGGCTCACTTGGTTATGAAGAATCGATGAACAAGGCGAGGAAGGGGCAGAATAAGGGGAGGTGGGTGGATCCCGAGATCAAGAGGCAGCTGGATCAAGATCTTGGGCTACCGAGAAGTTCCAGGAGATCCGAGGCCACAACTCGGCGTGAATCGAGCTTCGATGGTGGCGCATGTGCTTGGACCGTGGGTCTAAATCACCCGCCGCCCACTACGACGAGCTGGTAATACATTAAACTTTTGACTTAATATACTATTTAATTAATTAGTTTTCATTTTTAATTATTCTTATGAATTTAATATTATATTATTCTCGTGCAAAGCACTGAAACAAATGGCCCCGATCGCTATGGAGTTGGTGGAGAGGACGAAGAAGTTGAAGTCGGGGACATGGGTCAACGACAAGGCCCGTAACTATGCTGTAAGCAAAAAAATAATTTAGTGTTTACTTGTAATTTATTATAAATGATTTGTTAATATTAGATATAATTATTTTAACTAAATCTATTCAACTATACTTTGTAGGCGGGCTTCAACGAGAAGAAGGACAATGCCATATCACGTGCCTCACAGTCATAAGATGAGGCTTTGACTGGTGATGGCTGCTCACCTGTCTCCGTCGACGATAATGCCATTTATTTGGAGGTCGTCGGGGGCAGGAACAAGAAGGGGAACGTGTATGGCCTCGGACACCTGGGAGCCGAGTTCATCGCTTCATCGTCCGGTACGCCTGCTCCTTGTTGTGTCGATACCGTCCCTCAGGAGCAGTTCCACCAAATGCAGGACACCATTACGCAGTTGAACGGAGAGCTTCGGGAGAAGAGCGAGAGAGAGCAGCAGATGGCGAACAGTTTGCACGATTGACTTCGGGCACACCAAGAATGATGCAGCGAGCATCGAGCGAGGCAGTACATCGTGGGTCGTGGTGTTGGAGCAGATGAGGATCCGGACTCGGCTTGCTCAGATGATGCTCGACGGTTGTGCGCTCGCTGCCGCTCCTCCGGTTCTGCGCCACCACGATGTCTGCATCTGCAGAGGACGATCGCCTAGCGACGCTCGGTGAGTACGGACGCCGAGGATGATTGGATTCCTCCATCTCCCCTCATCATGACTGATTTTTTCTCTCCATATTTTTTACTTTAAACGATTCTTGTACGACATTTTGGATTATTCTTTTTATATATATTTATTATTTTTTATGATTGTATATTTCATAAGTTATTTGGTGTGTTTTATTAGTAATTTTTTAACGTTTAAAGAAAATCGGAAAAAAAAATTATTATAAAAATTAAAATTAAAAAAAAAATAATAACCAGTTTAGCGACCGAATTAGAAACCAATAATTCGGTCGCTAAACTTGATTTAAGATTTACAGATGATGTATAGCGACCGAAAATCCGTCGCTAATATAGGTTAACAGTAACCAAAATTAGCGACCGAATTAGCAACCGATTATCGGTCGCTAAAAATGGTTATCCAAAAAATGCGACCAACCTAATAGCGACCGATTATTATTATATAGCGACCGAATTTACGGTCGCTAACTAGCGACCGAAATAATAATTCGGTAGCTAAAACCTTAGCGACCAGGTATTCAGCTACCATCATAAATCGGTCTCTGATTCGGTCGCTAAAACAAATAGCGACCGATTTACATGGTTTAGCGACCGAAAATTACGGTCGCTAAACAATTGTTTTTTTGTAGTGATCACTGGAAAAACCTTACACCAATACTGAGAAGGTAGGCAAGATTCTAAGAAGTCTACCCAAACAATGGAGATCTGTAGTTACAGTAATAACTCAGGCCAAAGATCTCACAACTCTTCAAATGAATGATCTTCTTGAAACTTTACAAGTTCATAAGCAAGAGCTGAATGAAGATAGCTAAACAAATAAAGGAAAATTCATTGCTTTCAAAGCTGAGAAGACTCCCTCAAAGACTCTCAAGGTTGAAGAATCAGATTCAAAATCAGACGCTTCTGAAGAAGATTCTGACAGTGATGATGAAATGTCCCTGTTGACCAGAAAAATGAGGAAGCTGTGGAAAAATAAAAATTTCAGTGAAAACAAAAAAAAGAAGAAGTTGTTTTCAGTGTTTCCTGTACAAATTTCTAAAAACAGGAAACAGAATGAAAACAAGGTGGCAGTTTTGTAATTATTTTTGAAAACGGGAAATGAAAATAGAAAACTGGAAACAAAGCAAACGGGAAATGAAAACAGAAAATAGGATGAAAATAGGAAATGATAACAAAAAACTGGAAACAAAGCAAACAGACCCTTATATGCTTATTGATATTTGTATGAATTAGAAGCATGATAGAGAAATCTTTATGATTTGATTTGTTTTGTTAATCTTTAATATCTGAAATTTAAGTCTTGTTAATTAATCTGAAATCTTGCAAAAACAATTTTGTTTTGTTGGTTGACAAAATCTTTGAAAAGAAAATTTTTTAGTTTTTGCAAAAAAGGGTTAAAAAGTTTTACAAGTTCACAGACTCAATTCAACCCCCCCTGATTGAGTGAGAAGCCACAACCAACATGTTAGATGTCTGTACCTGATGTGAGGCACTCAAGAGAGAACAAGAGTTGACAGAGAACAAAGATGAGAGAAGACTGCCCTCTATCCGATTGGTTTTCAGTTCGTATTAATTGTCTAATGGGACAACGATAAGTAGCCTAATGGATGAGTGCAAGGACCTCTCATTGGGCATCAATCAAATGGCCCAACCCAATTGGACAATTCAATATTCAATAAAATGAGCGATACCATGACCACGAGTACACATGCTCAATAATATTGAACCTTGAACGGGAAATTACGGTTTTTCTCAATAACATATAATAATTGTACTCTAAAAAAAATAAAACTTTAAGTAACATGACAATTTTTCCCTTTGTACTTGAAATTCAAGTTCATAGGATACATGCAATTTTGATAAATTAATTATTCCCCGCACTTTGAAATGTAAAGTGCGTAAGGACATCAAAAATTGACAAACATAAAGAATCAACTACTAATTACACTAATTGGTATTATAAATTCTTTAGTTATATAAAAAAAGTTTAATATTTTTTACAATTTTATTTTTATTACTACTTACTAATCTAAATATCATATTATAATAATCGATTAATAATATTTAGTTTTTTGTTAACCGTTAAATATTTGTCAATCTTATGAAGTCTAACACAAATTCTTAATTCAAATCTATCTGGCATTATTTCTTATGACATAATTAATTAATTTTTAATTTTTCTTTTTAAATTAATGATTTAATTAACTTCTTAATTAATTATTATTTATTCTTTAAAAAAACTAATTACTAATTATTATGTTATTAATTTATTGATTGATTCAAGCTTATGTACGTACAAACGATGTTGCTTACGCTTAATCGATCATCACCGTTACTATCAGCTCCATCACATATGCAAGTATATATATATATATATATATATATATATATATATATATATATATATATATATTGGAGGAAAACTATTTTACCGGTTAACTAATCCTAGCTACACTAAATTTTGTCCTTATGAATTTATATTATTCAGTAAATTCATTAATTAATTTACACAATTAGCACAAACAATATATTAATAACTTTACAAATTGTTTCAAACAAAACAATTTTACAACTAAGTTGCAAAATTTAATTACAAGCTAGACAGATATATCAAAAAATACACCATATATACAATTAGACGTACATATAGAAATTACAACTAATTACACAAATTAATTTACACAATTTTTTAGTATGTATTGAACAATTTAAATATCTCGAAATAAAAAATCCCCAATAACTCTAGCTGCCCAAGAAAGTGTACGCGACTGGCAATTTCTTAGCTTGCATGCTATGCTTTGGATTCGTTATATGGGGCTCCAGGCAATAACGTTTGAGATGGGTTGCAAGGCTGTGGATTACGTTAATTCCATGTATGAGGATCACTTAGAGTATGGTGCCATTATTTCCCATTGTAGGAATCTCCTTTCTTATTGTCCAAATTAACTTTGATGGTAAGTTTGTTAGGAGACAGGATAATGTAGTTGTTCATTCCTTAGTAACAACGATTATTAATTATCCTAGTCTCCATTTCTTTGATGTTATTCCTTCTTGGATTGAACTTTTGATTTATAATGAAATGAAGTAAGTTGATTTCTCTCCTATTAATAAAGTGTTATTAACCATAATTAACATATTAAGTATAATTTCTGATTATTAATTAATGCTAATCTATATTTTTGATTAATTAGAATAATTAATCTAACATGAGGGCCTTAACCAAAACAGGCAGACAAGGACAATAATTTGGTTAACTATAAATCTATCTGGCTGCATGAGAGAGTACATAATCTATGGAAATACTAATCTGGCCAGCCAAAAACTATATATATATATATATATTAGCATCATTAATCACTTTCCTTGTAATGCATGGAACGTGGGCATTTACAACGATTGACATTGACAGATGAGATTATTTAATGCTCTTTGAAAGAAAGATGTTAATTCAAATCAACACAAAAACCGTAAGTTACAGAGACATGGCAAACTTACGCAAGGATCGTTGACCTTCACAAAACTTGTGAACATGTAAACATAATCTAGCGTTGAGAAAGTGGAATGTATTCACACGCATTGCCTCATTGTCTTGTCTTTACTTATTTCGAAATACACATAATATTTTTCTTGATGCAAACGCAAACCTTGCCATAGCCATCCTCCCTCTTTTTTTATCTCATACTACCGCTTACCCTATTTTTTTTTATCATGTTACGAATGCGAAATATTAACCGACTGTAGATTAATCTTTGTCAAGAATTCTGGTTGGCCGTCTTTAGTGTCCCTTTCAATCATGTTTTTTTTCCATCTACAAAGCTTAAGGGATGTGAGCTCAGTTTCACTCGGACTAACATAACGTTGTTATATTACCGTTGACTTTACTATGATCATCCATCAGCCATATGTTATAACCAATACTTCTACTCTGGCCTCCACCACAACCATGGCTAACAAAACCATTTCTTTTATCTCCTTGATTCCCAAACCATCAACAAGAAGATGAGCAACACAACTGATTCCTCTGGATTCCTTGGCTCCAACAACGTAAGTGGCTTTGGCTATGGCATAGGAATTTCAATAGGAATTCTCCTTCTCATCACAACCATCACACTTACTTCCTACTTCTGCACAAGATCACAAGCCCAATCTGGTCAAGCTTCAAGGAGAAGAAACACAAACACCCCTGATCTCCTTGAACCGCAGCACTCAATAGTTGATGTGGGGTTAGATGACGCCACAATTCTGAGTTACCCAAAGATGCTTTACTCTGAAGCCAAGGTAAGGAAATCTGATTCCACAGCAACATGTTGCTCCATATGCCTTGCAGATTACAAGGCCACTGATATGCTTAGGGTGTTGCCTGATTGTGAGCATCTCTTCCACCACAAGTGCATAGACCCTTGGTTGAGGTTGCATCCTACTTGTCCAGTTTGCAGAACATCTCCTATCCCAACACCGCTCTCAACCCCTCTGGCTGAAGTGGTTCCATTGGCAAGCAGAAGAGATTCATAGGTGGTTGAAATGTCCTTGAATTGATCAATACTACAATATTTTGAGCACAATTTCACAAGGTAGATAAGATTTGGTATATTAAAGAAGGATTTATCTATAGAGGAATTTTATTCGGGTACTTCATTGATTGATTCTATATTGTAAATTCTTCTCTTGTAACCTGTGTCAAAGAAAATTTGTTGAAAATTGACTAATATTTGTCTATCTGAGTAGGAAACTCTCGGGATGTCACATTTTTTCTTTTCTTTTTGAGAATCCAGTTGCAAATTAAATTTTGATAATTTGTTCTTTTGTTTTTCAATTAAAAGTGGGTTCATAGTAACAAATTCCAATTTTATTGTTGAAGGTGATTTTGGTTGAATAAACATTGTTAGGGTAATGTTAATCAAACTGATTTTTAGATATGTACTTAACAAGTTGATTGGAGATATATTACGGAAAAATAATAGTTTGAAAATTCAAATTGATTTTTGGCAAACAGAGAAGTTTTTCTACTTCTTCAACCATGATTTGGAGTCCAAATTCAATTAATAATTAGGTGACATCTAAAAACATCAAAATTCAAAATTTAGTTTCCACCCTCCATTCTCTCTTTTGAAACCCCTTGAACAGATGACACATGCACTTGGGGTTTGTGTACATAGAATTGTATATAGTTGTTGTATACCAGTATAGAAGCTTGAGAAACTTGAATAAAAATCTTAACATTTTTAAGTACTAGTCTGGAGAGAATATACAAGGACATCAATTTTCCTGAAGTCCTCTGAAAATTTCTTTGAATGTTTTGATTCTGCTTTTATGCAGCTCTAGTGCCAACATAAGCTACTAAACAGTTAACACTCAACAGAGACAAATAGATACCCTGCTGAACCACAAATATATGGCTGGTCTAAGTTTCTTGTCGCTGAACATGAAAAGGTTGTTCAACTAGGCACATATTTAATATTTTCCCTATTGCTCAAAAAAATAAAATAGATAGCCAAAATAAGAATTACTTCTTTAGCCTCTGTACACTGATATAAACATATTGTAGTTGATTTCGACACAAGCATAAGCCCCCTCAACAGCCACCTCTAAAGTTTAACCCTTTTCTTTTGTGCTGATGTCAGTGTATATGTAAACCACAATGTAACATTTTTCAACTCATGTATTAATAATGATTAACGAACAATCCTTATCCTAAGCTGAAGGCATTTGTGTCATTTCATTACACAGGAACAACCCAACAACGACTTTGCAATAAGCAGAACCACAATGGAGCTGCATAAGACTTATAATTATATACAAAGGAGAATAGCATATTGAAGCCAAGGAGGAAGAAAAAAATAACAATTTGATGTGTTTTAGTTTCAAACATTATTCTGACTCATCATAGGACTTCTCTTCACAATATAGCAAAGCCAGTTTCTGTCTACACCTTAATCTCTAGTTCTCTGCTATTTGGGATAAATTCTCTGTCCCAAATATCATGTGCTCCACATGGCTTCCCTGTCTATCGATAAATTTCTATATGGGGCAACATTCTCCTCTGATCCATTAACAACCATATCTTTGCTATTTTTTATATCTACATCATTCTTGGTCTACTTTCTATACTTTCTATTCTTTTCTATTACTTTTAAAAAATATTTTCAGTTTTTATTTTCTAAAATCTATATTGATTTTAGTATTTCTTTCACCATTTTATTTTTCATTTTTTGAAAACAAATTTAGTACTTTCAGAAATTTTAAAAAAATGACAAAAAATTATTTTTATTGTTTTCGGGAATAAATTCTCCCTAACTAGCTCTCATCTTCTCTTTGTCACGATTGTTTGTTGTAAGAGTTATCCATATTCTTGTTAGCAATTTAAAATCAATATATATTTTAGAAAATTAAAATTGAAAATGTATCTTGGAATGTTAACTGGCCATAAGATTCCCATATTCTCATTTTACATGTCCTAACCATCTTAAACACTTCTTTGTTATCTCATCTTCAGTGAGGCTACCCTCATATTGGAGCAAATGATCCGTGTCTTTGCATTATGTTACTGTATATCTCAATATTCAAATACATACCAATTTTCAAACATTTTGTCTCTAAGCATTCCGACAAATCTTAATTTTTAAGATAAATAAAAGAAAATTAGTCGTTTGTTTGATAGTTGAATTGTAGTTCTCATAAATGGAATATATCTCGAGAGTAAGTTGTTTTTAATAACAGGATAGTAGAATATTCATAGAATATGATGGGAACCTAGTAAACGAGATGCCCATTCTCCTATCTTATTATGGCCCATAAAATAGAAAATTTGGACTGGCCTGGCCAGACTGAAATTCATAAATGTTTTTAAAATATAGTGAGCAACATGTGTGACACTTTAGAGGAGGCTGCTGCTTACACTCCATATATTTAGGATTTGGCCTCGACTCCCATGTTTTTAATTTTAGGTTAAAGTAATATTTTGGACCCTATACGTGATACGAATTTTCGATTTGGTCTCTCTATATAAAAAATTATTAAAATGGTCCCTATACATGCAGAAAATCTTCCTCTGGTCCCTATACGTTACACGTTTGGTCCCTATACGAACAAAAAATTATCAAATCAGTCCCTAAAATTTTATACGCCATGGACCAAATGGGGATTTTTTATACGTATAATGACCATTTTAATAATTTTATATATATAAAGACCAAATCGAGAATTCGTATCACGTATAGGAACTAAAATATTACTTTAACCTTGATTTTAATATATGAAATGAGAATCATAACCGTACAAGTTTCAAAAACATTTTCCCTTCTTCCTTTCTTTCTGAAACAAGTGCACACACCACCCACCCTCTTCTTCTTTTCTTCTTTCTCTGCGCCACACCCCCACCCACCCTTCCTTTTTTTCTTTTTCTATTTTTTTCCCTTTCTTTGCGCACATCCCACCCACCCTCTCCTTCGTCGTTGAACAGCACATATGTGACCATGGCCTCATAGTCTTTCTTCTTCGTCCAACAGAACCCAAGTGACCTGACTGCCTTGCCGCCTCGCCGCCCTGTGCTGTCACCACGTCGCGCCACCCCTGTTTCCTCCTTACACTTGAGCCCTGTGACGCCGCCGCCGCCATGTGAAGTGGTGATGTTGATGGTGATTCATGATTTTGTTTTTTTACGTTTTTTTCTTGCTTGGTATCAGCTCTCTAAATTCAATTATTGGGAATTTCTTTTGCCAAAATCAGGAATATCATTGTAATTTCAATCCCAAATAAATGTATTTTCTTTGTGCTATCATTCCCTATTTATTTTTTGTTTACTCAAAAATAAAATAAAATATATATATATATATATATATATATAAAATAATTTCATACATATAAAAAAAATGAAAGATATAAAAGTAAAATATGAAAAATAATAATACTTAAATATAAGTAATATTATAATTTTAAAATAATAATATATGTAAATAATAAATGAGTTTGGATTGGATTTTAGATGATTCAAAATTCGATCTAATCCAATTATAAAAAAAAATACAAAATTTCGATTTTCGATTTTTTCGATTTGTTAAATTTTTTATTTTTCAATGCGATTTCATGATTTGAATGGTTTGATATGAACACCCTTAACTTCAATGGTTCCCCACCCTTCCCCGGGCAACTTGTATGTTAGCAGATGGGTCTGTAAGGAGGAAACATTGGCGGGGCGGTGACGGCGATGGGAGGCACAAGAACAGCAGAAGCCAAGGCGTGCACCACGTCACTGGATGTTAGGAGGAGGAAGAAGAAGAAACGTGGGAAGGGGATTGAGCACCGCAATAGCAACCATTTTTTGGTTTTTTTTAATTTAAATTTGATTTTATTCAAATTGTTGTAATTATAATTCTTTTGTTCAATGCCTTTATTTGTTTTCCTATTATTGGGAATATGCAGCAGATAGAGATGAAAACAAGAGAGAAGAGAGGTTGTGGGAGATGAAGGATAAGAGGGGGGGTGTGGTGATTTTTACCAAGTAATTAGAGTATATAGATTTATTAAGGGTAGTTTAATAATAAAAAAAAAATTTAAAAGTTGTGTGGGGTGTTTATAAAAAAAAAATGTTGTGTGAGGTGGATGTCAATATATGGAGTGTAGATATCATTCTCTACTTTAGACGATCATATTATTTGAATTATTAATTTCGGGTAAATTTTGAATCTCATCAGAATTGTAAAGATCACAAGAACCATTTTGAACGTCAGAAATGATTACCATTTTAAATGAAAATAATTGCTTATAATTACTATTATTTCTATGACCACATTTTCCAATTAAATGCGTTAGATCATATTATTTGATTCTTGTAGATTATAGACTAATTAACATATTCCCTGTAGGTGATTCCAAACGTGGTATTAATACTCCATGTGTATGGTAGACTATTTTAATGCCCTTTATTTGTCTATATTATTTGATTCTTGTAGACTAATCTCGAATATACCTATAATTCGAATTATTATTTTCGATAGGTGATTCCCATCGTGAGGTTAATGATTACAATAGCACATTTCAAAGACATAAATGATTTTAACTAGAGTAATTGACCCGTGCCTCGGTGATATGCTAATTTTTTACTATTTCACAAAATTATTTATTTCACATTTTTAGTTTAAACTTTTTTGTTCGAAAATGATATACCACAACTTATTGATTCATGAGGTTTGTTCCTGCCAAATATCTCAGATATGAAATACTCGACCGAACGAGGATTGGTGGGGTATTTTTGGATTGTGCTTGACAGAATGTGGATTCTGCTCCTACGTATCCAAAAGGGAATCAAAGCAAACGTAGTTCTAGAATGAGGGGTAAGTCCCCTATTTATAGTTGTTCTCTCAGGATCGGAGCTCAAATAAGCGGAGGAATATTTGGATCGAATCGCGATCATGGGGAGAGATATCCGAGCTCGATTGTCCGGAGTGGCATTATGGCAACGAGATATTCGGCCCGATTAGGCTGCGGATGGATAGCTTGGGGCCGAGTAGTTATTCTCGGGTGTCGGGTGTCTTGACATGTCCTCGGTTTCGGAGGAGTTTGGGTCAAGGCCCATTCGCGGGGTAAGCTCGGTTGGTCCGATGTATAGACGAGTTCTCGGTCTTACATTCTCGGCCAAGACACAAGTCCCCCGAGCTCCGAGCTTGAATAAGCGAAGGAGCTGATACGTATGAAAACCGAGCTTATTCTTCGGTTATGCAGTTATCCACATTCTCAGCTGTCATTTCAATCAAGTCTTCTCTCTCTGTCAGAGAAAGCAATTATTCCCCTATTACTTCTTCGGCACGCCACAGACAAGAAACCCTAAAGTTCCGCGCCCATTTAATGGGGGGAAAATCAAAAGTCGCGTCGGGACAATCAAAAGCCGCGCCCCTTTTTGGGCCCAATGGACAATGGGCCACCAATTGCAAGCTATAAATACCTCCTCCGGCGCCAACTCCCTCCTACTCTGCTTACCCTTTTCTGCCATTCACCCTCGTCTTCCAAGCTTCTGCCCTTGTTTCTCTGCTTGTCATCCTCCAGGTACGCCCCGTCTCCTCTTTTCCTTCGTACTTCTAAGCTCTATTTCTGGCCTTCAGATATGAGTTCTTCTATGTCTTCTGAGTCAAATACTTCGCCTCTGGTTGAGCGCGAAGTTTCCCCAATTGGGGGATCCCCTTCTGTTTCTTCCGTTCCTTCACGGGAACTGAGCGTTGGAGAGGTGGAACCGTCCTCCTCCGGTCATCTTCGACTGATTCGATTCTTCCGAGTCCGATTCGCCTAGGTCTGGTTCTCCCCCTCCTAGGGTGTCCAAACCCATCGTTCGCAAACAGCGTCTTAGGGTTCCTAAAGACCCTATTCCCGATATTACCCTCCCCGGGTATACCTGGGTTAAAGGGGAGGTTGGAACCTTTTTTTCTGACTACCAAACACCTGATTCTATTGTTGAACTTCGGTCTCATATCAATATCTCGGCCTCAGGGGACGAGTCCGAGTTTATCTGCTCTCCGTGCTCGAGCACCGAGTGTGTCTTTCTAAGGGCTCGTCCTTCCGAGCCCCCCTTTACATACATGTATAAAACACTTTTTGACAAACTGCATGTGTCTCTTCCCTTTACTGAGTTTGAGTGCGACGTTCTGAGAACCATGAACGTCGCACCTACTCAGCTTCACCCTAACAGCTGGGCTTTTATGAAAGCCTTTCAGATTCTATGTAAATACATAAGGATAGAGCCTACCACTCCAAAATTTTTGTATTTTTACCAAACCAGATTTGGCGAGAAAAAGGGATGGGTATCCCTTAATGGGCTGAACCGAAGAGGTCTTCTTAGTTTATTCGCTTCGTCTTATAAAGACTTCAAGGTTGGCTTCTTCCGTGTTCGCCCTTCAAGTTCTCATACCTCCCACTTTTTTGACGAAAATAAACATGCCAAGTTTCCTTTATACTGGCAATCCTCTCCCACAAAATTCGTCGGTTTCGAGTATCGTTCCCTGCCGGCCGAGGATAGGCGGGATATAGATGTACTAGAGGGTCTTCCTCGGCCCCTCCATTGTGCACGCCTTATGAAACTCCCTTTCTCCTCCACCCCGAGGTCCGACCTTAAAAGTAAGTGCTCGGCTTTTTTATTTCTTAAGTATTTTCTGCATGTGTTGTTATACTAACAAGTCTTTCTTTTTGACAGTCATCATGGGAAAGTTCGACTTTTCAAAGCTTGTCAAGGCCGGTGTTGGTAAAGAGGGTCAGGGTCCCTCTTCAGCCGAAAAGAAGCAGAAAAGACCTCCTCCCACCAAGGCTTCCGCGAAGGGGGCTTCGTCATCTGCCCCTCAAAAAAGAAAGAGGGCAGAGGTTGAGGTGGTGGCCGAAGATTCTCCCCTTCCTGGCCCAAGCTCCCCTCGCCCCACTACTCAGGGGACACAAATCGTGGGGCGAGAACCGCCACTTTCTACCCCCTTGAGCCGAAATGGTACAACACCACCCTGAAGGCGGGGACTTCATCTCTCTGGGGTGAAGACTTCAACCCCTCCCCCTCTTTCGACTTGACCCTCTTAAAAGCCGCTGATCTTCGGCTTATCAAGCAGCAGGGGGCCCGATCCAAAGATGGAGGCCTCTCTCGGCTCATCGCCTTCGTCTTGCGGCTTTGGCTCGTTTCTGCAGCCGAGAGGTGACGGAGACCGAGAGGAAGTCTCAGCAATTGGAGTCCGAGTTTGCGGCTATAGAGAGGTTGAAGGGGGATCTTTCCCGGATTGTTTCCGAGAACGAACGCCTGACTACCACCATTGCTGATATTAACGCTCGGAACTCCGAGTTGGATTCTCGGGCAAAATCAGCCGAAGAAAGCAGAGCTCGGGTGGAAGAAGACAAGGCTCGTGTCGAAGAAAAGATCAAGGAGGCTCAGGCTGAGATTGATCGGCTCAAGGCTGCCTTGGAGGCTGAGACTCAGGCCAAGATACTGCTTGAGGAGGACGTACAGGAGGCCACCCGCTGCATTGTCATCGAGCACCGGAAAGGTTTCGACAAAGGCATTGCCCAAGCCGAGGTTCTGGCTCCCGGCATCGACCTTTCGGGGGCCGATGTGAATATGGAGGTGGTAAATGGGGAACTTGTTCCCATCATTCCCGAGGGGGAGGAAGAGGTGGACGTAGTGGGGGGCTCTCCGGACAATCATGTAGAGGCCGAGGAAAGCCATAGGGGGGAGTAGCTGTTAATAGTTTTTTGTTCCTCTTTTGTACTGGGCTCATGCCCTTGTAACCCGATTACTTGAATGAATATCATTATCATTTTGCTGATTCTTGTGTTTGGCTTGTTCATTGAATCTTCGGCTAAGGCCGAAATACTCTACCGTCCAAAATGGACGGTGATCATTACATGAAAAGCACGTGTATTTCATTTTGCGTTGTCATGCATTAAATGCTTTTGGGAACCGTAATGGGTTCACGCAATCGCTGCCTTTCGCTTGGTTTCGAGGTTTGTTTTCCCAACAAATTCTCACACATTCTACTTCTTTTCGTGCCTATAAATAGGGCCCTTCCCATTTGTTCATTCCTCATCCTTTTCTATCAATCAAGTTCGCTTCTTACTTCTCTTCCACCCGAGTAGTTCCATGCTAACAACAGGGGTTTACGTTCCCCTCTCCCAGTTGACATCCTTTTTTGGGTTTCACATCCGCCAAAAAGGATGTAAGTGGGAGACGGGATCCAGAATTCCTTGATCCTTCAAGAAGGATGTCAAGTGGGAGAATAATAATCTTCGGGAGTCGAGAAAGGGGTAGCGGCCGTCTACTCCCTGAGTTGGCCGAGCACCTCATCGTCCAGCTTTCTCAGGGGGGAGTGTGAACTACAGCCTCCCTTGAGAGAGCGTGATGGCGTTGAATCGGGGGGACTGGGGGCCGAATGGCCCTTATTTTCAATTTCGGCTTTCAATCTCAGCGCTGCACTCAGTCCCGTGAATGTACTTTTCAAGAGTCAAACTTAGCTTTATTTTTGCTCATTGTACTCGGTTTCCTTGAATGTATCACTCGGCTTTATTTTTGCATTATTGTACTCGGTTTCGTTAATAAAACAATGGCTCATACTTGGCCTTTACGAATTTTGTTTTTTGCGCACATTCAGCTTTACTATTTTCGTAGCTTGAACTCAACGTAAATAACTATAAAGTAGTTCGGATTCGGCTAGCAAGATCGTACCTGACCTTTATACTTAACTTTACGGCTCGTACTCGGCCATGAGGCTCTGACTTGGCCTTTGGAATTGAACGGCTCGGACTCGGCCGCCGGGCTCATACTTGGCCCCTCTGACAACGGCTCGCACTCGGCCGCCGGGCTCATACTTGGCCCCTCTGACAACGGCTCGCACTCGGCCGCCGGGCTCATACTTGGCCCCTCTGACAACGGCTCGGACTCGGCCGCCGGGCTCATACTTGGCCCCTCTGACAACGGCTCGGACTCGGCCGCCGGGCTCATACTTGGCCCCTCTGACAACGGCTCGCACTCGGCCGCCGGGCTCATACTTGGCCCCTCTGACAACGGCTCGCACTCGGCCACCGGGCTCATACTTGGCCCCTCTGACTATGGCTCTTACTCGGCCATTAAAATAGGATATCTGCAAAATAAAGACTTCGGCAAGGCAAGGAAAAATAAAACCATATTTATAATAAATTCTGCTTTTTATTGAATGGAGTCCGCGGTGTGCCTCGTTAAAACCTCCCCGGTCAAAACCCATTTTGGGAAAAAATACCGAGGTAGGAAAAAGAGTCAAAGACCCGACTATATACATCAGCTGTAATAAAACTTCAAATGAGAGGCATTCCAAGTCCTCGGGATAGGAATTCCCGACAATTCTTCTAACCTATAGGCCCCGTTCCCCAGGTTTTCAACCACTCGGAATGGTCCTCCCCAATTTGCCGCTAACTTGCCTTCCGTGCGGTCCTTCCTTGCTTCCCCTTTTATTCTCAAAGACTAAGTCCCCGCGAGAAAATTCCTCCGCCTTACTCTTGAATTGTACCTTCTAGTGGCTCTCTGTTTGCGTGCTTCTTCTCTGATTCTGGCTTCCTCCCTAACCTCTTCTACCAAGTCAAGCTCGACCCTCATATTGCTCCCATTGTCGTTTGGCTCGTGTTGCACACGTCGGAAAGACGGTTCCCCAACCTCTACTGGGATCATGGCGTCGGTTCCGTACGTCGGCTGAAGGGTGTTTCTTGAGTGGTAGATTGAGGCGCATCGATGATAGGCCCAGAGAATACTCGGCAACTCCTCTCCGCCTGTGCTCCTTTAGATCTTCCTACTCTTTTCTTGACTCCCCGAGGATGATCTTGTTAGTTGCTTCCGGCCTTGCCCATTGGTTTGGGGGTGCTCAACGGATGTAACCTGGTGCTTGATACCGAGGTTGTCATAGAATTCCCGTAGCTTCTTATCCACAAATTGTCTTCCGTTGTCAGTAACGATTGCGAAGGGAATTCCGTGCCTACAAATAAGGCTTTTCCACACAAATTTCTGCACCTTCTCGGCAGTAATCTTAGCCAAAGGCTCTGCTTCGATCCATTTGGTGAAGTAGTCTACGGCTACCAGTAGGAATTTGACTTGGCCTTTGGCTACTGGGAAAGGCCCCAATATGTCCATTCCCCACATTGCAAACGGCCACGGCGAGTTTAATGTGTGAAGTTCTTCAGGGGGGGTATGATTTACATTGGAACATCTCTGGCACTCATCACACCGCTTCGTCCACTCCATGCAATCAGCTTTAAGGGTAGGCCAATAATACCCTGCTCGGACTATCTTGGAGGCCATTGATCGCCACCACTGTGAAACCCACAGATTCCTCGGTGAACCTCTTCCATGACATACTTAGATTGTGCCTTGGTCAAACATTTTAGCAAAGGCACCGAGAATCCGCGCTTATACATCTCGCCGGCGTTTATGGTGAATTGACTCGCCCTTAGGCTGACTTTCTCGGCTTCGATCGATCCGCGGGTAGAGCTTACGAGGATAAGTACTCCCAGACAGGTGTCATCCACTCTCGGTCAACCAACTCGTTGGCCATCACCTCTTCCGTCCCAATGCTTGGTTCGTTGAGGGTTTCTTGGATAACCGCTTCTGTGGTGTCCCGGTTTCTTTGTCTTGTAAGCTTAGACAACAAATCAGCCCGAGTGTTTTCTTCTCGGGGATATGCTCAATGGTGAATTTTTCAAAGCCGGAGATTAGCTGGTTAACCTTACACAAATATCTCGGTGAGTCGAGGTTCCTTCGTCGATAGCCCCGGATATTTGTCCGAGTGACTAGTTGTGAATCACTTACGCACTTGACGACCTTTCGCCCCCATTTCATTCGCCCGACCTTAGTCCCGCTTATCGAGCTTCATACTCGGCCTGATTGTTCGAGGTTTTGAACTCGAATTTCAACGATTGTTCCAATATCAAATCTCCTGGTCCTTCCAGAATCACCCCCGCTCCACTCGCCCGATATTTGAGGATCCGTCCACGTATAGATTCCACCATGTATCCTCGGCCTCTCCGCTGTGGTTGGAGCTCGGCTATGAAGTCAGACAGGCACTTTGATTTCAGGGGTCCTCTCATCTCGTATTTCAAGCCAAACTCGGACAACTCTACTGACCAAGCAATCATACGCCCCGCCAATTCTGGTTTTTTGAGTATCTGATTGATGGGGTGATCCGTCTTTACAACCACTTGGTGACTCTGAAAGTACGGGCGCAACCGCCGAGCTGCATTCACCAAGGCTAAGACCAGCTTCTCAATAACTTGATACCGAGTTTCGGCATCATGGAGTACCCTACTGATGAAGTATACTGGCATTTGGGCTTTCTCTACCTCCTGCACAATGATCGCGCTAATGGCATTCTCGGAGGCGACAGACATGGATACAATTCTTTCCCGAGATGGGCCTTGTTAATATCGGCGGGGAGGACAGAAAGTCCTTGAAGTCGACAAAAGCCTTTTCGCAGTCCTCGGTCCATTTGAAGGTTTGGGGCTTCTTCAAAGAACTTGAAGAAAGGCCGAGCTTTCTCTGCGGATTTGGGTAGGAACCGAGATAATGACGCCAGGCCGTCCCCGCCAATCTTTGTACTTCTTTAACGTTCTCGGGCTTCTCATCTCAATTACGGCCCGGACTTATCGGGATTGGCTTCAATTCCCGGTGGGTAAACATAAAGCCGAGGAATTTACCCCCATGGACACCGAAAACACACTTTTCCGGGGATTGAGCCTCATGTTGAACCTTCTCAATCTGCTGAAATATTTCTTCCCGGATCTAAAGGGTGGCTACTGGGGTCATCAGATTTTACTACCATGTCATCCACATATACTTCCATGGTCCTTCCGATTTGCTTCTCAAATACTCGGTCCATAAGTCTCTGGTACGTAGCTCCCGCATTCTTCAGCCCAAACGGCATTACTCTGTAGCAGTAATTTGACCCTTCGGTAATGAAGGCTGTTTTCTCCTCATCCGGGGGGTACATTCTAATTTGGTTGTACCCGGAGTACGCATCCAAGAAGCTTAAAACTCTATATCCGGAAGCCCCACAACCAACCACTGTCAATGCTCGGCAAGGGATAAGAGTCTTTTGGGCATGCTTTGTTCAGATCCGTATAATCAGTGCACATGCGCCACTTGCCGTTTGCTTTCTTGACGAGAACGACGTTGGCCAACCATGTGGTGTATTCTACTTCTCGGATAAAGTTGGCCTTGACCAACTTCGCCGTCTCCTCTTCGACTACTTTTCTCCTCTCTTCACCTAATCTCCTCTTTCTCTGGGCCACTGGCTTCGCCTCGGGACAGATTGCCAATTTATGGCATAAAAAGTTGGGATCAATTCCCGGCATGTCAGATGTGGTCCACGCAAATAGATCGGCATTTCTGCGCAGTACTTGTTTTATTTCTTCTTTCAGAGTAGGTTCAAGGTGACCACCGAGCTTGGTACACTGTTCAGGCTGCGCGCCGAGTTGGAACTTCTCTAGCTCCTCAATAGGTTGCGGACGTTGTTCCTGCACGTCCATCCTGGGATCCAGCTCAACAGAGTTTACTGAACTCACCGCCTTGTCCTTCCCCCTGTCTAGGGTTTCTACTGGTGTGGGTTTAAGTTTGCTCACCCTCAAACTATCAGCGTAGCACTGTCTCGCCATCCTCTGATCCGCTCGGACAGCCACTATATCTCCCGAGCTGGAGGGGAACTTCATCGTGAGGTGGGGGGTAGAGACCACGGCCCCTAACTCGTTCAAGGACGGCCTTCCGATCAGGATATTATACGATGTAACTGCGTTTACCAACACATACCTGACCATGATGGTTTTAGAAGCTGTGCCATCGCCAAAAGTGGTCAAGAGGTCAATATATCCCCGAGTATCAACCTGCTCCCCTGCGAAACCAACGAGTTTACTGTCATACGGCTGAATTGATTTCTCCGGGATCCCTAGCTTCTGAAAGGTTGAGTAGTACAATATATCCGCGGAGCTCCCCTGATCGACAAGGGTTCTTTTGACCGAGAAGTTGGCCAACTGTACGGTGATCACCATGGGGTCATCCTGGTTGGGATCTACTCCCACGAAATCATCATCGAAAAAAAGACAATAGGGGGGAACTCCGGGGAGGCTTGCCGGATACCGAGTTAATCGCCTGGGATGGCCCGGCAGATGTCTTCTCCGAGCTGAACTTGTGGTGCCTCCCCCCGCGAACCCTCCCGAGATGGTGTTTATCACCCCCGAATGACATTATCCTCTTCCCGTCTTTCATTTTGCCTTTCTCCTGGTCTCTACTCTCTCCTCATTTCTTCGATCGCCGCCCTCCTCGGGCTTCGGTCACCCTCTCTTCTTTCTCGTTTCCCCCCGCCTCTCACACTTGTTGTTGTTTCTTCGGACAAAGTTGCTGAGGTGACCCGCCTGAACCAGTTCTTCAATTTTATCCCGTAGGACCCAGCATTCCTCGGTGGTATGGCCATAGTTGCGGTGAAACCGACAATGCTTCTGGCGATCCGCATTTCGGGGGGTGCGGCCACCCTTTGGGAGCTGCAGAAGCTCCGCGCTGTACGCTTCTTCGAACACCCGAGCCCTATTCGTGTTGAGGGGAGTATAATGATCATACTTCGATCCCCTCTGGAAATGCTCGGCTGGGCCTCTCAATCTCGGCTTATCACCCCCTGCCCTCCTCTTATCTCTGCCTTCTCGTCGGTCAGTCTCATCGGTCCGATCCCTTTTCTTGGACTCCTCTACCTCCTCCATGTTGATGTAACCTGCAGCTTTTCTTCTCAGTTCGTCCATATCGGCCGGCGGTTTGCGAGCTAAGTACCTAGCAAAAGGGCCAGGTCTCAACCCGGTCAGGATGGTGTGTAGTGCAACATCGGCACTGAGATTGGGGATGAGTACCGCCTCCTTCTTGAACACGGCCATGAAGTTGCGCAGGATTCATTCTTCTCCCCTGTCAAGTTTACCAGGGAGGCCGAGGTTTTCTGGTGGGCTCGGCTCGTGGCAAACTGAGCACTGAACCTCGCCGCGAATGTGTCAAAAGAGTCCACCGAGGCTGGGGGTAGCTGGGTGTACCAAGTCAACGCTGCCTCCTTCAGTGTGGTTGGGAAAACTTTGCACAGGACAGCATCGTCGTCCGTAAAAAGGTACATCTGCGTGGTGAAGGCGTCCAAGTGGCGCTCGGGGTCCGAGGTGCCATCATATTTGTCAATGTTGATGGGCTTGTAGCTGGCTGGCAAGGGGACCCCCATGATATCATTCGTGAAAGGATGCCTCGGCTTCCGCAGGCTGGCCCTGTCATTAAGTCTGTTCGTTTGGAGTGAAGATTCTGGGGCCTGCTTAGGGAATCCCTCTTCCTCTGCTCGGTTGTGGTGGGAAGCCCGGAGGCGAGGACCTCCTTCCCGATATAAGTTTCTGGACCCCTCAACCTCGGGAGGTCGGCGCTCTCTTTCATGTGAGGAGGAGACCGACCTCTCCCTACTCGGCCTTCTCTCCCGACGGTCATTCTGCCGGCGGATTTCTTCATTCTCCCTTCTTAGCGCTGCGACCTGTGCGAGAAGCTCCTGAATCACTGGGTTGTCAGTCATTCCTGCTTGGGCCTACTGATTTGTTCTCCATTATCTCCGTTAACTCCGTGGTTGGCATTCCTTGGCTCCTCCTTCCTGCAATTTCCGCTTCTCGTCCTCACCATTTTTGTGTGGTATGGGAAAATGTTTGCTTCGTTTCCCACAGACGGCGCCAAATGTTCCTGCCAAATATCTCAGGTATGAAATACTCGGCCGAACGAGGATTGGTGGGGTATTTTTGGATTGTGCTTGACAGAATGTGGATTCTGCTCCTACGTATCCAAAAGGGAATCAAAGCAAACGTAGTTCTAGAATGAGGGGTAAGTCCCCTATTTATAGTTGTTCTCTCAGGATCAGGCTCCGAAATAAGCGGAGGAATATTTGGATCAGATCGCGATCATGGGGAGAGATATCCGGAGCCTGATTGTCCGGAGTGGCATTATGGCCAGCGAGATATTCGGTCCAGTTAGCTGCGGATGGATAGCTTGGGGCCGAGTAGTTATTCTCGGGTGTCAGGTGTGCTGACATGTCCTCGGTTTCGGAGGAGTTTGGGTCAAGGCCCATTCGCGGGGGTAAGCTCGGTTGGTCCGATGTATAGACGAGTTCTCGGTCTTACATTCTCGGCCAGTACAAGGTTAATTATGTAAAAATATTTCAAAATAATTGTTACTTAAAATATAAAAGATAAATCTTCATATATGTTTAATTATAATATTTTTTAATCTATTTGATTTATAAACATTCTCCCTTAAAAATTTATTCGTTTTTTATTCTTTTCCCACTGGTTTAATCATTATTAGAAAATATATGTATCTATTATATTTTTTCTTCTCTCTTCAAAACCTATTTGATTCATTCCTCCTCTTTTTTGGTGCAAGTTAAAAAAAATTTAGGAAATATATTTATATATCATATTATTTTTTTTCCTTTCTCTTGAAAATATATTCGATTTATTTACTCTGTTAACCTACTTCAAGTTAACAACTTTTAGAAAATATATTTATCTATCATATTAATTTTTTTCTTTTCTCCTGAAAATCTATTAGATTTATTTCTCATTATCTCCCTTGCAAGCTAAACATTTTTAGAAAACATATTTAAAAATATATTTGATTTATTTCTCCTCTTTTCTCATGCAAGTTAATCATTTTTAGAAAATATATTTATTTATCATTTTTTCTTATCTTTTGAAAATCTACTTAATTTATCATATTTTGTATTCTCTCTTGAAAATCTATTTGATTTATTTCTCATATTTTCCTATGTAATTAGTTAATCACTTTTAAAAAATATATTTATCTATCATATTTTTGTTATTCTCTCTTGAAATTCTAATTGATTTAATTCTCCTCGTATCCCATGCAAGTGAACGTTTTCTTCTATTATTGGATAATTGTAATTGATCCGCAAAGTTTTGTTGTACATTGATATGCATATCAACAAGAAATCAAAAGGTATTGGTGAGAAATTATGCACCTAACATTTGGATAAATGAAGACGATAAAAAAGGATGAGAAGGAGATAAAAATTAAAAGCGGAACAGAGAGGAAGGGAGTCATGAATTATGTGCATATGAAGGGGAATATAAATGTTAGGACGGACTCTCTTGAAATAGGTATTTTTTTTAATGATTTGATTGCAAATTCAAATTTGAATATAAATTATTGTAGTTAATGCTAAAATTATTGACCAGTAGGGAATTAGCATGATTGCCCTAATTAGAAGTTGGACATAAAAACCTTCTATGATTATGTAAAAAAATAGTCAAGTACATAAATGCTTTATACCTAAATAATGCATAAAATGTGAAATGTCTGAGGAGATGACACTTGAAAGAACATTCAATGAGTTTTATTCGTAAATATAGATAGATAGATAGATTTCTAATTAAAGCAAATAAATACATCATTATGAAAAGATTCCATACAATAGACATTTATATAAACATAAATATTTTCCCAATAAAGTCGATTTAAAATATGTATACATTTTTAGGAAGTAAATTTAGTATAAAAAAACAGATCATTTTAATATATAAAAAAAATTAAAATAAAAAATTGAAAATGATACTTTTTTTCATTTTGAAATTGCTATCCTAGTCAAATAGTACATTATTATACGCTTTTTAAGAAAAGAATTTTTTTTGTTTCTTAGTTAAAAAAACTATTAATACTTAATTGAGTTGTTTTTATGGCATTTATAAATAAATTTTCATTTATTTTCTTTTAAAAATATTAAGCCAATACAATTTCTATTGATTATATAAAAATATTACCTCACATCATATAAGAAGTAAGAAAAACATATTTAAACGTTTTCCAATGTTGATCCCATATGTTATATTTTTATTTATAATTTCCATATTAATCACTTTACATATACATATGAAAGTTTTAAAAAAAATAATTTACTTATATAAAATGTTGTATTTGTTAAGTCTCTAAAATGTCTGATGTGTATTTCTTTAAGTTTTGATGAAAATTAAATATTTGTTAATGATTTAATTAACTATTGTATTGGTTGCTAACATGTCTATCCAATATGTAGATCAAAATAGTAAGAAGTCACTTTCTCACCTGTCTGCCCACATAGATGACCACATGTCCGAAGAAGCAAAAGTCAACCTGTCTGCTGACTAGGATTATTGACTTTCTGCAGTAATGTTTCAACCTGTCTTCTGATAAGTTCTTATGCATGTCTGAGGTTCTTCATTGTACAAAATAGATTTTGGAAGCTGTCCCCTCACACGGAAGACTTTGAAGCTCTCTATTTCTTAATCTCACGCTTATCAAGAAAAGTCATAAGTCATTCTGACAAGCAACATAGGAAATCAGAGATGAAGTCCAGTTAAAGAATGTTTCCAACATACTTTATTCCCTAGTACTCTTGGTTATTACACGAAAAGGGAAATGTGCTCTGTAAAGTACAAAAGCATTCTGCACAACTCTGATTTGGCTACTGCACGATGCATAGAGCCGTGATCATTTATGTTAGAGTACAACCAACGTTCCTATTGTATTCATGACTGCCCAGAACAACTCTATTGCAATTAATGAAGTTCTGCTTGAAGCCAACATTTGAGAGAATGTCTCTAACGGATCTTAAATGCTTGAAGGTTATAAATACAGAAGTCATTGAAGCCGAAGATATATAGAACACACAACATTAAAAGAACCATTAATCTGTTCATTTATCTCTTTATTCTTTCAATCTGTATTCTTCAATAATTTGAAGTTATTAAGCAGTCTTTCCTAAGCTTACATTTAATTCACTCTGAGTGTTAGTGAAAGAACTGTCTGTCTTATTGTATTTATTACAAACAAACTTCTCAAACAAATCTGAGTGAGCCTAAAGAGGCTAGGTGTGCAAAGAATACTTGTCTTGGAGCCTGAAGAGGCTAGGTGTGCAAACAATACTTGGAGTCTATAACCTGATCCGTTATAGTGGATAAAACTTTGTGTTGCCAAGGACTGGACGTAGCTCTTTGTGTTGAAGAGTGAACCAAGATAAATAGCTGTGTTAATATCTCTTCCCTTAAACTATTTAGTTGCTTTGATTATATTATTTTCTTTCTAACTAAAGGGGTTAAAGTGTGAATATTCAACTTGTTTTCAAAGTGTATGTGTGTGTGTTCTTTTGTTAAAGTTTCATCAGACAGGTCACCTATCTGTGCAGTTCTCTCTCACTTATCTGAACCTAGATTTTGTGTGAAAAAAGTTTTCAACTTTATTTTAAATTCTGATAAACACAATTCAACCCCCTTCTCGTGTTTATAGTTGTCTATTTTAGTTGGTATCAAAGATCAGCCTCTGGATTGAGCATCTAACAGTGTAGAGGTAAAGGTCCTGAAGAATAGACATGACTGCTGGAGCTAGTTCAAGTGGAAGTCACTAGACGGAAGGAGCTTCCCTAACCAGACCTCCATTCTTCAATGGAGAAAACTACAACTATTGGAAATATAGATTTCAATGGTTCATTCTATCTACAAACTCTGATCTCTAGCATGTCATCACTGATGGTCCATTCTTTCCTAAAAATGATGACAACACTGACAAGCCAAAAGCTCAGTGGACCCCTGCAGAAAAGACAAAATGGGAGCTAAACCACAAAACCAGATACAATATCATTTGTGCTCTCAGTCCTGAAGAATTTGAAAAGGTTTGTGCCTATGATTCTACCAAAGAAATATGGGATACTTTAGTTGTCACACATGAAGGAATATCCAAAGTCAAAGAATCAAAAATTGTCATACTTGTCAGAAAGTATGAACTGTTTCTCATGGAGGAAGAAGAATCTGTTGCTCAGATGATAGGAAGATTCCAAACTATCATCAATGGCCTAAAATCTCTTGGCAAAATTTATACTAACGCTGATAAGGTTGGAAAGATACTGAGGAGTCTACCTAAGCAGTGGAGACCTTTGGTCATTGTTATTTCCCTTGCCAATGATCTTACTACCTTGACTATGGATGAACTTCTTGGTACACTCACTGTTCATGAGCAAGAACTTGGAGATGAAATTGCTACAAAGGAGGGAAAGTCAATTGCTCTAAAGGCTTATCAAAAGTCAGCAAAAGCTTCCAAGGCTCTAAAGGCAGATGAGTCATCTAGTGATGCTGACCTGTCTGAACCCGAGGATTCTGAAAGTGATGAAGAGTTGTCTTTCCTACCCAAGAAGATAAAGCTTTTCTTACAGAAAAGAAGTTCAGAAAGGATAATCCATTCAGAAGGTTCAACAAGGACAAAAACTTCAAAGAATCCACTTCAACAGACAAGAGTTCAATTGTCTGCTATGAGTACAAGAAGCCTGGTCACATGAAAGCTGAATGTCCTCAACTTAAGAAAGCCCCTTTTAAGAAGTTCTTCAAAAAGAAGAAGAAAGGGATGATGGCTACTTGGGAGGATCTAGAGTCAACATCTTCTGATGAAACGACAGAGGAAGAAGCTAATCTGTGTCTGATGGCCAACACTGACTCATATTCAGATGATAAGGTACATTCTGACTATGAGGAATTACTTGATGCCAATGAGGAGCTGCTAGAGGAATCCAACTGCTTATCTAAGGCCTTCAAATCCCTCAAGAGAGAGTATGTAAAGCTCATCAGTGATCATAAGTAGAAATTTCAAGAGTGTGGGAAGTTGGCCAAAGAGAACAGTGAGCTGAAGATTGAAAAGTCTAATGAAGCTAAGATCTCAAGTGAAACATCACAATATGAAGAAGTTGAAAAGCTTCAACAGAAAGTGGAAGAGCTCACTTCTGATCTTGCGAAATTTGTTAATGGCAGAGACAATCTGACTAAGCTATTTGACTGTCAGAGACACTCCCTTAACAAAGAAGGTATTGGATATATCCATCAGACACATCATAAAGTATCAACTAAAACTTCTGAAGTGATTGTTAAGTCGACAATAATTAAATCCATACCTGTCTATAACTTCTATGGAAAAACTGGACATCTTATGTCTAAGTGTATCCATAAGAAGAAAATGAAGTCTTCACAGACTCCTAGAACTAACAGAAAAGGACCCAGAAAGATATGGGTACCTAATGACCAAATAATTTCTATTGCATATGTCCTTAATAGGACAAAGAAAACACCACTGCTGGTACCTGGACAGTGGTTGCTTGTGACACATGACCGGAGAAAGGTCTATGTTCCTAGACCTCCAACTTAAGAAAGGAGGATATGTTGCCCTTGGAGGCAATCAGAAAGGGAAAGTTATAGGCATTGGTACTATTGATGGTAAACCCCCTCTTCCCTCTATATCTAATGTTCTCATGGTTGAAGGATTAAGACACAATTTTCTTAGAATAAGTCAATTATGTGACAGTGGATTTGATGTCTCTTTTACCAAGGATTTATACATAGTTAAAGACTGTAGTGGTAAAACCCTCTTTTCAGCTAAAAGGCAACCGAATTTGTATAAGATTGAACTGATTGATCTCTCATATCAAAGTGTAACCTGTCTTATGTCTAAAGAGGATGAAAGATGGTTATGGCATAAGAAACTAGGACATGCTAGTATGAAACTAATTTCTAAACTGAAAAAGGATAACCTTGTGAGAGGATTGCCTGATATTAGTTTTAAGAAAGATGACTTGTGTGATGCATGTCAGAGAGGTAAATAGATAAAATCAAGTTTCAAATCTAAAAACCAAGTATCAACCTCTAGACCTCTTCAGTTGTTACATATGGATCTGTTTGGACCAGTTAATGTTGCTAGCCTGGCTGGAAGAAAATATGGATTTGTTATAGTTGATGACTACTCTAGATTTACATGGGTACTTCTTAACCCACAAGTATGAGGCTTTTAAGGCTTTCTCAGTATTTTGCAAAAGAGTACAAAATGAACTGGGTTTCTGTATCTCTACCCGTAGACGTGACCATGGGGTAGAATTTGAAAATGAGCAGTTTAGACAGTTCTGTGAGGAGAATGAGATCTCTCACAATTTCTCTGCACCTAGAACTCCACAACAAAATGGAGTGGTTGAGAGAAAGAACAGATCTCTGCAAGAGATGGCTAGATCTATGCTCAATAAGAATAATCTGCCTAAGTACTTCTGGGTAGAAGCAGTAAACACTATATATTATGTACAAAACAGAATACTTATTAGGCCTTTTCTAAAGAAAATACCTTATGAATTCTGGAAAGGTAAAAGCCCCAATTATTTTCGTGCATTTGATTGTGAATGCTTCATTCTGAATACTGAGGATCAACTTGGAAAGTTTGATTCCAAAGTAGATAAAGGTATTTTTGTAGGATATTCTGAAATGTCTAAAGCCTTTAGAATTTACAATTCCGGAACTTTTGTTATTGAAGAATATGTTCATGTTAAGTTTAATGATGGTTTAAAGACTGATAAGGAACTATCAGATCTAGAAGATGATCTTGCAGGTCTTGATATAAACAAATCAAAAAGTCAACAACCCGATCTAACCAAGACAGAACCTGTGATTGAGCCAGACAGAGAAGTGGAGAAGATGAGTCAAGAGACAAGTCAGCAGACAAGTCAAGATCTTCATGTTGATCTCAAAAGGGATTGGAAGTTCAAAACTCATCATCCTAAGGATCTTATTATTGGAAATCCCTCAGAATGAGTCAGAACCAGATCCAATTTAAGAAAAGCAAGCAATGTGGCCTTTATGTCAGAAATAGATCCATGCAAGAATAACTCGACCAGTTTACCAGAAATGATGTCTGGACACTTGTCTCCAAGCCCAAAAAAAATCTGTTATCAGGACAAGATGGGTCTTCAGAAACAAATTGGATGAGGATGACAAGGTTGTCAGAAATAAGGCAAGGTTGATAGCTCAAGGCTATATGTAACACCCTTCTCGAGCGTTACATTGTACGTGATATTTTAAGGCCGAAAAGTAGGTTGATTAAAATTGGCTATAAAATAATGGGGTAAATTTTTTTCTTTTTCTTAAGTCATAAATGTAACTACTTTGATTTAAAAGAATGGATAATAAAATATTCCATTATCACAATTAAGGTCATGAGTTCGAAAATCATTTACATAATACCCAACCGACTCATAAACAGAAAGCATAGAAATGTACACAGACACTACTTAAAGATATGGAGACGCAGCTCCTAAAATATAAGATACTTGGAGTCGCAGCTCCATAGACAGTTACATTAACTCCCAAACATACCCAGCTGACCAAACTAAAATAGAAAAGACAATCATTTCTCATACATCGTGAGAAAGATAAACCAACTGACGAGATCTAGTGGAAACTCTATTTGAGTCCACTGCCGACGTCGTCACAAAAGACACTACTAGAGCTACTACAATAGTAACTCTCGAACTAAGCCTTTTCCTCTTCCAAGAGTAAAAACTTGATCTACGAACTATAGATAATCTGGAAGACATCCACTAGAAACTCCAACATAACGTCCACATGCTCGAACCTCAATCTCTACGATGCGTTGGTTGATAAGCCTCTGGCTTATCTAGTTTTATAACTAGTAAGACTGTGGTTTATGTGCTAATTATGCGAGTTCAATCTCGTTTTCGCCCAAATTTTGATTTAATTGTCCTCAAGCAACATTTTGAGTCTCTTGAGTAGTTTTAGGATATTTTAGTTAATTTTGAGTCAAATAAAGCAATTACTGCTATTTCGTAGTTTTAGGTTAAAGGGGAAGCACTTCGAGTCAAGGGAATGAAGAAAATAGTGGAAATTTCAATTCTGGAAATATTCGCCCCGTGAGAGGCTACTCGCCTCACGAGCCTGAAGACCAGCTGAGCAGCAACAGTCATCCTTTCTGTCTCGCCCTGCGAGAGGCTGCTCGCCTCGCGAAACCTGAAGACCCTGGAGGACAGAGACCATCACGGCCTAGCCGTGATGAAGGTCACGGCCGTGACAGACTGGAATTTGAAGTCTCGCCTCGCGAAACATCCTCTCGCCTCGCGAGAACCCAATTTTGAAAGCGCGCCACTTTTAATATTCGCGTCGCGAGAGGCTACTCGCCTCGCGAGCGCGCCCAGATCCTGAATTCTATATATTGCTGTTTGAGGGCAGAAACAGGGGCTTTTGGTTCTCCACTATTTTGTAGCGTTTTGGGACGAAAATCTTGTTCTCTGGAGCTGCGTCTCCTTCTTTTATTTTCTTATTTTACAATGGTGATTATGGCTGATTGCTTGTACGTTGTTACGAGCATGAGGAACTAATCCCCTCGTCTAAGGGATCAATGAAACCACCCATGGCGGTGTAGCGTTCTATGTGATGTATGTTTCTCTCCCTTTTCTCAATAGTGTTTTCCAATTCTGAATTTGTTGTGTTGATCATATGCTTGCATGATTGACTAGTTAAACGTGTTGAGGCTTAGGAGGCAATTCGCGTTTTAGAACTTGAACTGGGATCATCGGTCGACTATTGCAAGAGAGTGAATAGGAGATCGGTGCAACCTTATAGGAACCAGATTTAATAGAGTTTGATGATTGGGTTATGAGACCTAGTAAGTAATTAATTCAATCGTCGAATACGTCCTATTGAGCACGACAGTGTCATTAGGAGAATTTGGGGGTCCTGGTTGACATTGTAATTGAACTTAGGGAGAGAATCAACATCACTTGGGTACTATGCATGATTGGGTAGGCGGAATTGTGACCTTAGATGTTTAATTTCATATTTTAATACTATTTCTCTAATTGAATTTTTGATTTGAATTGCGATCCTAATTTCTCTCTCTCTCTCTCCAACCACTCGCCTTGCTTGACCAACGTATCTAATTTCTCGCGAATTGGTAGAATTGGTAGCCCAATCCCTGCGTCCGACATCGGTAAATTCTTACCGTGTTTTTACTACTTACGACGACCCGGTACACTTGCCGGTGACTCAACATTGGTCAAGCATCATCTTGACGTCTCAATCTTCTCAACAGAATACAGGAAGCACATAGTCAGCCGACATAGGCAAAATAAAATAAGAAGGTGAGATTCCATTTATCTTACACATAAGGCAGACATGCAGTGGTACGACTCACAGGTACATAATACAACAATCATATATTCTTTTTATCCCCCTTTTTAATTCTGCAACTCAAAACTCCAAGAATATAATATACTAAACTCGACGGTAAGCTTATCAAGCATACCAGGCATGGTTTGTCCATCGAGGGACAGGAATAGAGAGAAATTGATTGAAATCGTATAATCCCATACCTACACAGCCTCAAGAAATATCCGATTCTAACATCGGAGCTAATTTGATATTTTGGAAAGAAATGGTCAGTATAGGTTTCACATCCACCCACCCCAGGCACCATTGTGGCTTTCGTGTTACGCACACAAGGCTTAAATCATAACATACATACAATCATAATCACATGTGATCTCAAACTCTCTGTAACACACCAGGCTCTTTATGAAACCTCTACAACCGAAACTCGGCTTCCTGGGCACAACGACCTCACCGAACATAGTATCAACTATGTATCTGGGTAAAATTGTTGGAATACGTCCAATTGGTTTATCCATCTGATAACCTCGTGATTCCACCAGAATCCACTCAATGTCAATCTTTGACGGACGATATTCTCGGGTACAACTCACCGGCTCTTCACTGAACTACGATTCTCAAACAAACTTGTCATGTTTGTGTAAAGATGTTTTAAGGCACTTTCTTACAAGTCCTAACACATTATGAAATTGGATCGTCAATCCAATCATTTATTTCTTTACACTTTTCTAATGGAGCCTTTCTCTTGGCTTCCAAGAAATCAAATAACTCTTAGTCCATTAAATCTTATGGAGGTATGGATAATGAAATATCCATACTTTATGACAAATGGTCTTGCTTCACCATAAGTCATAAATCATTAAGTTCATATTTTCACTAAGTCATTCATGACTTAGGTTTTGCTCTTTAATATAAATACTAGTCTTTGAAGACTAAAATTCTCTTTTGTCTTAAAACTAAAACCTTTGGTTAAAACCAAACCATTTTGAAATCAGATTCTATCAAAGTACAGAAGTACTAAATTTCTCAAAACAGTTTCTTGAAAAACATCGAAACTCTTAAAATACCGTTTTACCACTTTTTACTGTATTTCAACTTCAATTCCATATTTTCACAAACATAATCATTTTTCTCAAATCCTTTACTTTCCTAAGTTACCATACTTATGTTAAAGTATTAAAATACTAATTTCAAAATCTACACCATTGTTTTCTCAAAAGTCTTTAAAAACGTTTGACGGCGGTTTCACCGTTTTTTACTGGTTTTAGGCCCAAAAGTCATACTTTTGAAAATATGATTCTTCACCTCAAATCTATTACTCACCTAGGTTATAATACTCATTTTGAGATGTCGAAACACTGATTTTACAATTTCCTTTTAATGTATACAAAATTCCTAAAATGTTGACCGAACATACTTAAGTTTGTAAATCGCGTAAATCATTTTTCAACGATTTTAAACTCTAATAGTCCAAAACTCATTTTGGAGTTTTAGAACAGTTAATTAGGCATGAAAACATTCTCTAACTGTCCAATAACATTTATTTTCGAAAATTGCATTTTAGTCCATAAACTTTCATTAATTACCAAAAATGTCCTTATTCACTTAAAACCTTATAACTTTTTATTACAACTTCAAATTACACCAAACCAACTTCTAGAGAAATATTTTTCAGTTACCCTCAATTTTCCAGAAATCACATTTCTGCCCCCAAATCTTCTACAATGATTGCAAAAAGGTCCTTGTTTACTAAAAAGCTTATATCTTTTTATGTATTAATCCAATTAACACCAAACCAATTTCTATGGTCTTATTTTATCATTCACTTCAACTGAATGATATATTTTCATATTTATAGTTCAGTCCCGCAATTTTCCAGAAATTGCATAAAAGTCCCTAAAGACTCAAAAATTCATATCTTTTAACATTCATATCCAAATCAATCCAAACCAATTTCTAAACTCTTATACACTCATTCACTCATTATAAAAATTACCCAACCAAATTAAATCCTCATGGAACTCCCTCAACCAGTTATGGCCGAATGGCCTTAAATAAATATATTAGGCATTTTTCTTATCACATCAAGCAAAACAACAATCATGGTTCCAACTTAAGGTCATTGGAACCAAGACAACCATATGACATATCATACCACAACCAAACATCAAATCAAATCCTCCAAGAGGATCACACAACCATAAACAATAATACATAATCCTCACACTTAGGATTTGAATAACAACATACAAATATTTTAAACCACATACATATCTACATTAAGGTAGGATAGTAGTAGTCTCCCCCTTACCTCTTGTAGATCACTTTAAAATCAAGTTGAAGAAGGATTTTGTTCACCTAAATCACAAGGTTTTGAACCCACAAAACCTAGCCATGAACAACCAACAAGAAATCAAGTTAAAGAATGAAGAAAATCATCCTAAACCCATTTGATATAGGTTCGACCAACTCAAAATAAAAGGGCTAGGGATCTCTAAATTTTTCAAGCTCTTGGATGATGAATATAGAAGTCATATGAAGATCATAGAAATTGATCTCATATTAAAATTATTTTTCTATGATTTTCTAGAATTTTTTGAAAAACTAGATCTAGGAATTTGATCTTGAAGAAATAGTGGATTTAAGAAGAAAAGTTGTGATGAAAAGTGAAGGTATGATCATGGATCATAAGGGTATACCTTTGGAATTTCAAGAAATGATCAAGATCTACTATTTCCTTTGAAAATTGAAAATGAAGAACTTTGTGTTTTCTTTCAAGTTCATGAAGAACAACATGAACAATGAGGGAAATGAATGACCAAGTGTGGTCTTAAGAGGTTGGGGCCGTGGGTTTCTAGGGAGAAATTGGTAAAATATGGTTATGGCACACTTGAAATTATAATGAAGGATTAAGGGTATTTTGGACATTTCACACATAACCATCATTACAAGCATTTAATGCATGATGACTAACCCCTATGACTCACCACCATGAGTCATCATTGTCCTCATCCGTTCGGCATCCGGTTTTGTCTCTACACCTCCGCTCTTGAGTCTGTCGATCCCCGATCGTCGAGTATTCGCCCGAATAACGTATAATGACTTATTTATTTTGAAAATTTTCAAATTAACCACTATGGTTGGAAATAAAATAAAAATCTAAACTGTTTCGTTCTCGGGTCAAAATTAGGTTTTCTGATTAGTAAAATCTTACTGTCAATTAAAACGCAGATCGGGTTTCATCTGAGTTTTAAACCTAATATTTACCGTAAGCTTCTAGCATAAGGTAGAGTATAATAATAATGATTTTATTTTATTAAAAATCATTTTCTATATCTAATATAAAAATTACAAACAATTAAAATTCTACCGATAATTGAAAAACAGTAAAAACTACAAAACGGTAAAAACAGTAAAACCATGGTGTTACATTATAACCAACAAGAATGTATTGATTATACTTCAACCTTTGCACATGTAGCTAGAATAGAAGCTATCCGCATACTAATGTCATATGCTGCACAACATCAAATCACTCTTTTTCAAATGGATG
The DNA here is from genome assembly GCA_030762895.1 of Sophora flavescens. Taxonomy (NCBI): domain Eukaryota; kingdom Viridiplantae; phylum Streptophyta; class Magnoliopsida; order Fabales; family Fabaceae; genus Sophora; species Sophora flavescens. The sequence continues at coordinate 20,866,193 of CM061069.1, forward strand.
TAAAAAGTACTTTTCTAAATGGCATAATTGAAGAAGAAGTGTATGTTATACAACCCTCTGGTTTTGAAGATACTGATAAACAAGATCATGTTTTTAAACTTAAAAAGGCATTATATGGTTTGAAACAATCACTTAGAGCATGGTATGATAGACTTAGTTCTTTTCTCATGCATAATGGATTTACCAGAGGACAAGTAGATACTACCCTGTTTAAGAAAATTCTAATGAAAATTTTATTATAGTCCAAATATATGTTGGTGATATTATATTTGGAGCAACCAATGAAAAGCTGTGCAAGGAATTTTCCAAGCTAATGCAAGCGGAATTTGAGATGAGCATGATGGGAGAATTAAAATTCTTCCTTGGATTACAAATCAAACAGACAAGTGATGTAATCTACATCCGTCAACAAAAGTATACCAAGGAGGTACTCAAAATTACAAAATGGAAAGTGCCAAACTAATGAAAACTCCCATGCAAAATTAAGCAAAGATAATGAAGGTAAAAAGGTAGACCAAACTGTCTACAGAGGTATGATTGACTCTCTACTGTACTTAACTTCAAGAAGACCTAACATTCAGTTTAGTGTCTGTACGTGTGCTAGATTTCAATCTGACCCAAGAGAATCTCATCTTAAAGCTATTAAAAGAATATTTAGATATTTGCTTCGGACTACTAATATTGGTTTGCTGTATATAAGATCAAAAGAATACGGATTAGTGGGATTCGGTGATGCTGATTTTGCTGGAGACAAAATAGAAAGAAAAAACACCAGTGGAGGATGTCACTTCATTGGAGCAAGCTTAGTCTCCTGGTCAAGCATGAGGCAGACAACTATTGCCTTGTCTACTACTGAGGCAGAGTACATTTCAGCTGCTAGTTGCTGCTCTCAACTCTTATGGGTAAAACATCAACTTGAAGATTAATCTATTTATGAGCATAACATATCTGTGTGGTATGATAATTCTAGTGTCATATGCTTAACTAAAAATCCAATTTAGCATTCTAAGGCTAAGCATATTGAAATCAAACATCACTTTATAAGGGATTATGTTCAGAAAGGTATCTTTGATATTAAGTTTGTAAAAACTGAAAATCAATGGACTGATATTTTCACTAAACCATTAGCAAAAGAAAGGTTTTTATTTATTAGAGATAATATAAACATGCATTGCATCGTTGAATGACATGTCTGATAATTAACCTGTCTATGCTACCTGTCTTTTGTCTTTATATCACATGTCTATGTTACATGCATGTCTGATCATGCTGAGTCACAATGCATGAACTCAACAGTTTTTGTTAAAATGGTTATTAATTATTTAATACCATTTATTAATCTGAAGCTAATCATGTGCACGACAATTTATTTCTTGAAACCATGTTTTCATAATGTCTTAAGTGGGCGTTGTAGTTCCCCATGTAAATCGTGCCGTTTTAAAATTACAAACGTTTTATTTCTCTTTCCTGCCTTCATGACTATAAAAGGCAAAGAGTCAGAAAGGTTTAACCTTTATGCTTTCAAACTCTAAAAATCTCTTCGTCTTTGTCTTCTCCTATGTCAAACCCTTATCTCTTCCAAAACCCTAGAAACTCTTTTTGTCTGAAATGGCACCATCAAAGCATATTTCTTCAAAATAAATCACTAAGAAGTACAATATAAGGCTGTCTGATGTGGAGAAAATCCTGGCTGGGAAGACTGTGGACCTCCAACAGATGAAGAAATGGGGAATGGATGTCACGGAGGAGGTGGAATACTCCAAGTGGACCTCCTTCTTTGATCTTAAGGAGCTGGTTCATCCCAAACTCGTCAGAGATTTCTGAACAAGTGATGTGGTTATCACCATCAAGTTTGATGGAACCATGAGCTTTGGTGCTCATGTGATGGACACCACTCTTCTCTTCCCCATCAACTCTCTGGAGCTTGTCACCAAATGCCCTAGAATTGGCGCTGGCTTTAGACCCGAGTGGGAGGATGAGGTGGGAACAGAGAATGTTAACATTGCTCTGTATGGTGTTCCTAACCCTGAGAACCCGAAGCCTGTGTGCATGGTGGTGAAATGCATATTCATGCACAAGCTGTTGCTGGAATGTGTGATGCCAAGGAAAGGATCACGAGATAGTGTGACCAATATGGACAGGTTTGCCCTGTACCACTTGATTCACAAAATCAAGGTGGACATCAATGACCTCATCTACATCTACCTTGAATCACTAATCAAGAGGACCAACATGCAGACTTATCCCTATGGAATGCTGTTGACAAGACTCTTCAGGAACAAACTGTTTGTTCCCAGTGATGCTCACTTCATAGACATGTCCTTTCCTATTGACAGGAAGAACTTGTCTATGATGAACATAGAGGGTATCCCTCTAGAAGATGAGGAGGAGGACAAGAAGGAAAAGAAGAAAAAGAATAAGAAGAAGATTGTTGCTGGGCAGAAGCTGAAGGAGGAACCAGTGGTCTCCACTGATGAGTCATAGATGCCCATCTCTGAAAGAATCTGGAAGCCTGCTGGAAAGGTGGCCAGACAGGACCAGATGCCTGCTTTGGAGAAACCACCAGTCTCTACTGAGACTGCAGAGACAGTTGAGCCTCTGAGGCTCAAACTGAAGAAGCCCTCTCCCAAGAGGAAGACAAGAGATGTTGTGGCATCAGAAGCCGAGTCTGCTCAGTCTAGCAAAAGAACAAGGCTGGTGAAGACCTTTGCCAAGGTAAGACAAGTGGAGTCTGTACCTAGCAAAGAGGAAGTATCTACTCAGGGGGAGCAGATAACAAGACCCTTGGAGAAGTCCAAGGAGAAGAAGACTCTCTGTTTGGGACTCATTCCCAAAAAGAGAATGTCTAGCTACCTAGTGCCTTTTGTGGCATCTGTTGAAAGGGTAGAAATTCCTACAGAAGATCAAGCTGCAGAGGTTGAAGTTGCTATTGCAACTGCTGCAAACCTGTCTGTTGGGACACAGACAGTTGTCCATCCTGAGGTTGATAATCTATCCCTTTCTCTGTCAAGGAAGAAGTTGAAGCTGTCTGAAGATCAGTTGATTCTGTCATCCATCCCTTCTGTACCATGTTATCCCTATCATCAAGGTATCCAAAACCCTTTTGTTTCTTCTCCACCTACTCTATCTGACCATCCCCTATCTATAGTGTCCCCCTTCTCTTCACCTGTCTCTTACCAAACCCAAACATCATCTTATGATGTTGTGTCTGATATATGTCAGTACACAGTAGTATGTAGGGACTCAACTCCCAAAGAACAAGCTGGCATATCATCAAGTCTTTTCGTGTCGGACTTGCAATCTCTTATAGTGCAAGCTTCTCTAACCTGTCTGTTATTCCTTCTCCTCCACCTCATATTCTTAATCCATGTAGGGAGATTTTCTTTTATCCCCTTATTGTCTTGTTCATTAGAACATTGGCAAGGACTCACTATCCTGCCTCTGTTGTGATGTTACCTAATAGGTCTAGGTACTTCTTTTTGTTAGTAACAGGATCAAACTCTTTGTTTTGTCATATTGATTCCTTGTTACCCCTACCCTCTTCTGTCTTAGCCCAACAACCTCTTCCCCCTCCTATCCAGATAAGAGTCACTCGTCTGTCTCTGTCTGAGAAACTTTCCTGTATATTCTCATCACCTGATATAGTACCTTGTCAGAATCAGACCTCTGTTCAAGTTAGCTTTTCTTCCCTTCTTTTAATATAGAACCCTTCATCAACTTGCCTTTCCTCGTATTTTCTCACCCTTCTCTGTGCCCAAGGCACCTCATATCTTAGCCTTGCCCTGGTACTCAGACCAGTCTGGTGAGTCAACTAGTCTGACTGTAGAAGTCTCCACTCCTCAAATGGTGGATTTACATAGCTACAACGTGCTTCAGGCTCAGCTAGAAGAAACCAGAAGATCGCTGGATGAAGAAAGGCATGCTAGAATGCTTTTAGAAAAGAGAGTAGAACCTCTATTTTTGCTTTTTAGTCAGCCTAAGTAGTAGAGTGTAAATTCTGCATTGTAACTGAGAAGCTTATGATGAATAAAATAAATATTGTTTATCCTTTATCTTTTCTGTTCCTTGCCTTTATGTATCTTGGTTATTCTTCCTTTTTGTTGTTGACAAAAGGGGGAGAAAGATTAAGATGATTAACTGATGTAAAGTAAGTAAACATTACAAACAATTTAAAATGGAACTTGTCTTTAAGTACATCTCTGATCATATATTTCATATATATAACTCTGATACTATGAGTGCTAAGTGAACCTAAGTGCACCTGTCTGCACAACCCTTATGGCTAAGAAAATTTCAACTTGTCTTAATCTTGTTAATTATTATGTTGATATTTTCTAAGGTTCATTAAATCATCCGAATGTTTGTCATCATCAAAAAGGGGAGGTTGTTAAGTCTCTAAAATGTTTGATGTGCATTTCCCTAAGTTTTGATGAAAACTAAACATTTGTTAATGATTTAATTAACCTTTGTATTGATTGCTAACCTGTCTATCCAGTGTGCAAATCAAAATAGTAAGAAGTCACTTTCTCACCTGTCTGCCCACATAGATGACCACCTGTCCGAAGAAGCAAAAGTCAACCTGTCTGCTGACTAGGATTATTGACTTTCTGCAGTAATGTTTCAACCTGTCTTCTGACAAGTTCTTATGCCTATCTGAGGTTCTTCATTGTACAAAATAGTTTTTGGAAGTTGTCCCCTCATGTTGCAACCAAAAATCGCGACGGGAACAACGAAAGAAAATGATTTTAGAAAAATAGAGTAGAGTCGCCACCAATTTTATTTAATTTGAGAAAAAATTGGAAAACCTTTGAAAATGGTCTTGGAACCAAGTTGAGTTCGGGAGTCAATTGTGCATAGGGAAGGATGGGGACATAACCCCACTGCGCCCCTAGTACACCCATTAACAAAAACAATTACCCAAATTAATTGTGCAAATAAATAATAAACTTCAAAGTATTTATTTTACCTCATCTTTTTTAATTAAAAATATAATTTAAATCAACAAGTGAAAACCATTTTGTCGTAAATGACTTACCTGGTCATATAGACATGCTGCAACAAAACCTGATTTGATCATATAACTTTCATTTGAGTTGCTCCATGGGCTTATCTCTCTTTACCCACAAATAATCGTTGAGCTCTCTGCCCAATATTGTATTGGCAGCCATTTTAATCATACAACTTGAACACCACTTTGGAGTCAACTCCCTCGTCACAAGTAAAACCAAATTCATCACCATCAAACTGATATATTCATTATAATGCAAACAGAATGTCCTGGAAGAGAACCATCTGGGTCATACATATGCAATCTTGTTAACTTTGTTAACCCAACAAGAACAAAGTAACATATTCAAATAATAAGAGTGGAGAAAAAAAATCAGTGATCATAGACTACCAACAAACCCAAAAGAATGAATTGAAGTAGAAACAAGTTAAGCAACATTGAAACGATAACTATAAATTAGATACATTAATTCTTGAAGGTTATTCAATACAAATGAAGGGAAGATAAAATCTGTGTTTTCCATAAAAACAACAGAATATCACTTAGAATTACAAACTCTCAAGAATCAGAACCCTCAGACCCTCCATCTGAAACTATTTTTGAATTTTACAAATTCTCTCCCCCCCTCTCTCTATTTTCGTTTCTCCCTTTGTGTTGTTGTTGTTGGTCAGAAAATTTCTTTGGTTCCCTTCCCCTAGCCTTCTCTTGTGATTTTATAATATCAAATTCGCTCTGATCCTAAAAGATTAAAATTTCTATATCTGATTTGATATATAATCAAAACTTGTGAGCCTCATATGTAAAAATCAAGGGATTTGCCAAGTGAATTCAAATTCAGAATAATGATGTTAGAGGGAAGAAAAGGGTGACTGTTAGGGTTTGTTAGAAGAGGATGAAAGAAGGAAATGGGTTTGAGTAATGGGTTTGGCTAGTTTGGCCCAATAATGAATAAAAATAAACCTAAGTGTGTAACATAAAATTAAAATTTAAAATCTTTTTGTTATTTTTGTCTTTATATATATATATTTTGGATTTTGGGATAAATAAAAACAAACAACAAAATAAGATGGCAAAATATAATTTTTTTTATTTTTATTTTTATTTTCTCTGCATTTTTTATTTTTTGAAATTTTTAGTGAAAACTAAAAAGACCCAGTCAAAATAGGGTGTTCACACCTCACACAGAAGACTCTGAAGCTTTCTCTTTCTTAATCTCACGCTTATCAAGAAAAGTCAAAAGTCATTCTCACAAGCAACCTAAGAAATCAGAGATGAAGTCTAGTTAAATAATGTTTCCAACGTACTTTATTCCCTAGTACTCTTGGTTATTACCCAAAAAGGGAAATGTGCTCTGCAAAGTACAAAAGTATTTTGCACACCTCTGATTTGGCAACTGCACGATGCATAAAGCCATAATCCTTTATGTTAGAGTACAACCAACGTTCCTATTGCATTAATGGCTGCCGAGAACGACTCTATTCCAATTAATGAAGTTCTGCTTGAAGCCAACGTTTGAAGGAATGTCTCTAACGGATCTTAAATGCTTGAAGGTTATAAATACAGAAGTCATTGAAGATGAAGATATATATAGAACACACAGCCTTAAAAGAATCATTACTCTGCACATTTATTGCCTTAAAAGAACCATTACTCTGCACATTTATTTCTTCATTCTTTCAATCTGTAGTCTTCAATCATTTGAAGTTATTAAGCATCCTTTCATAAGCTTACATTTAATTCAGTGTGAGTGTTAGTGAAAGAATTGTTTGTCTGATTGTATTTATTACAAACAAGCTTCTCAAACAAACCTGAGTGAGCCTGAAGATGCTAGTTGTGCAAATAATACTTGTCTTGGATCATGAAGAAGCTAGGTGTGCAAACAATACTTGGAGTCTGTAACCTGATCAGTTATAGTGGATAAAACTTGGTGCTGCCAATGACTTGACGTAGCTCTTTGTGTTGAAGAGTGAACCAAGATAAATATCTGTGTTAATTTCTCTTCCCTTAAACTCTTTAATTGCTTTGATTATATTATTTGCTTTCTAACTAAAGGGATTAAAGTGTGAATATTGAACTTGTTTTCAAAGTGTCTGTGTATGTGTTCTTTTGTTAAAGTTTCATCAGACAGGTCACCTGTCTGTGTAAAAAGTTTTCAACTTTATTTTAAATTATGATAAACACAATTCAACCCTCTCTCGTGTTTATAGTTGTCTATTTAAGTATTTTTCATCTTAGTGCTTTGTGCGTACCTGAAAAAACAAAATAAAATGATAGATCAAACAATGAATTTATGATCAAAATAAATGAAAAAAGAAGAAAGAAACAAAAGTTTGATCGATGAAGAAAACAAATTAAAAGGATACGAGAATGAATGCATTTCGGAATTGAATGGAATACCTTTGGAATGTCATGAGGATTTCTTGAAGCATTTTCATGCAAAAAGCATATGGTTTCCAGTGTAGTGTTCATGTTTGGGTTGAAATAAGCCTAGATGAAATTTAAAAAAAAATTGAGAATAAATATGGAGTCGGAGAGAATTATATATCTGGACATTGATTATTCCTCTATTTGGAGGTTGATGATTGTCCCGATGAATGTGTTGCTAGACGGTGTGAATTGCATAAATTGATTTGAAGAATTAAATGAAATGATTTGAATACAATAATGCATAAAAAATTAGAATGGTCGTTAATGATCTCCAAATTGAAGCTTTAGACAAATGCGCTCATTACATATTAACGAAAATGACATATAAAATTTGACTAAATTTATTGGAAATGATTTATTTCCAATTTGAATCAAAGGAAATAATACACGGGCACATGTATAATCAATGCAATAAAACTGTCTTTTAAATTTTGATGTTTTATAATCATTGCATTATTTATGGTTGAAATTTGAATTGTTATCAATATAATCAATTCTAATCAATACATTTTTTTCTATGGAGATTGCATATGAAATTTTGGATATGAGAAATCAAATCCATACCAAAACTTATCATATAAATGACATATAAAAATATTTGAATTTGAATATTTTTAAATATCTGCTACGCAATTAAATATTCAAATACTGCAAACACTTAAGACACCCAATCAAAGTTAGAATATGATTATAACGTACATTAATGATAATTCTTTGAATCACTCTTATATTGACATGTAAGCCTTGCTGATATGTCATTGTCCAGTTGAGAACATTTTACTTTGTATATATAATAGATTAGATGATTGTATTAACTGTTAAATTACTAATATGATGACACTTGGAATAGTAATCAATGAGGTGATTTCAAATTTTATATATATATATATATATATATATATATATATATATATATATATATATTTCACTAATAAGAGATTACGGCCCGTTTGTTATGGATGAAAAAATAAGTGATTTTGACATTCAATAATTTAGAGATTATTTTTTAGAGATATAAAAAAAAATACAGAAGCTATTTCGTGTTTGTTTACAATTATAAAAAATCACTTTTTAAAGATAGTTAGTGATAAAAATGATTTTCCCCAAAAGCTAATGAAAGTAGCTTCTCATTTTAATCTTAAAAATGATTTTTTTTAAAAAAATCATTTTTATGAAAAACTTAAACAAACACAACTAAAATCATTAAAAATGATTTTCTTTTACTTAAAAAAAGTGATTTTGACATCAAATAATCTATAATAAAAGAGTGAGCGAATTTCTTTGTAAAAAAAAAAAAAGAGTGAACGAATTTCACTCGTAAAAAAAAAAAGGCTTTCTAGTTAGAAGAAATGTAATCCAGATAAGAATACATGGCCAAAAATAAAAAAGTAAAACATAAAAATACATAAGACAAAAAACGAGTGAAAAGATAATGTAATTGTTCTTAAAAAAGAAAAGAAGATAATCAACAATAGTTTTATTTTGGCAAAAGTTTTAAAATAATCCCAAAAAATATTTACCGTAATACATATTTTTTCACATTAATTCTTAAACAAGGAGTGCTAGCAACATACCCCCAATCTTTATTATAAGCAAAAATTAAATAAAACATACATATTAAGGTGAGTAGTTAATCACATTTAATATTATTAACCTTATTTAAAAATTAAGTTTGTTACCTAAATTAACGCCTCCCTCGACACTACATGATTATAACTCAAAACACGGAAAAGGAAAATAGAAAACTATTTGCTGGTTACTTTCGAAAAACAAATTATTTCTTGTTCTGGTTCGAAAAACCGGGGAAAAAAACTTTGTCCTTATACATAAGAACATCACCTGCATACATACATACATACATACATACATACATACATACATACATACATATATATATATATATAGACACATGCACACATCCATACAACTACACGTATACAACATACTTACATCATTTGTTTTCATTTCCAGAGTCAGGACCCTTATAGTTATGGGTCATTGGTCAGAGTTTGAACATTTTTAAAGAAAATACATACATAACATATACATTACCAAAATCAAAGGGTTTAGTAGAGAACCAATATTACAAAAAGATATGGCTCTCCTCAGCCTGATATACAACTAGATGAAGTTAACCCTACCCCTATAAGCTAACAACCTAAGCTGGTCAATCTAGTGGAACCTGTTAGGGAGACCTCAATGATCATCCCTATCTGGAGAATGATCGGGTGAAGCTCCTTCGATACCCACATCAGCGATGGGATCTACAACCTCATCATCCAGAGGATGATACTCTACCACCTTCTCATCATCCTTTACCGGATCCTCTTCAATCGAATCTTCTTCTTCAGGGTCTTCTTCAATCATCACATCATCATCATCATCCTCTCCTCCAACCAGGACAATGGGTGCAGGTAGATCTAGTATTGGAGATGCAGGTGCTGATTAAGGGACAAACTGTAGCTGTGGAGGCTGATGATAAGTGTTTCCTGTCTCCACTAGTGTCCTCAAGAGAAGCCATATAGGGGGTAATGGCACTTCAACTGTCTTGATGCTGTGAGTACAAGACATAGTCCCTGCTTCTGTTCGCTTAGTAGTGAGTAAAGGCCCGGTATATACAGTGCTTCGAGCCGTTGGGTTTATAACCCAAGCGTCACCGTCATCTCTATGCTCAAAAGCCAGTTCCATGAACCCCGAGTGGGTCAGATGGTTCATCGGGTCCATCTATAGATGTATAAAAACGTACTAGAAAAGAGAACCAAACAGAAATAATGCAAAGGTGAGATACCAATATATGAGTTTTATCATAGGAGTCACATACACGACTCACAAAAACAACAACATATGACAACAAATAGTTAACATGACATCATAACTATATCCACAGAGATTCATTCCCGACAACCAAATTCATTTTCTAAAACCTTTCATGTCACTTCAATATTCACTATCTATTTCATAATTCTCAGGAGATCCTAACTTCCCTTTGTCGAGCATGATAGGTCGCGATAATATTTATAACACAATTGTTTCGTGTTGGGTCGGCCTCTCAATTTAGGCCCGATCCCTAATTGTTCTAGGGAATCGCGTCTCACCTAAATAATATTGAATAGTTCCTGATTGAGTACATTACGTGCTGGGTATCCGATTTCCACGGCCCAAGGTTGCAAATGCCTGAACCTTCCGTGGGTTTTCGAGCCCTAATGTCCCTAAAAGACCCAAAGACTATATAATATATCTCTGGTCCGTAACTATCCAATTTGTCAGTTCACCCTGTGTGAAATTGTAGCTCGATACAGAATGGCACGTCTGCCAGACTATGCATGTAAACCAATGGTTTTCGTTTTGTTTTTCTTTCTCGCTTCGTTCTTTCCCCGTCAAGGATTAAAGCCCCCGACTACTTTTTATTCAGGTATTAAATACATTTTAATACCAACTAAGGATTTTAAAACAAAGACAATGATTTAAAATCTCTTTCTCAAATAAACACTAGCCCGATGTCTCGGAAATCTAGGTTCTTATCATTAGGAACACTAGCCCGGCTTCTCGGCAATCAGAATCCAGCCCGATATCTCGGAAATCCAGATCCAGCCCGATATCTCGGCAATCCAGATCCAGCCCGATATCTCGGTAATCCAGATCCAGGTCCTTTCCCTTCCTCAAAAACTTAAACAGGAACTCTAGCTCGTACTTCGGCAATCCAGACTTAGCTCGTAATTTTGGCAATCCAGATCTAGCCCATCGTTTCGGTAATCTAGGTCCTTTCCACTTTCCTCTTTTTCACTTGATTTTTCGTTCAGTGAAAACTAAATCGAAAAACAAAAATTCAAAAGTTTCTCAACTGTGAGTCAAATACTTTTCGTTCTTGTAAATACACTTTCGTAGAAATTTGTCCTTTGAAATCCATTTTCGGCAACTTAGAAAACTACAAAACCTTTTCCTCAACATTTGACTAAATACAAAACTCTTAAAATCGAATTTGTCAAAGAAAGTATTTTCTCTAAAATCCTCCCATGTTGAATGAAACTTTTTGTAAAACTTGGAAGAACCTTTATTTTCAAAAGACTTCTCCATCAAACACTTTTAAAAACATTTTCATGGGATTTTGAAGTTTTCCATCTTCTTTCTTTTCCTAAACTTTAGTCTATCTGAACACTTTCCTTCTAAGAATTTTCTTCTCACTTTCCAAAGAAAACAAAACTCCATTTTTTCAGTTTTTCTAAGTTAATGTATTTTAATATCTTGATCTTTATTAACAAGCAATGATCAGTGTTATGCCCTCAGCCAATCACAATCAAGCAATACAATACATAATCCAACAATAACATATATATGTTCAACAATTCTAAATAACATCAACACACATTCTAAATCAAACATATATCCAATCACACAAACAGGGTACATGACTAGCAAAAACTCCTCAGGCAAACTCCATTTACCTCAAAGTGTGAAATCTTGTTCTGAAATTGATCGTCCAAGCTTCAGTTTCCTCCACACAAATCCAAACAACAAACTATTCCACAAATCCTTCACAAAATAACATAGAACAAGTTAAATTTTGAAAAAAAACCTACTAGCTCACTTAGGAGTGAAATTCGGCCTCTATATGGAAAATAGGTTAGGGATTTTTGTTGAATTCAAGCTCTTGGATTTTGATTATCTAGGTACTAGAGAGCCTAAATCAAGCATTAGATTTTAAAAATGGAACAAAAACATCAAACCCTTTCTCTTTGAAAATTTCGGCCAAATAGGGTTTACGGGGTTAGGGTTTTTCATTTTATCCAATATATCAAATACAACTTACTAGAACCTTTATAAGATGATATAAAGGATTATGATTCATGAACTTCATTCATACAAACATGTTTTGATTTCATTTCCATGAAAATAACAAAATGGTTTTGAAATAGAATGAACCATGAAAAGATGAAGATGATGATCAAGAAAGAGAAAAGATGATCAATAATGATGAGGTTACCTCAAGTGATGAAGGAAATGGAGTGATCTTGATCAACTTGAACAAAATGACAACTTTGAGCTCTTGAACCTTAGCTTTGTGTTCTTCTTGTTTTTTTTTTACACACAATTAATAGGTTTTTAGTTAATATAAAATCATATCTTTTAAGATGTCATCATGATTTGTCAAAAAATCATGATGTGACAATTTTTACAAGTCCCATCAATCACTTCCATCATCTATGCTCCATATTATCTCTACACTACATCCGGTTTCGTCACTTACTCGACTTAAGGTCCTTACGCGCGTTTCGTTTAATTATTTCACCCGAATAAAATATAATATTTATTTTAGAGTGAAAAATTGGAAATGACTCATATCGCTTAAAAAGGGATAAGAATCATTGATATTTCATTCACGGGTCAAAATTAGGTTTTTTGATCAGTAAATTTGTACTGTCAGTGAAAACGCAGACAATGTTTCGTCTGAATTTTCAATCCAAATTTTAACGGGAACTTTTTACTATCTATTATGATCTAGATATGATTTTGTTTTAGTCAAAATTATTTTCTAGATTTCGGATAAAATATATAAACATATAAATATCTTTAAAGATATTGGAAAACATTGAAAATTGGGGTGTTACACTTACTCCCTCCGTTCTTTTTCTTTGATAAGTTTAGCTATTTGTTTTTGTTCCAAACAAAGGGTGTTTTATAAACCCAAGACATATTTGATCATTTTTTCCCATATATATCCTTATAATATAATTAAATTGAAATACTTTGAAAATACACAAAACCTTCCAAGTACATAAATGGCTAGTGGAGTATGGAGTAAATTTAGTTGGAATTTGTAAATAATTAATAGTAGAAGTAAGGGTATTTTGGTACAAATGTAAACACATTAATGATTTCTTAATCTATGTGTAAGAACCTTAAATTACCAAAGAAAAAGAACCGAGGGAGTATTTATTAAGTATGTGTTGTTGAGAATAAAATGAGTCATTGGAAAACAAAATTTGTATTTAATGAAAGGTATTTTGGGAATAACGTCAATAAAGTGGATAGAAGTAGTTAAATTTGCTTATATATTGAACAAAAAAGTTTATGACTTTTTTGCTTATAATAGAGACCGGAAGGAGTATTCCCTCTGAACTCAATTATAAACAAAATTAATTAATTTTATATTTATTAAAATAATTAATTAATTTAATTTAATTATCTTGATTTATATATAAAAAAATTGAATTATAATTATTAAACTACCCTTTAATTACCCGAGATGTTCTCCTCACAAGTTTAACCTACACGAGAGCCACACCCATTGGTTTGGTGGCGAAATAATTTTGATAATTAGAGAGTATGTATATATTGATAAATAATTTTTTATCATTGTTTTTTTTTATAAAAACAACCCTTTAGTTATTTTCCCCTTTATTTATCGAGAAAAGTTATTTGAATACCTAAATAAAGGATATTATATGGTGTTTTTTTATTTTTATGATGTATTTTTTAAATACGTGTATCTAAAAAAATATAAAAAAAATTAAGTAAGAGATATAAATAAAAATATACATGTGATCCAAATTTAGATGTTCAAATTATATAACCGTTGTTTATTTTTTTATTTTTTTTCCCGTGAAAGGCTTATTTATCCATCCTTAAAAAAGGAAGAGAGAGCATTGGAAATTCACCTTAATAAGCAAACCCAGTTAGGCTATACACACTGTTCCACCTACGCTGCTTCATCTTTATCTTGTTCCTCTTCTGCTACCACCCTTTCAAACCAACAATCTAAAATCCATGGAGATGATGAGTTCCAAGCTCCTCCTTTTCTTCTCTTCAACGCTGTGTCTTCTTCATGCGTTCGCCAACGCCACTGACATTCACTATTGCGGTTACATTCCTTATTCTTTTCTTACTCTTTCATTACTTTGTGCTATTCTCTGATCAAATTTTCATTTTCATTTTTTTTATTGAATTTTGGTTCTTTGAATGAATATTTAAAGGGTTGTTTTAAAAATTTAAACTTTTGTACGAAAACTGTTCCCTCTGTTGATTAAACAATTCGGTTTCTTTGGGTAGGTTTTGTTTTTAGGGTCTCTTCGACCTCCGTGCCTGAATAATTCACTATTATAGTTGTGTTCCCTCAATTTTTTATTCAATTAAGAATAAAATTATTGATAATCAGAGTTTGACTTGAATTACTGTGTTAAAATATTATGTTGACTTGTAGGTTCTCTTCATAGTTTTTATTTTTTCATTTTTAAAGGTGTAAAGGATTGTTCTCTTTGATCATTTTTACAATTTAATAATTTATAAATTTTTTGTTGTATTGTCCATTATTTATCAAATAAAAATCATTAATTAATTATCTATGTCAGATAAGAGAAGTAGCTATGATGTTGAGGTTAAAGGAGTTGAAATATCCCCTGATCCCGTCGCAAGAGGCCAACCTGCTACATTCAGCATTGCTGCAACTACTGGTACTCTGATTTTACATGCTTTTCTTATTAGTTTCTGCTATTATACATTTTCATGCATTTGGTGTTTCCTAATGCAATTGGGTGTTGGAAATTTGTCATTTTACTTATTCATATTTATTCTGAACATAGAAAATAATGTTATTTGGAAATTTGAATGTGATTGTAGCGTAGTCAGGGGCGGAACTAGAAGATTTTTATTAGGAAGCTAAAGAAGAACAATCCGTTTTTTTTTTTTAAAAATTACCTGTGAAAAACTTGAGTTTTAAGAATTTAATCCATGGTCCCTGGGGGTAGTGGCACTGTTCCAGGTAGAGATAGAGAACATTTGATGGATAAAGACTTGGCTCCCTTTTTATCTAATCCAAGGGTTTGATGACTCAGGTCAAGCATTATCTGGAGGGAAACTAGTAATTGATGTCTCATATTTTGGATGGCACATACATAGTGAGACCCATGACCTTTGTGGAGAAACATCTTGTCCTGTTTCTGTTGGTGATTTTGTGATTGCTCATTCACAAGTTTTACCTGGATTCACTCCACCTGTAAGTCATTATTTAATTCCTTCCTTGAAGGTATTGTGTGTGCATGTGTGTATTTTGGGAGAAGAGGAAATATATCTCTATGCAATTGCTTGCAGCTGATCCAAAACCTAACTTGATAAATTGCTGGATTCTTTTATATTAATTGGTGGAACTTGGGAAGAAAATTTTATAATCATGGTTTAACCTTTACTTGAACATAACTAGGATCTGATGATGGGTCTTAACATGTTATCTATTTGTTCAAAACATGGATAGTACTAGTATGCTATTTGTTTGATCATTTGCTATGTGTTTCTATTGGATACATGGTTATCAAATCGAGATGTGTATCACGAATCGGAAGACTTATTTTTTGAATCGTGAATCGAATCTTATTATGAATCATAAGATACATGATCAATAAAAATATGACATTTTTAAGAAAAACAAGTAACATAAACAAAAAAACATGAGTTCATAAATAAAATACAAAGATGTGTTAAATTCAACCCATTAAAAAAACATAATCTGTTTGCCCAAAAAAAAAAAAGAATCTAACTAAACTTTTAAAAATAAAACTCAATCTGTGGGGATAGATAATAAAAGAGAGCAGGGGACAAAAATAGGGAGACAAAGTTCAGTCGGTGGGGACAAATAATAAAAGAGAGCAGTGGACAAAAACAGAGGAGGTGACAAAGTTCAGTGACTTCAGTCGGTGGGGAAAAAACAGAGGAGAAACATTTGAACTTTTCATAACAAGAATCATAGAAATAAGGAAGAAGACAAGGGACCGATCAAGAAGAAACAAGAATTGGGAAGAGAAGATTGAAGAGACAAGGGACCGACCAAGAGGAAAGCCAACAAACATTGGGTTTATATTTCGGCTCTTTTGCTCCCATATTCTAAAAAGAAATTGGAAAAAAAAACCTAAAAACTCATTGAACCAGACCTGACATGACCTGACCCGTTTTCTTGCCTTTCACACGTGGCAGCACGAATCACACGATTCGGCGCAGAATCGCGATTCATGCGATTCAGAATGCGATTCTGGAGTGATTCCCGCGATACGAGCTGTGATTTAGAGTCGCATTTGATACACCCAACCGATCTGTATCGAGCAGCCTCAAATACGTATCGAATCTCGATTCATCTCGATTCATATCATATGAATCGTATGATACTACCATGATTGGATATGGGGATTGGAGGGTGAATGCAATAGGGATTACACAACTAGCTCCTATAATGGATATATGAATGACAATTTTCAGTTTGGTGTGCTGCTATTTTGTTTATTGCCATTTAGAAAACTTCATTGCTACTATTTTTGGTATTGTGGTATGTTATTTCAGTCCCGGAAGGCAGCGACAACCATTGTTGAAGTCTTCATACATATTCTTCTACACAAAACGCTGGCTTCATATTTTAAATGGAACCTTTTATAGTTAGTACCTAAAAGAATTTTGGTGCATGGCAGAGCATATTATGGTAGCTCCAAGCTCTCTCTGTTTCTTCCCTTGTGTGCATGTGTTTGGGGTGGGGGTGGGGGTGGAGGCGTGATATCTGTCAGTGCATGTGAACTCACATACCTTCCACTATCAATGGATGGAGTCTCAAATTTAATTAAATTGTGCTTCTTGTTAAATATTCTTTTTAAACTAAACAT
Organism: Sophora flavescens; assembly: GCA_030762895.1. NCBI lineage: Eukaryota > Viridiplantae > Streptophyta > Magnoliopsida > Fabales > Fabaceae > Sophora > Sophora flavescens. The sequence continues at coordinate 20,883,263 of CM061069.1, forward strand.
AGACAAGGGGAAATTATTTTTGTTATTATCACTATCCGTTCTGTAGTCATTTGTCCTGAAGTTTAACACCTTCCATAAACTCACATAGGTCTAGGTTTAAAGGTTGAATGTGGATGTAGCATGCTCACTCCCCATTTTTGGTTTCCTTCATTTTATCAAAATTTAAATTATATACTTGTATTTTTTTAATAGCATATGTTTCGTTCGTCTAACTGCCAAACGGCATCCTTGAAGGTTGTTGAAGTTTCAACTTTCAAGTTAAACTGTTGATTATGTTGCTAGGAGTGTTTAATTATACAGTGTTGTAGCTCCTTTATTGTTCAATCCTAGTCTGTTATTTTTATTTTCAAAAGGTCATGGCTCTCACCATGTATTGCATTTGCAGGGTTCATACTCCTTGAAGATGAAGCTATATGATGGAAACAAACATGAGCTGACTTGCATTACATTTGGTTTTGATATTGGGTTTGGTTCCTCTGTAGCTGATAGCTAATTGAACATAAGTTTTGGTCGTGAGATCTTATGATCAGATCCATATAAATTGTTTGTACAAACTGCAAAGGACCCTTTAAATACTTAGTTCCTTGTATCATAATCCAGCGTGACCAGTATGTGGATTAAGAATTATAAAGTATGAATTGTACTTGCTAAGATTACAAAATACAAACAATGTGTTTCTTTACTTATTTTCATATATCGACATGGTGTGATGGTATATCTATTTTGACTATGCTCTTAGGGTGTTAACATGCTGTAATGGTATTTATCCCTTCTCTCACATACATTTAGGATAACAAATTGTGTCCATATTGAGGTGAAGGTTATGGTGCACCATCCACATGACACTTTGTTGTCCAATTATTTTGCCATGTGGGTTAATGAGATTGTTTTTGACATTTCAAGAGGTTTTATATTAAAAGGTGTATTTGTGGTGTGTTTTGGATGCAAATACACTAAGAGTGTGTTTGGGAAAGCTGGAAAAAAAAAGATTATGTTGATAATCTGTTTTCAAATAATCGATTATTGTGATAATCGATTATAATCAGAATCTGTTTTTGTTTGGGAATGTTTGCTGAAAAGCGATTTTAAGATAATCTTTTTCGTTTGGGTGGTGCAAAAATAATCATTTTTATATAATAAATTAGAAAAATGGTATGAAGTTATTTGTATAATTTAATAATATTTGATTTTTTTTAACTAATTTTTTTTAAAATTCAAATTAGTAAAACTTTTAATTAAAAAAAGGAACTGATGATGAGAGTCCCTGAGGTCATTTTTTTTTTCACGCAAGAGATTTTATTTTATTCACTTTTATATTGATTTTTTTACATTAAAATTTCAATTGCACAAGTGCAGCCTCACATGCGCACAACCTCACATGTGCAGTGGCAATCCAAAATTACCTGAAAATAAAGAGAAGAGTGAGAGAAGAGTGATAAAAGAAACCGTCAGGTGATGTGCGATCTGAGTGATGGGCAAGAACGAAAAACAACGGCAAACTTGTGAATAATCAAAAATAATTTAAGCAAACAGACTCACCATTCCAGATTATCATTAAACAAATTGAATGCATCATAAAATAGCTTTTTTAAGATCTAAGTTTTTTTCCCAAACACATTGCTTATTTCAAGTTTCAGCTTTTTGGGTAGAAAACAACTGAAACTAGGGAAAATAAGCTGTCCCAAACAAGCTCTAATTTCAAATACATGATATTTTTGTTGATCCAATCACCGTTGACCACCACCCCACCGCTGCCAGCCACCATCCGACTACCGTCGCCACCGATGTTGGTGGCTGGCGGTGGTTGGAACAATAGAAATATCATGTTTTTGAAATTATCGTATTTGCATCCAAATACATCATAAATACACCTTTTTTTTTGTCTAAACCCCAGTGTATGTCAACGCTGTCCATCCCTAAAGTGTCACAGGACAGGTCTTACAATCGTTTGGTCAAGAGGCTTGGTTAACCATAAATACACCTTTGAATACAAAAGTTATTGAAAAGTCAAAAGCAATCTCACTAATCCACGTGGCAAAATAATTGGACACCAAAGTGCCATGTGGGTGGTGTGGTGCACCACTGTACCATTTTTGTGAGTGATGCACCTTAGACGGAACCTTACAATTGATATATGAGACTAGGGATGTACATGCTTCATTTCATCCTTATCTGGTACCCGACTCCTGGTCTGTCTACGATTGTCGCAGGTAGCGTAGAAACAATCCTAGTTGTAATCTTGCTGGTAGTTAAATGAGTGAGTAGTGCTTATTGTTTTATTCTATTACACGATCAATCTTATTATTTAGCCAAAATTCTCAATAAGTTTTTTCTTGCTTGTAGCAACACTCAAATATAAAATACTAAAACTTTAAGTTTATGAATATATATATATATATATATATATATATATATATATATATATATTAAATAAGAGCCCCCTCATCCCTTGATTTAGATGAGGAGTAAGATAAGTTATCATTTGACAATTCAGAATTTTGTCCCTTCCTCGAAAATGAAAATGATTGTTATGGTGGTCTTTTTGGTCAACAATAATTAAAGTAAGTTTGCCGTCTTCTACCGACAAGATAAAAAGGCAGGAAAATAATGTATGATAATAATGGAAGACTAAGACTAGAAGACTACTACAATAATGGAAGACCAAGACTAGAAGATTATAATAATTCAAGCAAGTCAAATGTTCTACGGTTAAAAGCACATGCATCTTTCGGAATTGAAGATCAATTAAATCCGTGGATTTCACCATTGCTTAAGTTAATGGATTCACACACGCACGCGCGCGCGCGTGCGCGCGCGCGCACACACACACACACACACACACACACACACACACACACACATATATATATATAATAGCAGCCCTCTCATCCCTTGATTTAGATGAGGAGCAAGATAAGTTATCTTCCAATAATTCAGAATTTTGTCCCTTCCTCGAAAATGAAAATGATTGTTATGGTGGTCCTTTTGGTCAATAATAATTAAAGTAAGTTTGTCGTCTTCTATCGACAAGATAAAAAGGCAGGGAAACAATGGATGATAATAATGGAAAACTATGACTAGAGGACTACTACAATAATGGAAGACCAAGACTAGAAGATTACAATAATTCAAGCAAGTCAAAAGTTCTACGATTAAAAGCACATGCATCTTTCGGAATTGAAGATCAATTAAATCTGTGGATTTCACACATGCTTAAGTCTGTGGATTCACACACACATATATATAATAGCAGCCCTCTCATCCTTTGATTTAGATGAGGAGCAAGATAAGTTATACTCCAACAATTCAGAATTTTGTCCCTTCCTCGAAAATGAAAATGATTGTTATGATGGTCCTTTTGGTCAACAATAATTAAAGTAAGTTTGTCGTCTTCTGCCGACAAGATAAAAAGGCATGAAAATAATGGATGATAATAATGGAAGACTATGAATAGAAGACTACTACAATAATAGAAGACCAAGATTAGAAGATTACAATAATTCAAGCAAGTCAAAAATTCTACGGTTAAAAGCACATGTATCTTCCGAAATTGAAGATCAATTAAATCCGTAGATTTCAAATATGCTCAAGTAAGTGGATTCACACACATATATGTATTGCACTTGGTACCTTACCTTCTCTTCAATTTGACTAAAGGGTGGTCAACAACAAAGACTTTGGGAACTTTGAACTCAGATAAACTAGCAATATAGAAAACATGTGTGCTACATCAACATGATGCGATTAAGCTAAACTCATGTAAAAGATTATATGTTATGGTTCAAGTTTACTCGAGACTTCAAACTGGGGAAATTTTCAGCATTGAAAGTGAAACATGAATTGATTACTCAATTCACCACATAATCATCTGCTGGTAGTTTACTTTTTTTTTTTTTTTTGGTAAACTCTACTCGTAATTTAATTTATGGAGTGTATATCTTCCTTTTCCTAAAAGTTATAATTTTTATTCCCCTTCAAGAATGAAACTTACGCTTCACCCATCTTCAATTTTCTTTACCTTGTGCACTTTTATCATCTCAACCAATATTCCAACATCTCTTTCTGCAATTGATTTCCACTACACGAACTGCAATGAAAGTTATAGCTGCGGAAACATATCAAACCTCACTTACCCTTTCTGGGGAGGAGACAGACCAGACTATTGTGGTCAGCTAAACTTGAAGATCAATTGCGAAAGTGATTCCAAAGTTCACTGTCAATTGGGTCACTTGTAGGATTCTTGATTGGAACTTCATAACACAAAATCTCACAGTTGCTAGGGACGATATGTGGGATAATCTGTGCTTGGCTGATTACAATGACACTAGCTTTGATAACACTGTGTTTCATGTTGATGATGGGCTTGGAAACCTGACGCTGTTGTATAATTGCACTGTTCCTGAAGCGATTCCTCTAGGCTGCGGTGGTATTTCTGTCTATTACGCTTTCGGATATTCACCAAATGACAATTGTACAACTGTTACTGTTCCCTTTTTTTGATCCCAAGCTGAAGCTGGAAATATGAATCCCAATCAAATTTCTCAAGAAATAAAAAGAAGGTTTTGGGTTGAAAATGGACCAAAGTTATTATGATGAGTGCAACACATGCATAGATTCTGGTGGGGAGTGCGGATATGATAGGAAATTTGTTTGTTTCTGCAAGGATGGACCTCATGAAACTTCATGTTCAAACTTCATTTCAGGTATATATGTTTGCTAATTTCTAATGTATATAGAATAGAATTAAGGTTTTAAATTGTGATTGTGGTCACATTGCGATCATGATTGTGTTGTGGTTGTTGCAGCCCGATGTAGTCATGTTGTCGCCGATGTGGTCCACAATCATGGTTCGATGTGATTGCGACGGTTATCACAACTGAGATGTTGATACCGCATCACATGATGTGATCTGCATTTTGAAACCCCGAGTAGAACATTCACTTGATTCAACAAGCCGTATTATTACAACTATTCTTTTGCTAACAAGGCTTGAGACGAAGGTTGAAGCCCGTATCGATCTAATCTTCTAAATTTAAATTACCTCAGACTGATCATTTTAACCTTTAGAGTGTGTTTGGATGGGGCATTTGGAGAGGGTAAAGTATTTAAGAGGGTAAATAAAATGCTTTAATCTGCCAACATGGGTTGGCACATCTGGTCAAGCCTTCCGCTCATACTAGATGTGACTTGGGTTCGATTCCTAGATCTCCTATGTTGGTAGGCAATATGTAAATTCCACTATATATCATCGCTGAGGTTGGTGGTATTCCCTAGCCTTGCAAGAGGGCGTGCCTTCCCCCGATCTATACTTTATTGTAAAAAAAATGCATTAATCTAAAATACTTTGTTTGGGTATTAAATATGAAGGATTTTAGAAATCAAGGGATTTTATGAGGGTATTTGGTTTAAGCTAAATTTGAGGAATTTGAAATACCACCTAAAGAGGTGGTATTTTGAAATTTCCTCTCCTTACTCATGTGACACCCACAACCGCGCACCGGCCCCCGGATTACCGGGCTTGGCTCCAACCCCCGAACCACCAGACCAGGCCCCTTCTCCTGGACACTCGATGTTGGCACCCAGACCAGCTGGTCCCCCGGGCCACCAGACCCGGGCTCGGACCACAGGATCTGGACCCGGTACCCGGACCACCGGCACCGGCCCCCAGGCCACCAAACCCGGGCCCGGACCACAGGACTTGGACCCGGTACCCGGACCACCAGCACCGGCCCCCAGGCCACCAGACCCTGACCCCAGCACGGTCCCCGGACTATCGGACTCCCCAGACCCGACCCCTAGACCACCGGACCCGACCACCAGGCTCGGATCCGGCCTAGACCCCTGGACTACTGGAACCGGCCCTTGCCCGGATCACCGGCCCCGGCCCCCGGACAACGGGCATCGGCAAATGAAGGGAATTCAATTACTTTATACAAACAAGAAATTTTGTAAATGAAAGGAATTCAAATACTTTATACAAACAATAAATTTTGCAAATGACATTACAAAAAAAAAACGTGTTTAGCGACTGAAGAATTCGGTCGCTAAACATACAAATTCTTCAGTCGCTAAACATACAAATTCGGCCGCTATTCAGTTTAGCGACTGAATTAGCGACCAAATTTATATTCTGGTAGCAGAATAGACATCTAATTTTTGGTCGCTAAATTAGATAATTCGGTCGCAAAGTTGGTTGGTCGCCTGCTCTGGGTAACCAAAATTGGCGACTGCGTTTCGGTCGCAAATTCGGTCGCTAAACAATATTTTATTTAAAAAATAATTTATTATGGTCTGTTGTTTACACCTAGCGACCGATATTTTGGTTGCTATTTCGGTCGTTAATACCCTTTTTTATTTTATTTTTTGGTTTTTATTTTAAAATGATTATAAATTATTAATACTTTTTTATTTTAAGATAATGTTTTTCAATTTAATAATATAAATTACTATTAAAAATCAGATATAAAATTAATCACAGTATCATATAAATGTCATACAAGAAAAATCTGTAAACTCTAGAAAATTAAAAAAATACAAATGAAAGTCAGTCATGATGCGGAGGCCGTGGAGGCGACCAACCGTCATCATCATCCATGCCGCCGTCGTCTGCCATGTCCTTGTTGAAATAGACAGCTATAAACACGAGAAGGGGGGGGGGGGGGATTTGAATTGTGTTTATCATAATTTAAGCAGAGTTGAAATCTTTTCGCAAACAAAAAGGCTAGATTTGGACGAGTGGAAGAATACAGGATGGACGGGTGACTTTTGCAAGCACACCACTTGATAGACGTAAGAAAACTAAGGCAATTGAAGAGTTTAAGGGAAGAGAGATTGGCACAGTTATTTATCCTGGTTCACTCTTCAAAGCAAAGAGCTACGTCCAGTCCTTGGCAGCACCAAGATTTATCCACTATAACTGATAAGGTTACAGACTCAAGTAATATTTGCACACCTAGCCTCTTCAGGCTCAAGACAAGTATTGTTTTCACACCTAGCCTCTTCAGGCTCAAGACAAGTATTATTTTCACACCTAGCCTCTTCAGGCTCACGCTGGTTTGTTTGAGAGATTTGGTTTGTAATAAATACAACTTCTCACAGGCAGATCTTTCACTAACACTCAGAGAGTGATTTAAATGTAAGGCTTAGGAAAGTCTACGTAATAACTTCAAAATGATTGAAGAATACAGAATAAAAGAATGAAGATATTAATGCGCAGAGTAATGACGTTTTAATGCAATGTGTATTCTGTCTTTCTTCATCTTCAATGACTTCTGTATTTATGGTCTTCAAGCATTTAGGATCCGTTAGAGACATTCCCTCAGATGTTGGCTTCAAGCAGAACTTCATTAATTGCAATAGAGTCGTTCTGGGCAGCCATTAATGCAATAGGAACGTTGGTTGTACTCTAACATGAAGGATCATGGCTTTATGCATCGTGATACAACCATATCAGAGTTGTGCAGAGAGCTTTTTGTACTTTATTGAGTACACTTCCCTTTTCGTGTAAGGACCAAAGGTACTAGGGAATAAATCAAGTTGGAAGCATTCTTTAACTGGTCTTTGGTTCTGATTATCCAAGGTTGCTTGAGAGAGTAACTTCTGACTTTTCTTGATAATCGTGAAACTGAGTAGGAGAGAAGGCTTCAAGTCTCTTTCTGGTTCTTGAAATACGATTCTGATAATCCTTATAGAATTCGCATTCATAAGATAAGTGCTTCTATATTGAAAATAACCATGTCTATCTAGCCATTTGAGTTTTCATTCGGGCTAGTAGATGAGCTCCATATTAAGGACTCAGCAAGTCCAAAGACTAGTGTGGACGAGCGCTTCTATCACCTTTAGTGGACGATCACGTCTGTTACTCTAGTGGACGAGAGCCTCTGTTACTCTAGTGGACGAGAGCCTCTGTTACTCTATGGACGAGAGCCTCTGTCACTTTAGTAAACGAGAGCCTCTGTTACTTTATGGACGAGAGCCTCTGTTACTTTAGTGGACGAGAGCCTCTGTCACTTTAGTGGACGAGAGCCATTTGCCACGTCATTGGACGAGCCATTCGGATACCTTAGTGGACGCGCTATTCTGATACTTTAATGGACGCGCTATTCTGATAGTTTAATGGACGAGCTCCAAGTGCCACGTCAGTAGATGCTGGCTTTCATCACTTTGGTGGACGCAAGTTTCTATCTCTTGCGTTTTGGACGTGCGCTTCAATCACCACAGTGCTGGACGTTTGATTCTCTTATTTAATCTGTACACTAGATAGATAGGTTAGAAACCAATATGAAGGTTAATTAAATCATTAACCAATGTTTAGTTTTCATCAAAACTTAGGAAAATGCACATCAGACATTTTAGAGACTTAACAATCTCCTCCTTTTTTATGATGACAAACATTGAGATGATTTAATGAACCTCAGAAAATATCAACAAAGAAAATAGGATATATCAGACAGGTTGAAAATTTTCTTAAGCGAACAGGTCCATATCATATTCATTCTCCCATTCTCCTATAACATATTTCTATCACAAAACTCAATTTCTCCTATTCTCCCCCTTTTGTCAACATCAAAAAGGGTTATCAAGTTTTATTTATGAGATATGTTAAGGGCAAGATAACATGTTAAGAAAATCATAGTAATGCAGCAAGCATATTAGACATACTCCACTTAAACTATTGTATCATTACTCCCCTGAACTAATGCTTAGTTAAAAGAACATGTATATAGGAGTAATGACAGATTTAGCATAGACAGGTCATTCATACATATCATTCAGCAATGCAATGCATGTTTAGATTATCTCTAATGAATAAAAACCTTTCTTCTGCGAGGGGTTTAGTGAAAATATCAGCCCATTGATTTTCAGTTTTAACAAACTTAATATTAAAGATGCCTTTCTGAACATAATCCCTAATGAAATGATGTTTGATTTCAATATGCTTAGCCTTAGAATGATGAATTGGATTTTTAGTTAAGCATATAGCACTGGAATTATCACAACATACAGATATGTTATGTTCATAAATAGAGTAATCCTCAAGTTGATGTTTTACCCATAAGAGTTGAGAGCAGCAACTAGCAGCAGAGAGTATTCTGCTTCAGCAGTAGACAAGGCAGTGGTTGTCTACCTCTTGCTTGACCATGAGACTAAACTTGCTCCAATGAAGTGACATCCTCCACTGGTGTTTTTTCTTTCTATTCTGTCTCCAGCAAAGTCAGCATCACAATATCCCACTAATCTGTATTCTTTTGATCTTAAATACAGCAAACCAAGATTAGTAGTTCCAAGCAAATATCTAAATATTCTTTTTACAGCCTTAAGATGAGATTCTCTAGGATCAGATTGGAATCTAGCACACATACAGACACTAAATTGAATGTCATGTCTGCTTGAAGTTAAGTACAGTAGAGAGCCAATCATACCTCTATAGACAGTTTGATCTACCTTTTTACCTTCATCATCTTTGCTTAGTTTTGCATTGGGTTGCATAGGGGTTTTCATGAGCTTTTCATTTTCCATTTTGTATTTCTTGAGTATCTCCTTGGTATATTTTTGTTAATGAATGTAAATTCCATCACTTGTCTGCTTGATTTGTAATCCAAGGAAGAACTTCAATTCTCCCATCATGCTCATCTCAAATTCAGCTTGCATTAGATTTGAAAATTCCTTGCACAACTTTTCATTAGTTGCTCCAAAAATAATATCATCAGCATATATTTGAACTATAATAAAGTTCTTTTTAGAGCATTTTTTGAATAGAGTAGTGTCTACTTGTCCTCTAGTAAAACCATTATGCATGAGAAAAGAACTGAGTCTATCATACCATGCTCTAGGTGCTTGTTTCAAACCATATAATGCCTTTTTAAGTTTGAAAACGTGATCCGATTTATCAGTATCCTCAAAACCAGGGGGTTGTTTAACATACACTTCTTCTTCAATTATACCATTTAGAAAAACACTTTTTACATCCATTTGAAACAGGGTAATTTGGTGTTGTGCAGCATATGACATTAAAATGCGTATGGCTTCTATTCTAGCTACAGGTGCAAAGGTTTCAGTATAATCAATACCTTCTTGTTGGTTATAGCCTTGAGCTACTAACCTTGCTTTATTTCTGACAACTTTACCATCTTCATCTAATTTGTTTCTGAAGACCCATCTTGTTCCAATAACCGACTTGTTTTTAGGCTTAGAGACAAGAGTCCAGACATCATTTCTGGTGAACTGGTTAAGTTCTTCTTGCATAGCAAGAATCCAGCTTTCTTCCTTAAGAGCTTATTCAATGCGTTTAGGCTCCAAATCTGAAATAAAGGCCACATTGCTTGATTCTCTTAATGTGGATCTGGTTCTTACTCCTTCAGAAGGATTTCCAATAATAAGATACTTAGGATGATGAGTGTTGAACTTCCAATCCCTTTTGAGATCATCATGAAGATCTTGACTTGTCTGCTGACTCGTCTGTTCCACTTGCCTTTCAGCCTTAGGCACAGGTTTTGTTTTGGTTAGATCGAGTTGTTGACTTTCTGGCTTGTTTATATCAAGACCTGCAAGATCATCTTCTAGATCTGATAGTTCTTTATCAGTCTTTAATCCATCATTGAATTTAACATGAACAGATTCTTCAATAATACAAGTTCTTGAATTGTATACTCTAAAAGCCTTAGACTTTTCAGAATATCCTACGAAAATACCTTTATCTACCTTAGGATCAAACTTTCCAAGATTATCTTTGGTATTCAGAATAAAACATTCACATCCAAAAGCATGAAAATAAGATATGTTGGGGCTTTTTCCTGTCCACAATTCATAAGGAGTCCTTTTTAGAAAAGGCCTAATAAGTATTCTGTTTTGTACATAACAAGCAGTGTTTACAGCTTCTGCCTAAAAGTACTTAGGTTGATTATTTTCATTGAGCATAGATCTAGCCATCTCTTGCAGAGATCTGTTCTTTCTCTCAACCACTCCATTTTGCTGTGGAGTTCTAGGTGCAGAGAAATTGTGAGAGATTCCATTCTCCTCACAGAACTGTCTAAACTGCTCATTTTCAAATTCTCCCCCATGATCACTTCTAAGGGTAGAAATACAGAAACCTTGCTCATTTTGTACTCTTTTGCAGAATACTGAGAAAGCCTTAAAAGACTCATCCTTGTGTCTTAGGAAGAGTACCCATGTGTATCTAAAATAGTCATCAACTATGACAAATCCATATTTTCTTCCAGCCAGGCTGGCAACACTAACTGGTCCAAACAGATCCATGTGTAACAACTAAAGAGGTCTAGAGGTTGATACTTGGTTTTTAGATTTGAAACTTGATTTTATCTGTTTACCTCTCTGACATGCATCACACAAGACATCTTTCTTAAAGCTAATATCAGGCAATCCTCTCACGAGATTATTCCTTTTTAATTCAGGAATTAGTTTCATACTAGCATGACCTAGTTTCTTATGCCATAATCATCTCTCATCCTCTTTAGACATCAGACATGTTACACTTTGATCTGAGAGATCAGACAGTTCAATCTTATAAAGATTTTGTTGCCTTTTAGCTGAAAAGAAGGTTTTGCCATGACAGTCTTTAACTATGCATACATCCTTGGTAAAGGAAACATCAAAACCACTATCACATAATTGACTTATGCTAAGCAAATTGTGTCTTAATCCTTTAACCATAAGAACATTAGATATAGAGGGAAAAGGGGGTTTACCACCAATAGTACCAATTCCTATAACTTTCCCTTTCTGATTTCCTCCGAAGGCAACATGTCCTCCTTTCTTAAGTTGGAGGTCTAGGAACATAGACCTTTCTCCTGTCATATGATGCGAGCAGCCACTATCCAGGTACCAACAGTGGTGTTTTCTTTGTCCTGTTAAGGACATCTGCAACAAAAATTATTTGATCTTTAGGTACCCATATTTTTCTGGGTCATTTTCTGTTAGTTCTATGAGTCTGTAAAGACTTCCTTCTCTTCTTATGGATACACTTAGACATAACATGCCCAGTTTTTCCACAGAAGTTACAAATAGGTGTTGATTTGGTTACAGTTGACTTAACAGATACTGTAGGAACTTTAGTTGATACTTTATGATGTGTCTGATGGACATATCCAATACCTTCTTTGTTAAGAGAATGCTTCTGATTGCCAAGTAGCTTAGTCAGATTGTCTCTACCATTAAAAAATTTGGCAAGATCAGAAGTGAGCTCTTCCACTTTCTGTTGAAGTTTTTCAACTTCTACAGATGGTGATGTTTCACTTGAGATCTTAGCTTCATTAGACTTTTCAATCTTCGTCTCATTGTTCTCTTTAGCCAGCTTCTCGCACTCTTGAGATTTCTGTTTATGCTCACTGGTGAGCTTTACATACTCTCTCTTGAGGGATTTGAAGGCTTTAGATAAGCATTTGGATTCCTCCAACAACTCCTCATAGGCATTAAGTAATTCCTCATAGTCAGGATGTACCTCATCATCAGAGTTTGAGTCAGTGTTGGCAATCAAACAGAGATTGGCTTCTTCCTCCATTTCTTCATCAGAAGATGTTGACTCCAGATCCTCCCAAGTAGCCATCATTCCTTTCTTCTTCTTCTTAAAGAATTTCTTAAAAGGTGCCTTCTTGAGTTGAGGACATTCAGCCTTGAAGTGACCGGGCTTCTTGCACTCATAGCAAACAATTGGACTTTTGTCTGTTGAGGTGGATTCTTTGAAGTTCTTGTCCTTGTTGAACCTTCTTAATGTCCTATCCCTCTTGAACTTCTTTTTATGTAGGAGAAGCTTTATCTTCCTGGTCAGGAGAGACAACTCTTCATCACTCTCAGAATCCTCGAGTTCTGATAGGTCAGCATCACTGGATGACTCATCTGCCTTCAGAGCCTTGGAAACTTTTGCTGATTTTTGATCAGCTTTCAGAACAATTGACTTGCCCTTCTTTGGTGCAACTTCATCTCCAAGTTCTTGCTCATGAACAGTGAGTGTTCCAAGAAGTCCATCCATAGTCAAGGTAGTGAGATCCTTGGCTTGGGAGATAGCAATGACCAAAGGTCTCCACTGTTTAGGTAGACTTCTCAGAATCTTTCCAACCTTCTCAGCATTGGTATAGACTTTTACAAGAGATTATAAACTGTTGATTATAGTTTGGAATCTTTCTATCATCTGAGCAACAGATTCTCCTTCCTCCATGACGAACAGTTCATACTTCCTGACAAGTATGGCAGTCTTGGACTCTTTGACTTTAGCCGTTCCTTCATGTGTGACAGCTAATGTGTCTCATATTTCCTTGGCAGAGTCACAAGCACAAACCTTCTCAAACTCCTCCGGACTGAGAGAACAAATGATGTTATATCCGGCTTTGTGGTTCAGCTCCCATTTTGTCTTTTATGCACCAGTCCACTGAGCTTTTGGTTTGTCAGTGTTATCATCATTCTTGGGAATGAATGGACCATCTGTGATGACATCCCAAAGATCAGAGTTTGTGGATAGAATAAACCATTGAAATCTATTTTTGTAGTAGTTGTAGTTTTCTCCATTGAAGTAAGAAGGTCTGGTTAGGGAAGCTCCTTCAGTCTGATGACTTCCACTTGAACTAGCTCCAGCCGTCATGTCTATTCTTCAGGATCTTTTACCTCTACACTGTTAGATGCTCAACCCAGAGGCTGAGCTCTGATACCAACTGAAATAGATAGCTATAAAACGAGAATGGGGGTTGAATTGTGTTTACCAGAATTTAAGCAGAGTTGAAATGTTTTCACAAACAAAAAGGCTAGATTTGGACGAGTGGAAGAATACAGGATGGACGGGTGACTTTTGCAAGCACACCACTTGATAGACGTAAGAAAACTAAGGCAATTAAAGAGTTTAAGGGAAGAGAGATTGATACAGTTATTTATCCTGGTTCACTCTTCAAAGCAAAGAGCTACGTCCAGTCCTTGGCAGCACCAAGATTTATCCACCATAACTGATAAGGTTACAGACTCAAGTATTATTTGCACACCTAGCCTCTTCAGGCTCAAGACAAGTATTGTTTTCACACCTAGCCTCTTCAGGCTCAAGACAAGTATTATTTTCACACCTAGCCTCTTCAGGCTCATGCTGGTTTGTTTGAGAGATTTGGTTTGTAATAAATACAACTTCTCACAGGCAGATCTTTCACTAACACTCAGAGAGTGGGTTAAATGTAAGGCTTAGGAAAGTCTGCGTAATAACTTCAAAATGATTGAAGAATACAGAATAAAAGAATGAAGAAATTAATGCGCAGAGTAATGGAGTTTTAATGCAATGTGTATTCTGTCTTTCTTCATCTTCAATGACTTCTGTATTTATGGTATTCAAGCATTTAGGATCCGTTAGAGACATTCCCTCAGATGTTGGCTTCAAGCAGAACTTCATTAATTGCAATAGAGTAGTTCTGGCAGTCATTAATGCAATAGAGTCGTTCTGGGCAGCCATTAATGCAATAGGAACGTTGGTTGTACTCTAACATGAAGGATCATGGCTTTATGCATCGTGATACAGCCATATCAGAGTTGTGCAGAGAGCTTTTTGTACTTTATTGAGTACACTTCCCTTTTCATGTAAGGACCAGAGGTACTAGGGAATAAAGCACGTTGGAAGCATTTTTTAACTGGTCTTTGGTTCTGATTATCCAAGGTTGCTTGAGAGAGTAACTTCTGACTTTTCTTGATAATCGTGAAACTGAGTAGGAGAGAAGGCTTCAAGTCTCTTTCTGGTTCTTGAAATACGATTTTGATAATCCTTATAGAATTCGCGTTCATAAGATAAGTGCTTCTATCTTGAAAATAACCATGTCCATCTAGCCAATTGAGTTTTCATTCGGGCTAGTAGATGAGCTCCATATTAAGGACTCAGCAAGTCCAAAGACTAGTATGGACGAGCGCTTCTATCACCTCTAGTGGACGAGAGCCTCTGTTACTCTAGTGGACGAGAGCCTCTGTTACTCTAGTGGACGAGAGCCTCTGTTACTCTATGGACGAGAGCCTCTGTTACTCTAGTGGACGAGAGCCTCTCTTACTCTATGGACGAGAGCCTCTGTCACTTTAGTAAACGAGAGCCTCTGTTACTTTATGGACGAGAGCCTCTGTTACTTTAGTGGACGAGAGCCTCTGTCACTTTAGTTGACGAGAGCCATTTGCCACGTCATTGGACGAGCCATTCTGATACCTTAGTGGACGCGCTATTCTGATACTTTAATGGACGCGCTATTCTGATACTTTAATGGACGAGCTCCAAGTGCCACATCAGTAGACACTGGCTTTCATCACTTTGGTGGACGCAAGTTTCTATCTCTTGCGTTTTGGACGTGCGCTTTAATCACTACAGTGCTGGACGTTTGATTCTCTTATCTAATCTGCACACTCGATAGATAGGTTAGCAACCAATATGAAGGTTAATTAAATCATTAACCAATGTTTAGTTTTTATCAAAACTTAGGGAAATGCACATCAGACATTTTAGAGACTTAACACTTGTCCTTTGGAGCAGCATCATCAGTAGCAGCAGGCGGCGAAACTGGAGGAGCAGCAGGCGGCACAGCTGGAGGAGCAACACCCTGAGCAACTGGAGGCTGGATCCTCATCTGCTCTAACACCAACCGCAGTGTCTGGCTCTGCTCCATCGTGGTCTGCATCAGCTGTTGGTGAGGCTGCATCAAATGTGCAATCTGCTTCGCCATCACCCGCTCTCTCTCTTTTTTCCCTAAGCTTCACGTTCAACTGAATGATGGTGTCCTGAATCTGGTTGAATTACTCCGGAGGAACCGTATCCACATAGGAAGGAGCAGGTGTACTGGATGATGAAGCGATAAACTCACTGCCCAAGTGTCCGAGGCCATACACGTGCCCCTTCTTGTTCCTGCCCCTAACAACCTCCAAATATATGGCATTGTCGTTGATGGAGACAGGAGAGCAGGGGCCCTCAACAATGATACGACATCGTCCTTCTTCTCGTTAAAGTTGACCTGCGAAGTATAATTGAAGAGATTTAGTTACACTTATAATCAATATTATAAAATTAATAATAATAAAATACTAGTTTTAACTAAAATGGTTTTTTACTTGCCGCACAGTTACGGGCCTTGTTGTTGACCCATTCCCCCGACTTCAACTTCTTCGTCCTCTCCACCAACTCCATAGCGGTGGGGAGTTGCTGTTTCTGTCGAGTCTGCATATAAAAAAAAAAGTTAAGTTCATAAGAATAGTAAAAAATGAAAACTAATTAAATAGTACGCTAAAATAATCAAGTTTAAAGTATTACCAGCTCGTCGAAGTGAGCGACGACTGATTTAGAGCCATCGGTGTAGGCACATGCACCACCATCAACAGCTTGATTACGCCGAGCTGTGGCGGCCTTCTCCTGGAACTTTGCAGTAGCCTAGTACTGTTCCCGCCCCTTCCTGATCTTAGGACCCAACCAGTTCCCCTTATCCTTACCCTTCCTGAGTTTGTTCATTGCGTTCTTCATGGCCAATGGACCTTTGTGCTCAAAGTCGACCCTGATGATGTTCTTCAAATGCAGGGCCCACCGATACTCTTTCCGCAACAAACACTTGTTAGGCAATTCTTATATATATTAAAATTAAAATTAAATTTTAATTAATAAGAAACGTTATTTGAATTTAAATAATATAATAAATTATTACCTTAAATTCTTTAAACAGCTGATCCCTATGGTCTAGAGGGATGCCCTTCCAGGTAGGCCATGCACCATCAAACTTCTGCTTTATGATCTTAGAGATCGAATAAGAAAGGTCCTTTGCGGGCAGAAAGCTGCAAGAAAATTAAAGCATTAATGTTATGAATAATTAAACAAGTAACACAGAAAATAATGATATTTATATATAAAAAATTAAATTAGCTTACTCTTTATCCCCTTTGGGGATAAGAAGAGTCCTACGGTCGGATGAATCACGACTCTCCGGCACCGCTGATGATGATGGTCGTGGCACCGGTGTGAATGATGACGGTCCAGCCTGTGTCCCGACATATGAGGGTTTCATAATAGGTGTTGATCCATTACCCTGAGGCCCGTCTATAGAGGTACTGGCAGGGTGGTGTCGATCAGAAGTCGGTGAGTCGGTGGGGGCATGGTGGTGTTAGTGGGGGCAACATCTCCACTAACAGACAACACATAATTGCAAACATATGCATAAACGTTAAATTATTACCACACAACCAGCATCCTGCCTTTCTGACATGATCACATCCTATTGAGCTCAGCTCTCCACTAACAAACAACACATAACACATTGTACATACAATACTTGTCTAATTTAATTCACATAACACATTACAGAATACAAGACAAATCAAGGCAAACGAGATAGTATTTAACTTACCTCGACTCCAAGCAAAGAATGATAAAAGATGATAAAGATCGAGTAGTGCTGGAAGAAAAGACAAATATCACAGTCAAATTTCATTAAGTTCAATCAAGCTCAAACTATAAGCATAATCATCACAGAGAACTCAAAGAGAAAGCTTACCTGTGGAGAGGGAGAGGGGACGAAGGGACTCTGTTTCAATTAACAATGGCAACAAAGTACTCAAGCTTGAATCCAGGACCTCAAACACCCCAGGGCCTGTTCAACATGATTGAGTAAATTCAGAGCTTCTTCACACCTTGAGTAAGAAAAATCATAACATTGATTATCCTAATGTCTTAGTGCCTAATGACTATCCTATTTCCTATGATATTTTTCAGATGCATAAATCTAAACTACATCTAAACTAGTGGCTACTTCTGAACTAAACCTAAACTACATCCTCAACTTGCCCAAGTTAAACTTTTCCACATTCAAAACCCAAGTGTCAAACTAAATTTCAATAAGAGTATTCAACATTCAGTAAGAACCAGCCATATAGGCCCTTCCATATTCAGTAAGAACCAGCCATCAACATAAAAAAAAAAACATATATTCAAAAGCATATTCAAAAGCACACATCCATATAGCGTTAAAATAACATTCCATCTGAGATTGAACTGAGACGATACATTTTCTTGAATTAAAATGAAGCATAACACAGTACACAAATACAAAGTCTAAAAAATACTCTAAAATGCAGCATAACACAGACTTATTCCCAACGTAATCAGTAGCACAACACATTACAAAAATACAAAAAAAGAGATAAAAATATTACATTGGTGGTCATGGTCTTCCTCACTAACACAAGAAGTCCACTGTGTTGGTGGTGGTGGTGGTGTTCCTCACTGACGCAGGAACTGGGCTGTTGTGCTCACTGAAACCAAAAATTAACATAGAGCTATGTTAGGTTTTGCAATATGGGAGGAGGTTACTTGCGTGGTGACCGGAGAAGAGAGGAAGAAGAGAAGAAATGAGAGGAAGCGAAGACAAGACAAGAGAACAGAAAGAAATGAGAAGGAAAGGAAGGACGTTACCTGTGTGGTGTCCGAAGCTGCGACATGGTGACCGGAGATGTGCGCATGGTGGCCGGAGACGAGGAGGTGGTAGCAGGGAGCTTGGTGGAGCAAGAGAGATGGAAGAGAGATGAGAAAAACGCAGAAGTGAGGAAGAAAAGGGCTGCTCGCGATTTAGGGATTTTTCTTTTTAGTGACCGAATAATCGGTCGCTAATCAGTCGCAAAAAAACTAAAATTTAAAATCGGTCACCAAAATCAGTCGCTATTTAGTTGCATTTGAAATTTTCATTAATTACTTTAGCGACCGAAAAGGATTCGATCGCTAATTGGCTCCATTCTATTTTTTGTTTGTGCGCGTTAGCGATCGAAATAGATATCAGTCGCAAAGTATTTAAGTTTTTTACCGTTGGACTATTATCGGTTGCAAGATCAGTCGCCAATTAGTCAACAAATTTTGACTTTAATATTATCTATTTAGCGACCGATATTGCGACCGATCTGATTGCTACCAAGTAATTCGGTCGTTGATTACATAATTACCAGCTATCCAATAGATCCTAAAATCGGTCACTATATTTCAGTCTCTAATTGCAACTAACATTTTCAGTCGCTATTTGACTGAAGGGAATTCAAATGGAGCAATTGAATTCCTTGAATTTCAAATTACTTGGAATTTTTAATTCTCTTATCCAAACGTGTAACACCCGGGTACCGACGAGGGTGGGGAGTGATCACAGGTGCAAGAAGGCACGGACAAGGAGCGGCTCCTGACAGGCTTCTAGGCGGAGGGACACATGAATGAACCGATTACACACCCGAATGAGAGTGATCCTGAGACTGTGTAGGTATAGGACTATACAGTTGAGGATGGCTTATATGAATTGATTGGTACTACCTATACTAGCAAGATGCATCTTCTTTTCGGGAGCCCATCACTTAAGAACTCCACAGTTAAGCATGCTTGACTTGGAAATTCTGGGATGGGTGACCTCCTAAGAAGTTTTCCCAGGAAGCGTGTGAGTGAGGACAAAGCACGCTGAAAAGACCCGTGTTGGTCTATGGGGACAATCGTCAATCGATAGAGCAGGCAGGGATTTTACAAAATGGTAACAGAGCGGCACCTCTCCCAGTACGGTGTGGTTCGGGGACGAACCAAGCGGAAGCCAGTGGGCATGTAACACCCGGGTGCCGACGAGGGCGGGGAGTGATCGCCGGTGTAACAGGGCACGGACAAGAAGCGGCTCCTGGCAGGCTTCTAGACGGAGGGACACATGAATGAACCGATTACACACCCGAATGAGAGGGATCCTGAGACTGTGTAGGTATGGGACTATACAGTTGAGGATGTCTTATATGAACTGATTGATACTACCTATACTAACAAGATGCATCTTCTTTTCGGGAGCCCATCACTTAAGAACTCCACAGTTAAGCGTGCTTGACTTGGAGCAACTCTGGGATGGGTGACCTCCTGGGAAGTTTTCCCAGGAAGCGTGTGAGTGAGGACAAAGCATGCTGAAAAGACCCGTGTTTGCCTGTGGGGACGGTCGTCAATCCATAGAGCAGCCAAGGATTTTACAAAATGGTATCAGAACGGCACCTCTCCCAGTACGGTGTGGTTCGGGGACGAACCAAGCGGAAGCTGGTGGGCATGTAACACCCGGGTGCCGACGAGGGCGGGGAGTGATCGCTGATGCAACAAGGCACGAACAAGGAGCGGCTTCTAGCAGGCTTCTAGGTGGAGGGACACATGAATGAACCGATTACACACCCGAATGAGAGGGATCCTGAGACTGTGTAGGTATGGGACTATACATTTGAGGATGGCTTATATGAATTGATGGGTACTACCTATACTAACAAGATGCATCTTCTTTTTGGGAGCCCATCACTTAAGAACTCCACAGTTAAGCGTGCTTGACTTGGAGCAATTATGGGATGGGTGAGACCTCCTGGGAAGTTTTCCCAGGAAGCGTGTGAGTGAGGACAAAGCACGCTGAAAAGACCCGTGTTGGTCTGTGGGGACAGTCGTCAATCCATAGAGCAGCCAGGGATGTTACAAAACGCACCCTTATTGTAGCAAGCAAGGGAGGGAGACATGAAAACCTATATGATAAATTTGGGGTATAGGATATTTTCGCTAGATTAAGCGCATAGCTGTTAGTCAACGTGTAACCTTTTCTATTTAAGTCTTGTATCATAGTTTGATTTACCTTTGATGTAGTTGGGCCTTGATTTATGTGTTTCTAGGAATCAAACTTTTAGATTGAGCGCTTAGCTATAGTTGTTAATCAATATGTAACCATCAATGTTTTAAAAACCAGTCGAACCGGAGAATCAAAAAGGAGAGTGGTTCAAGGTCCAACCGATTCAACCGGTGGTTGAACCGGTACACACACACACACACACACACACACACACACATTAATAAATAGATCAAATAACAAGTATAATTTCAATCGAAGTTCTAACTTTCATATTAAGCCCAAATTATTTAATACTTAAACAAGCACAAATTGTAGTACGTCATTCAATTTACGATGCTTTAGCCTTTTTTTAATTTAAAAAAAAGCCTTTTTTTTAAATTTTTTTTGTTTTTTTAATGAACCGGCCGGTTTTCCGGTTTCTGTTTTGGCTCGGTTCAACCGGTTTTTTGTGATTTTTAGCGATTGAACCTCTTTTCCGGTTATGTGGTTCGACCAGGACCGGGGAGGGGTCCGGTCGAGCGGTTGGACCGGTTTTTAAAACACCGGTAACCACTCCTATAGAACTAAAATTTCACAATTTTATCTAAGTTCAGGTGTTGTCTAAGTTGCTCCAGCACAAAAGCGGTAACAGCCTGTGTTATCTAAGTTCATGTATTTAGTTGCTTTTTGTAACAACCTGTTTTTAATTACGCTGTTTAAACAGTAAAAATATATTTATTTATATTTTTAATTGAGACTTAGGAAATGATTTTGGAGAAAACATAATCATATATGGAACTTACTCTAAGGTAGGAAGCTCTGGTTAAAACTTGGGTTTAAAACTCAGATGGAAACCGGCCTGCGTTTTTTTAACTGACAGTATAATTTTATACTGACAGAAAACCCAAATTTGACCCGAAAAGTGAATTTTGTAGATTTTTTTATATTTTGTTCGTGAGGAAGTCTACTTTCAAAATTTCTGATCAGAAATAAAATATTATGTTTATTCGGACGAATTTTGTTCGGACGGAAAACAGTCGGTGTTTTCACTGACAGTAAGATTTTAATGATCAGAAAACCTAATTTTGACTCGTGAATGAAATGGTTTATATTTAAATCATATTTCCAACGAGTTTGGTTAGTTTGAAAATTTTCAGTCGAAAACGAAATATTACGCTTTCATACGGGCGTAAAAACCTAATCAGGGAACCGACGGAGTCGAGAAGGGAGGTGCAGAGATAAAACTGGACACCGGAGGAGCTGAGTCATGGGGTGAGTCACCACTATGACTCACCAAGCATTTATGAAGCATTAAATGTAAATTTAGGTGAAATGACCAAAATGCCCTTTTAGCTTAACCTAACCAAAGTTAAGTTAGATTTTAACCATGGTTAAGGAACCATGGTTAGTTTGTGTGGCACAAAAATCAGCCACACTCTCCAATAAATGCGAGCCACATATTATTAACCATAGTTAGCAAAGTAATCCTAGTTAAGTTAATTATTAACTATGGTTAATCTTATATTAATTAAATAATCACAAAAGCTAGTAATCCAACATCTAATAAACCAAACAAGACCTAAGATATAGCCTATATATACCACAAAAACGCAGCCCCTTCACTCACCTTCATTCTCTTCATCTTCTTCATTTTCTTCATTTTCTCTCACTTTTCTCAAGAACACTTCAAGCAATTTTGTGAAGGACTTGATCCATTCCTTTCAATTTTCCAACATCTAAGAGGTATACCTTACTCTTCTTGATAAATAAACATCATGTTCTTCTTTGATTTTCTTGTTTCCAAGTCATGATCATCAAGTTTTCATGAGTTTTTGATAAGCCTCTGGCTCGTCAAGTTTTATAACTATTAAGACCATGGTTTTTGCACTAATTACTCAAGTTTAATCTCGTTTTCGCCCAAATTTGGATTTAATTGTCCTCAAGCAACAATTTGAGTCTCTTAAGTAGTTTTAGGACATTTTAGTTAATTTTGAGTCAAATAAAACATTTACTGCTATTTCGTATTTTCAGGTTAATAAGAAGAGCAAAAAGGGAAGGACTCTTAAAGCAGAAGCCATCACGGCCAGGCCGTGACACTGATCACGGGCGTGATGAGCTACCCATGAAGATCAAAGAGCATCACGACCCAGTCGTGATGACCATCACGGGCGTGATGAGAAGACCCTGAAAGTCAGAAAGCATCACGGCCCAGTCGTGATACCCATCACGGGCGTGATGAGAGAACCCTGAAGAACAGAATTGATCACGGCCTGGCCGTGATGGAGGTCACGGCCGTGACAGATCAGCACCCAAAGTTAGAATGCATCACGGCCTGGCCGTGATTGGCATCACGGTCGTGATAGACTGGAATTTGAATGCGCGCCCTTGGCAGACTGCGTCACGGCCTGGCCGTGATGGCCATCACGGCCGTGACGCGAATCCTGATTTATAAAAGGCACCAGGGCAGACGCAAATCACATAGAATTTTCACTGTTTTTCAATTTATTCCAAGGGTTTGTATTATGTTTGTGATGGAGAACTAATCACCAGGGATTAGTCTGCTGTAATTAGTTTCCGCCGACACTTGAGGTTCCATAATTGCCGATCAAACTGCTTATCTCTTTCAGTATTATACTATATGCCTTGTTTGCTTATTTCAAGTTGTATAGAATAAGTGTTGATGAATTTCGATGATTCTATCTTCCTATACCTTGATCGCGTTTGCTTAATTCGCGTGTGTTGATCGTGTTTGCTTAATTCACGAGAGCTTCAATCCGTTTGCTTAATTCGGAAATAGGAACATATATCTCGTTGTGTCAATTGCGCTTGTTTAATTGCTGCTACAATCGAAAAGGGATTAGAATCCGCTTAGGGCATGGAATTTATGTGAATCAATGATAGTTGGGAAAGCGATACAGCAGATTAATCGTTTCAGCTTATTGATAATCACTTAATTGCACTGTTTTCTTCATCAATTCTTCTCTCATTGAATCTAACCCCCCCCCCCCCCAAAAAAATAAAAAAAATAAAATCGATTTGTAGGTTAATAATAATCCAAGAGTCCTTGAGATACGATACTCGATTTGTCGTGCCCTAACTACAGTTTTTTTAATCACTCGTTTTTTTTGACCCGTGTGCGACAGCGGATCAAAATTGGCGCCGTTGTCGGGGACTCTTGTTGTTATTAACAGATTTGTTCAGTTCTGGCTACTAGGTCTGGTTGTTCTGCCCTGTTTGATTTGGATCCTGAAATTGAGAGAACCTTGCACACACACCGTAGAGCAATTCAGGCTAGCACTAGTTCACCGACCAATAGTGATAACATGGCTGATCAAAGAACATGAAGACAACTTGCTGCTCCTGATGTTAATTACAATGGTTTATGTATTGAATATGCTGATGTCGCTGCTCCTTTTGAGTTGAAATCTGGTTTAATACACTTGTTGCCAAGGTTTAGTGGTATTGCAGGTGAGGATCCGCATAAGCATCTGAAAGAATTCTAGGTTGTTTGCTCTACACCTCTGAGACCTGAAGGAATAACAGAAGACCATATCAAGCTGAGAGCCTTCCCATTCTCACTTCAAGGTGCTGCGAAGGATTGGTTGTATTATCTTGAGCTGAATTCCGTACAACCTGGAATGATTTGAAGAAGGTATTCCTAGAGAGATACTTCCCTGCCTCCATAGCTGCATCAATCAGGAAGGAAATATGAGGTATTAGACAAGGCAATGAATCATTGACCGAGTACTGGGAGAGATTTAAGAAGTTAGTGTCCAGTTGTCCTCAGCACCAGATTTCCGAGTAGCTTCTTATTCAGTACTTTTATGAGGGATTGCTACCAATGGACAGAAACGTTTTAGATGCTGCTAGCGGGGGAGCACTTGTTGATAAGACTCCAGCTGCCGCCAAGTCATTGATTGAGAACATGTCCCTCAACTCCCAACAGTTCACAACTAGAAACAATTCTATCGAAACAAGGGGTGTGAATGAGGTCCATGTTTCTTCTTCCCACAAAGCCCTTGAAACCAGACTTGATGAGCTTACTTCCTTAGTGAAGCAGTTGGCAGTAGATAAAGCTCAAACAGCAAGGTTGTGTGGTATTTGTACTTCTCCTGAACACCTGACCGATACATGTCCCATTCTGAAGGATGAGTCGGTCACTGATTTGCCTCAAGCATATGCAGCCAATCTTTACAATCAAGGCAACAATCAGAACAGGTAAAACATTCCTGACCTTTCCACTAATTAATAAGTACCACCCCAACTGGAGAAACCATCCAAACCTGTGGTATGGAAACTCATCCACACAACAACAACAACTGATGTTACCGCTTGCACCACCACAGAATTCTCCCCAAGTGACCACCTTTGCACCTTCCGGACCTTCACTAGAGGACCTTGTCAAGCAAATGGCTGCAAACAATCTCCAGTTTCAACAGCGAACGGATTCTAGTATTCATGCCTTGCAGACACAGATTGGACAGCTTGCCACTTCGATGAATGCCATGCAGTAAGCTCAAGAATTGAACCAACTACCTGCACATCCAGTGGTGAATCCTAATGTCCCAAATCCTACTGTGAGTGCAATTACTTTGAGATCCGGAAAGGTTGCTGAACCAGCCCCTGAAAAAAATAAGAAAGTTGCTGAGGTAACACCTGAACCTTCTGTTGTTGTTGAGGCTGAAAAGGAGTATGTGCCACCGATTCCCTTCCCGCAAAGAGTGTTGAAAAATAAAAAGATTGATGAGGAAGACAAGGAGAGAGAGGTTTTGGATGTATTCAGAAAGGTGGCGGTAAACATTGCGCTCCTTGATGCGATTAAGCAGGTTCCGAAATACGCAAAGTTTCTGAAGGATTTGTGCACAAACAAGAGGAGGCTGAAGGGTAATGAGAGAGTCAATTTGGGGTGAAATGTTTCAGCCCTCATTCAACCTAAGCCTGCACCTGACAAGGTTACTGTTTCAGTCCTCACTCAGGCAATGTCACATAAATGCAAGGATCCGGGAACTTTTGCTATTCCATGTACCATTGGGGATAGTAAATTCGACAATTGCATGTTGGATTTAGGAGCTTCTATTAATGTCATGCCTACTTCTATTTTCAACAATCTTGATCTTGGTCCTTTGGAGCATACAAGTCTTACTATTCAGTTGGCAAACAGGACCAATGCTCGCCCCATTGGAGTAGTGGAAGATGTGCTTGTTCAAGTCAATGACTTGATTTTTCCTGCTGATTTTTACATCCTGGACATGGCAGGGGAAACGAATTCAAGCAGATCACCAATCATTCTGGGTAGACCGTTCATGAAAACGGCGAAGACAAAGATTGATGTTGACGATGGAACCATGTCCATGGAATTTGGTGACATTGTTGCGAAATTCAACATTTTCGATGCTATGAAGCATCCCTTGGAAGAGCATTCTGTTTTTCAAATAGAGTTGCTCTCTGAAATTGTTGATGACACTTATGATGATTTGGTTGCAGCTGCTGACTTTCCATCTGTTTCTGGTTTTGATGATGTTTATTCATGTGCTGATTGCACTAACACTGACTCTTGTGCTGTTTGTGCTGAGATTGATGCTGCCTTGCAGGGTGACAGTGAAAGTGAAGCTGTTTGTTCAGCTGAAGTTCTTGAAAACACGGATGCCCCAAACATACCATCTATTTAGCAGCCACCCTCCTTAGAGCTTAAGCCACTTCCTGAAAATCTGAAATATGCTTATTTAGAGAGGAATGAAAAACTTCCGATTATAATTTCCTCTAACCTTGATTTTGACCAGGAAACTAAGCTCTTGTAGGTTTTGAAGAAGTATAAGAAGGTGATTGGGTGGACCTTGGCTGACATACCAGGTATTAGCCCATCCAGGTGTATGCATAGGATTCTGTTGGAGGATGGGGTTAAAACAGTTAGGCAGCCCCAAAGGCGGCTTAACCCCTTGATTCTTGATGTTGTGAAGAAGGAGGTAACAAAACTCTTGCATGCGGGTATCATATACCCTATCTCTGACAGCAATTGGGTGAGTCCAGTGCAAGTTGTACCTAAGAAATCTCGACTCACAGTGGTAAAAAATGAAAGCAATGAACTTGTCCCCACTAGAGTTCAGAATAGCTGGAGAGTTTGCATTGATTACAGGAGATTGAACCAGGCTACTAGAAAGGATCACTTTCCTTTGTCGTTCATCGATCAGATGCTTGAACGGCTAGCTGGTAAATCACACTATTGTTTTCTTGATGGTTTTTTAGGTTACTTCCAGATCCACACTGCACCAGAGGATTAAGAAAAGGCAACTTTCACGTGCCCTTTCGTCACTTTTGCTTACATGAGGATGACATTTGGTCTTTGCAATGCTCCTGGCACATTCCAGAGATGCATGATTAGTATTTTTACTGAATATATTGAGAATTGCATGGAAGTGTTTATGGATGATTTCACCGTTTATGGTTCCTCATTTGATGCATGCTTGCATAGTTTGAATCTGGTTTTGGAGAGATGCATTGAAACTGACCTTGTTTTAAATTATGAAAAATGTCATTTTATGGTTGAACAGGGAATTGTTTTGGGGCATATCATTTTTGAAAAGGGTATTTCAGTAGATTCTGCTAAGATTGAGGTGATTTCTACACTGCCTTACCCATCTTGCGTTCGCGAGATTCACTCTTTTCTTGGTCATGCAGGTTTTTACAGGCGCTTCATAAAGGATTTCAGCAAGATAGCTCTTCCTCTGTCAAACTTGTTGAAGAATAATGCCATTTGCAACTTTGATGACAACTGTAAAAAGGCGTTTGATTTCTTGAAGAAAGCATCGACCTCTACTCCCATCATCCAGCCTCCTGACTGGACCCTCCCTTTTGAGATTATGTGTGATGCCTCTAACTATGCCGTGGGGGCGGTCCTTGCACAAAGGGTGGGCAAGGCTGCCCATGTGATTTATTATGCTTCTAGAACTTTGGATGCTGCACAGGCTAATTACACCACTACTGAAAATGAACTTCTAGCTATTGTTTTTGCTCTTGATAAATTCAGATCATATTTGCTAGGTTCCAAGGTTGTTGTTTTCACTGACCATGCAGCTTTAAAGTACTTGTTGAAGAAACCAGAAGCAAAACCGAGATTGATTCGGTGGATGTTGTTGCTCCAAGAGTTTAGTGTGGAGATAAAAGATAAGAGTGGAGCTGAGAATTTAGTGGCTGATCACTTGAGCAGAATAGAGAGGGATGAAGACCCTTCTCCCATTCAGGATGACTTTCCTGATGAGAAGCTTTACAGTTACATGGGGTAACTCCTTGGTTTGATGATATTGTTAATTATCTTATTGCTGGTGTTTTTCCGACAGGTGCAACTAGGTCACAAATTCACAAACTCAAGAGTGATGCCAAATATTATGTTTGGGATGATCCATATCTTTGGAAATTTGGTAGTGATCGGGTAATTAGGAGATGTGTCCCCGACTATGAGATTGAGTCTATTTTGCATTTTTCTCATGCTTCTCAAGTAGGGGGACATTTTGGGCCACAAAGGACTGCAAGAAAAATCCTAGATTCAGGTTTTTATTGGCCCACCATCTTTAAAGATGCTTATGAGATCTACCGCACTTGTAAAGAGTGTCGGGACAAATAGGTGCACCATCACTCGTAAGAGTGAAATGCCTCAGCAACCTATGCTTTTATGTGAGGTGTTTGATGTGTGGGGAATTGACTTTATGGGTCATTTCCATGCATCTTTTGGTTTTCTCTACATTTTACTTGCTGTTGATTATGTTTCAAAGTGGGTGGAAGCTGTCCCACCAGGACTAATGATTCTAGAGTTGTTGCAAATTTTTTCAGGTCCAATATTTTCTGCAGGTTCGGAATACCTCGTGCTGTCATAAGTGACCAAGGCACTCTTTTCTGTAACCGCACCATGGGATCTTTACTCCGAAAGTATGGAGTTCTGCACAGGGTCTCCACTGCATATCATCCCCAAACTAATGGGCAAGCTGAGATCTCAAACAGAGAAATCAAACAGATCTTAGAGAAAGTGGTGCAGCCAAATAGGAAGGATTGGAGCCGCCGTCTAGAAGACGCACTTTGGGCTCAAAGAACAACTTTCAAGACACCAATAGGGATGTCTCCCTATAGACTTGTGTTCGGTAAGGCGTGTCATCTTCCTGTAGAGATTGAGCACCGTGCTTATTGGGCGGTCAAAAGCTGCAATTTGGAAATGCAAAAAGCAGGCATTGAAAGGAAACTCCAATTACAACAGCTTGAAGAGCTTAGGTTAGAAGCCTATGAAAGCTCTCGAATTTATAAAGAGAAAACTAAGCACTTCCATGATAAGATGATTTCTAGGAAGGAATTCTCTGTGGGCCAACAGGTTTTATTGTTTAACTCCCGCCTAAAAGTGATGGCTGGGAAACTTCGATCCAAGTGGATTGGCCCATTTGTTGTCACTGATGTTTTCCCTCATGGTGCGGTAGAAATAAAAAGTGCAGGTAGCAACAAGGTTTTTAAGGTTAATGGGCAGCGCTTGAAGCTATTCCATGAGAGCTCGGTGCCTGAAGCAACCGTAGAAGAGCTCTCCTTGGAAGGGCCCACCTACACTACAACTTGATCAGGGAGCACCTTCTCCTTTCCCTCACTCTTATTTTATATTTATGTTCTTTCATTGAGGACAATGTATATCTTAAGTGTGGGGGAGGGAACCGATTGTTTTGTTTTTGTGTTGTTTTCCTTGTTTGTGTTACTTTGTGTCGTATGTGACTTTGTGTTGGTGAGCTTGTTGGATTTTAGTCAAATTTTGCATAGATAGATTGCATGATATGTGTTGACTGTTGATGATTTCCCCTAGGTTTTGAAAATTGAAATTTGATCCCCATGTGAAAAATTGAAAATTAAACTTTGGGATATTCTATTGTGATTGCATGATTTATGATAAGTTTGGGGTGAAGGGATACACACACTAGGGATTGAATCTCGGTCAAAAAATTTGAGAAAAATGTCCAGGTGAGGATTTGAGCCTCCAACATGTTTTTAATTGTGTGAATCACTTTTAAGTTGCACTTTCCCGGATTTGCTTGAATATCGTCATGGTTTGCATGCTTATGTGGTTGCATCAAATGATTTAGGCAATTTTCTTTGAAATAACTACTTGGCCTAAAAGAACCATCCCTAATGCATGTTCCCTAGTTAGCCACATTGAGCCTAATAAACCTATTGTTTCTTGATGACCTTATGCCATAAGCCAAAAATCTGGAAAAAAACCATGTTAACCCAATCTTAGGATTAGGAGAGCATGGATGCTTAACAAGACAAGGGTTGTAAGAAACTAAGTTTGGGGTGGCTACAAGGATACGATATGTATTTTGGGTTGAGAAAAAGAAAAATAAAGGTTGGAGCCAAAGGCAAAAAGAAAAAAAAAAGAAAAAGCACAAAAATGTCAAAAAAGGGTATTAAAAGAAAAAGGCTGTAGTCACCCAAAGCAAAAAGAAAAATGGAAAAAGTAATTTGAGTGGAAGTTCAATGTGTCAAAATGCCCATGCTCTCTTAATTCCTAGGGATGTAAAGCCTAGTATCTTTGAATATCCTACCTTTAGCCAGGCCCCATTACAACCTTTAAAAGACCTTTTGATGTTGCATGCATGTTTTAGTGGGAACTTTTTTTTGAGATGAAAATAAAATTCATGGGAAGTGCTCTTGAAATGTGAAATTGAGTGAAAATTGATAGCCTAGACAAATTGAGCGAATGAGTGAAATACCAAATGCCCTTGTGAGGAAGTCAATTGTTTGAAATTGGTGATCTCCCTTTTGTGTGTAACTTGGATCCTCAACTCAGATTACTGATTGCATGAATGATGGAATTCTCAATTGTTTAAAGTAAATGAATGTGGGGATTACATTGTTGAAAAGGGGGAAACATTGAAGAGAAATTGTCTTGTCAAAATTGCATGAAATTTGTGCGAAATTGGTTGAACCCTTTAAGCTTGCCAAGTTTGAGTTTATTTGAGTCTTAGTTTACTTGGGGACAAGCAAAGTTTAAGTTTGGGGTATTTTGATAAGCCTCTGGCTCGTCAAGTTTTATAACTTGTAAGACCATGACTTTTGCACTAATTACTCGAGTTTAATCTCGTTTTCGCCCAAATTTGGATTTAATTGTTCTCAAGCAACAATTTGAGTCTCTTAAGTAGTTTTAGGACATTTTAGTTAATTTTGAGTCAAATAAAACAATTACTGCTATTTCGTATTTTCAGGTTAATAAAAAGAGCAAAAAGGGAAGGACTCTTAAAGCAGAAGACATCATGGCCAGGCCGTGACACTGATCACGGGCGTGATGAGCTACCCACGAAGATCAGAGAGCATCACGGCCCAGCCGTGATGACCATCACGGGCGTGATGAGAAGACCCTGAAAGTCAGAAAGCATCATGGCCCAGCCGTGATACCCATCACGGGCGTGATGAGAGAACCCTGAAGAACAGAATTGATCACGGCCTAGCCGTGATGGAGGTCACGGCCGTGACAGATCAACACCCAAAGTCAGAATGCATCACGGCCTGGCCGTGATTGGCATCACGGCCGTGATAGACTGGAATTTGAATGCGCGCCCTTGGCAGAATGCGTCACGACCTGGCCGTGATGGCCATCACGGTCGTGACGCGAATCTTGATTTATAAAAGGCACCAGGGCAGACGCAAATCACATAGAATTTTCACTGTTTTTCAATTTATTCCAAGGGTTTGTATTATGTTTGTGATGGAGAACTAATCACCTGGGATTAGTCTGCTGTAATCGGTTTCCGCCGACACTTGAGGTTCCATAATTCCCGATCAAACTGCTTATCTTTTTCAATATTATACTATATGCCTTGTTTGCTTAATTCAAGTTGTATAGAATAAGTGTTGATTAATTTCGATGATTCTATGTTCCTATACCTTGATCGCGTTTGCTTAATTCGCGTGTGTTGATCGTGTTTGCTTAATTCACGAGAGCTTCAATCCGTTTGCTTAATTCGGAAATAGGAACATATATCTTGTAGTGTCAATTGCGCTTGTTTAATTGCTGCTACAATCGAAAAAGGGATTAGAATCCGCTTAGGGCATGGAATTTATGTGAATCAATGATAGTTGGGAAAGCGAAACAGCAAATTAATCGTTTCAGCTTATTGATAATCACTTAATTGCACTGTTTTCTTCATCAATTCTTCTCTCATTGAATCTAAACCCCCCAAAAAAAAAAAATCGATTTGTAGGTTAATAATAATCCAAGAGTCCTTGAGATACGATACTCGAGTTGTCGTGCCCTAACTACAGTTTTTTTAATCACTCGTTTTTTTTGACCCGTGTGCGACAGCGGATCAGTTTTTCAATCTTAGATCTAGAATTTCAAATATTTCTAGAAAATTGTAGAAAAATCATTTCATTGTGAAACAAATTTCTATAATCTTAATATGTCCTCTACTATCATCATCTAAGATTATGTAATCAAAATCATTTTCCTTCCAATTTATCTATTGAAGACCGAATCTATATATTTTTAGGCAAAGGAAGTTTTGTTCAATTTTTACAACATGACACTTGATGTATACTCTTTAATACCTATAGTTGTTATAACTAGAAACTTGAAATCAAAAGAAATTCCTAGCCCTATTTTCTAGCCTTGACCGAATTTGTGTTCATGTGAGCAAAATAAGTTTTCTTCAATTTTTAACTAGATCATAATTTGTATGAACTAACTAAGGTGTAAGTTTTCTAGCCCTATGTTGCTCATTGAGGCCGAAACCCTAACCTAGTTGGTTAAAGGATTATGTTTTGCAATCTTAGCTATTAACACTAAATATATGCTAGTTAATACTTTGGGAATTAGTATCTAAAAGATTGGATTAAGAAAATAACCCTAGCCTTATTTTTATGACTTGACCGAACCTAGCACTATATGGTCATATTTAGATTTGTTTGATTAATTTGTTAATTTGTTGATTTGGTTGAAGGTGGTTTTGGTAACTCGTGGTGGGATATCAAGGATCGTCGATTTCGTGTTTCCAGTGGTAACTTAGGTGGGAGAAAGAACCATTCCATCGTTGGAACCGATATGTAGTATATAATTTATAATAATGGTGCAGGACGATCTAAACCCTACTAGTGGTCGAGTAATCGACAATACCAAAATCATATTGGAAACTTTTCGGTAATACCAATGACGATTTGGGACTTGTAGGTTTATCGCCTTAGGTTAATTATTCATATTTGAGGATGTCTGAATTATTTACTTTTGACTATGCGTGATCTGCTGGTTGAGGTATTCTACTGCATGTGACGTTTATTTTGGTGTTTGAATATTTTGTTGATTATTGTGTTATGTATGATCTGCCTGGTTTAATAAATTACTTAGTTGATTTTAAGTAAAGATATATTGATCGGATGTATTTTGTTTGGGTGAGAGTTTTGAATATGAATTAGAGGTGCCTCACTATTATTTTATAGAAGTGATGAGATATAGAATGTAAGTGGAGGTTATGAGGAAAAGCTTGAGGTACTAGGTTGTTATTGATAAAATTCAGTGAGAATCATATGTTGCATTGTTGTTCATAACTGTGTATTTGAGATACACGAGGTCCGAAGTTCTCGTGGACCGTTCCAAATTAGAAGTTAAGTTGTGCTACTATAGTGTCATTGCTATGCATGTTCACCCTTGATAGAGATGAGAGAGAGAATCAGGGTGTTCACCGACGGTACGTGCAGCTATAGTGTCATTGCTTTGCGTGAGCATTTTCACCATGGATGAGAATGTGCACCGGCATTGGGAACGTGTCACTTGGACGATTGACTGACATTCCTAACGAGGGATGTGTGACAGGATTAGCAGTGACCACGTCAACATAAAGGTTTAGTTGCATGAGTTGGAGGGTAGAGGATGATGTTATACAGTATGGATGATTGTAGATTGTGAGTGATGCATGTTTGTGACTATTATTGTATTATATGCTATGAATCTTTTCCGTTTATGATGATAGAACTGTTTCTTATCTCCATATTTCTGTATTTTGTATATGTCTACTTTACTACGTTAAAAGACTCGATGGAAGAATATGTTCTTTGAGGAGATGGAAGGAACCCCTGTGCGACACGAGAGGTTGTTGAGGAATTGAATGACATTCCGTATGAAGGCGATTGTGTAGAACAACCTACAGATCCTAATAATATAGTGTAGTAAGTTTAGGGCCAGTGAGTCATATAAGACGTTTTATTTTTCACTAGTTATAAGCAGTTTTTGGAAATAAATACCTGTGAGGGATCCTACTGACAGGACACCCTTAACAATGTCTTGGTAATTTAGTGAATAAGCATGTGTGTATTTATATATTATAACGTTGTTAAGTATTAATTTTGCAGAAGTTATATGATTATTATTAAGTTTTAATTTTTACGTATTTTCAACAATAAGCACGCGATTGATTAAATAAATAATAAGGTTTTAATTTAATAATACTGATAGAAGACAAACGGGATGTCTCACTTTTTGGTGGATTTTGACATGATCAAACCATTTTAAGTGGGTCAAATGTATAGTACCATGTTGTATTTGCTTGGGATGAAGGCTATGGTGCACCACCCACCAAAATGGTGCAGTGGTGCACCACCCAAATGGCACATTGTGATTGACTCCTTTTGCCACTTGGATTAGTCAAACCAGTCAAACTCAGTCAAAGATATTTATTTTTCTGTATTTGCTCATCAGATACTTCTTTGTTTGTATTTGCAATTTGAAGAAACAAATTTTTTTTAAACATAA
This sequence comes from Sophora flavescens, assembly GCA_030762895.1. Lineage (NCBI taxonomy): Eukaryota > Viridiplantae > Streptophyta > Magnoliopsida > Fabales > Fabaceae > Sophora > Sophora flavescens. The sequence continues at coordinate 20,917,598 of CM061069.1, forward strand.
GAAAATTGTTTTAGCACTTTTCAATTAGACAAAATTTTTTCCAACAAAGGAAATAGTGAAATCCCTATCCATCTAGAATCCCTGCCTCCATCTCAAATCCACAGAATCGACACTAAAAAGTTGGAACCATATGGATTGAGCGAAGGAATATTGAATGGAGCTTTGGCTGATACCTTTAGTTGATTGAAACTGGCAGAGATGCTCTGAAAACCAACATTACCACCCTGGGACCTTTTGTGCTACCCTTTTCTGAGCAGCTCCTCTTTTTTGCAACCCTGGTTTGGAGGCACTTATTTGGTGGTAAATATGATCATGGGAATTTAGTATCATCCAAAAGGCCATAAATTCCTGATAACAAACATGTGGCGCAGATTTGCAAATTGAGGCTGGGACCAGATCTGGTCTCGTTGATCTGGCTTTTTGGTGTGTTCTTTGGTGGCGGCGGTTGCAGATCTGGGTGTTATGATGGCAGCGGCAGGGTGGAGAGGAAGAAAGAGGAGGAGGGGATTTGGGGTTCCAGTGATGGGAAATGAGGGAGATGGAGGAGAATGATAATGACCACCTCCACCACTGCGCTGACGTGCTCCACCACCACGATCCACGTCTCCCAGCTCGTCTTTTGCCAGACGGTGATGCCGTTGTCACGACCGCTCCACCGCCACACGATTTGACATAAGTACCCCATCCACCTTACCTTTTTATCCCCTAAACCAACTAAGTGATTTTACAGGTTTGCCCAAGTCCCTACCTTTTTTTTAATAATAAAGATGTAATGCGGTTATGCCTCATACTTAAGTTAGAAACTTATATCTAAAATTCTCGGAACTGCAGCCTAGCCAAACCAGCTCTCCTGTAGGCTTCAAAGCACAATAATCACATTATCAGTTCCCAACACTGTAAACAATTTTCAAAGTCTGCTTTAATTCTGTGTATGTTTGCATGAGCAAGAATCTCACTGCTGAAGAGGAATTGAAGAGTATGGGGTGGTATTCTAGTTCTTTCTTAACTTGCTTTCTTCTTCTAGTTGTGGTAATGATCAATATGGCTAATGGACTGCCTCCAGTCCCTGTATTGTTCATATTTGGAGACTCTATTGTTGATGTGGGCAATAATAACCAACGATTAACTCTTGTTAAAACAAACTTCCCTCCTTATGGAAGAGACTTTGAGAATCACAATCCAACAGGAAGGTTCTGCAATGGAAAGCAGGGACCTTTGACCAGAAAAAATATACTTTGACCAAGAAAGGTCAAATTAACCCAAGTGACAATCTGGACAGTCTAGATTATGCCACTTAGGTGGTGCACAGCTGCATCACTTTGATGTGTGGTTCACCTTAGACAACACCTTTGCTTGGAAGGTTCTTTATTTATTGTATTTTTAGGTATACATTTTTTCATTTCTGTATTTCCACATTAGTTTTTGTTTGTCTATTTGCCATTATTGGTTTAACACTTGCGGGGGTGTAACTTGATGCAAATGTTGACTCTCTTTGGATGTTTCAATCGGCGAGTGTACGACTTCGAGTTGTTTACTTTGTCATATGATAGCATTATGAGGAGACAACCATCTTTGACCTTTGTTGATCAGGTGAAATGCCTTCTTTGTCCTGAATCTTGGTTTTAACAATTGTCGATGGTGTCGCAAGAATCAACCTCAAGGGTGATGGTCTTCCCCGTTAGGGTTTTGGTGAAGATATGCATCTCTCCATCTTCCCTGGTCCAAGAGCATTCACCGTAAGAAAATTGAATTGGCTGCTCTTCAAGCTTCGAAACAGGAGTTGGTGAATACTCAAAAGAAAAACCAAGAATCTAAAGTTGAATTAATGACAAATGTTATGCGAGGATGACAAAGGAAATGAGATGAGGAGAAGTGTTCTCTATTTTATTTTACCAGATTCAATAATTAAATTCTAATTTTCTTTTCATAATTTTTTTTATAATTAGATAATATATATTAAAAGAGTTCATACAGTATTCTAACCCAGTTACAAAGATACATGATCGCCTATGTAGAATTGATACTACCCCTATGAAGAAAGCAGAATCAATTATACATAAGAACACCACTAAAAGGTAAAAACACACACCCAACAAAAGACCATAAAAACTGGGCCAAACCCCCCAGAAGCACAAAACCCATAAACCCAGTAAAAACATAGTTACCGAATGTAATCAATCAATCTTCAACAAAAGAGATCATCAATCTTCCTTCTTCCAATTTCCAAATTCCTTCCATGTGTAGCCAACCCAAAACTCCATGCCAACAAAAACTTCACCCAAATGTAATCCAAAAATGGGAAGAACCCAGAACATAGACCTGAGAAAGATCCCATTAAACTAAGCCACAAAACTACCAATATGGAAAATGATAACCAAACCAAATAACCCTGTAAACTTTCAGCCCACACACATTAAGTAAGTAGGGCAAAACCCAAGAATATAATCTATATCACATTTACAACCTCGAGCATAAAATATATTTAAGCCAAAAGACAAGATTCCCAAAAAAAAAAAGATAATTAGGATACAACAAAACCATCAAGAACCCAACTATGCTTTTTCCACGTTGTCACACTTTCGTTTAGTCTTTTTCCTTGCCATTTTCCTTTTTTTTTTTAAATTTTTTTTCCACATTTTCATATTTCACACTTTTTTTTTTCATTGGGACATTAGTTTGTTGGTGTTTAGAATGTATTTTGCTTATATTGTAAAAGGTGGAGCTGTTGGGAAGATTGAGAGTTTCACTGTACAATGAAAAGGAAATTGGAGCTTTAGTGAAATGTACATTGGTTATGTTAAGAGTGGTGTAGAGTTTTTGGTGTACTGGTGAGTAGGAGAAATAAGTAGTTGGGTGATGTTATGGTGGGTATAAAAAGATATTGATCTTCAGGAAGAAAGTTAGGTGGTGGTAATTTGAATTTCTAGTTGAGGATGATATTGGACATTGGGATAAGTGAGTAGGAAATGAAAAGTAATTGTCATTTGGAAATGGGTAGTTGGGGAGTGGAGTGTCAAGTGGAAAAATGGGTTTTTGTGGATCATGTATGTTCTTGGTCTTTGGTTGTATGTAGTGGTATAAAGGATAGGAAAGGAATTTTTTTGAAATCCTGGTACTATACAAAAAACAGAAAGAAAATAACAGAAAGAAAAAGAGAGATAAAATTACGTTGTTGTATTATGTAAATACAACTTGTGAAACACCCACTGTACAAATACAAAAAATCTTGCTTCTCCCTTGATCGTGTTTGGTCAAATATTCAGACAAAAAAGGCGTTGCCAAGTGGCAATTCCATTGATCCATAATGATTCACTTTATGGTGCATAAGTTCACCATTTTTATCTGGTGCGTCGTAGAACTCACCCTAAGTTCGATATTTCTAATAATCAAACTCGGGATATATAGAGTCAGATACCACACTTGTTTGATTAAGACTCGTCAATTACTAGCAAACGTTATAACTTATTAGTAAGGACACAATTTTTCTTATTTAAGCAGTATAACATTTCCATCTCATTCAAAAGTCGGGCTAAGGCAAGATGCTTGACCAATAATTTTAGTGCAGATGTCATGCCTCAGCCCTATTGATTAAGTGTTATTGATTCTTCCCCAAAAACCATAGCACCTGTAGAAGACTAGGTCAACAATTACGCATCAGAACAAAATCTCTGTTAATGTTTGACTTTTGGGATAATAAGATTGAGAATTTATTTGACTTTAGTATTTATCACTATTTTGTGAAACTCTTTAACTCAGAAGATTGACTAAAAATTAAGTTCTTCATCAGAAGCTTCTAAATATAGCTTTACATCTTAAATCTTCTGATTAGCCTTCTAAGTGATATTTACTATCACCCGAGTCTAGTGTATTTTACCAACTACTCAGAGGTTTACGTTATATTCTTTAAGACTTTCAAAAAGTAAGTTAGCAAATTAGAACATTATCAGAATGTACACCATACATTTTGAGTAAGCTGCTAACATCTCATTCAACCTTCTGAGAGCTAAGACCCGATCTTGAGCAAACAACCAGAAGGGTATTTGTGTGTCAAGGTTAAACGTTTTTCAATAACCACTATTCAACCCCCTTCTAGTGACTCTATACTACTTTTATTGGTATTGAAGCTCAATGTGTAAGGGTTGAGCACACTTAAAAGTGTGGGAGGAAAGATTCATGGAAGAAGTGATGTCAAAGAGTGAAATGGGAACAGTCATCCCTTAAGGGTCTCCAACAAACAAACCACCAGTATTCAGTGGAGATGATTAAAATCACTGGAAGGATATAAGGAGATTATTCATAGAATCTCAAGATGTTGACTTATGGAGTATCATTCAAGCAGGACCACATCAACATGCAATCATCATTGAAGATGGAAGAGTAGAAGCTAAGCCTAAAGCTATCAAGACAATAGAAGAAAAGTAGAAGTTCATTCTGAGCTCAAGGGCCAAATACTACTTGTCATGCACACTAAGAAAAATTGAGTATGACAAACTAGCAGCATGCACAACATTTAAAGAAATATGGGACACCTTGAAGGATGTCCATGAAGGGAGAGATCAAGTCAAGAAGACAAGAATCAACACACTAACACATCATTTTGAGACATTCTAAAATGATGGAACATGAATCCATTGTTGAGATGTCTATAGACTCATCATCATTATGAATGATCTCAATCTCTTGGGAAAATATAATTGAAAACAAAAATTATGGGAGCAAACTTTTGGAAAACCTTCGTAAGATATGAAGACTTAAAATCATTGAAATTCAAGAAGCCAAGGATGTGAAAACTTTGAAGCTAGAAGAATTGTTAGGATATCTAAGGGTCTGTTTGGTTTATTTCCTATTTCCTGTTTTCATTTCCTGATTTCAAGAATAATTACAACAAAAAAAAATTACAAAATTATTACTTTGTTTTTATTCTGTTTTATGTTTTCAAAGATTTGTAGAGAAAACAGTGAAAACAAACAAAAATTTGTTTCCAGTGTTTCTTGACAAATCTTTGGAAACAGGAAACAAAATGAAAACAAAGTAACAATTTTGTAGTTAATTTTATTGTAATTATTCTTAAAATCAGGAAATGAAATTAAGAAACAGGAAATAAATCAAAGAGGCCCTAAGAAGTCATGAGCAAGAGCTGGTAGAAGAGTTCATGCCTAGAATATAGAAAGAAATTTCCCTCAATGCTGCTCAGAAGATGAAAAAATCTACGTCACAACCAGTTCCTCATTCCCCAGCACCACGGTCAATAGCAAAATCAGAAAATGAAGAAAATGAAGAAGAGGAATCATGCTTAGAAAGTGAAGATGAACTTACATTCTTAACTAAGAAGATTCGGAGAATGACCAAAATAAGAGGCACATAAAAAAAATGCTTCAGAAACCCCAAGAAGTTGCAGAGAAACAAGATGCTAATGATGGCTACTTGGGATGATTCTTAAGATTGATCATTGTTTGTGCTAAAGCAATAAATATGAATAGTATATGGGGTTGTTGTATTATTGATTGAGAACTAAGTACAGAACAATGATGATTTCAGTACAATTTTACCATTCTCAGTACTTGAGTGTGTGAATACACAACGTGTGTATCAAGGATGAAGATCCTTCTTTATATAGCCTACTCGGATCATACTGTTCACGCGAGTTGGTTACTCTGGATGGGCCCCATCGGGTCATTAGCGCGATTTGTGGGCTGGTGCATGGGGTCTCTCTTTTGCCAATCATCAGGAGATCCTTCTAGAAGGGGTGACGTGTCTTCTGACTTGTCTTATAATGACCGTTACCTTTGCCCGACCGGGATGTCTTATCAAGATCGTTACTTTTGACCGACCGAGATGTTCCTTGGTTCTTAGCCCAAGACGTTCTCGCCCTGTCCGGGGTCCTTTGTAGAGACTTTTAGGCTGGTTGTAATGCGCAACAACCCGGGTTATTGCCATCCTGTCTTCCTCCGATATGACCTTGCCTTTCAAAGAAGACTTCCCGACCTCTCTGTCATAGGTAATTCCCTTGCTATCCCGACCTGGATGGCCCTTGTACTATTTCTAAGGAACAGAAGTCTCAAGCTATATTCCGCGTAGAGGCTTGAGTCTTCAAGTTCTGACGGATTCCTTGACACTTTGCTTCTTCTATGTCATCTTTATTGAAAGCCACATCTCGCAGTTTTTGTTGTTCCTCGTCATTCGTGCAATGTATTCCTTTGACATGTGTCAGGGGTCATTATTAACTCATTTTCACACATTTTCTCATCCTTGGCCGTTAGATCTCTCCATCTACGGCTAGGTGTCTGCTATTTAAACCACTTCTTCTCCCTCTCAACCTTTAGTTTTATCACTTTTTCACATTCGTCAGTTTCTCTGCTCTTCCTGGTTATTCGTCTTCTTGTTCTCCTCTTCTACTTTTGCCTATTTTTCTCGTCCCAGGTACACCTTTCTGATTCTTCTTTCTTCCTTGCTTAGTTTCGGGTAGTTTTGTTTCTCTTTTTCGTACTTTGGTTATGGAGGGAGTAGAAAAGGGTTTTGTTGCGAGGGAAATGGATTCTGGAGAGGGTGGTTCACCGCTTGTCGTGGTGGCTGGTGAGGCGATTCCGGCCGCCGTGGTGAGGAAGCCATATTGGTGGGTGCTACCTAGTGTCTTTGGTATGCACTCGAAGCTTACAAACTTGGATTCTCTTGAAGAAGTCAAGGAGCTGGTTGTAGATAAGAAGGGTCAAGGTCGGGTAGGTTTCCTTCCTTGTTCGGACAAAGATCGTATCTGTAACAACCTAAATTTTAAATATAATTTTTAATAATAGAAACATTAAGCTATTATGAGGTTTAGTGTAGAAATTGGTATTATGAGAATGTATCAGAATTTTATTTAATAATTACAAATCAAAAGAGTGTAAAATTGGAAAATAAAATAAAAAAATAAATAAATAAATAAATAAGAGATTTAGTGTGAATGAGTGATATTATAAGAATTTATTAAGATTTATTAACTATTATGAAGAATTTTTAATTATATACATATATATATATGAAATAAAAAAAAAAAGAAGAATGGGGGGAGAGTTGGGTGTCAAGCCCAAGCAGGAAGAAATAGAGAAAAAAAAAAATAATAATAATAAATGAACAAAACCCTGCACGCAGCCACGCACTGTACATATAAATATATCGTGACCGAGGAAAGACATGAGCGCCGCATTCACGTTGCTACCGTTCCGTTTTGCCAGGACAATCCTAACAACACAGATCCAGGAACGCTATCAAATGGGAGAGAAATTTTGAGACAAGCACAAATCCCTATCATACATGATTTTTAGAGTACAGTGGAGGTCTGCAAAAGGTGAGTAAAAATATTTTTTCTCATCCCTTCATGGTACAATTAAATTGAGACTTTTAAATGTACTTTGGTTTGTCATGAAAAATTAGGATTTTTGGATTCTTAATTTGAGACTCTTAAAATATTTTAAAGATATTGGAGGAATTGACTTAATTGTATATGTTTCTGGATTTAATAAAGAAATAGATGTATATTAAATTTGTCATATTGTATGTACGTTCTTTTTAATTGTTTGTTAGCAAGACCATTACCAAAGCCAAACTCAATGAATTGGAGCGTGAGTTTTGATTTCTTTTCCCCTGGACATGAAATACTAGTCTACTAATTCAAGGCCATATTATATTAGAAATTGAATTTGAGATTCACGTTCCTGATCATGTTTCTGTCGTGTATGGTTACATGTATGCTTTTGTTTAATAGAATTTAAATTAAATTTTGTTAATTAATAGTATAGTTAAGTCCAATTTTACTTATATGACGTTATAGTGTTGTCGTGACTTGCTCTGTTATTTTATATGATGTTATAGTGTTGCCGTGACATGTTTGGTTATATTATATAATGTTATAGTGTTGCCTCGGCATAACAATATACTATTGTTAGTGATGTATGGAGTTTGATAACCCATATGGTAGTCATCTGGGATGACATACTACATTATGCATGAGTTAGTCATCACCTTCCGGGAAGGGATGACGGTTTACATTCTATTCCGGGAATAGGATGAGAGATATCACCATCTGGGATGGGATATCAGATGATTAAAATATTCACATCTGGGATGGAATATTATGAGATACCTCCATCTAGGATGGGGAAGGCAGTGGGACGCCATTGCATGGATATGAGCTCATAGACCTTAGTGGATCTGGGATTCACACCGGTTCTGGGAACCAAAGAGTCAAGTGAAGTGATTCTGGGAATCACCGAGTCATGTTCATGAAGTTGCATTACATAGGACTTGCATGGTGAATGTGATTAAATGTGATGAGATGTGACCGTAGTTGACTTTATGAGTTGTGGTTTAACTGTTTGATATTGATTAGTTTATATGTTATATTTTCGAAGATTTATTAAATTAGAAATCAGCGGGTACCATGGATGTTTTTCCGGTTACCGCACCGGCTGAGAACAACACTATTTGCGAACCTTTTATTAAATGATTTTTTATTCACTGGGATTATATCTCATAAAAGTGTTGTTTTCAGAGCACGAGGACGAAATCATTGAAGCTGAAGAGGATTGAAGACTTAGCGATTCTCCTCTTTTATTACCTAGCTTGTTAGCATTCTATTTTGAATAAAGAGCCGCTTGTGGCTAGACAGGTTTATTTTTTTTATTTTCGTTTACGTTGGGTTATTTTAGTAGACGCCCGGGTTTTGAGGCTTGAGATTATTCTTTTGGATGTACGGATTTATTAATTATTACTTTGCTACATTATTACTATTTTATTTAATAAGAGACATTTTCCAGACTTATATAATTGTTAAAAATTTTATGATTAACATATTTTAATTAAATGTATTAAAGGATTTTTATACAATTTGTTTTGGGTTACTAATGTAACGAAGGGCGTTACATATATGGTATCAGAGCAGTTCGATTCTAAATCGGACTGTGGTATTGGGGTTTTTTTTTCTAAAACAAAACTTGGGCGTGTAGGATGCTTGGTTGTGTTATAATTCTGCATTCTATTCTTTTGGATATTGGATTTGATCAACCCACTGTTTGATTGGTGGTATGCAGATTATGGCAGCAAACCGGCGAGGGAGAAATGATGCACTTGCCGCGACTTTGGCTCGAATGGCCAGAGTTATGCAGGAGCAGACGGAGACTCTCCGTCAGATGAGGGATAATGGGGACGTGCTTAACATGGTGCCGGCTGCAGCTCCAGATCCACAAGATGTGGTCTGTCCGAATTCAGGAACAATAACCCGCCTGTTTTTCGAGGTACCACCGATCCTATTGAGGCAGAGGAATGGTTGATGAAATTAGAGAAGATCTTCCGGGTCATGAGGTGCTCTGATGCTCAGAAGGTGGATTTTGCCACCTATATGCTGGAGTCGGATGCAGAGCACTGGTGGGACTGTGCTAGGGGCGGGTTGCTTGCTTCGGGCACCCCTATCACATGGGACCGATTCAAGGAGGTTTTCCTGGAAAAATACTTTCCGCACAAAGTGTCCTGGATACGAAGGAGATGGAGTTTCTACGATTTAAGTCGGGAGTATGACAGTGGCTGAATATGTGGCCAAGTTCTAGAGCCTTGCCAGGTTCTCTGCTCATGTGAGGGATAATCCTGACGGTCAATGGAAAGCGATTAAGTTCGAGCAGGGTTTGAGGCCAGAGCTGCAGAGCCTTATCGGACTCCTAGAAATTCGGGACTATCCCACTCTTGTGAACAAGTGTAGGGTGGCAGAGCATAATATGCAAGTTGTATTGGCCGAGAGGCAAAAGGAGAAAAATCTTAGCGATGGAAAGAGATTTCAGGGCAAGGATGGGAAATTTCAGAAGCATTTGCGGCCAGTCTCCTCCATCAACAAAGGGAAGCAAGTGCATGGAGCCCGGACTGACACGGGCGCCGGGTGTCACAGGTGTGGGTTGAATCATGGAGATCGCACGTGTCCAGCGGCACGCACGACCCACTTGCTACAAGTGTGGTAAAGTGGGGCACTATGCCAGAAACTGCAGGAGTGGAGGACCAGTCCAACCTAGACCACTGAGCCAAGGGAGAGTCTTTACGCTCCAAGGGGAAAAGGTGAAGGAGTCAGATGGCCTGATACAAGGTATGGGTTTAATTAAAGAAAGAAAAATCAATTTATTGTTTGATTCAGGGGCAACTCATTCATTCATATCTCTAGAGTGTGTGAAAGATCTATCTTTGTCTGTTACTAAGTTGCCATATGATTTGAGTGTCGGTACTCCTGCAAATGATAAACTTGTTACCTCTATTGCTTGCTTGAATTGTCCCTTAGTGTACCCAGGGTGTACCTTATTTTGTTGATCTTATATGCTTGCCCATGTCTGGGTTAGATGTCATTCTTGGTATGGATTGGTTGTCTGCAAATCATGCTGTCATAAATTGTTCTGATAAAACTATCTCCATTCCTATACAACCAATGTCTAATGATTTTCCCGTACCCAGTTCTATTGTTTCTGCTGTTGCTTGTCATAAGTGCTTAGTTGAGGGAGCTCAAGGATATGTACTCTTGTTCTCTGCTAAGATAGAGGCTGACAGTGATGTGACGGCTATACCTGTGGTGTGTGAATTCCAGGATGTTTTCCCTAAGGATGTCTCTAGCTTGCCTCCGAATAGGGAAGTTGAGTTTAACATAGATCTAGTGCCAGGGAGTGGACCAGTGTCGGTAGCGCCTTATATAATGGCACCTTTAGAGTTGAGCGAGCTTAAGAAACAGTTAGAGGAGATGCTAGGGAAGGGGTTTATTAGGCCTAGTGTGTCACCTTGGGGAGCACCTGTCCTACTGGTGAAAAAGAAGGATGGGAGCATGAGGCTATGTGTTGACTATAGGCAGTTGAACAAAGTGACCATCAAGAATAAATACCCTTTGCCTAGGATAGATGACCTCTTAGACCAGCTGAGGGGAGCGTCAGTGTTTTCCAAGATAGATCTAAGGTCGGGATACCATCAAATTAGAGTTAAGGATGAGGACATTCCTAAGACAGCCTTTAGGACAAGGTATGGGCACTATGAGTATGTAGTGATGCCCTTTGGTGTGACCAATGCCCCATCCGTTTTCATGGACTACATGAATCGGATCTTTAGGCCATTCTTGGACATCTTTGTGGTGGTGTTCATAGATGATATCTTGATATACTCTAGGACACCAGAGGATCATGAGGGGCATTTGAGGTTAGTGTTGCAGATTCTAAGGGAAGAACAACTGTATGCAAAGCCAGAAAAGTGTGAATTTTGGCTTGATGAGGTGAAGTTTTTAGGACATACCATATCTAGGAGTGGTGTAGCGGTCGACTCTAGTAAGGTTGATGCAGTGCTTGGATGGGAGCAGCCTAAGTCAGTGGACAAGTGAGGAGTTTCCTAGGGTGGCAGGTTTCTATAGGAAATTCATAGAAGGGTTCTCTAGGCTAGCCTTACCTCTTACCAAGTTGACTAGGAAAGGAAAATATTTCGAGTGGGATAAGGAATGCGAAGAGAATTTTGAGGAGCTTAAGAGGAGATTGGTGTCATCCCCAGTCTTAACCATTCCAGATCCCGCAGTGAGCTTTGTGGTATATTGTGACGCTTCTAAGAATGGTTTAGGTTGTGTGTTGATGCAGGAAGGCAAGGTAGTGGCTTATGCATCTAGACAGCTTAGGACACATGAGGTGAATTACCCTACTCATGACCTTGAGTTAGCGGCAGTAGTTTTTGCTCTTAAGATTTGGAGGCACTATTTGTACGGTGCAAAGTTTGAGGTTTTTAGTGATCATAAGAGCCTTAAGTATTTGTTTGACCAAAAGGAATTGAATATGAGGCAAAGAAGGTGGATGGAATTTCTTAAGGACTATGATTTTGAGTTGAAGTACCATCCGGGTAAGGCCAATGTGGTGGCTGATGCACTCAGTAGGAAAACCTTACATGTGTCTAGTTTGATGGTCCAAGAGATGAATATGTTAGAGGAGTTCAGAGACATGAACCTGGAGGTATCTCTTAGTGCTCTAAGCTTGAAGTTGAACAGGCTAGAAATTTGTAGTGACCTTAGGGAAATGATTAGGCGAGAACAACTTCTAGACCAGGAGTTACAATCTCTTTTAGACCAAGAGGATTATGTGTTGTCTACTGATGGTCTAGTGTTGTTTAAGAATAAAATCGTTGTTCCTAAGGAGGGGAGCCTTAGAGAGAAAGTCTTAGAGGAAGCGCATAAGGGGAAGTTCACCATACATCCAGGGATAACCAAGATGTACCAAGATCTAAAGAAAATGTATTGGTGGCCAGGAATGAAACGGGATGTGGCTAGCTTTGTAGCCAAGTGTCTAGTATGTCAAAAGGTTAAGATAGAACATCAGAGACCTTTGGGTTTGTTGCAGCCTTTAGAAATTCCTCAATGGAAATGGGAGAGGATTTCTATGGATTTTGTGATGGGGTTACCTATGACTCGTTTGGGATTAGATGCCATATGGGTAATTGTGGATAGGTTGACCAAGTCTGCTCACTTCTTGCCAATTAAGGCAACCTATAGTTTGAGTAAGTTAGCAGACTTATACATTAAGGAGATAGTGAGGCTTCATGGCATACCTACCTCTATAGTGTCAGATAGGGACCCACGGTTTACCTCTAGATTCTGGAGGGCTTTCCAACAGGCTTTTGGTTCTAAGTTGAGTTTTAGCACAGCCTATCATCCCCAAACGGATGGTCAGTCAGAGAGGACCATTCAGACCCTTGAGGACATGCTTAGAGCATGCGTTTTAGATGAAGGTGAGGGTTGGGATAAATTTTTACCTCTTATAGAGTTTGCTTATAACAACAGATTATCACGCTAGCATCGGCATGGCACCCTACGAAGCTCTTTATGGGAGGAAGTGTAGGTCCCCTTTATGTTGGTGTGAGGTGGGTGAGAAGACCTGCTAGGACCAGAATTAGTCCAGGAGACCACCGAGAGGATTAAAGTCATTAGGGAAAGGATGCACACTGCACGCAGTAGGCAAAAGAGTTATGCCGACAAGAGAAGGAAGCCTCTAGAATTTCGGGAAGAGGAACATGTATTCTTGAGAGTCACTCCTAAGACTCGGGGTTGGGAGGTCAATGAAAGTCAAAAAGCTCAACCCTCGTTTCATGGGTCCGTTTCAAATCCTAAAAAGAGTCGGGCTGTTGCTTACCAATTGGCCCTTCCACCACAGTTGTCGAATCTCCATGACGTCTTCCATGTGTCTCAACTCCGGAAGTACGTACCAGATATTTCACACGTGATAGCTCCTGAGTCAATACAATTGAAGGATAATTTAATCTTTAAGCCCATACCTATTCAGATCATTGACAAGAGCACAAAAACTCTGAGGAACAAGATGATCCCATTGGTGAAGGTGATCTGGGAAGGGTTGACCCCAGAGGAAGCTACCTGGGAACTTGAGGAAGATGTTAGACAACATCATCCAGATCTTTTCGGCACAGGTACAAAACTTAGCATTGCATTACCTTTAATGTTGTGTAGTTTGGGTAAGACGTGAGAATTTCGGGGACGAAATTCATTAAGGAGGGGAGAAAATGTAACAACCTAAATTTTAAATATAATTTTTAATAATAGAAACATTAAGCTATTATGAGGTTTAGTGTAGAAATTGGTATTATGAGAATGTATCAGAATTTTCTTTAATAATTACAAATCAAAAGAGTGTAAAATTGGAAAATAAAATAAATAAATAAATAAATAAATAAATAAGAGATTTAGTGTGAATGAGTGATAGTATAAGAATTTATTAAGATTTATTAACTATTATGAAGAATTTTTAATTATATACATATATATATATACATGAAATAAATAAAAAAAAAAGAATGGGGGGAGAGTTGGGCGTCAACCCCAAGCAGGAAGAAATAGAGAAAAAAAAATAAATAATAAATGAACAAAACCCTGCACGCAGCCACGCACTGTACATATAAATATATCGTGACCGAGGAAAGACAGGAGCGCCGCATTCACGTTGCTACCGTTCCGTTTTGCCAGGACAATCCTAACAACACAGATCCAGGAACGCTATCAAATGGGAGAGAAATTTTGAGAGAAGCACAAATCCCTATCATACATGGTTTTTAGAGTACAGTGGAGGTCTGCAAAAGGTGAGTAAAAATATTTTTTCTCACCCCTTCATGGTACAATTAAATTGAGACTTTTAAATGTACTTTGGTTTGTCATGGAAAATTAGGATTTTTGGATTCTTAATTTGAGACTCTTAAAATATTTTAAAGATATTAGAGGAATTGACTTAATTGTATATGTTTCTGGATTTAATAAAGAAATAGATGTATATTAAATTTGTCATATTGTATGTACGTTCTTTTTAATTGTTTGTTAGCAAGACCATTACCAAAGCCAAACTCAATGAATTGGAGCGTGAGTTTTGATTTCTTTTCCCCTGGACATGAAATACTAGTCTACTAATTCAAGGCCATATTATATTAGAAATTGAATTTGAGATTCACGTTCCTGATCATGTTTCTGTCGTGTATGGTTACATGTATGCTTTTGTTTAATAGAATTTAAATTAAATTTTGTTAATTAATAGTATAGTTAAGTCCAATTTTACTTATATGACGTTATAGTGTTGTCGTGACTTGCTCTGTTATTTTATATGATGTTATAGTGTTGCCGTGACATGTTTGGTTATATTATATAATGTTATAGTGTTGCCTCGGCATAACAATATACTATTGTTAGTGATGTATGGAGTTTGATAACCCATATGGTAGTCATCTGGGATGACATACTACATTATGCATGAGTTAGTCATCACCTTCCGGGAAGGGATGATCATTTACATTCTATTCCGGAATAGGATGAGAGATATCACCATCCGGGATGGGATATCGATGATTAAAATATTCACATCCGGGATGGAATATTATGAGATACCTCCATCTAGGATGGGGAAGGCAAGTGGGACGCCATTGCATGGATATGAGCTCATAGACCTTAGTGGATCTGTGATTCACACCGGTTCGGGAACCAAAGAGTCAAGTGAAGTGATTCCGGGAATCACCGAGTCATGTTCATGAAGTTGCATTACATAGGACTTGCATGGTGAATGTGATTAAATGTGATGAGATGTGACCGTAGTTGACTTTATTAGTTGTGGTTTAACTGTTTGATATTGAGTAGTTTATATGTTATATTTTCGAAGATTTATTAAATTAGAAATCATCGGGTACCATGGATGTTTTTCCTAGGTTACACGACCTATTTGAAACAACACTATTTGCGAACCTTTTATTAAATGATTTTTTATTCACTGGGATTATATCTCATAAAAGTGTTGTTTTCAGAGCACGAGGACGAAATCATTGAAGCTGAAGAGGATTGAAGACTTAGCGATTCTCCTCTTTTATTACCTAGCTTGTTAGCATTCTATTTTGAATAAAGAGCCGCTTGTGGCTAGACAGGTTTATTTTTTTTATTTTCGTTTACGTTGGGTTATTTTAGTAGACGCCCGGGTTTTGAGGCTTGAGATTATTCTTTTGGATGTACGGATTTATTAATTATTACTTTGCTACATTATTACTATTTTATTTAATAAGAGACATTTTCCAGACTTATATAATTGTTAAAAATTTTATGATTAACATATTTTAATTAAATGTATTAAAGGATTTTTATACAATTTGTTTTGGGTTACTAATGTAACGAAGGGCGTTACAGTATCTGTCATTCATCTCCCGGGAATGACTTCTTTTTTATGCATAAGAGGGTATTCACCCTCGCTCGAGTCCGTATTCCTTTTACCAAATTCGAGTGCTCAGTCCTTCGAGCTTTAGATGTAGCCCCCTCTCAATTGCCTCCAAATAGTTGGACCTTTATCATGTCGTTTGAAATTGCTTGTAAGTTCTTTGGTATCATGGCTTCTATAAAGAAGTTTTTCACCTTTTTCTGTGTGAAGAATACTGAGCAGTTTGGTTCGGTTTCCTTTAGCTCTATTCATAATAGGAAGATCTTCGAGGCTTACTCGACTTCTTGGGAGGGTTTTAAACCGAAATTCTTCAAAGTGGTTAGTCGGAGTGAACGTCATTCATTCTTTCTTACCCGTTTGGGGGAGCCCAACTTCCCCTTGATCTGGACTCGCAAGTCCCATATAATTAGGCGTTTCGAATACCGTTGTCTTTCTGATAAAAAAAAGTTAGAAGTTGACTACCTGGAGCAGTTGGTAGACGTGAGTTGTCGTAAACTCATAGAATCTGAGGGCGATTTGCCCGAACTGACCTCTTACATGGGTGAGGTCTTTTTTCTTTCTAATCTTATATTGTTTTCCTGATTCCATTCTCTTAGTGTTTTGGTTTTTGGCTCTGAATAGGGAAGATGGCTCCTAAGATGTCTAAGAAAGCCATGCTCGAGATCCTGGAGAAGAAGAAGCAAGCTGGAGGTAACACCGGGGGTTCTGGCCTAGCCAAACGGGATAAGGCAGTGATCCAATATGTGGATCAGCCTGAACGTTCCGTTAGTGAGCTTAGTCCGAGGTAGAGGAACTTTGTGGAAACTAGAGAAGATGCTTTCACTGCTTCCAAAAAGTGAGGGGAGAACTTAGAGTTTGATGTCCCTCTGCCGACAACCTTACTCGATAATGTCTTCGAACAAATGCTAGCTAACCGAGTGAACTTTCAACCCGATGCCGTTTCTCTTTGGAACTCCCCGTTCCTCTTGAGCCTTACTCCAAATCCTCAGCTGCAGTATCAAACAGATATTGATCTCTATCGCTTTCTGACTCGCTCCCAAATCGCTAAGATGACCGAGATCCTTGGCCTCTGATTGGACAGCTTGGCTGGTTTTTTTGAGATGGACTCAGCTTTGATTGATACCAGTATTACCGAGTTTGAAGCGCAGGACAAATGTTTGAATAAGAAGATTGCTGAAGATCAACGACATATGACCGAGGTTGCTAAGATGACTCGACAGATTGAGGAATTAAAGGCTGATCTGTGGTGATCAACTGACAACGTTTTTAGACTGGAGGAAAACTGCTCAACTTTGCTCAAAACCAAGGATTCTCTTCAGGTCAACTTGAATGAATATCGAGAAAAAGTAGTTCTGTTGGAGGGCAAGGTGGGAGAACTGGAGAAGGACGTGACTGAATTGGAGGTGTTCTCGGCTGAGCAGCTCGAGGTGGGCTTTATTATTGCGCAGGAGCGGTTACCAATGTTTACCCCGACTTGGATCATGCTCAGTTCAACGTGCGCAAGGAGGTCCGAGATGGTCAACTGGTGATGCCAGCTGAGATGGTGGTGCCAGCTGAACATGAGATGATGGTTGAGAATGAGGTTCCCGAAGTTCAGGAGGATGCTCCCGTTAGCTGATGTAACTCTTCTCACTTTCTTAATAACTTGTAATCTTTTTATAAATTTTGTATTTGTGGTATTCTGACCAGGAAGCTGGTTAAGGCTTCATTTTTACTTTCGAAGTGGTTTCTTTCTTTGTTGACTTCCATCTTGACCTCCAAAGAGGTTCTCGATTTTGCGCATCCAGTTGGTTTGCTCCAGTTATCTTGCCGACTTGTTTTCTATGCTCCGCTGTTATCTCTTTTTACCTTTTCCAAGATGCGTTCTTTTCTAAAGCGCTCTTAATGCACTCGTTCCCTATGCGATTTATTAAAAACTTTCATGCACGTTTTCCTTGGATGATTGACCGTTTTGGTTGGAAATTTTACTTGCTTTAACTTCCTCTTTAAATGCTCCTTGATTGCTTTGGCTATAAATAGGATGTGCTTGAGTGCTTTTATTCCTGAACCTTTCTTCTCCTCTCTATAGTTTGATCCTTTATTTCTCATTCTAATGGTTAGGGGGAAAATCTTGTGCCCCATTGAAAAGTTTCTGCCTTGATGGTCAGTTTTCTTTTGGGCTATAGCAAAATTAAGTAACGTTCTTCGTGGGCTACGGCAAAGTTCGTAAATTGAACTTTGGTCCATGAGGAATATACAGCGTGTGTATCAAGGACGAAGATCCTTCTTTATATAGCCTACTCGGCGCGTACTGTTCACGTGAATTGGTTACTCTGGATGGGCCCCACCGAGTCAATAGCGTGATTTGTAGGTTCGTGTATGGGATCTCTCTTTTGCCAATCATCAAGAGATCCTTCTAGAAGGGGGTGATGCGTCTTCTGGCTTGTCTTATTATGACCGTTACCTTTGCTCGATCGGGATGTCTGACCGACCTAGATGCTCCTTGGTTCTTAGCCCGAGACGTTCTCTCCCTGTCCGGGGTCCTTTGTCGAAGACTTTTAGGCTGTTTATAATGCGTAACAACCCGAGTTATTGCCATCTGTCTTCCGCCGATATGACCTTGCCTTTCAGCGAGACTTCCCGACCTTTCATCATAGGTAATTCCCTTGCTATCCCGACCTGGATGGCCTTGTGCTATTTCGGGCGGGAACAATAATCTTATGGAGAAGGGAAAAAGGAAATCAATGCCATAATGAGATATGAAAGCAACCCAGATGGTGAACAAAAACATCTTATAGTCAAGTAGAAAAGGAAATGCTTCTTGGAAAGTACTGCTCTAAACATATAAAGAAGGTCAGAAGAGATCTTTTGATCTTAGTAAGAAAGATATGGAGTCAGTAATCCTTAAAGAAAACAACCATGAAGATATTAGAGGTACAAGAAAGGTTGAGTCAGAAACCTTTACAACATATGCTCATAGGATTGTTTGAGAAAGCTTATCATCCTCAAAAAGATTCATGAGGGCGAATAAAGATGTTCTCTAAAGAGGAAAGTATAAGCTTAGAAGATGCTCATAAGAAAAATCTCAAAAACTTCCAAAATCATCAACTCAACCTTCCGATGATCAAAACCTTACAAGCATGTCAAGAAAATCAAGATATAAGTCGCTATTGGCGATCTACCTTGTTCGGTCACTGAGTTCAGTCACTATTTGACCTATTTTGTCGCAGTGTCAAATGCCATAACTTGGAACTCCATGGCCATGACAGCGAAGTTTGTCATATCAACTTTGACACCCATATATAACACAAACCCATCTCTTCCCCCATTTGTCAAATTCTCCAGAACCTCCCAAACGATGATTGAGATGTTTGGTTTGCAAAATGTGTCCCATTAACAATCCTTTTGGGTGCGTTTTATATACATTAATGCACATGACAACAAAGGACAAGCAGGATAGCATAACACAACCCCTTGAGTCACATGACAACTTTTTGTCATGTACATCGTTTGATAGAAAATGGACATCACAAGTAAAATAATATTAATTTGACTATGATACCCTATGTACTATATATTATTATATATTAATAATATTATTAATATATTATTATATATTAATAATATTATTAATATATGTAAGTATTAGTCAACATATAATATATTATTAGAGAGAGAGAGAGAAGAGAGAGAGAGAGGAGAGAGATAGAGGAGAGAGCGAGAACGAAGATTGAACGAAGAGAGAGGAGAGAGAGAGAAAGAAGAGAGGGAGGAGAGAGAGACAAGAGGTAAGGATAATTTTATCTTTTTTGGTAATCTGTCCATGTGACAAAAAGTTGTCTCATGGTTTGGTGGGGGACAAAATTTTGGGTTTTTGTCCTGTCCCTCACCCCCTTTTTTGTCCTGTCCCGGACCACTTTTCAAATCAAACAGGGGACAAAAATTTTTGTTCTATCCAGACCCCTGCATTTTTGCAAATCAAACGCACCCTTTGATTTTCTCGTGAGGCATGTCATCTAGGGTTTCGAAATCCGTTAGTATTCAAGGGGTATAGAATGTTTCCACGACATTGACAACAAAATGGAAGACTTGAGGAGATTTAATGCAATCATTGCATTGAATGAAAGATAGTGTTGATGGCACACAGAGAAGCTACGATTTGGATTTGAACCGGTTGTCGTTGCGGGAATCCGTCTGGAGGTGGCGAACGGGGATGACGGATAAATACTCCCATGGAGGGGATCAAGGAGGAAAATCAAGAGACAGGGATAGGGAGCGGGTGTACTCCCCACCCGCCCCACTTCGCTGCCATCGTTAGATCTAGTGCATGGCCTAATATAAATATTTATTTTAGTAAAATACTCTAATAGAGAATATGGTAAATACATGCCCTTTTTCTTCTACCATCTGGGTAATTTTTTCCCTCCATTTTTGTGTTCTCATCTTATAGGCCAATTGCTTTGGCTAATTTCCAGTTTATGATCATCACAAAGGTCCTGGCAGATAGACTTTCTAACATTGCCCCAAAGGTCATATCAGATCAGCAAAGAGGATTTATTAAAGGTAGGCATATCTTTGATTGCATTTGCATTGCCTCTGAAGCCTCTAATATACTGGATTCCAGAGCTTTTGGAGGGAACTTAGCCTTGAAGTTTGATATTAAAAAGGCCTTTGACACCTTAGATTTGGGCTTTCTGCTAAATGTTCTTGCTGCCTTTGGTTTTGACAGTAAATTCTGTAACTGGGTTAAAGTTATCTTGGAATCTGCTAAGCTATCTTTTGCTGTGAATGGGAAGCATGTGGGTTACTTTTCTTGTAAAAGAGGGGTGAGGCAAGGTGACCCCCTTTCTCCCCTCTTATTCTGTTTTGCTGAGGATGTTTTGAGTAGAGGCATCTCCTATCTTGTCAATCATAATTTTCTAGCTCCTATGTCTGGCCCAAGAGGATTCCAAACTCCTAGCCATTTACTGTATGCTGATGACATCCTTGTCTTCTGCAAGGGAACTAAAAGAAACCTTAGAACTCTCATGAGCTTCTTCAAGGAGTATGGGGACATTTCTGGTCAACTGCTTGGGTTAGACAAATGTAAATTCTTTAGTGGCACATTGACCCCTAGTAGATTAGCTGTAATTTCTGACATACTTGGTTTTGGCCCTGGGTCTTTTCCTTTCACCTATCTTGGGATCCCGATCTTTAAGGGCAAGCCAAGAATGGCGCACCTGAAGCCTATTGCAGATAGGATAAGAGCAAAGTTATCTTCTTGGAAGGGATCTCTCCTCTCTATTATGGGCCGGGTCTAACTAGTCAATTATGTCATCACTGGTATGTTATCTTATAGCTTCCATGTTTATCAGTGGCCTGCAACCCTTCTAAAAATAGTTGATAGCTGGATTAGAAACTTTGTGTGGTCGGGTGATGTTGACACGAGGAAAATTGTTACTGTGGCTTGGAAATCTGTTTGCTCTCCTACTTGTGATGGGGGTCTTGGCCTTAAATCAGTCGATTCTATTAACAAGGCTGCGGTTTTGAAACTCAGTTGGGATATTATGTACAAGGACAGCCAGTGGTCAGCCTTTTTAAGGTCGAGATTTATTAGGAACAATGTTCCAGTGACCTATCATATCAGATCTTCCATTATCCCTGCTGTAAAATGTCATTTATCTGCTATTAAGGATAATACAACTTGGATTCTGGGAGATGGTAAAAGCATCAATTTCTGGAATGATAAGTGGTTGGACAAAACTTTGGTTGATATTCTTCATATTCCTGATTCAGTTGCTAAATCCCTCCAGTGCCTCTGTCGGTGATTTCATCTTTAATGGCGCTGGTGCTTCCCCGACTTCTTTTGGATATTGCCCCGAACCTCCCTCATATCTTCAAAAACATTCAGTTGCCCCTTTATGTGGACCGTGACCAACCTGTTTCGTGTGGGTGTGATTCTGGTTTGTTGTCTTTCAAGGAGGCTTATGACTTCCATCACCCTCATGGTCAATGCAAGCACTGGGGTAAATTGATTTGGTCAGGATAAGTTCCTCCTTCTTGGTCTTTCTTGATGTGGAGGTTGATACATGGAAAGCTTCCTACAGATGAGAACCTGCGTGCTAGAGGCTGGATGTCTGTTTCTATGTGTTGCCTGTGTGGTTCTCATGATGAATCCTCTCATCATCTTTTCTTTGAATGCCAATTCGCTTGTCCAAACATGGTCATGTCATGAGTAAGTTAAACTGTTATGTTAGCCATGCCTCAGCCTTGGATGTTCTGCAAATTTGTGATGCTAAGTGCAGCCCGCAATTGAAAGACGTGTATCTTGTTGCGGTTCTTAACACAATTTGGTCCATATGGTTTTGCAGGAACCAATGTAGATTTAGTAATGCCAACATCAGTTGGAGATCAGCCTGCTCTTTGATCCTGGCTCAAACCTCCCTAGCTGGTTCGTTATCAAAAGGTCATATGTTCAGTTCTATTGCGGAGTTTCAGGTGCTTAAAAGCTTTACTGTAACAACTCATGCCCCTAAAGCTCCTACTATTAAACAAGTAGATTGGTTCCCTCCCTCCTTTGGTTGGTTAAAGCGTAACACTGATAGGGCGGCCAAGGGATGTCCTGGCCATGCTGGTGCTGGCGGCATTTTCAGAAACTCCCTTGGAGATTCCTTTGGTTGCTTCTCCTCCTATGTCGGAATTACTTCTGCTTTTCTTGCAGAGCTCAGTGCTGTCATGATTGCCATTGAGCTTGCCTCCAAGAAAGGTTGGAAAAACATCTGGTTTGAGTGCGACTCTACCTTGGTTGTTGCTTCAACTAAATTTCATTCTTTAGTTCCTTGGAAAGTCCGAGTCAGATGGAGAAATTGCATGGTGCTTGGTGATCAGTTAAATTTAATTTTTACTCATATTTTTAGGGAGGGCAACCATTGTGCTGATAAGCTAGCTTCCTTTGGTGCCTCTGGCTCTAGTTATATTTGGTGGGATAATTTTCCGGACTTTGTAAAGGTTGATTTCTATCATGATAAACTGGGTTTACCCCAGTTCAGGTTTAGATAGCTTTTCATGGGTATTGGCTTCGTCCCCCCATGCTCTCTCTTTGTAATCTATCTCTTTATATTAATAATATCTTGTGGGTGTGTTGCAGATGATGGGTAGGGTCTGGGGTGTCAACCTAGTTGGGATGCCTGCCCCTATTGTGATGCCTTTACACGCCTAGCCCTTTATTAAAAACAAAAATCTTATAGAGAGAACCAGTTATATTGTTGTTATCATGATTCATTAATTAGCAGTTATTGTTCACATTTGAGTGACACATGTTCGATTCTTTGTGCAGGAAATACAACAGATATGATACGAAAAATCATCTATATTTTTGCCCCCGTTTCGATTATGCTTGCCATTTTTTGCTGCTTTTGGCTAAGGAGAAAAGCAAGAAAGAGTTATGGAGATATTCTCAAAGAAAACTGTACGTACTGTGAAAAAAAAAGAATTTTAATTCACACTTAATATTTCTAGGTTTCAAGAAATTTTCAAAAGTATAACAATTCAAACATGTTGGTCTAGTTGGTCGTGAAAGGACCTCTTTAGAGGGGCTGCAATTCAATTTGGCTATAATTGAAGTAGCAACAAACAACTTTTCACACGGGAACAAAATTGGCAAAGGTGGATTTGGAGAAGTTTACAAGGTGAGAAAATATGACAATTTTTTTTTTTTATGCGCATGTTTTTCACATAAATGATAGTCTATATTCATAGGGAATTCTTCCTAATGGACGCCATGTACCTGTGAAGAGACTTTCAACAAGTTCTAGACAAGGTTCAATTGAGATTAAGAATGAGGTTTTATTGATAGCCAAGCTTCAACATAGAAACTTAGTAGTATTTGTAGGCTTCTGTCTTGAAGAGCAAGAGAAGATTCTAATCTACGAATATGTGCCAAACAAGAGCCTTGATTACTTTTTATTTGGTTTGACACTTTTGACCTTAATCTCTTTAGTTAGTTAAATTAATTCAATCATTATGCATGCTTTAAATGCCTTAATTATATCTTAATTTAATTCAAGAGATTTATTATAAAACATGACTAACTTACATTTCTCTCACTCAAAATTTTGTAGATACTCAACAGCAAAAGTTAGGTTGGTTTACAAAATTATTGGAGGAACTGCTCTTGGAATTCTTTATTTACATGAACATTCTCGACTTAAAGTTATACATCGTGATCTCAAACCCAACAATATTCTATTAGATAAAACTATGAACCCCAAAATAACTGATTTTGGCATGGCTAGAATTGATGACATAAATCAAGACGGAGGAAACACTAATCAAATTGTTGGAACATAGTAAGATTTGGAATCTCATTCTTATCATTTCTTTTCTCATTTCTTAACATGGTATGCTTTAGTGTTTGTTTGGATTACCCACGAAAAATAACTATTCCAATAATCATTTATATGCATAATGAATTATTGTTATGATCGGCTATAGTAGAATCAATTATATGTTTGAATATATTTGTTGAAAATCAATTTTAGGATAATCTATTTTGTTTGAATTGTGTAAAAATCACTTTTATATAGTAAATTACAAAAAAAAGAATGAAATTATTTGTATAATTTAATAATATTTATTTGATAATTAGTTTTACCGTAGTGAAATAAGAAGAATGCTATTGGTTTCAAAATATAATCTAACACCTCATACTTCAAGCTTCTCCAAAAACAACTTTTTCTCATAATAACAATTGTTTTGATATTTAATCAATTTACCCAAATATATTAGCTTATATTGAAAAATAGCTCTTACCATAAAAAATAGTTGTTTGGGTAAGATTAAATATTACCTAGACATTCTCTTAGATAACTTGTTATTGAATTTTTTGGTTTTATTTTTCCAGTGGTTATATGTCTCCAGAATATGACAATTTTATGAGAAGTCAGATGTTTACATTTTCGGAGTCATGGTTCTAGAGATTATTACCGGAAAAAGGAATAGGAATTCTTATGAATCACACCATGTTGACTATGGCCCCATCATGAGTTATGTGAGTGCAACGATCCAGAAACTTTTTCCTTTTATTACTGTTCGTGTATAATTAAAAGTGAAAGTGATCTAAATGCATAGAAGAGTGATAATTTGAAAATTTAATTTGACAAATTGTTTCAGGTTTGGAGACAATGGAAAAATCAAATACCGTTAAGCATATTGGACCCGAACATGAAAGAAAATTATTCTCAAAATGAAGTCCTTAAGTGCATGCAGATTGGTTTATTATGTGTTCAAGAAAACCCAAATGCTACAATGGGGACCAATGTTTCGTACCTTAATAGTCACTGTCCTGAATTGCCAAATCCAGAAGAACCAGCATTTTTCTCGCACGTCAGAATGGATCGAAATGTAGCACAAGAAACAATTTCCAGGCAATCTGCTAGACCATTCTCTCTCAATGAAATCTCCATAAGTAACTTTTATCCCCGATAGTAAATATATATGTTGATCAAGATATGAAACATTTCCAAACAATAAACCTGAAAGCTTAATATTTTTTCGTTCCTAATAGTAACATGTTTTAGGCTTGGCATTCTCTTTTTGGGGTAATTAGTAATTACACGCAAAAATCTATGGGGATGAGTGTGGGTATGGTTACTAAATTACCCACCTACTTCATACTCGCATGTATACTTAACATTTTTAATTATTTTTTTATATTAATTTAACTTCATACCCTT
The DNA here is from genome assembly GCA_030762895.1 of Sophora flavescens. Classification (NCBI taxonomy): domain Eukaryota; kingdom Viridiplantae; phylum Streptophyta; class Magnoliopsida; order Fabales; family Fabaceae; genus Sophora; species Sophora flavescens. The sequence goes on from CM061069.1 coordinate 20,943,003, forward strand.
TATCCTGTAGCATTGTTTCAGTGTCATCACGCACCAAAAGTCACTTCACTTGAGCGTTACAGTATTACATGATGTTTTCTACTGCCAGTAAAAATAACTAATTTCATACTTATTAAGAAAGTTAGTTAATTTAGTTTAATTATTTTGATTTATGTAAAAAATATATTATAATTACTAAACTATCCTTTAATTGTCTTGAGAATTTGTAATACTATTAAAAAAATAAAGGGAGAATTGATTTGATTGGTTAATTTTTTTGATTTTCAGAATACTTACATTAAATAGAGTTGAGTTAGTTAGATTTTACTTATATTTGAGTCCAAAAAATAGATACTTTTTTACTTATAATTGGGTCCAGAGGGAGTATTTAATTATCTTATCATATTGATTTTGAATTGTTTTACTCCCTCCGTTCTTTTTCTTTGGTATTTTAAGGTTTCTACACATATATTAAGAAATCATTAATTTGTGTATATTTATACCAAAATACTCTTATTTTTACCATTAATTGTTTACAAGTCCCAATGACATTTACCAATCTTAATAAATACTCGATACTCCACTAGGCCATTCATGGAAGATTTTGTGTATTTTCAAGACAAATTAACTTAGTTCTATATAAGGGTATAGATGGAAAAAAATTGGTCAATTATACATTTGATTTATAAAACACCAATTGTTTTAGAACAAAAACAAAGTAGCTAAAAACACCAAAGAAAGAGAACGGAGGAAGTATTTGTTATATTTTATGGGTTTTTCTAGCCGGTGTAATATTGCACAAGTTTATGTTCATTAAATATGCACTTCTAAGTAAATGTGTCTAACAAATTAATCATCCTTTTTTGAAAATATATTTTCTCTCTCCACTAATTATTATGTTATTTATTACTACATCCGTTCTTTTTCTATAGTAATTTTAGCTATTTGTTTTCATTCCAAAACAATGGATCATTTATAAACCTAGATATATTTGACATTTTTTTTCCCATATATACGCTTATCTATACTAAATCATCCATACTTAAATTCAGCCATAAATATTGCATGTTCCAAAATAAAAGTGACATATATCAATGCACCTTCCCTTCTTTTCAAGGTACATAGTAAATAGCTAGGCGAGTGTGGAGTAAATGTGGTTAGAATTTGTAAATAATTAATGATACTATAAATAAAGGTATTTTGGTACAAATGTAAATAAATTAATGATTTCTTAATCTGTGTGTAGAAACCTTAAATTACCATAGAAAAAGAACGAAGGGAGTATATGATTTCATTTTCCTATATAATGTCTTTTTCAGGAACTATATCCTCTCTCTCCCCTATTTATTTTTTGGTGCTAAAAATGGTGGCGAGTGAGCAACCACTCCACACGGCCAATTAAGGGCAAAGTGCTATCTCGCGTTGCCGTTCCGTTTCCAAGGATCGAACACACAACCACTTGATTAAGGGATGAGATGCCGAACCACCACACCAGCAACATTGGGTCTCTCCTATTTATTATTATCAAATATAGGTTCATTTCATTTTATATACTGTATCGCTTAAAAAAAACCAAAATTCTGTATCAAAATCAAGTTCTTTCATATTATGCATATTGCTCATCACACGGAACCCAGTTATAGGCGCAAGTTAACCTTTTTTTCCATTTTATTTTTGATTAGCGCAAAAACTTTCAGAGCAAGTTATACGAAGCAAACCAAACCTCAAAAAATTAAAGGAAGCAAGCATATATTCATAGTTAAATGTTAAAAGTTCTGGAAACAAAAATTACAAACATACTAATAAAACACATTCTCAATATTGAAGATTCTAAAGCAAAAGATTGTGATAGGAAAAAAGAAACTTTGTTACAGAGAGCCCTTTCTCCTTAGTCGCATCTCATCTCAACTTCCCAAACATATAATAAATAACATAATAATTAGTGGAGAGCGAAAATCTATTTTCAAAAAAGGATAATTAATGAGTTAAACACATTTAATTAAAAGTGCATATTTAATGAACCTAAACCCGTGCAATATTGCACATGTTAGAAAAACCCATATTTTATACTGAGGATTTGAAGCCTCTTTGTTTTTATTGAATTTTCATAGTTAATTTTAATATTAAAATAGAATTATTATTTTACTAATTTGTCAAAATAAGACACATCAATACTTTGTTTGGTATGGGAAAGAAGATGTAAAGAGAGAAGAGAAAGAAAGAAACTAGGTAGAAAGCAAATGGTGACAAAAAGAGTGATTTCAAGAGTTGTTTGGTATTAGAGAAACATGAATGTTGATGTTGAATTTGATTTCTTTATTTTAGACAAGGCAATCAACAAAGGAATGTTTATTAGGTGTCTGCAGACTCTCTCATTTCTTCTAGTAATCTTGCGCAAGGGTTTTGTCAAAATGAAGTTTTCGACGGAAAGACAACTAGAATTCAACAAACATGTAAACTAAAAGCACGAGAATGTTAAATTTGATAGAAAAATAAATTAGAATGTAAAAACAAGGCTTGAAAGATTAAACGGTGCTGGTGTTGGGACCAAAAATAACATTTTGGTCTAAAATGGAGATTCTAACATCCGAAGAGCAAAGTTGCCGAAATGGATGCATATGTTAAATTGCCTAAGTATGGAAAATGACATTCCGACTGAGACTTGCTAAGATGAAAATGGTTGAAATAGGTGATGTTGGAATAGAAGAAAGTTGGAGTTAAGAAATTTCCACAAATTATTGCAAATTTCAAGTAGACTCATTCAACAGATATATACTCCGGAGGTTAAAGGCCAAAATATACAAGGAGGAATGTCATTGAAAAGGAAGAGTGATTCAATGAGAGCCTGAATGTCGAAAGTATGTGGAACTTAGAGTTGAAAAGAAACATCGCTCCAGGCCAGTAACGTCAAAGTGGGCTTACCCATGCGAAAACATGGGAACATGGGGGAGTTGGCGGTTACACTTCAGAGGGAGCTCAATATGCCACAATCCAGTTAGTGGAGTAGTGGAAATTAGATCTTAGCTGTAGAAAAAACAAACACATGTGTCAATAGGACATATGGCAGTAGATTAGGGCGTAGGAAGTTATTTCTTTTTGTTGGTGTAAGCCCTAGAGACCAGTGTATTTCTTAGACTTACATTTGTATCTTGCTATTATATATATATGATATGAGGCATTCCAGTTTATTGTGTTACTTGTTTAAACATAATAAAGTCCTTAGAATAGAAATTTCAGTTTAATAGAATATCAAGTATATGACTTGATCGTGAGACACTGTTGAACAATGAAATCCTATTCTTAAATATCCGTAGTCAAGTATTTTATTAATGAGGACAATAATAATACAATTGAGACTATTATGTGTGCAGACTGATGGCCATATCTCACGGGTCATGGATATGAGATATCGAGTCGCCACATAGGTACACATTAGAGTAATGATGTACTGGATTGACCCACCATGAGAACACTATATGGAGCGTTATGTGAGTGTCATAAGTAGTTCTCATAGTGACAATGGTGTATGCAATCCTTCGACCTGAAATCGCTACGATCCCTGCATGAGGAGTCGTGTGCTTTAATATCGTGAAACATCATCTGTAATAGGATGATTATAAAGACGGTCATTGGGCATACCACGAGCCATGCAGAGGGATGTGAGTGACCTAGATGGAATTTGTCCCTCCTACATAACAGGAGTAATATCTGTGGCCCCCCTGATAGAGTGAGACTATAAAATGCATGGCCGTGCTGAAATGAGTCAATATGAGATATTGACCTCATTTGTTGTTAAGTCTACTCGGGTATCAGGGAACATGATATTGAACCATACAAGGGTGACACATTCTATGTCTTGTGTTCAATATAGATATATGGACAAAGGGATAATAATGCACATGAATATTTGTCACAGAAAGGTTTCGTCAAAAATCACTGACTTTCTCACTACTTAGGTAGCTGATAAGCCTCTGGCTTATCTAGTTTTATGACTAGATGAACTAGGGTTTATGTGCCAATTTATTCGAGTTCACTCTCGTTTTCTCCCAAATTTGCCTTGTTTTGTTCCTAAGTTGGACTTTGACTCGTTTTGCGTCTTTTGTGTAGTTTTTAGCTTCTTTTGGATAGAATTACGCTTGTGGTTGCTTGTGTTGTTTTCAGGTCAATAAGTGAAGCTCTGAGAATTAAGGAAAGTCAAGAAAAAGTGGAGATTGCCATTCTGGAGATTCTCGCCCCGCGAGAGGAAGCTCGCCCCGCGAGAGTTTGAAGACCCGGGAAGACAGAGACCATCACGGCCTAGCCGTGATTGATATCACGGGGCGTGAAAAGAAGGTTCGCGTCACGAGACGTCCTTCGCGTCGCGAGTGTTTGAACTCCAGAAAAGCGCCAGAGACAGAGACCATCACGGCCTAGCCGTGATGTATATCACGGCCGTGACCTAAAAGCCACACAAGTCAGAGACCATCACGGCCTAGCCGTGATGTGTATCACGACCGTGACCCAAAATCCACACAAGTCAGAGAACATCACGGCTTAGCCGTGATTCACATCACGGGCCGTGACAAGAGGGCTCGCGTCGCGAGACATCCTTCGCGTCGCGAGGGTTTGAATATCACAGAAGCGCCAGAAGCAGAAACCATCACGGCCGTGACGCGTGGCCTCCTTATAAATAGAGCAGATCAGAATAGAAAAAGAGGACTTTTTGGATGAGAACTGATTGGAGATCTTTTGTAATCCTTATTCTGGGGCTGCGTCTCCTCTTCTTTTATCTTAATTCTTAGGATGATTTCCGATTGTACGTGTGTCGTTGTTACGGACATGAGGAACTAATCCTCTTGTCTAAGGGATCGATGAAGCCACCCATGGCGGCATAGTGTTCATGTAATGTGACTCTCTCTCCTTTAATTCAATTATTGTTTTCCAATTCTGTTTTCATTGTGTCGATTATATGCTAGCATGATCGACTTGTTAAACGTGTTGAGGCCTAGCGGCGATTCGCGTTTTAGAACTTGAATTGGGATCATCGGTCGAGTATTGCACGAAAGTGAGTAGGAGATCGGTGCAACCTATAGGGAACAAGAATTAATAGAATTCGAGATTAGGATTATGAGACCTAGTAAGTAATTAATCCAATCGTCGAATACGTCCTATTGAGCACGGAAGTGGATATAGGAGAATTTGGGGGTCCCGGTTGACATTAAAATTGAACTTAGGGAGGAGAATATCATCACTTGGGTACTATGCATGATTGGGTAGGTGGATTCGAAACCTTAGATGCCTTTAATTCCAGATTTCATCACCATATCTTTAATTGATTCGATTTGTTAATTTGAATTGTGATCATAGTTTCTCTTCAACCACTTTCTCTACTTAACCAACTTATCGGATTTCTCGCGAAATTGGTTCAATTGGCAACCCAATCCTTGTGTTCGACCTCGGTAGACTCTTACCGTGTTTTATTACTTGCGACGACCCGGTACACTTGCCGGTGAGTCAACAAGTTTTTGGCGCCGTTGCCGGGGATTGGCACGACCAATTTTCCTAATTTTTAGGAAATTCGGCTGTTTGGTTAAGCTGACTTTTAGTTTTATTTTCTTTTATTTAATTGCTATTATTTTTCTCTGCTTCTTTGATTCCACTTGGTCTTTGCCTGTTTTTGTTTGCGAGGTACCCTCCTACAAGAGGACTTGCTATTTGATTTCGAGATCACCAGGACCGAGCGGCAATTAAGGAAAGAAGCTAGGGAACGGAAAAGAATTGAAGGAATTAAAATAGAGGGCATGGCTGAAGAAAATCCTCCTCCTCCTCATCCTCCTCGTTACAAGCCTTTATTCGAGTACGATCTACCAAACTTGGAGGATTGTACTTCATCTATAGTGAGGGGCAACCTGAACACAGACTCCTTCAGAGTGGAAGGATGTGTCACAGCCCAGATCCGTGAGAATCAGTTCGACGGCAGTGGCAAGCAAGACCCACATAGACACATCACTCGCTTCCTTGAAGCCTGTGACTTACAGAAGACCAGGGGAGTCTCACAGGATGAGTTTCGCTTGCGACTTTTCCCTCTCTCTCTTAGGGATGTCGCTCGCGATTGGGTTGACAGCTTGGATAGGAACAAAGATCGAACTTGGGAGCAAATGGCACAAAAGTTCCTAACCAAATACTTTCCTCCTCAGAAAGCGGCACAAGCAAGAATAGCCGTTACATCTTTCAGGCAGACAGAGGATGAAACATATAATGAAGCTTGGGAGAGGTACAATGGCTTATTGAGAAGATGCCCTTCAGCGTTCTTCGACCCTGTCTCTAAAGTTCAAAATTTCTTTAATGGGTTGAGGGGACGCTATCAGATGAACTGTGATGCCGCAGCTGGCGGGTCGTTCTCTTATTTATCAGCCGAGGATGGATGGGCATTGTTAGAGAAAATGTCATATAATGATTACAACCGTGGAAGGGAAACATCAAATGGAATCAGTTCTGGGACAATGGAGGCCATTCTTGAGCAAAACAGATTGTTGAAGATGCAGATTGAAGCTTTGTCTGGAAACAAGAGGGTTAATGTGATACATGAGGGGATGCCTCTGGGTTGTGACAACTGCAATGGGGGTCATGACACTCAAATTTGCCCGCTGAATTTCTCTCAGGAACATGTGGATTCATGCCACAACTTCTATGACACTGTGCCCCAGAACAATTATCAGAGAAATAGACAGAATGACTACAATCAGAATCAGAATAGGGGGTATATGAGGAGAGACCACCCGGGTTTCGCTTGGAGTAATGCTAGTGGTGGTCTGGCCGGACAACAACCTCAACAGGGTCTGAGGCCAAACATTGGGATCCAGCAGCGCAATCCTCAGCAGGCTCTTCCGGGGCCTAATCAGTTGCAACTGATAGATAGTGGAAGACAACCGTGGGAGCTGGCTATTGAGAAGATGAGTGCAGCAATGGAGAAAACGTCGATCAACACAAACACTGCCATTGACAAGTTGGCGACTCATACAGGGTCGGCAATTCAGAATCTGGAGACACAAATAGCGCAGCTCGCGAAGCAATTAAATGAGCGTCTCCCAGGCACTCTCCCAAGTGACACTGAGAACAACCCGAAGAGCCAGTGCAATGCCGTAACTACTAGAAGCGGTAGAGTGCTGGAATCTAACAGGGGTGCACCTAGTTCTCCGGAAGTTTAGGTCTCAAACCCACCACATGTTGAGGAAGAACAACCCGAGAAAGAAGAGGAGTTAGCAAGAGGTAAGGCACCAGAGCAAGGAGGGAAGTTAAAGCTTGTAGATGAAGAGTTCCGTAGAAAGAAGTGGGTAGAGCCCAAGGACCTCCCGTCCTACATGAAGGTACCATACCCTGAGAGATTGAAGAAGCCCCTTCAGGATAAACAGTTCAGTAAATTCCTTGATGTCTTCCGCAAACTTCAGATCAACATTCCATTTGCGGAAGCCCTGGAACAAATGCCGTCTTATGCCCGATTTATGAAGGAGCTTCTCTCCAAGAAGCGGAAAATAGTGGATGAGGAAACGGTTGCTTTGACCGAGGAGTGCAGTGCCATTCTTCAGAGAAAACTTCCTCCAAAGTTGAAGGATCCCGGTTCCTTTTCGATACCATGTACTATTGGAGAGATGAATATAGGGAAGGCGTTGTGTGATCTAGGGGCAAGCATCAACTTGATGCCCCTCTCCATGATGAAGAAGTTGGGGATTAAGGAAGCCAAGGATACACGGATGTCACTCCAACTGGCCGATCGCTCCATCAAATACCCTTATGGGGTTGTCGAAGACTTGCTAGTGAAGGTGGACAAATTCATATTTCCGGCAGATTTTGTGGTGCTTGATATGGATGAAGACGCCGAGATCCCTCTCATATTGGGGAGGCCTTTCTTGGCCACAGGGCGTGCTTTGATTGATGTGCAACAAGGGAAGCTCACCCTCCGCGTGCAAGATGAGAATGTAGTCTTCAATGTCTTTGAAGCAATGAAGCACCCTGTGGAGAGGTCGGAAGTGTACCGGGTGGATTTTGTGGATGGTATTGTCAAGGAAAAAAACCACTAGAGGAACCCATGGTTCTGCACTTGCACAAGTGTTGGTAAAATCCCATGGTGATGATAGTGAGGAAGAAGACCCCTTGGGGGATGAGGACTATCTTGAATGCTTGAAACATATGGAAGCCTTACCGAGTCTCCCAAGGGATGAATGTGCAAAGGAGAAACTCAACAAGGAAGGCAATGAGGAAGATGGAAAGACACCGGAGTTGAAGCAACTCCCAAATCACTTGAGGTATGCATTCTTGGGTGAGGAGGGACAACATCCGGTGATCATTAGCAATGCCTTGAAAAAGGATGAAGAGGAGAAGCTGTTGAGAGTTCTTAGGGAACACAAATCCGCCATTGGGTGGAAGATTTCGGACCTAAAAGGTATAAGCCCTTCCCTATGCATGCATAAAATCCTGATGGAGGATGGTTATAAGCCGGTGGTTCAACCACAGAGATGGCTAAACCCCATCATGAAAGAAGCTGTGCGTAAGGAAGTGATTAAGCTTTTGATGCCGGAATCATCTACCCAATCTCGGATAGCAACTGGGTTAGTCCGATTCATGTGGTCCCAAAGAAGGGTGGAACAACCGTGGTGGTCAATGAAAACAATGAATTGATCCCAACAAGGACCATCACGGGGTGGAGAGTGTGCATCGACTACAGAAGATTAAATGAAGCAACAAGAAAGGATCACTTCCCTCTCCCCTTCATTGATCAAATGCTTGAGAGGTTAGCCGGATATGAGTACTACTGTTTCTTAGATGGATACTCCGGCTATAATCAGATTGTGGTGGATCCTCAAGACCAAGAGAAGACAGCCTTCACTTGTCCCTATGGAGTCTTTGCCTACAGGAGGATGCCCTTTGGATTGTGCAACGCCCCCGCTACTTTCCAAAGGTGCATGCTCTCTATTTTCTCGGACATGGTGGAGAGATGCATTGAGGTGTTCATGGATGACTTCTCGGTCTTTGGGACCTCCTATGACAACTGTTTGAAGAACTTGACCTTGGTGCTTAAAAGGTGCCAAGAGACTAACCTTGTGCTCAACTGGGAGAAATGCCACTTCATGGTCAAGGAAGGTATAGTCTTAGGGCACAAAGTCTCCCAAAGGGGGATTGAGGTTGATAGGGCGAAGATTGAGTTCATTGAGAAGCTGCCCCCACCAACCAATGTGAAGGGGGTGAGGAGTTTTTTGGGGCATGCCGGGTCCTACCGGAGATTCATCAAAGACTTCTCCAAAATCGCAAGGCCGCTTTGCGACCTTCTTGTGAAGGATGTATCCTTTGATTTTAATGATTCTTGTTTAAACGCCTTCACTGTTTTGAAAAATATGCTTGTCACCGCACCCATAATCACTGCACCTAATTGGAATTTGCCATTTGAAATCATGTGTGATGCTAGTGATTATGCGGTGGGGGCTGTTTTTAAGGAAGGGTGGAAAAATTAGCTCATGTCATTTATTATGCAAGTAAGGTTTTGAATGAGGCACAGGCTAATTATTCCACCACTGAAAAAGAACTACTTGATGTGGTGTTTGCTTTGGATAAGTTTAGATCCTACATTGTGGGGTCTAAGATTGTGGTTTTCACTGATCATGCGGCCATAAAACACTTGATGACAAAACAAGAGGCCAAACCTAGATTAATTCGGTGGATTCTTCTTTTGCAGGAATTTGATCTCGAGATTAAGGACAGGAAGGGATCCGACAATGGGGTGGCGGACCACTTATCTAGGTTAGTCAATCCCGACACCGAGGAGGAATTGTTAGACATCAAGGAAGAGTTTCCTGATGAAAAGCTGTTGGCACTTATTGAAAATTCCCCTCCTTGGTTCGCGGATATGGCCAACTTCAAGTCTTCAAATGTGGTTCCTCAAGGTTGGACTAATCAACAGAGAAAGAAATTCTTCTCGGATGCAAAATATTATGTGTGGGAGGACCCCTATCTCTTCAAGCAGTGCTCGGATGGGATCCTCAGGAAGTGCATTCCCCATGACCAAATCGGAAACGTGTTGTGGCATTGTCATAGCTCGGAATACGGTGGGCACTATGGGGGAAAGAAGACTGCAGAAAAGATCCTCCAAAGTGGTTTCTTTTGGCCGACGCTCTTCAAGGATGCCTACACCTTTGTTGAAAACTGTGATCGTTGCCAAAGGGTTGGCAATATTTCTAAGCGGCATGAACTCCCCTTGAATTGCATGCTCGAAGTAGAGCTCTTTGATGTATGGGGGATAGATTTCATGGGACCATTCCCACCCTCTTTCTCTTACCAATACATTTTGGTGGCTGTGGACTACGTGTCGAAGTGGGTGGAGGCAATCCCAACAACCACAGATGATGCGCGGGTAGTCATGGATTTCTTGAGGCGCAATATCTTCTCGAGGTTTGGGGTCCCAAGAGTGTTGATCAGTGATGGGGGATCCCACTTCTGTAACAATCAAATGCATAAGCTTCTCGAGAAGTATGGGGTCAAGCACAGAGTCTCTACTCCCTATCATCCCCAAACAAATGGGCAAGCAGAGGTATCCAACCGTGAGTTGAAGCGTATTCTCGAGAAAACCGTCAACTCCTCACGGAAGGACTGGTCAAGGCAATTGGATGATGCTCTATGGGCTTATAGGACCGCCTTCAAGACTCCAATTGGAAGGTCTACCTACAATTTGGTGTTCGGAAAGGCATGCCACCTACCGGTGGAGTTGGAGGAGAAATCTTATTGGGCAATTAGGGAGCTCAACTTTGACTTGACAAAGGCCGGTGAGAAGAGGTTGTTAGACTTGAATGAGCTGTCGGAAATCCGCATGCAAGCTTATGAGAACGCAAGAATTTACAAGGAGCGGACGAAGGCATGGCATGACAAGCACATCTTGCCTAGGAGGTTTGAGCCCGGACAATTGGTGCTTTTGTATAATTCAAGGTTGAGGCTCTTTCCTGGGAAGCTGAAATCGAGGTGGTCGGGACCATACAAGATCATACGAGTCTTCCCCCATGGGGCAGTGGAATTAGAAGGGACCTCTAGCAACTTCAAGGTGAACGGGCACAGGTTAAAGCATTATCATGGGGAGTCAATCCCAACTGGAAAGCAAGTGTTTCTTCTGAATTAACACTTAGGGGTGACTTGAGTCAGGCTCGGGACGTTAAACAAGCGCTACTTGGGAGGAAACCCAAGCTAGGTATCCCTCTCTTCTCCTAACTTTTGTTTTGTTTTTGATTTTTGTTTTGTTTTTGTTTGTCACTCTTGAATAATTTGAGAAGATCAAGAGTTGTTGTATAAATGATGTGTCGGCAAGTTTTTTTTGGATTTTGATTAATTGGAGCATAGATGGATTGCATGAATTATATTGACCATTGATAATTTCCCCCTAGGTTCTAATAATAGAAAAGTTGATCCCCACTTAAAAAATTGAAAATTGAACTTTGAGATTTATTATGATTGCTTGATTTATAATAAGTTTGGGGTGAGGGGGTTCACACACTAGGAATCGTATCTCGGTCAAACAGTTTGCAAAATGTCCAGGTGAGGATTTGAGCCTCCAACTCTTTTTTTTAATGTGTGAATCACTGTAAGTTGCACTTTCCCGAATTTGCTTGAATCTCTATATGGTTTGCATGTTTATGTGTTGCATCAAATGATTTAGGCAATTTTCTTTGAATTAACTACTTGGCCATAAATTGAACCAACCTTGATGAATGATCCCTAGTTAGCCACATTGAGCCTTGAAGCCTATTGTTCTTGATGACCTTACATTACAAGCCATTAACTCAGAAAAACCATGATTTTCCCCTATCCTAGGATTTAGGAGAGTATGGAATTTTAGCTTTGTAAGTGTTGTTGTGGAACTAAGTTTGGGGTGGCTACAAGTTCATGAATCATAATTGAGAAAAAGAAAAACGGAAGTAAGGGCCGAAGGCTTGAAAGAAAAAAGAAAAAAAAAAGAAAAAGAAAAAAAATGGGTGATAAAAAGCATTGAATATGTGCCAAAAAGGGCAAAGCAAAATAAATATAAAAAGGAAGAGGTATGTAGCCACCAACTGCAAAGAAGAGAATAATATGAGAGTGAATTCAATTGTTGTGATATTAGTTTCATGCTCTCATTGATCCTAGGGACTTAGCCTCTATCCTTTGATTATCCTACCCTTAGCAAGGCCCCATTACAACCGTTGAAAGACCTATTGATGTGCATGCATGTTTTCGTGGGAACTATGTTTGAGATGAAAATCAAATTCATGGGAAGTGCTCTTAGAATGTGAAAGTGAGTGAAAAGTTGATAGCCTAGACAAACTTGAGCGAATGAGTGAAATACTAAATGCCATTGTGAGGAAGGCAATTGTTTGAAATAGGTGATCTTCCTTTGTGTGTATCTTTGAGCCTCAACTTAGAGTAATGTTGGCATGAATGATAAATTCTCAATTGTTTAAAGTAGATGAATGTGGGGATTACATTGATGAAAAAAGGGGGGGAATCAAAGAAGAAAATTGTTTTGTAAAGTTGCATGAAATTTGTGCGAAATTGATTAGATCTTTAGGCTTGCCAAGTCTTGAGTCGTTTTTGAGTTTTAAGCTTGCTTGGGGACAAGCAAGGTTTAAGTTTGGGGTATTTTGATAAGCCTCTGCCTTATCTAGTTTTATGACTAGATGAACTAGGGTTTATGTGCCAATTTATTCGAGTTCACTCTCGTTTTCGCCCAAATTTGCCTTGTTTTGTTCCTAAGTTGGACTTTGACTCGTTTTGCGTCTTTTGTGTAGTTTTTAGCTTCTTTTGGATAGAATTACGCTTGTGGTTGCTTGTGTTGTTTTCAGGTCAATAAGTGAAGCTCTGAGAATTAAGGAAAGTCAAGAAAAAGTGGAGATTGCCATTCTGGAGATTCTCGCCCCGCGAGAGGAAGCTCGCCCCGCGAGAGTTTGAAGACCCGGGAAGACAGAGACCATCACGGCCTAGCCGTGATTCATATCACGGGGCGTGAAAAGAAGGTTCGCGTCACGAGACGTCCTTCGCGTCGCGAGTGTTTGAACTCCAGAAAAGTGGCAGAGACAGAGACCATCACGGCCTAGCCGTGATGTATATCACGGCCGTGACCTAAAAGCCACACAAGTCAGAGACCATCACGGCCTAGCCGTGATGTGTATCACGACCGTGACCCAAAATCCACACAAGTCAGAGAACATCACGGCTTAGCCGTGATTCACATCACGGGCCGTGACAAGAGGGCTCGCGTCGCGAGACATCCTTCGCGTCGCGAGGGTTTGAATATCACAGAAGCGCCAGAAGCAGAAACCATCACGGCCTGGCCGTGATGGCCATCACGGCCGTGACGCGTGGCCTCCTTATAAATAGAGCAGATCAGAACAGAAAAAGAGGACTTTTTGGATGAGAACTGATTGGAGATCTTTTGTAATCCTTATTCTGGGGCTGCGTCTCCTCTTCTCTTCTCTTAATTCTTAGTCTTAGGATGATTTCCGATTGTACGTGTGTCGTTGTTACGGACATGAGGAACTAATCCTCTTGTCTAAGGGATCGATGAAGCCACCCATGGCGGCATAGTGTTCATGTAATGTGACTCTCTCTCCTTTAATTCAATTATTGTTTTCCAATTCTGTTTTCATTGTGTCGATTATATGCTAGCATGATCGACTAGTTAAACGTGTTGAGGCCTAGCGGCGATTCGCATTTTAGAACTTGAATTGGGATCATCGGTCGAGTATTGCACGAGAGTGAATAGGAGATCGGTGCAACCTATAGGGAACAAGAATTAATAGAATTCGAGATTAGGATTATGAGACCTAGTAAGTAATTAATCCAATCGTCGAATACGTCCTATTGAGCACGGAAGTGGATATAGGAGAATTTGGGGGTCCCGGTTGACATTAAAATTGAACTTAGGGAGGAGAATATCATCACTTGGGTACTATGCATGATTGGGTAGGTGGATTCGAAACCTTAGATGCCTTTAATTCCAGATTTCATCACCATATCTTTAATTGATTCGATTTGTTAATTTGAATTGTGATCATAGTTTCTCTTCAACCACTTTCTCTACTTAACCAACTTATCGGATTTCTCGCGAAATTGGTTCAATTGGCAACCCAATCCTTGTGTTCGACCTCGGTAGACTCTTACCGTGTTTTATTACTTGCGACGACCCGGTACACTTGCCGGTGAGTCAACAATAGCAGTGATGTATTGCTAGATACCGCTCACTGTTTGTAATATTAAATGGGATTTAATATTACTACTAACGTTTTGGGAACCTATAGGGTCACACACATAAGAGCGGATTAAAAGAAACATTAAAAGGAGAGTTGGACTTTTCTATTGGGCCTAGCGCATAGTACATGGGGCTTAGGTCAAACGCTGCTCACTAACTCACTTAAGGAGGTGCTACTATAAGTAGACCACTTAAGCTATTGTGCCCACACGGTTTTACCCTAGCCGCACATAGAGAGTGACAGTGAGCAACAGGTCTCGGTTTTCGAAGCTAGCACTGTGAGACAGAGATGCTTCGGGTTCGTGACGTTGGACGTTCACGGAATCTGCTCGTGTGGATACCTTAGAGACATCGTTCGTGCGGTGTTCGTGATAGACGATTTCAATCAATTGTCATCGCTTCAAGAGGTAAATCTTCTAACCATGAGTCATGACCATTCGCAAGGATCCTTCGATGGGAATTTTTTTTCCGCTGCGTTATTTTGTTTTATACGCAAATTCCCAACAGTGGTATCAGAGCCGCTTGCGAAACCATGATTTTGTTACGTGGTTTACTTGTTATGTATGATAACATGTTAATAATGTGAATCGTTTTTCTGAAAATTGTTTTCTGAAAATCGTTTGCATCCGTTTTTGCGAAACCTTGTTTCTGTAATTTTCGTATGTATATGATATATGCGTCTATAGCATATTTATGTGTATATATGCGATATGTACATTGGTTCTGGAATCCTTATTATGTTCTGCGATGGCGTCAAGTGTTGATGTTAAACATGATCGGTTTCAGTTCTCTGTTGGCGGCGTTAAAGGGTATCAGACATGAAAAGTTCATGTTCTTGCGACTGAGGTTCCAAGGGTTGAAACCCTAGCCGCCGTTCCTTGCAGCGTGAAGTGTTCATGGGCCTTGCGGTTTTAGGGTTGAGAGGTTGAAGCCCTAGCCGCCAAGGAAGCGGGAACCCCGTGCTACCTCTGCGTAGTGTGTTATTTCGAAATTCAATTTTTGAAATCTTTTATGTCACCATTTAATAACAACATCAATTATAATAAATGAGATTTATTATATATGATATGGTTTCAAAATTAAGATTTTGAAATACTTAACTAATAGTAACATCAATTACAATAAATGTGATTTATAGTAACATCAATTACAATAAAAGTGATTTATAGTAACATCAATTACAATAAATGTGATTTATAGTAACATCAATTACAATAAATGTGATTTATAGTAACATCAATTACAATAAATGTGATTTATTATATATATGTTATGTTTTCAAAATTCAGATTTTGAAATCTCTAATTAATAATAATAATAATAATTGTGTATTATTATTGGTTGTTACTATTTATTTGGTAATGTATGGTGAATGGTTATGGCCTTAGTCCTTTAATCTTTTGGTTTATATTTTTAAATACGGCATGCGTGCCGTGCCTTTCTCTTATATTCCATATGTATATTCTTTTCTCATCTCACTCCCCTCATATGTAAAATGAGGTTTCTGTTTATGTAATGTAATGATGGAGACAAGAAGACGTTATCCTGTGGGAGATCATGCTTGGAGAAGCCTGGACGCTCCTAGGTTTCAGTTTAGATTCTCTCATTGGCTTGGGAGAATCAATGCGTTATGGGCCATAACCATATCACATTTATTTGCCTTATATATGTATGAGATGCATGTATGTATATAGTATGTTAAAAGGGGTTTAACTAATATATGTATGAGATGCATGTATGTAAATAGTAAGTTAAAGAGTTTAACATATGATGAGATCAAATTTTAATTAAACCCCTCAAAAGGAAATATTAAGTCACATTTAAAGGTCTTCCAATGCATGGCACTCGTCAAGACTATGATCGATTAAGTGTGGGTCCGCCAAAGCGGGGTACCTTTATCTATACTAGTAAGACGCGATGGGACAAATGTAATGTTCAACTGCTATCCATTGGGTCTGACTTAACTAAGCCAAATTCAATAGGATTGAAAGGCTTAGAGGCTTAAAAGTTGGGCTTTAGTCCATGTGATGGATTAGAATAAGAGTTATTCACCCAACTATCCAAGAGTTGCATGAGATGCAATCGGAAAGTGTTTCCTACCTATATAACCAAATTTTGAGTGATCAGCCAAAGCTGACTTAAAGCTAGGTAAAATAGTGGGAGGCGTATTTAATTAAAGACCTTATTAAATAACTTCATGGCATGATACTTATATTTTGCATATTTATCTCTGTAGATTACCATGGCATCAAACACATCAAGTAACCTGTCATTGCGATCCGTCCTTGAGAAGGACAAACTATCCGGAACAAATTTTCTGGACTGGTATAGAAACTTGAGGATTGTCCTCAAACATGAGAAAAAGTTGTATGTTCTTGAGGAGCCTATTCCTGAGGAGCCACCGGCTTCAAGTGCTCCTAGGGCTGGCGAGGATGCTTATAAGAAGCATCAGGATGACGCCTTAGACGTCGGCTGTCTTATGCTTGCTACCATGACCTCTGAGCTGCAAAAGCAACATGAGACCATGGAGGTGTACGATATGATCGTGCACCTCAAGCTGCTCTACCAAGAGCAGGCAAGGCATGAGCGGTTCGAAGTTTCCAGAGCCCTTTTTCAGTGTAAATTGGCAGAAGGAAGCCCTGTGAGTCCTCATGTACTCCAGATGATCGGGTACACTGAGAATCTCGAGAGACTGGGATTTTCGTTAGGCCAAGAGTTGGCCACCGACTTAGTTCTACAATCGTTACCTGAGAGCTATAGTCAGTTTGTCATGAACTATAATATGAATGATCTTGACAAACCTTTGCCAGAATTGTTGAGCATGTTGAGAACTGCTGAACAAAATATTAACAAAGGAAAGGGGAAGGCCATTTTGATGGTCCAGGATGGAAATAGCAAGAAGCAGCCCAAGAAGCCCACACACAAACAAAAGGGCAAGGGCAAGGTCAAGGGCAAGGCCATCAACAACATCAAGCCAAGTGCTTCTGGCTTGAAGCCTGTGGGTGGTGTGGCTAAGGAAGGC
Organism: Sophora flavescens; assembly: GCA_030762895.1. Taxonomy (NCBI): domain Eukaryota; kingdom Viridiplantae; phylum Streptophyta; class Magnoliopsida; order Fabales; family Fabaceae; genus Sophora; species Sophora flavescens. The sequence goes on from CM061069.1 coordinate 20,960,243, forward strand.
AATTTCTTCCACTGTGGTCGGACCGGACATTGGAAGAGGAACTGCCCAAAATACCTGGAAGAAATCAAGAAGAAGAAGGGAAGTGAGACTTCCACTTCAGGTGTGTTTGTTATAGAAGTCAATTTATCTACTTCTGCATCATGGGTATTAGACACTGGATGTGGTTCTCACATTTGTACAAATGTGCAGGATCTAAATAGGAGTAGACCATTGGCAAAGGGCGAAGTCGACCTACGAGTTGGAAATGGAGCAAAGGTTGCTGCTTTAGCTGTAGGGACTTATGTATTGACTTTGCACCTGGGGCTTACTATTCAGTTAGAGAACTATTATTTTGTGCCTGCAATTAGCAGGAATATCATTTCCGTTTCTTGTTTGGACAAGATTGGTTTTTCTTTTATAATAAAGAACAAAAGTTGTTCTATTTATTTGGATGATATTTTCTATGCTAGTGCACACATGAGTAATGGGCTTTATGTCCTTGATCTTGAAATGCCCATCTATAACATAAATACTAAGAGGTTCAAACCAAATGAGTTGAACCCGTCTTATCTTTGGCATTGTCGTTTAGGCCATATAAATGAGAAGCGCATTTCGAAGCTCCATAAAGATGGACTCTTGGACTCATTTGATTATGAATCATATGAGATATGTGAGTCTTGTTTATTGGGAAAGATGACTAAAGCTCCATTCACCGGAAAAGGTGAAAGAGATAACGATCTTTTGGGTCTGATACATAGCGATGTTTGCGGACCCCTAAACACATTAGCTAGAGGTGGTTTTCAGTACTTCATCACATTTACTGATGATTTCAGTAGGTATGGATTTGTGTATCTTATGAAACATAAATCGGAATCCTTTGAAAAGTTCAAGGAATTCGTGAGGTACAAAACCAACTTGGTAAAAATATTAAAACTCTTCGATCAAAATCGAGGTGGTGAATATTTGAGCCTAGAGTTTGATGATCATCTGAGAGAGTGTGGAATTTTATCTCAACTCACTCCACCTGGAACACCACAATGGAATGGTGTTTGAGAGGAGAAATCGAACCTTGTTGGACATGGTTCGGTCTATGATGAGTCATGCAAACCTTCCAAACTCTTTCTGGGGACATGCTCTATTAACAACAGCTTTTACACTTAACCGCGTTCCATCCAAAGCGGTAGAAAAGACACCATATGAGATATGGACTGGTAGACGACCCAGCATGTCTTTTATGAAGATTTGGGGTTGTGAAGCATATGCAAAACGTCAAGTTTCTAATAAGCTTGATCCCAAATCTGATAAATGCTTCTTTGTGGGGTATCCCAAAGAAACCAAGGGATACTATTTCTATAATCCTTCCGAAGGCAAAGTGTTTGTCGCACGGACTGGTGTATTCCTAGAAAAGGAGTTTATCTCCATAGGAACCAGTGGGAGGAAGATAGAACTTCAAGAAATTCAAGAATCACAGAGTAGTGACCTACCATTGGTAGAACATGAGCGACCTTCACAAAATGCTGTGGAGGAACAACCTGCTCCAGTAGCACAAGACCAGCGTAGGTCTAACAGGATACGTCACCAGTGTCGCTCCCTATCTGCATTATTTTGTAAACGCTCGTTCTTTTTGGCGCGTGGCGACAGCGCGACCAAAAATTGGCACCGTTGCCGGGGATCGAACCCGGGTCACCCGCGTGACAGGCGGGTAAAACAGAAATAAAGCAAGGAAAAGGAAATTAAAAGAGCAAGGTTCAGAAAACTCATTGGAGGGCAGTTCCACCAGGATCCCATTGCTTGTAACATAAGGCCCAAGTGATAGCCAAAGGGTGGGAGTTCATTCCATGCTTCCATAACTTGCAGCCTTGATATGGGAGTGAGTGCTTGACGATTCGGTGACTCCTTCCAAAGGCGGCGGACTTCTCATTCCCTCTTGGGTCAAAGATGACCGCTTTCTCAACAAAATCCTCCCAATAAAATTGAGGTTCAATCCCTTGGACTGGCCATGGTGCAAGATCCAGTGGCTTGAACTCCATTATCGGTTGTTCCACAGTGGGAGGTGACAAACAGGTAGCTGGGGTTACTGGTGCTGCTTCATTTTCTGCACTAACAAATTCATCACCTGCTAAACCTGCAGAAATTTCAGCACACACCACACAAAGGTTAGTGTTAGTAGAGTCAATACATATATCACAATAAACTGAATCAGTAAAAGCCTGAATGTCTGGAAATTCAACAATTAGTTCATCCATCCCATCACTCTCAACACATGCATATGAGTTAATTGAATCATCTACTTCCAAAGGTTCTTCATCATCCTCAAGCACGGGAAAGCAGATGTCCTCCTGATCCTCATTTTCTATATGCACAGAAGCCTCATACCTTTCAAAACATGCTATACATAAAGCGATGTCAAGATTTATCAAGACATGAATTATAATAGATAGAATCAGGGGATCCAACACACAGTTCATCAACAGAAACATTATCAAAATTATCATTAGAAGAATCTTCAAGAATAACCATCTGTGAATCTGTATGTTCTTCAAGGGGATGTGGAGTTAGCAGTGCAGCCGAGTTGGCGACAATTTGATCAATTTGAATGGCCAACTTCTGAGATTCAGCTTCACTCCTCTGATGGGATTCAAGACTTTGTTCTGCCATCCGTTGATTTTCCTCTATCATTTGCTGAAGGCTTGCTTGGAATTCTGTCATTTGTTGTATCATTTCTTCCAGACTGGGTTGGGCTAGTGTAGGGTCAGACTGATATTGTAGCTCGTGTGTTGTTTGATTCACCAAAGATGCTATCTCATCCAAGATGCCCTATCCTCCACTATATTGGCTAGAATACTCATTCATTCCAAACATACCAAAATCATTACTAAACTCATAACCCCCAACAAAATTAGGATAATTTGTGCATGGTGGTGGTTCACTAAAATCAGGATAATACATGCATGGTTGCTCATAATAAACATTAGGCACATAATTTTGCATATAATTATCCATGGGGCGTACTAAAATTCACTACCAGACAAAGCAGCCAAAACTAATTCAGATTTTTTTTTCTGCTAATAACACAACAAGAGTCCCCGACAACGGCGCCAATTTTTGGTCGCGCTATCGCCACGCGCCAAAAAGAACGAGCGTTTACAAAATAATGCAGATAGGGAGCGACAACTTGAGTATCGTCTCTCAAGGACTCTTAGGTTGTTATTATTAACAAAAAATCAGTTTTGGGGGGTTTGGAGTGAATGCAAATAAGAAACAAAGCAAAACAAAGCAATGAAAACAGAGCAGTTTAAGATATTAACAAATAAACTAAAGACGATCAACCTACTGTTCTCGGTTTCCCACTATCATTGGTTTATATAATTCCAAGCCCTAAGCAAATTCTAATCCCCTCCCGGTTGTAGCAACAATTTACAAGCGAAACTACTACTACAGATATATGTTCCTATTCCCGAATTAAGCAAACGGGGTTAAACCCTCATGAACTAAGCGAACATGAATGAACACACGCGAATTAAGCAAACGCGATTTGATATAGGAACATAACATCACCGAAATAAATCAATACAACACTATACACTCCTGAATTAAGCAAACAGAAATATATAGCATAGTATTGAAAAGAGAAAAGCAGACAAAACAGGAATTACATAACCTCAAGTGTGGTAATGGAAACCAATCACAGTAGATTAATCTAGGAGACTAGTTCTCCATTACAAAGGCAAACAATAAACTAAAGAGAAAACGAAAGACTAACTACTGACTAAAAACTAGCTAGCTACTAGCCAACCCCTCAGTTCTGTCTAAAACTGACTTATATACAGTATCTAGAATCAGCAGACTCGCGAGGCGAACACTGTCTCGCGAGGCGAATCTTGCAGCGTTTGGTATTCTCGCGAGGTGAAGAACGGCTCGCGCGGCGAGGAATGGAAAAGTCATGGCTTCTGGTCTTCAGTCTCGCGAGGCGAGTCATCTATTCGCGGGGCGACACAGAAAGGTTGCAAATTTCCTGGCACAGTTACCTTCAGGTTCGCGAGGCGAATGCCTACTCGCGGGGCGAAAGCTCCAGATTTACTTCTTTTTATTAACCTGAAAACAGAAAATAGCATAAGTACTTTATTTAACTCTAAATCAACTAAATTAACCTAAAAATACTTTATAGGCTCAAAATACTACTTAAGGACAATCAAGTCTAATTTGGCGAAAATGATATAAAATTAGCACAAAGCCAAGGTTTTTCTAGTTATAAAACTAGACTAGCCAGCGGCTGATCAACCAGCCTGAGAGATATGGATTTCTCATGACTCCACAAGGTGATGTATTGCTCATGGATCAAGATGAGCCTGTGACTTACCAGGAGGCCATCACTGGCCCAGAATCTGAGAAGTGGCTTGAGGCCATGAAATCTGAGATGGATTCCATGTACACCAACCAGGTATGGACCTTGGTAGAGCCACCTGAAGGGGTGAAACCCATAGGGTGCAAGTGGGTTTTCAAAAAGAAAACGGACATGGATGGTAAGGTACACACCTTTAAGGCGCGATTGGTTGCTAAGGGTTTCAAGCAAACTCATGGTGTCGACTATGATGAGACCTTTTCACCTGTTGCGATGCTTAAATCTGTTCGGATCTTACTTGCTATCGCTGCATACCATGATTATGAGATATGGCAGATGGATGTCAAAACTGCTTTCCTTAATGGAAAGCTTCTTGAGGATGTGTACATGACACAACCTGAAGGCTTTGACATTTCAGAGGATGCCGGAAAGGTATGTAAATTGCAGCGTTCAATATATGGATTGAAGCGAGCTTCCAGAAGTTGGAACCTTCGTTTTGATGATGCTGTAAGACAGTACGGATTCATCAAAAATGAAGATGAACCTTGTGTCTACAAGAAGGTTAGTGGGAGCATTGTTGTTTTTCTGGTGTTATATGTAGATGACATATTACTCATTGGAAATGACATCCCTACACTACAAAATGTAAAGACATGGTTAGGGAATTGCTTCTCTATGAAAGATTTGGGTGAAGCTACCTATGTATTGGGAATCAGGATCTATAGGGATAGATCGCTGAAATTGCTTGGCCTAAGTCAGAGTACATACATAGACAAAATGTTGAGACGCTTTAACATGCATGAATCCAAGAAAGGACTCTTGCCTATGTCACATGGTATATGCCTATCAAAGGCACAATCCCCTTCCACTCAAGAAGAAAGGGATCGCATGAGTAAGATTCCATATGCATCCGCAATTGGATCTATCATGTATGCCATGTTATGTACTCGACCAGATGTATCGTATGCTTTAAGCATAACGAGCGTGTACCGATCTGATCCCGTGAAAGTCATCGAATCTGCTGTCAAGAACATCCTTAAGTACTTGAGAAGAACTAAGGATTCGTTCTTGGTATATGGAGGCGAGGAAGAGCTTGCTGTAAAAGGTTACACCGATGCTAGCTTCCAAACCGATAAGGATGATTCCAGATCGCAATATGGTTATGTGTTCTGCCTGAATGGCAGGGCGGTGAGCTGGAAGAGTTCAAAGCAAGAGACAGTCGCCGATTCTACTACAGAGGCTGAGTATATTGCCGCCTCCAATGCAGCAAAGGAGGCTGTTTGGATCAGGTAGTTCATTGCTGAGCTTAGTACAGTTCCTAGTATTGTGGACCCCATTGATCTCTATTGTGATAACAATGGGGCCATTTTACAAGCTAAGGAACCTAGATCTCATCAGCGATCCAAACATATACTTAGGCGCTTCCATCTCATTCGAGAGATTATCGATAGAGGAGATGTGAAAATATGCAGAGTGCCAACACTTGATAACGTTGCTGACCCACTTATGAAACCTCTTGCTCAACAGAAGCATGAAGGTCACACTAGATCGATGGGCATTAGATTTATGCCTGATTGGCTCTAGTGCTAGTGGGAGATTGTTGGTGTAAGCCCTAGAGACCAGTGTATTTCTTAGACTTACATTTGTATCTTGCTATTATATATATATGATATGAGGCATTCCAGTTTATTGTGTTACTTGTTTAAACATAATAAAGTCCTTAGAATAGAAATTTCAGTTTAATAGAATATCAAGTATATGACTTGATCGTGAGACACTGTTGAACAATGAAATCCTATTCTTAAATATCCGTAGTCAAGTATTTTATTAATGAGGACAATAATAATACAATTGAGACTATTATGTGTGCAGATCGATGGCCATATCTCACGGGTCATGGATATGAGATATCGAAGTCGCCACATAGGTACACATTAGAGTAATGATGTACTTGGATTGACCCATCATGAGAACACTACATGGAGCGTTATGTGAGTGTCATAAGTAGTTCTCATAGTGACAATGGTGTATGCAATCCTTCGACCGAAATCGCTACGATCCCTACATGAGGAGTCGTGTGCTTTAATATCGTCAAACGTCACTGTAATAGGATGATTATAAAGACGATCATTGGGCATACCACGAGCCATGCAGAGGGATGTGAGTGACCTAGATGGAATTTGTCCCTCCTACATAACAGAGTAATATTCGTGGGCCCCCGATAGAGTGAGACCGTAAAATGCATGGTCGTGCTTTGAAATGAGTCAATATGAGATATTGACCTCATTTGTTGTTAAGTCTACTCGAGTATCAGGGAACATGATATTGAACCATACAAGGGTGACACATTCTATGTCTTGTGTTCAATATAGATATATGGACAAAGGGATAATAATGCACATGAATATTTGTCACAGAAAGGTTTCGTCAAATCACTGACTTTCTCACTACTTAGGTAGCAGTGATGTATTGCTAGATACCTCACATCGTTTGTAATATTAAATGGGATTTAATATTACTACTAACGTTTTGGGAACCTATAGGGTCACACACATAAGAGTGGATTAAAAGAAGCATTAAAAGGAGAGTTGGACTTTTCTATTGGGCCTAGCGCATAGTACATGGGGCTTAGGTCAAACGCTGCTCACTAACTCACTTAAGGAGGTGCTACTATAAGTAGACCACTTAAGCTATTGTGCCCACACGGTTTTACCCTAGCCGCACATAGAGAGTGACAGTGAGCAGCAGGTCTCGGTTTTCGAAGCTAGCACTGTGAGACAGAGACGCTTCGGGTTCGTGACGTTGGACGTTCACGGAATCTGCTCGTGTGGATACCTTAGAGACATCGTTCGTGCGGTGTTCGTGATAGACAATTTCAATCAATTGTCATCGCTTCAAGAGGTAAATCTTCTAACCATGAGTCATGACCATTCGCAAGGATCCTTCGATGGGAATTTTTTTTTCCGCTGCGTTATTTTGTTTTATACGCAAATTCCCAACACTTTTCTCAATAAATAGTACTTATTCTGATTACAAACGGTCGGATACTTTGATCACACTGTCACACATCCTCACACTCATAACATGATTAAACGGAGTTATATTAGGTATGCCTTCCCACATTTAATTTCTAGCAACTTTAATTTAATGCAATATTCTTCTTCTTCCCTCAACTTTAATTAACTTTCATTGCTCTAAATTCTCTACGAACTTGCTTGATTTCAAAATTGAAATCTCTTTTGGAGTTGGTAAAACATTGTACATTTTGGACATATTTTGATTCACGTATTATGTTAATTATTAGCACTTTTAATTTCTTTGTTTACTGTTCTGCACTTTAGGTTTTCGAAGCATTTCTTCAACTTCTGTTCTTTCAAAGTTTACGTAGTTTCGTGTTTTCAGCTATGTTTAATCTTTTTTTCATTGCTTTTATATTCTTTCAAGATTACCAGCAAAAAAGAGAGCGTTCAAAAACAACCGATAAACATTTATTTGTTGGTTGCTTTGTCAAAAAGGAAGAAATTGAATTTCAACATCAACAAATTGGCATGCCTAGTGGGACTCGTTCGGAGTAACTTGCACTAGGTATTCCTAACATACTCATTGAGCCATCGTCGGTGATGTACCTCTCATGTAACTAAGAAGTGACGCATAATTGCTAGCTACGTTGGAAAGTGGATCTGATAATAGTAGTTTTAAAAGCATGTCAGAAGCTAACAACAACAAAAACAGGTGCAATAGGAAGCTCTCCGATAAACAATGATAATTGGAGAGACGTCGTGTCAGTTGGAGCTCTTGGAAGCAACCTAATGTTGGAAGAGGTCGATGGATCAACTCATAGGCAGAATGAGAATGGCCAGAGCGCACGAGGATCCGATAGAAGGTTGGCACGTACATACGGACTACCACCAGGTTACACACCACAAATAATGGCTCAAATCGGGATTGGAAGTGCCTTGTTGACCGAGCCAGGGAAGGCTATGGTCCCAGGGGGCCAGTTGTATAGCCTATCGACCCCGGGTGTGACTCACCGAAACATTGGTTTTGCGGGCCAAGCTAACTAGAACAACCATGATCGAGGCCAAACTGATGCCCGGAACCAAGGAATTGGCCAAGGCACGTTGTGCGTTGGTGCCTCCCTTGTTTGACAAGAGAGGAAGGGAGGACAAAACCAAGGTAACGACCAGGACTGACGAATGCAGATGCTAATATAGCGTCTCCTCGACAGGAGAGGCAAAATATGGGATCCCCAGTGTTGCTAAACATGTCGAGAGAGATGCTCGCTAATGTGGCTCGCCCGACAGTAAATTCATTGGCAAGCATTCTCGCCAGCAAATAGATGATAGCAACCATGAAATGGTTCATATGTTCAGATGTGGGCAATGATAACCCCTCTGATGGAAACAACTAACACTACATACATAGCATTGACAGAGCAAATTGGAAGGCTCACCCGGATGCTAGGCGATGATGAAGACCACACCAACAACTTTGGGGGAAATGAGGTTGCACATGGGGGCATACCACAACCTCAAGTAGGAAATGACCAGGTGGAGCCACCAAATCTGCCACCTCACATTCAGTGTGGAAGTTATTGGATGTTGAGGCGTGGTGATGACTAACAAATGGCCAGAAATAACTTGGCCATGCAACTACTCCAACGGGACATTGTCACAGTAAGCGCTAACCACAAGACATCCACCAAGTTGTCGAACAAGTGTTGAACTGTTTCAAGTTTAACATTGGTTATGCAAATCAACCCTACTTTGTTTCGACATTTCTAGAGTGGATCCAGCAAGTGGAACTGTCCAGGGGGTCAAGGTCCCAAAGCTGTCAAAATTCTCCGAATAAGATGGAGAGTCTCTGGTCGAGCACATCACCCGATACACCATCGAGATGGGAGAGCTAGCCTCTAATGAATATCTCAAGATGAGATATTTCCCAAGTTCTTTGACAAAAAATTCCTTTACGTGGTTATCGACACAGGCCTAATTCAATTCATACTTGGGCCCATTTGGAGCATAGCTTCCACGACCAATTCTTCAGAGGTGAGTTGAAGGTTGGACTCACCGATCTATTCACTATTAAGAGGCTTCCCAATGAGGCTGTAGCTGATAACCTCACCCAATTCTGACAGATCAAGAGTAGGTGTTTGACGCCTATTCCGGAATTAAAAATAGTCAAGAAATTGGTCAATCAATAGTTTGTGGATATGAATCAGCTGGCGGACAAATCTCTCCAAATAGAGCAATTAAAGGTTGAGAAATTCTAGAAACAAAAGAAGCCGTGTCAAAAAGAAAGATTCATGTACGTCGGAATAGAGTTGTCTGACGAAGAAGGCAGCGACATCGAAATAAATGTATGACAGGCCAAATTTCAAAACAACCCTCCTTGAGTATGCCAGGCCTTGAAGCCAACATAGGGTAAAGATAAAATAGGCTACATACAAAGGAAAACTTATACCTTTGACACTATGAAGGCCGAACAAATCTTTGATTTATTATTGAAAGACCGACAGATTAAGCTGTCGGACGATCATAGACTGTTCCATCATGATGAAATTAAAGATCGTAAATATTGTAAATTTCATAATAATTTCGGTCATGTGACTAATGATTGTGTAAGTATTAGGGATAATGTTCAAAAGGCTATAAATGAAGGAATGCTTAAGTTCACAAAAGTCTAAAATGGGCATGAAGGTGGATACTGACCCTTTCTAGATGAAAGTACGTTTCATCGGAATCTACCTCGTCAATATGGTGAATGTCGTCATGTTGATCAAGTTTCTGAGGAAACAAAGGCTGAGCTGGTCCATGACATCTGTAACATCCCTGGTTGCTCTACAGATTGACGACTGTCCCCACAAATAAACACGAGTCTTTTCAGAGTCCTTTGTCCTCACTCACACGCTTCCTGGGAAAATTTCCCAGGAGGCCACCCATCCTAGAATTGCTCCAAGTCAAGCACGCTTAATTGTGGAGTTCTTAAGTGATGGACTACCAATAAGAACATGTATCTTGGTGGTATAGGTAGTACCAATCAATTTATATAATCCATCCTCAAGTGTATAGTCCCATACCTACACATTCTCGGGATCCCTCTCATTCTGGTGTGTAATCGGTTCATTCATGTGTCCCTCCGCCTAGAAGCTTGCCAGGAGTCACTCCTTGTCCGTGCCTTCTTGCACCGGCGACCACTCCCGCCCTCGTCAGCTCCGGGTGTCACATACTCACCATCTTCCGCTTGGTTGGTCCCTGAACCACACTGTACTAGGAGAGGTGACACTCTGATACCATTTGTAACACCTTGGTTGCTCTACGGATTGACGATTGTCCCCACAAACCAACACTGGTCTTTTCATCGTGATTTGTCCCCACTCACATGTTTTCTAGGAAGACTTCCCAGGAGGTCACTCATCCCAGAATTGCTCCAAGTTAAACATTCTTAACTTGGTGAAGGTGGCCGATATCAAAGATATTCCTGAAGGTGCTGACATCGACATGGAAGATGCAATGGATATTTATCCAAAAGAAGGTGAATCACTCGAGCACTTCTTTGAGAGAAAGAAGAAAAAGGGTAAGTTGAGAATGTTCCCGAGGTGACAGTCGATATATGACGAAGCTGCTACATAATGACTGGAAGAGACAAGAAAGGCTCGTTGGACTGCCAGAAGAACTGAATAATTCGACATGGAGTACGCTTTACATCAATATACATGGCCAACACCCAAGTCTGGGGTATTGGTTGTTGAACCCTCCAAAGGATTTGAGATGCCTAGGGAATCCAGCGGTAGTGACAAAATAAGGGTACCTTCGGTGAACGTGGCTATCGACAAGTGATTGAAAAATGCCCGTGAAGTCGGAAGACCTGAACTCTAGGTCCCAACATTAAAAAGTGGTAGAGGCAGAAGAGATGAGCCGGGTTGGACGTCGTACAAGTTTTTGGCAGAGTGCCAGAACATGCTCCAGGAAAGGAGGCTTGACACTATTATTTGGAAAATACTCAGAGGAGGCCTTCACAAGGAGAAATAAAAGAAAGGGCCTTCCATTGAGTATCGTAAAGGAGCTAGAAAAGGAGATTGCAAAGACTCTTGCAGATCCAAAGAATCATCGAGGCTGCCGGGGGTATAATCATCAGAGAGCCGACATCACAAATGAACTGCTTAGTAGTCGACAAGGTTCCCTAGAAAGATCAAAAGATGAAGAGCATTTCTATCAAGGAATCGTCGGACCCAAGCTCGACGTCTTCGGGTGAAACTCTGGTTTGAGATAAGCGAAAAGGAAAGGAAGTGGTAGAACCATCCAATAGGAAGAACAAAAGCAAAGAGCTAGAGCTTATGCTCGAAGATGTGATTGCTGCATTAGCAGACCCTGACCATCCTTTGGGTTTGTATGATACCGAACAGTTCAATCTTGATGTCAACTTTGACAATAATTTGGATGAAATCATAACATCCATCAGGGAACTAATTTCATCTCAATACTTCCAGCTGAGTTCGAAGCTCGGCAGAAATCAGCTATATGAAAGAGAATGAAGAATAATTGGAAGACTTCTGCGAGGATTGGCTTTTCCTAGATGAAAACAATGTCTCTGTGGTCGAAAGTGCTATGCAGTTTGAGCTGCCAACTGAAGAGATGAAGGTCCATCTTCGACTATTACACAACAAAGCATTGGTTGAAGGCAGGCCTACCCATCGAGTTCTGGTCGACTGAGTAGCTACAATCAATATGATCCCTTGGACCATGTTTAAAAGGATAGGGAAGGACGAAGCATACCTGATTCCGAATAGCATGACTGGCATTGATTTCACAGGCAAAGTTTCTCCATCCAAAGGTGTAGCAATAATTCACGTCCAGGTAGGATCTGTCTCAAGACCCACTTTATTTATTGTAGTTCCATCCAAAACAAGTTACAATATACTTTTGGGGAGATATTGGATCCATGTTGTCAGAGTCATACCAGCAAGTCTTCATTGAAAGATGGTTCTTTGGAACACTGAATGTAATATGGAATTGATAGAAGCCGACAACAGCCCATGTTACATGCAGCAGTTGCATGTTGACTTCAAGATATACAATCCCAACGTCAGGCCAATGACGATGGCCGATGGAGGATACAACAAGGACACCTTGGAATCCTGCTTATGCGATCAATATGGCATCTAATTGTCAGCAAGGGCTGACGAGGGAGTTACGGTTAGTAAGGAGAAGGCTGAAACCGATCGACCAGAAATAAGCCATGATGGATCTCCTAGAGAGACAAATGGCTCAATTGTCGGCCTATGTGACCGATTAAGAAACATGTGCTCACCGTGACGTGTTGCTTGATTGTGTGATTGACCATGGACAACTGGGGTTTGAAGAATCACCGCAAGAGAAAGGAGAATGCATGGTGGAAGTAAAAGACGCATTAGAAGAAGTCAATTTGGGAACAAAAGAAGACAAACAAATAACATATGTCAATGCGTTACTACCAGAAGAATTCAAGGGCAGACTTGTCGAGTTGTTGAAGGAATACAAGGATTGTTTTGTGTGGGAGTACAGTGAAATACCTGGTTTAAGTCGGGCTCTACTCGAGCATCGCCTATCCCTTAGGGAGGATTGTCGACCAGTTAAACATGCCTCTCGATGATTCGCACATGAGATAGTGGAGTGTTTGTTGAAGGCAAAGTTTATAAGGACAACGAGGTATGTCAAGTGAATTTCTAACATAGTACCTTTGGCAAAGAAAAATGGCAAACTCCAGGTGTGTTTGTTGAAGGTAAACTCGAAGGATGAATATCCTGACATGCCAGTTGATTGGGCGTCTTGCCATGAGTTGTTAAGCTGCATGAATGAGCATGCTGGATACAACCGGATCCTTATCGTCGAAGAGGATGTGTTGAAAACGGTGATTAGATACCCGAGAGCAATTGGAACCTATGAGTGGGTAGTCATGCCTTTCTGATTAAAGAATGTTGGAGCTACTTATCAGAGAGCAATGAACACTATATTTCATGATATGATTGGAAAATTCATGGAGGTGTACATCGAAGATGTTGTGGTAAAGTCAGAGCATCGTGAGAAACATTTGCTCGATTTGAAGTTGAATTTTGAAATAATGAGGAAACATAGCCTCAAAATGAATCCATTAAAGTGTGGATTCGGTTTGTCGGCAACTGATACCTAGGTTTCCTGGTGCATAAAAAGGGAATCAAAGTCGACTGCTAGAAGACAAAAGCGATCATAAAGGCCTCACCACCGACAAACAAGAAGAAGCTGTTAGAATCAAAGTGGTTTTGGCTAATTAAATCTCTTAAGTTTTGATGTTAAGAAAAATGTTAAATTTGTATGGAAAAGTTGTGTCAAAGATCTAACTTGTTTATTCTAGCTTGCAGGTTTGTTATAGTATTGCTAGATGAGGAAACCTATATTTAGCTTATTAGTTTTACTAAGAAACTGTATCAGTTTTAAGTTCAATCGCTAGACGAGCCTTAAAAAACACGGTAAAATTCTGAGTCTATAAAGTTGTCACTAGACGAGTTATTAAAATTGGCTAAGTTAAATAACTCTAGATGAGTGTCTAAATCTATGAGTAAAATAAGCAGTAGACGAGCCAATTAATAACTCTCTAGAAAACAGCAAATCCAAAGACTTGACTCTAGACGAGAAGCTAACTATACACAACATTAGTAGACGACCTAGTTCTCTTGTTGAAATTGCACGTCCCAAGACTTACGCGTCCACTGGTCACTAAAACTGAACCCGTCTAGTATAAGTGAATTTATTTCAAATGATTGTATATTTAATACGAAGGAATGTATGTCTTTTTCCTTGTTACTTAAATTTTTTACTCTTTGTTTCTTGAGATTAGAAGCATAGTACAATTGAGAACACAAACCTTTGTACTCTGACACTTATGTTGCTGTAAAGTTAAACCAAATACAAAGAAGGAAAGTCATAAAGCAACCTTTGGTACAAAAGGGATATGACAGCACTACTTTGAGCATTCTTCTGATAACCAAGAGCACTTCTCCAGAAAGCATATCAAGCTATTAGTCTCGACGGATCTCAGTATCAAATGCTATCTCTAAACGGATATTTACTCAAGACCTTTGAAGAAAAGATGAAGATGTCTATATATAGTAGAGGACCTCAAGAGAAGAAATAACTTGATACTGTGAAACTTTCAAAGTGCCACATCTGTTATCAAATTTCTTTTGAATATTTTCAGTTGTATTATTCCTGATCTTAAACTTTCATATTTTCACACATAGTGAGTTCATAGATCTAAATCTTAAATCTCTTTGTTAGAGTTCAAGCCTGGAGAGGCTTGGTAGAGAAAGAATACTTGTAGCCTGAAGAGGTGTTGAATACTTGTAATTTATTTGGAGAATAGTGGAGAAAACCTTCAGGTATAAGGGACTGGAGATAGCTCTCGGTTGTAAGAGAGTGAACCAGGATAAATCATTCGTGTGAATCTTCTATCCCTATCTTTTACAGTTTTTGTTTATACTAATTGTGGGGATTTGAACTTAATCTTGTTAACCTTTCTTAAAGTATTTCAAGTGTGTGTTTTTATCGGGTTTCCTTGTGAAAAGTTTTTAAGAAAAATATTTTTTGAAAAACTGTTAACAAACACAATTCAACCCCCTTCTCGTGTTTGCCTGTATCAACTTCATTTGGTATCAGAGCTCAGCCTCGAAAGGGTTGAGCATCTAACAAGTGCCGAGGGAGTACGATCCAACAAGAATTGATGCAGAAGGACAAGCAATCAACAGACCTCCACTCTTTGATGGTAGTGATTATGACTTCTGGAAAATAAGAATGATGGCTTTTCTTGATGCACAAAATGTGGATATCTGGGAGCTGATTGAAACTGGCTATACTGAGCCAAGAGGTGATGCTGGAGCTGATATTCCTAGAGCTCAATGGACTCCAGAGCAGAAGACTCAACATCAACTCAATCTGAAGGCTAAGTGCTACCTGATGTGTGCTATCACCATATCTGAGCATGATAAAGTCCATAGTTGTAACACAGCTAAGGAAATACGGGATACTCTAGACCTAGCCTATGAATGGTCATCCCAAGTCAAGGAGTCAAAGATAAACATGCTGGTTCACCAGTATGAGTTATTCAACATGGCTGAACATGAAACCATAGATTAAATGTTTGGAAGATTCTAAACTATCTCTAACAGTGGAGACCTAAGGTCACTGCTATTCAGGAGGCAAAGAACCTCAGTACTCTCACTCTAGAAGAGCTTCTTGGATCTCTCAAAGTCCATGAGCTTGAACTCAATGAAGAAGAGAGTACTAGAAAAGGAAAGTCTATTGCCCTAAAGGTAAAGAAGGCTAGCACACCCAAAGTTCTCAAAGTTGAGGAATCCTCATAATAAGCAGGCCCTTCTGACAGTGATGATGGATCTGATGAGGATGAACCATCTTTCATCTCCAGAAAGATTCAACATATATGGAGAAAGAAAGGTGGTTTCATAAGGAAGCAGTTCAACAAAAAAGTTTCCTAAAGAAAAATCAGACTCCAAGGAAAAAGGTCCACCTTTATGCTTCGAGTGCAAAAATCCCGGTCACTTCAAAGCTGATTGTCCAGAACTAAAGGACAAAATGAAGTTCTTTAAAAGAAGAAAGGTCTAATGGCTACTTGGGAGGATATAGATCTCTCATCATTAGAAGATGAAGATGAAGCTGAGGAAGAGGCAAATATCTGTCTCATCGCTGGCACTTCTTCAGAAAGTGAATACACTGATGTTGAGGTAATGGAATCTGACTCATTCACTTTACAAGAAGCATTTGATGAGTTGTTACACAACTCGACAATTCTGTCACATGAATATAAAAATATCAAAAATAAATTTTCTAAGTTGAATAAGGAATATGATAAAGTTTTCATGGAAAGGCAAGCTTTTGAAAATGAAAACAAGAAGCTTGAGTCAGAGAATGTCAGTCTAACTGACAGACTCAAAGTTGAGCCTGATGTCTCTTGTAAAGTTGCAAAACTGAAGCAAGATGTGACATATCTGACAGACACCCTGTCTAAATTTCTAGGTGGCTCAGAAAAGCTAAGCTTGATATTGAGGTACTCTAGGTAACCTCATGATAAGTCTGGCTTAGGCTATGACAAAGTGTAGCATGAAGCATCTCACAAAATATCAAAAACTCATGCACACCATAGAGTTTCTAAAACTCAACAACAACATACTAAAACAAAATCAAGCTCGTACAACACCTACTGTAAAGTATGTGGAAAAAGTGTTCATGTAACATCTAGATGCATACATCATAGGCATATCACTACAAAAAAGCAACTGTTTAGCGACCGTAATATTCGGTCGCTAAACAGTGTAAATCGGTCGCTATTTAATTTAGCGACCGAATTAGCAACCGATTAAGGGTGGTGGCTGAATACCTGGTCGCTAAGGTTTTAGCGACCGAATTAATATTTCGGTCGCTAATTGGCGACCGAATTTTCAGTCGCTAAATAATAATAAACGGTCGCTATTAGGTTGGTCGCATTTTTTGGGTAACCATTTCTAGCGACCGATAATCGGTTGCTAGTTCGGTCGCTAATTTTGGTTACTGTTAACCTATATTAACGACGGATTTTCGGTCGCTATACCTCATCTGTAAATGTTAAATAAAGTTTAGCGACCAGATTATTGGTTTCTAATTCGGTCGCTAAACTGGTTATTATTATTATTATTTTAATTTTAATTTTTAAAATAAATTTTTTTTTCTGATTTTCTTTAAACGTTAGAAAAATTACTAATAAAACACACCAAATAACTTATGAAATATACAATCATAAAAAATAATAAATATATATAAAAAATATAATCCAAAATGTCGTACAAGAATCGTTTAAAGTCAAAAATATGGGGAAAAAATCAGTCATGATGAGGGGGAGATGGAGGAATCCAATCATCCTCAGCGTCCGTACCACCGACGCGTCGCTGGCCGATCGTCCTCTGCAGAGAGCACATCGATGGCTGGCGGCGGAATTGGAGGAGCGGCAGCAGCGGCACAACCGCCGTCGAGCATCATCCTGAGCAATCGGAGTCTGGATCCTCATCTCGCTCCAACACCACCCGCAGATGTCCGCCCCCTCCGATGCTCGCCTGCATCAGCTGCTGGTGTGCCTGAGTCAACTGTGCAATCTGGTTCGCCATCGACTACTCTCTCTCGCTCTTCTCCCGAAGCTCCGCGTTCAGCTGCGTGATGGTGTGCTGCATTTGGTGGAACTGCTCCTGAGGGACGGTATCGGCGCAGGAAGGAGCAGGCGTGCCGGACGATGAAGCGATAAACTCGCCTCCCAGGTGTCCGAGGCCATACACGTGCCCCTTGTTGTTCCTGCCCCCGACGACCTCCAAATAAATGGCATTATCGTCGACGGAGACAGGAGAGCAGGGCCCATCACCAGTCAAAGCCTCATCTTGTGACTGTGAGGCACGTGATATGGCATCGTCCTTCTTCTCGTTGAAGCCCACCTACAAAGTATAGTTGAAGAGATTTAGTTAAAATTATATCTAATATAAACAAATCATTTATAATAAATTACAAGTAAACACTAAATTATTTTTTTCCTTACAGCATAGTTACGGGCCTTGTCGTTGACCCATGTCCCCGACTTCAACTTCTTCGTCCTCTCCACCAACTCCATAGCAGTCGGGGCCCACTATTTTTGTGCTTTTTGCACAGAAAAATATAATATTAAATTCATAAGAATAATTAAAAATGAAAACTAATTAATTAAACAGTATATTAAGTCAAAAGTTTAATGTATTACCAGCTCGTCGTAGTGGGAGGCGGCTGATTTAGACCCACCGGTCCAAGCACATGCGCCACCATCAGAAGCTCGTTTACGCCGAGCTATGGCCGGGATCTCCTGGAACTTCTCAGTAGCCCAGTACTGGTCCAGCTGCCTCTTGATCTCAGGATCCACCCACCTCCCCTTATTCTGACCCTTCCTCAGCTTGTTCGTCAGATTCTTCATGACCAGTGAGCCTTTATGCTCAAATATGTCCCTGACGAGAGCCTCTAAAGCTAAGTCCCACCTATACTCTTTCTGCAACTTACAGTTGTTAGGAAATTCGTGTGTACATATATATAATGTAAATTTATTTAAATAACTTAATAAATTGTTACCTTAAACTCTAGAAACAACTGATCCCTATGGACCAGTGGGATGGCCTTCCATGTAGGCCATGGACCATCAAACTTGCGTCGCAGGATCTTCGATATCGAATCAGAAGGGCCCTTCATGCGTAAAGTCAGCAGCAAAATTAGAGCATTAATAAATGTTCTAAATAATTTAAAAAAACAAGTAAATAGAAATTAACGATACTTTATATATATTAAAAAATTAAATTAGCATACTCGTTATCCCCCTGGGGATAAGAAGAATCCTCCTGTCGGATGGACCACGACTCTCCTGTCCCGATGATAATGATGGTCCTATCGTCGTAGGTGTGGATGATGAGGGTGCAGCCTGTGTCCCGACCACATGAGGCTGGGTGGGGGGTGCAACTCCATCACCATGAGGTGTCCCGTCCACAAAGGTGCTGGTAGGGTGGTCTCGATCTGAAGGCTGTGGGTCGACCGGGGAAGGGACTCTCGCAGCACGACCTCCACGACGACCTCCACGACTACCCCTACCTCTAGAGGAATCTGCCATCTGTGAAAAAAATGAAATGATTACACAACAGTGTAAATAATACAAAAATAAATTACCTAATAAGTAGAATGACATTTACACAATGAATTATGACATAAATAAATTACCTAAGTAGAATCTCCGTCACTAAATTCAGCCTCACTCTCATCAGTATCACTTGATTGGAATGTACCTTCGCTAGATGCGTCCAACTTGGATTGATCCATTAACTCTCTTTCAACTTCTTCCCCATTTATGGAAATGTCCGCCAGAGAATTAACAATAATGTCCGGGGTAATTTGCAACGGTACGTGGGGTCTTGAAAACTCATCATCTTGGTACGGAGCATCTTTTTCAGGCTGGTTGATTACATCATCAGTAATTATACTGCGAGCCTTTATCTTAATAACACCCAACCAGCCATGATGTCCTTCGGGATATGGCGAGTAATAAACCTGCTCAGCCTGTTGTGAAAAAATGAATGGGTCGTACGCCTTATTATACCTTCGAGACAGTCTAACTTGAACAATACCATAATTTTTATCTATTTTTGTCCCTACGTCAGGAGTAGGATGAAACCAATCACACTTGAAGATAACTAACTTCATCACGGGGAAACCGGTATAATCGAGTTCAAGGATGTTAGTTAGAACCCCATAGAAATCATCCTCTACATTGCCATCAGTGACTCGCACACAAACACCATAGTTACACGTCTGCATTCCTTCATTCCATGTTTTTGTGTTAAATTTATATCCATTTACAATATAAGTATTCCATGATGTAACCCATCTGTTAGGCCCCCATGCCAAATTTGTCAACAATGGATTTTGAACATTGTTTTCTGGATCTAGTACCTAAAAAATCAAATATTATATTATTCTTATACATGCTAAATATTTAAGGAGATAAAATGTATTTCAACAAATGAAGGTGCTTAACCTACATATTTACTGAACCACGTAGCAAAGTGAGAAGTAATTTCTCGATCAACCTGATCGTTTGAAATGTCAGGTTGGAGATCCCTTAGAAAATTGTCGTACATCCTACATATGGGAGATTAACAGCAGGACGATTAATAATCATAAATGTCAATTGAACTTATAAAAGACATTGTAGAAACTTACTCTAAATATGGCCTGACCTCTTCACAATTTTGAAGGATATACAAATGAGCAGCATTAATGTCACGCTGCTCAAAGAAATATCCTTTTGATTTGCCACTAAATCTGCCCGGATAGTTGAATATTGATATAGGAGGACTAGTTGAACTTCCTTCGCCCGAATCAACGTTTCTAGGCATCCTTGTCCTTCTCGTGTTAACTTCATCCGGATAGAAATAAGAGGCAAAAGTGGAAGTCTCCTCTACTAAGTATGCTTCACAAATGGAACCCTCCACTCGTGCCTTGTTCTTGACTTTGTGTTTAAGGGAGTGCAAGAACCTATTACAGAGGGATACATACAAATAATTATTAGTTTTAGGGAAAGCTAAACTACGCTCTCGTGTTCGTGAATTTCATATGTATTAAGTAAAATAGTTGATGTTGTTTACCTCTCAAATGGATACATCCAGCGGTATTGGACTGGGCCACCAACTCTTGCTTCGTACGGTAGATGAACTGGCAGGTGTTCCATGGAATCAAAGAAACTCGACGGGAAGATTTGCTCCAGCTTACATAACAAAACGGGTATCTTGACTTCCATATCCTTTAATTGATTCACATTTAGTGTTGTCGATGTAAGCTCCCTGAAAAAGTGGCTAAGCTCAACAAGTGGGTTCCAAATTTGCTTCGGTAATGTGTCGAACGCAATTGGAAGCAACCGTTGCATGAACACGTGGCAATCATGACTCTTCATTCAATGTAACTTTGCTTCCTTAATGTCAACACATCTACCCAGATTGGAATCATACCCATATGGTAACTTTAGTTCTTTAACCCACTTACAGACGGCCACTTTTTGTGCTTTTCTTAGTGTATAACTTGCCTTCGGTTTGATAAGTCTGCCACGACCATCGTCTTGCAACTCAAGCTCCTTCCGATTACAAATGTCAGCCAGTTCCAATCGGGCTTTATTTGTATCCTTTGTCCTCCCCTTGATGTCCATCACAGTGTCAAACACATTCAAAAACACATTCCTCTCAGTATGCATGACATCAATGTTGTGACGGATTAGCTGCGTCCTCCAATACGGCAACCTCCAAAATATACTTTGTTTTGTCCAATTATGGTTGACGCCATAATCAGGAATATGTTCTCCTTGGGTTTCATGGACGAGCGGTAAGTACTATACTCTACGCCATACATTAGGACCAGCCAAACGTGGTGGAGGCGGTGTTGTCTCCGCACAACGCTTCTTGAATGCATTCTTGTTCCGCCTATAAGGATGATCTTCTGGAAGGAATTGACGATGACAATCAAAATATGAGATCTTTTGACTGTTTTTAAGCGTGAATGCCTTCGATCGCTCCATACATATTGGGCATCCAAGCTTCCCCGCGGTCATCCAACCCGACATCATCCCATAAGCAGGAAAGTCGTTGATCGTCCACATTAAAGCTGCTTTCATGATGAAATTCTGCCTCAAAGATACGTCATATGTCAACACACCATCATTCCACAGCATTGTCAACTCATCTATCAGCGACTGCAAGTACACATCAATCTTACCTTTTGGATTAGATGGACCCGGAATTATGACTGTTAGGAACATAAACTCCCGCTTCATGCACATCCCCGGGGGAAGATTGTACGGAGTCAGGATAACCGGCCAACAAGAGTATGCTTTTCCAGACTGCCCAAAGGGATTAAATCCATCAGTAGATAACCCCAATCGGACATTAAGAGGGTCCTGCGAAAATGCCATATGAACCTTATCAAAATGCTTCCAAGCTTCTCCATCAGATGGATGACACAAGATATCTTGCTCCCTCTCATGATCACTATGCCACCTCATGTGAGCTGCAGTGGCCATCGAAGAGTACAATCTTGTAAGTCTTGGCACGAGCGGAAAGTACCACATCTTTTTTAGCGACCTCTTCTTCTCAATGCCCATCCTAGTGGTTGTCTTATACCGATCCGCACCACAAAATCGACAACATGTTATGCTTTCCGCTGAATCATCCTTGTAGTACAACATACATCCATTCGGGCAACAATCAATTTTCAAACACCCCAGACCCAAATTTTCCACAGACTTCTTAGCATGATAAAAACTAGTAGGCATCCTATTGTCTTCTGGAAACGCCTTGGACACTGACCTGGTGAGGCGATTAAAACAACCTTCTTTCATATTGTAGTCAGATTTGATACTCAACCATTCCATGCACATCGACAACTCCGTGTACTCCCGACATCTTTCCCACAATGGAGATCGTGCAACACTTAGCATATCATAGAATCTTTGAGATTCGGGATTCGGATTCTCCTCTATGTATTGGGAACCCATTCCACCATCTTCTCCCCCATCTTCTTCTAGTACAACACCAACCGATGGTCCAGCATGATCCATTATCATCTGCTCGTATGGATTCAATTCTTCCCTCCGGTCACCACTTCCATAGTACGAACCTTCAACCACAATCGGGTTTAAGTCAGGCAACGTCTCAACATGGTTACTCCACCAATAGTAATCAGGCATGAAGCCCTTCTCATAAAGATCGGCTACAACTCCATCCACGCTTTTGAAAGATTGACACTTGCATCTTTTGCAAGGACACCTCAATTGATCACCGCCCAGTCGTATAAATCTCTCCTGACTAACAACAAACTCTATAAACTCACCCGCTCCAACTCTATACTCTTCCCTAAGACGTTTATTCCGATCCAACCTACGATACATCCATTTCCGATTCTCCGGAATATCCATTGCTGGCAATTAAATAGCCTGACCAATCCTACAATAACACTTATATATTACGGTGCATTCCAATAACTCCATCAGTCTCGTTCTTATGACAAGGTATGAACCTATCCCATTCGAGAAGAAACCTTTGCCACAATTGGCTACTAATAGTTATTCCCATATTCAAATACCTTATACTTGACAAAATTTTGGCAGCATTTCCCATTGGTTTCCAAGTTACACGACTCGAGCACGGTCAGAATCACCGCGATCAAGTATGCACCAGGAGAACAAAAGGAAATGCATCAGACCGAGATTTCAACAAGTATATAAGACATTTGAACATTGAAATGACTATTGTACGAGTGTGAAAAAGGTTTTTTCCCAAACTGTCCCACTTGGACAATTCAAGATTCAATACAATGAGCGTGCATACCTTGATAAGTTACGCATGCTCATTAATATGGAATCTCAAATAGGAAACTAAGGCTTTCGTAAATTAATTATTACCTCTACCAGAAAATAAAACCATTAACCTATAAATATTGCAACATTGTTAAGCTTATATAAATTGCAGCGTAAATCAATACAAACTTAGATTAAATATTGTAGTAAACATCCTATTGAGCTCCGTTCTCCACTAACAAGTAGCAGTTAATTGTCAAACACATGCATAATTTCTAAATTATCAGCACACAACCAGCATCCCGCCTTTCAGACAGGATCACATCCTATTGAGCTCCGCTCTCCACTAACAAATAACACATATTGACAAACACATGCATAAACATTAAATTATCAGCATACAATCAGACAAGATCACATCCTATTGAGCTCCGCTCTCCACTAACAAACAACACATATTGACAAACACATGCATAAACATTAAATTATCAACATACAATCAGACAATATCACATCCTATTGAGCTTAGCTCTCCACTACCAAACAACACGATAATTCACATAATACATTACACTGAGTGTTCAGAGAACTTACCTGAGAGAGAAAACACAACCGAGCAAGGATAAGGGGAGGAGCCGGAGCCAACAGAGAGTAGAAGGATATGACAACAAGGGCCTATCGTGCATAAATGAAATTAGTCATTTCAAATCAAATCACTATTCTATATATACAGAATCCAGTACAACTATTTATAAGACTAGAAACACATAAATTAATATAAAATAGAATCAACAATATACCGTTACAAATATAGAACAACTTGCAACTTCCCATCTCCTTTATTTCAGAAGAAGAGGAAACAAAGGGAGAAAAGTACTAAGGAACCTTTTCTCTCCCAAAACCTAACTCTTGGAAGATGAGGTAAGGGTTTAAATCTTAAATTACAAATTCCATTTGTTTGTTGTTTGTCATATTTGCATGTCTGAGAACTCAAAACAAAATGCAAAACACAAAATTTAAGCTTTAATCAGTGACAAAAACGTAACTATAATAAACTAAACTAAAAAAAAGAATGTTTCAAATGCTTTTTGGACGGGCAAAGCAAGTGTCACGATTCATGAAATCATCCAGACCTGGACTCTACTCTGGTGTTTATACAAACACATAAAACTCACCCAGGATAATTGTTCTCTCTCACTTTTAACTTTCAAACTCACACAACACTTATAAAGGAAGAGAAGAAAATTTATGTTCTCATATTGTTGATTCATTTCCTTTATGATTTCTGCAAACACAAACATGAAAATAATGACCACCAACAGCAACACAAAAAGAGTGACAACAATTTCCACTTTATGTTGATACTACATGCCAAATTTAGAGTACTCCCTCCTTTGAATATAATGACCACCAACAACAACACAAAAAAAAGGAAAATTTCAAAGTTCCTTCCTCTCTTGCTTCTGAAATTCAGAGAGAAAAAGATGAACCCTCAGAAAATTTTTGGACCCTCTTAGACATACCACCAGACCAGAATTTTTGGACACACTCACAAAGCAACCAAAACAGTAACCATCATTGTCGTAAAAAGAATTTCAGAGACTGTGAAATAACAATAAAATGGAGAATGTGCTAAGCTTGGATCAACTTCTTTAATGGAATGAGTGAACTTTCTAGTTATTGAATTGAGAGACCAAAGCTCTTTATATAGAAAGTACAAAATAAAAGGAAACTAACACAACCAACTAAGAGATGCTCGACTAACAAAAAACAGAAAAACAGAAAAACAACTAACTAACAGATTTAACCAACTAACAGAATACAATGACCAAGCCTAGCAAAACTCAACAAGCCTCAACAGAATGAAGGGCGCAGGGGATACATAGAAGGAATGAGGGGATACCTTTGCAGTGGTCCTTGCGGTTGTCCCTGTGGTGACTGGAGCTCTACGGTGGTGGCACTGTTTCTGCGGAGGGAAAGACCAAAGATGAAAGGGAGGAAAAGGAAGAGAAGAAAGGAAGAGATGAGAGGTAAGAAGACTTACGTACTGTGATACGGTGGTGGCCGTACTGGTGCGGTGGTGGTGGTTGTGGAGACGGACGACGGACTGGCACGGTGGTGGAGGTAGGGAGCAGAGCTGAGAGAGGAAAAATGAAGAAGTGAGGAAGGAAATGGGAGATTTCGCGATTTAGGGATTTCAGTTTTAGCGACCGAGATAAATCGGTCGCTAAATCGGTCGCTAAAATGGTTAGTTTGAATTTCAAGTTATAATTTTAGCGACCGATTTAAATTTCGGTCGCTAACACGCACTATTTTATTTTTTTTACATGCCGTTTAGCGACCGAATTAATATCGGTCGCAAATATAAATAAAGTTTAGAGTATGAATTCATAAATTTAGCTACGGATTTCTAAATCGGTCGCTAATATAAGCAAAGTTTGACCGTTGCATTTAATTCGGTCGCCATTTCGGTCGCTAAAAATTCATAAATTTCTGACTTTTACTATCCTTTGTTTAGCGACCGACATAGCGACCGATATCTCTGTTACGCTCTATTTCGGTCGCTATTTCGGTCGCAGACTCAACTCTAACCCGTGTTTCATGTAGATCCTACAATCGGCCGCTATTTCGGTCGCAAATAGCAACCAAAAAATTCGGTCACTATTTTCGGTCGCTAAATGACCTTTTTTTTGTAGTGTATCAAACATGCTTGTCCAGTGACTACTAACATGAAAGTACCCAAGTCAATCTGGGTACCTAAAGATAAGATTATACTTGTTGTAGATTTGATTAACAACAGGAAAGAAACACGCATCTTGGTACTTGGACAGTGGTTGCTCACGTCACATGATGGGAGAAAAGTGTATGTTCCAAGACCTTAAACACAAAGATGGTGGCTGTACTTTTGGTGGTAATCAGAAAGGAAAAATCATTGGAGTAGGTAAAATTGGTAAACATCATTTCCCCTCCTTTGATAATGTTCTTTTAGTTGATGGTTTAAAACACAATCTGCTGAGCATAAGTCAATTATGTGACAGTGGGTTTGCTGTTTCTTTTGATAAGAACATGTGTAATGTCAAGAAGGCTGATGGATCACTCTTATTCACTGCCAAAAGGTAAAACAATCTGTATAAAATTGACTTAGGGGACCTCTCAAATCAAAGTGTCTTATGTCTAGTGTCCATTGAAGATGAGTGATGGATTTGGCACAAAGGGAAAGCAAGTCAAAGGTTCTTTGATGCATGTCAAAAGGGAAAGCAAGTCAAAGGTTCCTTTGAATCTAAGAATGTTGTTAGTACCAATAGACCACTAGAGATGCTACACCATAATCTTTTTGGACCAATAAGGACTGCCTCTGTTAGTGGCAAGAAATATGGTCTAGTCATAGTAGATGACTACACTAGATGGATATGGGTTATGTTCTTAGTTCACAATAATTGACAATTATCCTTCACAACAAAATCACAACACAAGTTACAAAATGAAACAAAAATCATCTAACTCACATGATCTAGGGTTCGACCATACCAAAAAAATAGGTTAGAGATTTCTAAATTTTTCAAGCTTTTGGATTTATGATCCTAAGGAATTAGAAAGACAAGATCAAGTGTCACATGACAAAAATTGAAACAAAATCATCCAACCCATTTCTATTAGGGTTTAGGCCAACACCAAATTTTTAGGCTAGGGATTTTAAAATTCTCAAGCTTCTAGATCTAGTAACTAGAAGTATTAGAGAGATTAAATCAAGTGTCATATTTCCAAAAAATGAAACAAAACTCATTCAATCCTTTAGGACTAAGTTTCGGCCATGAGTAGAAGAAATAGGAGGAAACTTTCTTTTCTCTCATGTTTTGGGATAATCAATATAGAAGTCATAGAGAGTTCATAGAAATTGTTATCATATTAAAAGGATTTTTCTATGATTTTCTAGAATTATTTGAAGAAAAACCCTAGAAATGGAAACATGATGTTCTTGACATGATTCAACTGAGATGAAGGAAAATAAGAGAACTCATTATCATAGAGATGAGAGTTTACCTATTGATTGATGAAAAAAAGTAAGAGAATGATCAAAGCTTCAAGAACAACAATGGAGTTTCTTTGTATTTTTGAGAGAAAGTGTTTAGAGAAGATGAAGTGAACAACAATGGAAATGCCTAAGTGTTGATGAGGGCTTGGGCCGTGTGGGGGTGGGGGTAGTTTGGTCCAAAATTAGTTTGGGACAAGCTTGGAATTACCATGAAAGTCCAAGGGCAAAAAGGTCATTTTACTACCAAAATATCTAGATATTTTGAAATGCCATCATGACTTGATAAGGTGTAATAAATGCTCGTCATGTCAGTCACTTCAGTAACCTTAGCTCCGTATCCGGCTCCGTCGTTTACCCGACTTAGGTTTTACGCGCTTTTTCTTTGAAGATTTCACCCGTATAAAATATAATATTTTATTTTTATGCGAAAATTTTCAAAAAAACAAATATCGTTGTAAATACAATAAACCTAAACTGTTTTGTTCACGAGTCAAAATTAAGTTTTCTGATCAGTAAAATCTTACTGTCAGTGAAAATGCAGATCGGGTTTCTTATGAATTTTCAACCAAAAATTTAACTGAAACCTTCTACTACCAAGTATAGTCTATATATGATTTTGGTTTATCCAAAATCATTTTCTAAGTCTCGGATATATATATATATATATATCTATATCTTTATATATATATATATATATATATATATATATATATTCGTTATTAGAAAGCAATAAAAATTGGGGTGTTACATTCTTAGCCGAGGCATACAATTTTTAGTGGATTCTGGTTTGCTACATACAATCTCGGGTCCAAAAAAATTTGAAATCTCCCAGCCATGTGTTGTATGCTCATGATGTCCTAGTTTTCTGTAAAGGAAATAAGACAGGTCTTGAATCTCTGATGCAGCTGTTCAGAAAATATGGCAATGCCTCATGCCAGTACTTAAGTTTTAGTAAATGCAGATTTTACTCAGCCAGTATTACTTATGCAAAATCAGCTAGAATTGCAAGAATTCTTGGTTTTCCAGCAGGCTCATTGCCTTTTAACTATCTTGGAGTACCAATATTTAAGGGCAAGCCTAAAAGATCACATTTACAGCCCATAGCTGATAGAATTTTGTCAAAACTTACCTATTGGAAGGGCAATATCCTTTCTTTAATGGGTATGGTTGAGCTTGTGAAATCTGTCATTCAAAGTATGCTCTTGTATAGCTTTCATGTCTATTTATGGCCTTCATGTCTTCTCAAGGTTCTGGACAAGAAAATCAGGAACTTCATTTGGTCAGGAGATCCTAATGTGAAGAAGATTTGCACAGTTGCTTGGAATAAGCTATGTATGCCTTTTATGGAAGGAGGTCTTGGTGTTAAGTCTCTTAAAGCTCTCAATTAAGTTGCTCTCCTCAAGTTAACCTTTGAAATGATGACCTCAAATAAAGAACGGGCAAGTTTTCTCAGATGCATATTCCTGCAACATAGAAAGCTTGTTGTCACCTATGTTAAATCATCCCTTTAGCCAAGAATTAAGAGCAATATGCAAACTCTTCTATCTAACTCAATTTGGCAGATTGGTGATGATAGGCAAATTAACTTCTGGCTAGATAAAAGGTTATCTCAGCCTATAGTGGATTTAATGCAAATTCCCTCAAGTTTACATAAGAATCTTACAGCTTCAGTAGCATACTTCATGAGTGGTAACAGCTGGCTCATTCTATCTGATTTAATTGACAAATTCCCTGAGATTGGTCTGGAGTTATCTAAAATGGCCATTCCTAAATACTTTACCTCTGATATACTGATTTGGCATAATACCCCCACTGGTGAGTTATCTTTTAAGGATGCTCTCTTATATTTCAAACCTGTCCAAGCTCATTGCTTTTGGTCCAATTTAACTTGGAATAATGCCCATTCCACCTTCCAAGTCCTTTGTTGTTTGGTGATTGGTTCATAATAGGCTGCCCACGAAAGATCTCCTCCAGGTAAGAGGTTGTACTATTGTCTCAATATGCAGTCTGTGCTATACTGCTGCGGAATCTCAAGAACATTTTTTCTTAAGGTGTTCATTTGCAAAGAAGTTTTGGGATTGGCTTAGCTCAGTGGTTGGATTGCAGATAGACAATACTTCTATGCATTCAGTTCTTTCCATATGTAATAAGCCTTGGAGTCTTCAGCTTAAAGATGTCATTTTGGCTGCCATTATCAATATCATATGGATCATTTGGTTTGCCAGAAACAAAATGAAATTTGATATCAGTATGGTCAAAGCATCCACTATTCTCACAGGCAATCTGTCAAAACATCATATGCTTTCTGTTGCTGAGGAAATTATAACTTTAAAGCTGCTTGGAATTTCCTTTTACCCGAGTAAAGCTCCTGCCATCATCAAGGTTGATTGGATCCCTCCAAGTTGTGGCCGGACCAAAGTCAACACAGATAGTGCAACTAAAGGATATCTTGGTCATGCTGGTGGAGGGGCAATTTTCAGAGATAAAAGTCGGGCTGTTCTAGGGTGTTTTGCTGAATACTATGGCATCTTAGACTCCTTCTCTGCGGAACTATATGCTACAATTTCTCCAGTTTATATAGCCAAGACTAAGGGTCGGAAAAAGCTTTGGAAGGAGTGTGACTCTTCCTTGATGGTCCAAGCTTTCTCTAATCCATATTGTCCCTTGGAGGCTTTGAGTTATGTTGAAAAATTGTATTATATTGACTACTAGTTTTAACTTTATAATTTCTCATGTTTTTAGCGAGGCCAATCAATGTGCTGATAAGTTGGCCAACTTTGGAGTAACTTCGAAATGCTATACTTGGTGGAACTTGATCCCAAATTTCATTAGGAAGGAATTCTTTTGTAATAGATGGGGTCTGCCTAACTTTAGGTTCAAGTAAACCTTTTTCTTTATCATGGGTTTTGGTCTATATCCCCTCCATGATTTTTGTATTCTTTTATATTTTTTAATAATATTTTGGTGTGCTGCAGATGATTGGTAGTGGTTTTGGTGCCAACTTAGTTGGGATGATTACCACTACAGTGATGCTATTACATGCCATTTTGCTTATAAAAAAAGTGTATGTATTCTACCAGTAATGAAATGTCAATCCTCAATAGCTTTAAGGGTACTGGTGATCCAGGGAAAGCTCCAAAAGTCATTCCAGTTCATTGGATAACTCCAATTGTGATTTAATTAAAGTCAATACAGATGGTGCAGCTAAGGGCTGCCCTGGTCTTGCTGGTGGAGGTGCCATTTATAGAGACAAAAGTGGAGCAGTCTTAGGATATTTTGCAGAAATATATGATGCTTTTCATGGAGAGTTGTTTGCTGCCATGACTGCCATAGAGATTGCTTATAGGAATGGTTGGACAAAGCTTTGGCTTCAATATGATTCCTCTTTTGTGGTTCAAGCATTCTCTTCGCCTGACATTGTTTTATGGAATATTTGAAACAAATGGAAAAATTGTCTCAGTATTTCATACAGCATGATTTTTAAATTCTCACATATTTATATGGAATGTAATTTTTGTGTGGAAAAATTAGCATCTTATGGAGTTGAGTCAAAGTGTGACTCTTGGTGGAATCTCATTCCTGCTTTCATAAAGGCAGGTTTGTTTTTCCATAATAGATGGGGTCTGCCTATGTATATATTTAGTTAAATTTGCTTATTCTTTCATGGGTTTGGTTTATGTCCCCCATGTTTGTTGTATTCTTTATTTTATTTTTCTTTTTAATAAAATTTGGTATGCTGCAAAAAAATAAAAAAAGAAGTTAATGTTGATATTGAATATCCTTTACAATTCTTGATTAAAAATACGCTAAGATGAAATTGTTTTCATGTTGTTGTGATATTTGATATATGATGAGATTATGTGATAATGGGGTTTTTCTTGAAATTGAAATTATGTTATAATTGTTGCTAATAAATATGAATTGATCGTAAATATGTTTCGTTGGCATGATTAGTAAATTATTTGTGAATATTATTGGTATTATGTGATGTTATTGTAATAATTTGGCACGAATATGACCATTGTTATTAATGTATAGAACTTTGTACGATATAATATATTAATTGTATTGTGGTATGATCATTATTGAGATTGGCATCAACTCGATGGCATGCCATAATATATAGATTTATATAATGCAATGATAATAAAAGATTGGCGTAAACTCAACGGCACGACATTATTGCAGAGTTAGATAATACAAATGGTAATCAAAGATTGATGTCAACTCGAAGGCACGACATTATATAATAAAGTGTTATATAATACAAGCGATAATAAAAGATTGGCGTCAACTTGACAAAGCAGCATTATATATAGAGTTATATAATGCAAGTGATGATAAAAGATTTGGCATCAACTCGACGGCGCGACATTATATATAGAGTTATATAATACAAGTGATAATTAAAGATTGAGCGTCAACTCGACGGATCGACATATTTACAGAGTTACATAATACAAATGTGAGGAAACTTTATGAAAGGAAAATATATAATTAGTGCCTTTGTTGATTAACGTATTTGGGTTGTTGATGTTTTCGCATGTGCTATGGTTTATTTATGTTAGTATTTAAATCACTTTAGATTATATTATTTTTAAATGACAGACTACCATGGTTGTTTTTCCGATTACCACCCCGGCTGAGATTAACATCTTTTTGAAAACATTTTAGAACTGTGTTTGCTTATTGGGATTATAAATCTCATTAGTGGTGTTGTCTTTCAGAGTTCACAGGTGATGTTAGAGATGTCGTAATGGCTTGAGATGGCTCCCACTGAACTTTTGATATACTCAATCATCAACTATATTAGCCTCAAAACCATATGAGGTAATAACTTGATGAAATTTGTAATATAATTGGAGGAAGCCTGTTTAAGGCCATAGATAGATTTCTTAAGTGTGCACACCTTAGAATTTGGGTCTTAGCCTCAAAACCATATGAGGTAATAACTTGATGAAATTTTTAATATAATTGGAGGAAGCCTGTTTAAGGCCATAGATAGATTTCTTAAGTGTGCACACCTTAGAATTTGGGTCTTCGGACACAAATTTTTTTGGTTTCACCATAGAAATGTGGATATACGCCTTGAAGGGTACTTTTGTTTTGATGAATGACAAAAGGTGAAATCAGAAAGGCTTATTTGCAAAAAACGAGAAAAGACCAAACATTCAATACAAGACGGGTTAAGAGATTTTTAATTAATTGTATTGTATGTTTTAGATTATATGTAAGTGGTCATTAATGCTCTCAAAATAATTTGATCACATACTCACACAAATCAGTTTTGAAAATCAATCATAAATAACTTTTAACTGAATTTAAATGAGCAATCTTTTTCAGCATTTAAGATTTTCAAAATCAAATTTGAATCGATCAATAATCGATTAGTATAATCGATTATCATGCTCTTAAATGTGCTTTAATATGCAATAAATTAAAGAGCTGTTAAGTTTTTGAAATCATAAATTTTGAAATGCAATAATCGATTAGTATAATTGATGAGTGTGATTTCACCTCATTTTCCATGTACATTTCTGCATGCATTTGCATATAGTTAGGCCATTTTAGTTGGATTTTGTTTAGTTTTTCCTTTGGAACGGATAAGGTGGTATTGTGTGTTGTTTTGCAGGGATTTATGATTAAATGCCCAAGATTTAGCCATGAGGAAGCTGAGATGAAGAGAAAGCCTGAAAACTGAAGAAAAAGGGGACCAAAAGTCAGAAGCTGTCACGGCCTGGCCGTGATGGCTATCACGGCCGTGACCCAAAATTACCACAAGTCAGAATCCATCACGGCTTGGCCGTGATGGATATCACGGGCATGAAAAAGTTGGCTCGTGTCGCGAAGGAAGGCTCGCCACGCGAGAGAGTGATTTTGCCAGAACTGCAAGAGACAGAACCCGTCACGGCTTGGCCGTGATGGCTATCACGGCCGTGACGGGCCACGAGTTATAAAAGAACCTCTGGGCAGAACAGAAGGATCAATAAGAAAACCCTAAAAATACACTCTTTGCTGCTGTGGCTGCTGTGCAACATTCTATGGAGCTCTCTCCTTTGTTCATCTCTGTAACTCTTTCTTTTATTTTATCTTCAATTATGTGTAGCTAAACTCCCCTTTGTTGGGGTTAGATGATTGCTCTTCTGAACTTGATTGTAAAATGACTTGATTGTAATGCAGTTTCCTTGTTCTTTATGAGTGTTTGATTCCATGCTTAATGCTTTCTTAGGCTTGATCACCCTAGGAATGATTAGTTGCTTTAATAGATAACTGGAAGGTTGGTGTTAGAGCTTGCTCATGAATCAAATGCCAAGTAGTTCATGAGCCTAGACATAGGTCTTGAGGTGCTTGCAATCTTATAAGTCTTGACTTAATGCAAAATCTCAGGTTAATCCACCTAAGGAATTAGGGTTTAATTTGGGGTTTTAGGCTCAATGCACCTAAGGCATTAGGCTTGAGTATTTCAGAAAAGACTTGATTGTCATAATTGAATTAGGAACTGTGTTACTTGTCATTTCATAACAATCAAGGGAGGATTAGCTTAGTCTAACCCTAACAATTCTATCTAATTGTTATTCACATTTATGTCTGCATTCTAACTGTTTGATAAAATTCCAAAAAGAACAAAAACATTTTATTCATGTTTGCTTGTTAGATGATAGAGCTACCTTCACTCCAAAATTTGATCGCCTAGATAGTAGTCTAATTTGCGAAGTGGTAATTGTCCACGATCCCTGAGAACGATATCCGGTCTTACCATTTTATTACTTGCAACGAACCGGTACACTTGCCGAGTCCGTGTCAAGTTTTTGGCGCCGTTGCCGGGGATCGGTGTGCCAATATCACGAGTACCAAAGGGGACTCCTAATTTAGGCATTTTTACTGTATTCCTACTGTTGTTTTTCTTTCTTGTTTTCTGTTTCTCTGCTGTAATTTTCTGTTGTGTGCTGTTTCTGTTTTTCTGTTCTTTTCTGTGCTACTTTGTTTGTTCATTGTATGCGAGGTACAATCGACCAAGGTGAACTCCAATTCGAACCTGAGATCGAGAGACTTTGTAGAAGGAATAGGAAGGAAGCCAAGGCAAGACAGAACAGAGAAGGAACATCCTCTGCAGTGCAAGAACTGTTAGTTGAATTACCAGCTGTCACCATGGCTGAAGATAATGCACCAAGAAGGACAATGGGGGACTACACTTCCCTTAGAGTTGATAGATGTGGAACCCCGATTGTGAGACCCACAGTGGCTTGCAATAATTTCGAAATCAAGGCATCACTTCTCCATCTTGTGCAGCAAAATCAGTTTGGAAGTTTGGAGAGTGAAGACCCTCATGCTCACATTGGTACTTTCATTGAGCTGTGTGACACCATCAAGCTAAATGGAGCTTCTGATGAGGCCATTCGGTTAAGGCTTTTCCCTTTCTCTTTGAGGGATAGAGCTAAGTCACGGCTTCAATCTCATCCTCATGGAAGCATCATCACTTGGAATGATTTGGTAGCAAGTTTCTGTCTCGATTCTTTCCTCCGTCAAGAATGATCAAGCTGAGATCAGAGATCAATGCCTTTGCACAGAGGGATGGTGAGTCACTCTATGAAGCCTGGGAGAGATTCAAGTCCTTACTCACAGCTTGTCCCAATCATGAACTGGAGACATGGCAACAGGTTGCAACATTTGTTAATGGGCTCAACAGGAATTCAAGAAGTATGATTGAAGCGGCTGCAGGAGGGACATTGAGTCAGAAGACGCCCGAAGAAGCAAAGGACTTGATTGAGAACATGGCTAACAATGACTATCAAATGCCTAGTTCTCGATCAATGGTCAAGAGAGGTGTTCTAGAGCTGGATGAAATTGGCGCTCTCAAGGCACAAATGGCTATTCTTACCAAGCAACTGGGATCAATTCAACTGCAGAATTCTCAACTACAAGCTGTCCAAGTTCAAGGTACCTCAGTGTGTGATTTCTGTGGAGGCAACCATGCAAATGGAAACTGTGAGATCAATGTGGTTGGAAGTTCGGGACAAGAAGAGGTAAATTATATGGGCAACCAAGGGCTTAGAAATGATCCTTACTCCAACACCTACAATCCGGGGTGGCGCAGCCATCCTAACTTTGGTTGGAGACAAGGGCAAAGTTCAAGTTCTCAAGCAAAGCCTCCTCAAGAGAGTTCAAGCAAATTGGAGAGCATTCTGGGCCAGTTCATGCAAGCCACTCAAGAGACTATGAAGAATCAAAATGCCTCCATCAAAAATCTTGAGCACCAGATAGGACAGTTGGCAAAGCAAATGGCAGAAAGACCTCAAGGACAATTGCCAGGAGATACAGAGAAGAATCCGAAGGAAGGTTGCATGGCAATTATCACAAGAAGTGGGAGAGTGTTAACCCCACAAGAAAAAGAAATAGAAGAAAAGGAAAGAGGAACTAAGATTGATAAGGCGCAGTTTGAAGAGGTAAACAATGAAGAACCCGGAACTTCCCAAGATACCACCTCTATTCCTACCGGTGTAGAAGCTGAAAAACCGCAGAGGGAGAAATTGGTTGATGAAGAATTTGCGAAGAAGAAGACTAAAAGACAGATTCTGGAAGAGGTTGATAATCCCAAAGAGCTGCCCCCATATTTCAGAATCCCATACCCCCAACGGTTGAAGAAGGAAGCAAAAGACCAACAATTTTATAAATTCCTGGATGTATTCAAAAAGCTACAGATCAACATCCCTTTTGCTGAAGCTCTTCAGCAGATGCCTTCCTACGCCAAATTCATGAAAGAGATTCTTACAAACAAGAGGCAGTGGAAGGAGGAGACAGTTATGCTTACTGAAGAGTGCAGTGCTATAATTCAGAGGAAGCTACCAGTAAAGATGAAGGACCCGGGTAGCTTCACTATCCCATGCACTATTGGTCATGTGAACATTGGGAGAGCATTGTGCGATCTAGGCGCAAGTATCAACCTTATGCCGTTGTCCATTTTCAAAAAGCTGGGAATTGGTGAGGTAAAACCAACAGGGATTTCTCTTCAACTGGCAGACCGCTCCATTACATATCCCTATGGTGTTGTGGAGGATTTGTTGGTGAAGGTGGATAAATTAATCTTCCCTGCAGACTTTGTGGTTTTAGACATGGAGGAGGATGCTGAAGTTCCGCTCATACTGGGGAGACCTTTTCTGGCAACTGGTCGGGCTTTGATAGATGTAGAAAAAGGCCAGTTGAATTTCAAAGTGCAAGAAGAAGAAGTAACTTTCAATGTATTGGAAGCTATGCATCGCACGAGCAAGGAAGAGGAGTGTTTCCGCATGGATATGGTGGATACAGTAGATAAGGAAGTCATTGCACATCAACACCATCCCTCTACTCCAGAGAAGAAGGAAAAGCCCAACATGAAAGCAAATCTAAAGCTATGCAAGACAAATGATGTATCAGTTGGTGAGGAAGTTGGCTCTGCTCATCTTGTGAAAACAGAACCTCCACCGAGAAGGAGTAAGAAAAAGGGCAAGAGGCCCAGAGCGAAAAAGGCAAAGCAGAAGCACAATTGTTGGCCTTCTAAGCAAAATCAGCTCTTTACAGGAGTTTCATGGAAGAAAAGTGCTCTTGCAATTCTATGTCCAGCAGACCCCGGTTAATTGAAAGAAGTTATCTACACGTCAAGCTAGTGACGTTAAAGAAGCGCTTGTTGGGAGGCAACCCAAGTTTTCTTTTCCTTTTCTCCTTTGTTTTTGATTTATTCCTCTTGAATAATTTGAGAAGATCAAGAGGTTTGTTAATAGTTTTGTTAAGTGCTTTCAGATTTTGAATGAAGGAAGGAGAAGAAGGGCAGGAGGGAATAAAACCAGAAAACATGTGATTCAGCACCACTACCACCTTGGTGAGTTGTTCCAGTTTTCTTCCCTCTCTAAACTTAATTATTTACATTGAGGACAATGTAAGTCTTTAAGCTTGGGGTAGGGGTAATATTTTTGCTTGCATTGTAAATATTGCATTCATATAGGCTTAATTTTGCATGATCGCATGATTCGGTTACCCCTGCTTAGATTGAGCTTTTGATTGTGAGAGCTAAGTGCCAATTTTTATGTGATAGTGAATTTTTGGACCCTGAATTGTCTATTCTTGTGATATGGATTCAAACAAATATTCTTGAGATGGTCTTGGATAGTTGATGATTAGCATGTGTTTCTATAGACTTGTGTTCCTCACTGGTTTTTGAACTGATAAATGTGAGCTTTTGAGCCATTAGGGGGTACTCACTAAATCTGCCCCCGTTCTTTGTGTAGAGTGTTGTTCCTCTTGGTTTGTTTTTTCTCTAGAACTTGACTTGAAACCATTTCAAAGCTTGAAAATTTTTGAAAACATTTTTGAAAAGGATTGAGGCAATAGGTATTTTTTTTCTGGCCTTCTGAGCTTTGAATGAATAATGCTATCCTTAGTCGCCCCATTTTGAGCCTGAATGGATAACATGCTCTTCTTGGTACCCTGAAATGTTTTGTTAAATATGCTTATGAGGGACCTTCTAAAGTACTGTGCAAAAAGGGTTGGAAAATGTAGTTGAAAGTTTGGGATGATGAAAAGAAAAAAAAAATGAATCTGAAAAAAATTTATTTCTCTTGAATTGAAAAATCTCCCCTTCTCCAAACAAAAGAAAAATAAAAGAAAAAAGAGAAAAAGAAATAAAAATGGAGAAGGGGATGACAAAAAGGAATGAGAAGTAAAAAGAAAAGAAAAGAAAGAAAGAAAGGTGGAAAAATGAATGAAAAACCCAAGAAGGTATTTTAGAAGGTGTCATGTGTTGAAATGCTTGATACTTGGTTTAGCCTTTTGAAATGTCCTTTTCTTGATTACCCCACCTAATGATTAATCCCATGGCCTCATTGCAACCAAAGAATAAGACCTCTTGATTCTTAGATGATTTCATTAATAAAGTAAAGATTTGGTTGATAGTCAAGCTTATGGTAGGAATCATTCTTTGAGGAAAATGGAGTGAAATGTCATATTCCCTTAACACTTGAGTGAGTGAGGCAAGAAAGAGAGCCAAGCAAATGAACAAGCTTGGGGTGAGCTTCAAGTGAGATAGAGTGCCCGAATCAGTGAGAATGTGAGTCTAGGAAAACTAAGCCCCTAATTGGACTTGAATTGATTGTCTCTTGCTGAAATAATTGAATGCCTGTTACTTGGATCATTTTACTCGGGTTCTTAGTTCACTATCATTGCTCTGGTTATTTTCATCTTTTGGCCTTGGTTTTTGCTTGAGGACAAGCAAAGTCTTAAGCTTGGGGTGATTTGATGAGTGTGATTTCACCTCATTTTCCATGTACATTTCTGCATGCATTTGCATATAGTTAGGCCATTTTAGTTGGATTTTGTTTAGTTTTTCCTTTGGAACGGATAAGGTGGTATTGTGTGTTGTTTTGCAGGGATTTATGATTAAATGCCCAAGATTTAGCCATGAGGAAGCTGAGATGAAGAGAAAGCCTGAAAACTGAAGAAAAAAGGGACCAAAAGTCAGAAGCTGTCACGGCCTGGCCGTGATGGCTATCACGGCCGTGACCCAAAATTACCACAAGTCAGAATCCATCACGGCTTGGCCGTGATGGATATCACGGGCATGAAAAAGTTGGCTCGCGTCGCGAAGGAAGGCTCGCCACGCGAGAGAGTGATTTTGCCAGAACTGCAAGAGACAGAACCCGTCACGGCCTGGCCGTGATGGCTATCACGGCCGTGACGGGCCACGAGTTATAAAAGAACCTCTGGGCAGAACAGAAGGATCAATCAAAAAACCCTAAAAATACACTCTTTGCTGCTGTGGCTGCTGTGCAACATTCTATGGAGCTCTCTCCTTTGTTCATCTCTGTAACTCTTTCTTTTATTTTATCTTCAATTATGTGTAGCTAAACTCCCCTTTGTTGGGGTTAGATGATTGCTCTTCTGAACTTGATTGTAAAATGACTTGATTGTAATGCAGTTTCCTTGTTCTTTATGAGTGTTTGATTCCATGCTTAATGCTTTCTTAGGCTTGATCACCCTAGGAATGATTAGTTGCTTTAATAGATAACTGGAAGGTTGGTGTTAGAGCTTGCTCATGAATCAAATGCCAAGTAGTTCATGAGCCTAGACATAGGTCTTGAGGTGCTTGCAATCTTATAAGTCTTGACTTAATGCAAAATCTCAGGTTAATCCACCTAAGGAATTAGGGTTTAATTTGGGGTTTTAGGCTCAATGCACCTAAGGCATTAGGCTTGAGTATTTCAGAAAAGACTTGATTGTCATAATTGAATTAGGAACTGTATTACTTGTCATTTCATAACAATCAAGGGAGGATTAGCTTAGTCTAACCCTAACAATTCTATCTAATTGTTATTCACATTTCTGTCTGCATTCTAACTGTTTGATAAAATTCCAAAAAGAACAAAAACATTTTATTCATGTTTGCTTGTTAGATGATAGAGCTACCTTCACTCCAAAATTTGATCGCCTAGATAGTAGTCTAATTTGCGAAGTGGTAATTGTCCACGATCCATGAGAACGATATCCGGTCTTACCGTTTTATTACTTGCAACGAACTGGTACACTTGCCGAGTCCGTGTCAATAATCAATTATCTGATCATGTTTTTAAATCAACTTAATTTACTTTAATGTGTTTTAATGATCCTTAATTAATTTTGAGCCGTTAAGTTTGAAATTTGAATATACATAATCGATTATGTTCTTTTGGAATCGTTGATGATTTTTGAATTGCAAGACAGAGAGTTGATAATCGATTAGTATAATCGATTATATCTTTTTCCAGTTCATGAGATTTTACACAAAGAACTTATATTCAATTATCCTAATCGATTATGCTCTGACCGCCTCAAAGAAGCGCATTTCAAATTAAGTTAAAAGAATTGATTATCCTTTTTTCTATAATCAATTATTGCACGATAAAATGAGTTTTGAAGAGAATTTCAGCTAATCACTTGATGTTCTATTTAAAGGGAACTTAGACAAAAACACAAGTATGAAAATCATATTATCTGAACTATGTTGTCTCTCCAGCACTTCAAAAATTTGTTTCTCTCTTATACTAGTGCTTCAATTTGTGTTTTTACTTTGCACTGTTGAGTGCTATCTTATTATAATCTTTGTCCTCGGTTTTAGTGGGTGTGATCCCACGAAACGTTTTTGAGACTTTTGCACAAAAGAAGGTTTATCCCGTGATTTGTGTTAAGGGTTCTATATAATGTGAAGGTTTTAGTTAAGCCTGTTTAAAAACCAGAGTTGATTGAAAGCCCTTTGTACTTTTCCCTTGGGGACTGGACGTAGGTCACATAGGTAGTTTGTGGCCAAACCAGGATATACCGCCGTGTTCATCTTCTCTTCCCTATCTCTTTTATTTTCAGTAATCACTTATCTTTTCTACGTTTTATTAATCGTGTGCTTTTAGCTATCAATCATTTGATAAATATTTTAAAAGTGTAATTTAATTTGTTGAAGTTTTTCAAAATTCATTACACACACAATTCACACCCTCTTGTGTTTGGAGTCAATTTTCAACAAGTGGCATTAGAGCTTAACTCTTGGATTTAAAAAACAAAACCGTCTCAAGAGGTAACAAAACTTCAAACGGTTTTTGTAACGAAGGAAACTCCGTAAACAAACCCCCATCTTTCAATAGTGAAGGGCATGGTTATTGGAAAGAAAGAATGCAAATTTTTCTTGAAGCTTTTGACATGATATTTGGGATGATGTGGAAAATGGTCCATTTGTCCCCAAGCACGAAGTCAATGGTGCTTCAGTGGATAAATCGGGAAACCCCTAGACAGACGTGGAAAAGTAAAAGGTCCAATACAATTTGAAAGCTAGGAACATCATCATTTCAGCTTTAAGCTACGATGAGTTCTATAGGGTCTCAAATTGCAAGACTGCTAAGGAAATGTGGGACGCCCTTCAATTGACCCATGAAGGTACTAACATGATCAAAAGGTCAAGGATGAACACATTGACATGCAAAAACATTTTACCCATATTATAAATCATCTTAGGGCTCTTGGGAAGTCTTTTATTAATGAAGATTTGATAAACAAAGTTGTTAGATGTTTGAATAGAAATTGGCAACCTAAAGTAACTGCTATATCTGAATCTAGAGATTTGTATTTTATGTCTTTGGAAGCTTTTTTCGGTAAATTGCAGGAAAACAAGCTTGAGTAAATCGCCTCGTTGAAAGTGAGGAAAGCGACAAAAAGAAGAAAGGCCTTGTTCTTAAGGCTAGCATGAATGAAACAACAGAGGAAGATAGTGAACTTGATGATTATGAAAGTCTTGATGAAAGTGAAGAAAATGTGAATCTAATGGTATGAAAATTCAAGAAGTTTAAAGGGAACAAAGGCAAAGCAAAACAATCTTTTTATCCCCAAAAGAAGGTTGAAGAAGAAGGAACATCTTATGTGCCTATATGCTTCAATTGTAAAAAGAAGTGTCACATATGGCCCAAGTGTCCTCTGAGTCAAAAGAAGACTGACAAAGTTGAGAAGAGGCTTCAAAGGGATAGTAAAGGAAGAAAGGCCTACATTACTGGGAAAGATAATGACATGGACTCTTCCGATGAATTCAACAACAAAAAGGCAAACCTTTTCCTCATGGCCAATCATGAGGATGATGAGGTGTGCTTGAAAGCAAAGAATTCGAACTGGTATCTTGATAGTGGATGCTCCAAACACATGACGGGAGACAAAAACAAGTTCTCCCTCACACCCAAAAAGGGTGGCTACGTTTTCTATGGTGACAACAGCAAAGATAGAATCTTGGGAATTGGACGGTTGGTAAGAGTCCCTATCCCATAATAGAAAATGTCTTATATGTTGATGGTTTGAAACATAGCTTGTTAAGTATAAGCTAACTATGTGATAAAGGTTTTGATGTTGTGTTTGATAACTATGAATGCATGGTCATGGATTCTAACAAACAAACTAAATTAATTGGACAAAGAATTGGAACTATTTATATGGTTTGCTTGGATGACCTACCTTCAAATGATGTATGCCTCTTATTAGTAAAGAGGATGAAACTTGGTAATGGCATAGGAAAATGACTCATATTCACATGGACCATCTTAATAAGTTGGTTCGCAAGGACCTAGTAATTGGACCACCAAAGTTGTGTTTTGAAAAAGACAAGTTGTGTGATGCTTGTCAAAAAGGAAAACAAGTAATGGCTTCTTTTAAACCTAAAAACCTTGTTTCTTCAAACATGTCTTTACAACTTTTACATATATGGACTTGTTTGGTCCATCTAGAACTATGAGCTTTGGTGGCAATTACTATGCGCTTGTTATTGTGGATGATTATTCTCGCTATACATGGACTTTGTTTATTTCTCACGAAAATACCGCTTTTGTTGCCTTTCAGAAACTTGCCAAGGTTATTCAAAATTGAGAAAGGATTAAACATAGTACTCATCTTAAGTGATCACGGTGGTATGTTCCAAAATGAGGCATTTGAGGCTTTTTGTACTGAAAATGAAATTGGGCATAATTTTTTTTCACCTATGACTCCCCAACAAAATAGTTTGGTGGAAAAGAAAATCGGTCTCTTGAATAGCTAGCAAGGACGATGCTCAATTAGACCAACCTTCCTAAGTATTTATGGGCAGACACGGAAAGCACTTGATAAGCCTCTGACTCGTCTAGTTTTATAACTAGTAAGACCATGGTTTTTGTCTTAATTATTCGATTTTAATATCGTTTTCACCAAAATTTGGATTTAATTGTCCTCAAGCAACATTTTGAGTCTCTTAAATAGTTTTAGGATATTTAGTTGATTTTGAGTCAAATAAAGTATTTATCGCTATTTCATATTTTCAGGTTAATGAGAAGAGCAAAAAGGGAAGGACACTTAAAGCAGAAGCCATCACACCCAGGCCGTGACACTGGTCACAGCCGTGATGAGCTACCCATGAAGACCAGAAAGCATCACGGCCCAGCCGTGATACCCATCACGGGCGTGATGAGAAGACCCTGAAGATCAGAGAGCATCTTGGCCTAGCCGTGATGGCAGTCACGGCCTAGCCATGATGGAGGTCACGGCCTAGCCGTGATGGGCATCACGGCCGTGACAGACTAGAATTTGAATGCGCGCCCTTGGAAGAACACGTCACGGCCTGGCCGTGATGGCCATCACGGCCGTGACGCGCACCTGATCTATAAAAAGGCACCAGGGCAGACAGAAAGGGGACATAATTTTCACTGTTTTACGAATTATTTCAAAAGCTTTTATTACGTTTGTGATGGAGAACTAATCACCAGGGATTAGTATGTTGTAATCGGTTTCCGCCGACACTTGAGGTTCCATAATTCCCAATTAAATTGCTTATCCCTTTCAATACTATGCTATATGCCTTGTTTGCTTAATTCAAGTTATATAGAACAAGTATTGATTAATTTCGATGATTCTATGTTCCTTTACCTTGATCGCGTTTGCTTAATTCGCGTGTGTTTGATCGTGTTTGCTTAATTCACGATAGCTTTAATCCATCTACTTAATTCGGAAATTAGGAACATATATCTCGTAGTGTCAATTGCGCTTGTTTAATTGATGCTACATTCGAAAAGGGATTAGAATCCTCTTAGGGCATGGAAATTATGTGAGTCAATGATAGTTCGGAAACCGAAACAGTAGAATAATCGTTCTAGCTTATTGATAATCACTTAATTGCACTGTTTCCTTAATCGAATCTTAAACCTAACCCCCCCCCCCCCCACCCAATCGATCTGTAGGTTAATAATACTCCAAGAGTCCTTGAGATACGATACTCGAGTTGTCGTTCGCTAACTACAATTTTTCTTCTAATTACTCGTTTTTGACCCGTGTGCGACAGCGGATCAAATTGGCACCGTTGTCGGGGACTCTTGTTGTTATTAACAGATTTGTTGACGCATTGCTGAATTAGTTCTAGCTACTAGGTCTGGTTGTTCTGACCTGTT
Source organism: Sophora flavescens (assembly GCA_030762895.1). Taxonomy (NCBI): domain Eukaryota; kingdom Viridiplantae; phylum Streptophyta; class Magnoliopsida; order Fabales; family Fabaceae; genus Sophora; species Sophora flavescens. Next base: position 21,004,434 of record CM061069.1, read on the forward strand.
TGATTTTGATCCTGAAATTGAGAGAACCTTGCACACACGTCGTAGAGCAATTCAGGCTAGCACTAGTTCACCAACCAATAGTGATAACATGGCTGATCAAAGAACACTAAGACAGCTTGCTCCTCCTGATGTTAATTACAATGGTTTATGTATTGAATATGTTGATGCCGTTGCTCCTTTTGAATTGAAATCTGGTTTAATACACTTGTTGCCAAGGTTTAACGGTCTTGCAGGTGAGGATCCGCATAAGCATCTGAAAGAATTCCAGGTTGTTTGTTCTACACCTTTGAGACCTGAAGGAATAACAAAAGACCATATCAAGCTGAGAGCCTTCCCATTCTCACTTCAAGGTGGTGCGAAGGATTGGTTGTATTATCTTGAGCCGAATTCCGTTTCAACCTGGAATGATTTGAAGAAAGTCTTCCTAGAGAGATACTTCCCTGCCTCCAGAGCTGCATCAATCAGAAAAGAGATATGTGGTATTAGGCAAGGAAATGAATCATTGGCCGAGTATTGGGAGAGATTTAAGAAGTTGGTGTCCAGTTGTCCTCAGCACCATATTTCCGAGCAACTGCTTATTCAGTACTTTTATGAGGGATTGCTACCAATGGATAGAAACATTTTAGATGATGCTAGAGGGGGAGCACTTGTTGATAAGACCCCAGCTGCTGCCAAGTCATTGATTGAGAACATGTCACTCAACTCCCAATAGTTCACAACTAGAAACAATTCTGTCGAAACAAAGGGTGTGAATGAGATCCATGTTTCTTCTTCCAACAAGGCCCTTGAAACCAGACTTGATGAGCTTAATTCTTTAGTGAAACAATTGGCAGTGGATAAAGCTCAAACAGTAAGGTTGTGTGGTATTTGTACTTCTCCAGAACACCTGACCGATACATGTCCCATTCTGAAAGATGAGTCGGTCACTGAGTTGCCTCAAGCATATGCATCCAATCTTTACAATCAAGGAAACAATCAGAACCGGTACAACATTCCTGACCTTTCCACTAATAAGTACCACCCCAGCTGGAGAAACCATCCAAACCTTCGGTATGGAAACTAATCCACACAACAACAACAACTGATGTTACCGCTGACACCACCACAGAACTCTCCCCAAGTGACCACCTCTGCACCTTCCGGACCTTCACTAGAGGACCTTGTCAAGTAAATGACTGTAAACAATCTCCAGTTTCAGCAACGAACATATTCTAGTATTCATACTTTGCAGACACAGATTGGACAGCTTGCCACTTCGATGAATGCCATGTAGCAAGCTCAAGGATCGAACCAACTACCTGCACAAACAGTAGTGAATCCTAATGTCCCTAATCCTAATGTGAGTGCAATTTCTTTGAGATCCGGGAAGGTTGCAGAACGAGCCCCTGAAAAAAATAAAAAAATTGTCGAGGTAACACCTGAACCTTCTGTTGCTATTGAGGCTGAGAAAGAGTATGTGCCACCAATTTCCTTCCCGCAAAGAGTACTGAAAAAATAAAAATATTGATGAGGAAGACAAAGAGAGAGAGATTCTGGATGTATTCAGAAAAGTGGCGGTAAACATTCAGCTTCTTGATGTGATTAAGCAGGTTCCGAAATACGCAAAGTTTCTGAAGGATTTGTGCACACACAAGAGGAGGTTGAAGGGAAATGAGAGAGTCAATTTGGGACGAAATGTTTCAGCCCTCATTCAACCTAAACCTGCACCTGAAAAGGTTACCGTTTCAGCCCTCAATCAGGCAATGCCACAGAAATGCAAGGATCCGGGAACTTTTGCTATTCCATGTACCATTGGGGAAAGTAAATTCGATAATTGCATGTTGGATTTAGGATATTCTATTAATGTTATGCCTACTTCTGTTTTTAACAATCTTGATCTTGGTCCTTTGCAGCATACAGGTCTTACTATTCAGTTGGCAAACAGGACCAATGCTCGCCCCATTGGAGTAGTAGAAGATGTGCTTGTTCAAGTTAATGACTTGATTTTCCCTGCTGATCTTTACATTCTAGACATGACAGGAGAAACGAATTCAAGCAGATCACCAATCATTCTGGGCAGACCGTTCATGAAAACGGTGAAAACAAAGATTGATGTTGACGATGGAACCATGTCCATGGAATTTGGTGACATTATTACGAAATTCAACATTTTCGATGCTATGAAGCATCCCTTGGAAGAGCATTTTGTTTTTCAAATAGAGTTACTTTCTGAAATTGTTGATGACACTTATTATGATTTGGTTGCGGCTGCTGATTTTCCATCTTTTTATGGTTTTGATGATGTTTACTCATGTGCTGATTGTACTAACACTGACCTTTGTGCTGTTTGTGCTGAGATTGATGCTGCCTTGCAGGGTGACAGTGTAAATGAAGCTGTTTATTCAGCTGAAGTTCTTGACAGCACGGCTGCCCCAAACATACCATCTATTGAGCAGCCATCCTCCTTAGACTTAAGCCACTTCCTGAAAATCTGAAATATGCTTATTTAGAGAGGAATGAAAAACTTCTAGTTATAATTTCCTCTAACCTTGATTTTGACCAAGAAACTAAGCTCTTGCAGGTTTTGAAGAAGCATAAGAAGGCGATTGGGTGGACCTTGGCTGACATACCAAGTATTAGCCCATCCAGGTGTATGCATAGGATTATGTTGGAGGATGGGGCTAAAACAGTTAGGCAGCCCCAAAGGCGGCTTAACCCCTTGATTCTTGATGTTGTGAAGAAGAAGGTAACAAAACTCTTGCATGCAGGTATCATATATCCTATCTCTGACAGTAATTGGGTGAGTCCAGTGCAAGTTGTACCTAAGAAATCTGGACTCACAGTGGTAAAAAATGAAAACAATGGACTTGTTCCCACTAGAGTTCAGAATAGCTGGAGAGTTTGTATTGATTACAGGAGATTGAACCAGGCTACTAGAAAGGATCACTTCCCTTTGCCGTTCATCGATCAAATGCTTGAACGGCTAGCTGGTAAATCACACTATTGTTTTCTTGATGGTTTTTCAGGTTACTTTCAGATCCACATTGCACCAGAGGATAAAGAAAAGACAACTTTTACGTGCCCTTTCGGCACTTTTGCTTACAGGAGGATGCCATTTGGTCTTTGCAATGCTCCTGGCACATTCCAGAGATGCATGATTAGTATTTTTACTGAATATATTGAGAATTGCTTGGAAGTGTTTATGGATGATTTTACTGTTTATGGCTCTTCATTTGATGCATTCTTGAATAGTTGGAATCTGGTTTTGGAGAGATGCATTGAAACTGACCTTGTTTTGAATTATGAAAAATGCCATTTTATGGTTGAACGGGGAATTTTTTTGGGGCATATTATTTATGAAAAGGGTATTTCAGCAGATCCTGCTAAGATTGAGGTGATTTCTACACTGCCTTACCCATCTTGCATTCGCGAGATTCGCTCTTTTCTTGGTCATGCAGGTTTTTACATGCGCTTCATAAAGGATTTTAGCAAGATAGCTCTTCCTCTGTCAAACTTGTTGAAGAATGATGTCATTTTCAACTTTGATGACAACTGCAAAAAGGCGTTTGATTTCTTGAAGAAAGCATTGACCTCTACTCCCATCATCCAGCCTCCTGACTGGACCCTCCCTTTTGAGATTATGTGTGATGCCTCTAACTATGCCGTGGGGGTGGTCCTTGCACAAAGGGTGGGCAAGGCTGCCCATGTTATTTATTATGCTTCTAGAACTTTAGATTCTGCACAGGCTAATTACACTACTACTGAAAAGGAACTTCTAGCTATTGTTTTTGTTCTTGATAAATTCAGATCATATTTGCTAGGTTCCAAGGTTGTTGTTTTCACTGACCATGCAGCTTTAAAGTACTTGTTGAAGAAACCAGAAGCAAAACCGAGATTGATTCGGTGGATGTTGTTGCTCCAAGAGTTTAGGTTGGAGATTAAAGATAAAAGTGGAGCTGAGAATTTAGTGGCTGATCACTTGAGCAAAATAGAGAGGGATGAAGATCCTTCTCCCATTCAGGATGACTTTCCTGATGAGCAGCTTTTACAGTTACATGGGGTAACTCCTTGGTTTGCTGATATTGTTAATTATCTTGTTGCTGGTGTTTTTCCGACAGGTGCAACTAGGTCACAAATTCACAAACTCAAGAGTGATGCCAAATATTATGTTTGGGATGATCCATATCTTTGGAAATTTGGTAGTGATCGGGTAATTAGGAGATGTGTCCCCGACTATGAGATTGAGTCTATTTTGCATTTTTCTCATGCTTCTCAAGTAGGGGGACATTTTGGACCACAAAGGACTGCAAGAAAAATCCTAGATTCAGGTTTTTATTGTCCCACTATTTTAAAAGATGCTTATGAGATTTACCGCACTTGTAAAGAGTGTCAGATAGCAGGTACAGCCATCACTCTAAGAGTGAAATGCCTCAGCAACCTATGCTTTTCTGTGAGGTGTTTGATGTGTGGGGAATTGACTTTATGGGTCCTTTCCCTGCATCTTTTGGTTTTCTCTATATTTTACTTGATGTTGATTATGTTTCAAAGTGGGTGGAAGCTATCCCCACTAGGACTAATCATTCTAGAGTTGTTGCAAATTTTGTCAGGTCCAATATTTTTTGCAGGTTCGGAATACCTTGTGCTATCATAAGTGACCAAGGCACTCATTTCTGTAACCTCACCATGGAAGCTTTACTCCGAAGTATGGAGTTGTGCACAGGGTCTCTACTGCATATCACCCCCAAACTAATGGGCAGGCTGAGATCTCAAACAGAAATCAAACAGATCTTAGAGAAAGTGGTGCAGCCAAATAGGAAGGACTGGAGCCGCCGTCTAGAAGACGCACTTTGGGCTCAAAGAACAGCTTCCAAGACTCCAATAGGGATGTCCCCCTATAGACTTGTGTTCGGTAAAGCATGTCATCTTCCTGTAGAAATTGAGCACCATGCTTATTGGGCGGTCAAAAGTTGTAATTTGGAAATGCAAAAAGCAGGCATTGAAAGAAAACTCCAATTACAGCAGCTTGAAGAGCTTAGGTTAGAAGCCTATGAAAGCTCTCGAATTTATAAAGAGAAAACTAAGCACTTCCCTGATAAGATGATTTCTAGGAAGGAATTCTATGTGGGCCAACAGGTTTTATTGTTTAACTCCCGCCTAAAAGTGATGGCTGGGAAACTTCGATCCAAGTGGATTGGCCCATTTATTGTTACTAATGTTTTTCCTCATGGTGCCGTAGAAATAAAAAGTGCAGGTAGCAACAAGGTTTTTAAGGTTAATGGGCAGCGCTTGAAGCTATTCCATGAGAGCTCGGTGCCTGAAGATGCAACCGTAGAAGAGCTTTCCTTGGAAGAGCCCACCTACACTACAACTTGATCAGGGAGCACCTTCTCCTTTCCCTCACTCTTATTTTATATTTATGTTCTTTCATTGAAGACAATGTATGTCTTAAGTGTGGGGGAGGGAACCAATTGCTTTGTTTTTGTTTTCCTTGTTTGTGTTGCTTTGTGTCGTATGTGTGTGATTCTTATGTCGGTAAGCTTGAATGGATTTTATTAAATTTAGCATAGATGTATTGCATGATATATGTTGGCTATTGATGAGTTCCCCCTAGGTTTTGAAAATCGAAAATTTGATCCCCATGTGAAAAATTGAAAATTGAACTTTGAGAAATTTTATTGTGATTGCTTAATTTATGACAAGTTTGGGGTGAAGGGGTGCACACACTAGGAATTGTATCTCGGTCAAACAATTTTCAAAAATGTCCAGGGGAGGAATTTGAGCCTCCAACATTGTTTTTAATTGTGTGAATCGCTTTTAAGCTGCACTTTCCCAAATTTGCTTGAATCTCTTCATGGTTTGCATGTTTATATGGTTGCATCAAATGATTTAGGCAATTTTCTTTGAAATAACTACTTGGCCTAAAAATAACCATCCCTAATGCATGTTCCCTAGTTAGCCACATTGAGCCTAATAAGCCTATTGTTTCTTGATGACCTTATGTTATTAGCCAAAAAGCTGGAAAAATCATGTTAACCCAATCTTAGGATTAGGAGAGCATGGAAGCTTAGCAAGAGCAGGGTTGCAAGAAAGTAAGTTTGGGGTGGATACAAGGTTTGATATGTCATTCTGGGTTGAGAAAAAGAAAAAATAAAGGTTGAATCCAAGGGCAAGAAGAAAAGAAAAAAAAATTGCCAAAAGAAAAGGGGCAAAAACAAAAAGCTTAGCAAGAAAAAGGTTGTAGCCACTCAAAGCGTCAAAAAGAAAAATGGAAAAAGGAATTAGAGTGAAAATAATGGTGTACAGGCTTCATGATCTCTTTGTTCCTAGGGATGTAAAGCCTAGTACCTTTGAATAATCCTACCCTTAGCCAGTGCCCATTACAACCTTTAAAAGACCTTTTGATGTTGCATTCATGTTTTCGTGGGAACTATTTTGAGATGGAAATCAAATTCATGGGAAGTGCTCTTGAAATGTGAAATTGAGTGAAAAGTTGATAGCCTAGACAAATTGAACGAATGAGTGAAATATTAAATGCCCTTGTGAGGAAGGCAATTGTTTGAAATTGGAGATCTCCCTTTTGTGTGTAACTTGGATCCTCAACTCAGATTACTGATTGCATAAATGATGGAATTCTCAATTGTTTAAAGTAAATGAATGTGGGGGTTACATTGTTGCAAAGGGGAAAAACATTAAAGAAAAATTGTTTTGTTTAAATTGCATGAAATTTGTGCGAAATTGGTTGAATCCTTTAAGCTTGCCAAGTTTGAGTCTTTTTGAGTTTTAGTTTGCTTGGGGACAAGTAAAGTTTAAGTTTGGGGTATTTAGATAAGCCTCTGGCTCGTCTAGTTTTATAACTAGTAAGACCATGATTTTTGTACTAATTATTCGAGTTTTTTCTAGTTTTAGCTAAAATTTGGATTTTTGTGTCCTCAAGCAACATTTTGATTCTCTTAAGTAGTTTTAGGATATTTAGTTGATTTTGAGTCAAATAAAGCATTTAATGTTATTTCATATTTTCAGGTTAATGAGAAAAGCAAAAAGGGAAGGACACTTTAAGCAGAAGCCATCACGCCCAGGCCGTGACACTGGTCACGGCCGTGATGAGCTACCCATGAAGACCAGAAAGCATCACGGCCCGGTAGTGATACCCATCACGGGCGTGATGAGAAGACCCTGAAGATCAGAGAGCATCACGGCCTAGCCGTGATGGAGGTCACGGCCTAGCCGTGATGGGCATCACGTCCGTGACAGACTAGAATTTGAATGCGCGCCCTTGGCAGAACACGTCACGGCCTGGCCGTGATGGCCATCACGGCCGTGACACGCACCTGATCTATAAAAAGGCACCAGGGCAGACAGAAAGGGGACAGAATTTTCACTGTTTTACGAATTATTTCAAAAGCTTTTATTACGTTTGTGATGGAGAACTAATCACCAGGGATTAGTATGTTGTAATCGGTTTCCGCCGACACTTGAGGTTCCATAATTCCCAATTAAATTGCTTATCCCTTTCAATACTATGCTATATGCCTTGTTTACTTAATTCAAGTTATATAGAACAAGTATTGATTAATTTCAATGATTCTATGTTCCTTTACCTTGATCGCGTTTGCTTAATTCGCGTGTGTTTGATCGTGTTTGCTTAATTCACGATAGCTTTAATCCGTCTACTTAATTCGGAAATTAGGAACATATATCTCGTAGTGTCAATTGCGCTTGTTTAATTGATGCTACATTCGAAAAGGGATTAGAATCCGCTTAGGGCATGGAAATTATGTGCATCAATGATAGTTGGGAAACCGAAACAGTAGATTAGTCGTTCTAGCTTATTGATATTCACTTAATTGAACCGTTTCCTTAATCGAATCTTAAACCTATCCCCCCCCCCCCCCCCCCAAATCGATCTGTAGGTTAATAATAATCCAAGAGTCCTTGAGATACGATACTCTTGTTGTGGTTACCTAAATAAAGTTTTTCTTCTTATTACTCGTTTTTGACTCGTGTGCGACAAAGATCAGCAGATCGCATGTCATGTGACGAATAGAGTCCTCATAAGTCATATTATGAAACAAATACCCTAAGAAATTTATAAGGGAAGGAAGCCCAACATCTCCCACTTTCATATTCGGATGTAAGTTCTTTGTTTTAAATAATTTTAAAGATAACCTTGGTAAATTCGATGCTAAAGCTGATGAAGGTATATTTCTTGGATAATCCAATTCTAGTAAATCTTTTAGAATCTATAATAAAAGAACAATGATCATTGAAGAATCTGTGTGTATTTCTTTTGATGAATGTAACCCTAAAATGTGGTAGAGGAAAGTATTGATGATCTTGCAAAAATTTTGGCCATAGTCATCTTGAGGACAAACACACTCAAGAGAAGGATAATGAGGATCAACCACTTCTGTAAAATGAAGAATCACCTCATTCGGATCTTCCAAGAGAATGGAGAACATCTAGACGCCATCCTCTTGACAACATAATAGGTGATATCTTAAAAGGGGTAACAACTTGAAACTCTCTTAAGCATGTTTGTCATTACATGTCCTTTGTATCTCAAATTGAACTTAAAAATGTTGATGAGGCTATGCAAGATGAGTTGAACCAATCTGAAAGGAACAATGTGTGGGAACTAGTCCCTAAACCTAAGGACCATTTGGTCATTGGAACTAGATAAAAATGGAATTATTGTTAGAAATAAAGCTAGGCTTGTTGCTAAGAGGTTTAATCAACAAGAGGGCATAGACTTTGATAAAACATATGATCCCGTAGCTAGATTAGAAACCATCTATATGCTTCTTGCTTTTACTTGCATCATGGATTTCAAACTTTTTCAAATGGATGTAAAAAATACTTTTCTAAATGGTTTTATACAAGAAGAAGTGTATGTGGATCAACCCCCTGGTTTTACAAACTTTGAATTTCAAAATCATGTTTTTAAATTGAAAAAGACTTTTTATGGTTTAAAACAAGCCCCTAGGGCTTAGTATGAACGCCCAAGTAAGTTTTTGTTTGAAAACAATTTTCAAAGAGGAAATGTTGACACTACCCTTTTTATCAAAAACAAAAAGCATGAAATCTTACTTGTTCAAATTTTTGTGGATGACATAATATTTGATGCTACTAATGAGGGTTTGTTCAAGGATTTTTCTAAAATTATGCAAAATGAGTTTGAGATGTCGATATGGGCAAGCACAACTACTTCCTTGGACTACAAATTAAGCATTCAAAGGAAGGTATCTTCATCAACCAATCTAAATATTGCAAGGAGTTGCTTCAGAAGATTAGGATGAACTCTAAGGAATTATCTACTCCCATGATAGGCTTTCTACTAATGTGAGTAAGTATAGAGGTATGATAGGCTTTCTTCTCTATCTTACTGCTAGTCATCCCGACATTATGTTTAGTGTATGCATGTGTGCACGTTTTCAATCAAAACCAAAGGAATCACTTCTCGTCGCCGTGAAACGCATTATGAGATACCTCAATAGCACATAAAACATGGGTTTATGGTACCCTAAAGGGGGTGACTGCACCCTAGTTGGGTACTCGGACTCTAATTTTGTGAGGCGCAAAATAGACCGAAAAAGCACTACCACTTGCTAGGAAACACATTAGTTTCTTGGCATAGGATGGCGAGACGTAACTGAGAACCCTCTGGCTTTTCTAGTTTTATCTCTATCAAAGATATGGTTTCTGAGTCAGTTGGTTGAGTTTTATCTCATTTAAGCCCAAATATACCTTTAATTGTCCTTAAGTAGGGTGTTGAGTCTTTTTGTTAATATTTAGGAAATTACGTAGGAAATTGAGTCAAATAAGCCATTACATGTTGTGCTTACTTTAAGGTAATGTTCTGAAATTAAATTGAAAAGTGAAGTCGGAAGAAAGTTAGGAGGAAAGAAAAGAAAACAAGCTGGAAATGCTGATCAGGAGGATTCACCCCACGCAATAAGGCCTGCCTCGCGAGCCAGATGAGCAATTCTTGGGATCTTTATCACACCCCGCAGATCAATGTTGGCCCTGTGAACCCCGAGCATTAGGAAAAATGGCCTATCTTACTAGCCCCGCGAAAGATGGCTAGCGGGGTGAGCCAGATGAGCAAAAAGTGAAGACCCTCTGTCTCGCACAGCGATAAGCGTCTTGCCCATCGATACTTTGAGTTTGGGACAAGGCTAATATTAAAGATTCGCCCTGTGAGCTAGTGCTCGCCCTGCAAAATCTTATCTTCTCAAATATGTATTTAAGCTTGTTATTTGTTCGAAATTTGTACCTTCGTCCTAGTGTTTTATGGATTATTGCATGAGGTTTCATGAAAACAGTCCTGTTACTACACGAGGCACAAAATAGAGTGATCTTGAATAACTGGAGATGCAAGCTTACCAGGAGTTTGTGGCACTAATACGAGTCTCCAGGTGTTGGAGTTGCTCTTGTTGGGTTCTGGTTGGTCACCCAACCCAAAACAACTTCTATTTTCTCCTCTACAATCATGCATGCTACACTATGGCACTCCTAATTTTGGCTATGGGATCTCGAACTCTCTGTACAAAATCTCCAGGTACTATGAGGTTGAATAAAGTTCTCATTAGATACCTTTTTTCCTCCACGTCCAAAGTTGCTAGTAAGCTAAAGCCTAACTAAGAGCTTTTTTAGTCAGAGTGCTCATCTTAGCCAAAATGAGTCAAAATGGGTTTGCTCTTATTAGTCATGAATACCCATGGCATATCATCCACATGAATCATATCTCGTTATTTTAAAATAACCTGTTGCTTACAAATTTACATCCACTTAGAATTTTGGTGGCTTTCCTCCTGTGCAACAAGTAATAAGGATGTACCTTCCCCCATGTTTTTTGTATTTTTTTAAATTCTTATTTTTTAATAAATTTTAATGGTGTGCTGCAAATGATAGATAAAGTCTATGATGGTAACCTAGTTGGGATGTTAGTCTTTATCACGATGCTCTTTTTTTAATCAATAATAGTGTGCAAAGGCATCACAATAAGGAATGACATCCCAACTAGGTTGGCACTTCAAACCTTATCTATCATCTGTAGCACACTAAATTTATTAATAAAAACAAAGGAATACAAAAATAGCATGGGGGACCAGGCCAAAACCCAAGTAAAGAAACAAATTACTTAAACCTATAAGAAGGAAGACTAAATCTATTTCGATTAAAGTCTTCTAGAATAAACCTAGGTGGAGAATCCCACCATATAAAACTATGTAAGGAAATGCCAAATGAAGCTAGACTACCAGCACAAGTATTTCATTCTCTGAAAATGTGAGAGGAATAGAAATTCATTTTCTTCGACAAGTTCACACAATTCTTCCATCTATTTCTTATCACCTAAGGAACAAGATCCGGATTTTTAATGGCTTGTAAAACCAACAATGAGTCACATTCTAACCATAGGTTATGCCATCCTCTTTGAAAGGCAATTTCAAGTCCTTGCATAGCTGCTACTAACTCTGCAGAAAATGAAGTTTGGGCACCTAAATGCTCTAAAAAATAACCAACAAAGGCTCCACTTGAGTCTCTTAAAATACTACCAGAGGCTTCTAGACCCGGATTTCCCCTTGAGGATCCATCAGTATTGCACTTTAACCAAGAGCATGGAGGCTTATACCATATAACTTGAGTGATTGATGGAGCTTTTAAAGCATGATTATTGACTGAAAATTACTTCAGAACTTCAAATTCCATAATAGAGTTGGAACAACATCCCTTTGAAAAATTACCTGACATGGAGATAACAGACCTTAACATGTTGATGATCCAAACAATGTGAATGATAGTTGATAAAACAACATCCCTTGCTTGAGTACTCCAATGATTACCACATATAGATAGAATGGAAATCGTTGAAGAATGATCAAAGTTCAATTGCAGCAAATACTTTAACCAATTCCAAAGTCTAACAACAAAGGGACATGAGAAGAATAAATGATTGGTAGATTCGAAAGCCAAACCACATAATGAACACATTGAAACCAATGTATAGCCCCAGAGTTGCAGCTGCTCATCAGTTGGCAGCTTATTTAGCAGTAGTCTCCAAACCAATAAGGACCTCGAAGGAGGGATGATTGGATCCCAAATAAATTCTCCCCAAAGAACATGTTGCTGAGAGTGTCTTAAATGATTATAAGCATCTTTGAAAGTCAATGATCCATTGCCAGAACTTATCCACATAAGCTGATCATCACAGACTTCTGCAGGAAGCACCAATTGTTGTGTTTCAGTAACAACTTTAGGAAATTTCCCAGCAAATGAAGTTGTAATAGCCCAAGCACCATTGTGAATGAAGTCAGCTACCACAACTTTATTATTAGCAGCAACTGATTGAATGAAACACCTGACAGAAGACCATAAAGAAGATTTGGCATAATGCACAATTGGCTTATTTTGTCAAATAAATCTAGACTTGATAAGGCAGGCCCATTGATCATTAGACTTAACCACCTCCCAGGTTAACTTGAGCATGGTTGCTTCATTGATTGACCTTAAAGATCTAAGACCAATTCCTCCTTCTTCAATAAGGCAGCACATCTTTTGCCAAGAGACAGTAACTAGCTTCCTAATGAAAAGGTCCCCAGCCCAAATAAAGTTTCTAATCCATTTATCCAAGGATTTGAGCAAGGACTTTGGCCAAGCATACACATAAAAACTATAAACAAGCATTCCATGAATAATGGATTTAACCAACTCAACCCTTCCCATAATAGATAACAAAGAACCCTTCCAATAGGCTAATTTGGTATCAATCCTATCAACAATAGGCTTTAAGTAGCTGGACTTTGGTTTACCTTTAAATATAGGGACTCCAAGATAGCTAAAAGGTAGCCTACCAACAGAGAAGCCAAGGAAATCCTTGATTTGAACTAATCTTGCAGATGAAACAGAACCAGCAAAAAACCTGCACTTGTCAAGGCTCAAAATTTGACCTGAGGCATCACCATTTAGTCCCCTTGTAAAAAACCATTATGTCATCTGCATACATGACATGAGAAGGGGATGGAGTAGTTCTGGTTCCTGCCATTAGTTTTAACTGACCTGTGCTAACCAGCAGGGAGATTTCCCTACTAAGTGCATCCTCAGCTAAGTAAAACAAGAGAGGGGAGAGAGGATCACCTTGCCTAACCCCCCTCCTACAACTGAAAAAACCAGTTAAATGTCCATTGACTGAGATGGATAGCTTTGCAGAATTCAGGACTGCCCTTACACATTTAAAAAATGTCTGGCTGAAACCAAATTTATCGAGCACATTGAGCAAGAAACCCCAATCCATTATATCAAATACTTTTTTGATGTCCAGCTTAAGTGCAAAATCGCCACCAAAAGATTTATGATCAATCATATTAATTGCTTCAGAAATGGTGCAAATGTACTCAACAATGTGCCTCCCTCGGATAAATCCTCTTTGATGAACTAAAACCACTTTAGGAGCAATTAAAGCAAGTCTATCAGCCAAAACTTTGGTGATAACCTTGAATTGAAAGTTGGCCAAAGAAATTGGCCTATAATCTTCAATTTTTTAGCTCCAATAAACTTAGGAATCAAGGCTATCGTATTAGAGTTTATATTGGGGAGAATCCAGCCAGTAGAGAAAAATTGCATCACTGAACTCTACACATAACCTGCAACTATATATGTCCCAATAAGTTTGAAAGAATTGACCACTAAAACCATCGGGACCTAGAGCTCCTGAACCATTCATAGAAAACACAGCTTTTCTGACTTCATCCATTGTAGGTTGACTTGTAAGCATAGGATTGTCCTTATTTGTAACAAGCTTAGGAATTACCTTACTCACAAAATCAGAATTTGAGCAACTATTATCATAGGCATTAAGAGAGGTGTAATATTCCAACACATGTTGTTCAATATCATATTGTTTATCAAGGATAAAATCACCTGATTTTAAAATGGACATCTGTTTAGAAGCTTGCCTAATTCTAGCAAGTCTATGAAAGTAAGAAGTGTTTCTATCTCCATTGGAAAATCAGTTAACTCTTGCTTTTTGTTTCCAGAAGTCCTCTTGATAAGACAAAGCAGCTTGTAACTCATTATGTGCTGATATTTCTTGAGCATTCAACTCTTCAGAATAACCACAAGTATCAATCTGCTGCTGGATATCATCTAACCTTGCCCGAGCAGAATCAACCATTTTATGAACATCACCAAAAGACTCCTTATTCCATATTTTAAGAGCTACTTTGATTGAATTTTATTTCTTACTGAGAAAAAACATTGGGCAAAAAAATATAATTGATTATAATTTTTGGGTTCTAGTTCAGGAGAGCATGTGTTCTCACGCAACTATAATTCACTTATTCATGCAACATTTGCTGAATAAGTGAATAAACATTTCTTCACCCAAAATTCACATACCCTATTCTCACGCAACTGTATGCTTTTCTCTTTAACTTAAGGTACTACATCAGGTGAGGGAAAAGAAAAAGAAAAAGAAAAGAAAAGAAAAGAAAAGCTCAAGAGAAGCCCTTCCTGAATGGCATAGTTCATTTTACTTCTTGACCCAACAAGACTTATCCCCATATGTATCTTTGAGATTGTCAAGCATCGACAACATTTATCTTGGTTGCGGTCATTGCGACCGCTGCGATGTGTAATGCGGCCACTGAGGCGTGAAATAATTTGATGAATTCACTAAATGAAAAAAAAAATCAATATTTTTTTTGTAATTCTTTATACATCTTTTTTTAATAATTGTGTTGTATAAATTTCTATTCATTTTTAAGACATTGCATTATGTTTATGAATAATTTAAACATAATTATAGTGAAAATAAATTATAAATAAAACTTTTAAGCACATATAATTACGAAATTACAAAGAAGAAAGTCAAAAACTTAAAAGTACATAAATATATATGAATCATAAATAAAAAGAGATTAGTGTCACATAGAGGAATACACCCAGCTGCAATTGTGATTCTAAAATAACGTCACATTATCACCACTTAGAGATACGTCTTCACTACAAAAAAAAACATGATAAAAGTAAACAAATTAATAAATTTAAAATAATAATAATAATAATTAACAAATATATGAATCAAAGATAATAAAAATTGAACTTACATGATACTTGCTACCACATGGTGGAATGACGTGGTGGTTCATAACCTCTATTCTCACTTTGGCCATCATCTTGTGTAGCTCCTTGTCCAAAGACAATAAAAAAACCCACCACTTGATTGTTGATGATAAGGATCTTGATAATTCATTGATGGTTGGTAGTATGAGTGAGCTTGATCACTTGCGTATGTGTTATATGTGTTGAAATAAGGATATTGATAATAAGGTGGATGAGATTGTTGATTACTATGAGAAGAATCATCAATACCAAAGTCACTAAAACTTTGTGCAATACTAGAAGAGGAAGAATCTTCAAGTGGAACATTCTGTTTTCTTTTTCCTCTCCTAGAATGTGACCCATCTCTACTGCTCTCAGGTAATGAACTACCAGAAGGAGCCATATCAGTCAAGCTCCTATAACGCCTATTATATGGTGAATCTTGAGATGGATCATTTTGAAATTGCCCATCATCATCACCATCATCATTATCATCACCGCCACCTTCTTCAGCTTCTACATTACCACCCCCATCACCACTATTATTACTTGGTGGACTTAAACCACCACCATCTTCATTAGAATCATCATTATCACCAACAACTTCCACATCTTCATCATCTGTATCCACTAGAGGCAACCATTCTGCATTTTGTACTCCATCTAATAGTGAATCTTCTCTCTCTTCAATCCATGGAGATAATGCATCTTCTTGAAATATATAATCAAGATTGATAGGATTAAAACTTGCTTCAATTTCATCTTGACTTTTTCTCATTTGATGCTGCATTTTCAATTTCATATTGTAGTGCGTGAAGACAAGCTTTTGTAGCTTTTTATACTTCAATATATTCCTTGTCTTCATGTGGATATAATTAAATGTGCTCCAATTTCCCTCACAATTTGTGGCTGAAGTTGTTTGGCTAAGAAATTTTATAGCCACACGTTTAAGCTCAGGAGCACATACACCAAAAAAGGACCACCATTCAGCTTTACAAAGGAGCAGCAAAAGGTTAACAAATTATTAGTTATTATATTAAAAAACAAAAGTTAAAGTTGATTGATTTATTAAAAAAATTATTATTTTACCTGGATTCATCTTTAGACCAAGCTGCTTGAGCTTGAGGTGTACCAAATGTTTCAACCTTATCTCTAAAAAGTATTAACTATGTAATATAACATAATATATCAATACGTAAATATCTTCATTTGATAAATAATGAATTATAAAATTAAAAATATAAATATTCATTATTAACCTGGTTTAGAGCTTTAATCTGATCATCAATGTTTCTTTCTATTTTGAAGATTACTCTATTTGTTCCTTCAAACGTTTCTTTATAGACATCATCCCCATGTTCAACTCCGTATTGAAATTGTGGATTAAGAAAATAACCTAAAAAAGGATAATCTATTATTATGGATGAAAGTATAAATATAAAATTACATGATAAAAATAAATTTATAAATTATATCAACATGCCAGCAGAATGAAGATCGGAATGCATGTATCTCCATCCCTTGTCTATTATATCATTATATCTGGAATGATAACGAGAATTTTGTTTAATTGCTTGTTTAGCTCTATCAATGGCTTCATATATGAAACCCATGGTTGGTTTCTCGTCACCATCAACAAGTGTCAAATCTTTTTCTACAGCTCAAACACCTTCAATATGTCTTGGGACTTACTCCAGAATTCACTGTCATTAACAATTGTTCTTGCTTCATATGACGGTCCATTTTTCGCTTTACCAAATTTAGATTGTCTAAACTCTTCGGAGTTGAACATGTTTCTCAGACCTTGCTTTTATTGTACAATTTCTTGAAGTTGCAGGAACTGTTTTGCAAATCGGGTAACACCAGGACGAACAATTTCTCTACCTCCAGTATATTTTTTCATGAGATCGACAGTCCATGTATGGTTATAGATAAAATTTGTCACAGTATTTGCATCAGTTAATGACTTCTGTACATTTTTCTTTTTTTCCTATATCCTCCAAGCAAAGATCTAAACAATGAGCCACACAAGCAGACCAATACAAATGAGGCCGCTTCTGTGACACCCTAACTCGGATCATCACATGGTTACCCGTTTGCGAAAATAAAACTTAATTTGCTGGTTACTTTCGGAAAATAATGTTTTCTCTACGTTCATCTTTTCAAAATATGGTGATGAAACTTTACTGCCTCATATGTTTTCACATCTAGATCATTATCAGTTTAGTCACTCTCAAAACATAATATAACTTAATAGGACCTAAGCTGGTCGTAACTAACGGACACTGCAACTCATAGAAGCAACAACAACATGCCCCGAACAAGACAGCCTCTATCTTCTTGTAGAGGTCATACCCCTTGTGCTACTCTGATATGTGTTGTAAGGGTGAGACACCAATATATGGATTTAACAAAATAACTAAATGCTCGCACAAAAGAAGACACATACACATATACATAAACATCTCAATTATAGCATACAGTTTATCAGTGGGTTTCACACCCCAAACATCAACATTGGAAAACTATGCATGAACACTTCTATACATCATCTAAACATTCACACCTAATCTCATGAGACATCCCAACCAGAAATGAGTTGATCAGACTCCAGGCACGCGGTCAGAATACAGGCCCACAGCCAGAATACAGGCCCGCAGCCAGAACACAGGCATGCAGCTAGAACACAGGCACGCAGCCAGAACACAGGCACGTCTGCCAATGCATGCAAAACACTTTTGTTTCATTCTTTTCTTTGTGTTCAATCTTTCTTTGCCAAAGCTCAAAATGGCTTACGACCCACATAGTTTTAAAACACCCTTAAAACTTTTATTACAACACAGGACCTCACAGTCCGAGTGGTCAATCACGACACCTCTCGACCGTTGCACCAGTCTTAGGTTCGTGGTACTAGAAAACATCTTCAATGTTTCAATACAGTATACCTCACGTATAAGGTATAGGCCCTCAAGTCCAAATGACCTCGAGTCCATCACAACACCGAACCTTAGTACCCCGACGTCTCGGTTACTAAGTCCAACTGTACTTTCAACACGGTTGAATCAATTTTTGACTTTCAGAAATTCTTTTTCCAAGGTAGAAATTCATTATAAAATCCTTAAATCATAAAAACTTAGTTTTTCACAAACCAATGAGTCACTTGAGGTTTATTCTTCTCAAAATGTGCACTGCCGTTTCAAAAATACTTGCCGTCTACACTTTTCCAAATTTGCCGTCAAATATTATTTTTAAAGCTTTTTAAGCCCAAATTGGCTTTTTCCACTTAAATAATTTTATAAAATCATAATTAACATATTTTCACCAATTAATTTCATAAAATAACATTTTCTAATATTCCGGAATTTCTTACATAAAAATTAGCAGTGCAAAAATATTTTCACGGTTTCGCGCTCATTGTGACTCATAATTTACTTTTACACTAATAAATTATTAATATAATAATATTTCTCAAAACTCATTATTTTTCCAAAATAATATTTTCCACCACTATTATATTCCAACATTTCCCACAAAACATTGAATATAATCTACACAACTTATTAAAGCTTTTATCTGATTAATCGGTTGTGCACTGACCACTGCCAGGCTTCTCAAACAACACTCACAAATAACATTCAACAACAATTATCAGAATTATATCCCCAGGCAGATCATGCATCATAGCAATATAATATACAACTGCAGATAATTAAATAAATTAAAAGCAGATCAAACACCAATACATAGATAAACAACACAATGTAAACAACAAAACAAATAACCACAACCACATATAAATCATATAAACCACACTACAAGCAAATAGTTATTTAGAATATCCCTAAGGTAAGCTCCCCTTACCTCTTGAAGACTCAAACTAACGGTTTCAAATAATCTCCCAATTTGATCCGGTTTCCTCTGTCAGCTTTAGGTTAAACCAACCCGATCGATTCCTTCATAACGAATTGCAACCAAAATAAATCAAAACAAACAACAACACACTTAAATCAATAGGGGTAGGGTTCAGCCTCTTCTAAAATTTTAGGTTAGGAAAGTTAAAATCTTGTTAACTTAGAGATTTATGATCCTTAAGCAACTTAAGCATGATTAAGCACTTAATCCAAAATCATGAACTAAGAACTTTGAATGAAACTCATCTAGCTCCAAGAACTAGGGTTTCTGTTTTCCTCAAGATTTTAGGCCATAGGTTTTAAAATTTCTTCAACTCTTGGATTTAATCAACATACAAAACTTAGAGTTGGATTCAAGTGTTACAAACAACTTTTGAATCACAAAACCATCAAGTGCTCATACCTAGGGTTTCGGTTTTTGAAGAAACAAATAGTTTAGAGTTTGATTTTTGAATATCTATATAATTGAATACAAGAACTAGCAAGATACAAAATGATTGAATCATGAATCAAGACATGAAATTGAAACAAAACCTATGAACACAACTTTACCCTAGGTTCGGTCATGACCAGAAATCAAGGAAAGAAATTTCTCATGATCTTATGATTCTAGATGATGAAAATAGAGATGATTATAAGATCATATCAATTGGTTTCATGTCAAAAGGATTTTTCTAGAATTAGTTATGAATTTTTGAATCTAGCTCCATAACTTTGAGTAAAATAAAGAACATGTTGATCTAAGCCATGAATCTACAAAAGTTGTGAAGAGAAATGATTTAAATGACAAGAGAAGAGGTTTTTACCTCTTGATGATCCAAGAAAAGAAAGATTTGGATGATTTTCTTCACAAATTTCTCATGGTGTTCTTGAGAAACTTAAAGAGAAAGATGAACATGATGAGGGTTTAGAACAGTTTTAGTAATTTGGGTAGATCTCTCAACGTACTTGTCCGTTTTGGATGATCTTTATGTCATTGGAAATAAGAGAGAAAGATGAACAACTTTAATGTTGAAAGTGTTTCGAGATTCAGAGCAGAAATTGGTCAGAATTGCTAGGCAAAATCTGACGAATTATGAACACTTTGAAGTTCTTAAGGCAAAAGCTTAGGTTTTCAAGAAGATAAACATTGAAATGGAAGATGAAGAGATGCTTAGTGAAGAAGGCAATATACTTAATGAAGAAGGCAAGAGTGAGCCGTGGGTTTTGGATAGGTTTGGTCAAATTTTCCAATGGCATTTACTTGTAATTGTCATAAAAAGACAAGGGCAAAATAGTCATTTCATAGCAAAAATTCACTTTGTCATAAATGTGCCATTATGGCCATTATGACTCGGATAAGCTCGTCATAAATGCTCGTCAAGTCGGTAAAATCCATCGTCTCAGCTACGTTGCCGACTCCTTGGTTCATCTGGCGCAAGCTTTTCCTAGAGATAATCCCGACGTATACGCCCGCAACAAATATAATATTTTAATTTTTTTACCAAAATTTTCAAAACTTCCAGTATCGTAGTAAATACTAGAAAAACATTTTTCATCTAGTTTACGACTCAAAATTAGGTCTTCGAGCGAGAAACTTTTCTTGTCGGTGAAAACAGACCGGGTTCCGTCTGAATTTTCAACCCAAAACTTCATCGTAACCCTAAGATATAAAACATGACAGGAAAATAACAGTATTTCGTCCAAAACAATTTTCTAATTCTTGGATAAATATATATATTTATATATTTATTACCGATATTACGAAGCAGCGAAAATCGGGGTGTTACAGCTTCTCCATCAGTTTCTGACCAGCTGCTTTCAGTGCTGCTTCATTATCTGTAACCACTTGAACAACAAACTCTTCTCCCACTTCTTCAACAACTTTATCTAATAACTGAAAGTAGTAATCTGTGTTTCTACTAACAACATTAGAAGCATCAATAGATTTCAAGAAAATTGTCCCCTTACTACTATACACCAAAAAATTCATAATATGAGTATGGTTGATACCGTCTGTCCAACCATCACACATTATTGTCACCCCTTTTTCTTTCCATGTACCTCTCAATACATTCAACCACTTCTTCATTTCCCTATATTCATTCTCTAAATATACATCTGAGATTTCATAAGGGGGCGGACATTTAACCCCTTTACCTACCTCAGCAGCTGTAACAATCAAATTATGCAACCAAGGAGAGTTAGATAAATTCATAGGTAAGCGCTCATAAATAAAAAACTTGCTTACCGCCTCTCCTAGCTTCCTCCTCAATGTCTTCATGACATCCCTACCGATTTTTGGTTGCTTCATGCTTTTGCTCCTCATAAGATCAATATTTGTAGATATCAACTCAAGAGTGACATTTTTAGGCCTTTCACCCCCACCAACACTTGCATGAGAGCTTCCATCTAGTTTATATATATTTTCATGCCCTCCTGTTTGTTGTCTAAATTGTTGCCTGTCTTCCCATTCACGTTGTGATCTAAGGCTTTCCTGTGTAGCAAACCTCATTCGTTCATCAATAAGGTGATCCATATCTTCATCTTCTCCTCTCAGGCATGCTTCAAATTCTTCTTTTCTTTTGTTGGAGTCTTTTTTTTTTTTTTTTGCTTTTCCTTCAAGAAGAAGCTTCATCATACCTTCTCTAGCCAATTTGCTCACTCTAGCATAGCCAGACACTTGTCATTTCATATGTGTTATATGTTGTTTCAATCATGTAATGCCACCTAAAAATTTCCCTCACTAATCAAAAATTCCCACCCAATCACGTCTCACCCCCCTATTTTCGTCCCACTCAAGCCCCTGATCCTGCTTTTCCCTCACACGGCCACACTATCTCTTTCTTCCTCTCTTTTTTCTCTGCACCGATTCACACTGCCGCACCGCCCCTGCCCCTCACCCAGGGCCTCGCGGCCTTCATCCCCACACCCTGCCACTCACCCATGGCTCACGGCTCTGCCGCCCCTTCCCTTCCTTCCTTTCTCTCCGAAACCACCAACCCCAAAATTACCACTTACCCTAACCCGACCCCCAAATCTACACCGACCAGGAGAGAGGCGACCACCACCCCCAAAATCGCCACCCTTCCGCCCTCCCCCACCACCTAATCGCCACACACAACCCTCATTGAACCTCGACAGATGAGTGAGCGACTGAGCAGTGACCACCATAGCAGAGCAGAGGAGGAAGATCTTACCCTAGGGTGAGGTTGGTAGATCGGACGTGAGGAGGCACCGAGGCCGGCGAGGCTCACAACCGCGTGAGGCACCAAATGGAGATCTTGATTCTTGAGCAGATCCAGAGCAAACTCAGCAAAGTCACGAGAGAAACTCAAGCACATAGCAAAGTCATTGGGGAGAATTGAAGAAAAGAGATAAAGCCAAAAGCAAAAGGTACAAGAATCTAATCTTTTTTGATGTACTTTGATTCTTTGAAATATGAAATTTTGTTTTTTTACAAGTAAGATTGAATGGATTACAGTATGATGGTACGACGTGGCCCGTTGCGGACGAAACGGTGTTACGTTGCAGACGAAACGGCGTTACGTTGAGGCCGTTACGGGTGATTTCAAATCACACCGCAATTGCGGTCTGATGCCATTGCAGTGAGTCCCACAACCGTAATATTGCGACCGCATTAGCAGTTGCGGACCGTAATTTAGAACATGCTTATCCCCATTTGCTGTGTACTCTGTTGCACACCATAATTTCAGCATCCTTAAAATAGCATGTCCCTATAAGTGAAGGGAGCATATGACAAACATTTACAAGCTACCTTCTTAATTTCTTATTATTGCCTTTCAAGCAGATATATGTTGATTTTATTTTTAGAGATCATCAGTTAAGACTTGTGAAATGGTAAATACTCAATTTTACTTGGCTTCAAACAAAATTCCGATTATTTTTCAATTTTCAGCTTGATCCAGGCATGAATAACGATCCAGATTGTAAATGTAAAAGAAATTGAGGTAGAGTAATACTAATAGCTGGCAATTGAAAGTTAGAAGAAATCAACCTAAGAGGCTATAAGCATTTTGGAAATTTCTAAGTTAACGGAAAAAGGCAGAGATTTTATTACAACTGCCCCTGCTTAAAGGTTTGATTGCCTCACTTCTTGTGACTTTCACTACCAGCTGTTGATACAGGGAATTATAATAATACACAAATGGTTCAAGTATCATAGTATAAGCAAGAAAACAAAGTTATTGTACCTTCAGGCTTCAGCGGTGCTGGATGAATTCTTCCTCTTATGTGCCATGGTGAACTTGCACGCATTGCTTAGCAAAACAGCAAAAGTATAATTACTATATATGCTCTTCGTCCAAGGTCTACAGAAAAATATAAAAACTATCTCTAATTAACTCTGATTGAAAATAAAAAAATAAATTAATAAACTAATGATTATGAATGTAGAAAATATAGATTAATTACTTTCAAGCTGAAATGAAGAAGAGGTCGAGTTATTTGTTAATTGAAATGGTTTGTACCCCAAAAAAACAGTCAAAATTGGTTCTTGAACCTCTAAGCAATTTAATCTAGAATTTGTGAAGTGCACTTCTTATTACTTCTATCACTGAAGAGGCAAAACACAATATAATAAGTCAGAGACGTGTCAAAACTCCACTTCCAGGAAAAAAATAGACAGGTGATGATAAACATATAAACATACAAGCAATGCGTGGTTATAAAAATATTTTAGATATCCAAATAAAAAAGAAATACTGCATGTCAAGACAGATGAGGTCCATAAATATTTATACTCCACAACTAAACAAATAGCAGGTTGTCAATGTTTTTAAGTGGTAAATCTAAAGAAAGCTTGGTAGTATTTATTATATCATACACCAATAGATAGGCACAGGCTCAAGACATAAATTGTCACTTAAATTGATCAAAGTAGCTAATAATAAAATGACTATATATATATATATATATATATATAATTTCAAGCATTATTTAGATCACTTATCCATCTTTTGCAATCATGACTGGTACTGTGGTTTTCTCCCCTCACCCATTTTTTCTATTTCAGTTAGATGATATTGACAACAGTATATAGTATACAAAATTAAATTGTAGTATACCATGCAAATTAGTCTAAGGTAATTGCCTCACTATTCTTGTTTTCAGAGAATATATAGCATTTTCATAGAACAATGAGCAGAGAGCTAGCATGCTATCTTACTCATTTACTTAAGCAATTAATGATGTACTTAATAGGATATGATATTCCACTATTGTCATGAAATCACAGTGTATGAACCAAAGAGTTAACGGTGAATATTAAATTGAATCCAACCAAGAAACATCAACCACAAATAGAAATGAAATTTCATATTTGTACCTCTTTAAGAATCAAATATTCTTGTTAGGTCATTTTATCAAACAGTTAAAGTACAATATGTCACTTCATAATTTTTTGGGGAGTCGGGGGCATGGTGGGAAGGTAAAACCTGCACCCGCCCCGTTGTCAACCCTACTATTATGTGTGTTCGTGTAATTTCGCTTGTCATAAGTTAAAATTATATATGTTTAGAACTTTTGATATTACAAGAAGTTGAAGAAATTTAAAGGAAAAAAAAGAAGAAAGGTAAAGTAAATCAAGTAAAGTAATTTTTTTTCTTTAGCTAAAATTCTCTAAGACATTTTCAAATTTAAAATATTTTAAAACATTTACAAAAAAAATATCATACGGTATTCCGTACTCATTTTTGTATTTTTATAAGACTTGGAAAACACGAGGAAGATTAATGTTGAATTTGTATTTCTCTGGAACTAAGTTTGTATTGCGGTCGCGACTGTTTGTACCAAGTTTGCAATATGATATTGTGGTCAAGGTCCATATGATATTTCAAATTCACGCTTTGTTTGTTATTGTTGTTGAATATGTTGGCTTGGTGCCCTTTGTATATGTGAACACTTCATTTCGTCCGAGTTCTTTATTTATTTTTTTTATTTTATTTATTTCATTTACTTATTACCTTTTAATCTTCGGTTTTATAAAAATTTACAAGACTTGAAAAATACAAAAATACAATTAATGTTGGAAGGGAAAAACTAAGATCATCTCCAATATAATGGGCAACACTTAAGCATGCAACTCACTTTGGATTGCTTATCTCTTGTTAAATGTAACACCCTTCTCGGGCGCTATATTGTCCGTAACGTTTTAATGTCGAAAATAGGGAAATTTAAAATCTTGCTGTGATAAAACGGGGAAATTTTTAGCTTTCCCAAGACATAAATGTAAATATATGGAAATAGGTAATGTGTAATAAAACATTTCTTAATGCATTTCAGGTCATGGGTTCAAACATAGGCTTACATAAAAACCCAACCCGACTCGTCGAACAAAACACATACACATACAGACCAAACCCTAAAAACATAAGGTACTTGGAGATGCAGCTCCATAAAAGCTAAAACCACACACGTACATCCTACGCTGGCCAGCCCAACTATACATAAAAGACAATATTTTCTCATACATTATAAGAAAGACAAACTAACTGACGAAATATAGTTGAAACTCTATTTGAGCCCACTCCCGACGTCACCACAAAAGTCACTACAAGAGCCACTACAAAGTAACTCTCGTACTAGGACATTTCCCCTTCCAAGGGAAAAGTCATAGCTTTATAACCATCGACAGTCATGCGTATCAGAAGAAAAGGAAGATCAGGAATGACAGGAAACACACACACCCTCATTTTGAACCATCCGAAAGCTGGAAGTGATGTCCTCTAGAGACTTCCCTATGTCGTCCTCATGCTCGAACCTCAACACCTCTGGTGGGTCAGCCAAGCGACATCTCAATATCCCATCCTTCTTAGAAGAACAAAAAAGGCGCATAGCCAAACCAGACACATCAATATAAAACAAAGCAGGTGAGATTCTCAACATCACACATCATATGGCAGATATGAAAACAACACAACACAACATGGCACATATGCATACATATACTCTTACTAACATATCTCATGTAATCATCCAATTGCAGATCAATAATTCAATCAATATACCAACAACATACAACATATACATATCATCAAAAGCATGCAACATCAAAGCATGACAGGACACGGCTTATACACAAACATGACCTAGATTGCATAGTCCCATACCTACACGACCTCACAAGAACTGTGAGATGACTGATTGAAACTGCATAGTCCCATACCTATACAGCCTCAAGGAAGATCTGACTATACTCCGGAGTTAAGAGAATGTTCAGAAGCAGTGGTTACAACACACGTATCGCAACTGCCAACATTAGGCATACTTGTGCATCAATAATAATAACCCTATTGATTGTGAAGTGTGACACCCGGGGCTGACGAAGGTGGGGAGTGGTTGCCGGTGCAAGAAGATACGAACAAGGAACGACTCCTGGCAGGCTTCTAGGTGGAGGGATATATGAATGAACCGATTATACACCGGAATGAGAGGGATCCTGAGACTGTGTAGGTATGGGACTATATAGTTGAGGATGACTTATATGAATTGATTGGTACTACCTATACCAACAAGATGCATGTTCTTTTCGGTAGTCCATCACTTAAAAACTCCACAGTTAAGCGTGCTTGACTTGGAGCAATTCTGGGATGGGTGACCTCCTGGGAAGTTTTCCAGGAAGCGTATGAGTGAGGACAAAGCACGCTGAAAAGACATGTGTTAGTTTGTGGGGACAATCGTCAATCCATAAAGCAGTCATACTGTGTAGTTCGGGGATGAACCAAGCGGAAGCTGGTGGGCATGTGACACCCATGGCTGACGAGGGCGCCACTACTACATAAAGGGGTTTTAATAGCGCACTTTCAGCAGCGTTTTAATAAGAAGCACTATTTAAAAAGAGGCGGAAGTCCTTTAATAGCGCTTCCTTAAGAAAACGCTATCTTTGGTGCATCCTAAAATAACGCTTTCATAAGGAAGCGCTATCTATTCCCGATGGATAGGAATAGATAGCGCTTGCTTAAGAAAACGCTATCTTATATATAATAATAGACAACGTTTTTTTAAGAAAGCGCTATCTATTCCTATACCTAAATATTAGTTCTTTCCATAAGAATAAACTGTTCCCTCTCACGCGAATTTTACCATCGCTCTCATTGCCTCGCTAGGTCTCCCACGCAAAAAGAAGCTCCTGGCCCCTCAACTTCATTGCATCTTCTTCTTCTTCCACCGACGACTGTGTCCCTCCACCGCAGCTTCTACTGTGTCATCGTTGCAGGCACTGCCACCACCGCGTGTCCACTGCGCCGGCTGTCTCCCTCGTTCGCGTTCAGCAATGGCAACAAAGGCTTCACGCAACCCTTGTCGCCGTACGTCTTCCCTCGCCGCCGCCGCTGCACTCTCTGCTTTCAAATCAGTATGTGCAGATTTCGAACCCAACCTGGGTTCGATTACGAACCCTAACTTCGTGTTCCTCTTCTTCGCATTCTACAAAATGGTCTCTAATCTCCTCTCTCTCTCTCTCTCCCCTCTCGTCAACCTCTGTTGTAGATCAGTTGTGATTTCTTTGTGATTTTCCCTCTCTCTTTGTGATTTCTTTGCATATCTGTTGAAGGATTGCTCAACATAGGAACACAGATATCTCACTGCCACCATACTGGTTAGTGAGTTTATTTCTTTGTTAGTGTAATTTTTTTTACAGATATAAATCATTTAATCTCCACCGTTTCTATGCTCAAAATTATAATCGTTCTACTCAGTATACACTTTTTGTACAAATTTTGAGTTCGCTTATTCAATTGTGAGAAAAATGGGTAACTCATCTCGTCCTTTACAAATATTCTTCTTCCCCTTCTTGGCTCAAGGCCATATGATACCAATGGTTGACATGGCCAAGCTATTTGCATAAAAAGGGGTCAAGGCCACCATAATCACCACCCCTCTCAACGAACCTTTAATCTCCAAAGCGATAGAAAAATCCAAAACTCAATGCAACCATATCAATATCCAAATCATCAAGTTCCCTTATGTAGAAGCTGGTTTACCGCATGGATATGAAAATACTAACTCAATCCCTTCACCGTGTCTCTCCTATCTTCTTTAAGGCTACTGAATTGCTAAAAGAGCCCTTTGAGCAACAATTGCATCAGCAGTGTCCAGATTGTGTTATTGCTGATATGTTCTTCCCATGGGCAACTGATTCTGCTGCCAAATTCGGAATTCCCAGGATTGTGTTCCATGGGACTGGTTTCTTCTCCTTGTGTGCTATCGAATGCATGAGACTTTACGAGCCTTACAAGAATGTTTCTTCTGATTCAGAATCCTTTGTCATTCCTAATCTTCCAGGTGAGATTAAAATTACAAAGTTGCAGGTGCCGTGTTTCGAAGATGAATGGGAAGAAAGGATTGTGAAAATCAGTGAATCAGAGATAAGGAGTTATGGGGTGGTCGTTAATAGCTTCTATGAACTTGAGCAGGTCTATGCTGATCATTACAAGAATGTTAGTGGAAGAAAAGCATGGCATATAGGCCCATTGTCTCTTTGCAACAGAGATAAGGAAGAAAAAACATATAGAGGAAATGAAGCATCAATTGATGAGCATAAGTGGAAAAAGTGGCTTGACACAAAGAAACCCAATTCAGTTGTTTATGTATGCTTTGGAAGTACAACAAACTTCCCGGATTCTCAGCTTAGAGAAATTGCTATGGGTCTTGAGGCTTCAGGACAACAATTCATTTGGGTGGTGAGGAGAAGCAAAAAAGATGGAGAAGATGGAGAGGAATGGCTACCTGAAGGATTTGAGAAAAGAATTGAAGGTAAGGGACTAATAAGGGACTAATTATAAGAGGTTGGGCACCTCAAGTGTTAATTCTTGAACATGAAGCAATTGGAGCATTTGTGACTCATTGTGGTTGGAATTCAACATTGGAAGGAGTAGCTGCTGGCGTACCCTTGGTCACATGGCCTGTGTCTGCAGAGCAATTTTACAATGAGAAGTTGGTGACCGAGGTCCTTAAACGAAGGCATCTTGGTACACTTTTCATTTTTGCATTGAATAACTTGTTTTATATGATGATATTATGTTAATCACACTCATGCTCTGAATCTGTTTGATGGAAGGTCTAAAACAATTTTCAAAAATTGAGTGAACTTAGAGAAGTTTTTTAATCTTGTTAATTAATATTATCAAATGGTTAAGAGTTGAATTTCTGTTATCCTGTGCGTTTTTTTTTTTGGTCAAGTTTGGGCTGCCTTTTCCTCTTCATTTGTGCAGATTTCCCTCACATTCTTCGTGAACCAATATGTGCAGGTTTCAACATATAGGCATGTATTAGTTTCTGTCCTTACAAGTTTCAAGATATAGAGCATTTTTCTGTAAAACCAGCTGAGAATAACTGAGATACCAGTAAAGAGATGCCTACTTCATTTGATGGTTTATACTTCACTGGTTTGTCTAGATTTGTATGGAATTGTCGGTGATTTGTATAGATTTGTCTGGATTTGCAGTATTTCTTCCTTTTTTTCTTTCTTTTGTAAAACATTGATGCGTTTTTGTTGTGTCTCACCTTTTTCGTATTGCAATTTTTCTCTGTTTCTTTCTCCTTTTTCTCTTCGTCACCCACACTTCTCTCTTCTGCTTCTTAGTTCTTATTTCTCCTTCTTTCATTAGCTATACCTCATTATTTATTTATTTATTTTACATCATAACCTCACTACATATAGATAATCTGAAACATTGATAATAGAAATTCCTGGAACTGAAATGAAGGGAATTAGAGTGAAAGAGGAAGACATAGTAGCATGTGCAGCTGGTTCATCATCTTCTTGCTCTTCAAGACTCTCTCCCGAGCCCATGGAAGGGCTACACGAGATAGGTCCACCTCCATTTCTCACATAAAACTTTTAAGTTTTGGAAGATCCATCCACACCTCACTACATATGGATTTAGTGCTTGAATTTTGTCACCATTGTCACAACATCTAAGGTATCATCCCAAATAAAAATCCCAACTTTTCTGTTGTTTTGGTTGTTTTAGCTCACTTTTGGGATTCAGGATGGTGTTATTGGGTTCAATTCTTATATGGTTAATTTCATTAGCTGGTGGATAATAGATAGTTTGACTGTTAATTTTACATGTTGTCGTTCATCGGGCAGTAAACATTCAGAGTTCATGGATTATTCTAATAGATAGATGGTGATTTATTATAAGAACTTGCATTTACTTTGTTTTACATTAATTTTTATTTTTATCTGTTTTTCTTTGTCCTAATTAAATAAAAAAAATGGAACCATAAAAATTGTTTTTTATATCTTAAATCAAATGTGCTTATAATTATTTGTGCTCCCGAACAGGCTCTGAACATATTCCAGTTGAATATAGAGATTGACAAACCAATTTCATTATATGGTAATGAACTATTATGGTTTTTGTTGACAGCAAGTGTTTGAAACTACTTCACTTTATACTACTTCTATGAACTTGAATAAATGGAATGGTGCAATACTATTATAGTTCAATACTGTTCTGCTAGCCTAAATATTGCCCTTACAAACACTTGATGAAAATTCAATGAGGGGACAGTTGATAGTTGACAGAGTTGATAATTTATATATAGGAATGGTGGAATCTGGACTTCAGACTCTCTCATAGTTCATTGATAAATGTCATTGCTAATTTCATTTGGATTCAAAAATTGTATAGTAGCCCAGATAGATTCTTCAGCCTCTCTTTTTATTTTTTATCAGTTACGCTTTTTTATTTATTTATTTATTTATTTATTTTACTTATTTTGTAAAGTAGCGTAGATAGATTCTTATGCATGTTTTAAATAGATAATATGTTTTTTTTTTATCAAATAGAAGCGCCTTTATTGAGGCTACTGCCCAAGGCATTGCATAAATGCTTTGTGCTCATGCTCAATATTATTTTAATATTAGTAATCCTGGATGTGCTTTTGCTTCAATTGGAAATTCAAAGAAAAGATTGAAGATCCATTTTAATGTTAGACACATTCTTTTTTCTTTTTTCTCTTTTTAACTTATAAAGCAAGCACACTTTTTTCTCTTTTTAACTTATAAAGCAAGCACATTTGGAGTGTGCTGAATTGGCCAATTTCACTTTCCAAAATGATATTCTCAAACCATTTGTTGTTCTTATGCGCAATAGTCAAAGTGAATCCAAAAGGAGGCTAATTGTTGATTGCATTGTTCAGGTGTAGTGTTGTTCTGATTTTGGATTTATTGTGTAGTGTTGCTACGATTAGAAGAGACAATCATACATTGATACTTTTTCCCCTTTTTTTTATGTTTGTGATATTGATATCAGACAGATGCAATTATGACATGCATTTTTGTTTCTAATATTCATATAGTATATTTAATCAAATCTTTACCTTTTTCTTAGGAACTATAATCCTGTGGAGCGTAGGAGAAAGGGTGGAAAGGACCAAAGTTTTAAGAGTCTGAAGAGCTCAAACTCAATGCCAGCAAATGGAAAGGACCAAAGTTTTAAGAGTCTGAAGAGCTCAAAAGCAAGGGACCCTACCTTGCACTTCATCTATGAATGGAAAAGGATGTTTGGGTGAGGATTGGTTGTCTACCTGGTCTTAGTCCTGAGTATGATGAGATTGTAAACAATGAGAGGAGACAAAGACCAGAGCTTCTTAGCATTAGAGCTTCTTAGCATTATTCTTGGACTTGGCCATTGTATTGTAGAGTTGCAGAATATAGAAAAAAGAGAGCTCTTGTTTTTTTTTTTGGTGGGGTTCATTCAATTTGTTACTGTGAATTGTGTTAAAGTATATTACTTAATTAATTGGTTATATATGCATGATTTTGATATTTAATTGGTTTGGTTTATATATATATATATATATATATATATATATATATATATATATGCTTACCAAAATTGTATGTAAGCTTTGTACATTATATAGAAAAACAGTGAATAATGAAAAAACGGGGGGGGATAGGTAGCACTTTCTTGAAAAAACACTGTCTAAAGCGATAAATAGACAGCGCTTTCTTGAAAAAACGCTGTCTAAAGTGACAAATAGACAGCGCTTCCATGAGAAAGCGCTGTCTAAAGTATGTAATAGATTGTCTTATTACCAACTTTAGACAATGCTTTCTCAAGGAAGCGCTACCTATTCCTACTTTCAGTAGCGCTTTCTTGAAAAAACGCTGCCTAAAGTGACAAATAGATAGCGCTTCCTTGAGAAAGAGCTATCTAAAGTATGTAATAGATTGTCTTATTACCAACTTTAGACAGCGCTTTCTCAAGGAAGTGCTACCTATTCCTACTTTCAGTAGCGCTTTTTTAAGCGCTATTGAATCTCTCCCACCTTCAGTAGCGGGTGAATAGATAGCGCTTTGAAGCGCTACTAAAGGCCAAAAAAAAGCGCTACTGAAGCCCTTTTCTGTAGTAGTAGCGAGGAGTGGTCGCCGGTGCAAGAAGACACAGACAAGGAGCGGCTCATGGCAGGCTTCTAGGCGGAGGGACACATGAATGAACTGATTATACACCGGAATGAGATGGACCCTGAGACTGTGTAGGTATGAGACTATATATTTGGGGATGACTTATATGAATTGATTGGTACTAACTATACCAACAAGATTCATCTTCTTTCCGATAACCCATCACTTAAGAAGTCCACAATTAAGCGTGTTTGACTTGGAGCAATTTTGGGATGGGTGACCTCCATGGAAGTTTTCCAGGAAGCGTGTGAGTGAGGACAAAGCACGCTGAAAAGACCCGTGTTGGTTTGTGGGGATAGTCGTCAATCCATAAAGCAGCTAGGGATGTTACATGAAAACAACAAGTAGAAGACGTCGGTGTTTTGCACTGGACTCCACGACACATGAATGAACCGATTATACACCAGAATGATAGGGATCCTGAGACTGTGTATGTATGGGACTATATAGTCAAGGATGACTTATATGAATTGATTGGTACTACCTATACCAACAAGATGCATCTTCTTTCCAGTAGCCCATCACTTAAGAACTCCACAGTTAAGCGTGCTTGACTTGGAGTAGTTATAGGATGGGTAACCTCCAGGGAAGTTTTCTATGAAGCATGTGAGTAAGGACAAGCACGCTAAAAAGACCCGTGTTGGTTTGTGGGGACAGTCGTCAATCCATATAGCAGCCAGGGATGTTACATGAAACACCATCGATAACCAGGATTGTACAGCAGCAAGTAGAAAATGTTGGTGTTTTGCACAGGACTCCACAACCCATCACCCTGAATGGTCATCCGTGGTCATCCCAACCCCGACATTCCCAAGATCATTGAAGAATCGTCACCCTACAATCCACATGCGCACAGAATATGTAGGCCCACTTCCTAAGCACAAAGGCCTTACTGACAATATTCTTTGGATCGAGCCGATCACGACATGTGTGTTTGTATTTATCAGCCGGATAAATTTCGGGATTCCTTTTATGGAATCAAGAGCCATTCTAGAGGCAAAATAGTACCAACCCGTGATTCCTTGCACAAGTTTAGGATCCCCTCATTGGTCTATCCATGTTTCAACACTTAAGTGTAATATGGAGATTGGTCATTCCCCAATCCATTATATTTCTTCTGGTTCTTCCCGAACGAGATTACTTACTCGGCAAGCAATCTTAGAATACTCTTGGTTATTAAGTATTATGGATCCTTGGATGATAAAATCATCTAGGGTATGAAGACATAGTCTTGCTCCACTATATCTCATACTTTAAACATTCCATTTCTTTTAATCGCTAAGTCCTACTCATCGACTTAGGTTTTGGAATACACGTTTGCTTTGGTTTTAAAATCCTCTTGATGGTAAATCCAAATGTTTAAATCATTTCTTTTTTAAACACATCTCCTTAAATACCTTGGTATTATGGCCTTAAGTACCTCAGCATTAAGGGTTAGAAATCAAAATAAAAGAAGAGTTTTAAAGGCTTAACTTCTTTTTTCATCACTCTTGAAACTCCAAATGATAGAACTCTTATGGCCCAACAACTGTCAACCAATTGAATGTCATGTGGAAACTTTACAAAAGTCCCTCATTTAAGTGAAAACATTCAAAGCCTAAACTATGGTTCCATCTTTTATTCATTTGGGTTTTGAAATCCGTTTTGAAAACCTTTAGAGCCATCCCATAAAGTTTAGAAACCAAACTCATTATACGGGTCATTCTCACCAAAAAAATTTGATCTAATCGATCATTGACTTAGATAAAAGCATTTAACAGGTGAACTAAGTATAGACAACATTTTCATATTCAAATTGTACCTCAAACCCGAATTAAAATAAGCATCCTTTTTGGATGGTTTTTCTTCATGAAAACTTATGTCCATTGATTTCCAAATACGATTTCAACTACACGATTACCTTGATTGAGAATCAAAACATTCTAAGTGAGGATTCTAAGGAAATCGTACCTAAGCCTCACTTAGAGTTGGCTTTTAATTAAATCTTTCCTTGTAATAATTTCATAGCTCAAGAACTTGTTCTTTTCCATATGTGGCCGAAACTTGACCACGATTCAAGAAAAGATTCCACTTCTCCAAAAACACTCATAATCATATACTTGTATCTACATAGTATATAACAACTCAAATAGTCATGCTATATCCATATTGACAATTCAAAAAAATTACTCAAGTCAAGGCATATAACTAATCAATCAAACATAGCATGTTCATGAGCATATTTAATCATATCAATTCCAAAGTACTAATCATACCACAACCAATATTACAATCATGTCATCATAGAGGAGCAAACCAAACAAAATGGATAACCTTTAGTTTAGGGTCTCCAACCACAAACAAATATAAGCCATCTTCACACCCACCAATATGGTGTGAGGTGGTTCACTCCCCCTACCTCTTGTAGTTCCCTTAAGCAAGTTTCTCTTCTTTGCTCCACAAAGCCACAAAGCCAACTCCAACACCAACCTTCATCAACAACAACTTAACTAGTAAAAACTAAAAAAAACCAAGGCTAAAACTTCAGCTATAGCTCAAGGCCTCTTTAGGTTTATATGATTAGGATGTTTTGTTTTGAAAACTTTTTGGTAGGCATAAAGACAAAGGTGTTTCCATGGTAGAAAATTTGTTCAAAGTCCAAAAACAACATCATGCAAATTCCTATGAATTAATACATGATTTTCGAAAGTATGTAACTTGAAATAAATTACATATTCATGAAGCTAATGAAATATAGAATAAAGTTTCTAACTAGGGTCAAGAGAAATTACCCTTTTCTTGATGCGAAAGTGATGAACAACGTGTAGGCTAGAAAAACTCATTTCACACACAAGCTTCAAATGGATGGTGGCCGAATCTTGGTCTAGGAAACCAATTGTTCAAACTTGCTCCAAATGAATTTTGACAACTAGTGTCTAGATATAGTTGGGGAGTATGGATATGGTTTTATAATTTCAAACATGTACTTGGTTGGTGAATTTCATGGTGTGGCCGAAATTGAGGAGGAAAGAAAGGAAAGAACTTTGGTTTTCATGAAATGAAGCTAAGTAGGAAAGATACAAGTGAAAGGAAATAACTTAAGAGAGATTAGAGATGGTCATGGATCATGAAGTATACACTTCAAAGATGATGAAGTATATTGGGAATTTGTTGGATAAGTTAAGGGTAATTTGGACAATTCACATGGATTTTTAGATATTTTCTTAAAACATAATCATTACACTTGGTGAGTCATGGGATGACTCACCATGATGACTCACCCATGTGAGTTGTCATGGATGACTTGTCGATCCTATCCTCTGGCACACCTCTGCATATCCGTTTCCAGCTCCGACGTTTTACCTTATTAGGGTTTCCGCTCGTTTTTCACCAAAGTTCACCCGAATAAAATACAATATTTTATTTTTGAGCGAAAATTCTATAAATACAATTTATCACTAAAATAATGATAAAATCTAAGACTTTTCAGTTTTGGGTGAAATTAGGATTTTCTGCCGGTATAAATTATACTGTCAGCCAAAATGCATACTGGTCTCCATCTAAGTTTTAAACCCAAAATTGAACCGTAACTTCCCTCAATATGATAGGTTCCAACTATGATTTTCTTTTTCTCAAAATCATTTTCTGGATCCCCTGTAATAATATAAAATATAATTACGGGTCAAAAGACGAAAAAACAAGGTGTTACAACACTACCCCACTAGAAATAATTTCCTCCCTGAAATTCACTTTTCTAAAGAAACGATCGTGGATACCATATTTTTTCATCACATGCTCCAGACACTTAACATCCTCGTCGCCCAAAACAGGACGCGAAGTACCTCATAGATTAAGCTTTCCTTTGAACTTATTATGTATTAATGAGACAACACGAAAAAGTAATCAAGGCAAATCCTTTTTAAACTTCTCAAGACTTCGAAGTACATTCGGATAATTCGAATGTTAACTGGAATAAGACACATAGACATCGAACAAATTCCGACATCCGTATAATACAAAACATTAACTCTATCTTCGATGGCGGTTCTAACATAGCAGTAGTACAACAAGAGCTCGGAATTTAAACAAAGAATTTTCAGGGAGAGTAAATAATCTCTAGACTTTACTCTTACAACAAAATAAAGTAAAATGGATTGAAAAAAAAATGGAATATTCAATATGATAAAAAGGGCCTTTAATAGGTTCCTGAATGTAAAAATGCGTTGTACACCACACATTTACAAACGAGACTCTAATAAAGTTCCTCCTTCCACTAGAACTTCCTTCGAAAGACACATTTTGAAGATAATATTTTTCTTCCCTTCCAAGAGTGTAGAATTCAAATCAAAATTACTCTTGGGTTTTAAGAAAGGCAAAATCAAAATTTTATGAGTTCCCTCACACGAAGTAACTCTGATTCACTTGGCATGGAAAGATGAAAGGAATTGCCAAAATTTTCATCCCTAAGGGAATTTATAACTCTATGCCGATAAAGGTGAAAAACATATGATCTGAAATAGATGACTCTACTTCTCAGTTGGATGCATTCGCGAAAAAGGGAAATGACTGAGTTTACAAAACTCAGTCCTCCACAATAATGGAGAGTTTAAACAGGTTTAACCAACAAAGATTGGTTAACAAGGGAATGTAAAAGATAACCATGTCAATAGGTGATAGAAGAATGAAAATCTCAATTGGCTTACACAAAACATAAACCATCGGAAATAAGGTATTGAAATCGAATCAATGCAAAGCAAGATGACAACATAAGGTAGGCAATACAGAAAGAAGCAATCAGAACATCTCACATATTCACAGGAAATAAATAGTGATTTCTTGGGCTAATCAAACAGTATAGCCGACAGCTTACTCTCTATGGCACACCTTCACCTCGGGTGGATCCTGAAATAACCAAAGTTAACACAAGAAGGGGGGTTGAATTGTGTTTACCAACTTTTTAGGAAACTTTGAAAATTATTTTTGCAGGCATAAAAAGCAAAAATAAAGCAACATAAAATTATATGGGTGACTCATATAATTTTAAGACACAACACACTCGCACACAAAGAAGGTTAAAACAGAGTTTGATATTCACAATATTAACTCCCCAAGCTAAAAGCTTAAACAAATAACTCTTAAACAAATTAAAGAGATAAGGGAAGAGGAATATCACTCAAGAGTTTTATACTGGTTCACCCCAAAATCTACAGGGCTACGTCTAGTTCTTGGCAGCACCAAGTTTCCACTATAACTGGTCAGATTATAGTACAAGTATTCTTTGCACACCTAGCCTCTCTAGGCTCAACACTCAAACAAGTATTCTTTTCTCACCTAGCCTCTTCAGGCTCAACACAGTAAGGAGCAAAGGTTTTGTGTAATCAATACAACTTGTAAATCTTTCAGATAACACTCAGAGTGAAATAAATATTAAGGTATGAAAGATTACGAATTAATATCAAATGATTGAAGAGCTGTTCAATGAAGGAATGAAGAAGTAAATAAAGAGAGTAAATGCGTCTTAAGTATTTTCGCAGAGCTCTTAATTTTGTTCTACTTATCATCTTCATCTTCATGGTTTGGTTTATATAAAGAACTCAATCAATTTGATCTGTTAGACACAGCTTCAGAAAGCGTGCTCCTTTGATTTAAGCTTCTGGGATGCCATTAATGCCAAAGAGTCGGTCTTTATAAACATTAAATATTTAGGGACATTGGACTTTGACATATGAGACCAAGAGTACACTTTTCTTCTGAGTAGTTGTTGCTTCAGAGTTATAGTAGCAGACTTCTTGTATTTGCGGCAGAGAGCTTTCTTCTTTCAGTGCAACACTCAGTTCATTTTCTGGAAAGCACTTTTACTTTGTATTAAAACAGCTAAAAGCTACTGACTTGGTGCAAAGGTTGCGTGTTTATTCCTTAAACACTTGAAAGAATGAATTCTTTATTCTTTGTCCTTGGTGCTATTGTCCAGAGGTTTTCGAGATCCTTAAGGAAGGCATCTTTTTCAAATAAGGTTGACTTAGGAGTTCTTTCTGACACTTTAACTAGTGTAGCAGTGTTTGAAAACTAGACGGGTGCAGTGTAGTCCAAAATTAGATGGGTGATGTAAGCCAAAACTTAGACGAGTGATCAAGTCATTTTTAGACGAGTGATCCACTGAAGCTTCTTCGGATTTATGATTCTTGCCATGTCATCAACTTGATCAGAACCTTGATTGAGTGTTGACTTGGTCTATGTCTGAGTTGACTGTATTTTAGACGGGTGGTTTTTAGACCAGTGTAAAATCTTCGTTGTACTGAGATTTATACGGTTTAGATTTTAGACGAGTGACCTTAAGTCTATTTTCCTGCACACTTAACAGACTTATCAGTATTTTCGTATGGTTCAATATTATCCTACTTAATCTATTTGGAATCATAAAAACTTAGAGAATTTACACATTGAATGTATTTCAGACTTATGAGGTCGCAACATTCACCCCCTTTTTGATGATGACAAATAATTTTTCTGATTTTATCGAACATCAAAAAGTAGTAGCAGAAATTTACAATAAGATATAAGTATGAAATTATGATATGCTCCCCTGTAGTTTATGCAACAGATATAAGCAATTATAAAAACTTATCAGAGTTCAAACAGATATTTATCAGAGCAAAAAAAATTTTCAAAGCAATTCATAATAACCATGTTAAGTTATAATTTATGTTACTTTTATTTCCTCCCCATTTTGGCATCAATCAAAAAGATATAACAGATATATAAAAAAGCCAAAAGTGATACAAAACTCCATCTCATTTCGTTAAGAGTCAAAAAGATTACAAGTGATATGGACATCACTGGCAGTACATTACATGACTCAGAAGAAATAGAAACTTAGTCCTATGACCTAAGAACTAGGACCTCCTTGAACTAGGAGGAGGGTTAGGAGGAAGGGTAGGAGGAAGCTCTTCAACTAGAATGTCATCCTCAAGCTAAGGATCCAAAAAGACATTTGTTGAGAGTGTGGTGATAGAATCATTATTGGGGTAGAAAGTATCCAGGAACCCATGGATCCTTTCATGATGAAGGGATGACTCAACAACAGAAAGAAGAAATTCGTAAGATATCCTAATGAGATTTATGGGAGTGATTGGGGTAGTTGCAGGGAAATTTAGAAGAAAGAAAGGGAAGACCATAAAAAACGGAGGAAGAGTAAATATGGAAGGGTAAAAGGGATATAGAGTATAGGCTTGGCTACCTCTGATAGGAATTTCTTTCTTCTCTTCCTCAAACAGCCAGAACTGGAACCACATCTGTAGTAGATATCTCTGACTTTCAGATACCTGTGACCAGTCTTCTTCTGAACTTGCACTTGTTGTCATTTAGCTTGATTAGGCAGAATTTCTGATCAAGAGACAAGTTGATGACCTTCTGCTTGCCTTTGAGGGACATAGAGTCAGGCATCACCCTGATCCCTGTAGAAGGTTTCATGAAGACATGGGGATTAGGCATCCACCTTCCTGAAGTCTTCTGCTTCCTGGCCAGCTTCACAAGCTGCATTTCTGCTTCCAGTGAGGCAATAAGGCTTGATCCTTACCAAACAGAAAAGGTGAAACAGAGTCATCTAAGACAGAGAATGGAGTGGTTCTGGAAGATAAGTGATAAGGGGGTAAAGTGGCCTTTGGATGTGGGTTGTGTCTGGTTTCAGAGAATAAGTCAGGGAAGACTACT
This sequence comes from Sophora flavescens, assembly GCA_030762895.1. Lineage (NCBI taxonomy): Eukaryota > Viridiplantae > Streptophyta > Magnoliopsida > Fabales > Fabaceae > Sophora > Sophora flavescens. The sequence continues at coordinate 21,044,532 of CM061069.1, forward strand.
CTCAGATGAACTTGGCATTAGTTTTTAATATGGCCAGGTGTGTGGGTGGTCTAGGTGGAGTTGGAGTTGTGGTAGGGTTGTCAAAATAGTCAAAGTCATTGAGATCATCATGATGAGTTTCAGAAGGGTGAGAGGAGTGTGGTGTGGAAGGTTTAGACAAGTGAGGTTCAATTTCAGACACTAGTGGTTCTGAAACTGTAGTGTGAGGTTCATAAATTTGTGGTTCAACAATTTTTGTTTCATAAGTAGAAGGGTTAGGTGAAGGTTCATGGATAGGTGATGGTTGTGGTGGCGTTGTTGGTTGTCTATCAGGTGATGTATGTGGTGAAGTTGGGATTTTTGGTGAAGTAGGTGGAGGTGTGGGAGTTTTATAGTGTGGTGAAGATATAGGAGTTTTTTGTTTTGGTTGTGGTGAGGGTGTTTTGGCTTGGTTTGGTGTTGGCTGTGATGGTGATGATGGAGGGATCACAGTCTCATCAGCTTGAGACTCCCCCTAAGCTTGCACAACTCTTTTCCTTTTGAAAACCTTTGTGACACTGGGGACATTTGGAACATGAGCAGATGTAGCATGGTCACTAGTAGCAACTGGTTCAACAAACATAGCAGGTTCAGCAGTAGTATGAACAGAAGGTTTGGGAATCCTCTTCCTTCTTAGCAGTAATTGAGGCATTTCTTCCTCAACTTGTTCAACAAAAGGCTCAACCTTGACACCAGGAACAGTGAGTTACTCTTCCACTTGAACAGTTCTAGCAGGGACTGATGATGAGGCTTCAAAAGTGGGTTCAGTAATAGGTGTCAGCTTTATCTTCATCAGAGACATAGTCTTTGTTGTGATTTCTGTACAAAGGTCTGCATGACAAGCTTTCCTCAAATCCTTCAACTTATTGGCCTTGAAGATCCTTGTCATTATCATTCTATAAGGATAATCCTTATCCTCTCCTTTGACAGCCTTCTCCATGTGCCTGAAGATCAAATCAGTGATATCTATCCTGATTTTCTGGACTAGATGGTAGATAGCAAACTTCTGTCTTACTTACATGATTTCTAGATCCAGTCCTAGGCATAACACAATTAATTATAAGAACGTAGAGAAATCTTGACTTTGATGTCAGATATTTGGAGTCTGTATTTTTAGGTTTTGGAAATCCATAGAGAACTATGTTTACATTCTGCTCTCCTAGAGTCTTCAACCAATCCTTGTCAAATCCAGCACCTTCCCGAGGGCATTTGGTCACTTCAGCGAGTGACTCGTGAGTGATGATGACATGGTCATCACCCATATCTCCAGAGATCATGGAGGTTGTATTATCCTTTGTGATTTTTGCAGCTCTCCAGAACTCCCTGACCAGAGATGGAAAAACGTCTTCTTGAAGTTGAAAGAAGGGTAACCACCCAGCATAAGCAAGTTCTGGTTGAACGTCTAAATCCTTGTTTCTCAGTTCCTGAAAGTTAGGGACCCTTCCAGGGTGCACCTTCTTCAGTTCAGATACATAAATCTTAGCCTTCTCAGCCACGGTTTCCAGAAAACTTCTGGGTGACATTGATTCAGAGAAGAAGTTTTAGGGTTTGGAGATGAAACGTTTTAAGAGGTTGAGGACGAAGAGAATCAGAGAGATAGCAAAGACTGTGAGTGGGTAAATTTTGAAACGACACCGGTTATTTTTATTAAACACTTGAGTGCTTTTTGATTTGGGAACAAGGATAGAGATTATTACCATAAAGAGTAATAACTTTTGAAATAACAGTTGTGAAAAGATGGAACGTTTTTAAGAAAAAGGAGGGAAATTTTGCAATGTACATGTGTCTCAGTCAGGGTCAACACTTAGTGGGTGTTTTTAGCCACGTCATCAGACGCTTGGCTAAAATAGACGAGTGAAGCATAAAGAGAATAGACAAGTAAATTTTCAGACATATCAGCATACACTCATTCAGACACATTATGCATATTAAGATTCCTTCTAATAAAAACAAATCTATCTTCCCTTAAAGGTTTGCTAAAGATATCAGCCCACTGATACTCAGTGTTCACAAACATAATTTCAAAAACACCTTTTTTCACATACCCTCTAATAAAATGATGCTTTATTTCTATATGCTTTGCTCTAGAATGCTGTATGGGATTTTTAGACAAGTTAATAGCACTGGTGTTATCACACCAAACAAGTATATTATGCTCAAACATGGAATAATTCTCAAGTTGATATTTTACCTATAGCATTTGTGAACAACAACTTGCTGCAGATATTTATTCAGCTTCAGCAGTTGAGAGAGCAATGGTACTTTGTCTTTTGCTTGACCAAGAGATCATGTTTGCTCCAATGAAGTGACATCCTCCACTGGTACTTTTTCTACCAATTCTATCTCCAGCAAAATCAGTATCACAGAATTCACTGTCACATACCAAGGTTAGTGGTTCCAATTAAATATCTGAAAATTCTTTTAACAGCCTTATGATGAGATTCTTTAGGATCTGATTGAAATCTAGCACATAAACAAACACTGAATTGTATATCAGGTCTGCTAGCAGTTAGGTATAGAAGAGATCCAATCATACCTCGGTAGACAGTTTGATCTACCTTTTTACCTTCCTCATCCTTGTTTAGAATTATTGATGGATGCATAGGAGTACTCATAGGCTTTGAATTTTCCATTTTGTACTTTTTCAAAAGTTTCATGGTGTGTTTTTGTTGATTGATATAGATTCCATCACTTATCTGTTTTATTTGTAGACCAAGGAAGAACTTCGATTCTCCCATCATGCTCATCTCAAACTCATGCTGCATCAACTTAGAACTCTTTACAAAGCTTTTCATTACTAGCACCAAAAATAATATCATCCACATAAATTTGTACTACAATGAAATCTTTCTTTGAGCATTTCTTAAAAAGGTGTAGTGTCTACTTTTCCTCTAATGAAACTATTTTCCATTAGATATGTGCTTAACCTATCATACCAAGCTCTAGGAGCTTGTTTGGGTCCATATAAAGCTTTCTTAAGCTTATAGACATGGTGAGGCTTTTCAGAATCCTCAAACCCAGGAGGTTGCTTGACATAAAATTCTTCCTCAATTATCCCATTTAGAAAAAACACTTTTAACATCCATTTGATAGAGAATTATATCATATTATACAGCATAAGACATGAGAATTCTAATTGCTTCTAATCTAGCTACAGGTGCAAAGGCTTCAATGAAATCAATACCTTCCTGTTGATTATACCCTTGAGTAACTAGTCTTGCATTGTTCCTTACCACTTTTCCATCATCATCCAGTTTGTTACTAAATACCCATATGGTTCCAATGATAGATTTATATTTGGGTTTAAAAACTAGAGTCCACACATCATTCCTTTTGAAATGATTCATTTCTTCTTGCATGGCTAGAATCCAGCTTTAATCCTGTCAGGCTTCTTCAATCCTTTTGGGCTCTAAGTTTGATATGAAGGCCATGTTGTTATTCTCATTGAAAGCTGATCTGGTTCTAACTCCTTGACATGGACTTCCAATAATGAGATCCTCTGGATGATAGGTCTTGAATTTCCAGTCTCTTTTCTGATTCTGTTTTTCAGATGTTTCAGTACTCGTCTGATTTTCTGAAATTTCTGACATGTCTACATTTACCTTATCTAAAGATTTTTCCACCGTAGGATTAAGATCAATACCTGCAACATCATCTTCTAGATCTAATAGTTCCCTATCAGTCTTCAAACCATCATTTAACTTTACATGAACTGATTCTTCTACAAAGGAGGTTCTAGAATTAAAGATTCTAAAAGCTTTAGACAGTTTAAAATATCCAATGAATATGCCTTTATCTACTTTAGAGTCAAATTTACCCATATGATCTTTTGTATTTAGATATAACATTAACATCCAAATGCATGAAAATATGCTATGTTGGGTTTTCTACCTTTCCACGATTCATAAGGAGTCTTATTTAGGATAGGTCTAACCAGAATTCTGTTTTGTACATAACAAGCAGTGTTAATGGCTTCTGCTTAGAAGTACTTAGTTAGATTATTTTCATTGAGCATTGTTCTACCCATCTCTTGAAGAGATCTGTTCTTTCTCTCAACTACTCCATTTTGACGTGGAGTTCTAGGTGCAGAGAAATTGTGAGAAATACCATTTTTCTCACAGAACAGTTTGAACTACTCATTTTCAAATTCACCCTCATGGCCACTTCTGATAGCAGAGATACAAAAACCCTTCTCATTTTGTACTATTTTACTGAATACTATAAAGACCTTATAAGACTCATCCTTGTGGGTTAAGAAGAGTACCTATGTAAATCTAGAATAGTCATCAACTATGACAAAACCATATTTCTATCCACCTAGGCTAGCTACACTGACTGGTCCAAACAGATCCATCTGTAACAGCTGCAAAGGTCTAGAGGAGGTGACTTCTTTCTTAGATTTGAAACTTGATTTAACTTGTTTACTTCTCTGACATGCATTACACAAAACATCTTTCTTAAAAGAAATATTAGGTAGTCTGTTGCAAATCCGGCAAGTGTACCAGTTCGTTGCAAGTAATAAAACACGGTAAGAAATACCGAGGTCGAACACAAGGATTGGGAGACCAATTCAACCAAATATTTAAAAGAAAATTTAAATTGTTTAACCAAGTCAATAGCAGTTAGTTAAGACGAGAGAGAAAGATCGAGTAACACAATATTATTTAAATCAATTATCCAAAATCGCTAACAGTAACATCGAGATTCAAAAAGATGATTAAAGCTTCGAAGGTCACAAATCCACCTACCCAATCATGCAAGCTACCCAAGTGATGATATTGTGTTTCCTATGTTCAATTTCATTGTCAACCGGGACCCCCAAATTCTCCTAAAGACACTACCAATGATCTAAAGGACGTATCTAAATTGTAAATTAATTACCTACCAAGTCTCATAACCTACATTTGGATTAAATTAAGTTCTTGTTCCTTAATTGGTTGCACCAATCTCCTACCCACTACCAATGCAATATTCAACTGATGTTCCTAATTCAAGTCCTAAGCACGAATTACATATCAAGTCTCATCACACTGACAAGTTAATCAAGGGCCCATTTAATTAACACAACAAACACAAAATTAAGAAACAAGAATTGAGTAGGAAAAGAATTCATCACATTGAAATTCGCTATGCCATCAAGGTTGGCTTCATCGTTCCCTTATAATAGAGGATTAGTTCCTTATGGAGACCAAAACAACGATCAAAGAATTGATAGAACTCGTCCTTAAAACTGAAATACAGCACAGTACACAGCTCTAAGAAAACTAGGATTGCAACCAAAATTCAAAAGCTCTTATTTCTGACCTAAAACAAGCTATTTATAATGTTTGGGATCTGCGTGGGCTAGCAGGGCGAGCAGGGGTTCGCGAGGCAAATCTTAAGTTGGTGTCAGTTCAAATTTAGATGTTTTGCTAGGCGAGACAAAGCTCGCGGGGCGAGACTAAATAGTCTTCAATTCCCTGTGTCTGGCTCACAAGGCGAGCACTGCCTCTCGAGGAGAGGCTGAATGGCTGCCTGCTCCTGCTTAATACGCTCCTCTGGCTCGCAAGGCGAGCTGCTGTTCCCAAGGCGAATAAGCCAAATTTTCCTTTTTGCTTTTTTTCTTCATTTTTCCTAGCTTCCTCGAGCTTCACTTTTAACCTGAAAAGTAAAGAAGAAATAAAAGGATAAAATTACTCCAAATTAACCAAAAATCCTAAAAATCAACTAAAAGACTCAAGACCTTGCTTTGGGACAAAAGGAGCCAATTTGGGTGTTTAGCGAGTTTAAATCCCTCAATTGGCATAAAAACCTTAGCCTTTCCAACTGTAAAACTAGATAAGCTGAAGGCTTATCAAAATACCCCAAACTTAAACCTTGCTTGTCCCCAAGCAAACTAAAATAAAAAAGACTCAAGACAAGGTAAGATTCATGGACTCAATCAAATTTAACCGAGCACCCCCACATGCATCAATTATTGATCAAAAGAGAGAAATTCATCATCAAAGCAATCTTTACTCTAAGCAAAGGATCCAACATACACACAAAAAAGGAGATCACCAATTTCAAACAATTACCTTACTCACAAAGGGCATATAGTAATTCGCTCAATCGCTCAATTTGTCTAGGCTATCAATTTCACGTTTCAAGTGCGCTTTCCATGAATTTTATTTTCATCTAAAACAAAGTTCCAACTAAAACAGGCATGCATCATCAATAGGTCTTTCGAAGGTTCTAATGAGGCATGGCTAAAGGTAGGATATACAAAGGTACTAGGCTAAGTCACTAGGAATTAAGAAAGCATGAAACTTTTTACATTTTTTTCACTCTAATTCCTTTTTCCATTTTTCTTTTTCATACTTGGGTGGCTGCAACCTATTTCCTTTGACACCCTTTCTTACTTTGCCCTTTTTGGCATTCTTGTATTTTTCTTCTTTTTCTTTTTCACTTTTGCCTTTGGTTTCAACCTTTTTATTTTATTTTTTTCTCTTTCTTTTCTTTTTCTCAACCAAAACAACATAATAAACCCATGTATCCACCCCAAACTTGGTTCCCAAACAACACTTACATTGCTAAGTTTCCATCCTCTCCTAAATCCTGAGGATTGGGTTAACATGGTTTTTCCGGATTTATGGCTTGTATTGTAATGTTATTAAGAAAAATAGGCTTTAAGGCTCAATGTGGCTAACTAGGGATCATGCATCAAGGTTGGTTCATTTATGGCCAAGTAGCTCATTCAAAGAACATTGCCTAAATCATTTGATGCAAACATATAAACATGCAAACCATGAAGAGATTCAAGCAAATCTGGGAAATTGCAACTTAAAATTGATTCACACAATTTAAGAACATGTTGGAGGCTCAAATTCCTCACTCGAACATTTTCGTAAATTTTTGACCGAGATACATCCTTAATGTGTGTACTTTTTCACCCCAAACTTGTCATAAATCATGCAATCACAACAAAAATCCTCTAAGTTCTTATTTTTTGATTTTTCACATGGGGATTTAACTTTCAAAACATCAAGGGGAGTTCTTCAAAGTAGTGTTCACAAGAACTCATGCATTCAACCTAGTTGCATTCAATTTAAATCCACAAACTTACCAACTAGGCACAAAGACACTATGGGTTTTTCTTATTGACAGATTATTCACATGCAAACAAGAGTTTTATGTAGAGAGAGATAAAGAAAAGAAAAGAGGGATTTAAGAAATGTTATCTCAAGGGGGTCCGAGCGGACTCCACACTCTCTTTAGAATCTCCCGCTTCTTCTATTTCTCCTCTAGTCCTCTTTACCACATGGCTAGATTCGGCTTCATCCAAGTACTTGGTCCAAACGATCTCTGGGCTTTCCACTGTGATATCTTCCCATGGAACCTTCACTTTCGGGATTCGTTCCTTAGCTTGCCTAATAGATTCCCTTTTCAACCATGCACAATCGTTTGCCGCCCTAAATATGAGTAACCATACCGGGTCCCATTTGAACTCTTCTTCCTTGCTCAAGTCTTCAACTTCTGGGAATGGGATCCGGTTGTTCTCTACCACTTCCTTGACTTTTTCATACATTGTGTGCTTGGTAGATATGTGCACCGGATAGTCTAGATGCCTTTTCTCGACCTCACGATCAATTTCCCTCCGAACATAAGGGTGGATAGATGAGGGTTATGGATCCGTCTCTCTCGAATGCATAGATGAACAAACTCATAATCAGGGTGGTTTGGAGTGATATCCTTTTCATCGACTGACATTCTCACATAGCGCAAGTGACTCAATTCAATCATCTACTTATTCACAAATAAAACATTGGTCAATATTATAATCAAAATTAAAGTAAAATAAAATGAAAATGAAAAACATGCACCATCAATATATATAGCCATCAAAGTGTGTGTGCATCAAAATCAAAATAACATTAAAAACTGAGTTTCTAGCTAGCTATCAAGGTACAACCATATCGAATAAAAAAAATAGCTAGAACTCATAAAAACTGGGGAATGGGTAAAAGGAAATGGTAATGCTGGTAATGATGGGGCCGGATCACAGATCGAAATTAATATCATCCACCGGGTCACCCTACTGAGCTGCTGCTGCTGCCTCATCCTCAACTGGTACCACGGGAACCCCCCTGTGGCATAGCAACCTGGTCCCCAAGATAGTCCTGCCACCCAAGCCGAGGTGCCAAATCCTCCCCGGAAGGGAAAAGGGGACCCATCCCTCCTGCTGGGCTAAAGATAACTCTCTGAAAAAATCTCATAGCACAGCCTGATCCCTCCTCATAGACTGCTGGTTTTACAAGAGCAGAGCCATATTAGATGAACGTGGCCTCTGAGGGGGCTGTGCTGCCGGCCTCCGGGGTGGTGCGAGCTCTGTCAAGCAGAAGCGGCATTTGTACTCTCTGTCGATCAGCTAACGGGGAATCTTCTCCACCATGTCAGACACCGGTATGCCTGCCCTGCGGATTAGCTCAGTGATCAGGAACCCGTGCCCCAAGCACTCCTTCGCAGACCAAACCCGGGCTATCGGGGTCAGATCATGCCTCCTTAAACTCAACAGGTTCCCCGATGTGCCAACCTCCTATGCAGCCCCTGGAATCCAACAAGTCTCCAAAATCTCGCTGCCGATGCCCTGAACGGCCGGTAGCATCTCATATTCACTCCTATCCTCCGATGTGATAGGGATCCCCAGACAGGAATTAATGTCCTCTGGAGTGAAATTAATGGGGATGCCCCTTACCTGTGAGATGCAGCTAGGATCAGTGATCTCAAGTTTGAGAGTGTTGGCATAAAATTCCTGCACCAGTTTGAGATCAAACCAGTGAGGAAGATCAGCCAACACGTCCTAACCTCGAGTATGAATCTGCCCCGAGACCGAGGCATAGTTGTTGCCCACCAAGACCATGCTCCTTTCCAGGACCATCTCCTTCTTTGTCACCAGTTCCCAATGCTTCTCATGTTGAGGAGATTGGAAACTGGTAGCAGAGGAGTTAGCCCCAGAAGAAGAGCCAGGTCTCGAGCGTAACACTACGTCGTCCTCAAGGGCAGAAGCGCGCTTCTTGCACTTAACAGTCTGCTTTTCAGTTTTTTTTTTTTGGGGAGCGGGGGGTTGGCATAACCTGAAAACCAGATAATTCCCAATATAGTTTATATCACAGTATTCATACCAACCAGTTATTACCCAGGCAGCTCATGTATCAAGTGAGTCCAGTTACCAGTCAAGAACACAAATTCATTCTCGAATTTTTTTAGAAAATTAATCCGAACCCCAACTTAGTCATGCATCATCTCTAATCACCCATACCCCAAACTTGGGTTTTCTAACACCACATCATTCATATAAGGGCAGTTAAATCATCATATCAATAATTACTCTCAATCATCCCTCATATCACTCACATGTTCATTCATCTTTCAATCAAGAAAGTTATTAATTCATCACATTGATAGACTTATGATATCACACAGATTCATGAACATTCAAACATGCTTTAATCATGTACATTCTCTCCCTTGAGTTTTGAAACAAAAATTTTCGCAGAGAGAGAATAGGGAGAGAATGACAGAGATTATGCTCATTGGCAAAGAAAAAGGAGTTTAAGGACAGCAAACCTTGATGATTGAGTATGGAGGTGGTGAAAGAATGAAGAAATTGGTGCCCCTTGGTTTGCATGTACGAAGAGAGAAAAGGCAGAAGTTTGAAAATTTTTGGTGCCAAGTGAGCAGAAACTACTTCATTAGGTGTTTAAACTTCTCTCACTCGCAAGGCGAACACGATTTCGCGAGGCAAAACTTAAAAATTCCCAAATCAGAAACCCTAATTTTGGGTTTCGCAGAGCAAACCATGATTCACGAGGCGAATCTGGAAATCCTGCCCCTTTTCATCTTCCCAGATTCGTGAGGCGAGGGGTGAATTGAGTTTTCAAAAATTCTTCCTTTTCAAAAACTTTACTTTTCAAATCAGAGTTGCCTCAGGATCTTTTACAAAAACAGTGAAGGGCTTTTTATGAAATCTTGAATAGAAGGTGATGGGGATAAGAAAGATTGATTCAGAATTAATAGATCACAGAACAGGTTCAGGTTCAAACCTCAATAATAACAAAATACAGAAACTGATTAAACCTTTAAAGATTAAGAACAAGTTATGCAAGTTTCAGATACAAGCATTAACAATCAAGAACAAACTTGCAGGTTTCAGTTTCAGTGATTAAGAAACAGAAATTAAGCTATTCGAATTTGATCACATATGATGCAAGTTTCAATTCAAATATTGATCCTTGAGAATAAAATTGAATACAAAGTTATTATTACAGTTTACTCAAGGTTCAATACTGATTATGCATATCAAGAACTGATATCAATTGAAAACTTAGAACATCAAGATCACAGTCATGTGCGCAAGACTGAAATTAAAAGTTTGAGTTTAGAGATACCACACAACTAGATTTATCCTGGTTCAGTCACCATCACTGTGACCTACATCCAATCCCCACTCCACATGTGAGTTTTCACACACTAACACAACAAGCTTTAGCCAGGTAGCTTGAAAAACCTTTACACCACAGAGCACTCCTTCACCTCGAGATACCACACTCTTATGAAGAGCCTCAATGTTTTTCCTTAGGGATACCTCACCCTAATCACACAGAGAGACTCCCTCTCTCTTTACAATCAAATAGAATGAAAAATTGATTCATAACTCTCAATAGTCAGATATACAAATTGAAGCACTTGTGAGAATGAAACACTCTTTTCACAATAAGCTCAACAAAGATGATGAACGATTTTCACAATTGATTTCTCAAATTGATTTCATGTAATTCTGATCTGTTGTTTTGTTGTTTTTAAAAGTGTTCATTTGATCCCTCTTTATATAGAAAACAAGTTATAGTCGTTGGGATCAATTAAAACAGATTTGGGTCTGATAACAGAATTTGTTCTCTTGATTCTGGTTCTTGAAATAAGATTCTACATCTGCGTCATCTTCAATCCTCAGGGCTTGTAGTTGATAGTAGACGAGCTCCATATGCCACGTCATTGGACAAATACTCCTTTAAATGGTTGAACGTAACCTAGTAGACGAGCTCCATATGCCATGTCATTAGACGGAGCTTCTCATTAAGGACTTAGCAAGTCCAAAGACTTGTGTGGACGATGGCTTTTGTCACTTGTGTGGGCGAACACTTCTATCTCTTTAGTGGACGAGCACTTCTGTCACTTTAGTGGATAAGCGCTTCTGTCTCTTTAGTGGACGAGCGCTTGTATCACTTTAGTAGACGAGCACTTCTGTCACTTTAGTGGACGAGCACTTATGTCACTTTAGTGGACGAGCACTTCTGTCACTTTAGTGGACGAGCACTTCTATTACTTTTCAAAAATCATTTTCATTAACGAAAACTTATTCCTTTTAATGCATGTTATGAAAATTGATTTTCTTCATGCATCTTTTTAGTTGAGCTATTTTGTGACTAAGAGATTTCTTTCTCTTACAAATCATCTAAGACTTAAATCTAAAATTCTCTGTTATGCTTGGTCTTGATGATCCTTTGATCTTTAACTTTGCTCTTTTGATTTCTACATGCAGTTCCTTGATTCCTTCAAGTTCTTCCTTGAATATTTTCCTTGAATTTTCTTAATGAACTTGTTAATTACTACTTGATACCTGTCTTTGCAATTTGACACTAAAACACTTGCACACACATTAAATTGTATTTGTCATATATCAAAATCTCTAAGTCATTGAGTCTTACAGTATTAGGCTTTGAGCATTGAAGATTACAAATAGTTTGATGGACCATGTTAGAGAAGGCCAGAAGATAGATAAGTACCTGTTAAACCAGAGGGAGTTGCTTGGTCAGGGTAGAGACCTTAGTTTTAAGGAAGGAAGTGATGGAGTTTTGATTTTTTTAGGATAGAGTTTGTATACTCGATGTTCCTGAGCTTAGGAAGTTGATCCTTGAAGAAGGATATAGGAGTGGTTTGAATGTTCACCTAGGTACCACTAAGATGTACCAGGATCTTAAGCGTATGTTTTGGTGGCCTAGGATGAAAAAGGATGTAGATGAGTTTGTCTATGCGTGCTTAGGGTACCAAAAGGCTAAGATAGAATACCAAACGCCTTCAGGTAAGTTGCAACCTTTGAGTATCCAAGAATGGAAATGGGATAGTATCTCTATGGATTTTGTGTCTGGACTCCCTGGAACTCTAGCTGGTTGTGATGCTATATGGGTTATTGTGGATAGATTGACTAAGTCTGCCCATTTCATCCCTATGAATATGGAATATCCTTTAGAGAAGTTAACCAGGTTGTAAATCAAAGAGATAGTGAGGCTACATGGTGTGCCCTCTAGCATAGTGTCAGATAGAGACCCTAGATTTACCTCTATATTTTGGAATAGTTTGCATGAGGCTTTAAGGACAATGCTTAGACCGAGTTCAGCTTACCACCCACAGACTGATGGTCAGTCTGATGAGAGAACCATCCAATCCTTAGAGGATCTGTTTAGAGCTTGTGTGAAGAGATAGTGAGGCTACATGGTGTGCCCTCTAGCATAGTGTCAGATAGAGACCCTATATTTACCTCTAGGTTATGGAATAGTTTGCATGAGGCTTTAGGGACAAAGCTTAGACTGAGTTCATCTTACCACCCACAGACTGATGGTCAGTCTGAGAGAACCATCCAGTCCTTAGAGGATCTGTTGAGAGCTTGTGTGCTAGAGTAGGTAGGTAGTTGGGACAAGTTTTTGTCCCTAAAAGAGTTCACCTACAACAATAGCTTCATTCCAGTATTGGGATGACACCCTATGAAGCTTTGTATGGGATAAGGTGTAGGACACCTTTGTGTTGGAATGAACCTGGTGAGAATGTGGTGCTAGGACCTGAAATAGTGCAAGAGACTACGGAGATAGTGAGGATGATCTAAGAAAGGATGAGAGTGGCACAAAGCAGAAAAAAGTGTTATCATGACAAGAGAAGAAAGACTCTCGAATTCCAGGAGAGTGATCATGTATTCTTGCGAGTTACTCCAAAAACTGGGGTTGGTAGAGTGATGAAAAGAGTTATCATTGGTCCTTACCAAATTCTGAAAAGAGTCGGTGAAGACGCCTACCAAATAGCTTTACCACCTTTCTTGTCCAACCTTCACAGTATTTTCCATGTGTCTCAACTTCGAAAATATATTCATGGTCCTAGCTATGTGATAGTACCCGACACAATTCAGTTGATAGAGAACTTGACTTTTGAGGTACTACCGCTTCGAGTTGAGGATCGGAGGGTGAAACAACTAAGAGTGAAGGAGATTTTTTTGGCTAAAGTTGTTTGGAGTAGGTCTACTGAGGAAAGTGTTACATGGGAGCTGGAGAGCAAGATGATGGAAGCGTATCCGCACCTTTTCAATCGAGGTGAGTAGAAATTTCGAGGATGAAATTTTTATAAGGGGGTGGAATTGTAACACTCCGTTTTTTCGTAAAATCCTTTAAGCTCTTTTATATGCTTTATATGTATATGTATGTTTATTTGTTGGGTACTTGCTAGGAATGTTCCTAGGAAACGTTAAAAGGGGCTAAGTGGGATTTTGGAGTGGAAAATCCCTCTCTGGTGCATGAGCACGGTCGTGCTCATGTATCACCACACCCGTGCTCGTTAAGCATGCTCAATGGCTGTTTGAGCCATGAGTACGACCATGCTTAAGGGGAGCACGACCATGTCTGAAAATGCACGTTTTTGACGTTAATGTTGCTGACCCCATGCTTAGTCAAGCACGCCCGTGCTTAGTGGGAGCACAGTCGTGCTCGGGTTTGAAGGTATATAAATAGAAGAGTCTGCGAGGGTAACTTTTAGTAATCCTATTGTGACAGAAACCTCTCCCCTTCCCCTTCCCTTGAACCCTTCAAAGTTCTTGGTGTTCTTAAGTCCGTTTGGGAGAGAAGTCTCGCGCGCTAGTGCCATTAAAGGTAACGGTTATCCCTCTATTAATCTCTTTTTCCTATTTCTTGGATTTGGGGATTAATTGGTTATTCTTTTCATATTTGGCCAAGGCTTGAGGAGCTTGTCGAGTCGCTCGAGGGAACGAGAATAGATTGTTCGCGTTGTCGTAGTTGGAATCTTCATACCAGGTATGGGGAGAAGGGATAGTATGAACATGTAGGCAATGGCGGTAGCGTAAGATGAATCGTTACCCATGACCCTATTGTTTGTTAATTGCCTAATTACTATCTTGTTTATATTTATATGTGTTTAATCATTATTGGCATGTTTGTTCATAAATTATATTTGATGATATTTATGCCATGAGTAACCGTTTGGTATGACACGTTGTTTATACCATGAATGATTTGGTTTGATGATATTGTTTATGCCATGAATGATTTGGTTGGTTTGTTATGAATGTTGAGATAAACGTTAATATTAATAAGACTCTAATAAAACAATAGTGCTTACTAATAAGACTTGGAATTAAAGGATTAATTTCCTAATTGCTCATAAAACATGGATTTAGTGTTGAGGAGTGAGGTAGATGTTCAAAGTCTTAGTTAAAGACCCTAGTATTGATCCATTAGTGATTTAGGGAGTTTTTAGTTAAAGAACCCTAACAAAATTGGCCAGACAGTACGACCATGCTCCAATAAGCACGCCCGTGCTTAAAAGGAAGCATGGACGTTGTAACATCCCTGACTGCTCTATGGATTGACGACTGTCCCCACATACCAACACGGGTCTTTTCAGCGTGCTTTGTCCTCACTCACATGCTTCCTGGGAACACTTCCCAGGAGGTCACCCATCCCAGAATTGCTCCAAGTCAAGCACGCTTAACTGTGAAGTTCTTAAGTGATGGGTGATAGTGTGATTTTACATGATATTTTCTATATACTTTTGCATGCATATTTCATATAGATTAGGCATTTTTAGTTTGATTTTTATTAGATTTTCCCTTGGAATGGGTGAAGCGGTTTCTTGTTGTTATTTTGCAGGAACTTAAGGAAAACTGTGCAAGTTTGGCCAGAATGAAGCTTGGATGATTTTGGAGCTTGAAAAGAGAAGAAATTGAGCCAAGCAGAACTCTGAAGATTTGCCCCGCGAAACACAATTCGCCTCGCGACCCTGAAAGCCGACTGTGCCTGAAATTGCAAGCCTTTCAGATTCGCCCCGCGTACCTCTGCTTGCCTCGCGAGTATGGAATCCAGAAGCCAGCGCCCAGCTCTGGTGATGGGGCGCCAAGCACCAGGAGGGGGCGCCCGCGCCGTGGCTGTGCCCGGTGCCAAGGAGGCGAACATCGAGGCAGAGCACCTTGTTTTGGGTGCCCAGCGCAGAGCCGGGCGCCAAATAACAGTGACGAGCGAGAACCAGTATAAATTCTCGTTTCTGCGGTGGAACCGGGGAGTTTTTTGGAGAGTTAGAGAGTTTTTAGGTTTTGAGCAGGAGAAGCACTTGGAGGTTGCGGCTGGGATAGGGTGCCAACCCTAGAAGGGAGCTGAGTTAGGGGGTTGCTGTGACGACAGTGGGAAGCTTCAATGGAGTTCTCCCTTTCCTCCTTTCTCTACTTATTTTTATGGTTTGGCTTTCTCTGTAGTTATGAATAGTTAAATCCTGTTTGTTGGGATTAGATGTAACCAAATTGATTATTATGTATTTATCTTGACTGATTATTCTGTGTTCATGTCTTCATATTAGTGATTAATTTTCTGTGCTTAATGCTTGTTGTGGCTAGCACCCCCATGACTCGAAAAGTGTTTTGGTATGCAATGGGGACGTTCGTATCAGAACCGGAACTGAATTTAATCACCTAGTAACCCTTTCATCTAGGAATGGAGTTAGGTTTGCTAGTAATCGCGTAATCCCTAATCTTAATGCAAATTCATTAATCTAGGCCACCTAAGGAATTAGGGTCTATTAGTGGATTTAGGCTCTTGCCATCCGAGGAATCGGGGTTTGAGTAATTTAGTGGATTGATTTTAATATCCGAAGCATGAATGGTAGGTATCTAGTCCTGATAGTACATGAGTTAGAGGTTTGGTGAAGTCTAGTCCCAACATATCCTTTCTGCACTCCAAGTGTTTGTTAGAAGTCCCCAAAAAGACAAAAAGATTTTATTTCTTTTCTTTTGTTTGTTTTACTTTCTCTTGATTAATAGTTTAGTCTAGATAGTTGCTGAGTTTGCGAATTGGTAGTTGACATCCAATCCCCGTGGATACGATAACCGGTCTTACCACCGTATTACTTGCACGACTAGGTATACTTGCCCAGATTTCGTCAACAATGGGCTACCGAAAAGAAGATGCATCTTGTTGGTATAGGTAGTACCAATCAATTCATATAAGCCATCCTCAACTGTATAGTCCCATACCTACACAGTCTCAGGATCCCTCTCATTCAGGTGTGTAATCGGTTCATTCACGTGTCCCTCCGCCTAGAAGCCTGCCAGGAGCCGCTCCTTGTCCGTGCCTTCTTGCATCGGCGATCACTCCCCACCCTCGTTGGCACCCGGATGTTACATTCCCACCGGCTTCCGCTTGGTTCGTCCCCGAACCACACCGTACTGGGAGATGTGCCACTCTGATACCATTTCTAACATCCCTGGTTGCTCTATGGATTGACGACTGTCCCCACAGACCAACACGGGTCTTTTCAGCGTGATTTGTCCTCACTCACATGCTTCCTGGGAACACTTCCCAGGAGGTCACCCATCCCATAATTGCTCCAAGTCAAGCACGCTTAACTGTGGAGTTCTTAAGTGATGGGCTACCGAAAAGAAGATGCATCTTGTTGATATAGGTAGTAACAATTAATTCATATAAGCCATCCTCAACTGTAAAGTCCCATACCTACACAGTCTCAGGATCCCTCTCATTCGGGTGTGTAATCGGCTCATTCACGTGTCCCTCCGCCTAGAAGCCTGCCAGGAGCCGCTCCTTGTCCGTGCCTTCTTGTACCGGCGATCACTCCCCGCCCTCGTCGGCACCCGGGTGTTACACGGATCATGAGAAGGCTGATTTGTGGATCCTGGAGCTAGAGAAAATCTTCGAGTTGGTGGTCACGCCGGCAGAAGTTTGGGTTACTTATGCTGCTTTCCTACTGGTGAGAGATGCGGAGTATTGGTGGAAAGGTGCTAGGCTACTGTTGGAGGCTGATCATCAAGACATTACTTGGAATGTTTTTCGAACTGCATTCATGGACAAATATTTTCCGGAGAGCATAAGGATCGAGAAAGAACAATTTCTGGGGCTACAACAGAGAGAGTTATCTATAGGGGAGTATGCGGCGAAGTTTGAATCGCTTGCCAAATACTTCCGTTTCTTTCAAGCTCAACCGAATGAAAGTTGGAAGTCTGAAAGATTTGAAGCAGGACTGCGATTTGAGATTAAGGAGTCCGTTTTACCTCTGCAACTTCGTAATTTCCAAGCTCTAGTAGAAATGAGTCGTAAGATCGAGCAAATGAGGAAAGGAAAGGATAATAGAGGAAGTTTTGGCGGACCCTCTCACTTTAAGAACCAGAATCAGAATTGGAAAGGGAAACAGAATCATAGGAAACCTTATTACCGTCCACAAGGAAATAATCAGAATCAACAACAATCCCGTTCGAATTTTGTTGCATCAGGGAATGGAGGCCAAATGAATCAGAATCAAGGTCACATTAGGAGATGCTTTAATTGTGGAGATACAAGACACGTGTTAAATACTTGCCCTACTAGGGGAGTAAGATGTTATAATTGTAATCAATTGGGACACATGGCGAAGGACTGCAAAGCACCAAAGCGTGCATCGACTGTCAATCATGTTGGAGCAAATAAACCGACAGCCAAAGGGAGAGTTTATACGATGAGTGGAACTGAGGCTTCAAACTCTGACGATCTCATACAAGGTGAGTGCGACATAAACGGTAATCTTTTAACTGTACTTTTTGATTCAACTGCGACTCATTCTTTTATCTCGATGGATTGTGTGAAACTGCTAAAATTGCCTGTTTCTTCCTTGTTGTGTGATCTTATTATTTCAACTCCTACTGCTAAGCCAGTTTTAGTCACTTCTGTTTGCTTTAATTGTCCTATCATTATTCAGGATAAATATTTTCTTGTTAACCTGATCTGGTTGCCTTTAATACAGTTAGATGTAATTTTAGGCATGGATTGGTTGTCTTCTAACCATATCTTGATTGACTGTGCTCGTAAAACTCTAGTTTTTCCTACCGATGAGATTTCTGGATTTTTAACTCCTAATCAAGTAAAAGCTTCTTTAAAAGAGGGAGTTCAAGGGTACATGCTATTATTTTCCTTAGACGTTAAGAGTGAGTTAGACTTGCAGTGTATACCCGTCGTCAATGAGTTTCTGGAAGTTTTTCCTGAAGATGTACCTGGATTACCACCTGTTTGAGAGATTGAGTTCGCGATTGATCTGGTTCCAGGCACTGGACCAATATCCATAGCACCATATCGAATGTCGCCATCAGAACTTGAGGAATTAAAAGGACAACTAGTGGAACTGATGCGGAAAGAATTCATTAGACCCAGTGTATCGCCTTGGGGAGCTCCAGTTTTATTAGTGAAGAAGAAAGACAGAACTTCTCGTTTATGCGCAGATTTTTGGCAGTTGAATAAAGTGACGATTAAGAATAAGTATCCACTCCTAAGGATAGATGATTTAATGGATCAGTTACATGGAGCAGCTGTTTTCTCAAAGATAGATTTACGTTCGGGCTATCATCAGATTCGCGTGAAGACGGAGGACGTTCTTAAAACAGCATTTAGAACTTGTTACGGACATTACGAGTACCTTGTGATGCCGTTTGGAGTTACGAATGCTCCAGCTATATTCATGGATTACATGAATAGGATTTTTCGTCCTTACTTGGATCAGTTTGTCGTTGTTTTTATAGACGATATTCTAATCTATTCTTCCAGTAAAGAAAAGCACGCTGAACATCTCAGTGTGGTTCTCAAAATTTTAAAGGAGAAACAACTTTACGCGAAACCTGAAAAGTGTGAATTTTGGTTAGACCAAGTTCAATTTTTAGGGCACATAGTCTCAAGTGAAGGAATTGCCGTCGATCTGTCAAAAGTTGAGACTGTTTTACAATGGGAAAGGCCTAAGACGGTAACCGAGATTCGTAGTTTTTTGGGTTTGGCGGGATACTATAGAAGATTCATTGAGGGATTTTCTAAAATTGTAGGACCCCTTACCCAATTAACTCGAAAGGATCAAGCGTTTATATGGACTGAAGCATGTGAAGAAAGTTTTCAAGAGTTAAAACGAAGGTTGACTACTTCACCGGTATTGATACTACCTAATCCTCATGAACCTTTTGAGGTTTATTGTGATGCTTCACATCAAGGTTTAGGATGTGTATTGATGCAAGACCGAAAATTCGTGGTTTATGCTTCAAGACAGTTGAAAATTCCTTAAAGGAATTATCCTACACATGACTTGGAGCTAGCAGCACTGGTATTCGGTTTAAAAATATGGAGACATTATTTGTATGGAGCAACTTTTAATGTTTTCAGCGACCATAAAAGTTTGAAATACCTGTTTGATCAAAAGGAACTTGACATGAGACAGAGGCATTGGTTGGAACTTCTAAAGGATTACGATTTCCAATTACAGTATCACCCTGGAAAAGCAAACGTAGTAGCAGATGCTTTGAGTAGGAAATCAATGCACATATCGGCAATGATGGTTAAAGAGCAACAGTTGTTGGAACAATTCCGAGATATGCGATTGACGATTAAGACATTTCCAGGAAAATTGTGTTTAGGTATGATTACTGTTTCAAATGGATTGATGGAGAAAATCAAAGAAAAACAAGAAAGTGATCAGTGCCTACAAGGAGAAAGAGAATTAGTGCGACGAGGAGCTGTGCCGGAATTTAAAGAAGGAAGTGATGGAATATTAAGGTTTGGTGAAACGATTTGTGTACCGAATGATGTCGAGCTGAGAAAGTTAATTCTTGAAGAAGCTCATAGGAGTAAGTTGAGTTTGCATCCCGGAGCTACTAAGATGTATCAGGATTTAAAGAAATTGTATTGGTGGTATGGCATAAAGAAAGATGTAATGGAATTTGTAGCTGTGTGTTTAACTTGCCAAAAGGTTAAAGTAGAACATCAAAGACCGACAGGAATGCTGCAATCCTTAGACATTCCAGAATGGAAATGGGATGGTATTGCGATGGATTTCGTGTCAGGTTTGCCAAAGACTCGAAAAGGGTATGACTCTATATGGGTAATAGTTGATCGACTGACTAAGTCAAGCCACTTTTTACCATTAAATATGAGATACTCACTGGAAAGACTAACCCAGTTATACAGTGATGAAATTGTTAGATTACATGGAGTACCTTTGAGTATTATCTCAGATCGTGATCCGAGATTTACGTCAAGATTTTGGCAAAGTCTGCAAGATTCATTGGGAACAAAACTCAGATTAAGTTCTGTGTATCATCCTCAAACGGATGGACAATAGGAGAGGACTATTCAGTCTCTTGAATATTTATTGAGAGCCTGTGTGCTAGAAAATGCTGGAAGTTGGGATGAATATCTATCATTGATAGAATTCACTTATAATAACAGTTTTCACTCAAGCATAGGAATGGCACCCTATGAAGCGCTGTCTGGTCGACGATGCAGAACACCTTTATGTTGGTACCAGGATGGTGCGAGTTTCATGGTAGGACCAGATATCGTGCAACAAACGATGGAAAAGGTGAAAATGTTCCAAGAGAAAATGCGGACAACTCAGAGTCGACAGAAAAGTTATGCTGACAAGAGACGACGACCTCTTGAGTTTGAGGAAGGAGAGCATGTGTTTTTGAGAGTCACGCCAACGACTGGGGTTGGCAGGGTAATTAAATCCAGGAAACTCACTCCAAAATTCATTGGACCTTACCAAATTCTTCGTCGAGTAGGTCCTGTAGCCTATAAAATTTCTTTACCGCCTTTTCTATCCAACCTTCATGATGTTTTTCATGTTTCACAATTAAGGAAGTATATTCCTGATCCATCACACGTAATTGAACCTGATTTAGTACAACTAAAAGAAAACTTGTCTTATGAGACTTTACCTGTAAGAATCGCGGATAAGATGACAAAGCAACTCAGAGGTAAACAAATCTCATTGGTCAAAGTTATTTGGGATGACGTGACGGGAGAAGCAATGTGGGAAGTAGAAGACAACATGAAGTTACATTATCCTGATCTATTTACAAGTACGTAATTTCGAGGACAAATTTTTGTTGTTGTAGGGTAGTAATGTAACACCCTGTATTTTACTATTTTAAATAACAGTAATACATATAAATATGTTTATAGGTTTATTGGTTTTAGAAAATTATTTTGAATAAACGGAGTTTATCACTCAATCCTACTTGAATGTAGGAAGCTAGATTAAAATTTAGGTTGGAAAGTCAGGTGAAACCCGGCCCGCGAATTCCATTGACAATATTATAATACTGCTCAAAAGACCTAACTTTAATTCGTGAACGAAATACTTAAGGTTTTTATTTTATTTCTTACAATTGTGCATTTTTAGAATTATTTCAGAAAAAAATAAAATAATATACGTTTTACTGACGAATTACGTAATCGGGTGAGCGGCAGAATGGATTTCGGAGTTTCCAAGAGCAGAAAAAGAGGTTACCTTAGAATTTTGAGATGATTCATGGGCATGAATCACACTTTTAAGTCTAGAAGGTTCTACAAGGTTAAAGTGACAATTTATGAATTTTACGCTTAAGTCCCTGAACTTTCTATTAATTACACTTTGGTCCCTAAGTTAGTTCCTATGTTTTCTAAGTAAATTGGGCCAGAATCTTTGTTTCCAATCTATTAATGGACCGTGGCCATGAAGCCCAAATTCCTTGTCCATAGATTAAAATTCATAAAGCCCATTAGAAATTATATAAGTTTCCTATGTCATGTATAAGCTTTAAGCCTTTTGGTGGGCCCCACAAAAATAAATCCAAGCCCAAATTTATTAGGCCCATGTGCAAGCCCATGAGGGAGTAGGGTCTGCCCTCATCTTGGATGAGCCAAGATTATTCTAGAATTTTCTACCATGTTCTCATATATTCTACAAGGTTCCACACCATTCCACTATGTTCTCTATCCTTCTAGGTTTTTCCAAAAAGTCTCAAGGAAAATTCAACCAAGATGAGTCAAGATGAGGACACATTTAATGTGGCACATGGTCATCATTTCAATCTATTGACAAATTGCAACATAGTCCTTATACTTTTGGAATCTTTGCAAAATGGTTCCTACGAATTATTTGCATTTTAATCCTTTGAAAAGCCACCTCCTTTCTCCTAAATCCTTCAAAAGTGGCGCACCACACCTCTATAAATACCTTCCCTCACATTTCATTTTCTTCCTATTGCTATTTGTTTTAAAAACTCTCAAGTTCATAAGCCTTTAAGCATCACTTGGTGAAGCAAGTTCTTGGATTTCACTTGTCTTTGATCTTCAAGAGGTGAATCCTATTCTTCTTCCTTAATCATGTCTATGTTCTTCAATAAATTTCTTGATTCAAAGCTTATTTCATATTTGTTCATCACTTTTAAGTTTCTAAGCCTAGAACTTTGAATATTCATAATAAATTCTAGAAAAATCTCATGATGATGAAACCACTTTCTATATTCTTGATATCATGCATATTATCTAAATCCAAGAAAATGATGTAATCAAAAATTTCCTTCCTAAAAATCTAGCTTTGGCCGAACCTAGGAGAATAGGTTTGGTAGGGTTTTGTTCATGTGTTGTCATGTATGATCATGTATTCCATATGACATGTATGTCTACACACTCTAATCCATGCTAGTTTATTAAAATGAAAATCCTTACTCAAAATCTCTATGTTGACCGAACCCTAGGTGGATGAGATTTGATGAGTTTTGTTCAAAGTTTTCATTGATGATCTTAGTAATCAAGCTATTAGTATGTATGCTTCATAAATCCAAGTTGGTTTATCAAACTAAAAACCCTAGCCCCATGAACATGTTAAGGCCGAATCTTAGTATATGAGAGTTTGGAAGTTTTGAGTTTTAAACTTAGTTGTTTAGTCACTAATCCATGATCTTGGTTTATTAAGGACCATTAATCCATGATTTAATCATGATTATAAATTTTAGTCACTCAAAGCCCTTGAAGCCGTAACCATGTAGTAGGGTTTAGAATGTTTTAGTTTCTTGGTTTGTAATTATTTGATTGTAATGGTTGAAGGTTGAGTGAGTGCAACGTATACGCAATATCCGGACTTCCGAAGAAATTCAGTAATTCACAAGAAAGTCTCCGAAAGGTAAGGAGGAATACTTGAGGGATTTATTCGATGGCTATATTCTATCCTGTGTTTGTTTTTAATTATTTGTCTGTTAGTATTTATTTAAGTTGTTGTGGTATTTGTATCTGTGTGGTTTTTAATTGCGCTTGATTATTTATCTGTAATTATATTATGCTACTATGATGCATGATCTGCCTGGGAATATCTCTGTGATATTATTGTTGGTTGATGTGTGAGAAGCCTGACAGTGGTCAGTGCCCAATTAAATTAATGGGATAAAAGCTTTAAGAAGCTTCGGAAATTATATTCAATGTTTTAACGATAAAATATTGATATATAATATTAATGGAAATTTTTATTTGGGAAAAATAAGGAATTTTGGAAAATATTGTTATTTTAATAATTTATTACTGTAAGAGTGAATTATGAGTCACAATGAGCGCGAAACCGTGAAAATATTTTTGCACTGCTAATTTTTACGTAAGAAAATCCGGAATATTATAAAATATTATTTTATGAAATTTATTGGTGAAAATAAGTTAATTATGCTTTTAGAAAATTGTTTAAGTGGAAAAAGCTAAATTTTGGCTTAAAAAGCTCTAAAAATGAAAATTGATAGCAAATTTGGAAAAACGTAGACGGCAAATATTTTGAAACGGCAGTGTATATTTTGAGTAAGTTAAACCTCAAGTGACTCATATTTTTATAAACACTAATATTTATTATTTAAAGATTTTATTGATGAATTTCCAAATTTAAAAGATTTTCTGGAAACAAAAAGTAATTCAACCGTGTTGAAAGTGTTGTGGAACTTAGTAACCGAGACGTCGGGGTACTAAGGTTCTGTGTTGTTATGGACTTGGGGTCCTTTGGACTTTGAGGTCTTGTACTGTATATGTGGTGTATACCGTATTTAAACATTTAAGATGTTTTTTTTATTACCACGAACCTATGACTGGTGCATCGATCGAGAGGTGTCGTGATTGAGCACTCGGACTGTGAGGTCGTGTGTTGTAATGAAAGTTTTAAAGATGTTAAAACTATGTGATTCGTAAGCCATTTTGAGCTTCGGCAAAGAAAGATTGAACACAAAGAAAAGAGTTATGAGCAAAAGTGTTTTTGCATGCATTTGGCAGACGTGCCCGCGGTTCTATGTGTGATTACCTTGCGGCGTCAGGTATTTCATACTGTGTGTTTCTCATTGTGCCAAGGGTGGACATTGAGGCCCATCTTCGTTGCTATCACTGGTGCCCTGAGTGTGGACAGTGTGCAATGTGTTTTGGCTGTGCCTGTGGCTGTGTGCCTGTGTGGATGGGTTTAGGCTGTGTGCCTGTGTGGCTGTGTGCCAGTGTGCTGTGTGGCAATGGAGCTTGATCAACTCACCATGTATTGGGATATTTCATGAGATTAGTACGAAATTAGATGATGAATATGAAGTGTTCATGCATAATTTTCAAACGATGATGTTTGGGGTGTTGAACCCACTGATAAACTATTTGTTTATAAATGCTTGTATTTGGTAAATACATATGTGTTTATGTGGTGGCTAGTATGTAGTTGTTGAGTAAAATCCATATATTGGTTTCTCACTCTTACATGTTTTGATGGAACCGGATATACCATTGGTACATTCGAGGGTCCGAACGATTATGTTTGATCGAGCGCAGTATGGTGGTGCCTGGGAGATTAACCCTAGGGCACTCAGCGCCACCTATTATGGTCCCAGCAGAGAAGTCATTGGCACAGTGGAAGAAGGACCACAACAAAGGATACATGTCGTAGAGACTGTCAAGGTATCTCTACCTCCAGTATGGCTATACCTACAGTATTTGGATGAGCATGGGTTAATGGATCCGTCACCTCAGCCAAATCCTCTTCAAATAGTAGGACCTGAAGAACCTCCTATTGAGGTAGAGTTAGATGAGGTTGAGGAGGATCCCGAGGAATATGTTGAGGATGATCTTGAGTTTCACCCTCCTACTGTTGATTATGAGGATTCTTCCGATGACGTAGCGGAAGCGGAGGCATCTTCGTCAGATACGTCTGTCGTAGGTGGGGTTGATCATCATGATCTCCCCAATGGGTTTCACTAGCTTGACCAGCTATAGGTGTAGTTCTGGGGTAGCGAGTCTTGTCAGTTTTGATCTGGCTACTGAGAACCATGAGTTTTTGGTATGGTTCTGGACTACTCGTTGCTAATATGTATATGTCTTTCTTTTCTTTACTTAGTTTTATGGAGAATAGCCTATACTTATGAGGGCTCTTTTGTTACCTCCTATTATAGGTAGGGTGTATTTAAAAAGGTGATGCATATATATAGATATACATATATGTTTGTTTATGTTACAATGGTTCTATGTTAAAGAAAAAAAAAATTCAGCACTATTTTCGTAAGAGACGTTTACTTTTTAAGCATATTTTCCGAAAGTAACCAGCATTAATAATTTAATTTTCTTTATTCGGGTAACTATGTGATGACCCTAGAATGGGTGTCGCACACATGCCTCCCTTTCAAGTTTGAATTGGCTGCGCTGCTTAAGCATGGTCGTGCTTAACTGATAGCACGACCGTGCTGAACTTAAAGTCTAGCACACCCGTGCTAGGGTTAAGCACGACTGTGCTTCCCCCCAGACAGAACAGACGTGAATTAAAGTATAAGGGGTGTTTCACCCCAATTATCCCCAATAATGAAATAAGACACCAATCGGGGCAAATACAAAGCTAGATAATTTAATAAAGACTTAATAAGTTAATTCTAAACAATAAGTTGGTTAAGTCGGTAACGATGGGTTACCGCACGTTATGCTTTGGTGCTTATTGGCCAAAGTAGGCTTAATGCTTATAAGTCGAAGTGTTGTTAAAGTTGAACCTTGGTGCTTATTAGCCAACAAGGCCATGGCGCTTAATGGTCAAGGTGTTGATGATGATAAAACTTGGGTGCTTATTGGCCCAAGCGGAGGTGGTGGTTGCCCGTTTGTTTGTTATTGTTGCTCATGCATTCATGCATTGGAGTTGTTAGTGGGGGAAGTTCAACATAGGGGCGGTCGTTCAAGAGTAAGGCGATATGGCCGTCTGTGGTGATTCATCCGAGAGTTTGGTGAATCGTGGACCCCCATGGTGCGCATCCTAGAGTAAGGTGCGTCAGCTATCCAAGGGGTTAACTACAGCAGAAATGACTTTAGATAGCGTTTCCGGATGCCTTTTAATAGCGTTTGTAACCGCTATCTATGTCACCGCTATTAAAAGTCGTTAGCAAAGATAGCATTTAAGAAATGCTATTAAAAGGTGACCTTAGATAGCGTTTCCGTGTACAAACGCTATCTAAAGTCTGCCTTTAGATAGCGTTTGTACACGGAACCGCTATCTAAAGTCTGCTTTTAGATAGCATTTGTTAATACAAATGCTATCTAAAGGCAGACTTTAGATAGTGTTTGTACACGGAACCGCTATCTAAAGTCAGCCTTTAGATAGAGTTTGTTTTAACAAATGCTATCTAAAGGCAGACTTTAGATAGCATTTGTATTAACAAATGCTATCTAGAGTCTGCCTTTAGATAGCATTTGTTAAAACAAACACTATCTATTCCCTTTTTTTTTTAGTTTACCTATTTCTTAACTTTACCTATTCCTGCATATTGTTTATAAAAAACAGAAGGTTTACACAAAGAAATGAAGCAAAATCCATATGCATATATAACAAGTTACTTTGACAATTCATACTCATTGATAATATTAACAATGATCAATAAACTGAAATCATCATCATCATCCGTGCATTCTAAGCATTTGAAGATTCTATAGAACTTATAGGGAAACTCTAATTGAAAGGAATAAAATTACAAGATGTAAATACATATATTAATTTATAAGTATCTGTATATCTGAACTATTTTACAACCAAACAGTTTTATAATACAATTTCTTGTTATTTCATATCATTTAACTGATTTAACAATATTATGTGGTTATTCAGAGCTGAGCAGAGTTATTGGCGATGGCTCCAGCATCATTGAGAAGGGGAATCAGTTGACCTGCCTGGTGTTTCTCCAAAACAGCTGCAAGACCCAAGTGATAAAATGTTAAAAAGACCAAAAATGAAGATAGAAAAATAACAATTTATTTGGCCTTCCCCTCAATAGTCATGGAAGATAAAGCAGATAGGGACTGAATAGAAAGGAAGCAAAAGGGAGGGTGGCCTTACTGTCACAACCACCAATGTGCTTTCCTCCAATAAACACGTTAGGCACAGTCCTAAGCCCTGTCCACTCAGCTAGTGCTAACTGGATATCACCCCCATCAGCCTCTAAATGCGTATTACTGAGCTATATGTGACAGAAGGCAAGGATTTATGATGCAGCACTATCTCTTTAATTTCATAATAATTGATTTACCTGACATGAACCAAGGGAGGGGTTGTTTGAACCCTCATATGCTTTCCCTATCATCCTATTCTTCTATATATCATCTAAACCAAGCAATAAGGCTACCTATCTAACAAACCACTGTAAAGCTACTAAATTGCTTTTGTGTGCCTGTGTGTGTGTTTAAATTTCTCAGAACTTTCTATCTTGCAATGCACAGAATGCAAAAATGAGGTCTTGTTGAACAGCACAGCCATGTAAGATGCAATTAGAGAAATCCAATGCAAGATAGCATTAAAAAACTTTATATTGCAAAAAAAAAAAAAAGACATACACTGCCACATGCAGATTGAGGATTATTAATCTGCTCTGCAGTCAATCCTAACTTCAATACTTTCTCCTCCTCTTCAGCCCTCCGACAAGAGCAATTTTTGCAGGCTTTTCTTGTACTTCCAATTTCACAATCACCAACTGCACAAGCATGTTAGCTAATAGCCTAATATCACACAGAATACTGATCAATTGATGACAGAAACTAGAAGAGTACTCTTTACCAGGTGGCAGTTGGGGTTTCTTCAAATCTTCTTCACTCAAAAGACTATCTTCATCAATCATATCTGAATCAACATCAAATTGCACTTTAGGTGAACTCTCTCTGCTTGAAACCCCAAATTAGCACATTATCACACAACCCCTCAATCCTCGATCATAACAGGGACATGCTTATGCACACAATCAATATTTCAAATACAAGTCTGAAGAGTTTCAATTGTGATGATTTAAGGTAAGAAATATACAATCACGCAGAAAAATAAACATCTAAATTGAAAGCAAAAAGCCATTTCTTTTACATAATAACACTATCTTTCCTTAGAAAAGAGGAAAAACACATACATACATACATATAATCCAAAATCAATTGTGCAGAAGAACCACCTTAAAGAGAATTGACTTAGTAATAAATATACTATCCCTTACTCGCAGCAAAATCATATTGAGTGATCAGATCTTCCAGAAAAGTTAGAGAGTCACCAGGCAAACAAGTAATTAGTACAAAACTTGCCATCTATAAAAAAAAAAAACCAAAAGAAATATTTCGAATCAACTAAACCAACTATCGAAATTAAATTCAATACTAAACAATGTAAATCATCATAAAACCATGAAAGTGGAGTTTTATTAGATCCAGAAAAGAACAGAAGAGGTAAAAATAATTTTATCCAAACAGCATAATTTGCTAATATACTCTTTATCCTTTGAGATCATGAGAAAACAAAATGAGATAAATCACCTTTCCACATAGAATCAACAGTAGAATCAACAGTTATAAGTCAATAGCAACAAGTATGTGGAACATACAGCCACAGTATCATTCCGAACATACAGCCTTACATGGCTTGGGAAATCCCTGATTACATCAAGTCACAATAAACTTTAATCAATAGACTCAGTCAAACTTTAGTCTCTAGAGTAGCATAGAAACTAATGCGGAAATTAAATGACACAACATATTCGAAGAACTGAACCAGCAAAATGCACAAGTTACAATTTAACTAAAATTTCAATTCTTTACAGATAAGTTACCTAATTCTATTGTGGTCCTTACTTTGATTATCTATACATACTGCTTTTCATCAAATTCTAATTCTATACATCCTGATTATCTATACATACTACATTATCACTCTCCTTTATAAATCTTCAGTGCTGCATAAAGCTAATACTCATGACAGCATAAATTCTGTTTATTGTCTATATTACTATGATAAAAAACTTAGACTCAGGTTACGAGTCAGAATTAGCAATAACATTGAACCCACCAATTCTCTATAACAGACAAGATAGGGCACTATCGGAAGAGGTATTTCCTTTCCTTCCATAAATTTTAAGAACTCAATAACAGATCATCTATCTCATTAAGACAAAGAGAAAAACACTACACAAAAAAATAAATATAATAAATAAATTTCTTCAGTTTCTTCTAACATCTAAAGAGTAAAAATAGAAAAAATATACTTTTCTGTTATCCAAAAAGTGAGCAAGCATGCAAGATATACTTATATATAGCAACCTAAGTCAACTGAGAATTCTCTGTTGATCTGTTGGATGGTTAACACCGAAAAATGACCAAACAAACAATTTCTGATCAAGATCATTTTGAACCACACTTTGAAAGGGCATCTGCCATAACTTGCTCTAACGTTTCCCTTGCAGCAATTTCTGTAGAGGAAGTGATTAATTGTAACAACTAAGAACATGGCTATCCTGGTAATGAGATCTTCATTCTATTATCATAGATATAATTCTCTAAAACTGTGGAAGCCATCAAATTGTGTCGTTTATGCAAGAATTTCCCTTACAAAAACAAGCCAAAACATATTGAATTTGTCAGTTTAGTTCCAAAAGAAAATGATAATATTTAGACATTGACCAGGACTATATAACATTGTTAAAGCACATGTACCTGACAATAATACTTAGTGCACCAAGGGGAGTAACTTAATCTGCAGGGAGCATAGATATAAGCCACAAAATTTGCAATCTCCCCAACAATCACTGGTACCGTTTACCAAAATTAGTTTGAAGATCCATATGATATGAGTCTCATTAATAGTAACAGAGGGAGAAACTTACTTGTTACCAAGCCGGCCCACCAAAGCGGCTCTAGTAGATAAGTGTAACCGCCAACTCCTGCAAATTTCACATATATACTATACCCATGAGGTCAAAAGGAATTAAATCTAATAGAAATTAGAGAGTAATTTTATGAATGGATTTTAGAATTGAAAATTTCAAAATGTAACCATCCAAGTACATCATCACATATAAAGATGAAGAAGAGGTGCACCTACCTACACGAGTGTCGTTGGCAGCAGCACGCTTAAGACCCTTCTTCTTCAAGATGAAATTGGCTCCTATGAATGGACCCCAATAGAAGAATGGACCTAAAAGAATATGGCCAGCCATTAAATCTACCATGCAGGACATCTTGACTCCATAACCCTGAATATACCACTATTGACAATAGAAATGTTCACAGCAAAGAGCATAACTTTGAGCCTTTTCTATCAAGGAGTTGCTACGGTACCCATAAGGGAATCTTACCTGAGGTGAGGTATCTAATATTTTTTAATTGTCAGTTTTCCCATAAATGTTTGAAAAAAAAACTCATTAAATATAATCAACAAGCAATAAACCTTTGACAACATACATCCATAACATCCATGAGCACAACGCAATAATCACTTCATTACATTTCCTTCAATATAGTGGTGAATTCAACCCTAATTAGCTTAACTAACATCCCACACCCTTTACTATTTAGGTCTAGTGGTGGCTCTAGTGCTTGAACCTAGTAGCTTAGCTTAACTAACAATGTTCAACTTCAACATAACTTATAGCTAACAAGGTGATTGAACATAAGCAAAAACAGAGAATGAGAAATCACGACTTACGAAAAAACAGGGCCAGTGTATTGGGAAGGAACAAGGAGGTAGCCATCG
Source organism: Sophora flavescens (assembly GCA_030762895.1). Lineage (NCBI taxonomy): Eukaryota > Viridiplantae > Streptophyta > Magnoliopsida > Fabales > Fabaceae > Sophora > Sophora flavescens. The sequence continues at coordinate 21,075,645 of CM061069.1, forward strand.
TCTTGGAGCTTAGGTCTCATGGAAACAGAGTGAATCCCCAAAGCATCCTCGTACAAGCCACATAGGAAGATCAAGGATTCGTTCTGCCCAGGTTTGGAGACATCGACGTGAATGAAGAGCTGGTGAATGGCACCGTCTTCTTCATCGTCGTCGCTGGCCAAACGCATGACGTAGATGCTCACTTCTTCGTCTTCATAGCTGCGCTTAAGGACGGGACCGTTGGAATCGAGCGCGTCCTTCACGATGGTGAATGGAGATGGAGGACCTACTTTCTGTGATGCAGAGTGAAAACAAAAATTGAACCCACCGCCAGCATCAAACCCTTCGAGTGGGGACGCAGAGATAGGAGACAACAGCGGCAACCCTAGACTTGGGTATTTCTCTGCGAAGGATCAAACGCGCGCGCGGGTAAATCAGTAAACACCTAAGATAGCGTTTCTAATTTTAAACGCTATCTAAAGTTGATTTTATTTTATTTATTTATTGCAAATTAGAAAAGATAGCGTTTCTGTGTGGAACCGCTATCTTAGGTGGTTAGTTAAGATAGCGCTTCCTAAAGGAAGCGCTATCTTTTCCTGCAGCTTGACTTTTAATAGCGGTTCCTTAAGGAAACGCTATCTTAGGTATCACCTAAGATAGCGTTTCCTTAAGGAATCGCTATTAAAAGTCCCCCATCACTTTTAATGGCATTTCCGCACGAAAATGCTATAAAAGGTGCGCTATTAAAAGTCTAATATGTTGTAGTGGTTCACCTATGGTTTGGTGAACTGCCGGCATTGGTGCCTATTGACCAATATGGATATGTAACTCTGAAGTTGTCTTCCTGAGATAATTTGGATCCACATGCAAAACAGAGTAGTGGAGTAGTACTGCACTGCATAGCATACATTTATGAGATGACATAAATGATATAAATATATAATGTATGATGTTATAACATGATTGATTGTGATGTATACTCATCTTGCTAACTACTTCCTTTGTCGTTGTGTTTTATACATCTTTCTTACTCCCCATTTTTCTGTTGTTTTGTTTGGCATGAATATTTTATGCAGAGGACGGTGAGCAACCAGTTGAGGAGTAACTCTGAGGAGCCGCTACTCGTAGTTTAGGATTTTCCAGTTGTTAGTTTGTTTATCCGAGATGTTTTCGGACTTTAGTTTTACCATCTCTGTAATGTGACATTGGGGTTGGGTTTCTTTTATGGTTATGTTTGTTATGTTTTCTTTTAAAACTTGTTATTTTTCCGTGCTGTTAAGATTATTCATGTGGACGTTTTACCCATGGATGATTATTTTCAATAAATGATATGCATGTGTTTATTTATTTATTTATTTTTATTTATGTAATGCTTTTATAAATACATGTGGGGTAAAGGGTGTCACAGAAAACACATATATTAATTTCAACATATAAATACATGTGTTGCTTATTTGTTCTTTTTTTTTTTTAATACATTTGTTCTTCAAATTTCAAAATACATAAAGCTAATATATATATGTAACCTTAAAATAATGATTGTAAACTTCTGCGAGAATAAGAGGTGTCAGCCTACCACATGGCTAGCAAATCCAAAAGTGGGGAAATTATTGTCATATCAAGCAAAGTAGGTTTCTTTGGCTCAGGTATTACTAAATAGTTATAGTCTGTTGTTATACAAACTACCAACTCATCTTATAGAGCAGCTACATAGTCCTAATATTATATTGGTGAAGCAACAAAACAAGTTCTATTGGAATGATTTCCTAGCTATCATGTCATCCAATGTCTTAACCACATATAAAATCATTCAGTTCTATATGAAGTAGCAAGAGCTCAAGGGAATTAGCCATCAAGCATCAAGTGAGCTTGCTTACTACCTAAATAAGTTTAACCCATGGAGGAAAACAGAAAGTTGGAATCTTGGTCTTTAAAGTTACAAGCAGCAGTTACTCATCATCATCATTGTGAAGAATCCATGGATGTGAGGGATAGAGATCATACTCATAGGAGAGATAGAGAGCATATGTATACTCATGTGGTAACATATTGATTGATTGAAAAAAGATAATGAAATGTGATACATGAGACTCTATTTATAGAGTTAGCTAACTAACACAATTAACACCCTAACAAACTATTAACAACTTGTAACAAACTCTAACAGAATTATTTATATTCTTAACAGCCCCCCTCAAGCTGATAAGTGATATCATCACAATCAGCTTGAATAGACCATTATGCTCATAAGCCCAAACAGAAAAGACCAACTTTTCAAAAAGAAAAAAAAATGCTAACCAACTAAAAAACGAAAAAAAAAAAAGCAGTAGTATGGCCCAATCTTCATCCATAATGGGCCAGGCCAAAGAGAGAGGGGAGTCCAGTCCAGGAAGCTTCCAGAGCATCCATTCCTTTCCCTTCCCAAGTTGAACCCTTGACACACCAGGTAGAGAGAACGACGGTGGAAACCAACAAAGAGCGATCGCGACGGAAATCGACAGCGATCGACGGCGGAAATCGACAGCGATCGGCGGCGGCATCCTCCGGGATCGAAGACTAAAACAGAACGTCGGAGAAGCGGTGGCGAAATCCCAGAAGCTGCTTCACGGGGATCGAACACGAACTCATAGCAAGGTGATGGCGGAGCCGGCGCCGTCGTGGTGGAGTTGTAAATGGCGGATCGGTTTGGCTTGCGAAGGTTGAGGAGGATTCCCCCCGGATCGAAGACAGTCATATGCTCGCAGAAGAGGTTGACGAAGGTGGAGATGATGCGATCTGTGAACTCCTTCGATTTCTTGGCTGCTTCAGAAACGTCAGATTCAGATGCAAGATCCGTTGGCTTGGCTGATTCAGAGAGAACCTCCTGTGATTTCGATGCTTCCTCTTCAACACGATCAAGATCGGCAGGGCGGAGGAATCGCAAGATCTCGATGGAAGAGCTTCTCCCATGGCCGTTGATTCAAGCTCCTCCTCTCGTGTTCCCGCTGAAATCTTCGCTCACTGTTCCTGCATTTCGTCGGAAGGTGGTGATCCATGGCAACCATGGCGAGTGGTAAGAGAACTCCATTTACGGAGCTTTGGCGTGGCAAGTGGAACCGTTGCGGTGACGAGGAAGCGGGTAATTCCTCCAATCTTGACGGAGGATCCATCGATGACCGGCTTGATCTGTTCGATCGGAGTCACCGACATTGCATCAAGATCCGAGTCTCCGAAATCGCCGAAATTGAGATTGCAGTGGCTGTCCTCCATTACTGCAGATTCAGTTGATGGTTGTTGCAGTGATGGAACTGCTATGGCCTCCTCGTCTGTGTTGCTGATGAATTCTTCATCACAGTTTGAAGCACAATCTTCAACAGAATCTAAAACCTCCTCTTCCTCACTATCCGAATCATCAGTGAAAGCCTCCTCAGGGTATCGCTCTGATACCATGTGAAGAATCCATGGATGTGAGGGATAGAGATCATACTCATAGGAGAGATAGAGAGCATATGTATACTCATGTGGTAACATATTGATTGATTGAAAAAAGATAATGAAACGTGATACATGAGACTCTATTTATAGAGTTAGCTAACTAACACAATTAACACCCTAACAAACTATTAACAACTTGTAACAAACTCTAACAAAATTATTTATATTCTTAACAATCATCAATTTCATAATTATCTTCATCAAATAATTCATCAATGGGCATTAAAGCCATTCGTCTGCAGATGGGGCATTCGTTCTTCTCCACAAGCCATCGTTTGACGCAGTCGATGTGAAATTTGTGCACACAATCCAACCTCCCAATTTCTTCTCCGTTCATATATCCTCCTAAAAATAGATACCCAATTTGTAAAATATAACGAACATAAAACATTTAGGGGTTGGGCTAGATATACCACCCATATTTTGCACCACCCACTACACCACCCATATATGACAAATTTTGGAGTAATCAAATTGCCACATGGGTTTGGTATTTCAAACTTTCTAGTTGTATTTCTACTGTAGTCAAATATATGAATACAATATATTGTAGTATAGTATATGTATTCTTTGTATTCGTAAATTTAACTCATATTTAAATAATGTTTTTTGATTAAAAAACTGATTATATTAAAAAATAATATTTTAATATGAATTAAAATAATGTTCGCTGTCAATAATATTTTGCAATATAATCAGTTTTTTTAATAAAAAAATATTATTTTAATATGAGTTAAATTTGTGAATACAAAGAGTACATATACTATACTACAATATACTGTATTCATATAGTTTGATTACAGTATAATACAACTAGAAAGTTTGAAATTTTGACCAACTTATGTGACAATTTGATTGACCCAAAATTTGCCACATGAATGGTGTAGTGGGTGATATAAAATGTGGGTGGTGCACCGTAACCACACCCAACATTTAGATGTGAACATGAACATACTCCCTAAAAAATTAGAATGAAATAGCGATGATAAGCATGTAAAAGTGCCATTTACATATGAGAAATAGCCTAAGTGGCTGACACTATAATAGGAGATTAAAAAAGAAAATTAATTTTCACGAATCACAAATATAAAGAGTTCCCTATGTTGAGCTAACCACCCAAAATTCCTTTTTGGTTATCCTCAAATGAATCAAAATGTTACCGGTCTCACCTTGGAGATACTACATGCTTCTTTATTTTCTACCGTCTCCTCATCAACAGACTCAAAAGTTTCATTGGGTATGATTCTTTTATAAGTAAATTATAATAATATTATCTTGGTTTAGTATCAAAGTGTTTATCTTCCTCGTAGGAAGGGTTGAAGAATACTCATCCTATCATGTGTTCAAAGCTGTAGGATGGAGAGAGAGAACACGAGAGAGAGGAAGAGTGGACTTTGGTGCTGTCTCAAGAGTGAAAACGAAAGGGGTTGCATGATGAGAACACAGATAAGGAGAAGGAATCATCATTGGAATGAGGGAATAATAGGGTCAACTCCAAAGCAACAAACAAGATGACCGAACAAACTTTGGCACAGATACAATTAGCTATTTTACATCACAAATTTTCCGAATCAATAGGACGCTTAAGGCTCTATGGAAAATGTAGTGCTCATAGTTGTTGTAACAAACAAGTCAAATAAAAAGTGATAAAATATTTCAGTGCATTTAAGTGAATTAATTTTAAAATAAAGAAAAAATAGTGTGAGCACATGAAATCAACCTTTCAGTAAATTGGATCAAGCATCTTGATGGCCTTTTTCAAAAAACGTCTGCTGGAGAAGGACAAAAGTGAACTAAGTTTAAAATCCAAAAAAATTATAATAAATTAAATTTCAAGACAATTGAATTTACACGAATATGGAAAAATCCATAGTTTAAATTGCCTTATTGCAGATGGGCTGGAAACCAAGATTTGGAGCACTGGGTGGATGCTCCAACCACTGCATCTGGGTAGAACTCCTCAACGATTATAAAAGCTAGCACAAGAAATCTTCTCCCTTTGTTGTCGAAGTCTTGCCTATTACATGAAACGAAACACAAATTAATTGAAGGTTTTAAGTAAATTAAATCACTTAGCTTGGTCTTTTGTTATTAGTTTATCTAAATCCAATCGAAGGAACTTCATGCCTTTTTAATAATTACATATAATATGAGTTTTAATTATTTTATATCCAAAAAGTAATAATTTTGGAAAAATAACTCTTAATTTTAAATTAAGATTCTCAAACAAGAAACACTTTATTATAGTGGTGTGCTCTTATTACAGCATATGGAACGACTAAATTTGGGTTGACATAGAAGTTAGCTTGGAAATCCCATTATCATGTTAGAATCATTATGGCTATCCACAATTGCTAGAAGTAGATGAAGTATTAGAGAGCTAATTAGAAAACATAAATAATGAAATAAACAAATCAACTAAATAAAATTAAAAAATAAATGAAAGTATTATAACACAAAAATATAATGGAAAAATTTTAAATAAATAATTGCTAAAATTAGGAAAAGAGAATTAAAGAGAACATATGCTCTCCTGAACTAGAAACCAAAGAGGATCTCGTAGAAAGGATAAGAATATATATATATATATATATATATATATATATATATATATATATATATATATATATATATAGAACTTAGGCCCAAAACATAGTAATAGACCCAAGTGTTATTAGTGTTTTGGATGCTTAGAGAATTTTGGGTTAACATTATATATAGAAGAAAGAAAGGCAAAAGTTCTCCAATCACCCGATGTGGGACTAACATATAAAATTCAGTACAACAAAACTATATTCTCTCATTCTTCCTTATGGGAAGAAGGTCTAAATGTAACCTAGCAATATGTTTTTAAGCAAATATGACATGCAAAAGTATCACGAAAGCATATGTTCTCACGTAATCTTTATTCAACAAATGTTTATTTATTGCCCAATTATAATGGTGTGAATTGTCTATCAACACCTCTTTGGGTTCTAGTTCACGAGAGCATATGTTCTCACGCAATGATAATTAAGGTAATTCTGTTTAAGTCTCTTTTCCTATTTTTTAGCAATTATTTATTTAATATTTTCCCATTATATTTTCGTGTTATAATACTTTCATTTATTTGACGACTTAATTTTATTTTGTTGATTCGTTTATTTCATTATTTATGTTTTGTAATTAGTTCTCTAATACTTCATCTACTTATAATAGCAATTATGGATTGCCATAATTATTGTAACATGATAATGGTATTTCCAAGCTAACTTCTATGTCAACCCAAATTTAGTCGTTCCATATGATGTAATAAGAGCACACCACTTTAGTAAAGTGGTTATTGTTTGAGAATCTTAATTTAAAATTAAGAGTTATTTTTCCAAAAATATTATTTTTTGGATATAAAATAATTAAATTCATATTATATGTAATTATTAAAAAGGCATGAACTTCCTTTGATTGGATTTAGATAAACTAATAATAAAAGATCAAGCTAAGTGATTTTTTGAAGCAAAAAGATATGCAAAAGTATCACTGTAAAGAAGGACATCTCAGCTAGGGTGCCCCCCCCACCCACCCACCCCATTTTACCAATCATATGCAACATACCTAAATATTATTAAAAATCAATAAGGAATAAATAATACAAAAATATGGGGGACATCAACCAAAACCCATAAAAAAGAAAATTATTTGAATTTAAACTGTGGAAGACCAAATCTATTACGATTAAAATCTTCCAACTAGGAACCAAATCTCATCAAACAAAACTATTAATAGAAAGACCATGAGAAGCTAATTTATCTGTACAAGCATTTCCTTCTCTAAAAATATGAGAAACAAATTAAAAAGTTCATTCGCCTAGACAAGATTAAGCAATTCCTTATTTTATCTGATTTAAATGCATCCACAACAAGCTTAGAATCACACTCCAACCACATATCATGCCAACCTTTATCAAAATCTATTTCTATAGCTAATATAGCACTATCCAATTCTGCATGCAAAGAGGAAGACATTCCTAAATTAATATGAAAGCAGCCTATTAATGAAGCTCTATGATCCCTCAATAGACCACCACAAGCAGAGATTCCAGGGGATCCTCTAGAAGCACCCATTGGTATTACACTTCACCCAATAGCAAGGAGGAGGTTTCTAGTCAACTTGCTTTATGCAGGGAGCAGGACTCGGATGAATTTTAATTGAGAATTGCTTTAACAGTAGAAAGTCATTCATGGAGGACTTCATACAGCCTGCTGTACAATTACCAGATAAAGAAACATTGGAACTAACCATTGATTTGGCTGCAGAAAGGGAAATCAGTTTATTTTCAAGCCTCAACTGATTTCTATCACATTAAATATGGCTGATAGAATGGTGACCTGAACCTGTTGACTGTTGCTCTTCGAATAAGCTGATAGGACAGATGAAATGGAAGAGAGTTCCAAAGAGCAATTGAGTTTATCACTCAGCCAGAACCATAACCTTTTAGCAAACTTGCACTCCAAGAACAAGTGAATTGAGGTTTCATAGCTACACAGGCAAAGACAGTATATAGACACAATTACACAGCCTCTTGATCTTAGATTTTCATCTGCTGTAGGCATCCTATTATGTAGCACCCTCCAAACCACAAAATATTTTGAAGGAACAAGTGAATAGAGTTGCTCCATATTAGCTTACTCCAAGGAACAACTTGCTTAGGCTGCCCTTGTATAACTGACTTCACAAGCTGTACCCTGCCCATTATAGATAGGAGAGCACCCTTCCAAACTCCCAATTTTGCTTTTATCTTGTCTTCAATATAGGCACACCTAGATAGACAAAAGGTAAGCAACTAGCAGAGAATCCAAGAATAGAATTAATCATGGACATTCTTCTAAGAGGAATTGAGCCTGAGAAGAACTTGCTCTTGTCTAAGCTAATTATTTGCCCTGATGCTTCACCATATTGCTTGAAAAGGCTCATAATATTCACCAAATTCTGATTAGAACCTCTACAAAAAATCATTATATCATCTGCAAAGAAAACATGGCTAGGTGTGGCAAAACCTCTTGGAGTTGACATTGAATTCGGCTTTCGTGTTAATTTACTTAAAACTTTTAATAATTTGTGTTTTATTTCATGTAATAGGCAAGACCTCGGCAACAAAGGGAGAAGATTTCTTGTGCTAGCTTTTATAATCGTTGAGGATTTCTACCCAGATTCAGTGGTTGGAGCATCCACCCAGTGCTCCAAATCTTGGTTTCCGGTCCATCTGCAATAAGGCAATTTAACTATGGATTTTTCCATATTCATTTAAGTTCAATTGTCTTGAAACTTAGTTTATTATAAATTTTTTGGATTTTAAACTTAGTTCACTTTTGTCCTTCTCCAGCAGACGTATTTTGGAAAAGGCCATCAGGATGCTTGATCCAATTTACTCAAAGGATGATTTCATGTGCTCACAATATTTTTTCTTTATTTTAAAATTAATTCACTTAAATGCATTAAAATATTTTATCACTTTTTATTTGACCTTTTTGTTACAACAACTATGAGCACTACATTTTCCATAGAGCCTAAGCATCCTATTGACTCGAAAAATTTGTGAAGTAAAATAGCTAATAGTATCTGTGCCAAAGTTTGTTCGGTACATCTTATTTGTTGCTTTGGAGTTGACCCTTTTATTCTCTCATTCCAATGACGATTCCTTCTCCTTATCCGCGTTCTCATCATGCAATCCCTTTTCTTTCCACTCTTGAGATCGCACCAAAGTCCACTCTTCCTCTCTCTTTCTCTCCATCCTACATTTTTGAGCATATTATAGGGTGAGTATTCTTCAACCCTTCCTGTGGGGAAGATAAATACTTTGATACTAAACCAAGATAATATTAATATAATTTACTTATAAAAGGAATGTAGCTATAGACACCATAAGCTGAACAAGTAGTTTTGCGACAAATAATGCAATAATGATCTCAGCAAAAAACCAGTTTTCAAAAGAGCCTATATCATAGCAGATGTATTATACTTGCGCCATCTCTTTAGTTTATATGTAATCTTATTTTTTATTTGATATTTTTAATTTTCTATTTAGATCCATTGCATGAGATTTTTCCTTCTCCAGCGGAAAATGTCAAATGGTTACTCAAAGGTTGATTTCATGTCCACGTACTATTTTTTCTTCATTTTAAAATGAACTAGATTGTGGCCGCGGTTGCCCTCTTTTTATAAAATTTTGTAATTCTATAATATGAAATTGGTAATAATTGACAATAAATGAGATTATAATAAAAGACAATATTTATGTGAAACAATCAAAGATAATAAAAGACTTATTCTGAATTACATCATGTATTTGTCTTATGTACTCATAATCTATGAAGAATGTAACACCCTAGTTTTTTTTTTTTATAAAAGTAACACCCTAGTTTTTACACATATGATTAATTATTTTATTTAGATGTTTAGGTTTATTTTGTTATGTGGTTTAGTTTGAGTAATTAAATTACTCTTTTCAAATTATTTTATTGGGTGCGTTAGCACTGACTTATTTCAGTGAATGCACGCTTACTAGACAATAATTAATGTTATTGTCACTATTATTACCAGTACAGAAAATATTTTAAATAATATGATTAAGAGAAAAGTATTTTCATATTTTAATTCTATTTAATTTTAGATTTGAAAATAAACTGGTTTGACATTAATCAGAGATTAAATGTTGGACTGTGGATTTTCTCAGTTGATCAATCCAACTATAAATCTCTACTTTATTTCAAATTTTGAAAGTATATATTTGTCACCCTTTATTTTTAGATTCAAAAACTAAAAACAAATTTATGTTTATGCTTAATATTTATCACTCATTTTTATACCTATCACTAAATGTTAACTTAAAACATAAACTCTCTCCAATCTTTTTTTGGCAGACCCGTAACCCCCCCCCCCCCTCTCCCCTCTATTTCGTTCTTTTTCTTCTTCATTCCCTTCTTTCTCTCTTCTTCTTCCCCATTTCTTCTTCCTCCATCCAAAGTCAGCTCCTCCCTCTTCCTTGTTGTCCGGTTCGCACCACCACCCACCAGCCCAGTCCGGCCGCTGCTGGTCGCTTGACTGGAGAGGACGAACCATGCCGTCGTCTCCTCCTGCTCGCAGCGCGTCTTCGCTGTAGAAAATGGAGCTCCACCCGTCGCTGCTCCGCCATTCGCTCGCCGGAACCATTGGGGTGCCGTCGCCGCTGTACCCAAGACATCCACCATGCCCTTTTCCTTTCACCATGGGTAAGTATTCTACCCTTAATCTCTTCTAGTTCAAAACCTCAAATCTGATTTTGAAACACTAACCCTAACATTTTGATTTTAAGTTTAGACTTTGAAATTAAATGTGTATTCATGCAATTGAGACTACAAATTGATGTTTTTATTAAACTAATTTCATGATTCTATGATTAGAATGAGTTTTCCCCAATTTAGGATATGAACCCTAAAACCCCAATTCAATTTTTATTGAAATTGGTTATGTTTGGTAAAATTAAGTATGCATTTATGAAATTAGGACTTTTAGTTGATGACTCCTAAGTTGATTTTCACGATCCTTCAATCAAAACAAAGTTTCCTCAAAGGGTATTGTGAAGCTTAAGCTCCAAACGTGGTTTTCTTTGAAAATGACCTTGTTTGGTAATAAGATTAAGCGTTTAGATCAAATTAGAATGTGTGTTGGATCATGTGTAATTGATTTCTTGATTTCTGGTAGTTGCGCGTTGTTGGATTTCCTCTTTGAGACGTTTGACACGACTATGCTTGCTTTTTGGAGTAGATATAGTTACACTCTTGGAGCTAACGTGAGCATTAAGACGAGGATCCTTTACTTGTCTTCAAAGGTAAGGGGAGCTTGTCTAGGGATATTTAGTAACTATATGCATGTGTGTAATTGAGTGTTGTGAATATTATTGTGATATTGAGCCAATACTTGAATAACTTGTTTACTTGAACTATTGTGGTTATTACTTGAAGTTGAACATTACATGCTTTAAAGTGTTATGAATTATATATATGTGATGAATTGTCATTAACTGTGATATTATTGTTGTTGTGAATATATTACTGTTTGTAAGACTCAATGACTTAGAGATTTTGATATATGACAAATACAATTTAATGTGTATGCAAGTGTTTTAGTGTCAAATTGCAAAGACAGGTATCAAGCAGTGATCAACAAGTTCATTAAGCAAATTCAAGGAAAATATTCAAGGAAGAACTTGAAGAAATCCAAAGAGCTACATGGAGGAATCAAAGAGTAAAGACAAATATCAAAGGATCATCAAGACCGAGCTTAAAGGAGTATTCTAGATTTAAGTCTTAGATGATTTGTAAGAGATGAAATCTCTTGTTCACAAATTACTCATTTGAAAAGATGCATGAAGAAAATCATTTTTCATAACCTGCATTAAAAGGAATAAGTTTTCGTTAAATAAAATGATATTTGGAAATAAGAAGTGCTCGTCCAACACAAGTGATTGAAGCGCTCGTCCAACACAAGTGATCGAAGCGCTCGTCTAACACAATTAATAGAAGCGCTCGTCCAACACAAGTGATAGAAGCGCTCGTCCACTGAAGTGATAGAAGCGCGTGTCCAATACTAAAGTAATAGAAGCACTCGTCCAACACAAGTGATAGAAGCGCTCGTCCAACACAAGTGATAGAAGCGCTCGTCCACTGAAGCGATAGAAGCACTCGTCCACTAAAGTGATACAAGCGCTCGTCCACTAAAGTGACAGAAGTGCTCGTCCACACAAATCTTTGGACTTGCTAAGTCCTTAATGAGAAGCTCCGTCTAATGATGTCACATATGGAGCTCGTCTACTAATTGGAGCTCGTCCAATTACTTTGTGTTTTAGTACTTCCGTCTGTTGACGTGGCTAGATGGACGTGCTTATTTTCAAAATGGACGCGAATGCTATAAGAACCGATGTAGAATCTTATTTCAAGAACCAGAATCAAGAAAACAGATTCTGTTATCAGACTCAAATCTGTTTTAATTCATCCTAACGACTATAACTTGTTTTCTATATAAAGAGGGATCAAATGAACACTTTCAATATCGAATATCAAAAACACAATTAGAAAGTTTTACGAAATCAATTTGAGAAATCAATTGTGAAAATCATTCATCATCTTTCTTGAGCTTATTGTGAAAAGAGTGTTTCGTTCTCATAAGTGCTTCAATTTGTTTATCTGACTATTGAGAGTTAGGAATCAATTTTTCATTCTATTTGATTGTAAAGAGAGAGGGAGTCTCTCTGAGTGATTAGGGTGAGGTATCCCTAAGGAAGAACATTGAGGCTCTTCACAAGAGTGTGATATCTCGAGGTGAAGGAGTGTTCTATGGTGTAAAGGTTTTTCAAGCTACCTGGCTAAAGCTTGTTGTGTTAGTGTGTGAAAACCCACAGGTGGGGTGAGGACTGGATGTAGGTCACAGTGGTGGTGAATGAACCAGGATAAATCAGATTATGTGGTATCTCTAAACTCAAACTCTTTAATTTCTGTTTTGAGCATATAACTGTAATCCTGATGTTCTAAGTATTCACTGGATAACAGTTCTTGATCTGCATAATCAGTATTAAATCTTGAGTAAACTGTAATAACAACTGTGTATTCAATTCTATTCTCAAAGATCAATATTTGAATTGAATGTTGCATCATAGACTGAAACTGAAACCTGCAACTTTGTTCTTGATTGTTAATTGATGTGCTTGAATACGCAAGTGTACGGCTTCGTCGTCAAGTAATAAAAAGATCGAATTCACAGGGACCGTGATCTTAAATAACTATCAATTATTAAATCAATTAAACTGGACTAGAAAACGATTTGGAAAAGATTTGATTTTTAAAAGATTAACTAACAAATCAAATATCTAAAACTTAATCAAGAAAATCGCAATCAAATCAAATCAAATCTGGGGGTTTTCAAATCAAAAGAGATTTCCAGGATTTGGGTTAACAACAAGACTGCTCATGTTACTAAATTGACTATCCCTCTTGTTAATTATCGAAATTTTCTTTGAAGGTGAATTTATCCTAAATAAGTTAATGTTCCCTCTCGGGATACAAGAACCGTGCCCGATTAAACCAACCACTACTCTCGTGGTAATTGAATTTAAATTGAACCCCTTAAGCTTTGTGACAATTCAGTGAACCCTCGAAAGATCGCTTCTAACTCTCGTGATTTAAGTCCTAAGTTCAATCCCTATTGATCCAATACCTAAGTTCACCGCTAGGTTCCTCCTTAGAGTATCTATGACATGCAAATAAGTGCGCACCAAATTCACAAGTAATTCATGCAATAGGAATCAAATCGAAAGCAAAATTGAAATTAACAAGAAGTAAAACGTCAATTTATAACATAAAACAAATCTTGGGCATTGCCCCAATTCCTAGAAATAAAAAGACTACTCAAGCATTGCCATATTCATAGCAAGCTTTATTAACAAAAGCATAAAAAGAAAACCTAAGAGAAAAGAAGAAATTGAGAAGAAGAGAAATCCTAGTTTTTGCCTAAGGTAGCAGCCCAAGGGATCCCTATTTTTGAGCCTTAGAGTCCTATTATAATGTAGGGTAACTTGGAATCAAAGTTGTTACATAATCAGATCAAATCAGCAATTAAAATTCCAGATATTGCACGTCACGACCGTGATGCCTGTCACGGTCAGGTCTTGACAGATTCTGTCTTGGAAAACTTGGCATTGATGGCCTATCACGGCCGTGATGGCCATCATGGCCTGGCAGTGACAGGTTCTGACTTTTGCGTACTTTTCTTTTCATCCTTGCTCGATCATGGCCGTGACGGCTGTCACGGCTAGACCATGATGGCTGTCACGGCTAGACCGTGATGGGCTTTGTTTGGCTCAATTTTCTTGCTTTTCAAGCTCCGTCTTCATGCAAGCTCCATCATGGTTGATCCTGAACATTTTAGTCTTCAATTACTACACCTAAACACCACAAAACCGCCTTACCCGTTCCAAGGTAAAAACTAACAAAAATCAAATTAAAAATGCATCAAACTACCCCAAGCTTAAGATTTTACTTGTCCTCAAGCAATAACCAAGGCCAGACAAGATAAACAAATAGAGCATGGACAGTGAACCAAGAACCCGAGTAATAAATCCAAGTAACAGGCTTATCCGAATAAGTAATCGAGAGACAATCAATTTCAAGTCCAATTAGAAGCTTAGGTTCTCTAGATTCATGACCCTCACTAATCCGGGCACTCTTCTCACCACACTCAAGTGTTTAAGGACATATGACAATTCACTCAATTTCCTCAAGGAAGGTACCCAACTATAAGCTTGACTATTAACCAAATCTCTACTTTATTAATGAAAACACATAAGAATCAAGATGTCTTTTATTTTGGTTGTAATGGGGCCATGGGATTAATCGTTAGGTAGGAAAATCAATAAAATGAAAATTCAAGAAGGCTAAACAAAATATCAAACAATGCAAAGCATGACAACCTTCTAAAATACCTTTTTGAGCTTTAATTCACTTTTCCACCTTTCTTTCTTTCTTTTTTTATTTATTTTATTCCTCACTTTCTTTTTCTCATCTCCTTCTCCATTTTTTTGTTTATTTTATTTTATTTTATTTTTGAATTTGGAGAAGGGGATATTTCCAACTTAAGAGAAATATTTTTCTAACTTTTTCATCCCACAATTTATTTTTTCAAACCACCTTTTTTCCTTTTTTGCAATACTTTAAAAGGTGTCATACCAAGCATCATTCATCAAAATAAATCAAGGTACCAAGAAAAGCATTTTATTCTATTAGGCTCAAAATTGGGCAACTAAGGGGTAGCATTTAGTCGGTCAAAGCTCAGAAGGCCAGAAAAATACATAGTGCCTCAATCATTTTCAAATATGTTTTCAAAAATTTTTAAGTTTCACCGAGACAGTGAATTTTTTAACCCAATTTTCGTATTATTGTGATAGGCTAAAACTAAAAACGCTTGAGATGATCTTCTGATAGTTGATGATTAGCACGTGGTTCCTTAGATTTGTGTTTCTCATTGATTTTAAACTACTAAATGTGAGATTTTTGAGCCTAAAAGGGGTACTCACTAAATCTACTCCATTCTTTGTGATTGAGTGTTTTATTCCTTCACAATTGGATGCTTACTCTAAGCAAGGGACAATCTAATCATGTCATTATGCAAAACATATGATTATGCAAAACTATGCCTATAAGAATGCAACATGCAAGAATGCAAAAAAAAAAAAAAAAAAGAATAATACCCCTACCCCAAGCTTAAAAGCTTACATTGTCCCCAATGTAAATAATTAAGTCTGAGGGAGGATAAAAATGGAACAACTCACTGAGGCGGTGGTGGGCACTGGCTCAGATGCCAGTCGTAGAGTTGATGGATCATGGCTCTCTGCTCGCGCTGCTCCTCCA
This sequence comes from Sophora flavescens, assembly GCA_030762895.1. NCBI lineage: Eukaryota > Viridiplantae > Streptophyta > Magnoliopsida > Fabales > Fabaceae > Sophora > Sophora flavescens. Next base: position 21,091,511 of record CM061069.1, read on the forward strand.
TGATGCGCTTCTGGTTCGCTAGAATAGTATCAAAGGTGGACGAGAACCGCGCATAAGGATCTTCAGATGATGTACCTGTAAAGGAATAAGAAGATGGGCGCCCAGATGGCCTAGCTGGTGGTGGCAGGTGTAACGGCCATTGTATCTCAATAGGCTCAGGCTCCTCATCACATAGTACCGGCCAATTTGCAGGAATTTTGATATCCAATAATGTGGGGTTAGGGAGGGGAATAGGGTTTTTAAGAACAGGGTGGTTCAGGCAATAGATGTCATCCTGTTGGACGATCATCCCTATAGATTCACAAGCACCCACTGTTAAGCGCGTCCGCCCCGGGGCGGATTCATAACCATCTAAATCAAAGTGGAAATGTTGGCATATGGTGGTGAGCAAACCACCAATGACAATAGTCACATATGAGATCTTGGCAGCCTTTAAAAGGTGACTAGCCATATACGACCCCGTGTCCACATTTCTCTCAGGATGGAGCATGGCCCATAGGAATAGGACCTCGACCGCACGGACGGATCCATCACTCTCGCCACGGCCAAACAAAGTGTTGGACATAACCCTATGGATATAGTGCAGGCTAGGGTTAACTAGGGTCGTAGACTTGGCCGTCCTAGGATTAAAATGATCCCCAGGGTAAGTAATATGAGACCAAAAACCGTCAGGACTAAATCCAATGGGATAAGTCCGTTCCCCCCAACTAGCAATTCAAAAATTTCATGAAATTCAGTCAGAGTCAATTGAAAATCCTGACTAAATATATGGAAAGTGATTCGGCCTTCAGTACAATGGGCCTCTGGCAAAATTTGAGAATTAAAAGAGCTCAGGAATTCAAGAGTGGGACCAATGTGTGCAGGGTACCGGGTGCGAGTGAACTCGCTCCACCCTACATTTTCTAACATCCAACTTATATCCACAATCAAACCTAGGGTGTCTATACAGGCATCATCCATATATCTAGTTTGAACTATTTTCCTTTTTTTCAAAATGTTAAACCTATCTTTTTGAGCAGTGTTTTTTAAAACAATTCCATATTCTTGCTCATCAGTGTCAGAATCAGAAGAGTCAGAAGGATTACCGAAGTTCCTATTTCCCCTTGTACGAGGGCGTGAGGCTTCGCTTGCCCATTGGTGTTTGCTTGCCATGATTGCTTCAATGAGTCCCAAAGCACCAGAATGCACAATCCCTTCTTGTTCTTTTTGTAAATTTCGAAATTCAGGGGTTTAGGGTTCCAAAATTGGGGCTTTTTTATTTTGCCCAAAGTTGAAGGAACACTACAAAAAAAACCTATTTAGCGACCGAATATTTCGGTCGCTAAACTTGATAATTCGGTTGCTATATTGTTTAGCGACCGAATTAAGGGGGTAGCAGAAACCCTGGTCGCTAAATGTTTAGCGACCGAACTTATAATTCGGTCGCAAATCTGCGACCGATATTTCGGTCGAAAAATTATATATTTCGGTCGCCATATAGTTGGTCGCATGCCCAGCTCGCCTAATTTGGTGACCGATATTCGGTCGCTATTTCGGTCGCCAATTTTGATTTTCTCTTTTTTTTTTAATTTTTCTGTAACTTAATCCTGCCGACCAAATATTGTTTTTCAACTATTACCCCATTGATTTTTAATTTCTGATATAAACAAAATACATCAATATTTTTTTAAAATAAATAGAAAACGTAAATATGATGTACTAACGATCCAAAACACCACAGTCAATATGATCAATAAAACATATACATTAATTAACGCAAGTTTAATAATGGTTTATAAAAAAAGTTTAATAAGTACTAATTAACGATCAAAACATAAAAATACACCACAGTCAATAAGTGCTAATCAAAATATCAAAACTCATCAATCTTCCAAAGGGATGAACATGTAGAAGCGAGAACCCCCAAGGTACTTAAACTTTGCCAATGCACCAGTGGACAACAAATACAACTCCCTGATACCATTTGTATCTGTTGCAAAATATGGGCGATCCTCATGGATTACTATATTCCCGTTGAACAGATTTCCGCTTTTGTCTTCAATAGTCACAATACGCGGTATTTGTTGTCCCCAACGACGGTAGAATGATCGCGAGATTGAAATCAAATCCTGCAAATACACAAGAACAATTTAGTAAATGATTAGTTTATGCCTTAACCATCATTACGTGAATCCGATTGTTATTCTTAAGTTGATGAGATACTGTACCTGGTCTATATGGATGGCTGTCTCAAAACATTTAGTCGGATCCATTTTCTGATAAAACTATAAGGAAAACAAGTCATATGTCTAAACTTCATTCCAATGCTTACAATGTAAATATATACAAATATGATTCCATAATCATTTCCAAACAAGTTATCAATAAATACATATCAAATTATTCTAATTACATTGATTCATTGTTATTGAAAGATTTTTATTTTAAAGAGAATAAACTATTCTTCATAGCAATCTAAATGTATGAACATGCTCAGATATAAGTACTAGCCTTAGATAAGTAGAATTACCAAATGAATCTGATTCAAAATTAGTGAAAAGCTCTCTTGGAATTACTGGCTACAATAATGTTTTTAGATCATTTCATACTCCAACAAAGAATATTTTTTTGTTTACAAAGAAGTGAACAAGCACTTGAAATCCCTAAAACCCTCTTTTGAAATTTTTGAAACAGATTCAGACAAGAACCAACAAATTCATGGATTCCAAACGAATCAAAATACAATACAATCAGAATGCATACACGTACAATACAATATGAAATTATTCACAGCAAGTAAACAGCTGCATCACAGAGGCTATAGATCATACTATTGTGAGATATTCCCTGAGGCAATATAACAAAACAATGAACAGCCTTCAAAGACATAAATTCAGCCAAGATATGGAAAGATAAACAGACCAGAAATTACAAGTTCCATATTTAATAGAAAACACATCATTAACACAGGGACAATCTTGTTATTGGACATGTTAAACTAGAATGGTCTTCAAACAACTCGCCTCGAGATTGGTCATTTGTTTGAACTATAGCCATGAACTATCCATGTTTGAAATTGTAGACACCTAGCACAAAACAAATTGAAAATCCATAGCACACATTCTCACTAACCAATTTAGATGCATTTCACAAAGCAGAACTGAATCTAAATCAAAGACTAAGATGCTGAAATGGAAGGTAATTTCACAGTTAATTCAACAAGAAGCAAACCAGAAGGGTTCTCAGATTAAATTTTCCCGTTAAATTGGTACGTCAATAATCAACAAAAAAACAAAACCTGTTTATGTTTCGCAGTCTCACAGGCAGCAAAGGCATTCTGTGGCTCAAGTAAACATCAATTCTAATCTCACAGTCTTGACTTTTGATATTTCAATGCATTCAAAAAATAGTTACAAAAACAGATTTCTCGTGCTTTCTCAATGAGAGCTTCCTAATCCTAATAGGAGTGATTAAATAATGACACATGAAAACAAATGATCATCACAACTCACAACTCACATGAAATACACAAGTAGCTCTTCTCAGTAGTAAGCAATAAAGCAAGCAATGAAATACATACAATCCACAAAAATTTTGAAATGAAACAATGAAGCAAAATAAAAAATGATACATAGAGAGTCCATGGTTACCTCAAGGCAGAGCAGGGAATGCACAAAATGAGGAGAGAAGAGGGTAGGAGGAGCTCTGCGCGTGGTGACCGGAGGGCTGCGTGTTGGTAGCCGGAGTATTGGTCGAAGCACTGAAACGGAGGGGGGGGGATTAAAAACAGAGCAGGAAGAGGGGAAAGGAAGAGAGGAGAGGAAGAGGGAAGAGATGGAAGAAGAGGAGGAGGACGACGGAGGCTTACCGGAGATGGCGGTGGTGGCGGTGCGCACTGCGGTGGTGGCAGTGCGCACTGCGCGGTGGTGGCGACGCTGACTGGCGGACGCGAGGGAGAGAAATGGGGTGATGGTGGAAGAGATGGCATAAATGAGGAAGAAGGGAAAGATTTCACGATTTTAGGGATTTATAATTTAGCGACCGAAATAATCGGTCGCTAAATCGGTCGCCGATCACTTAAATAAAAAATGGTCGCTAAATTCGGTCGCGGGATGAGTTAATTTGAAATTTGAATTCATAAATTTAGCGACGGAGTTTTAAATCGGTCGCTAACACGCGCGGTTTTAATTTTTTTTACGTGCTGTTTAGCGACCGAATTAATATCGGTCGCAAATTTAAATAAAATTTAACCGTTGCATTTAATTCGGTCGCTATTTCGGTCGCTAAGAATACATAAAATTTCTGGCTTTTAACCGTTGCATTTAATTCGGTCGCTATTTCGGTCGCTAAGAAGACATAAATTTTCTGACTTTTAAGTTCCTTTATTTAGCGACGGAAATAGCGACCGATAACCCTGCTACGCTCTATTTCGGTCGCTATTTCGGTCGCAGTATTAACTCTAATCAGTCTTTCATGTAGATCCTACAATCGGTCGCCATTTCGGTCGCAAAAAGCAACCGAAGAATTCGGTCACTATTTTCGGTCGCTAAACAACCTTTTTTTTGTATTGGAATTGGATCAGTAGGTTTTGTTGGGTTAGGTCTAGGAAGGAAGGAAAATAAGTTTGTTTGGCATGGGTGTCATGGAGGAGGTGAGTTTTTGAAGCTTTTTGGGTGAATGGGTATGGTGGAGAGAGTGAGAGGAAGAAGAAAATGAGAAGGAGAAGATAGATAATGATGGTTGTGTTTGGGAGTGATTTTTGATGAAGCTTTGGCGAAATAGTGGTGGAGGAATGGATCTTGGTAGTTGGCTATGGAGGTAGAAGAGGAGAGGTTGAAGAAGGGTGCTGGGGTTGTGTTAATGAAATACTGAAGCAGGGGACGAAATCTGGTTTTAAAACGCAACAGCATTATGTCACACCCATGACCATTGTCACGGCTGGGCCGTGATCGTTTCGGGTCATACTACTGGGCTTCATCTCGGTCGTAATGTCTTTCACGACTGGGCCGTGATCTCTCCTGGTCTTCAGTACTTGCCATTTCAGGACCGTGAGCCCATTCACGGTTGGGTCGTGATCTTCCCTGATTATTTGGTCCTTTCCGTGTCACGCCCGTGATAAATTTCACGACCCGGGCGTGATCTCCTGAGTTATTTGATGGCTGACTTCTGCATATCACGCCCGTGACATTCCTGGTTATGGGGTCTTCTTCACGTTACGCCCGTGATCAAGTTCACGGTTGGGCCGTGATATCTTATGGTTCGGGCTCTGGTTTTTTCTCAACTGCATCACGCCCGTGAGGGCTATCACGGCTGGGCCGTTACCAATTCGGGTCTTTCGGAGTTGTCCTGTCAGGCCGTGACCACCATCACGGCTAGACCGTGATCAACTCTGATCTTATTTTCCAATGCCTTTTTGCTCTTCATGCCTTCCTAACCGGAAAAATACTTGGCAAATCCATTAATTTGTGATCTTTCGTCTCTTAATCTTCTCAAGTTATTCAAAAACAAATTGAAAGGGAAAGAAAGCTTGGGTCGCCTCCCAAGAAGCGCTTATTTACGGTCCTAAGCTTGACCATACTCTCTTCAATCCTTTGTTGATGGATCGAGGAGGGAAAATGAAACCTCCTATTCAAGTGGATGTTCTCCAAGGTAGTGCATCAACCTCTGTCCATTGACCTTGAATGTTCCACGTTCCTGGTTCCAAACCTCGACGGCACCATATGGAAATACTTTCATAACTTTATATGGTTCGGACCATCTAGACTTGAGCTTTCCTGGGAATAATGGCAACCTTGAGTTGTAGAGTAGCACCAGTTCTCCTTAATGGAATTCTCTACGAAGGATATGATTATCATGCCATTTCTTTGTTCTCTCCTTGTAAGATCTCGTGGACTCATAAGCATCCAATCTTAGCTCATCAAGTTCATGAAGTTGAAGGACTCTCTTTTCTCCTACGGCCTTGGTATCAAAATTTAGCATCTTAATAGCCCACAAGGCCTTATGCTCAAGCTCGACTGGTAAGTGACATGGCTTCCCATAAATAAGTCTAAAGGGTGTCATCCCTATAGGAGTCTTGTAAGCCATACGGTAAGCCCAAAGAGCATCATCAAGTTTTAATGACCAATCCTTTCTCGAACTTGAAACAGTCTTCTCTAGAATGTTCTTTATCTCTCGGTTGGAAACTTAGACTTGGCCACTTGTTTGAGGATGGTAAGGTGTAGCAACCTTATGAGTGACTCCGTATTTGAGTAGGAGTTTTTCAAATTGTTTTTCAATGAATTGCGATCCTCCATTACTAATAACTGCCCTTGGGATTCCAAACCTTGGAAAAATCACTTTCTTGAATAGCTTGATCATGGTTTTTGCATCACTTGTTGGGGATGGAATGGCTTCCACCCATTTAGAGATGTAATCAACGACTACAAGAATGAACTTATTGTTGCAAGAGGAAGGAAAGGGTCCCATATAGTCAACTCCCCAAACATCAAACATCTCCACTTCTAGCATCGTGTTGAGTGGCATTTCATGCCTTTTGGTGATGTTTCCCGTCCTTTGACATGGATCACAAGCAAGTACAAACATCTAGATATCTTTGAAAATATGAGGCCAATAGAAACCGGCTTGAAGCACATTGGCCGCCGTCTTGGAGGCACTAGCCTGTCCTCCATAAGATGAGGAATGACAACAACTCAAGATACTTGGAACCTCGACCTTTGGAATACATCTTCTGTAAATGCTATCAGCACACTTGCGGAAAATGTAAGGCTCATCCCACACGTAATTCTTAAGATCGGAAAATAACTTCTTCTTGTATTAGTAGTTGAACTCTGGTGGTTGAATCCCATATACAAAATAATTCACAAAATCAGCATACCATGGAGCACTCTCTCCCGAGATGGCAAACAGTTGCTCATTGGGGAAAGAATCATCTATAGGCAAGTTGTCCTTCTCATGTTCCAATGGTTCAAGTTTAGATAGGTGGTCCGCAACCAAGTTCTCTGTCCCTTTCCGATCCCGAATCTCCAAGTCAAATTCTTGCAAGAGAACGATCCATCGGATGAGCCTTGGCTTTGTTTCCTTCTTAGTCATGAGGTACTTTAGTGCGGAGTGGTCGGTATACACAATGACTTTGACCCCGACAAGGTATGATCTGAACTTCTCAAATGGAAAGACAACCGCGAGCAACTCTTTCCCAGTGGTGGCATAATTGTCTTGAGCTCCATCTAGAGTTTTGCTTGCATAGTATATTGCATGGACCTTCTTGTCTATCCTTTTTCCCAACACCGCTCCCACAGCGTAGTCACTAGCATCACGCATTACCTCAAATGGCTCATTCCAATCCGGTGTTTGCAAAATGGGAGCGGTGGTCAAAGCTTTCTTCAACCTACAAAATGCACTCAAACATTCCTCATTAAAATCAAATGGAACATCTTTCATCAATAGGTTAGATAAAGGTTTACAAATTTTTGAAAAATATTTAATGAAACGCCGGTAAAACACGGCATGTCCAAAGAAACTTCTTGCTCCTTTCACATTTACCGGTGGGGGCAATTTTTCAATAACATCAATTTTGGCCCTATCCACCTCAATACCTCTTCCAGAAATCAAGTGCCCAAGCACTATACCTTCTTTTACCATAAAATGGCATTTTTCCCAATTCAATACCAAATTAGTTTCTTCACAACACTGCAAAATATTAGACAAATTTGTTAAAAGGTAGTTCCATAAACATAAAAATCATCCATAAAAACCTCCATGATTTTTCAATAAATTCAGAAAAAATTGCAGTCATGCATCATTGAAATGTAGTCGGTGCATTACATAGACCAAAAGTCATTCTCCTATAGGCAAAAGTGCCATAGGGACAAGTAAACGTGGTCTTTTCTTGATGACTAAGATGTATAGGAAGTTGATGAAAACCGGAATAACCATCCAAGTAACAAAAGTATGAATGCCTAGCTAACCTTTCAAGCATTTGATCAATAAATGGGAGAGGGAAGTGATCTTTTCTTGTTACCTTATTTAACTTCCTATAATCAATGCACATTCTTGAGTCGGTTACCGTCCTAGTAAGGATTAGTTCATTATTTTCATTTTGAATAACAGTCATCCCCCCTTTCTTAGGAACCACATGCACCGGACTAACCCACTCACTATCAGAGATTGGATAAATAACCCCCACATCTAACAACTTAAGCACTTCTTTCTTAACCACCTCTTTCATATTTGGGTTCAACCTACGTTGATGCTCAATGGATGGTTTATGCTCATCTTCCATTAAAATGTGATGCATGCAAAAGGAAGGATTTACGCCTTTAATATCATCAATTGTATATCCTATCACCTTTCTATGCATTCTAAGCTCTCTAAGCAATTTCTCAGTTTCCAACTCGTTCAAGCTAGCATTCACAATTACCGGATAGGAAGAGTTAGGACCAAGAAATTCATACCTCAATGTGGAAGGAAGAGGTTTTAGTTCTACCTTAGGAGCTTCTTCATCTTTCATATCTTTATTCTTTAGTTCCAACTCAAGTTTTTCTTTTCTTGCTTTGTGAGGGGAAATTTCTGGACTAGCCTCCAAGAGGAGGGCATAATCCTTTACTTCTCCTCCATGGGCACTTAAGTCTCCACCAATCAAGCACATCTCCAATGGATCATCAATACAAGCTTGAGTGGATTCTTCTTTCCTCACTTGGTACACTAAGTCAACCCTACAACAAGAATCCTCAAAAGAAGGGTGTTTAATAGATTTAGCTAAATCAAATTCAACTTTATCATCACCTACAGTTAAGGTCAATTTTCCATTTTTAACATCAATAATTGCTCCTGCGGTAGCCAAGAAAGGCCAACCAAGAATAATGGGGATTTGGGAATCCTGCTCTATTTCAAGTACCACAAAATCCGCAGGAATAAAAAATTTACCCACTCTAATAGGAACATCCTCCAAGATGCCTACAGGGAATTTGACGGACCAATCCGCCAATTGAAGGGAGATTGTTGTGGGTTTTAGTTCACCCATCTCCAACTTCTTGCAAACAGAGAGGGGCATAAGGCTAACACTAGCCCCCAAATCCCAAAGAGCTTTATCAAAACTAGTGTTACCAATCAAGCAAGGAATAGAGAAACTACCTGAATCTTTCAATTTAGGAGGCAATTTATTTTAAATTAAAGCACTGCACTCCTCAGTTAAAGCTATTGTTTCATAATCCTCTAGCTTTCTCTTATTTGACAAGATGTCCTTAAGAAATTTAGCATATGTGGGCATTTGTTGCAACGCCTCAGTGAAGGGTACATTAATGTACAATTTCTTAAGGACCTCTAGAAATTTTCCAAATTGCTTATCTAACTTGGAATTAGCCAACCTTTGAGGGAAAGGTATTGGAGGTTGGTAAGGTGGTGGAGGGACACACTTAGACACTTTTTCACTAGGTTGTTCCTCTTCTAAGGGTTGTGTCTTAGTAGGTTCCTCTTCCTCATCTACACTCTTGTTGTCACTCTCCACTTTAGCCTTGGGATCCTCTAGTTTCTTACCACTCCTCAAACTCACAGCTTTACATTGTTCATTGCTTGGATTCACTTCAGGCTATCCAGGAAATTTACCCGGTTGCCTATTTGAATTGCCCGCTTGTTGGGCTATTTGAGTTTCTAACATCTTGTTATGGATGGCCAAGTTATCTACCTTAGATGTTAGCTCTTTTATTGCCTCATTAACTGCCCTACCTTGTTGCCTAAATTCTTCATTTTGCTTAGTATGAGTAGCAACAAAATTTCCATAAGAGACTCAAGTTTAGACTTTTGTACCTGAGGATACCCCGATGCGGGTTTCCTATTACCTTAGCCTTCTTGGAATTCGTGGTTCAATGTGTTGTTGTAGTTCTCGTAAGAGAGATAAGGACTATTCTTCCTTCCTTGGTTGTAAGGATTTGGGGGAACATAATTTGGCAGCTTCAGGTTTGGGGCATAGAAATTGTAACAAAAGTTCACTTGTTCCTCCGAAGCACTGGATCCAGGAGCAATACCATGTGGGCACTCCATTATGTCATGTCCCTGCATTCCAAAAATCTCACAAACAACATTAGTAGCACCTATTGAACTCACATTAGCCTTTTCAAGCTTATCAAAGCGTTTACTCAATGAGTCAACTTTAGACATAGTTAAGTCATTGCTATTCATTTCAAACTTACCCCCCGAAAGATTTTTTAGGTTATTACCTCTTTCTGAACCCCATTGATGATAGTTGGTGGCTATGTTTTCAATAATATTGAACGTTTTTCAGTTAGTGGTCTATTCATAAAGGCTCCACCAGCTGCAGAGTCAAGTGACACCTTCGAAGAGTAATCCAATCCGTTGTAGAAGGTATGCACTAACAACCACCTCTCGAGCCCATGATGTGGGCAAGACTCTACCAATCCTTTGTAACGATCCCAAACTTCGGATAAGAATTCTCCGTCCTTTTGGAAGAAGCCGGTGATCTGACTTCGTAGGTAAGCAGTCTTGGATGGTGGAAAGAATTTTTCCAAGAATGCATGCTCCAATTGGTCCCATGTTGACAAAGTATTAGCGGACACTGACTTCAATCAAGCTCTTGCCTTTCCAGTCAGAGAAAAGAGGAATAATCTCAAGCAAATAGCATCAATCGGGGCACCTTGAATTCTTATTGCATCACAGAATTCCAAGAATGTCTCCACATGATCGGTCGGGTCTTCTAAGGGTAATCCTCCAAATTGATGTTGCCTAATCATGCCAGTTAACTGAGGCGGTATAGTGTAGTTCTCCGCCTCAATTTCTGGTCTAGAAATCCCAGTTCGCAGACCCCTAGCATTTGGGGCTGCGTAGTCCTTCAATGGTTTGGTATCTGGTAGATTCGCCATGAGTGGAATGGGAATCAACTTCTCTCTTGATCTTTGTCTTTGAAATCTCCTACGTCTATGAAAGGTCCTTTCGATCTCGGGGTCAACTTCAGTAAGATTTCCAAGACTTTTGGATCTTCGCATAAAAGAGAAAAATACCTGCAAAGAGAGAGATAGATATTCTAGAAAAAGAAAAAGAAATAAAAAAAATGTCCAGAGAGATCAATTTAAAAATTAAATTGAAATTCAAGAAAGAACAGTCCCCGCCAATGGCGCCAAAAACTTGATAGTGTGAATCCGCAAGTGTACGGTTTCGTCGTCATGTAATAAAAAGATCAAACCCACAGAGACCGTGATCTTAAACAACAATTAATTATTAATTGATTGAACTAAACAAAGAAAAAGATTTGGAAAATATTTGGTTTTTGAAATAAGAATTAACTAACAAATCTAATATTTAAAACGCAATCAATTAAAATCGCAATCAAATCAAATCTGGAGATTTTCAAATTAAAAGAGATTTATAGGAATTGGGTTACCAACAAGACTGCTCATGCTATTAAATTGACTACCCCTCTTGTTAATTATCAAAATTTGCTTTGAATGTGAATGTATCATAAATAAGTTAATGTTCCCTCTCGAGATACCAGAACCGTGCCCAATTAAACCAACCCCCACTCTCGTGGTAATTGTATTTAAATTGAACCCTTTAAGCTATATGATAATTCAATGAACTCTAGAAGGACCGCTTCTAACTCTCATGATTTAAGTCCTAAGTTCAATTCCTATAGATCCAACACCTATGTTCACCGCTAAGTTCATCCTTACCGTATCTACGACATGCAAATAAGTGGGCACCGAATTTACAAGTAATTCAAGCAATAGGAATTAATTCGAAAGCAAAATTGAAATTAACAAGAAGCAAAATGTCAACTTATCACATAAAACGAGTCTTGGGCATAGCCCCAATTCCTAGAAATAAAAAGACTACTCACGCATTGCCATATTCATAGCAACCTTGAATAAAAAAAGCATAAAAATCCTAAGAGAAGATAAGAAATTGAGAAGAAGAGAAATCCTAATTTTTACCAATTGGTATCAGTCAAGAGATGTCTATTTTCAAGCCTAATTGCCCTTTTTAGAGGGTATGTTAACTTGGATTTAAAGCTATCACAAAATCAGATCAAATCAGCAAATCAAAATTCCAGATTTTGCGTGTCACGATCGTGATTCCTGTCACGGCCAGGCCATGACAGGTTCTGACTTAGAGATGGCTTCACTGCTTGGTCTGTCACATCCGTTGGTCATCCCGGCCTAGCCGTGATCAGTTCTGCCTGTGAGAGTCTGGTTCAGTTTGCATGTCACGGTCGTGACCAGTTCTGAGTTTAATATTCTTCTTTCGTTTCAGCCCTACTCGATAATGGTCGTGATGCCTATCACGACCAGGCCGAGATGGGCTCTGTTTGACTCATTTTTCTTGTATTTCAAGCTCCGCCTTCATCCAAACTCCAACATAACTAGTACTGAGCATTTTAATCTTCAATTCCTGCACACAAACACCACAAAACCACCTTACCCGTTCCAAGGTAAAAACTCAGAAAAATCAAATTAAATATGCCTAAACTATATGAAAATGCATGCAAAATGACAATGAAATATGAGGTGAAATCACATTCATCATTTTCCTTTTATGTCACACTGACTATGATGGTCCACTACTTTTACCTTTTTGTGTGATGACAAGAAAGAGGGAGAAGATATATATAGAGAGATAAATTTGAAATTGTCTAAATGCATTTTGGTACCTTAATATCATATTTGTGTTTATTCTATTAATGATTTGATATCTGCTTCAACGCCTAAGTATTATATGATCTGATACTTATCAAATGTGCTTTGCATACCTGGTAGATGTTCGACTTGTTATCTGTTTTGAATATTGTGTCTTAGGAGGAGCCCCTTGGCTCTCTTAGACTTTGGACACCCAAAGTGATTATGGTTAACTAATCTCTTAAATTTTGATGTTAACAAAAAGATTAAATTTGTATGGCAGAGTTATGTTGTGAACTAACTTGTCTATTCCAATATGCAGGACTGTTTTTGTGACACCCTCTACCCCGCATGTATTCAAAAGCGATAACATAGAAGGAAATAATTTAATTTTCCGAAATAAGATAAACACATGCTTATTCTTTAAAAAAGAAAACCAACAGGTAAAGGATATCACATTGTAACAAAGTCTCAATGCGGAAAAAACAACATGTTTAAAAAGAATGGCATAACATAAAACAACCCAACCCCGATGTCACATTACATAGCTGGTATAACCAATCCGATAAAAAACTCAGATAAACAAACTGAAACTAAACATACACTAAGCTACGAGCAGCGGCTCCTCGGAGTCACTCCTCAGCAAGCTGCTCACCGTCCTTTGTATACCCAAAAGATACATGCAAAGTAAAACAATGAAAGACGAGGAGTATGAACCATATATATAAACATAGTGGCAACAGGATAGTTGGCAAGATGAACACACAACACATAGCAACCATAACATAGTCATCATACCAACACAACAAGCATATCACAATAAAACATCAATCATACAATGCAATGCGAAACGCTCCTTCGAATGCATGTGGATCCATCTACACCAGGCGTACGACTCCAGAGTTACATCTGCACATTGGCCAATAAGCACCAACGGTGGGGAAGTTCACCTTACCAAGGGTGGACCCCTAGGATAGCTGACGCACCTTATTCTCATATGCGCCACCACGAGTGTACATGATCCCTTTACTCTCGGATGAATCATCGTGGATGGCCAGATCGTCTTACACGAGGGCGACCTCCCCTTAACTATCGTACCTCCCCCCTAAAACTCCATGCCTGATGCATGCACACAACAAACAACTGTTATCCACCACCTCTATCAACACCATTTATTATGGCTTAACCTCTTTGGCCAACAAGCACCAAAGGTAACATCATCTTTAATCTTTTAACTTTAAATGTTAGACAACACTCTAGCCAAAAATCACCAGAGCTCAAAACCTTCACCATTAAGCATCAAGGGCCCATTGGTCACTAGGCTACCAGGTACAACATTAACAACACCTTGACCATTAAGCGTCAAGGCTCAACAACATCTTTTCACTTGTCTTTGGTCTTCCTGTTTGGTTGGTATCTTATTATGTCTTTTAAGAGTTTGGGGTGAAAACCCCTATTTCAGCATTCTGGTTCTGTTCTGGTCAGGTGAGCACGGGCGTGCTCACCCTTAGCACGGGCGTGCTGGACCTGAAGGCAAGCACGGTCGTACTACCTGCTGAGCACGGGCGTGCTCAAATGCGCGCCCTTCTCTGGATGTCAAACTGGAGCACGGGCGTGCTCCCTGTTAAGCACGGGCATGCTCAATGAAGCGTGGCCGTACTGATCTGGACAGAATGGGTCAGAAACCCTTTCCCAAATCCTTGGAATAGTTCACAGATTCAACCTATTGACTTTTACTAGTCCATTGAACATCAGCTTCCTTAATCTTAATTGTTCTTCATTAATATTCATGTCTTATCATCATGGGGAATTAATCCTTTAATCCTAGCTTCGTCATTAAGGTTCCTAGAACACTCACTAATTGATCCTAGGGCCTTTAACTAAGCCCTATGAACATAACCTTACCTCTCACACTATATTCATGTCTTATGAACAACTAGGAAAAACATCCCTTAATTATCATTTATCATTGTTATCATCTTTTAACATCTTAACATCATTGTTGGCATTAACATCCTCAACAATCAACACTCAAGAAGAGCCCAACATCAAACAATGGCCAATAACCATTATAACTCATTACAACATGGCATCAACATTCAACATGTTCATACCAGACAACACTCAATAAAAAGAACATTCATACCGACATAAATCAATTAATAACAGTCATGCCAATATCATCATCACAACAATTAACATCATATAATAATTAGACATAGAGGCATATAAACATGTTATCATACAAACAGTCATATATGCATTTAATCAAACACCAGTGTCATGGGTTAACCCATCTTCTTACGCTACCTCATAGCCTACATGTTTATACTAGCCCTTCTCCCCATACCTGGTATGAAGATTCCCAAAACGATAACGTTGGAAGACTAGACAAGTTCCCTCGAGGGGCTCGACGAGTTCCCCAAGCCTTGGCCAAACAAGAAGAGGATAACCAATTAGTCTCTAGATCTAATAGTAGAAAAGAGACTAAAAGAGATGTAAGACAACGTTGCCTTAAACGACACTATTGCGCTACTTCTCTCCCAAAACTAGAGCAAGAACACCAAGAACTTCAAGGGGTTCAAGCACTAGTGCAGACCACATCGATTATTTTTGGCTTTTCACATCGGTTTTCAAACTGATGTTGAAAAGACCGATGTTATTTATTGTTACTTTTTACATCGGTTTTAAAACCGATGTTTAAAGTATATTTTTAACAGTGGTTTTCAAAATAACCGATGTGGAAACTTCATTTGTCACATTGGTTATCCCATAAGCTATTGGAAATATCACTTTCCACATGGGTTTTATCTAAAACCGATGTGGAAATTTAACTTTCCACATCGGTTTTCAAAAAATCGATGTGAAAATTTCACTTTCCACATCGGTTTTCATAAAACCGATGTGGAAATTACACTTACCACATCGGTTTTTTATTAACCCATGTGTAAAGTGAACTTTCCACATCGATTTTTGGGTAACCGATGTGTAAAGTCTAATTTTTTAAAAAAAACTCTTTTTACATTTCTATCATTCCTTTCCCCTGTTTCAGTAATGCAGATCAATACCAATATAACATATTCTAAATATTCTCAATACAATCACTTTTGTACAACAAAAACACACTAAATTAATATATACTAAATTTATTATGAACAAGACATATGTACGTTCAATTACATTCAGACAACAAAGATAATTAGAAACCAAAAAGCTACATGATATATTATAGATTTCATAACAAAATACATATGATCAGTCAAAAGTACACTATAGCTAGTACATGATAAGTTTTTAAACTAACTACATATATACAAACTATGGTTGGTACACTTCAAGAAAGAAAGTTGTCCAACGCCTCCTTATGTTGTTGATGTCGGAATCAGATAATGGAATTGGATTGTTGAATATCTGCAAGTTTAATTGGACAAAAGATTATATCTTTTAAGTAATAAACTAACATAAAACATATAACGAATCTATAATTGTTACTTCTAATTGTTACCAATTAACATTTACCTCGTGCCATCTTTCAGTGATCCTGGAGGAGATAATTTTGAACATCCACTTCATCACATAGTATCCATATTCCCATGATCCACGTTGTATATGTGACTACGTACAAATGAAACCCAATTAGAATATGAGGAATTAAATAGAAATCAATAATTATACCGACTGCATTTGAAGCGTTTGAGCTAATAAATATCTTACGCTAGGAATAATCCATCTGATAGCCCGACGCCTTTCACCATGCAACATGTGGTTTGCATTAATAGAACTATCATGACAAAATAAACATTAATTAAAGTATATCTAATAGATTTCAGATAATTAAAACAACTGCATTACTGATTATAAAGTATTTTAATGCTTATGTTTCGATGAACGTCTTCAGTTCATTCGCCGGCTTATTTCCAATTGAGTAGAAGAAGACCACGACGTTCATCCTAGGGTACAAGATCAACAATTGCCAATGCTTGCTGTATTTGCGGAACAATTAGTGAATAAGTCATATATAGTTATAATTAAATAACCGGTACTTACTTATTGAGATAAGGCGCAAGGTAGAATTGATGATCGTCTTGGGCAAGTATATCACGTATGGTGGTGACCGGGTCTTCTGATGCTAGGAGAACATCACCCTGAATGAACATGGGGTCAATGACCCCATAAAGGGCGAGGTTACCCTGATCAACTAACATACGATGCAGATACCTAATATATTGAAAAAAACATTTTAATTATCATAGTATTTAAAATTTAATTACTTAACTTATAAATAAAATGTACTTACATGCACCATAACGATAGGTGTGCAGAACTAGTCATTTCTTTATCGAGTACAATCTCCATAAGTTCCTTCTTTGGGATATACAGTTTGTCACCTAGACTGGCATCATGTTCCAACCTTACCAAAGCTGCGTCATTCTCCATGGTAACAACCTGTACAGCCAGAAGTTTAAAAACATCACCAAGTGCCCCTTTGTCGATCCCCAAAACAACAAAGATATATATTAGTAATCACAGATAAGTTATTTAATTCGTAATTAATTAAATGGTCAAATGAATACCTTGGCAGGAGCAGACATCTCTAGTCTTCCTGGATCCGACCTTTTAGGCAGAATATCATTTCCAACATCCTATAACGAATAAAAATAGAGCATTATCTTTAAACAATAATAAATAATTTCAACTATGAATATAGAAAAACACAACTAACTGAATACCTCAGATGCAACAAGAAAGCTGACCAGTCTTCTTGGCCAGGGGATGAAGTTACCGGGGGCCTGACCCATTGTTTGAACCTCCTCAATGGGCACATGGACTCAAGCATCAGCATCTCGAATAATCTCAACAACGACCCTCACCTGATCATCTGGTAATAAACGATGGTGTATGGTATTACCTAAGTTATTATGTGCCCTCCCCAATGCCACTAAGCGGCAATCATGATGATCATCAACATACAGCTCACACCTATCAGGATCGTCATCATCATCATCATCATCATCATCATCATTATCATCATCATCATCATCATCATCACCATCATCATCATTTTCAGACTGATGAGGAGGATCACATGAGCCCTTAGTGCTCACATGGACAGAGGGTTATTCAATATATACAAATGTGCTTGAAGCACTTCCTCCCGATCCATGATCTTAACAGTGATACCTCGGGTACCCTTACTATCATATCTTCCTTCGTGACGAGACTTCGGAAGCCCTACAGGTTCCGCTTCTGGCATGTAGTCTGTACAAAACTCAATAGCTTCTTCTGCAACATACCTTTCAACAATAGATGCTTCGGGACGGTGTGGATTCTTCATATATCCTTTCAAGATCTTCATGTATCGCTCAACCGGGTACATCCACCTTAAATAAACAGGGCCTCACAATCTAATCTTCCTCACTAGATGAACAATCAAATGAACCGTGATGTCAAAAAATGAAGGTGGAAAATACATCTCCAATTGGCACAAGATAATGGCTGCCTCATTTTCCAAGTTATCCAACTTTTTAGTGTCAATGACCTTGCTACATATAGCATTGAAGAATAAGCATAACCTAGTAATGGCATGTCTGACTTTTTTAGGCAATATGTCATGAATGGCCACCAGTAGTAGTTGTTGCATCAAGACATGACAATCATGAGACTTTAAGCCAAATAATTTGAGATCTTTAATTGAGACAAGTCTTTTGATATTTGAAGAGTAACCCTGTGGCACTTTGACTCCCCGTAGACATTCACAGAAACTTCTTTTCTCTTTTTTTTTGATAAAGTATGACATGCTGGGAGAAAATAAGTCTTCTTATCCCCCACTTTATGTGGAGCTAACTGCTCTCATATACCCATGGCAACTAGATCCAGACGAGCATTTACAGCATCTTTTGTCTTGCCTTGAATGTTGAGAAGCATTCCGATTAAACTGCCACACACATTTTTCTCCCCATGCATCACATCAATACAATGTCTTACATCAAGCTTGCACCAGTATGGAAGATCAAAGAAGATCGACCTCTTCTTCCATATTTTCTTCTCGGTAGCCTTCTTCTAGGTCTTCCCATAGATAACATTAGTGTTGTTCACCCTTTCATAAACTTGTTCTCCAGTCAAGGCCACCGGAGCAATTTCATTCTCCGGAAGTCCATTGAAAGCTTTTCTCAATCTACGATAATGATGATTACGTCGGAGAAATCTCTGATGCCCAAGGTAAACTGTCTTCCTTCCATGTTGCAGTTGATGGTAACATGTGCCTTCTTCACATATTGGACATGTTTTATGCCCCTTAACATTATACCCACACAGGTTCCCGTATGCTGGAAAGTCATTGATGGTGCAAAATAACATGGCACGCATTGTGAATGTCTCACGGCAATACCCGTCGATCACATCAAAGTTATGAACCTGTGTGCTGGTAAGATCTTTGTGTGCATATGGTTGTATAGTGTTTATAGTATAAATGTGAATGTTTGAATTAGTACATACGATTCATTGACTTGTGAGGGTTGAGTTCGTAATTGCATGTTCTTGACTATGCTAAAATTTTATGTGCCTTCAGGTTGGATAGAATTTCTAATTGTCTGCCTATAGAATTTAGATATGGAATTTTTTTACTACTCATTTTGAGATGAAATAATTTTTTTTGGAAATAATAATCAAGGTGCTAATTTATTTGAATTTATTTTTTTATATTTATTTTTATATTCTTTTATAAAATATTACTTTATAAAATTTAAAAGCTATAATGAAAGTTGAGAATTGTCTCAATGCATTTATATACATTAATATCCATTAATTATTTGTTTTGATTTCTTGGCTTGTTGATAACATTGAGAACCTACATCCAAATTGTTATCACAAGTGTCATATATATTCAATTATGTCGAATAAGCTTTTGATGAGGCCTTTATGTTGCTGCCTAAATGTATTTTTGGTTGTTATGTGATATTATTGTATTAAATATTTTGATATTTTATTTTTGAAGTATTATATATATTTTGGTTTTTTTTGGTATTTTATATCACTACAAAAAAATGTGAATTACTGACGAACAAAAATCGTCGGAAACACCCAAAATCCGTCGGTAATGGTGTGTTTCCGACAAATTTCCGATGAACCGAAATCCACCGGTAATAAGCTCGTCAGAAATTGTTACTGACGGATTTGGGTGATCGGTCGGTAATTACAGATGGATTTTCTGTGGGTAATGCCCTTGATGGGCAACCCCATTACCGACGGAAAAAGTCGTCGGTATTTCCCCCATAGCCTTACCGAGGCCCTTTCTATCGATAATGGGGAGCCCAGCTTACAGACGGAAATGTCCCTAAATGATTACCGAGGGACATTTCCGTCGGTAATCTCAATTTATTTTTTTAAATTAAAATTAATTAATTAATTTTATTTATTAATTAAAATTTAAAATACAAATAAAATTTAATTTTAATTAAAATAAAATAAAAATAAAAATAAAAATAAATAAAACATAACAAAAATACAATATCCATACATAAATTCGTAAAAGTTACAAAACAACCCTACAGCTACCAAAACTCTACAACTAACAAAACCATATAACTATCTAACATAGCTATCCTAATAACCACCATAATAGCCATCGTCCAGGCGGGGGGAGAGATCATCATCTGGCATCGATAGATGACCATCCGGTTGTGACTAAGATGACGCACTGTCATCCTGCTGCTGCCTAGGTGTGTCGGTAGTAGTAGAGGGCTGGCGAGAATGGAGCTCCCCTCTAGAGTAGTGCGCCTCTCATGTGGGAGCACCTCGAGCACAGCTCCGACCACCCGCGAGAGTCCCTCCATCCACTGCCTCATGCTCTTGTTGTCCTCCCTCGGCTGATGCGCCTCTTGTCTCAATTGGTGCTCCTCCTCGATGTCCCGTGAGCCAGAAGATGCAGCCACATGATGTGTCAAGCTCAGAGCCCCCGACGGTAGGTACGAGTTAGGCTCCTGGTACAGTAAATGTGCCCCATCTTCTTTCCTCCGGACACATCAACCCACACCTAGGTCTGTAGTCTCTCTTCCTGGGTTGGGTCAAGCTGGAAAGGATGCAAGGCACCGGAGCAGGAGGCAGCCTCAAACGTTACCTGAGTAAACTTGGCAGAGAACTCCTCATGTTATCAATAAAAAAAAAAATTATATTATTAAATTATAAAAATAATACGTAAATCAAAAAAAAAAAAACTTAGGCTAACCGCATTCCTCCTGGACCTCTCATCAACAAACTCGTCGGTCGATCCACGTATATGGGTTTGCGTAAAGACCTCAGGTAGATCAATCGATCGGCCAAGTGCTCTTGCATGCGAACGACACACGAATGACAAACAATTATTTATAAAATAAAGTATTAACGAAAACATAAAGTTTATAAATTTAATTAATTACATATGCATACCATGTTAATTGCATGCTGGACATGGTTAATCGAACCACCCATGTGTAAGCTCCAGTCCTTCTCTGAAGCTCGATTCTTCTTCGCCTGCTCACACTTCAGATTATAATTTGTAGAGTTCCAGAACTCACACAGTTGGGTCCAGATGTTGGGGTCGATCCAATCTGGACTTATGCGGCTATTCCTACGTTTCCGGAGCATGTCCACTAGTCCGGGACCTGCTCTCTGCTAAAAAATGTCCTGGATATCCGCGGTATGCTCTGACCACTAGCACACAAGGGACTGTTAACAAGGAAAAAAATAAAGGCTAGATGAAATGGCCACAAGTCTACAAACTGTTAACAACAAGCTTCTTTTCAGGCCACTATTCTACAACGGCAAGCTGCTATGCAAAAGATGTTGGAAAACTTCTTCAAGAGTCAAGGTAGACCTAGCTCTTAGTGTTTTTTCTTTGAGTCCTATAATGTACTGTTTGTGATGTCTTAACATCCTTGTTGAACAATTTTGTTGTACTTGTTCTGACTCATATATATTACTCTTTTGGATCATATCTTTACAGTTCTATATTTACTGTTCTTTATTTATTCTTTTTTTAATGATGCCAAAAGGGGGAGGAAATAAGAAAATGAGAAATATGATCTGTGACTATGTAAAATTGAACATGTTATATGATATGATACTTGTCTAAGTAGCACTTGTCTATATTGTACTATATCCTTTTGATGTTCAATAAAATCAGAAAAATTATTTGTTATTATAAAAAAGGGGAAGAATGTTATGACCTTAAACGTCTAAGACATATTTCATGTGTTACTTCTCTAAGTTTCGATGATTCCAAATATATTAAGTATGATCATATTGAACCATGCGAAATCACTAATGAGACTGTTCAAGTGTGCAGAAAAAATATTTTAAGGATCATACGTCTAATCATGACTCCTCTAAATTTCCTGAGAAGCAAGTTTGTCACTCTATCAGAAGTTTTTCGGACCCGTCTGAAAAACACTCGTCTACATAAACACGGCTAAGCATGGAGCCAAGTCAACTCAACATGAAGACTTGTCTACTAGGAAGATGACGTGGCAAAGATAATCATCGGAGATCCATCAAAGCATACCCGTCTAAAACTAGAGAAGTGCACTCGTCTAAAAGAACACTTACTGCACCTATCTACTGAGACACCCCGTTGTGTCCCATTATATTATTAAATTAAAATCTCATTAATTAATTATTAAATTTGCACGCTTAACGTTGAAACATGTATTCTGAAATACGTGAAAATTTAAAACTTAATTAGAAACATACAACGTGAGAAATTTTACAACACCACGCCATATATATTAAATACATGCACACCATATGTTTATGCGTCAGTTATCAAAACACTGTTTAGGGTATCTCATCTGTAGGATCCCTAACAGATATATAGTTGTACAATTATTATAAATGGAAAAAAATATAAAACATATTAACATACTGGCCATAACTACCTAAACTCTATCTCCAGGGTTCACAGCTCGTCCTCTAGCTTCTGGTTCATAAGGAGTTCCATCCAACTCCTCATTAGAAAGCTCCTCCACAGGGTCTTCTCGTACGATCACATAATAAATAAAATACAGCATACAAAACAATATAGGGGATAAGAAACAGTTCTATCATCATAAGCAGAAAAGGAATACATAGCATATAAATAATAACAAACAAAGACACGCATCACACATAACAAACAATCATCCTCAAATTATGAGATCATCCTCTACCCTCAATCTCATGCAATTAAAACTTTATGCTAACGTGGCCACTACCAATCCTGTCACACATCCCTCGTTAGGGATGTCAGTCAGTCGTTCAAGTGACACATCTCCATTAACCGGTGCACAACCTCATCCATGGTGAGAATGCTCATGCAAAGCAATGATACTATAGTTTCACGGTATAGTCGGTGCACACCCTGGTTCAAGGGTGCTCATGCATAGCAATAACATTATAGCTGCACAGCACAGTCGGTGCACAACCTCATCCATGGTAAGAATGCTCATGCAAAGCAATGACACTATAGCTGCACAGCACAGTCGGTGCAAACCCTGGTTCTCTCTCGAGGGTGCTCATAAAAATCAATGACACTATAACTGCACAACCTAAATCTAATTTGGAACGGTCCCGCGAGGACTTCAGACCTCGTGTATCTCAAACACACGGTTATAAACCACAATACAAACACAATAGTCCACTGACTTTCATCAATAACAACCTAGTGCCTCAACCTTCCATCTTAACCTAGTAACACCCCGATTTTTGGATATGCTGTATTAATGATAAAGATATATTTATTTATATTTCTATCTGAGACCTGGGAAATGATTTTGGAGGAAACAAAATCATATCTAGAACCTACTCTATGGTAGGAAGCTTTGGTTAAAATTTGGGTTTAAAATTCAGATGGAAACCGATCTGCGTTTTTTTACTAACAGTATAAATTTATACCGACAGAAAACCCTAATTTGACCCGAAACTGAAATTTGTAGATTTTTTATATTTTGTCCATGAGGAATTCTATTTTCCAAATTTCTGATCAGAAATAAAATATTATGTTTATTCGGACGAATTTTGGTGAAAGTTCGAACGGAAAACGGTTGGTGTTTTCACTAACAGTAAGATTTTAATGATCAGAAAACCTAATTTTGACTCGGGAACGAAATTTTTCATATTTAAATCATATTTACAGCGAGTTTGGTTGATTTGAAAAATTTAAATCGAAAACGAAATATTTTGCTTTTATACGGGCGTAAAACCCTAATCGGGGAACCGATGGAGTCGAGAAGGGAGGTGCAGAGACAAAAACGGACACCGGAGGAGCTGAGTCATGGGGTGAGTCACCACCATGACTCACCAAGCATTTATGAAGCATTAAATATAAATTTAGGTGAAATGACCAAAATACCCCTAAGCTTAACATAACCGACATCGAGTTAAATTTTAACCATGGTTAAGAAACCAAGTTAAGTTCTTGTGGTCTAAAATCAGCCACACCGCCCATGAATTTTTGACCATATGATTTTAATCATGGTTATCAAAGTAACCCTAGTTAGCTTAATCATTAACTATATTTAAGTATTATATTATTTAATAATCACAAAAGCCATTAATCTAAAAGCTAAAAACCAAACAAAGCCTAAGATATACCCTATTTAAACCCCCAAACTGCAGCAGCAGTCTCCGTCCACATTTCTCACTTAATATTTTCCATTTCTTCTTCATTTTTCTTAAAAAACTCAATTGTTGTTCTTGCACAACTTGATCATACTTTTACTTTCTTTCATTATCTAGAGGTAAACCCTCACTTCAATGATCTTAGTTATCTTCCTCATCTTCTTAACTCTCTTTATCAACCACTACTTCGGATTAGAGGAGAAGAATTGAGAGAGAAACCTCAATAGTTACAAGAAGCCTTTGTTGGAAGCTTTGAAACCTAGTTGGAGCAGTCTCAGTGAGAGAGTCTCCAAACATTCTTCATCGTTGGATCATTCTCAAATTTTAGACTAAGGTTCAAGACTTGAGGTTATTCATATCCAACGGTCATAATTGTGAATAAACCTCTGGATTGCGAGATATGAAGCTCGGACAGTAGGCCTAGGAGGTGAGAAACTCAACTCGGATACCATCTAAGCTGTCATCAAAGAATTGCGATCTGAGATGTTTTAACCTTTAGATCGGGCTGAAACTTTGTGATAAGGTTTAGGAAGGATATTTCTTCATTGTAGCCGCTCTGTTTTCTAAATAAATCTGTGGCCAGGGGAATGGAGCTCGAACAGTAGCCCAGTTTTGGTAGCTTTTCTCTAGGATTCATGAGCTTATTTTGAATCCGATTTTCCCTAAGTCCAGACGTTGTTCTCGCAATTTTTTCCATCGATTTTGTATATTGATTCAAATAGATTTATTTATTTGAAACCCTATTGTTGATTCGGTTGGTATTTGGTGTTTTCGGCGAATTGTGTCGCTTGTACTTGTAATCGGGACGGAAAGTGGAACGGTGGATGTGTAAGGATGGATGGTGGCAGATTTGTGGATGTTGTTGGACAGCGTGATGAGGTTCTTGGAATTAGAGTGGATGCATTTGGGGCTTGTACGGGAAAGCGCACACGTCGATCAGGTAGGGGAAAGAATCAACCTATCGTCGGAATCGATAAGTAGTAGATTATATGATAATTGTGTAGGGAGACCTAAACCCTACTAGTAGTTGAGTAATCGACAAGACCAAAATCATATTGGAAACCTTTTCTATAAAACCAATGGTGATTCGGGGATTGTAGGTTTATCGGCATAGGTTAATTTTGTGATATTAAGATGGAGAATATCTGTCACGGTCGTGATGGTTGTCATGGCCAGGCCGTGACAGGTTTTGACTTGTAGAATTCTTGTATTTTATGTCTGTCACGGCCGTGATGGCTATCACGGTCAGACCATGATAGAGTCTGACTTGTTGATTTGATTATTGTGATAAATTGCTTTATGTGATAGTGTGATATTTGAATATTTCTTGATGTTATGCATGATCTGCATGGTTTAGTACTATGCTTTGTTGATTTTAAGTGAGGATATATGTTGTTCGGAAGATTTGGTTTGGGTGAGAAAGTATTTGAGAATTAGCAGTGCCCAGCTTAAATGGATTATATTAAAGATGAAATGTGTTATAGAATGTGAGTCTAGGCTATGATGGAAGCTTGTGGCACTAGGTTGTTATTGATGTAATTCAGTGAGGTTCATAGGTTTCATTGTGTTTATAACCGTATGTCTGAGACATATGCCCCAACACATACTATATGTCATCTCTCATCTATGAAATGATTAATTCAAGCTAGGCACCTTTAAGTCACAATTATTCTCTCATCCACATAAATATCTCCGAACAACACATATCTTTGCTTAAAATTCAACTAAACATATTATCAAACCAGACAGATCATGCATAACACAATAATCAGTAAAATATTCAAACATCAAAATAAAACATCACATGCAGTAGAATACCTCAACTAGCGTACCACAAACTGTCAATAATATTAAAATCAAACATCCTCCAATATTCTAAAATTATCCTAACGTCGATAAACCTATAATTCCCAGATCATCATTGGTATCACGGAAAAGATTTCAATGCGATTTTGGTCTTGTCGATTAGTCGACCACTAGTAGGGTTTAGGTCGCCCTACACAATTATTATATTATAAACTACTTATTCATTCCGAAGATAGGTTGAATCTTTCCCCCACCTGAACTTTTCACCGGATTCATGAACTTTCCGATCTTCGGTACTACACCACGATTATCAATTAACCTTCAACCAAATTGACATAAAATGAATTAATCAAACAAAATTCATCATTGACCACAAAAGGCTAGGTTCGGCCTTGACTCACAAATAGGGATAGGGTTATTTTCTCAATTCCATCTTTTGGATCCTAGTTATTACCGTATTAACTAACATAGATCAAGTGTTAAAAATCAAAATTTTGAAACAAAATCCTCTAACCAAATGGGTTAGGGTTTCGGCCAAGCATAGTAATATAGGCTAGAAATTCTTTTGATCATATACTCTTGGATTTAAAAACTAGACACCTTAGATAACTTATAGCCATCATTATCTAAGTTAAACATTGAACAAAATCCATTTAACTCATATATACCTAGGTTGGGCCAACATAGAAAAATAGGGCTAGGAGTTTCTTTTGCTCTCATACACTTCGATTTAAAACCTAGAGACCTTAGATAGCCTAGAACCATCATCATCTAAGCAAAAATTTGAAGAAAACTCATCTAGCCTACTTATGGTTAAATTCGGCCATGAGGAGAAAATTTAGCTAGGAATTTCTTTTGGTCTCAAGCTTCTAGATCTAACATCTAGAGGTAGTAGAGAAGTAAGATCAAGTGGTAGAACACTCAAAACATTTTTCGATGATTTTTGGTGAATTTTTTAAAAACTAGATCTAGGAATTGAAATTTGAGAAATAGTTGATGAAAATGGAAATTTGTGGAAGATTAATGAAGCTAAGATGATGAGGAACATGATCCTCACCTTGGAATGAAAAGATATTTGATGAAGAACTTGAAGAAAAATGAAGAACTTTCCAAGAACAACAATGGTGTTCTTTGTGTTTTGTTAAGGAAATGTCTTTGAAAGAAATGAAAATGTGGCTAAGTGTGGGGGGAGAAGTGGGCAGCCACGAGATAGAGGGAGTGAGGGGGGTATTTTGGTCTCAAATTGTTGGGACAAATTTTTAAATAGATGGCAAGTCCAAGGGCATTTTGGTCACAAAAGATTAGGACAAAATTGGAATCAAAATGAAAGTTCAAGGACAAAATGGAACTTTCACCATAATGCAATCATGACATGGTGAGTCACACCATGACTCACCATGGTGACTCACTAATATGAGTCATCCCTAACTCACTGGTCTCATCAGTTAGCGGTTCTCTACAATTCTGGTTCCGGCTCCGTCGTTTACCCGATTTCTTTTAAATTTCACCCGTAAAAAGTATAATAATATATTTTCCAAAATACCCTATATAGATAGAAATATGATATAAAACTAAAATGTTTCATTCTTGGGTCAGAATTAGGTTTTCTAAACAGTAAAATCTTACTGTCAGTGAAAACGCAGACTGGTTTCCGTCTGGGCTTTAAACCCAAATTTTACTCCAAAATCATTTCCTAGGTCTCAGATAAAAATATAAATAAATTTATATTTACTTTTAATACAACATAAACGAAAATTGGGGCATTACATCTACTGATCAGTTGTCACAATGAATGTCCAAGTCAACATTTCCACGTCAAGATGCTTTTATCGATGACTTTAAAGACCTTTAGACAAAAGCACCAAGCATAAAGAATAAAGAAATTATTCTTTCAAGTTTTTAAGGAATAAACATGCTACCTCTGTACAAGTCAACTGATTTTCACTCTTAAAAGTACAAAACAAAAGCATTTTCCAAAAGGTGAAGCGAGTGTTGCACTACAATGGGAAAGTCCTCTGCTACAAGTACAAAAGTATCTCTACTGCACCTCTGATACAACAACGCTTCAGAATAAAAGTGTACTCTTGGTCTCTCATGAGTCACCCATCCCAGAATTGCTCCAAGTCAAGAACGGTTAACTATGGAGTTCTTAAGTGATGGGTTACCGAAAAGAAGATGCATCTTGTTAGTATAAGTAGTACCAATCAATTCATATAAGTCATCATCAACTGTATAGTCCCATACCTACAGTCTCAGGATCCTTCTCATTCTGGTGTGTAATCGGTTCATTCACGTGTCCCTCCACCTAGAAGCATGCCAGGAGCCGCTCCTTGTCCGTGACTTCTTGCACCGACGACCACTCCCCGCCCTCGTCGGTCCCGGGTAACCACACCGTACTGGGAGAGGTGTCACTCTGATACCATTTGTAACATCCCTAGCTGCTTTATGGATTGACGACTGTCCTCACAAACCAACACGGGCCTTTTCAGCATACTTTGTCCTCACTCACACGCTTCCTGGGAAAACTTCCCAGGAGATCACCCATCCCATAATTGCTCCACGTCAAGCACGCTTAACTATGGAGTTCTTAAGTGTTGGGCTACCGAAAAGAAGATGCATCTTGTTAGTATAGGTAGTACCAATCAATTCATATAAGTCATCCTCAATTGTATAGTCCCATACCTACACAATCTCAGGATCCCTCCCATTTCGGTGTGTAATCGGTTCATTCACGTGTCCCTCCACCTAGAAGCCTGCCAGGAGCCGCTCCTTGTCCGTGCCTTCTTGCACCAAAGACCACTCCCCGCCCTCGTCGGTCCTGGGTGTCACAGTCCTCAATCATTAAATTATACTCAGAACGAATCTTTGGCATTAATGGAGTCTCAGCACTTCAAGTTAAAGAAAAATAACTTTCTGAAATTTATTTCCAACAGATTAATTGATTGAAGCCTTTAAATAGTGAATATCATGAAGATGAAGATAGAGACTTTGAAAAACATCAAAGAAGCATTTACTCTGCTCATTTGATTCTTCATTTCTTCATTGAATATTTCTTCAATCATTGGTTATTAATATGAAATCTTTCATTCTTCACATTTATTCCACTCTGAGTGTTTATTAGAAAGACTAGCAAATCTGTATTAAATACAAACTCTTTTTACTCTCGTAGTTATTGAGCCTGGAGAGGCTAGGTGAGAAAAGAATACTTGTTTAAGAGAAAGCCTGGAGAGGCTAGGTATGAAAAGAATACTTCTATCATAATCTGATCAGTTACAATGGAAATACTTGGTGCTGCCAAGGACTAGACGTAGCCCTGTTGGATTTTGGGGTGATCCAGTATAAATCTCTTGAGTGATATTCCTTCCCTTAGTCTCTTTGATTTTTTTTAGGAGTTCATTTGTTGTAGCTTTTAACCTGGGAATAGGGTTGTGAATATCAAGTCGCTTTTAGCTTTCAAAGTGGGTGTGTGTTTGTGTTGTTTCAGAATTAGACGACTTACTCGTCTAATATTTATTTCTTTAGTTGTTTGCCTGTTGTGCCTGCGAAAATGTTTTCAAAGTTTTTGAAAAAGTTGATAAACAGAATTCAGTCCCCCTTTTTGTATTTACTTTGGTTATTTCAGGGTGTACTTACAAAGCCACTCGGATGCTCATGTTATGACCAAGATATAAGGAGGGAAAAGTATATGAAATGAGATAGCTTGATTTCTATAGTGAAAAGCCTACTATTTATAGAGAATAAACATGCCAGGGGTGCCTAAACCATTAAGAAAATCAGGAAAGATTACACCTTTAGTGAGTGGATCCTGTGAGGTTTTGTGAAAATTGTCATGTCACTGTTAAGTCTTTAAATGTCCGATGTACATTTGCCCTAAGTTTTGATTAAAACTAAACATTTGTTAATAATTTAAGTGAACTTTTTCCCTAAGTTTTGATGAAAACTAAACATTTGTTAATGATTTAAGTGAACTTCATATTGGCTGCTGACCTAAATATCTAGTGTGCAGATTATTAAGTGAAATGTTATTTTACACCTGTCTGCCCATAGACACTCTTAATCTCTCTTGGAGATCACTTGTCTAATGATTGAAAGTCAACCTGTCTGTTGACTGGATTGTTGGCTATCTGCATTGAAGATTCAACTTTTCTAAAAGGAGCTTTCACCTGTCTATGGTCCTTCGATTTACACAAGGACAAAGAAGTTTTTAGGAGTTGTCCCCTCAAGTAGTTCTCACTAAAGCTATCTCTCCCACGCTTATCAAGAAAGTCAGAAGGTCAAACACTCAAGCAACGAATAAACTCATAAAAGGAGTACTTCTAATATGCTTTATTCCCTAGTACAAGTAGGAGTTTCACGAAAAGGGAAATGTGCTCTGCAAAGTACAAAAGCAACTTGGACAACTCTGATTTGGCTGCTGCACAAAGCATAAAGCACTGGACTTATGTGTTAGAGTACAACCAACATTCCTATTGCATTAAAGGTTGCCCAGAACGACTCTATTGCATTTAATGGAGCTCATCTTGAAGCCAAGACTTGAAGGAATGTCTCTAATAGATTCAAAATGATTGGAGCCTATAAACACAGAAGTCATTAAAGATAAATATATAGAATACATAGCACTAAAGAGCCATTACTCTGAGCATTTAATCATTCATTATTTCAATCTGTATTCTTCAACCATTTGAAGTTATTATGCATATTTTCTATCCTTCATATTTAATTCACTCTTCTCAGTGTTAGTGAAAGACCTGTAAATTGTATTTATTACAATATTTTCTCAACCAAACTTGAGTGAGCCTGAAGAGACTATGTGAGCAAAGAATACTTGTCTTGGAGCCTGGAGAGGCTAGGTGTGCAAAGAATATTTGGAGTCTGTAACCTGATAAGTTATAGTGGAGAAAACTTGGTGTTGCCAAGGACTGGACGTAGCCCTAATTGTTAAAGGGTGAACCAGGATAAATAGCTGCGTTAAATCTCTCTATCATTATCTCTTTAGTTGCTTTGACTACTTTATTTATTAACTAACTAAAGGGGTTTAAGTGTGAAAATCAAACAAGTTTTACTCTTGCATGTTTGTGTGTTCTTCTGTGAAAAACTGATCAGACGGGTCACCTATCTGTGCTTTGTGAAAACACTTGTCTGAACCTAGCTTCTGTGTGCAAAAAGTTTTCAATGGAGAAAACAAAAACTATTGGAAAGATAGATTCTAATGGTTCATCCTATCAACAAACTCTTATCTATGGGATGTCATTATTGAAGGTCCATTCATTCCCAAGAATGATGACAACACTGATAAGCCAAAAGCTCAATGGACCTATGCAGAAAAAGCAAAATGGGAGTTGAATCATAAAGCTAGAGACAACATCATATGTGCTCTCAGTCCTGAGAATTTGAGAAAGCATGTGCTTGTGACTCTACAAAAGAAATGTGGGACACCTTATCTGTCACACATGAAGGAACTGTCAAAGTCAAGGAGTCAAAGATTATCATACTTGTCAGAAAGTATGAACTGTTCATCATGGAGGAAGGAGAATCTGTTGCTCAAAAGATAGGTTGATTCCAAATTATCATCAATGGTTTAAAGTCTCTTGGAAAAACTTATACAAATGCTGAGAAAGTTGGAAAGATTCTAAGAAGTCTTCCAAAGCAGTGGAGACCCCTAGTCACTGCTATCACTCAAGACAAGGATCTCACAACCTTGACTATGGATGAACTTCTTCGTACCCTCATTGTTCATTAGGAATAACTTGGTGATGATGTGATAACTAAAAAGGGAAAATCAATTTCTCTAAAAGCTGATCAGAAGTCCTCAAAAGCCTCAAAAGCTCTAAAAGCAGACGAGTCTACCAATGACACAAACCTGCTGAAAATGAGGATTCGGAGACTGATGAGGAGTTGTCTCTTCTAACCAGAAAGATAAGACTGCTCTTAAAAAAAAGAAGTTCAAAAGGGAGAAGCATTTCAGAAGGTTTCATAAGGAAAAGAACTTCAAGGAATCTACATCAACAAACAAAAGTCCAATTGTTTGTTATGAGTGTGAGAAGTCTGGTCACATTAAAGTGGAATGCCCTCAACTCAAGAAAGCTCATTATAAGAAGTTCTTTAAAAAGAATAAAAAGGAATGATGGCTACTTGGGAGGATCTGGAGTCTACATCCTCTGAAGATGAGGAAGCAGAGGAGGAAGCCAATCTCTACTGAATGGCTAACACTGACTCAGGCTCTGAAGATGAGGTACATCCTGACTTGGAAGAATTGCATGATGCCTATGATGAGTTGCTGGAGGAATCCAACTGCTTATCTAAGGCCTTCAAATCCCTCAAGAGAGAGTATGTAATGCTCCTTAGTGAGCATAAACAAAAATCTCAAGAGTGTGAAAAGCTAGCTAAGGAGAACAGGGAGCTGAAGACTGTAAAGTCTAATGAAGCTAAGATCATTAGTGAAACATCATAGTCTGAAGAAGTTGTCAAACTTCAACAGAAAGTGGAAGAGCTCACTTCTTATCTTGCCAAATTTATTAATGGTAGAGACAAACTTATCATGCTGCTTAGTTGTTAGAGACACTCCCTTAACAAAGAAGGTATTGGATATGTCCATCAGACACATCATAAAGTATCAACCAAAACCTATAAAGTGTTTGTAAAATCAATTTCCATTAAATCTATACCTGTCTATAACTTCTGTGTAAAAACTGGACATGTTATGTCTAAGTGTATCCATATGAAGAGAAGAAAGTCTTCACAGACTCCTAGAACTAACAGATAAGGACCCGGAAAGATATGGGTACTTAAAGATCAAATAATTCTTGTTGCAGGACATGGACAGTGGCTGCTCGCGACACATGACAGGACAAAGGATTATGTTCCTAGACCTCCAACTTAAGAAAGGATGACATGTTGCCTTTGAAGGCAATCAGAAAGGGAAGGTTATTGGAATTGGTACTATTGGTAAACCCCCTCTCCCTCAATCTCTAATGTTCTCTTGGTTAAAGGGTTAAGACACAATTTACTTAGCATAAGTTAATTATGTGACAGTGGATTTGATGTCTCCTTTTACAAAGGATACTTGTATAGCCAAAGACAGGAGTGGCAAGACCCTATTTTCAGCTAGTAGGCAGCAAAATCTTTATAAGATTGACCTGACTGATCTCTCATATCAAAGTGTAACCTGTCTGATGTCAAAAGAGGATGAAAGATGATATTGGTGTAGAAAACTAGGACATGCTAGTATGAAACTAATTTCAAAATTGAAAAAGGATAACCATGTGAGAGGATTGCTTGACATTAGTTTTAATAAAGATGTTTTGTGTGATGCATGTCAGAGAGGTAAACAAGTAAAATCAAGTTTCAAATCTAAGAACCAAGTATCAACCTCTAGACATCTTCAGTTGTTACACATGGATCAGTTTGGGCTAGTTAGTGTTGCTAGCTTGGCTAGAAGGAAATATGGATTTGTCATAGTTGATGACTATTCTAGATTTACATGGGTACTCTTCTTACTCCACAAGGATGAGTCTTTTAAGGCTTTCTCTGTATTCTGTAAGAAAGTACAAAATAAGCAGGGTTTCTGTATTTCTACTCTTAGAATCATGGGAGAGAATTTGAAAATGAGGAATTCAAACTGTTATGTGAGGAGAATGGGATATCTCACAATTTCTCTGCACCAAGAACTTCACAGCAAAATGGAGTGGTTGAGAGAAAGAACATATCTCTGTAAGAGATGGCTAGATAATGCTCAATGAGAATAATCTTCGTAAGTACTTCTGGGTAGAAGCGGTAAACACTGCATGTTATGCACAAAATAGAATATTTATAAGGACTTTTCTAAAGAAGACTCCCTATGAATTGTGGAAATGTAAAAGACCCAACATATCTTACTTCCAAGCATTCGGATATGAGTGTTTCATTCTGAACACTGAGGATCAACTTGGAAAGTTTGATTCCAAAGTGGATAAGGAATCTTCATTGGATATTCTAATATGTCCAAAGCATTTAGAGTTTATAACTCTAGAACCTCTGTAATTGATGAGTATATTCATGTTAAATTTAATGATGGTTTAAAGACTGATAGGGAACTATCAGATCTAGAAGATGAACTTGCAGGTCTTGATATAAACAGACAGGTAAGTCAACAACCTAACATATCTAAGGCAGAACCTGTTGAAGAGTCTGACGGACAAGTGGAGCAGACAAGTTATCAGACAAGTCAACAGACTAGTCGAAGTCAAAATGATGATCTCAAAAGATACTGGAAGTTCAAAACTCATCATCATAAGGATCTTATCATTAGAAATCCCTCAGAAGGAGTAAAAACCAGATCAACATTAAGAGAATCAAACAATATGGCTTTTCTGTCAGAAATGGAGCCAAAACGAATTGAAGAAGCTATTGATGATGAAAGTTGGATTCTTGCTATGCAAGAAGAACTCAATCAGTTCATAAGAAATGATGCGTGGTCACTTGTCTCCAAGCCAAAAGACAAGTCTGTCATTGGAACAAGATGGGTTTTCATAAACAAATTGGATGAAGATGGTAAGGTTGTCAGAAACAAAGCTAGTTTAGTAGCTCAAGGCTATAACCAACAGGAAAATATTGATTACACTAAAACCTTTACACCTGTAGCTAGAATAGAAGCCATACACATCTTAATGTCATATGCTGCATAACACCAAATCGCTCTTTTTCAAATGCATGTAAAAAGTGCTTTTCTAAATGGTATAATTGAAGAAGTGTATGTTAAACAACCCCCTGGTTTTGAAGATCCTGATAAACTAGATCATGTTTTCAAACTTAAAAAGGCTTTATATGGTTTGAAACAGGCACCTAGGGCATGGTATGATACACTTAGCTCTTTTATCATGCATAATGGTTTTACTAGAGAACAAGTAGATACAACTATTTTTAAGAAATGCTCAAAATATAATTTTATTATAGTCAAAATATATGTTGATGACATTATTTTTGGATCAACTAATGAAAAGCTGTGCAAGGAATTTTCCAAGCTAATGCAAGCAGAATTTGAGATCAGCATGATAGGAGAATTGAAGTTCTTTCTTGGACTACAAATCAAGCAGGCAAGTGATGGAATCTATATTCATCAACAAAAATATACCAAGAAGATACTTAAGAAGTAAAAAATGGAGAATGCTAAACCAATGAAAACTCCCATGCAACCCAATGCAAAGTTAAGCAAAGATAGCGAAGGTTAAAAGGTAGACCAAACTATCTACAGAGGTATGATTATTTCTCTTTTGTACTTAACTTTAAGCAGACTTGATATTAATTTTAGTGTCTATATTGGTACAAGATTCCAATCAGATCCTAGAAAGTCCCAACTTAAAGCGGTTATAAGAATATTTAGATATTTGCTTGGGATCACAAATCTTGGTTTGTTGTATTTAAGAACAAAACAATACAGATTATTAGGATACTGTGATGCTGATTTTGCTGGTGATAGAATAGAAAGAAAGAGCACCAGTGGAGGATGCCAATTCATTGGAGCCAGTTTAGTTTCCTGGACAAGCAAAGACAGACAACAATTGCTCTATCTACTGCTAAAGCAGAATACATCTCTGTTGTTAGTTGTTGCTCTCAACTATTATGGGCAGTTGGGTATTTGTGTGGTGTGATAATTCAATTGCAATTTGCTTATCTAAAAATAAAATTCAGCATTCCAAGGCTAAGCATATTGAAATTAAACATCACTTTATAAGGGATTATGTTCAAAAAGGTATCTTTGATATTAAGTTTGTTAAAACTGAAAATCAATGGACTGATATTTTCACAAAACCCTTAGCTAGAGATAGGTTTATTTATATCAGAGATAATTCAAACATGCATTGCATTGTTGAATAACATGTCTGATATCACTTGCTTCAATTGTCTTATGTCTTTTATGTAACCCTACTATGATACCTGTCTGACCTTGTTGAGTCATACTCCTTGAACTCAACAGTTTTTGATAAAATGGTAATTATTAATTTAATATCATTTAATAGTCTGAAGCTAATCATGTACATGACAATTTTATTTCTCGAAATCATGTTTTTATTATGTCTTAGTGGGCATTGTATTTCCCCACATATGTCGTGTCGTTTTAATCTTTAAAAATGTCGCTTTTCTCTCTCCCGCCTTTATGAATATAAAAGGCAAAAGAGTCAGAATTCTTGTCTCTTTACGCTTTCAAAATCTTTTCAAAACCCTTCGTCTTCTTCTCTCCCTCTCTGAAACCCCAAAATCTAACTTCATCTTTCTCAATGGCACCCAAGAAACATCTCACCTCTAAAGAGATTGCTGCCAAGTATAAAATGAAAGTGGCTGATGTGTAGAAGATTCTGACTGGAAAGGTGATGGATTTAAAGTTCATCCAGAAATGGGGACTAGATGTAACTGAGGAGTTGGAATACTCCAGGTGTACCCCTTTCTTCGACATCAAGGAGCTGGTTCGTCCAAAAATGGTCAGAGACTTCTGGACCAGTGTTGTTGTTCTCACCAACCCCATTGCTAGAACCAAAACCTTTCGTGCTCGTTTCCTCGACACGGCGTTCTTGATCTCCTTAAACTATATGGAGATTGTCACTAACTATCCCAGCCTAGCAGTTGGGGACAGGTCTAAATGGGAAGATGAAGTTAACACTACCAACATCAACATTGCCCTCTATGGAGTCCCAAACCCTACCAATATGAAGCCTGTGAATATGGTCCTTAAGTCCAGGTTCATGCACAATCTGCTGCTGGAATGTGTCTTTCCTAGGAAAGGCTCAAGAGATAGTGTGACCAAAATGAACAGATTTG
The DNA here is from genome assembly GCA_030762895.1 of Sophora flavescens. NCBI lineage: Eukaryota > Viridiplantae > Streptophyta > Magnoliopsida > Fabales > Fabaceae > Sophora > Sophora flavescens. The sequence goes on from CM061069.1 coordinate 21,128,338, forward strand.
CTCTGTATCATCTGATACACAAGATCAAGGTGGACATCAATGACCTTATCTTCAACCACCTGGAGTCCATGGTCAAGAGAACCAACATGCAGACATTTCCATATGGGATGCCGCTGACAAGACTCTTTAGGAACAAGTTGTTTGTTCCTGGAGATGGAAACTTTCTGGAAGAACCCTAAGGGATGATGAAGAACAGGATGATGAAGCTGCTGAAGAGGAGGAGGAGAGGAGGAGGAGAAGAAGAAGAAGAAGACAGTCATTGCTGAGTCAAGCATGTAGACTGTTGAGTCTGCTGCTGAGTCTGAGGTTCCCATCTCATAAGGAATTTGGAAGCCTGGTGGGAAAATGGCCAGACAAGACCAGAGACCTGACTTAGAGAGGCCCTTAACCTCTGCTGAAACTGAAGAGAGTGTTGATCCTCTAAGGTTCAAAAGAAGAAGAACCTCTCCCAAGAGGAAGTCAAAGGATGTTGAGGCATCGGAAGCTGAGTCTGTAAGGACAGACAAGAAAAGAAGACTGGTGAAAGCCTCTACTAAGGACAGACAAGCTGAGTCTACTCCAAGTAGAGAGGAAGCACCTACAAAAGGGTAGCAGATGACAAGACCCTTGGAGGAACCCAAGGAGAAGAAGACTCTCTTTCTTGGATTAATTCCCAAGAAGAGAAGGAAAGGCTACTCTGCACCCACAGTTTTAGAAACTGTTGCAGAAGAGAAAGTTGATGCTGCAACTGCTGAAAACATGTCTATTGCTGCACAGACAGTTGTCTATCCTGAGATTGATCCCTTCAATCCACCTCAACCAAGGAAGAAGCTAAGGATGTCTGAGAATCATATGGCCGTTCCTTCTTCATCACCCTCACCTTCGTATCATGTGCATCAAGGTATCCTTACCTTTCCTGTCTCCTCTCCTCCTGCCTTGTCTATAGATCCCCTAGCCCATGTGTCTCCACCTTCCTCACTTGTCTCTTCTCACCAAACTCAAACCTCTTCTTTTGATGTAGTGTCTGATGTTTGTTAGTACACTGTTGTTCATAGGGATGATACACCTAAGGAACAGACTGGCATTTCATTTAGTCTTTGTCTCTTACTTGCAATCTCCCCCTGTAGTTATGCTTCATTCTCCATCTAAATATTCCTTTATGCTAGTTACGGGTTCCATATCCTTCTTTCAACATATAGACTCTTCACTCACCCTACCTCCTTTTTGTTGTTGCCAAACAACCTCTTCCCCCTCCTAAAAAGATAAAAATTGCTTTTCCTACCCTATCTCAGAGAGTCTCTTCCATTTTCTCTTCTCCTGAGGATAATTTTATCAGAATAAGACCCTTCTTCAAACTTATCATTTTACCCTCTATCTATTACCAAACTTTTCATTCCATGGTCTTTCCAACCATTTATGAACCCTTCTTTGTCCACAGATGTTGCGCTTAAACTACACTTAAGGGCAAGTGCACCCTATCGCAAAAGTAATATAGGAGTATTTGGGACTCCAAGTATCGAACCCACGTGGATTGGTGACAATTACTAGATTAATTAGTGGATCTATCTGCAAGCTGCAATGAAACATTAGTGGGCTTTGGCTCTTGCATACCTAACCTGCGGAAAACAGACAAAGGCATCAAGTTAATACTTGCACCTAAATCACATAAAGCCTTTTCAAAATAAGAAGTATCAATAGAACAAGGAATAGTAAAACTCCTTGGATCTTTAAGTTTAGGTGGCAACTTCATGAGGAGGATAGCATAACATTCCTCATTAAGTCTCATTGTAACAAACTCTCTCAATTTCTTTTTATTGCCCAAAATCTCCTTAATGGATTTAGCATATTTAGGCATTTGAGAAATAGCCTCCACGAATGGGATATTAATCTGGAGTTGCTTCAACATATCCAAGAATCTAGTGAATTGGGGGTCTTGTTGGCTAAACCTTTGAGGAAAAGGAATGGTCGACTTGGTAGATGGCACAAGAACTTCCTTCACTAGATATTTCCCAGTTACCTCATCCTTTGGGTTCCCTTCAGTAGAAACCTCCTTGGTTTTTGACTTATTCTCTTCTTCATGAGGAACCTCTATCTTTTTCCCACTTCTAAGGGTGATCACCTTAGCATGCTCCTTCGGATTCATCTCTGGTTGACTAGGCAGTGTCCCTTTTTCTCTTGATGTCATTAATGTTACCAAAGTAGACATCTGATTCTCCAAAGTCTTAAACCTCCCATCAGTGCTCTCTGTGTTTCATCACTGTATCATAGAGATTTGGCCTGCGTTCCTCTTGTCTCGGGCCTTGATTTTTCAAATGAGGTGGCTGTAGAGAATATTCTGGTTCTGACTTTCATATGAGATATTTGGGCTTTTCTTATAACCGGGATTGTAATGATTTGAATAAGGATCATTGTTACCCCGATTAGGATTACCCACAAAATTTATCTCTTCATCTGCCATAAAAGGGTTGCCTGCTTGGCATTCTGTGCTCTCATGTCCCTCTATACCGCAAAGATCACAAAGAACAGGAGGTGGGGTGGAAGCAGTTTGAGTTATCAACTGAGTTTGTGTCTGCATCATTGCTTCCATCTTCTTTGAAAGAGCCTCCAATTTGTTTTCCAATGCAGTGTTAGCATCCACTTTGTAGGCCCCAGGTTGTATAAGTGCAGGTTGCCTCTTGTTCAGATGCCTATCACTGGATGGCCATTGGTAACTAGAAGTCATATGTTCTATCAACTCTTAAGTTTCCTGTGGCCTCTTACTCCATATACTACCTCCTGCTGCTGCATCAATCATGCTCTTATTCGATAAAGATAAGCCATTGTAAAATTCTTAGACTAACTGCCAGACAGGAAAGCCATGATGGGGACATTTCTTCAACAGCTCATGAAATAGCTCCCATGCCTAATACATAGATTCCATTTCAACCTGCACAAAAGAAGTTATGTCATTACGCAATTTGGCAGATTTAGCAGGTGGAAAATAATTATCCATAAATTTAGAAGAGAGTTGATCCCAAGTGGTAATGGAACCAGACGGCAAAGACTTTAGCCAAAGTTTGACCCTATCCCTTAAAGAAAAGGGAAACAGTCGAAGCCTAAAAGCATCATTTGAGACACCATTGTGTTTGATGGTGTCACAAATCTCAAGAAAATCAACAAGATGATCGTGGGGATCTTCACTCAGTCCCCCATTAAACTAAATTGCATTTTGCAACAGAGAGATCAAGGCTGGCTTAAACTCAAAGTTGTTGGCCTCAATGTTAGGCCTAGCAATACTCCATGTAGCATTTGCGGTTGAAATACGAGCTAAGTCCAACATCGTCCTTTCATCCTCTTGAGCCATGGTTCTCCTTTCTCTAGCTTTCTTTCCATTTTTGCACGCAGTTCTTTCTATTTCAGGATTATACTGCAAGTTAGGAGATTGAGAACGCGTTAGCATACAAGGAAGTAAATCAAAATAAGAGAATAATAAAGTATATAAAATGGCATCTAAATTAACTAGGATTTAATCTCCCTAATATTGTCAAAAACAATCCCCGGTAACGGTGCCAAAAACTTGTTGCGATAAAACTAGATTTAAGGGCAAGTGCGCCCTATCACAAAAGTAAAATAGGAGTATTTGGGACTCCAAGTATCGAACCCATGGGGATTGGTGACAATTACTAGATTAATTGGTTCCTTATGTTATCCAGACAATCGAATTGGTTATAAGTAAAGAATTAAAAGAAACAGGATGGTAAATACCAAGAATGACAAGAATCACAAGCAAATTTTCAATTATGGAAAGCCTAGGGTACCTGGTTTCACTTTTGTTACTACCTATGGTATTACCCAATTTCTCAATGATATGTGTTCCTTATTGATTGCCAATCACTCACTCTAAAACTATTAATATCCAATGGTCATGCGATATTAATATTCTTTCTCCTAATCAGATACCCCAATGGTCATGCAAGGTAAATAGTTAAAAGAAGTACAAAGAATTAGCAAGTTTGTTAATTCAATAACTGATTGAAAACAGGGGATTGCGTTTGGTCCACGTAACCCAAAATCCGGTTAATCCTAGAGTTCCGTTAATTAATTGTGGTACGGTCGCCAGTCAATTAATTAACTTGGTAAAGGATGATCAAACCTTTTAGAAATTCAAATGCAAGAATTAAACCAACCAATTAAAAGAAACACTAAATCATATTAAAATTGGGAAAACATCAAAGGTATCAAAACATAAGATCCACCATTACCCTAGGAATGAGTTTAGCTACGCATAGTCATACTAATCACTATACAAATCACAAACATGTAACAATCCATAAAAGAGAAATAGAAAACTAAAATCCAAACACCCTTTTGATGCAAAGCAGCCTTCGAATCAACGGGGAGACGGTCCTTCCCTTGACGGCTCTGTTTCTCTTTGCGTCACCAGTTTACCAATCTGTGCCCCAACCACTTCCTTTTATTGTTGAACACAAAAACCTAAGTGATTGGGCCTCTAAAACACGATCACGGTCGTGCTTAATGTTGAGCACTGTCGTGCTTAACAAAAATGGCATCAAACCGTGCTAAAAATGAAAAAGCAACATGGCTTTGCTGATGAGCACGGTCGTGCTTAAAAAATGACGTCAACTCTAGCAAGCAAGCAAGGGCGTGCTGATCAGTAAGGGCTCTTCTAATGAGAACGGTCGTGGTTAATGTTGAGCACGGCCGTGCTCCTCTTAAATCTTCAGAAATCAGCCTTTTTCTTCAAAAACCTTCTAGATTTATCCATTTTGCTTCAAGTTTTAATGATCCACTGCCATGTTGATGTATCCTACAATAAACACAGGAAATCGGGTGAGTATCCACAATAATTTCCAATTAAACAATAAATTACACCCAATTTCCTAACAATAAAGTATACAAAACGGCAGTTTATCAATAGAGCACCACCCATCTTAGCTATGCCGTGGCATTCTGAGTTTCTATATATCATAAGATTCAATAAGTTGCAAGAACAACTTGAAGACACAAGAAGTTGTAGATGTTGATCTTTCAAACGTGCTTCCAAAGCTACTCAACAAGGAGTTTTGATGATGAGCACCAAAGACACAATTCCAACTTATGAAGACTTGTAATAGTTTTAGGATTTTGATGTATGATATAAAAATTAGATGTTTTAGTAGTTGGCTCAAGTAAAATATTTTTAAAAGGTTTTAAAACATCAAAATGATTTATAAAAAATATAGATAATGTTTAAAATTAAATGGAATACGTTTTGCAAGGAGTTTTGAAGTAAAAACATGATTTTTTTTTAGTAAAGTAATTGATTACTTTAAAGTAATCGATTACCACGTGTTTTCTTTGTAATCTTGCTTTTTTGGCAAAAAGTAATCGATTACTTTTGAAAGTAATCGACTACTTTCGGGTTGTTGCAGAAAAGTAATCGATTACCATGTGTTTCATTGCAATCTTGTTTTTCTGGCAAAAAGTAATCGATTACTTTTGAAAGTAATCGACTACTTTTGGGTTGTTACAGAAAAGTAATCGATTAGTTTTGAAAGTAATCGATTACTTTTAGTGTAACAGAAAAATAGAATTTTCCATTTCACTCTCTATATAAAGGGACTTTTCAGAAATAATTAAAAACAAAATTTTTGATGTTTTGTGCTGTTATGCTGTCAAATTGATTACTTGAGCCTTCTTCTTCTACTTTCTAATTGTTGATCATTAATGGTTTTAGAAGTGATGCGTCTTTAAAGTGTAATAGTTTTGATACCATTAATTGAATTGTATTTGTTGTTTTTAGAATTGGGTGGGGTATTCCAATTTGTATCTAAGGTGGGGTATCCTTAGGTGACTAGTTTCTTCAGTGGGGAATCTCAAGTTAGGATAAAGGTAGGGAATCCTTTAAGTTTGTATACTTGTAAAAATTGTGTAATTTTTTGAAGTATAGTGGTGATACTCAAGTGTATGCTTGAGGACTAGATGTAGAACACTCGGGTTGTGTTCGAACCAGTATAAATTGTTGGTGTGATTCCTCTTCCCTTTATCTCTTGAATTTTTGCTATTAACATTGAAATTGGTTATATGCTTTATGATATTGATGATATATTGCACATTGTTCATGTTGTGTTAAATTCTTGAATTGTGGTCATATTCTTGCAAGGTTCCATATTGTTCTTGTTTCTTATTATTCTCTCTTCTCTTTTCTTGATATATTTGGTGCATTATTAAAAGAGAGGCAAAAAGTTATTGTAAGAAATTGAGATTTTCTAAGAGTTTTGCAAAACCTCAATTCCCCCCCCCCCCCCCCCCCCTCCCTCCCTCCTCCCTCTTGAGGTGCCTTTTATTTCAACAATTGGTATCTAGAGCTAGGGTCTTGATTAAGGCTTAATCGCTTTCAAGATGTTTTTTCGAAAATGGCACTTGAATCAAGTAGGAAACATAAACATATTTCTACAACTTCTCCTCCAATTTTTGATGGTGAGGGCTATCCTTATTGGAAAGCTAGAATGAAAATTTTCATTGAAGGTATTGACATAGATTTGTGGGAAATTATTGAAAATGGTCCCTTCATTCCCAAACATGGTGTTGGAAGTGAAGAGAAAGACAATCCCAAAAATCTATGGACAAGAGAAGAGAAGTAAAAAGTCCAACTAGACTTTGAAGCTAAGAATATCCTCACCACCGCTTTATCAATTGATGAGTTCTTTCGAATCTCGAATTGTAAGAATGCAAAAGAGATTTGGGGCACTTTACAAGTGACCCATGAAGGAACAAGTGAGGTTAAAGGATCAAAGATTAACACCTTGATGCATCAATATGAGTTTTTTAGAATGAAACATGGTGAATCCATAAATGATGGGCAAAATTGCTTCCAACTTATTGTTAACCAATTGCTTGCATATGATAAAAGTTTTGCTAATGAGGATCTTGTTACTAAGGTGCTTAGGTGTCTGAGTCAAGAATGGCAACCAAAGGTAACGGCCATCATGGAGTCAAGAGACCTTTCAACCATGTCACTAGCAACATTGTTTGGAAAGCTCAAGGAGTACGAATTGGAACTAACAAGGCTCAAGGAGAATGAAGAAGTGGATAAAAAGGGCAAAGGAATATCACTTATGGCTTCTTCCTCCAAGAGAGATGAAAGTGACAAAGAAAGCATTGACACCAATAATGAAGACCAAGAGAATGAGGAAATCAACCTACTAGTAAGGAGATTTGGTAAGTTCCTCAAAAACAAAGGAAATTGGAAAAGGTACAACAATTCCAAGAAACCTACCAAGAAAGATGCACCTTCATCAACACCTCTTTGCTATGAATGTGGAAATCCAGGGCACATCAAATTCGAATGTCCTACTCTCCAAAAGGAAGATAAAGGTGACTAGAGGCCTAAGAAGGAAAAGAAGGGGAGAAGGGCATATATAGCATGGGAGGACAACGATCTTAGTTCATCAAGTGATGAGAGCAAGGAAGATGAAGTCTCCAATCTTTGCTTGATGACAAGTCAAAAGGATGACCAAGAGGTAAGTGGCGATGAATATGCATTATCTTTCAATTATGATGAATTGCAATTAGCTTTTGAAGATATGCATGAGGAATCTATAGAACTTGCTAGAAAGGTAACTAAACAAAAGTCAATAATCTCTATGCATGAAAATGATAAAATGAAACTAGCTAAGGAGATAAATGATTTGAAATTAGAAATCAATTCTATGACCTTGAAGCATGCTAGTTCTAGAAATAATATGCCTAGTTCATCAAAATGTGATCAATGCATGTATCTTGAAAAGGAGAATAAGGTTCTAAAGAATACTCTTTCTAAATTTACTAATGGAAAAAGAAATTTAAATACCTTGCTTGGTAATCAACAATAACCTTTGTAAAAACCGGTCTAGGCTATAATTCCTATGATAAGAAAGAAATACAATCAACAATATTTGTTCCATCTAGTGAAAATGCAAGAAATAAAGTAATATGTCATTATTGTTGTAAACATGATCATATTTCTCCTATGCTATATTAAAAGAATTGGTATTGTAAAAGCCAAGATGATGTGGGTTCCTAAAAATATGGTTCCCAAGACTAAATTCAAGGACCCAAACAAGATTGAGTACCTGAGAACTAAACTTGTTTTGTAGGATTGCTTGAAGACCCAAGGAAAAGAATGGTATCTTGATTGTGGGTGCTCTAAGTATATGATGGGAGACATCTTAAAGCTCATTCATCTTTCCCCAAAGCAAAGTGGTCACGTAACCTATGGTGATAACAATAGAGGTAAAATTCTTGGTATTGGTAAAATAGGAAATGAGTCTACTACCATTGAACATGTTCTTTTAGTAGATGGTTTGAAGCATAATTTACTTAGCATAAGCCAACTTTGTAATAAGGGTTATAGGGTTGTGTTTGATAGTAAATGTTGCATGATTGAATGTTTGCATGATAATCAAATTAAATTTGTTGGAAAAAGAATCAACAACATTTATATGCTAGACCTAGGTGACATCAATAATAATATTCAATTCTTGTTGAGCAAAAATGATGAGGCTTGGTTATGGCATAGAAGGGTAGCACACATTCACATGGAACATCTTAACAAACTAATTTCTAAAGACTTAGTTATAGGTCTCCCTAAAATCAAGTTTCAAAAAGAAGGCTTATGTGATGCTTGCCAAAAGGGTAAGCAAGTTAAAACTAGCTTTAAATCTAAGAATATAGTCTCTACTAATAGACCACTACAATTATTGCATATGGACTTATTTGGACCATCTAGAACAACGAGTTTAGGTGGAAATTATTATGCACTTGTGATTGTTGATGATTTTTCAAGGTTTACATGGCCTCTTTTTCTTGCACATAAAAATAATGCTTTTCATGCCTTTAGAAAATTAGCTAAACAAATTCAAAATGAAAAGGATCTAAAAATTGCATGTATTAGAAGTGACCATGGAGGTGAGTTTGAAAATCATAATTTTGAAAAAAAAAATTGATAAGCATGGTGTTACTCATAATTTTTCGGCCCCTAGGACCCCTCAACAAAATGGTGTTGTTGAGAGAAAAAATAGGTCACTAGAAGAATTAGCAAGAACCATGTTAAATGAATCAAATTTACCAAAGTATTTTTTGGGCCGATGCGGTTAACACCGCTTGCTATGTAATGAACTCGGAAGAGATGCTGGAATTTAAAAGGAGAGAAAGAGGTTTCGAGGACAAGAGCTCAGCCTCGAACAAAGACAGAAACAGGGGGTCTGACTCACAAAGGACCCAAAAAACCAATGAAAGAGAATTCCCGCAAAGGCATCCCAGGTATCCATCTTATACTCCGTTGAACCGATCTCGGGCAGCCATCCTTCAGGAGGTGTGCAGCGCCGAGTTACTTACCTTACCTGAACCATCCAAAACACCGGACAATGCCGACAGAAGCAAAGAATGCATGTGGCATCAGAACTATGGACACTCCACTGAAGAGTGCAGAACACTCGAGAAAAATATTGAGGAGTTAGTACAAGCAGGTCGTCTTGATCGTTTCGTCCGCCGAGATGACAACGGAGGCAGACGACCCGGTCGAAGACAACGAAGACACGGTCATGATAACCGAGACCGAGATGCAAACTTGCGAAGAAATCATCAGGGCGGAGATCGACTGAATAACCAAAGGACCCCTATCGAAGAATCAGAGGGAGGAATTAGGGGGGGTCATCAATACAATCTCGGGGGGATTTGCAGGAGGAGGAACAACGAGCTCGGCTCGGAGGCGTCATGTCAAAGCCCTCCGATCTGTTAACACGGTGTCTGGAAGGCCTCCAAGAGCAAGACCCCCCATAACATTCACAGATGATGATTTCCAAGGGGTAGATCCAAATCAAGATGACCCAATGGTGATAACGACTAATTAGACAAATAATTAAAAAGACTCCCTATGAGTTATATAAAGGAAGAAAACTCAACATATCTCACTTACATGTTTTTGGATGCAAATGCTTTATTTTGAATAATGGTAAAGACAATCTTGGCAAGTTTGATACCAAGGCGGATGAAGGAATTTTCTTATGCTATGTATTTTCAAGTAAATCATTTAAAGTCTTTAATAAAAGAACTGTGATTGTTGAAGAGTCTATTCATGTTACCTTTGATGAGACTAACCCCCAAAAGGATGGGAAAGGTATTCTTGATGATTTTGTAGATATTCCTCATAATCCTTATGGAGGGAAACAATCGGATGATGATGAAGTACCAAACGAAGAATCAACAATTGAAGAAACAAATCAAGGACTTCCCAAAGAATGGATATTTGCCAAATCCCATCCAATTGATAATATAGTTGGAGATATATCAAAGGGAGTTTCTACAAGGTCGTCTTTAAAGGAATTATGTAATTGTATGTCTTTTGTTTCTCAATGTGAGCCAAAATCCATAGACGATGCCATACTAGATGAGCATTGGCTAATAGCTATGAATGAAGAATTAAACCAATTCAATAGAAATCAAGTTTGGGAATTAGTCCCAAGGCCCAACGATAAACAAATAATAGGAACTAAATAGGTCTTTCGCAATAAACTTGATGAAAATGGCATAATAGTTAGAAACAAAGCTAGGATAGTGGCTAAAGGCTACAATCAAGAAGAAGGAATCGACTATGACAAAACCTATGCCCCGGTTGCTAGGTTGGAAGCTATACGTCTTTTACTTTCATTTGGATGTTTTATGGACTTCCAATTATTTCAAATGGATGTTAAAAGCATTTTTCTAAATGGCCTGATTAATGAAGAGGTGTATGTTGCTCAACACCCTAGCTTTGAAAATTTTGAAAACCCAAATCATGTTTATAAACTCAAAAAGGCTCTCTATGGTTTAAAACAAGCTCCAAGAGCTTGGTATGAGAGACTTAGTAAATTTTTACTTGAAAAGGGTTTTAATAGAGGGAAAGTTGACACAACACTCTTCATTAAAAAGAAAAACAAAGATATCTTGATTGTACAAATATATGTTGATGATATTATTTTTGGTGCCACTAACGATAGCTTGTGTAGAGAATTTTCCAAGTTAATTCAAAGCGAATTCGAAATGTCAAGGATGGGGGAATTAACCTTCTTCCTCGGATTACAAATAAAGCAAACTCCTAGTGGGATATTCATCAATCAAGCAAAATATTGCAAGGAGTTTCTTAAACGCTTTGGAATGGAAAATGCAAATCATGCCACAACACCAATGGGAACATCATGCTATCTAGATAAAGATGAAGGTGGTAAGGCCGTAGAAATAACCAAATATCGAGGTATGATCGGATCTCTTTTATATTTAACCGCAAGTAGACCCGATATTATGTTTGGTGTATGTATGTGTGCTCGTTACCAAGCAAACCCCAAGGAATCACACTTACAGCAGTTAAAAGAATTTTAAAATATTTAGCTGGAACAATTAATGTGGGGTTATGGTATCCTAAAGGTTCGAGTTATACTTTAATTGGATATTCCGATGCCGATTTTGCCGGATGTAAATTAGATAGGAAAATCACAAGTGGCACTTGTCACATTTTTTGTCACTCACTTGTTTCTTGGTTTAGTAAAAAACAAGTTAGTGTAGCCTTATCAACCACCGAGGCAGAGTATGTAGCCGCCGGTAGTTGTGACGCTCAAATTCTTTGGATGCAACAACAACTTTTAGACTATGGTATTAAACTAACAAACATACCTATTAGATGTGATAATACAAATACAATAAATATTTCTAAAAATCCTATACAACATTCTAGAACCAAACACATAGAAAATTGGCACCACTTCATTAGAGATCACACATAAAAAGGTGATTGTGTAATGGAATTTGTAGAGACTAATAGACAACTAGCGGATATTTTTACTAAACCTTTAGCTAAGGAAAATTTCTTTTATATCCATAGAGAACTTGGAATAATTATTGATCCTAGTCTCAAATAATTATATATCCCTTTATTGTGTGTATATATGCATATATTTGATGTTCTAGATATTCAAGTGGCCTTCAAAATTTCAAAAAAAAAAATCCTGGAACAAAAGTAATCGACTACTTTTAAAGTAATCGATTACTTTTCAAAAATTTAAGATTTTTTTTAAAAAACAATTTATAATATTTTTTAAGAAGTAATCGACTACTTTCAAAGTAATCGATTACTTTCTGGTCAACACGTGTTCTTTAAGGAAGTAATCGATTACTTTTAAGATTTGAAAATGTTAAGACTCGTCTTTTACCTCATTACGCGAGTTTCTTCTCATTCCTCTGATCCGTTTCTCTTCTTTCCACCATGGCCAAGTGAAAACGAAGCTCCTTTTCACTTCCATAATTTGAGTTTCAAAATATCCTCATTCCTTGAGATTGCTCTGCTCAAACCGCGAATCATCTTCTTCTCCATATCGCAAACTTCATCTTCTTCGTGGTTCCTTCTTCACGGATCCATCACGGCTCGCGATTTCGCTGGTTCGCTTCATCCCGTCCGAATCATCTTCTAAAAATCGTTGTTTTCTTCTGAAACCGAAGCACCAACTTCTTCCTCTTGCTTAATGGCTTCCAAATGACTAAGAACTCATGACCCTGACTCAACCACACCTTCCCTGACCTCCACTCCTTGTCAACACAGCAGCGCTCGCTTGGCAGCAGTTGGAACATCTGCAAATCGTGGGAAGCAAGACCAAATCGGCCCTGGTCAGACCCCTCAAGATCCTATACGAGTGGAAGAGCCCATTTCTTCACACATCTCAGAAGAAGATGCAGATACCATTCGTGAGAAGATCGTTATCTCCCACTGGTTTGAATCAGATGCGGTTTTTCAGAATTTCTTTCACTCCTACGGTCCTCGTCACTGTATTCCTCCTCACTGGATGAATTGTGACTATTTGTCTGATGAGGGTTTTCAGTTTCAAAAACTGGTTGAGGACCAAGAACTTACTACTTTTGTTTCTCTGAAGAATAGCTGCTCTCCTGATTTAGTTAAGGCATTCCTATTTGGCTTAGATAAAGGAGAAAATGGTTCTCTGATTTCCACAGTTGTTCATCAGCAAATTGAAATCACCCCAGAGGCATGGCTGCACGTTTCTGGCCTTCAATATCAAAGGGTTCAGGTAAAACCTAAGAACCCTGACTCTTTAGTCTTCTATGATAGACATGCAGCCTTAGCACCATACCTGAAAGAGCTCATGGCTCATGTTCCTCGTAAACCCCCCGTTGGTTTACTGACTTATGAGGGGCGCCTCCTCCACTTTGCTATTGTGAAAATTATTTACCCTAGAAAGGGTAACTATGCCATCTTATTGGAGGAGGATATCCTTCTTATGTTCTGTCTTAGAAATAAAATTAAGTTGAATTGGCCCTGGTTGTTTAGTGAACGTCTGCTGAAATGTAAGTCTAAACCAAAAGATGATATCCCTTATGTTGTTCTCATCAGAGCATTTCGGGATTTTTTTTGGAGTTGACGCTCTATCTACGCGTCACCCAGTTATTAGTGAGTTTGATCCTTCTCATCTTGCTTCTATGAAAATTAAGAAAATAAATGGGATATGGTGTCATGCGGGCTATCCTATTATGAGAACTAATGAAGAACTTGATGTTGAACTTGATGCTGCAGATGATGTCTACCGTTCCACCTCTGCTCATCAGGATGCTTCAACTAGATCTGCTGCTGCTACTTCATTTTCTGATCCTTTTCAGTAGTTTCTTATTCAGCGGTTTAATTCTCTAAATTTGTGAGTCGACCAGCATTTTGGTTCCTTAAATCAAAAGGTTGATAATATGAGAGTTGACATGACCCAGGGATTTCAGTGTTTAGAGCTTCGCTTTGATAGTATACCTCGTGAGATGAATTTTCTTAACACTCGGGTTGATGGACTTGATGCATGTGTTGACTCTGCTCCTGCTCACTCTGATGATGATGGCACTGCAGATTTCTGACTTAGTTGGTTATTATAGTTTATTGGATGCACGTGTTGATTTTGGACTGTTGTGAACTATTTTGGACTATTTTGAACTGTTTTGGACTTTATTATGGACTTATGCATGTTTTTATGGACCTATGCTTATTATCATGTTTTATCATGTTTTACTATTTGGTCCTATATGTGTATGTTCATTATATTATGTGGATGATACCTTTCTTTTGTATAAACTTTATTATTTTATGGCTTTTTGATAATGCCAAAGGGGGAGAAAGGTTGGTTGGTTGTTTTGTTAATGCATAAAATTCACATATTGAGGGGGAGAAATATATTGAGGGGGAGAACTTTCCTCAAATCAATACAATCTTGATCATTCACAAATTTTTCATCAAAATCCATACTTGTCTTGCACTACAAAATTATGAAGGAAATGCTCTATCAAAGAATTGTTTTGTCATCATCAAAAAGGGGAGATTGTAGATATTGATCTTCCAAACGCGCTTCCATAGCTACTCAACAAGGAGTTTTGATGATGAGCACCAAAGACATATTTCCAACTTATGAAGAATTGTAATAGCTTTAGGATTTTGATGCATGATTTAAAAATTAGATGTTTTAGTAGTTGGCTCAAGTAAAATATTTGTAAAAGGATTTAAAACATCAAAATGATTTATAAAAAATATAGATAATGTTTAAAATTAAATGGAATATGTTTTTCAAAGAGTTTTGAAGCAAAAACATGATTTTTATAGTAAACTTTTGGAAGTAATCAATTACCACGTGCTTTCTTTGTAATCTTGCTTTTCTAGCAAAAAGTAATTGATTACTTTTGAAAGTAATCGATTACTTTTGGGTTTTTACAGAAAAGTAATCGATTACCACGTGTTTCTTTGCAATCTTGCTTTTCTGGCAAAAAGTAATCGATTACTTTTGAAAGCAATCGACTACTTTTGGGTTGTTATAGAAAAGTAATCGATTACTTTTGAAAGTAATCGATTACTTTTAGTGTAATAGAAAAACAGAATTTTCCATTTCACTCTCTATATAAAGGGACTTTTCATAAATAATTAAAAACAAAATTTTTGATGTTTTCTGTGCTGTTATGCTGTCAAATTGATTACTTGAGCATTCTTCTTCTACTTTCTAATTGTTGATCATTAATGCTTTTTAGAAGTGATGCATCTTTAAAGTGTAATAGTTTTGATAGCATTAATTGAATTGTATTTGCTATTTTTAGAATTGGGTGGGATATCCCAATTTGTATCTAAGGTGGGGTATCCTTAGGTGACTAGTTTCTTGAGTGGGGAATCTCAAGTTAGAATAAAGGTGGGGAATCCTTTATGTTTGTATACTTGTAAAAATTGTGTAATTTTTGAAGTATAGTGATGATACTCAAGTGTATGCTTGAGGACTGGATGTAGAACACTCGGGTTGTGTTCGAACCAGTATAAAGTGTTGGTGTGATTCCTCTTCCCTTTATCTCTTGAATTTTTGCTATTAACATTGAAATTGGTTATATGCTTTATGACATTGATGATATATTGCACATTGTTCACGTTGTGTTAAATTCTTGAATTGTGGCCATATTCTTGCAAGGTTCCATATTGTTCTTGTTTCTTATTATTCTCTTTTCTTGATATATTTGGTGCATCATTAAAAGAGAGGAAAAAAGTTATTGTAAGAAATTGAGATTTTCTAAGAGTTTTGTAAAACCTCAGTTCACCCCCCCCCCCCCCCCCCCTTCTTGAGGTGCCTTTTATTTCAACGGAAGTCAACTAGACGAAGAAATGTGTGCCAGGCATGAGTAGATTCTATAATCAGGTTGCCTTGTACAAAGCTTAAGATGATAAATAAAAATTTCCTATGTTTTATTTACTGTTTTGCTTTTCAACTTCCTGTTTTTCCTTTTTGTTGATGCCAAAAGGGGGAAAAAAGTAAAGAAACTAGATGATGATCATGACTTGAACCTGGCTTAATAATGTGCATAACTTGTCTTAACTAAGTTAATACCTGCTGCTGAATGTTTGCTCTGAGCCCTTGATAAAATGTATGTGAACTTTATCTGAGTTCATCTGTCTGCATAACCTTATCAGGTTAAGAAATCTCAACCTGTATGATCAAATCCTTTATTATCTGTTGATATTTTTTTAGGTTCATTAAATCATCTAAATGATTGTCATCATCAAAAAGGGAGAGATTGTTAAGTCTTTAAATGTCTGATGTGAATTTGCCTTAAGTTTTAATGAAAAATAAACATTTGTTGATGATTTAATTGAACTTCATATTAGTTGCTGACATGTCTATCTAGTGTGCAAATTATTAAGTGAAAGGTTATTTTACACCTGTGTGCCCGTAGACACTCTTAATATTTCTTGGAGATCACTTGTCTAATGAGTGAAAGTCAACGTGTCAGCTAACTGGATTGTTGACTATCTGCATTGAAGATTCAACTTGTCTAAAAGGAGCTGTCACCTGTCTATGGTCCTTCGATAAGGAACACAAGAACAAAGAAGTTTTTAGGAGTTGTCCCCTCAAGTAGAAGTCACTGAAGCTTTCTCTCTCACACTTGTCAAGAAAATCAGAAGGTCAAACACTCAAGCAACCAAGAAACTCAGAAAAGGAGTACTTCTAATATGCTTTATTCCCTAGTACAACTAGGAGCTGCACGAAAAGGGAAAGGGAAATGTGCTCTGCAAAGTACAAAAGCAACCTGAACACCTCTGATTTGGCTGTTGCACGAAGCATAAAGCACTGGACCGAGTACATCCAACGTTCCTATTGCATTAATGGCTACCCAGAACAACTTTATTGCATTTAGTGAAGCTCATCTTGAAGCCAACACTTTAAGGAATGTCTCTAACGGATTCAAAATGATTGGAGCCTATAAATACAAAAGCCATTGAAGATGAAGATAGAGAATACACAGCATTAAAGAGTCATTACTCTGAGCATTTAATCCTTCATTCTTTCAATCTATATTCTTCAATCATTTGAAGCTATTACGCAGTCTTTCTATCCTTCACATTTAATTCACTCTTTTGAGTGTTAGTGAAAGACTTGTAAATTGTATTTATCACAATCTTTTCTCAAACAAACTTGAGTGAGCCTGAAGAGGCTAGGTGAGCAAAGAATACTTGTCTTGGAGCCTGGAGAGGCTAGGTGTGCAAAGAATACTTGTAGTCTGTAACATGATCAGTTATAGTGGAGAAAACTTGGTGCTGCCAAAGACTGGACGTAGCCCTAGTTGTTAAAATGTGAACCAGGATAAATAGTTGTGTTAAATCTATCTATCCTTATCTCTTTAGTTTCTTTGACTACTTTATTTATTAACTAACTAACACTACAAAAAAAGGTTATTTAGCGACCGAAAATAGTGACCGAATTTGTTGGTTGCTGTTTGTGACCGAAATGGTGATCGATTGTAGGATCTACATGAAACCTGGTTATAGTTGATACTGCGACCGGAATAGCGACCGGAATAGAGCGTAGCAGAGTTATCGATCGCTATTTCGAAAGGAAAGTAAAAGTCAAAACTTGCTGACTTTTTAGCGACCGAATGGCGACGGAGTTAAATGCAATGGTTAAATTTTAATTATATTTGTGACCGATATTTATTCGATCGCTAAACGACGCGTAAAAAAATTTAAATAGAGCGTGTTAGCGACCGATATTAAATCGATCGCTAAAGTAATGAATTCAAATTTCAAATTAACCCAGTTAGCGACCGATATTAGTGACAGAATTATTTCGGTCGCTAATCATAAAAACCCTAAAACGCACGCGGCCTCCCCCCCCATTTTTCCTTTTCCCTCTTGTTTATTCCCTTCCCTGCTCAGCTCCTCTCCTCCTCTCTTTATCCGACAGCTCCTCCGGTGAGGCCACCACGAGCGACCCCCACCACGAACCAACACGTGCCACCCCCCCATTTCCCTTTCCCTCTTCTCTCCCTCTCTTCTCTGTTACCCCCACCCCCCACCACTGCTAGCCGCCGCGGTCCAGTGACAACCACCCCCACCCCCACCACTGCGAGCCCTGGTATCCCTTTCCCTCTATCTCCATGTCTCTCTCTATCTCTATTCCCCTCTATTGCTCAGTTTTTTTAATTTTCTTTGAATTTTCTTTTGCCTCCCTGCAGAGCCGCCACCACCACCAGAGAGCCATCGTGCACCACCGGTCCACCACCACCTCCGGTAAGTTCCCTCTCTCTGCTCTCTGCTTTCTGGCTCTTTGAAGGCTGTTTTGTTTGTATTTTTGGAGCAAAAATTGCAACTTGCTTCTTTTATTTTTATTTTCACAAATCCATTACCCTGTAAATCTGTAATGGTAAATAGTAGACCATATGTCAGTAATATGGGTGCACTTTTTAGAGAATGCATGAGTTGTATTGGTACTGTGATGAATATAACAAACTTGTGAATCTAGACAAGAAGATTGATCGTGTGTGTTTGAATACTGGATTTTCAACATGGATTATTGTGTTGCCTTCATATGGTTTGTTGTGTCAATCTGTTGTTATATCTCTTTTCTGTCATCATTTGTTTCTCATCTTAGGTTCATTTAATTATTCCTAATATTTATTCATGCTTCAAAACAAATTGATATGTATAACAGCAATGTATCATGAAAGTGAAAATTTTGAATGGTTTTAATATAGGTGTAATGTTCATTTAAATTGCTTTGTGTGGGTGCCCATGGTTCCTAACAACGAAAATGAAGAGTGATGTTGGAAAGTTTTTTATGTTGGTAGCACTATTTTAAAGAGCAATGTTAGATGCCCTTAAATAGCAATTTGTTTCAAAATATGTTATATGATACCCTTTTAACCTACTTTAAGATTATGCTTGGTTGATGATGCTTAATTTTTTTATGCTGTCACATGAAGGCCTAACAGCCATGAGCCATGATCTTTTATTCATTTATTTATATGAATGCTCTGGTTTGATCAATTTCTTGTTTTACTTTGTATGTATATGTGTATGTACTGTTTGGCTTATCTGTCGTACAGTATTTGTTACATTCTGTTATTATTTACCCATCTAGCATACAAGCTACAACTTACAAGTGAGCACAAGAGAAGCTCATTTTAGTTACTCTGTGCAATGAGTTTGTTCTGTAAACTTTTAATAGGATCACTGGGTTTATATGTTGTTTCTCGATAGGATTTGTGTGCTAATAATTTAATGTTTATGCATGTGTTTGCCAATATGTGTTGTTTGTTAGTGGAGAGCAGAGCTCAATAGGATGTGATCCAGTCCGAAAGGCTGGATGCTAGTTGTGTGCTGATAATTTAGAAGTTATGCATGTGTTTGACAATTATGTGTTACTTGTTAGTGGAGAGCAGAGCTCAATAGGATGTTTGCTACAATATTTTATCTAAGTTTACATTGATTTACATTGCAATATATAAGCTCAACTATATTTATAGGTTACTGGTTTTATTTTATGCTAGAGTTAATTATTAATTTACAAAAGCATTAGTTTCCTGTTTGAGATTCAATATTAATGAGCATGCGTACCTTCTCAGGGTACGCATGCTCATTGTACTGAATCTTGAATTGTCCAAGTGGGACAGTTTGGGAAAAAACCTTTTTCACACTCGTACAATAGTCATTTCAATGTTCAAGTGCCTTATATACTTGTTGAAATCTCGGTCTGATGCATTTCCTTTTGTTCTCCTGGTGCATACTTGATTGCGGTGATTCTCACCGTGCTCGAGTCGTGTACTTGGAGACAGATGGGAAATGCTGCCAAAATTTTGTCAAGTATAAGGTATTTGAATATGGGAATAACTATTATTAGCCGAGTGTGGTAAAGGTTTCTTCTCGAATGGGATAGGTTCATACCTTGTCATAAGAACGAGATTGATGGAGTTATTAGAATGCACCGTAATATACAAGTGTTATTGTAGGATTGGTCAGGCTATTTAATTGCCAGCAATGGATATTCCGGAGAATCGGAAATGGATGTATCGTATGTTGGATCGGAATAAACGTCTTAGGGAAGAGTATAGAGTTAGAGTGGGTGAGTTTATAGAGTTTGTTGTTAGCCAGGAGAGATTTATACGGCTGGGCGGTGATCATTTGAGGTGTCCTTGCAAAAGATGCAAGTGTCAATCTTTCAAAAGCGTGGATGGAGTTGTAGTCGATCTTTATGAGAAGGGCTTCACGCCTGATTACTATTGGTGGAGTAACCATGGTGAGACGTTGCCTGATTTAAACTCGATTGTGTTTGAAGGTTCGTACCATGGAAGTGGTGACCGGAGGGAAGAATTGAATCCATACGAGCAGATGATAATGGATCATGCTGGACCATCGGTTGGTGTTGTACTAGAAGAAGATGGCGGAGAAGATGGTGGAATGGGTTCCTAATACATAAAGGATAATCCTAATCCCGAAGCTCAAAGATTCTAGGATATGCTGAGTGCTGCACGATCTCCATTGTGGGAAGGATGTCGGGAGTACATGAAGTTATCGATGTGCATGGAATGGTTGAGTATCAAATCTGACTACAATATGCAAGAAGGCTGTTTTAATCACCTCACCAGGTCAGTGTCCAAGGCGTTGCCAGAAGACAATCGGATGCCTACTAGTTTTTATCATGCTAAGAAGTCTGTGGAAAATTTGGGTCTGGGGTGTTTGAAAATTGATTGTTGCCCGAATGGATGTATGTTGTACTATAAGGATGATTCAGTAGAAAGCATAACATGTTGTCGATTTTGTGGTGCGGATCGGAATAAGACAACCACTAGGATGGGCATTGAGAAGAAGAAGTCGCTAAAAAAGATGTGGTACTTTCCGCTCGTGCCAAGACTTACAAGATTGTACTCTTCGATGGCCACTACAGCTCACATGAGGTGGCATGGTGAGCATGAGAGGGAGCAAGATGTCTTGTGTCATCCATCTGATGGGGAAGCTTGGAAGCATTTTGATAGGGTTCATATGGCATTTTCGTAGGACCCTCGGAATGTCCGATTGGGGTTATCTACTGATGGATTTAATCCTTTTGGGCAGTCTGGAAAAGCATACTCTTGTTGGTCGGTTATCCTGACTCCGTACAATCTTCCCCCGGGAATGTGCATGAAGCGGGAGTTTATGTTCCTAACAGTCATAATTCTGGGTCCGTCTAATCCAAAAGGTAAGATTGATGTGTACTTGCAGCCGCTGATAGATGAGTTGACGATGTTGTGGAATGATGGTGTGTTGACATATGACGTATCTTTGAGTCAAAATTTCATCATGAAAGCAGCTTTGATGTGGAAGATCAACGACTTTCCCGCCTATGGGATGATGTCGGGTTGGATGACTGCGGGGAAGCTTGGATGCCCAATATGTATGGAGCGATCGAAGGCATTCATGCTTAAAAACAGTTGAAAGAACTCATATTTTGATTGTCATCGTCAATTCCTTCCAGAAGATCATCCTTATAGGCAGAACAAGAATGCATTCAAGAAGCGTTGTGCGGAGACAACACCGCCTCCACCACGTTTGACTGGTCCTAATGTATGGCGCAGAGTACAGTACTTACCGCTCGTCCATGAATCCCAAGGAGAACATATTCCTGATTATGGCATCAACCATAATTGGACTAAACAAAGTATATTTTGGAGGTTGTCGTATTGGAGGACGCAGCTACTTCGTCACAACATTGATGTCATGCATACTGAGAGGAATGTGTTTGACACTGTGATGGACATCAAGGGGAGGACAAAGGATACAAATAAAGCTTGATTGGATCTGGCTGAAATTTGTAATCGGAAGGAGCTTGAGTTGCAAGAAGGTGGTCGTGGCAGACTTATCAAACCGAAGGCAAGTTATATACTAAGAAAAACACATAAAGTGGTCATCTGTAAGTGGGTTAAAGAACTAAAGTTACCATATGGGTATGCTTCCAATCTGGGTAGATGTGTTGACATTAAGGAAGAAAAGTTACATGGAATGAAGAGTCATGATTGCCACGTGTTCATGCAACGGTTGCTTCCAATTGCGTTCGACGCATTACCGAAGCAAATTTGGAACCCACTTGTTGAGCTTAGCCACTTTTTTCGGGGAGCTTAGATCGACAACACTAAATGTGAATCAATTAAAGGATATGGAAGTCAAGATACCCGTTTTGTTATGTAAATTGGATCAAATCTTCCCGCCGAGTTTCTTTGATTCCATGGAACACCTGCCAGTTCATCTACCTTACGAAGCAAGAGTTGGTGGCC
The DNA here is from genome assembly GCA_030762895.1 of Sophora flavescens. Lineage (NCBI taxonomy): Eukaryota > Viridiplantae > Streptophyta > Magnoliopsida > Fabales > Fabaceae > Sophora > Sophora flavescens. Next base: position 21,150,403 of record CM061069.1, read on the forward strand.
CAGTCCAATACTGCTGGATGTATCCATTTGAGAGGTAAACAACATCAACTATTTTACTTAATACATATGAAATTTACGAACACGAAATCGTAGTTTAGCTTTCCCTAAAACTAATAATTATTTGTATGTATCCCTCTTTAATAGGTTCCTGCACTCCCTTAAACAAAAAGTCAAGAACAAGGCACGAGTGGAGGGTTCCATTTGTGAAGCATACTTAGTAGAGGAGACTTCCACTTTTGCCTCTTATTACTATCCGGACGAAGTTAACACGAGAAGGACAAGGATGCCTAGAAACGTTGATTCGGGCAAAGGAAGTTCAACTAGTCCTCATATATCAATATTCAACTATCCGGGCAGATTTAGTGGCAAATCAAAAGGATATTTCTTGGAGCAGCGTGACATTAATGCTGCTCATCTGTATATCCTTCAAAATTGTGAAGAGGTGGCGCCATATTTAGAGTAAGTTTCTACAATGTCTTTTATAAGTTCAATTGACATTTATGATTATTAATCGTCCTGCTGTTAATCTCCCATATGTAGGATGTACGGCAATTTTCTAAGGGATCTCCAACCTGACATTTCAAACGATCAGGTTGATCGAGAAATTACTTCTCACTTTGCTATGTGGTTCAATAAATATGTAGGTTAAGCATCTTCATTTGTTGCAATATATTTTATCTCCTTAAATATATAGCATGTATAAGAATAATATAATATTTGATTTTTTAGGTACTAGATCCAGAAAACAATGTTCAAAATCCATTGTTGACAAATTTGGCATGGGGGCCTAACAGATGGGTTACATCATGGAATACTTACATTGTAAATGGATATAAATTTAACACAAAAACATGGAATGAAGGAATGGAGTAGTGTAACTATGGTGTTTGTGTGAGAGCCACTGATGACAATGTAGAGGATGATTTCTATAGGGTTCTAACTGACATCCTTGAACTCGGTTATACCGGTTTCCCCGTGATGAAGTTAGTTATCTTCAAGTGTGATTGGTTTGATCCTACTCTTGACGTAGGGACAAAAATCGATAAAAAATATGGTATTGTTCAAGTTAGGCTGTCTCAAAGGTATAATAAGGCGTACGACCCATTCATTTTTTCACAACAGGCAGATCAGGTTTATTACTCACCATATCCCGAAGGACATCAAGGCTGGTTGGGTGTTCTTAAGATAAAGGCTCGCAGTATAATTACTGATAATGTAATCAACCAGCCTGAAAAAGATGCTCCGTACCAAGATGATGAGTTTTCAAGACCCCACGTACCGTTGCAAATTACGTCGGACATTATTGTTAATTCTCTGGCAGACATTTCTGGAAATGGGGAAGAAGTTGAAAGAGAGTTAATGGATCAATCCGAGTTGGATGCATCTAGCGAGGGCACATTCCGATCAAGTGAGACTGATGAGAGTGAGGGTGAATTTAGTAACGGAGATTCTACTTAGGTAATTTATTTATGTCATAATTCATTGTGTAAATGTCATTCTACTTAGGTAATTTATTTTTGTATTATTTACACTGTTGTGTAATCATCTTTTCATTTTTTACACAGATGGCAGATTCCTTTAGAGGTAGAGGTCGTCGTGGAGGTCGTGGCAGAGGTCGTGCTGCGAGAGTCCCTTCGCCGGCCGACCCACAGCCTTTAGATCGAGACCACCCTACCAGCACCTCTGTGGACGGGACACCTCAGGGTGATGGAGTTGCACCCCCTACCCAGCCTCATGTGGCCGGGACACAGGCTGCACCCTCATCATCCACACCTATGACAAGACCATCATCATCATCGGGGCAGGAGAGTCGTGGTCCATCCGACAGGAGGATTCTTCTTATCCCCAGGGGGGATAACGAGTAAGCTAATTTAATTTTTTAATATATATAAAGTATCGTTAATTTCTATTTACTTGTTTTTTAAATTTATTTATAACATTTATTAATGCTCTAATTTTGTTTCATGACTTTTCACTGCGAGGCCCTCTCGATTCGATATCGAAGATCCTGCGACGCAAGTTTGATGGTCCATGGCCTACATGGAAGGCCATCCTAGGGGGCCATAGGGATCAGTTGTTTCAAGAGTTTAAGGTAACAATTTATTAAGTTATTTAAATTAAATTTACATTATATATATATATATATATATATATATATATACACACACGAATTTCCTAACAACTGTAAGTTGCAGAAAGAGTATAGGTGGGACGTAGCTTTCGAGGGTCTCGTCAGGGACATATTTGAGCATAAAGGCTCACTGGTCATGAAGAATCTGACGAACAAGCTGAGGAAGGGTAAGAATAAGGGAAAGTGGGTGGATCCTGAGATCAGGAGGCAGCTGGACCAGTACTGGGCTACTGAGAAGTTTCAGGAGATCCAGGTCACAGCTCGGCGTAATCGAGCTTTTGATGGTGGCGCATGTGCTTGGACCGGCGGGTCTAAATCAGCCGCGGCCCACTACGACGAGCTGGTAATACATTAAACTTTTGACTTATTATACTATTTAATTAGTTTTCATTTTTAATTATTCTTATGAATTTAAGATTATATTTTTCTGTGCAGAAAGCACAGAAACAGCGGGCCCCCACTGCTATGGAGTTGGTGGAGAGGACGAAGAAGTTGAATTCGGGGACATGGGTCAACGACAAGACCCGTAACTATGCTGTAAGCAAAAAAACAATTTAGTGTTTACTTGTAATTTATTATAAATGATTTGTTAATATTGATTATAATTTTAACTAAATCTCTTCAACTATACTTTGTAGGTGGGCTTCAACGAGAAGAAGGATGATGCCATATCACGTGCCTCACAGTCACAAGATGAGGCCTTGACTGGTGAAGGGCCCAACTCTCCTATCTCCATCGACGATAACGCCATTTATTTGGAGGTCGTCGGGGGCAGGAACAAGAAGGGGCACGTCTATGGCCTCGGACACCTGGGAGACGAGTTTATCGCTTCATCATCCGGCACGCCTGCTCCTTCCTACGCCTATACCGTCCTTCAGGAGCAATTCAACCAAATGCAGGACACCATCACGCAGCTGAACGCGGAGCTTCGAGAGAAGAGCGAGAGAGAGCAGCAGATGGCGAACCAGATTGCACAGTTGATTCAGGCACACCAGCAGCTGATGCAGACGAGCATCGAGCAGGGCCAGACACTGCAGCTGGTGTTGGAGCAGATGAGGATCCAGACTCCGAGCTTGCTCGGGTGATGCTCGACGGCGGTTGTGCCGCCCGCTTTGTTGCTCCTCCGGTTTACGTCGCCCGACTACGATGTCTCTGCAGAGGGACGATCGATAGCGTGACGCCCGGTGGTACGGACGCTGAGGATGATTGGATTCCTCCACCTCCCCCTCATCATGACTGAAAATTTTTTTTTCTTCATATTTTTTACTTTAAACGATTCTTGTACGACACTTTGGATTATATATATATATATATATATATATATATATATATATATATATATATATTCATTATTTCTTATGATTGTATATTTCATTAGTAATTTGGTGTGTTTTATTAGTATTTTTGCTAAACTTTAAAGAAAAACAGAAAAAAATTATTATTTTAAAAATTAAATTTAAAAAAAAAATTAATTAAAACCAGTTTAACGACCGAATTAGAAACCAATAATTCGGTCGCTAAACTTTAGTTACCATTAACAGATTATGGTCTAGCGACCGAAAATCCGTCGCTTATATAGGTTAACAGTAACCAAAATTGGTGATTGAATTAGCGACCGATAATCGGTCGCTACAAATGGTTACCCAAACAATGCGACCAACCGTGTAGCGACCGTTTTTTATTATTTAGCGACCGAAATTACGGTCGCCATTTAGCGACCGAATTATTATTTCGGTCTCTAAAAGCTTAGCGACCAGGTTATCAGCCACCACCATGAATCGGTCGCTAACTTAAATAGCGACCGAATTAGAAAGTTTAGCGACCGAATATGCCGGTCGCTAAACAGTTCTTTTTTTATAGTGTAAAGGGGTTTAAGTGTGAAAATAAAACAAGTTTTACTCTTACATGTTTGTGTATTTTTCAGTGAAAATTTGATTAGACAGGTCACTTGTCTGTGCTTTGCGAAAACACTTGTCTGAACCTAGCTTCTGCGTGCAAAAAGTTTTCAACTTTGTTGTTAAGTCTGGTAAACACAATTCAACCCCCTACTCGTGTTTATAGTTTTCTATTTCAATTACTACACGAGGTACAAAATGGAGTGATCCTGGATAATTGGAGATGCATGCTTACTAGGAGTTTGTGGAACTAATTCGAGTCTACAGGTGCCAGAGTTGCTCTTGTTGGGTTCTGGTTGGTGACCCAACGTAAAACAACATCTATTTTCTCCTCCATAGTCATGCATGCTATATTATGACCCTTTTAATTTTGGCCATGGGTTCTCGAATTCTCGGCGCTAAATCTCCAAGTACTATGAGGTTGAACAAAGTTCTCATTAGATACATTTTTTCCTCCACGCCCAAAGTTGCTAGTATGCTAAGGCCTAATTAGGAGCTTTCCTAGTCATAGTGCTCAATCTTTTAGCCAAAATAGGTCAAAATGGGTTTGCTCTTATTAGTCATGAATACCCATGACATACCATCCACATGAATTATATCTCATTTATTTTGAAATAACTTGATGCATACAAATTTACATCCACTTAGAATTTAGGTGGCTTTCCTCCTGTGCAACAAGTAATAAGGATGTACCTTTCCCCCATGTTTTTTGTATTTTAAAATTTCCTTTTTTTTAATAAATTTCAATGGTGTGCTGGAAACGATAGATAAAGTCTCTGGTGCTAATCTAGTTGGGATGTTAGTTTTTATCGCAATGCTTTTGCATGCCATGTTGGTTTAAAATATATTGCTAGGTTCAAGGTTTACAAAACCGGACCGGCCATCGAACCGGTGAAGGCAGCGGTTCAAGGTTCAATGGTCCAACCGAAGTTGAACCGTGGTTGAACCGGTTATAATTAAATAATATTATTTTAATTTTTAATATAATATTTGTAACAATATTAAACAAAAAAACAACATAACAACTAAAATTATTAAGCACAATTTTTTTTATTTTGAAATTAAACTAAATAAATATAAAAATATATGTTAAAATCATCTTCATAGGGAAAACCAACCCAAAATCTACAACTAGCCCACATATGTTAGAAAACAAAAGAATTGGGTTTTGGCTAGGATGACCCAAATCCTTTTATACTAATTTTTTTTTTTTTTTAAGAAACCGGTTCTGGCCGGTTCACTACCGGTTTTGAACCGGTTTTCCGGTTTTTCCACCAGTTCGATGCTAGGCCGATTTTCCCTGTGAACTGGACCGGCCAAGGTCCCGGTTCCCGGTCAGACCGGTCGGACCGGCCGGTCCGGTCCGGTTTTCAAAACCTTGGCTAGGTTACATTCAGACCTTCCTCCCATAAGGAAGAATGAGAGATTTTTTGTACGGTATTTTATATGTTAGTCCCACATCGGATGGTTGAAGATATTTCGCCTTTCTTTCTTCTATATATATAACGTTAACCCAAAATTCTCTAAGCATCCAAAACACTAATAATACTTGGGCCTAGTACTATGTTTTGGGCCTAAGTTCTATATATGTTAGTAAAAAAAATCTATTTTAATCATTTATACCGGCTCCTCTTTGGGTTCTAGTTCACGAGAGCATATGTTCTCACGCAACTATAATTAAGGTTATTATGTTTAATTCTCGTTTCTTATTTTTAGCAATTATTTATTTCAAAATTATAATACTTTCATTTATTTGTCGACTTAAATTTATTTAGTTGATTCGTTTATTTCATTAGTTATGTTTTGTAATTAGCTCTCTAATAAGCAATTATGGATTGTCATAATTATTCTAACATGATATTGGTATTTCCATGCTAACTTCTATGTCAACCCAAATTTAGTCATTCCATATGTTGTAATAAGAGCACACCACTAAAATAAAGTGGTTCTTGTTTGAGAATCTTGATTTAAAATTAAAAGTTATTTTTCCAAAAATATTAGTGTTTTGGATATAAAATAATTAAAATTTATATTATATGTAATTATTAAAAAGGCGTGAACTTCCTTTGATTGGATTTAGATAAACTAATAATAAAAGACCAAGTTAAATGATTTAATTTACTTTAAACTTTTAATTAATTTGTGTTTCATTTCATGCATGTAATAGGCAAGAATTCGACAACAAAGGGGAGAAGATTTCTTGTGCTAGCTTTTATAATTGTTGAGGATTTCTACCCAGATGCAGCGGTTGGAGCATCTACCAGTGCTCCAAATCTTGGTTTGCAGCCCATCTGCAATAAGGCAATTTAAACTATGGATTTGTCCATATTCATGTAAGTTCAATTGTCTTGAAACTTAGTTTATTTTAAATTTTTTGGATTTTAAACTTGGTTCACTTTTGTCCTTCTCCAGCAGATATATTTTGGAAAAGGCCATCAAGATGCTTGATCCAATTTACTCAAAGGTTGATGTCATGTGCTCACACTACTTTTTCTTTATTCTAAAATGAATTCACTTAAATACACTAAAATATTTTATCGCTTTTTATTTGACCAGTTTGCTACAACAACTATCAGCACTACATTTTCCAGAGAGCCTTAGCGTCCTATTGATTCGGAAAATTTGTGAAGTAATAGCTATGAACATTATATTTTATCACTTTTTATTTGACTACATCTTGTTTGTTGCTTCGGAGTTCACCCTATTATTCCCTCGTTCCAATGATGATTCCTTCTCCTTATCTGTATTGTCATCATGCAATCTCTTTCCTTTCCACTCTTGAGACCACACCAAAGTCCACTCTTCCTCTCTCTCATACTCTCTCTCTCTCCATCTTACTATAATAATGTTGTGTGTGAATCATATACACATGAATCATTTGTCAATCTGTCAGACGAAAATATTCTATATATACACTACCATTGAAGTATATGCTTCTTATATTGTATCCTCTTGTATTTTCAACTATTTTTTCAAATAATACCCAAGCTTGACAATGATTGTTGGCAGTTCTTACATGCGTTCAAAAATTAGAAGGAAAAGAGTTATTCTTTATTTCTTCTCCTATTTCTCTCTCTACATGAAACGATGCAATGCATAACCTATGCTATGGAAAGGCTATTGAGATGTATAGTTGTGCTCTTGCACTGTGGAGAGACAATGCTATCTTCTTCTGCAACAGGTAAGATCTAGCTAGATCGTTTTGAAACTTCCGTTGTCTTTTTTAACCGATTGGAACTCTTTATATTGGATTTTTTATATCTTTGAGCACATGATAAGGTAGGTATTCTTCAACCCTTGTGGGAAAGATAAACACTTTTGATGCTAAACCAAGATAAATATTAATATAATTTATTTACTTATAAAAGAAATGTAACTATAGCCACCATAAGCTGAACAAGTAGTTTTGCGACAAATAATGCAAGCCTATATCACAGCAGATGTATTATACTTGCGTTATCTCTTTAGGGCTCGTTTGGTGATCAAGATAGGGTAGAGGCGGATATGATAGAGTAGGATAGGATATAAGCAGGATAAGCTGTTATCATATTCGACGTATGGTGTCCACCAGATAACCAACCAGACAACATTATAATTTTAAGTACGAATTTTAAATTTTTTTGTTTTTATTCTAAATGTCTTCATCTTTTATTAGATTTTAGTTTTTTTTATAATTCTCATTATTTAAAATTATAAAAAAGACAAAATTATCCTTGTGATAAAATTACATATACTTTTTTAAATTTTTTAAATATTGTCTAAATAAAATTATTTTGTTATATTTTTAAATATTCATTTTTTGTTTTTACTTTACATATAGTTAAATTATTAGAATACTTTTTTATATTTTACAGTTTTTTAAAATAATATAAAATAACAAAATTAGCATTGTTATAAAATAAAAATAAATTTTAAAATGAATTATTAATATTTTTATTATTTTAAATATTTTATATTTTATAATACCTTTTTTTTAACCATGTTAAATTTTATTATACTTTAATTTATTATTTTATTATACGTTAATTATTTGATGTATTATAAATTTTATATTTTATATACTTTAAATCACCCTATCCTACTTGTTACCAGGAAAAAAAAAACCTTATCCTAACATGTTGAGTGCTAACCCAGCCATCCCCTCAGGATAGAATTTTAACTAGATGGACAGGATATGATAAGTGACAGGATTGCCTTATCCTATCCTACTGGCTCACCAAACAACAGTTTCATATAGGATATGATAGCTTATCTTATCTTGTCTATCTTATCCTAACCACCAAACGGGCACTTAGTTTATATGTAATCTTATTTTTTATTTCATATTTTAAATATTCTATTTAGATCCATTGCATGAGATTTTTCTTTCTCCTGCGGACGTATTTCAAAAATGACCATTAGGATGCTTGGTTTAAGAAATGTCAAATGGTTACTTGACGGTTGATTTCATGTCCTCGCACTATTTTTTCTTCATTTTAAAATTAACTAGATTGTAGCCCGAGCATTGCACAGTTGCCCTCTTTTTATGAAATTTTATAATATGAAATTGGTAATACATTAACAATAAATGAGGTTATAATAAAAGATTATATTTATGTGAAATAAACAAAGATAATAAAAGACTTATTCTGAATTACATCATGTATGTCTTATGTACTCATAATCTATATATGAAGATCTACTGTGTCAAAGACTTTGACTTCCGCAAAATAAATTAATAGTTTTAAGGTAATTGTAATTTGTTTGCCAAGAAATAAGAAAAATAAATGTTGCATGACTAATAAATGTAACTAATATCACATGCTGTTTTGACCGGAATATTAGTACTCAGTGAAAATCCAGGGCATGATGTTTTCCCGTCAGCATAAGTTTCCTCTAGCATATTTTATTCAATTTTTTAGCCTATAAAAGACTTGTATGACATGTACCATCAAATGGCATCAAGTATGAGAATGAAAATTTGTGTCATATGAACTCTTCCTCTTGTCCATTGCATGAGTGTGTGGTTGTGAGAGAATTTATTTTTTCTGGGTGAGATATATGTGGGTAATATCATAATAAATAGTGTCATCACAAGCATTGGCTATGGTGTATGCATTGATCAATAGATAAGAAAATACATTTATAAAAAAACAAAGAAGTGAACATGAGTAGTCATGAAACAACAAATGATCAAGCAAAATATCAAATAAACATTGTTTTAAAAAGCTGAAGTAAACTAAAAATCCATCAACACCAACCATTCTACCACAAAAATCAAGAATCCAAGATTATTGAAAATCATCACAAATTCTAACTTGATTTTATATTCTTGGCTGCAGTTGGAGAGAAAGAAAAATATGTGAGTAAGATGAGGATAATCATTTTAAGAATGACCTCCATCTTTCTCTCATAAAAAATCATAAGCAAAAGGCTTTGTCCATTCTTGAATTTATTTGTACTTGCAAATAAACATGCTAGTGATAAAATAGTTTTCAAACACCAAAACAAATTTTAAAATCATCCAAACTGATATGGGTGGCCAAGAAACTTTTCATTCTGCTAATTCACACTAGTGGAAAATATACATTAGACGGTAAAGGTTTACGTCAGTTAACCAAAAACTAGACGTTAAAAAGGGGACGATGGCAGTTTTGTAAATATCAGACTTCATTAATTCACTGTTAACGTCAGTTGTTTTAAGGACTGACGTTAAAAGTGAGGCGGTGGCAGTTTTGTAAATATTAAATCACTATTTGCTTCAGTTAAATAAATAACTGACGTAAATAATAAACTCATTCCTATCTTTCTTTCGTTGTCATCTCCCTGTTGTCATTCTTAACGCAGATCATCACTCCATATATAGTGCAGTTTATTTCTAATCTTTTTTTTAAAAAAGTTTATTTTTAATCTTAATTAATTAGCTTGAATTAGTAAACAAATTCTTGTGCAAATTAAAATAAATAAACACTTAACATAAAACAAGTTATATATGTATAATCAAATCGTATCTCATTGAAGCGATTCATAAGTTACAATTACATTATTAAAAGATAAAAAATTTCCGCAAGATGTCACTAAAATATAAAAAAGTTTCTGCTTCAACATCATTTTCTTCTTAGTCCTGTCCTCAGAAACTCCGATATTGAATGCATCTCCTCCCTTACTTGAAGTCCTTGATGCTCCATCTGAAATTACAGTCAATTTGGAGCCAAAGTAGAGTGAAGGTTGCACTCGATCTGTTTTAGCAATATTCTTGGAACAGCCACTTGGTTCCAAAGTTGAGGTTTTGGAACCGTAGTCACGATTCTCCGTAAGGATGATGGTGTGTGCAATTCACATAATGCGATTTACACACCCTTATCACCCATGTAATGTGATTTACTCAAACTCAGAAGTTGTTTGACCATTAAGACAGAGACCTTTAAGTCTAGGTATAGGAAGAAAGAGTGATGAAGTTAATCTCCATGGCAGAGCCATATTGTGAAGCAGAAAAATTAAAGGAAGGAAGGAAGCTATTTATAAGAGTAGGGGATGAAGTTACTAGGCGTCGTAAGTTGCTAAAAAATTAAATTGATCATTAAGAGCATTAGGTTCCAAGGCGCATTGGGAGTTGGAAATCATATATTATAAACGTGTAGAAAAGAAAACGCCCGAAGGAATAGGAAGAAATAGACCTTTAAGTCTAGGTATAAACTTAGTGCTCATAAAGAGGATTATAGGTTACAATGTGCATGGGTAAGTAGCACAGCAGTAATGGGTAATTTAGTATCAGAGTAGTCAAAGGAATGAATGCTTTTGCAGAAACTTATACACTTTTAACGTCAGTTGTTGAATAAAACTGACGTTAAAAGTGTTTTTAAAATAAAAAATATTTATTTTTAACGTCAGTTGTTTATACAATTGACGATAAAAGTGTGATTTTTACTTCAGTTAAATAAATAGCTGACGTAAATAATCCTATGTCCCTATATGCCCTGTTGTCACTCTTAACACAGGTCTCAGAGCCATTTTGTGAAGGAATAGAAATATAGAGGAAAAGAAGAGGCAGTATTACAGACTGATACAGAATAATGGTACTTTATATAGAGAATACACTTTTAACGTCAGTTGAATTCAACAACTGAGGTTAAAAGTATTTTTTTAAAAAAAATATTAATATTTAACGTCAGTTGTTTAATACAACTGACGTTAAACAATTACTTTTAACGTCAGTTGTTTAATAAAACTAACGTTAAATGTTGTTTTATTTTTTGGTTTTTCATTATAACGTTTACACCCGCGCGCCATCTGAACTTCGCTCTGTACGTACGTCTCTTTTCTATTTTCATCACGCTCAACCCTAGATCACTCTCAACCCTCACTCTCGCTCTCACCCAGCACAGAACCCTAATCGCGAGCTCATCTCCACCACAACCACCGCGAGGGCTTCTTCGCCACCACCGTGAGGTACACTATTAACTCTAACTCTGTCTTTCCATTCATTCTTTGCAATAACTTGACATCTCTCTTTCCCCTTCCCGCGCACTAACTCTCCTTGTCCCTCTGCTCTCAGTAACCACATCGAACGTTGGCCACCACTCGAGCGATTCCTCCCAACCACCACGCGAGCACTTATTTCTGGTGAGTATTTAGGGCACATTTTTGTATTTTTGGTTTTGAGTGTATGTTGAAACTGTAGTCTCAGTATTTGAAACTTGAAACCGTGAGTTTGATTTGTTTGGAATGTACGTCTCTATTTTTGGTTTTGAGTGCATGTTGCTCTGCTAGTTGATCTGTCACGGCGGTGATGCTCATCACAGCTAGGCCGTGATCAGTTCTGCCTGTGATGGCATGGTCTAGTTCAGTTGGCACGTTACGGCCGTGATGGACATCACTGCCAGGCCGTGACCAGTGCTTGGCAATCTTCAAAAACTATAGTTTTCAATCTCCCGTATTGTCCTTATATTGGATATATGTTTTGTATATCTACAGGACCTATCTAGTTATGGATCGTAGTTGGATGGTTTGTAAGCGTACTAGTGCTGAGTATTTGAAGGGGGTGGGAGAATTTATAGAATTTTCTCAAAGGAATGTTCCTAATAGTAATGGAATGTTCTGTTGTCCTTGTGTCAAGTGTTTGAATACGAGGAAATGTACGGTGAAGGATATACGTACTCATTTGATTTGTGAAGGGATTTGCTTGAGTTATACAAGATGGATATGGCATGGTGATGTGTTGTTGAGTAGTACGGCGAGTGTCTCCCAAAGTGAGGACGTTGACGTAGATATGGAGGATGATCGAGTAGAGGACATGATCCGTGATATTGGACAAGAATCTTTTCATCGAGCTCATGTGTATGATAGGTTGTGCGGTGATGCGGATAAGCCTTTATATCCAGGGGTGTACTACTCATACACGGTTGTCGGCGGTGCTAAAATTGGTTTGTGTGAAGGCGAGAAATGGTTGGACCGATAAAAGCTTCACGGAATTGCTTGAAGTGTTGAAAGACTTGCTTCCGGAGGACAACACATTGCCTGACCGTAACTATGAGGCCAAGAAGGTATTATGTCCTATGGGTATGGAGTATAAGAAGATACACGCATGCCCCAATGATTGCATATTGTACACCGGTGTTCATGAAGACAATCACGATTGCCCCAAATGTGGGTTATCACGATACAAAGTGAAGGGTGGTGATGATGATGATGATCTTGATGATGTGAGAAAAAAGGGTCCTCCTGCGAAGGTGTTGTGGTATCTTCCAATAATTCCAAGGTTCAAGCGATTGTTTGACAATGCGAAAGATGCGAAGAATCTTAGATGGCATAATGATGAGAGGAAACGTGATGGAAAGGTTCGTCATCCTGCTGATTCTATTCAATGGAAGAATATCGATACTATGTTTCCGGATTTCGCCGATGAGCCAAGAAACCTAAGGCTTGGACTTGCTACGGATGGAATGAATCCTTATGGTAACATGAGTAGTATTCATAGTTCATGGCCTGTTCTGTTGGTAATTTACAACATTCCCCCTTGGTTGTGCATGAAGCGCAAATACATGATGTTGTCTATGATGATTTCGGGCCCAAAGCAACCGGGAAATGACTTAGATGTTTATCTAGGTCCCTTGATTGAAGACTTGAAAATGCTGTGGGTGGAAGGTGTTGATGTAGTTGATGGGTATTCTCATGAGACTTTCAAGCTTCGTGCCATGTTATTTTGCACCATCAACGACTTTCCAAAGATACGGTAACTTGTCCTGGATGCAGTGTCAAGGGGCATAAAGCATGCCCTATATGTGAAGAAGGCACATGCTACACTCGATTGCATCATGGAAAGAAGACGGTTTACCTTGGGCATCGGATATTTCTTAGACGTGATCACCCATATCGTAAGATGAAAAAAGCATTTAATGGATGCCAAGAGACGAAGAAGGCGTCGGCGGCCTTAATTGGAGAGCAGGTTTATCGTAGGGTAAAGGACATCGATGTTATATTCGGCAAGTCCAAAAAGAAAGGTAAAGCTGCTGAGAAAAACATATGGAAGAAGAGGTCGATATTCTTTGATCTTCCATACGCGCACAAGCTTGATGTCGACACTTTGCATTGATGTGATGCATGTGGAGAAAAATGTGTGTGATAGTGTGATCGGGACGCTTCTCAACATTCAGGGGCAAGACAAAGGATGGTTTGAATGCTCGTCTCGACCTCGTTGCTATGGGTATACGAGAGCGATTAGCTCCAGCTTGTTGAGGATGGTAAGCGGACTTATTTGCCGCCAAAGATGTCATACTTTGTCAAAAAAAGAGAGACAAAGTTTCTGCGGGTGTCTTCAGGGCATCAAAGTTCCACATGGTTACTCTTCAAATATGAAGAGGCTTGTCTCTAGTGATCTTAAATTGGTTCGCTTTAAGTCTCATGATTGTCACATCTTGATGCAACAACTTCTGCCCGTTGCTATTCGTGGTATTGCTACAAAAAATGTGAGACATGCCATTACTCGGTTGTGCTCATTCTTCAATTCTATATGTAACAAATTCGTTGACCCCCGTATGTTGGATGACTTGGAAGTTGAGGCTGCTACAATCTTGTGCCAATTGGAGATGTATTTTCCTCCTTCCTTTTTCGACATAATGGTTCACTTAATTGTTCATTTGGTGAGGGAGATTAGATTATGTGGGCCGGTTTTTCTAAGATGGATGTACCCAGTTGAGCACTACATGAAGATCTTGAAAGGGTACGTGAAGAATCCTCATCGTCCGGAAGCATCTATTGTTCAAAGGTATGTTGCAGAAGAAGCTATTGAGTTTTGTTCGGACTACCTTCATAACACGGATCCTACAGGGGTTCCTAAGCCTCGGCATGATGAGATCAGATGTCAAGGTAAGGGTACACATGGCTTAAGAATTAATAGGAAGGATCGGGAGGAAGTGCTTCAAGCACATTTGTATGTATTGAACAACATCAAATGTGTTCAGCCTTTCTTATTTGAACATAAAAGAAAAGTCAATCAAGAAAACCCTCGAATGAGCAAAAGGTGGTTGTTGAACAAGCATAACAAGACTTTCTTACCATGGTTCAAGGAAGAAATGCTTAAGGATGGTAGTACTGCTTCTGATGACGTAAAATGGCTAGCACGTGGGCCTAACTTCAACATCATATGTTGGAGCTGATACGACATAAATAACTTTTCCTTTTATACAAAGGAACAAGATAACAAGAGTACCATGCAAAATGGTGGGGTTATGATCGTGGCCGAAGCAATGCACTTCTCTAGTGCAAAGGACACAAAACCCGTTACAACACCGAGACCTTACTTTGGATATATTGAAGATATTTGGGTGCTCGATTACGCTAAGCTTACGGTGCCGGTATTTAAATGTAAGTGGGTTGATAGTAACGGTGGTGTACAAACCGACGAATTGGGGTTCACATTGGTAGACCTCAACAAGTTAGGTCATATAAATGAGCCTTTCATAATGGCTTCCCAAGCAAAACAAGTGTTCTACATCACTGATCCTTCTAACAAAAGGTTGTCCGTGGTTCTCCAAGGAAAAAGCATGTATAATGGTAGTGATGAAAATGAAGATTCAAATCTTGATATTCCTGAGACTCCTTCTTTTTCAACAAACATGCCTACTATAATCGAGGAGGCACAGGTGGACGATGTACATGCCACTCGTGATGATCATCACGAAGGGATATTGATATAGGTAGTTTAAACTTAGTATACATTTATTTTTATTTATATTTATGTATTTATTTTGAGTTATAACCTATGTTAATAAATATATATTGTTTCTGAACAGGCATACATATGGATCATTGTTCCATTTTTCCTTTGCAGTTCTGTAATGTGTGATATTCTGTGTTACTGGGATATTTACTGAATGCAGGGATGGCTGAGGGGAGTGATATTTTAAAACTGAATTTAAAAAAAAAATACTATTAACGTCAATTTTATCATACAACTGACGTTAATAGTATTTTATAAAATATACAGTACACTATTAACGTCAGTTGTTTATTACAACTGGCGTTAAAATTAAGACCTTTAACGTCAGTTCTTGATAACAATTGACGTTAGTTTTAACAAAATTAACGTCAGATTTATTAAAGAACTGACGTTAATTTTGACAAAATTAACGTCAGTTGTGTTAAAGAACCGACGTTAATAGTGTTATATTTAATGTCAGTTCTCAACTGACGTTAAAAGTTTAACTTTTAACGTTAGCTGTATTTACGTCAGTCAGTATTCTGACGTAAAAAATCAATTTTAACTGACGTAAAAAGCACTTATTGCACTAGTGTCAAATGATCTATGTTATGCTCTCATTTATTAATCTCATAACATTTTCTAGTTTGTGCCTGTTAGTCTATTTTTGAAATGGTAGAATTTTACTTAGCATAATAGAAGACTGTAGTCTCTAGTCACGGCCTAGCACCGTGATGAAAAGGTTTTACATGGCATGTTGTTAAATATCTACAGATTCATTAATAAAAGTTGAAGAAGACTTGCGTCAGAAAATATTGAAGAACTCAGTCTTCTAAGATACTTTCTGAGTAGCACCCTGCCTCAATATCTTTTGCTTGAGTTTTGCTTCAATACTTTATTCATTGCCCGTACAACCTTACATAGATTAATTCTTGAGTTATCATGGTATTAAAATAACTTACAAATAAGCACCAACACATATACAATATACATTGCACACAGCAAAAACCATGAGAATTGGTTCAGCATCAAGGTCTGTCTCTCTCTCACTCTGACACACACAAACACACGCACAAGCATGAGAAATATCACATGATTTGTTGATGATGTGGCACATTTTGTTATAATTCAGTTTTTTCTGTTAGCTGATGTAACAAATTTCAGTTATTAAATTGTTGTAAGCTCCTTCTATATGCTGAAATATAAAGCATTATATAAAGAGCAGTAGGATTAGAAAAAAGAGATAGAATTGAGAGAATACGTGTGTATAGGCTTGATTGAGAGAATTACTGACAAGAGGGTTTCTTGGTTGTAATTGGGGATCAAGGGAAAATCATTTTGTATTCTGGTTAGACGAAGGACATTGACACTGAATAGATTGGACTCAAGCATTGCTTAGTCCCGGAGACGTAGGCTGTTCTTGGCCGAACTCCGTCATCAATCACTACAAAAAAAGGTCATTTAGCGACCGAAAATAGTGACCGAATTTTTAGGTTCCTTTTTGCGACCGAAATAGAAACCGATTGTATGATCAACATGAAACACTGGTTAGAGTTGATTCTGCGACCGAAATAGCGACCGAAATAGAGCATAGCAGAGATATCAGTCGCTACTTCGGTCGCTAAACAAAGGAAAGTAAAAGTCAGAAATTTATGAATTGTTAGCGACCGAAATGGCGACCGAATTAAATGCAACGGCAAAACTGTGTTTATATTAGCGACCGATTTAGAAATCCGTCGCTAAATTTATGAATTCACACTTTAAACTTTATTTATATTTACGACCGATATTAATTAATTCGTCGCTAAAAGGCGCGTTAAAAAATAAAATTGCGCGTGTTAGCGACCAAATTTAAATCGGTCGCTAAAATTACAAATTCAAATTAAAACTAACCATATTAGCGATCAATTAGCGATCGAATTAAGTCGTTCGCTAAAACTGAAATCCCTAAATTCGACAGAACCTCCTTCTTCCTCATTTTTTCCGTCGCATTTCTCTCTCCCACCCACTGCTTCTCTCTTCTACGGCGCGCGCTCCGCCACCTCAACACCCCAAGACACCTCCCGCCACCACCGCCATCTCCCTCTCGCTCAGGTAAGCTCTCCTCTACTCCATCTCTATGTCTCTGCTTCTCTCGCATATATCTCTCTCTGTCTCACTGCTTCTCTCTTCCTAGCAGCGCGCTCCCGCCACCACAAGACACCTCCTGTCACCACCATCATCCCCTCTGCTCAGGTAAGCTCTCCTCTACTCCATCTCTCTCTCTATCTTTGTTTCTCTCGCATCTCTCTCTGTCTCACTACCATTTATAGACCAATGCCTGCATTTTCTTTTTCTCTATCTCTACCATTTCTGTTAGTTTTGTCTTGTTTCAGTTGTTGTTTCTTCTCACTATTATGTCCCACCTGACTTGTTCTTTTCAAACTTGTTGGCATGTCATGTAGCTGTTATGTGAATGGCATTGTAGGGTGATGGTTTTTGGTAAATAATGTTTGCAGTCTAGTAAATTGCTTTCCATATTCTTTCTAGCTGCTTAACTGTAAAATAGTCTAGGTAATTTGGATTATAGGCCATTTCGAATTTAGTTATTTTTGTTTAGTAGAGATGTGGAACATATGAGGGGAAAATGGAAGGAAAGAAGTATTTAAGGAAGAGGGGGTCTGAGAGGCAGAGATGTATATAAAAACAATAGGAAGTAGTACCAATGAGGACTAAGAAGGAAGAAATACAACCTCAGGAACAAATTCAATTCATAAATCATCTCTCTTTCTCTAAGTACTTATCAATCCTTAAATAGGCAAAACCAACTTGATAACCAAGAAATCCTAAATGATTAAAAACCTTAAACAAACCAATTTATTAAAAGTATCACAATAACCCCAAAATACAAGATCCAAATTACATTGATTCCAAACTATATCTTGCATAAAAGACAATGTGAAAAGTAGATCAATCTTTCATTCATTGTCTTAAAGTATGGTACACTAAATGGCCTACATTAAATGGTATATTCGGATTGCAGTTCCTAACTTTTAGTGTTGAAATTTTCACATGGGAAAGAAAATAGGAATCTTCTTTTCAGATTGGTAGTTAAATTGCAATTATCCAAAGTGTAGGATCTATTACACCATTCTGCAGCCATTATATTAATTTGAATGATTTTAACGTTGGAGAATAATTGGTATGCCCTATGATGTTTGATAATTTACTATTGATTCAGGGAAATATAATCATACGTTTTCTTATTATTTTTTATGCTTCATTGATTATTTTTTCGTGAGCACATGCTTTACCACTAGATATTCATGAGATAAATTATTTAGGTATAACAATTTAACATAGTAGATGAAAAAATTCATCTTGGTAGATTTTGTCGCTTAGGTAATTTATATTTGATTAGATATAAATTTATTTATTTTTATTTATTTTTATTTATTTTAATAATGTATGTTGTTTCACCTTTGCAAGTTGTTATAAATTTGTAACCGTATATTGTTGATTCTATTTTATATTAATTTATGTGTTTCTAGTCTTATAAATAGTTGTACTGGATTCTGTTTATATAGAATAGTGATTTGATTTGAAATGAATAATTTCATTTATGCACGATAGGTCCTTGTTGTCACATTCTTCTACTCTCTGTTGGCTCCGGCTCCTCCCCTTATCCTTGCTCGGTTGTGTTTTTCTCTCTCGTGTCAGTTCTCTCAACACTCAGTGTAATGTATTATGTGAATTATCGCCTTGTTTGGTAGTGGAGAGCCGAGCTCAATAGGATGTGATCTTGTCTCGATTGTATCTGATAATTTAATGTTTATGCATGTATTTGTCAATATGTGTTGTTTGTTAGTGGAGAGCGGAGCTCAATAGGATGTGATCTTGTCTGATTGTATGCTGATAATTTAATGTTTATGCATGTGTTTGTCAATATGTGTTGTTTGTTAGTGGAGAGCGGAGCTCAATAGGATGTGATCCTGTCCGAAAGGCGAGATGTCGGTTGTGTCTGATAATTTAGAAATTATGCATGTGTTTGACAATTAACTGCTACTTGTTAGTGGAGAGCGGAGCTCAATAGGATGTTTGCTACAATATTTAATCTAAGTTTGTATTGATTTACACTGCAATTTATACAAGCTCAACAATGTTGCAATATTTATAGGTTAATGGTTTTATTTTCTGTTAGAGTTAATAATTAATTTACTAAAAGCCTTAGTTTCCTATTTGAGATTCAATATTAATGAGCATGCGAACTTATCAAGGTATGCATGCTCATTGTATTGAATCTTGAATTATCCAAGTGGGATAGTTTGGGAAAAAACCTTTTTCACACTCGCATAATAGTCATTTCAATGTTCAAATGCCTTATATACTTGTTGAAATCTCGGTCTCGATGCATTTCCTTTTGTTCTCCTCGGTGCATACTTGATCACGGTGATTCTGACCGTGCTCGAGTCGTGTAACTTGGAGACCGATGGGAAATGCTGCCGAAATTTTGTCAAGTATAAGGTATTTGAATATGGGAATAACTATTAGTAGCTGAGTGTAGCAAAGGTTTCTTCTCGAATGGGATAGGTTCATACCTTGTCATAAGAACGAGATTGATGGAGTTATTGGAATGCACCGTAATATATAAGTGTTATTGTAGGATTGGTCGTGCTATTTAATTGCCAAGAATGAATATTCCTGAGAATCGGAAATGGATGTATCGTAGGTTGGATCGAATAAACGCCTTAGGGAAGAGTATATAGTTGGAGTGGGTGAGTTTATAGAGTTTGTTGTTAGCCACACTACAAAGATTAGACTTTAGATAGCGTTTCCGTATGCCTTTTAATAGCGTTTGTAACCGCTATCTATTCTACCGCTATTAAAACTCGTTAGCAAAGATAGCATTTAGGAATCAAGCTATTAATAGGTGACTTTAGATAGCGTTTCCTTATACAAACGCTTATCTAAAGTCCGACTTTATATAGCGTTTGTACAAGGAAACGCTATCTAAAGCCCCTTTTTTTTTTTAATTTTATTTCTTAACTTTAACATCCATTATTCCCGCATATTTACACAAAAAAACCACAATTGTTGCAATAACACAATTGTTCAAAATGTGTTCAAAATATAAGTGTTCAATGCAAAGACCGCATGTGTTTCGTGCAAAGAAACCAAGAACTATACAATCAAAGTGCAACACTCTATACAAAGAACTATATATATATATAACCAGATATAAGTACACCACTGCTTTCTAAAGTATTCAAATTCACACGAGTAAGACAAAATCAAAGTGCAGCAACTATACCAGATCTCAATCCTTAAGAACCCAAAATCGAAAAACCAACATACATCTACAATTAATCTACATTTAAAGCTTCGCTTGTTTTTCATGAGACCAAGACAACACCAAAGTAATGTGTCGAAATGTGATCCAAAGACTCGTAGCATACATACTGCATTTCCACCACAAAGACTAACCTCGTTACATTGGGATACAAAGCAGACTAATTAGGTAAATACTACTGTAGCAAGAAACAGAATTCAAATCAAGCATTAACAAAGTGTAACAAAAATAATAAGTTTGAACTTATTTTCTCCTAGCAATGCAGCACATCAACTCGAAGGCATGTACCAAGGAAAAACAAATACATAGATAGTTTGGGGGTTGATAAATATAAAGCATTATTCACATACCAATGAGTATTGCTGCAACTATCGTGGATCAATTTGACATAATCAAACGAACTTTTCAACAATATAGCGACACCACTCTTCCTTGACTTCGATAGTTGAGCAAAGGGAGTATGTGGAGCATTTGAAGTCGTGGAAGTACTCACGACATAAAAATTAAATAAATTAAGTTACAATTGCTAAAACATTTGAACAAATCACAGTTAAAAGCTAAGTAAACAACATACCGCCATTGGTATTTTAACTTGGTTCTGCAAGATAGTCTCCTTCATGAAACGCATGACATAGTACCCACAATCTGCCTCATTGGGTTGTCTTGGGCACTATTAAAAATAAAATAGTAAATCAATATAGTTTTTTTATCTAATTGCGCATTAAGTTTTTGCAAATATACCTCGTATCTCAATCCATTTAATGTTGGTTGCCTTTAAACGCGGCACCTTAGCTCCGATATTTGCGCGATAAACTTGCAAACCACTAATCACAAAATCAAACAGACTTCATTAAGAAACATATTTTCAATCATCACAAACACACGCATGCTCACGTATGGAACAGAATCATAGAAAATCAGAAATATAAAAACATGCTTACGTATCGAATGCATTCTTTAATTTCAGGCGATCCCTAGGATCAACATACAAGGGATCCAGATAGTAAATAATCTCTTCAACAATATTTATCACGACAAAGACCCAATGATTCCTACAAAAATGTTGAGATAACAAATCCTAAGCACCTCAACTTTTATGTAATTCATTATTGTGAATTAAGTCCTATAGGATAAGCGACTCACCCAACATTGCATGGCGCTAAAAACAAGGGCTGATATTGTCTTTCTTTAGTTGCAAACCTAGTCACCTAGATACGTTGTCCGTGGAATCCCTCCCGAAGTAGCCGTATGTATTTGTTTGGTGTGGGGACAAGAACAGAAACCTCCTCGTTATTTCCTTTGGAAGCAACAATTCTTCATACAAATACCTTCAATTAAAATATAAAAATGGATTACACCAATGACATACATCAATATTTAAATGGAAAGACTAAAAAATATTGTACACTTTAAACCTGATTTATTACCCGATATATGCGGAAATAACGGAGGCGGATACCCATTCATGATTTACAACTTCTCTCGATATTTTCAGTATTGAGCATCTCAATGAAATGGTTGCCAAAAATATTTTGTTCCATCTCTACGTACAATTGGTCAAAGATTTTTCATATTCTTTCGTTCATGTATTTTAAGGAAATTCAAATATTCCGTAGAAGTTGTAGTTGAACCAGCTGTAGGTGGGTTGGCCTCGCAGTTGCCTCCTTTATTTTCCGGGGTTGTAATTGACTCCTTTGTATATCCGGACACTCCGCCCTTTGCCTTTAGCTTTTGGGGTGCCTGGAAATTTTGCATTTCAATATGCCGCTTAGTGATCAACTAATGTAATCCATATATGCCGTATATGAAAAGGTGGAAAATGCAATTACATACCATATTAATTACAACCACGAGATCAATTGGCCATGCCACATAAGTACCTATTGCATCTCCTACTCACATCACATCTGCATCAACGATAGGTACCGCAATGGCGCATCCCCTCGGTTGCAACATCAACTCCAACTTTCACATGGTTAAGGGGTACTGGTCCAAAGGTGCTGTAAACACCCGGCTCATTGTATACTTTACCCATAGCAACCATACGATAGTTTGGGGTCGATAAATATAGTCGACATGAGTTGACGCCCTAATCCAATGATAGATTAATAAGTCAGTGAATTAAGGCATCCAATTGAATGTATTTAATCGCGAATGCAATACTAGTAAAAAAAAAAAGGCATGCATTACCTCCGGAAGCCTCGCGGGCAGATGGTAGAGTGCAACTATCTTTGACGCTTGCTTGGGCTGTGAAATTAGCCTCGCCTCTCCTCATCATCCTTTTGTTTCAGCTTTTCTTCCAAAATGTTCAATCTATCGAGAGAGTTGAGACACCAATGTCTCCCACTTTTTCGCTTCCGAGTTATTTCTTGCACGACCTTCGGGTGGGAAGTAATCTTTTGTGAGACGCCGAAACCCACACCCCCTAACACGCCTGTGGTTCTCTCGGCACACCTATGGCTTTGGCAAGAATATCCCGGCGACCAAAGTCTTCTATCTCTCCCTCTACCGCAGATCGTGATGAGCCTCCTCCCGACACATAGTTATTGGTGAAATGCAAATGTTAAAATTATTATATATTATCATATGAAAATAACAATTGATAATGTAATCGTTAGTCTACTAACACATTTATTCCACACGGTCCGCGTATTTTTGTTGTCAATTACACCCGCCTTGTTCTCGCGGGCTTTCCTCCACACAATATGGCGTTTAATTTTCTTAACTTCTGGCCCCGCCTCCCGTATCTCGTATATTGAGATAATATAAATTAACCAAACAGTTTAAAAGTCATATTTACCACAAATGCAGTTAAATATATATATATACACATACCAATTCATCCTCAATGTCAAGCATACCCCTTACGTGATGCTTTGTAAGGGCATGCAGGATCTAACGCCTGCTATGCGATTTTCATTGCTTAATTTCTATTCAGACACATATAAGTAATATTAATACATGGTTAATGTCATATGTACGTATTGCTATAAAATTATAAGGACTAACGTGATATTAAACATACCAGAATTGAGCATCTCCTCGTGCGTATTGCTATAAAATCGGTCCACTCATCCCTTGATATGTGTGGATATTTTGATGGAGGCTCCTCATTGATATTCTCGTTGGCATCTCTTAGAAATTTTTTGGTCAATCTAGTTCTGAATGCCCTATGTAGGTTACCAGCTTCCTGAAGTACAAATTTTTTCCGAGATTCATCAACATTAAAAGACATCTGCAAAACAATATAAACAACATGTCAAAGTAAGTATGTTTACATAGTTTACAATATAATTTATAAATTTTAACAATTACCTGTACATCAGCCCTTATGCTCTCTTTGAAACCATCCAAAGCTTCATCCTTCCAATTAGAACAAATAATTGGGACCGTTTGCCGAACAACGGCCCCAATGTAACTCTTCAATATTTTACCATTAGCACGAATAGGTTGGTCCAAAGAATTCCATTCAACCTAATAAAAATAATAAAGTAATTAAATCTAGATATCAAACAACATTATGAAATCCTTAGATTAGTAAGTAAATTACATCAAATTTTTGTCCTTTACTCCGTGCGCGGATGACCGCCTTCATAATCAGTTGGCCCACGTCTCGCCGCTTGGCATCACTAGAATTACTTGAAGATGCCATTTACCTACAAAAATATTAGATACAAGTAAAACATCAATGGACATTAATATAACATTAATTGATGCAAAATATAAAACAACTATGAATAACAAAATCAACACTAGCATTACCGGAAGATGCTAACTATAATATAAAAGGATCATAAAGTTCATTTAAACACAAACACTACATACATGTTTAAGTCAACCTTTTTCTTTTCTTCATTTGATTGAGATTTGTTTGTCCTTTATTAGTAAGAAATGGTGGATTGACCAAAAGCACCTCATAATGATCATCTCTCATATACATACCATCATCCCTAGTTGGATCAATCTCAAGTGATTGTAATGTCCCGACGAAAGGATCATCTTCAATATCAACATCTCGATGGTCTTGATCATCAACATTAGTAATTATTTTGTTAGTCAAAAGAACAATGGACCTTTTCATATCAGCTGGATCAGTGACATAGAACACTTGTTGAGCTTGAGATGCTAATATAAAAGGCTCATCTTTATACCCCACCCTATTAAGATCCACCCGCATGAACCCCGACTCATCAATCAACACCGTTATTATTGTCAACCCACTTGCAACCAAACACACCAACCTTAAACTTTGTGTAATCCAACTCCCATATGTGTTCAATGACGCCAAGTATGACATATTTGCATATATCGGGTTTCGTCTTTGGCACTTGAGATATGCATCGACTAAGCTACTAGAGTCACACCACTGTTTTGCATTGTACTCCTACCATCTTGTTCTTTTGTATAGAATGTGTACCCATTAATTTGATAACCGTGGTAAGAGAACACATGCAAACTTGGACCTTTGGCTAACCATCTCAATCTATTTGAAACTGAAGTATCATTTTCACCAACTCTGCATAAATGTGATCTCTTAGCCACGTTATAAAACAACGATTGTGTTCTCTAGTTAGCCAATTTTGATTCTTATTTGGATACAAACTCTTAAGCATGTCCTTGTGTTTTTCAACATATGGCTCAACCTCATCGGCATTGTGCAGAACATATAAGTGTGCTTGCTCCCATTCTGTCCTTGTTATAGTCACTATTTCATTTCCAAGTAATTCCTTGCCCCATCATTCTCCATGTGTGACGAGACTTTGGCAGCCCTATAGATTCAGCAGATTGGATAGGTATTCGGCATAGAATTCAACAACTTCTTCGACAATATACCGCTCAACAATACAACCTTCTGGTCGTGATCGGTTTTTCACATACCCTTTTAATATCTTCATATAACGCTCAATCGGGTACATCCATCTCATATAAGCTGGCCCACACAGTTGTGTCTCTCTAACAAGGTGAATGGTTAGATGAACCATTATGTCAAAGAATGAAGGTGGAAAGTACATCTCAAGCTCGCATAAAGTCACAACAATTTCTCTTTGCAATGATGGCAACTTCCCGTGGTCAATCACTTTGCCGCAAATTGCCTTGAAGAAGAAACAGAGTTTAGTTAAGGCCCCCGCACTTTGTTAGGTAAAATAGACCGTATACCAATGGGTATCAACTGCTCCATGAGAACATGACAATCGTGGGACTTTAGACCTTTTAACTTGAGATCTTTCATCGATACGAGGTTCCTAATGTTTGAAGAGTACTCTTCCGAACCTTAACTCCTTCAAGAAACTTACAAAAAACAGTTTTTTTCTTTTCTAGATAGAGTGTGAGCAGCCTGAGGAAGATATGTACTTTTACCCTTCTTCGCTCGGTCCCAATTCTCTTCTTATTCCCATACTAACCAAGTCCAACCTTGCATTGATGCCATCTTTAGTCTTCCCCGGCACATTGAGTAACGTACCAATGACACTATCACGTATATTTTTTTCAACGTGCATCACATCGAGGAAATGTCTTACATATAATGATTTCCAATATGGCAACTCAAAGAAAATCGACCTTTTCTTCCACCCTCTTGTGACAATATCTCTCGCAAAAGGTTTACCGAATTGGATATTCAAATCCTTTACCTTTTCAAAAAGTTGATCACCCGTCAAAGGTGAAGCCGCTCTACCTTCTTCCGAGTTCCCATTGAACGCCTTTCTCCACCACCGGTAATGATGACTTGGATGCAAAAATCTACGATGCCCAAGAAAGACATTCTTCTTACAATGTTCTAACCGCATCCAACTGCACCCTCTTCACATATAGGGCATGCACACCGACCCTGATGCTATATCCCTGACAGATTATCGTAGGCTGGAAAATCATTAATTGTGCCAAACAACATAGCTCTCAAATTGAAACTTTCTTCCTTATACCCATCATACACCTCCACACCTGTCTCCCACAGTTGTTTCAAGTCTTCAATCAAAGGTGTCAAATAGACGCCTATATCAATTCCTGGTTGTTTGGGCCCAGAAATTAACATAGATAACATCATAAATTTGCGCTTCATGCATAGCCATGGGGATAGGTTATAAATCACCAAAATCACAGGCCATGTACTGTGAGAGCTACTTTGAACACCATGCGGGTTAAATCCGTCAAGAGCCAATGCAAGTCGTAGGTTTCTTGAATCTTGCCCAAAATCGGGATAATCATGATCAAATTTCTTCCATTGCGGAGAATCTGCCGGGTGCCGCAGACTTGCCATCTTTGATCCTTTCATCCTCATGCCATGTCAAGTGCTTTGAATCTTCGTGAACTACGGTACATGCGCCTAAATCTGGGTATTA
Organism: Sophora flavescens; assembly: GCA_030762895.1. Lineage (NCBI taxonomy): Eukaryota > Viridiplantae > Streptophyta > Magnoliopsida > Fabales > Fabaceae > Sophora > Sophora flavescens. The sequence continues at coordinate 21,177,272 of CM061069.1, forward strand.
TGGGAAAATACCACACAACCTTCTCTCGGATCTGATTCTTTCTTCTTATATCGTGAGGCATTACATTTAGGACACATCTGTAACGATGCATATTCATTCCGAAATAAAATGCAATCGTTAGGACAAGCATGTATCCTCTCGTAGCTCATGCCAATAGAGCGTAACATTTGTTTAGCCTCGTATGTCCGACTAGGAAGCACATTATCATCCGGCAACATGTCTTTCAATAGTGTGAGTAAGTCCGTAAAGCTCTTATCACCCATCCGTTGCCCGATTTCAAGTTATACAACTTTAACATCACCGACAATCTTGTGAATTTAGTACATCCATCATACAATGGTTGCTCTGCATCACTTACCAACCTCCCAAACATTTGTGGACAATCCCGAAGATCCTCTTCAACAAAGATTTGCAATGTCTTCAAAACGATCGCCCTCATAAGTATTTGTGTCGGTATCGTATGATGAATATCTCACACGATTCCTCATTTCACTAGACTCAGCTCTTGTCTCACCATGTTTTGTCCAACATGTATAACTTTGATCGATTCCATTACACACTAAATGTTCTTCCAAATCGGCTGCACTAACTCGCCTTGCATAACAACAATCTAAACAAGGACATATGATTGTATTAGGGTTTTTTCGCATGCCGAACTGCAATAATAATGATATCTTTCACCCCATCCTCATACTCCTTCGTTAAACGATTGGCGAACATCCATTTCCGATCCATGCTTTTCCGATCTACAAAAATATTTATTAAACATATTTACTTTGAGTTTAGAGTGGTTGAGGTCTACATGCAATGTATACAGATTAAAGGAATGAAAGGCTGCAAACAAAACACATTGTCGCTGAGTATTGCTGAAGGAACCAGGGTCAGCTTGTTGATGAGTGTGATTCCACATCATCTTTGTCTATCATTTTGCATGCATTTTCATGTAGTTTAGGCATATTTTTATTAGATTTTAGGTTAATTTTCCTTTGGAACGGGTAAGGCGGTTTTCGTGTGTTGTTTTGCAGATATCAAGGGTAAAATGCTCAAGATCAACCATGATGAAGTTTGGATAAAGATAGGGCTTTAAAAGTGCAGAAAATGAGCCAAACAGAGTCCATCACGGCCTTTGGCCGTGATGCCCATCACGGCCATGATCGAGAAAAACTGAAAAAGAAGAAAGGTCAAGTCAAAGTCTGTCACGGCCGGCCGTGATATCCATCACGGCCGTGACCCAAAACCACCACAAGTCGAGCACATCACGGCCCAGCCGTGCAATTCTTCACGGCCATAACAGAGGGGGCTCGCGACGCGAGCATAGGCTCGCCTCGAGAGACCGGAATTTCGCAGAGCAACCGTAAGCGGAGACCGTCACGGCCTGGCCGTGATATCCATCACGGCCGTGACCCAACACCACCAAATTCTGAGCACAGATCATTTAATTAAATGATATATTAAAGTAAAGGATCAACAAACTCAAGCAACAAAAACAAACATATGAACCCATTCTTCACATTCCGAAAAACATTGAAACAAAACAAAACAGGATACCAAAGAAGATTAGGTTCAAAATGCATACAAATAATCCGTCAATCCATATTCATATTTTCAAATAATGATTGACACACAAACAAGTCACATTCCATTCAACCACAAACAAACCGAAAATTAAAGTGCAATTAAAATAAAACCTTGAACACGGATCGTGAACTTGGATAAAAACACACTCCCACAAATATTAAGAATGTCCTAAAATAAAATTTGTAAATGATAGAAAATCACCCGAACACGAGATCGTGAACTTGGAAGTGGGTTCCACTAAAGTCGCAAACTTGGAACCGGGTTCAACCGGAATGCGCCCGTGGATCGTGTCACAGCACTCGAGCCGAGTGTGAAGCTCTTAGTATGAGACTTAATCATATTTAAAAAGGGATACCACCAAACATGATATTGTCATGATGATTAGGTGTTCCAAATGCACCAAGATAGAATTGCAATCACTCGTTTGCATCCAGAAATCCATAGAGGAGGAAAAAAAGGATGAAAACAAATATATGCAAATAGAATACTTACAGCAAGAGGGACATACTCCATCATGTACCACCTATACTTGTCTGCTATTTGTTCTACATTTGACTTGCCATCTCCACATATGGAAAAATAAAGAATATATCAAGCCTCATATGGAAGAACATATAGTAAGTTCCAAAAATGGGAATAACAATTCTTAACCGCAAACAAAGGTAGTCACATTATTAACTACAATCTACTGCAAATTGCCACATCAATTGATCAAGAAAGGCTTCACTACGCCACAATCTTTCTAACATTCCCTATACTATTCCCCTGTCAGGGCATATAGAACTAAAATGGATCGACTAATTCTTGGCACATGCAGACCCTATATGATTAAAGCTAACTTCATCCCATTTTTAGTACACTACACTATGATTCTGTTATGTAATATATTGATATCACTAAGAGGTGCCATAGTGTGAGTGTTAGAATATCTATAAAACTGTTCAACCCTTTGTCACTTTCTCGGGTATTTTGATTGAGACTATGATGCTTATTGAATCATTCATGACAACTTAACATTAAAACATAAAGCTAGTTCATGGGTACTCTTCACATTAACATATGCACACTTCTCTTTGTCAAGAAAACTTTTAATTAATTTGACTTCACACCCAAGAGAATTCCATCATATAGCTATAGAATGACAACAAACTGTAACACAACTTATTCATAATTCAAGAAAAGAGAAGGTTAATTTAGGAAAAAATAAATAAAGAAAGAGATACAGAAAGCAATAATATTTCAGCAAGGTTTAGTAATGACAATGGTTTAGTAATGCCCCAAATTTATGGCTGATCGGTGTGCTCCTTTTACGTAAAAAACAATCATATTTCAGCAATCAAAATGGCAAAATAATGTCAGGATGAGCAATCTGGTTGAGCAAGGTTTAGTAATGCCAATGGTTTAGTAATGCCACTGGTGTTCATCTTTGAGTATTTCCAACCACAACTTAAGGAAAGAATGGATACAAATGAGAAGTCAAATTTGTAACTAGAAAAAAAAAAGGGTGAGAGATACAGAAGCTGGTCACCCATGTCAATCAAAAAATGTGTGTATCTTTGAATAGAAAGACCATGGTCAGAATGTAGCCATAAGGACAAACCCCACTCTCACAAAATTGACTTGCTATCAAATGAGTAGCAAGGAAACAACCATATGTAGGAGCAAGGAAACTCACCTATGAAGAAGCAGGGGGAGAAGAGAGGCACAAGGTAGTGTGTTATGGAGAGCTTCCAAATAACAAAAATCACAATCTTTAAAGTCAACAACCTGCAAAACTAGCAAAACAATCCCGCGATGGCAACGATGTAGGGTTGGGAAGAAAGGTCCCACGATGGCAACGACAGTGAGTGGTTGAAAAGGGTTTCAAGTGGAGAAGTGGAATGAAGCTGAGCAAGAAAAAAAGAGGAGGGAAGAAAGGTCCCGCGTTTAATTCATTATGTGTTCTCATTAGATAGCCCTTCATTTAGGAAACGCTATCTTAGGTATCACCTAAGATAGCGCTTCCGTGTGGAACCGCTATCTTTTCCTAAGTGGCACTTTTAATAGCGGTTCCACACGGAAACGCTATCTTAGGTGATACCTAAGATAGCGTTTCCTAAAGGAAACGCTATTAAAAGTCCCCCCATCACTTTTAATAGCATTTCCACACGGAAATGCTATTAAAGGTGCGTTATTAAAAGTCTAATATGTTGTAGTGCCAGGAGAGATTTATACGATCAAGGCGGTGATCAATTGAGGTGTCCTTGCAAAAGATGCAAGTGTCAATCTTTCAAAAGCGTGGATGGAGTTGTAGCCGATCTTTATGAGAAGGGCTTCATGCCTGATTACTATTGGTGGAGTAACCATGGTGAGAAGTTGCCTGACTTAAACCCGATTGTGGCTGAAGGTTCGTACTATGGAAGTGGTGACGGGAGGGAAGAATTGAATCCATACGAGCAGATGATAATGGATCATGCTGGACCATCGGTTGGTGTTGTACTAGAAGAAGATGGGGGAGAAGATGGTGGAATGGGTTCCCAATACATAGAGGAGAATCCGAATCCCGAAGCTCAAAGATTCTATGATATGCTGAGTGTTGCACGATCTCCATTGTGGGAAGGATGTCGGGAGTACACGGAGTTGTCGATGTGCATGGAATGGTTGAGTATCAATCTGACTACAATATGCAAGAAGGCTGTTTTAATCGCCTCACCAGGTCAGTGTCCAAGGCGTTGCCGAAGGCACCGGATGCCTACAAGTTTTTATCATGCTAAGAAGTCCGTGGAAAATTTGGGTCTGGGGTGTTTGAAAATTGATTGTTGCCCGAATGGATGTATGTTGTACTATAAGGATGATTCAGTGGAAAGCATAACATGTTATCGATTTTGTGGTGCGGATCGATATAAGACAACCACTAGGATGGGCATTGAGAAGAAGAGGTCGCTAAAAAAGATGTGGTACTTTCCGCTCGTGCCAAGACTTACAAGATTGTACTCTTCGATAGCCACTGCAGCTCACATGAGGTGGCATAGTGAGCATGAGAGGGAGCAAGATATCTTGTGTCATCCATCTGATGGAGAAGCTTGGAAGCATTTTGATAGGGTTCATATGGCATTTTCGCAGGACCCTCGCAATGTCCGATTGGGGTTATCTGCTGATGGATTTAATCCTTTTGGGCAGTCTGGAAAAGCATACTCTTGTTGGCCGGTTATCCTGACTCCGTACAATCTTCCCCCGGGGATGTGCATGAAGCGGGAGTTTATGTTCCTTACAGTCATAATTCCGGGTCAGTCTAATCCAAAAGGTAAGATTGATGTGTACTTGCAAATTACTGATAGATGAGTTGACAATGCTGTGGAATGATGGTGTGTTGACATATGACGTATCTTTGAGGCAGAATTTCATCATGAAAGCAGCTTTAATGTGGACGATCAACGACTTTCCTGCTTATGGGATGATGTCGGGTTGGATGACCGCGGGGAAGCTTGGATGCCCAATATGTATGGAGCGATCGAAGGCATTCACGCTTAAAAACAGTCGAAAGATCTCATATTTTGATTGTCATCGTCAATTCCTTCCAGAAGATCATCCTTATAGGCGGAACAAGAATGCATTCAAGAAGCGTTGTGCGGAGAGAACACCGCCTCCACCACGTTTGACTGGTCCTAATGTATGGCGCAGAGTACAGATCTTACCGCTCGTCCATGAAACCCAAGGAGAACATATTCTCGATGATGGCGTCAACCATAATTGGACAAAACAAGGTATATTTTGGAGGTTGCCGTATTGGAGGACGCAGCTACTACTCCGTCACAACATTGATGTCATGCATACTGAGAGGAATGTGTTTTTGAATGTGTTTGACACTTGTGATGGACATCAAGGGGAGGACAAAGGATACAAATAAAGCCCGATTGGACCTGGGCCGACATTTGTAATCGGAAGGAGCTTGAGTTGCGGGACGGTGGTCGTGGCGGACTTATCAAACCGAAGGCAAGTTATACACTAAGCAAAGCATAGAAAGTGGCCTTCAGTAAGTGGGTTAAAGAACTAAAGTTACCGGATGGGTATGCTTCCAATCTGGGTAGATGTGTTGACATTAAGGAAGCAAAGTTACATGGAATGAAGAGTCATGATTGACACGTGTTCATGCAACGGTTGCTTCCAATTGCGTTCGACGCATTACCAAAGCAAATTTGGAACCCACTTGTTGAGCTTAGCCACTTTTTTCAGGGGAGCTTACATCGACAACACTAAATGTGAATCAATTAAAGGATATGGAAGTCAAGATACCCGTTTTGTTATGTAAGTCGGAGCAAATCTTCCCCATGAGTTTATTTGATTCCATGGAACACCGCCGCTTCATCTACCTTACGAAGCAAGAGTTGGTGGCCCACCCAATACCGCTGGATGTATCCATTTGAGAGGTAAACAACATCAACTATTTTACTTAATACATATGAAATTCACGAACACGAGAGCATAGTTTAGCTTTCCCTAAAACTAGTAATTATTTGTATGTATCCCTCTGTAATAGGTTCCTGCACTCCCTTAAACACAAAGTCAAGAACAAGGCACGAGTGGAGGGCCTAACAAATGGGTTATATCATGGAATACTTATATTTTAAATGGATGTAAATTTAACACAAAAACATGGAATGAAGGAATGCAGACGTGTAACTATGGTGTTTGTGTGCGAGCCACTGATGGCAATGTAGAGGATGATTTCTATGGGGTTCTAACTGACATCCTTGAACTCGATTATACCGGTTTCCCCGTGATGAAATTAGTTATCTTCAAGTGTGATTGGTTTGATCCTACTCTTGACGTAGGGACAAAAATAGATAAAAAAATATGGTATTGTTCAAGTTAGGCTGTCTCGAAGGTATAATAAGGCGTACGACCCATTCATTTTTTCACAACAGGCAGAGTAGGTTTATTACTCGCCATATCCCGAAGGACATCATGGCTGGTTGGGTGTTATTAAGATAAAGGCTCGCAGTATAATTACTGATAATGTAATTAACCAGCCTGAAAAAGATGCTCCGTACCAAGATGATGAGTTTTCAAGACCCCACGTACCGTTGCAAATTACGCCGGACATTATTGTTAATTCTCTGGCGGACATTTCCTGAAATGGGGAAGAAGTTGAAAGAGAGTTAATGGATCAATCCGAGTTGGACGCATCTAGCGAAGGTACATTCCGATCAAGTGATACTGATGAGAGTGAGGGTGAATTTAGTGACGGAGATTTTACTTAGGTAATTTATTTATGTCATAATTCATTGTGTGAATGTCATTCTACTTATTAGGTAATTTATTTTTGTATTATTTACACTGTTGTGTAATCATCTTTTCATTTTTTTCACAGATGGCAGATTCCTCTAGAGGTAGGGGTCGTCGTGGAGGTTGTGCTGCGAGAGTCCCTTCGTCGGCCTACCCACAGCCTTCAGATCGAGACCACCCTACCAGTACCTCTGTGGACGGGACACCTCAGGGTGATGGAGTTGCACCCCCCACCCAGTCTCATGTGGTCGGGACACAGGCTGCACCCTCATCATCCACACCTACGACGATAGGACCATCATCATCATCGGGACAGGAGAGTCGTGGTCCATCCGACAGGAGGATTCTTCTTATCCCCAGGGGGGATAACGAGTATGCTAATTTAATTTTTTTAATATATATAAAGTATCGTTAATTTCTATTTACTTGTTTTTTTAATTTAATTATAACATTTATTAATGCTCTAATTTTGCTGCAGCTTTCTGCCCGCGAATGGCCCTTCTGATTCGATATCGAAGATCCTGCGACGCAAGTTTGATGGTCCATGGCCTACATGGAAGGCCATCCCACTGGGCCATAGGGATCAGTTGTTTCTAGAGTTTAAGGTAACAATTTATTTAGTTTTTTAAATTAAATTTACATTATATATATGCACACACGAATTTCCTAACAACTGTAAGTTGTAGAAAGAGTATAGGTGGGACTTAGCTTTAGAGGCTCTCGTCAGGGACATATTTGAGCATAAAGGCTCACTGGTCATGAAGAATCTGATGAACAAGCTGAGGAAGGGTCAGAATAAGGGGAGGTGGGTGGATCCTGAGATCAAGAGGCAGCTGGACCAGTAATGGGCTACTGAGAAGTTCCAGGAGATCCAGGCCACAGCTCGGCGTAATCGAGCTTCTGATGGTGGCGCATGTGCTTGGACCGGTGGGTCTAAATCAGCCGCCGCCCACTACGACGAGCTGGTAATACATTAAACTTTTGACTTAATATACTATTAACTAATTAGTTTTCATTTTTGATTATTCTTATGAATTTAATATTATATTTTTCTGTGCAAAAAGCACAGAAACAGCGGGCCCCGACTGCTATGGAGTTGGTGGAGAGGACGAAAAAGTTGAAGTCGGGGACATGGGTCAACGACAAGGCCCGTAACTATGCTGTAAGCAAAAAAATAATTTAGTGTTTACTTGTAATTTATTATAAATGATTTGTTAATATTGGATATAATTTTAACTAAATCTCTTCAACTATACTTTGTAGGTGGGCTTCAACGAGAAGAAGGACGATGCCATATCACGTGCCTCACAGTCACAAGATGAGGCTTTGACTGGTGATGGGCCCTGCTCTCCTGTCTCCGTCGACGATAATGTCATTTATTTGGTGGTCGTCGGGGGCAGGAACAAGAAGGGGCACGTGTATGGCCTCGGACACCTGGGAGTCGAGTTCATCGCTTCATCGTCCTGCATGCCCGCTCCTTCCTGCGCCGATACCGTCCCTCAGGAGCAGTTCCACCAAATGCAGGACACCATCACGCAGCTGAACGCGGAGCTTCGGGAGAAGAACGAGAGAGAGCAACAGATGGCGAACCAGATTGCACAGTTGACTCAGGCACACCAAAGAACTGATGCGGCGTAGCATCGAGCGAGGCCGCATTATCTGCGGCTGGTGTTGGAGCGAGATGAGGATCCAGACTCCGCTTGCTCGGATGATGCTCGACGGCGGTTGTCTTTCGCCTGCCGCTCCTCCAGTTCCACCGCCAGCTACTGATGCTGCTACTCCAGAGGACGATCAGCTAGCAGACGACGGTGGTACGGACGCTGAGGATGATTGGATTCCTCCATCTCCCCCTCATGACTGATTTTTTTTTTCTCCATATTTTTGACTTTAAACGATTCTTGTACGACATTTTGGATTATTCTTTTTATATATATTTATTCTTTCTTATGATTGTATATTTCATAAGTAATTTGGTGTGTTTTATTAGTAAGTTTGCTAACGTTTAAAGAAAACCAGAAAAAAATTTATTTTAAAAATTTAAATTTTTTAAAAAAAATAATAACCAGTTTAGCGACCGAATTGGAAACCAATAATTCGGTCGCTAAACTTTATTTAACATTTACAGATGAGGTATAGCGACCGAAAATCCGTCGCTAATATAGGTTAACAATAACCAAAATTAGCGACTGAATTAGCAATCGATTATCGGTCGTTAAAAATGGTTACCCCAAAAATGCGACCAACCTAATAGCGACCATTTATTATTATTTAGCGACCGAATTTACGGTCGCTAAAACCTTAGCGACCAGGTATTCAGCCACCACCATAAACCGGTCGCTGATTCGGTCGCTAAAATAAATAGCGACCGATTTACACTGTTTAGCGACCGAAAATTACGGTCGCTAAACAATTGTTTTTTTGTAGTGAATTTCTTGGTGTGATTTGTTTCTCTTCTCTCTTCTACTTTTCTGCATTTTAGATTGTTACTGTGTTGGTCTTTTCTGCATTCTATCCTGTTTTGTTTTCTTTTTGAAGGGTCTTTGTGCAACAACTGGTATCTAGAGCAAGAAGACATGGCTATGGCGAAATACGACATTGAAAAGTTCATTAGGAAGAATGACTTTGCCCTCTGGAGATTGAAGATGCGAGCACTCCTTGTTCAACAGGGACTGGACGAAGCCTTGGAGGGAGAAAGGAAGCTGCCAAATACTCTGACCGAAACACAGAAGAAGGAGCTTATGAATAAAGCTCATAGTGCCATAATCTTGTGCCTGGGCGATAGGGTTCTCAGAGAAGTATCGAAGGAGAAATTAGCTGCAGCAATGTGGCTGAAAAAACTTGAACATCTTTACATGACAAAGTCATTGGCCAATCGTCTTTATCTAAAAACAAAGACTCTACACCTTGAAGATGCAGCCTGGGACCTCAATTGAAGACCACATGGACGAGTTCAACAGGTTGATTCTTGACCTAGAAAATATCGAAGTCAAAATCGATTATGAAGATCAAGCATTACTCTTGATTCGATCATTGCCCAGCTCATACGAGCATCTTGCGGATACTCTAGTCTATGGAAGAGAAACATTGACCTTAGAGGAAGTGCAAGCAGCATTGATCTCAAAAGAATTGACCAAGAAATCAGAAAGTAAAGATGAAGGAGCAAGTAAAGGTCTTAATGTAAGAGGGAGACAAGATAAGCACGACTACAAAGGCAAGAAGAGATCAAGGTCAAAATCCAAATCAAAATTGAAGTGCTTCTTATGTCACAAAGAAGGACACTTCAAGAAGGATTGTCCTAATCGGAAAAACAAGAACAAGAATGAAGAAAAGGGGGATGTGTCAATAGCAACAGATTCATATGAAAGCTCAGATGTTCTTGTTGCTGCAAATTGCCGAGATGAAACTGAGTGGGTTATGGACTCAGGATGCTCATTCCACATGTGCCCAAACAAACATTGGTTTTATGACTACCAACTGTTTGATGGAGGTCAAGTAGTGATGGGTAACAATGCAACCTGCACTGTGGTTGGAATTGGTTCTATCAAGTTAAAGTTTAATGATGGAACAGAAAAAATCTTGACAAAAGTAAGACATGTCCCAGATTTGAAGAGAAACTTAATTTCTCTTGGCACCTTGGAAGAGGCTGGTTTCAGCTTCAAAGCAGAAAGCTCTATGCTGAAGGTGATGAAAGGTGTTTGAGTGGTGATGAAAGGAAACAGAAAGAATGGCCTTAATGTCTTGAAGAGATGTGCTGTAACAGGAATTTCATCATCTGTTTCCAAGACTGATGTCAGCAAGAGTTCCTTATGGCATCAAAGACTTGGGCACATCAGTGAAAGAGGCTTACAAGAATTGGAAAAGCAAGGACTGTTGTGTGGAGATAAAGTTGAGGGTCTTGAATTCTGTGAGCACTGCATCTATGGGAAGAAAACAAGGGTCAAGTTCAACACAGGCATTCATAAAACTAAAGGGAAGCTTGACTATATTCATTCAGATCTGTGGGGGCCATCAAAGGTCCCCAGCCATGGTGGTCATAGATATTGTATCACATTCATTGATGACTTTAGTAGAAAGGTATGGATATATCTGTTAAAAATAAAAGATGAAGCTTTCAATACCTTTGTTCAATGGAAAACTAGAGTTGAGAATCAATGTGATAAAAGGATAAAAGTTCTAAGAACTGACAATGGACTTGAATATTGTGGTGATGAATTTAACAAGTTTTGTAAAAGGCATGGCATTTACATAAACAATACAGTGAGGAAGACACCTCAACAGAATGGACTTGCTGAGAGAATGAACAGACCATCCTTGAAAGAGTGAGGTGCATGAGCAGGCCTGACCAAGCAGTTTAGGGGAGAAGCTGTACACACAGCTTGCTACCTTGTCAACAGAAGCCCATCAGCAGCTCTTGAGTACAAAACTCCTCAAGAAATCTGGAATGGCAGCCCTACAGATTACAGTGTTCTCAAGATCTTTGGTTGTCCAGCTTACTATCACATCAATGAAGGTAAGCTGGAACTAAGAGCAAGGAAGGGGCTGTTCATGGGATACCCTATAGGAGTGAAGGGTTTCAGGATTTGGTGCAATGACAGCAGGAAATGTATCATAAGCCGAAATGTTATTTTCCATGAAGCTGAGATGTTCAAAGACCAATATACAAGTACATGTACTAAGAATGCAGAAAGCTCAAGTGATCATCAGCTTGAGGTGGAGCTACAAACCAGGGAGCTGACAGGACATGATCCCAAACATGTTGAAGATCAAGAGCAACAGGAAGAGGATCATATTGAAGCTGTCACTGAAGTTGATTCACTGCATGAATACTCTCTGGTTAGAGACAGAGAAAGAAGGAACACCAAACCTCCTCAAAGGTATGGATATGCTGACTTGACAGCATATGCTCTGATTGCAGCTGATTTGGTGAACAATAAAGAGCCTAAATCTTACAAGGAAGCAATGAGGAGCAAGGATCATACCAAATGGCGCCTAGCAATGGAAGAGGAAATAGAATCACTGTACAAAAATAAGACTTGGACATTGGTTGAAAAGCCATCAGGAGCAAGACTGGTGGGCAGCAAATGGATCTATAAGCTAAAGGAAGGAATTGCAGAAATTGAACCTCCACGTTTCAAAGCAAGATTGGTAGCTAAGGGATTCACTCAAAGGGAAGGAGTGGATTTTAATGAGATTTTCTCTCTGGTTGTAAAGCACTCCTCAATTAGAGTGCTTTTAGCCATGGTAGCACAATTTGATCTTCATTTAGAGCAAATGGATGTCAAAACCGCATTTCTACATGGAGAATTAGAAGAGGAGATTTTTATGCAGCAACAGAGGGGTTTGAAGACATTGAAAAGCAAAATCTAGTATGTCTTCTTCACAAATCCTTATATGGTTTAAAGCAATCTCCACGCCAATGGTACAAACGCTTTGATAAGTTTATGATCAAACATAAGTTCAATAGAAGCAACTATGATAGCTGTGTCTATTTCAAGTCTCTAGACACAGGTGAACAGATTTATCTACTTCTATATGTTGATGACATGCTAATAGCATGTAAAAACATGAAAGAAATTGATAAACTTAAGGAGTTGCTGAGAACTGAGTTTGAGATGAAGGATTTAGGACAAGCTAGAAGGATTCTAGGCATGGAAATTAATAGGAAACAAGGAACTGGAGAACTCACAGTCACACAAAAGGGATACATTGGAAGGGTCCTAGACAGGTTTAACATGAAATATGCAAAGCAAGTAAATATTCCAATTGCATCTCATTTTAAACTGGCATCAGAAGATTTCCCTCAAACATCACAGGGACTTCAGGAAATGGAAAAAGTTCCATATGCTAGTGCTGTGGGGAGCCTCATGTATGCAATTGTTTGCAGCCGCCCTGATTTAGCCTATGCAGTGAGCCTAGTCAGCAGGTTCATGGGAAATCCAGGAAAGCAACACTGGATGGTTGTGAAACAGATCCTGAGATACTTGAATGGTACAACTGATACAGGTTTGAGGTATGGCAGAGACACTAAAGACTCAGGTGGAGCTCAGGGGTTTGTTGATACAGACTTTGCTGGTGATCGTGATAAAAGAAGGTCCCTAACAGGATATGTTTTTACTTTGTTTGGGAATACTGTGAGTTGGAAGGCATCCCTGCAACATGTTGTTGCTTTATCCACCACAACAGTAGAGTATATAGGCATTACAGAAGCTGTTAAGGAAGCACTATGGCAGAAGGGTTTGATAAATGAACTAGGAATCCCACAGGAAGTTATCAATGTGTTTTGTGATAATCAAAGTGCAATACACTTGTGCAAAAATCATTCGATTCACGAAAGAACAAAGCATATTGATATAAGACTATACTGGATAAGAGATATCATCTCTGATGGGAAAGTTCAGGTTCTAAAAATCCACACTTCAGATAATCCAGCTGATTATATCATTAAGGTAGTCACCCTAAGCAAGTTCAAGCACCGCTTGGAACTTGCTGAAGATTGGAAAAGGTTAATGAAGACTTTGGACAAGGATAGCAAGCTTGACCTTCAATCTGTCAGAGTCAATGTTCAATGTGCCAAGGTGGAGATTGTTGATGATGTGGCACATTTAGTTATATTTCAGTTTTTTCTGTTTCTATCCTTTAGCTGATGTAACTAATTTCAGTTATTAAATTGTTATAAGCTCCTTCTATATGATGAAATATAAAGCATTATATAAGGAGCAGTAGGATTAGAAAAAAGAGATAGAATTGAGAGAATACATGTGTATAGGCTTGATTGAGAGAATTACTGACAAGAGGGTTTCTTGGTTGTAATTGGGGATCAAGGGAAAATTATTTTGTATTCTGCTTAGACGAAGGATATTGACACTGAATAGATTGGACTCAAGCATTGCTTAGTCCCGGAGACGTAGGCTGTTCTTGGCCGAACTCCGTCATCAATTTCTTGGTGTGATTTGTTTCTCTTCTCTCTTCTACTTTTCTGCATTTTAGATTGTTACTGTGTTGGTCTTTTTCTGCATTCTGTCCTGTTTTGTTTTCTTTTTGAAGGGTCTTTGTGCAACATGATTAGATAAGGCAATCATTAGAGTGTACTGGACACATGCATTGAAAACCTTGTATACACTTATGATGTAAGTTTTTAATGCTTTCTTAGTAGGGTTGGGCTATGGTACACCACCCATGGTTCTAAATTGCGGTTGCGGTCACTGCGATTGTGGCCACTGCGGTCGCTGCATCGCGGACTGTAATCCCCACATTCATTTACTTTAAACAATTGAGAACTTATCATTCATGCGATCATTAATCTAAGTTGAGGATCAAAGCGACACACACAAAGGAATATCACCTATTCCAAACAATTGCCTTCCTCACAAGGGTATGTAAAATTTCACTCATTCGCTCAATTCGTCAAGGCTTTCAACTTTTTCACTCAATTTCACTTATCAAGAACACTTCCCATGAATTTGATTTTCATCTCAAAAGTAGTTCCCACGAAAACATGTATGCAACATCAGAAGGTCTTTTAAAGGTTGTAATGGGGCCTGGCTCAGGGTAGGATAATGAAGGATATTTAGGCTTAAGTCCCTAGGAACTAATAGAGCATGAGCATTTTGACACTTTTTCCACTCAAATTCCTTTTTCCATTTTTTCATTTGGGGCTCGGGTGACTACATCCTTTTCCTTGCTAATCTTTTTGTTTTGCCCCTTTTCTTTTGGTAATTTTTTTGTTTTCTTCTTTTCTTTTCTTTTTGCCTTGGGTCAACCTTTATTTTCTTTTTCTCATCCCAATATGACATATCACCTCGTAGCCAGCCCAAACTTAGTTCCTCACAACCATTCTCTTGCTACGCTTCCATGCTCTCCTAATCCTAAGATTGGGTTAACATGGTTTTTCAGATTTTTGGCTCGTAATGTAGGGTCATCAAGAAACAATAGGTCAATTGGGCTCAATTTGGATAACTAGGGAACATGCATTAGGGATGGTTCATTTTAGGCCAAGTAGTTAATTCAAATAAAATTGCCTAAATCATTTGATGCAAACACATAGTCATGCAAACCATAAAGAGATTCAAGCAAATTCGGGAAAGTGCAACTTAAAAGTGATTTCACACAATCAAAAATAGAGTTGGAGGCTCAAATCCTCACCTGGACATTTTGCAAATTGTTTGACCGAGATACAATTCCTAGTGTGTGCACCCCCCTCACCCCAAACTTATCATAAATCAAGTAATCACAATAAAATTCTCAAAGTTCAATTTTCAATTTTTAAGTGGGGATCAACTTTTCTGTTATTAGAGCCTAGGGGGAAATCATCAATGGTCAATATAATTCATGCGATCAATCTATGCTCAATTCAATTAAAATCCAACAAGCTTGCCGACACAACATTCATACAACAACTCTTGATCTTCTCAAATTATTCAAGAGTGACAAACAAAAACAAAACAAACACAAAAACAAAAACAAGAGTGAGGAAAGGAGAGGGTACCTAGCTTGGGTTGCCTCCCAAGTAGCACTTGTTTAACGTCACGAGCCTGACTCAAGTCGCCCCTAAGGGTTAATCCGGAGGAAGATCCTGCTTGCCATGCCATTCCTTGGCCCGTTCTTTGTAGGTTTGTGCCCTTTTATATGCTCGCATGCGGTTCCCGGACAGCTCATTTAAGTTCAGGACCCTTCTATAATCAGCACGAACTCTCCACTCTGTGGTGGTCCTTTTTGAGATCAACTCATTGTCTGTACTGACCACCACGGTTGTGCCACCCTTCAATTCCAGTGCCTTACCATTCTTTTTCATGCCTTTGTTGATGAGCTCTTCCTTTGCACATTCATCCCCTGGGGAACTCGGTAAGGCTTCCATATCTTTCAACCACTCGAGGTAGACCTCATCCCCCAAAGGGTCTTTTTCCTTTCTATCATCATGGGATTTTACCAACACTTGAGCAAGTGAAGAACCATGGGCCTCTCTAGTTGCCTTTACAGTTGGATCCACTGTACCCACTCGATACACTTCCGACCTCTCTACAGGGTTCTTCATTGCTTCAAAGAGATTGAAGACTACCTCATCATCTTGCACCCTTAGAGTGAGTTTCCCTTGCCGCACATCTATCAAGGCACCCCCAGTGGCCAAGAAGGGCCTGCCCAATATGAGAGGAACCTCGGCGTCTTCATCCATATCAAGCACTACAAAGTCCGCCGGAAATATGAGCTTGTCCACTTTTACTAACAAGTCTTCGACCACCCCATAAGGATATTTTATAGAGCGATCGGCTAGTTGGAGCGACATCCGTGTATCCTTGAATTCTTTGATCCCCAACCTCTTCATCATAGAGAGGGGCATCAAGTTGATGCTTGCCCCTAGATCACACAATGCCTTCCCTACAGTCATCCCCCCAATGGTGCATGGTATCGAAAAAGAACCGGGATCCTTCAACTTTGGAGGTAGTTTTCTCTGAAGAATGGCACTACACTCCTCGGTCAAAGCAACCGTTTCTTCATCCACTATCCTCCGCTTCTTGGTGAGAAGCTCCTTCATAAACCGGGCATATGATGGCATCTGTTCCAAGGCTTCCGCAAATGGAATGTTAATCTGAAGCTTGCGGAAGACATCAAGGAATCTGTTGAACTGCTTATCCTGTTGAGGCTTCTTCAATCTTTCAGGATACGGAACCTTCATGTAGGGCGGGAGGTCTTGGGGTTCAACCCACTTCTTCCTTCGGAACTCTTCATCCACAAGTTTCAGCCTTCCCCCTTGCTCCGGTGCCTTGTCACTTGCCAACCCTTCTTTCTCTGGTTGCTCTTCCTCAACGGGTAGTTGTTCCGGGCCCTTGTCATCCTGAGAACTAGTGGTACCCCTGCTAGGTTCCAACACCCTTCCGCTTCTAGTTGTGATGGCATTGCATTGGTTCTTCGGGTTGTTCTCGGTGTCACCTGGGAGAGTGCCTGGGAGACGCTCATTAAGTTGCCTTGCGAGCTGAGCAATCTGCGTCTCTAGATTGTGAATTACCGACCCTGTATGAGTTGCCAACTTGTCAACTGATGCATTCACTTTCTCTAAAGCTGTGCCTGTAAAGGTTGACAACTTCTCAACTGTCGCGGTCATCTTCTCAAAGGCCAGCTCCCACGGTTGTCTTCCACCATCTGATATTTGCAACTGATTAGGCCCCGGAAGAGCCTGCTGAGTATTGCGCTGCTGAATTCCAATGTTCGGTCTCAGACCCTGTTGAGGTTGTTGCCAATTCTGTTGAGGGTGTTGTTGACCGGCTAGACCACCATTAACATCACTCCAAGCAAATCCCGAATGGTCTCTTCTCATGTAGCCCCTATTCTGATTCTGATTGTTCCTCTGATAGTTGTTCTGGGGCACAGTGTCATAGAAGTTGTGGCATGAGTCCACATGTTCCTGAGAGAAATTTAGCGGGCAAATCTGAGTGTCATGATCTCCATTACAATTTGCACAACCCGGAGGCATTCCCTCGTGTATCGCATTAACCCTCTTATTCCCAGACAAAGCCTCATTCTGCATCTTCAAAAGTCTGTTTTGCTCTAAAATGGCTTCCATTGTCCCAGAACTGATTCCACTTGAGGTCTCCCTACCATGGTTGTAATCATTATATGACATCTTCTCTAACAATGTCCATCCATCCTCCGCTGATAAATAAGAGAAAGAACCACCAGCTGCAGCATCACAGTTCATCTGATAGCGTCCCCTCAACCCATTAAAGAAATGCTGAACTTTGGAAACCGGGTCAAAGAACGCTGAGGGACATCTTCTCAATAACCCATTGTACCTCTCCCACGCTTCATTGTAAGTTTCATCCTCCGTCTTCCTGAATGATGTGACGGCTATTCTTGCTTGTGCCGCCTTCTGAGGAGGAAAATATTTGGTTAGGAACTTCTGTGCCATCTGCTCCCAAGTTCTGATGTTGTTCCTATCCAAACTGTCAACCCAATCGCGAGCGACACCCCTAAGAGAAAGAGGGAAAAGCCGCAAGCGAAACTCATCCTGAGAGACTCCCCTGGTCTTCTGTAAGTCACAAGCTTCAAGGAAGCGAGTGATGTGTCTATGAGGGTCCTGTTTGCCACTCCCATCAAACTGATTCTCCCGGATCTGGAATGTGACACATGCTTCAACTCTGAAGGAGTCTGTGTTCAGGTTGCTCCTCATAATAGAAGAGTCACAATCACCCAAGCTGGGTAGATCGTACTCGAAGAGAGGCTTGTAACGAGGAGGAGGAGGAGGGTTTTCTTCAGCCATGCCCTCTATTTTAATTCCTTCAATTCTTTTCCGTTCCCTGGCTTCTTTCCTTAATTGCCGCTCGGTCCTGGTGATCTCGGAATCAAATAGCAAGTCCTCTTGTAGAAGGGTACCTCGCATACAAAAACAGGCAAAGACCAAGTGGAATCAAAGAAGCAAAGAAAAATAATAGCAATTAAATAAAAGAAAATAAAACTAAAAGTCAGCTTAACCAAACAACCGAATTTCCTAAAAATTAGGAAAATTGGTCGTGCCAATCCCCGGCAACGGCGCCAAAAACTTGTTGACTCGCCGGCAAGTGTACCGGGTCGTCGCAAGTAATAAAACACGGTAAGATTCTACCGAGGTCGAACACAAGGATTGGGCTACCAATTCGACTAATTTCGCGAGAAATCCGATAAGTTGGTTAAGTAGAGAAAGTGGTTGTAGAGAAACTAGGATCACAATTCAAATTAACAAATCAAATCAAATCAAATAAGATATGGTGATGAAATCTGGAATTAAAAGCATCTAAGGTTTCGAATCCACCTACCCAATCATGCAAAGTTCCCAAGTGATATTGATCTCCTCCCTAGGTTCAATTTTAATGTCAACGGGACCCCTAAATTCTCCTATATCCACTGTCGTGCTCAATAGGACATATTCGATGATTTGAGTTAATTACTTACTAGGTCTCTTAACCCTAATCTCGAATTCTATTAATTCTTGTTCCCTAAGAGTTGCATCGATCTCCTATTCACTCTCGTGCAACACTTGATCGATGTTCCCAATTCAAGTTCTAAAACGCGAATCGCCTCTCGGCCTCAAACACGTTTAACTAGTGAATCACGCAAAACATATGATCAACACAATGAAAGCAGAATTGGAATACAATAATTGAATTAAAGGAGAAGGATATACATCACTGAACACTATGCCGCCTTGGGTGGCTTCATCGATCCCTTAGACAAGGGGATTAGTTCCTCATGTCCGTAACAACGACACACGTACAATCGGAAATCATCCTAAGACTAAGAATTAAGAGAAGAGAAGAGGGAGACGCAGCTCCAGAATAAGGATTCTAAAATATCTCTAAAAGTTCTGATCCAAAAAGTCCTCCTAATTCTGTTCTGCAGTGCCTTATTTATAGGGAGGCCACGCGTCACGGCCGTGATGGTCATCACGGCCTGGCCGTGACGGCTTCTGTTTCTGACGCACTTCTGGAATTTAAACCCTTGCGACGCGAGCCTTCTTTTTCACGGCCCGTGATGTGAATCACGGCTAGGCCGTGATGGTCTCTGACTTGTGTGGATTTTTGGTCACGGCCGTGATACACATCACGGCTAGGCCGTGATGGTCTCTGACTTGTGTGGATTTTTGGTCACGGCCGTGATACACATCACGGCTAGGCCGTGATACACATCACGGCTAGGCCGTGATGGTCTCTGACTTCCAAGTCTTCAAACTCTCGCGGGGCGAGAATCTCCAGAATGGCAATCTCCACTATTTCTTGACTTTCCTTAATTCTCAGAGCTTCACTTATTGACCTGAAAACAACACAAGCAACCACAAGCGTAATTCTATCCAAAAGAAGCTAAAAACTACACAAAAGACGCAAAACGAGTCAAAGTCCAACTTAGGAACAAAACAAGGCAAATTTGGGTGAAAACGAGATTGAACTCGACTAATTAGCACGTAAACCATCGTCTTACTAGTTATAAAACTAGATAAGCCAGAGGCTTATCAGACTGCAGCCGCTGCGGCGTGAAATAATTTTATGTTCGCATCAAATCTAAAAAATATTTTATAATTATTGTAATTCTTCATATATCTGAATTGAGAAGAGGATAGCAAAAATAGAAAAAAGAAACAAATTGCTAAAGTATAAAGGAATAATTCTTGCATCTAAATGCTTTGGGGGGCTGAAATTTTTTAGTTTTGGAAAAAAAAAATGAACGAACGGTGCTGAAAATGGGTGTTCTTTGTCCGTCAAATTGTCGATCGCGGTTACGTTGCGGCCGCAACACGTGAAAAGGGATCACACCACAATTGCGGTGTGATGCGGTTGCGCTGCGGTCCGCAACCGCAATATTGCGGCCGCAATACGTGATGCGGTCCGCAATTTAGAACTATGACACTACCCACTTTTTACACCACCCACTACATTACCCATATGGCAAATTTTGGGTCAATCAAATTACTCCATAGGTTGGTCAAAATTTCAAACTTTCTAGTTGTATTATACTGTAGTCAAACTATATAAATACAGTATATTGTAGTATAATATATGTGCTTTTTGTATTTGCAAATTTAATTCATATTAAAATAATATATTTTGATTAAAAAAAACTGATTATATTGCAAAATATTATTGACAACGAACATTATTTTAATTCATATTAAAATATTATTTTGTAATATAATCAGTTTTTTTAATAAAAAAACATTATTTTAATATAGGTTAAATTTGCGAATACAAAGAGTACATATACTATACTATAATATATTGTATTCATATATTTGACTATAGTAGAAATACAACTAGAAAGTTTGAAATTTTGACCAAACCCGTGTGGCAATTTGATTGGTCCAAAATTTACCACATATGGGTGATATAGTGGATGGTACAAAATATGGATGGTGCACCTTAGCCCAACCCTTCTTAGTAACTTTCTATTTCTTTAAACAGACACGTATAATTGTAGCATCACTTTAACCAACAATGTCCAATGGTTGTGGAAAAAATATTGACTGTCCATCCTTCATTGCAGTTTTATAAGGAAATGTTGGACTGATTTTGTCAGATATATCCCTGGATTGTAACTATATTTTTCTTTTCAATTGCACGTTATCTTTATTGAATTTTAGTTTCTTACATAAATATATAGTCCTGATAAGATGCTTCTGATTTGAGGCAGTTTAATATCAGAACCATGAAAACTGATTTCATGAAACACTCAATTCATCATAACAATTTTTAAGAAGTATCTTTTATCAAAGTCCTCAAATCCTCCACCAGACACCCCTAAAAACACATTCTTTATTTAAGTAAATAAGTAAATGAATGGGATGTGCTTACCTGGAGTGTAGTAATTTATAAGTTTCCAAGCAAATCCGCAAAAGAAAACTCAAAATACAAAACCTGCGCAGCCAAAAATAAAAATTGAAACCTTTTCATTTTTCTAAGAAGAGTAGCAGGGATGACAAAAACTTCAAACGTAATGCTAAAAGAAAGTAGCAACAACCATGAAAACATACCATGTAGCAAGCATGGCCATAGATGAAGCACTGAAAGTGGCTAGAGACGAAGAGGGAGTAATTTGTTAATCAAGAAAAGCAACAATTTGCAACAACATAGAGAGACTCGATGCAGAGAGAAAGAAGGTGTGAGAGGAAAAAGTAGAGAGATGAAAAAATAGTCATAGATGAAAACTCTTGTAAAGCAGCAACAATTGTTTAGTCATATACACCAGAATTGTGTGAAATTGATATACATTCCCTTTGCATTCTCATACAAAACCCATTGTTGTCCTTTGAACCTGTAATTTTTTTCACCCAGCAAGTCATTATTTTGACCTGAATGGGAGCCTATTATTCAATTTCCTAAATGGGTTTTGTAATGCATATTAGTCTTGCATTACAAAACCCTCACAATATTTCTTTAATAAAAGTTCTGCAGTGAGCTATGAAAATATGGTGCTCAAGATGTAACACATCCCAATTGGAGCTCATCCTGACAATCGTACATCACCTATTTAGGTACTTTCTATTTTTATTTCTAGTTTTATATGTTTTCATAATGTATACAAAAAAAAATTGTTTGATTTTCAATTAGCCAATATTATAAGAAGAAGAAAAAATGCTGTTTTCCTGTGGAATTTTAAACAAGTATTTCTTGTAGATTCGTAATTTTATAAAAATATTCCTATAGATAAAATATTCATAGGAAAATTCGCAGAATAATTTGTCGCCATGTGATGGGTTAATATTTATTGCAGATTTTCTTATGATTTTATTACAAAATAATTGTAAGAAAATTGCGCAGGAAAAACTGCAAGGAATTAATTTAATATTGACTAAAAAATTGACATGAGAGAATTGCAAGAAAATATACAAGTAATTAACTGTGATTTTTCATGCGGACATTGTTGTGGATTAGCTTCATGCGGATTTCTTGCCTGTGAATTTTCATGCGGATTAGTGTAATGATAGTCTGTCTCTGTATGTGTTTTCTTGCCTTTTGTTTCCTATATGTTTTCATAATTAGTTTGTTCCTTGGGCTAAGTCAATTTGGAGAAATGGTATTCCACCTTCCAAATCTTCTGTTATGGAGAATGATGCACAATAAGCTTCCCTCAGATGAGAATTTAATTATGGGCTAGGGGCTACATAGTTGTTTCAATATGCAGTCTCTGCAAATCTGCAGTAGAAACAACAAATCATTGGTTTCTAGATTGTCCTTTTGCACAAAATATGTGGCATTGGTTTGGCGGCATTTTAATTTGTTCGATAGATTTCTCCAAATTTCTATCCTATCTATTTGTGATAGAGGGTGGTGCACACGGATTGAAGACATGGTTGTTGCAGGAATTTAAAACATTCTTTGGCAGTGTAGAAACAAGGCTAGATTTGAGAATGTTTGCATTCCAGTTCATTCAGCTATCAGTTCGATTATTTCAAAGGTTTCATTGACTGGTAACACTAGCAAAGGTTATATGTCTTCCTCGATTTCTGAACTTGTGATTTTGAAATCCTTTGTGGTAGCTGGCCATCCTATCAAAACACCTTGTATTAGGCAAGTTGATTGGCATACTCCTCCATGTGGCTCCTGGTGCAGCGGCTTGTGGAGGTTTGTTCAGGGACAACAATGCAACTATACTTGGTTGTTTCTCTTCAAATCTTGGTATACAGGATGCCTTTTATGCTGAACTTTCAGGGGTGATTTGGCTATTGAAATTGCATTTAACAAAGGATGGATGAACTTGTGGTTGGAATGTGACTCCAAGCTGTTTCTATTAGCCTTTTCTAATGTCAACACAGTTCCTTGATTGGGCCTATCTCCCAATCCACTTATCCGTTTTTGATGATCTTTAGCTTGTTGGAAAGAAGAGATAAAGAGGAACAACTTTTCTGTCGAGAGTTTTCCGAGCTTCAGAAAGGAAGAGGGTCATAATTTCGGTAGAGATTCGGTATTCTTACGAGTTTTGTAACTTAAAAAAAAAATGGAGAAAACTTGGTGAGGAAGATGAAAAGAAGTGGGGAGAGGGCCGCTGCGGTTTTGAGCCTTTATATAGGCTTAGATTTAGGCTTTGTTTGGTTCCTTAGAGTCCAAATAATGGGTTTTGTGAATATTAAATTAATATATGATTAATCATAGTTAATAATTAACTTAACTAAGGTTATTTTGGTTAATCATGGTTAATAATATGTGGCTCACATTTGATGGAAGTGTGACTGATTTTGGGCCACACATAGTGACTTACCAATGAGTCACACCCGAGACACCCCGCGGTGCCTCTGTGTCATTAGATTAAAACATCATTATTTAATTACTTAATCGCACGCTTAATGTGAAAATATGTAAAGATTAAAATTTAACTTATAAAGTATACAATTTCATATAGAATGACACATCACAATATAAGTATATTATGCATATTACAAAACACTGTTGAGGATATCCCATCAGTAGGATCCCTCACAGGCATATACTTAGACAAAAAGTTAAACAGCGGAAAACATAAATAAAAATACGCCTCACGAGACGCACTGGTCATAATTAACTAGACCCTAATCACCATGGGTCACAGCTCGTCCTCCAGTCTCCGAGTCGTAGGGAGTTCCATCCAACGCCTCCTAGTTATGCTCATCCACAGGGTCTTCTCGTACAATTCCACAAGGAGATAAAATACAACATACAAAAATATACAGGGGATAAGAAACAGTTCTATCATCAAAAAGCGGAAAAGAGTCATAGTAAAATTATACTGTAATTGTCACATACAGTCAACACACATAACTAACGAATCATCCTCAGGTTAATATATATCATCCTCTACCCTAACTCACAGGCAATCTAACACGTTATTTAAACGTAACCTTTCTAATCCTGTCACCATGTCTTTACGTTATCGTGGACACTACCACTCCTATCACCATCCCTCATTTGCACCGGGGCACACCCTCATTCCCGTTAGGATGTTCCCCCTAGTGCACACCTCCATTCCCGTTAAGGTGTTCCACCCCCATTCCCGTTAAGGTGGAATTGATCTTGCGAGAACTCTTGATTTTACATGTATTATATTACCAATACACGGTGTATTATATTACCAATACATAGAAGTGTTTTACGTGTATTATATTACCAATACAAGGTGTATTATATTACCAATACACAGAAATGGTTTATGTGTATTATATTACCAATACACGGTGTATTATATTACCAATACACGGTGTATTATATTACCAATACACAGAAGTGTTTTACGTGTATTATATTACCAATACAAGGTGTGTTATATTACCAATACACAGATGTCCTTGCGTATTATATTACCAATACACTTTTGTCTTTGTGTATTATATTACCAATACACTTTTGTCCTTATGTATTATATTACCAATACACGGTTGTGGACAACAACACCTATACTTGAATCTCACCAACCCGTTTTAACAACGTCTTAGTGCCTTAACCTTCCATTAGAACTTGACACATATTCTATGCCATAACACCTCTTTAACATTCCTTATCTAAGTTAGGCACTTCTAAATCATCATTATCCTCACACCCAAAACAATCTCTTAGACAACATATATATATTTGCTTAAAAATCCACTAAGCATAATAATAAAAACTAGGCAGATCATGCATAACACAATATCAATCAAAATATTCCTATATTACCAAGATAGCACAAAATCAATTCAATAAAGGTAATAAAATCAAATCAACCATCAAGAATATAAAGATCAACATAATGTCAATAAACCTACAATCCCCGAATCGCCATTGGTTTTTCAGAAAAGGTTTCCAATGTGATTTTGGTCTTGTCGATTACTCAACTACTAGTAGGGTTTAGGTCGTCCTACACAATTATTATATAATCTACTACTTATCCATTCCGACGATAGGTTGGTTCTTTCCCCCATGCCACCTGGGTTACCAGCGAACTCCCGAACTCGAAGCTCCTCGTTGTCACACCGCTAAGTACTAACTCCACCTTCTGTGAAGGTAAGGAGATTAGATGCTCGAAGAGGTATACCACGAACGTCCTCGTTTCCTCCGCGATGGAAGTCTAAGGTTATGAACACAAAATCACAAGTTAAAATCAAACAAGAACACTAAACCACAAGGTATAGGTTCGGCCAAGACTAGTTCTTAGGGTTAGAGATTCCCAAAAATTATGTAACTCATGGATTTATGATCCTTAAGTGTTAGGAGTTCATAAACAATGATCACTTAACAAGGTTGAATTAAAATCCCACTAAGTTATAAACTTAGGGTATTCGGCCAAGGCTAGTAAAATAGGCTAGCATTCACTAAACTTTCCAATCTCTTAGGTTTAGCATCCATATGTATTAAGGAGCTCAAAACCATGATCATTTTGGAAAAATAAAAACAAAGTATCCTAGGACCATAACCTTCTAGGTTCGGCCTTCATAGGATTTATAGGTTAGAAATCTTTAAACTTTCCAATCACTTAGACTTAGCATCCAAATATCTTATTGAGCTCAAGTCCATGATCATTTTGGAAAACAATGGAAACTTAAACATTCCAATCTCTTAGACTTAGCATCCAAATATCTTATGGAGCTTAAGTCCCTGATCATTTTGGAAAAATAAAAACTCACACATCCTAGCACCTAAACACTAAGTTTCGGCCATCATAGGATGATGAGGAAAATATTCTTTGTTTAACAATAACTCTTAGGTTTAGAATCACAAGGTATTAAGAGTTCTAAATCCATGATCATACTTGGAAAGTTGAAACATAGTATCCTAGGCTTACTTATTCATATTTTCAGCCATCATAGGAACAAGCTATCAAAACTTCCAAGATTTATAGATTTAAGATCAATGGATAGTTAGAAACTCAAACACATGATCATATTCCAAAAGTTGAAACAAAAACTTCCTAGGTCACAAATGCAAGCATTCTGCCTTCATTGGAAGAGATAGGTAGAGATTTTTGTTTTACACAACCTCTTAGTATGTGAAAACATAAGTTAATACAAGACTATAGAAAGTGGTTTCAACTCAAAAGGAGTTTTCTACCATTTTAGAGAGATTTTAGAAGTTTAAACCATATAAAGAACGCATAAAGCAAACTAAGAAATAAAAGATGAAACTTGCAAAAAGATTCATATGAGAGAATTACCCTTAGTATAAGGAAGAACTTTAATGAAGAACTCAAGTGGAAAAGACTAATAAAAATGGAAGCTTTAAGTGTTTGAAGAAAGAAGAAATGGAAGAAGTTGAAGAAGTATGAAGATGGAGGAAGAAAATGAGAGAATGAAGATGAGTGATGATTATATAGAGGAGGGAGAGGGGAGCACGGAATTTTGGAGAGAGGATGAGCTTGGACAGCAAGTTTTGACCTCGTGCCTTGTTTGGTTGAAGAGGAAAGAGAAAAATAGGTTTTTAAAATATAATATGATATATTTCAAAAAGTCCATCATGACCACTTTTTAGGAGGTAGCTTAGGCCATACCTATAGTGAGTCACCTCACTCCCTCATGTCACCTCAAGCCTTTTATGTCTCCTATTCTGCTCCATTTCGTATCCGGTTGCATTTCCGATCGTAATTCTTCCGACGTTTTCGCCCGAATAAAATATTATATTATATTTTTGAACGAAAATTTTCAAAATAACCAAAGTTGAAGGAAACATAATAAAAACACTAACTATCTCGTTCATGGGTCAAAATTAGGTTTTCTGCATAGTAAACTTGTACCGGCAATGAAAATGCAGATCGACTTTCGTCTGAATTTTCAACCGAAAATTTTACCGTAACCCTCTACCATAAAGTAGACTATGAATATGATTTTATTTTAATCAAAAACACTTTCTAACTCTCAAATTTAAAATATAATTTAATTATATTTTAACCGATTGAACATCATAATTAAAATCAGGCTATTACATCACCGATCCTATCCGTTAGCGGTTCCCGGAAATTTTATACGCAGCTCCGTCGTTTACCCGATTTCGGTTTCTGAGTGAAAAATAATGAAACGAAAGCAAAATGAAATAGGTATGGTTTATTGGAGGTGGATGCACGAAATTGAAGAGATGTGGGTGGTTTACAACCGTGTAAAATGAGTGGTTAAGACTGCGTAGATGTGTCTTGTTAATACCCGCGAAAGCTTGGGGGTGTTTTGGTCTTTTTACCTAAAAGTCATGATTAATAGCATTTAATACTCATAAATGCTTGGTAACTCATCCTCCATGGGTCATCGTGTATGAATCGTTGTCCCGATCTCTTGACGGATCTATACAGTTCCGTTTTCGACTCCGTTGGTTTCCCGATTAGGGTTTTATTCCCGCGTAAAAGCGTAATATTTCGTTTTCGGTTGAAAATTTTCAAAACAACCAAAATCATTAGAAATATTATTTAAATATAAACCATTTCGTTCACAAGTCTAAATTAGGTTTTCGGATCATTAAAATCTTACTGTCAGTGAAAACACCGACTGTTTTCCGTCCGAACTTTTACCAAAATTCGTCCGAATAAACATAATATTTTATTTATGATCAGAAATTTGGAAAGTAGACTTCCTCATGGACAAAATATAAAAAGTCTACAAATTTCAGTTTTCGGGCCAAATTAGGGTTTTGTGTCAGTATAAAATTATTCTGTCAGTTAAAAAAAACACAGACCGGTTTCTGTCTGAGTTTTAAACCCAAATTTTAACCAGATCTTCCTACCATAGAATAAGTTCCAGATATGATTTTTTTTTCTCTAAAATCATTTCCTAAGTCTCAATTAAAAATATAAATAAATATATTTTTACTGTTAAAACAGCGTAAAAATCAGGCTGTCACAGGTATAAACTCTAATGACACTATAATTGGACCAGTGAAATATGTTCCAATGTAATTTATAGAAATATTTTTTTTTAACTAAATAACCAATATTTTAATTTTGACTTAGCGTGGGTATAAACTTTTTTTCACTACTTATCATAATCAATTTTTTTTTGGGTAACCATGACATAGGTAGTATCTATCGCTGTGAGCAGTAACTAATGTATTTTTAATAACAAGGCATGAAAACTAAGATGAAACATACATAATTTGGTTGATTCGAACTAAATTATTATAAATATGTTTTTTTTACAAGAATCATTATAAATATGTTGAATACCATAACGAGGGAAAAAGAGAGCCAAAACCTTTTCTTTTTACTATTTCTCATAATCAAACTTTTGACAATGAATCAGAATTAAATGTATTTTTAATAACAATGCATGAAAACTAAATATGAAACAAAACTGAAAATAAATCATCTTATGTAACATGATGGTCATGTTAGAGAGATGTAGACACAAATTTATCATGTATGATCCCACCATGATTGGTTAAAGGACACAAATTTCAAATTGTTATTTCTTTTTCTCTCTAATAGAATTGTACCATATTTTCAAAAAATTGGAGAGGATGTAAATCCAACACAATTTCTCTGAGACAAACTAAATTATTATTATCGGTCTTGCTAATCAGTGCCCTTGGGACATTGGTTAAGGAATCCAAAAAAAAGTAAAAGTTTATGGGAAAACTATATACACAACTCTTAAGATTGATAACTACATCACTTCCTCATAAAATCTTGATAATTAGTATTATCCTTATTAGGGCTGGACAAAATTTCAGAGCCGACCGAGACCCGAACAACCCAAAAGACAATTTGAGCGTGTGGGCGGGTTTAACAGAGTCGTCGGTTCATCAGTTTGAAAAATCTGGGTTAACACGTTTGCCGGTGGTCGGGCTCGGTCTCGAAAATTTCAGACTGCCGGTGACTGAACCCGGCCAACTGAGTAGGGAAGAAGAGGTGGTTTGAAGAAGAGGAAGAGAACATGCGTTGTCTTCTTTAGTTTTCCACCACCGCCACCACCTGATGAACGAGGACCGGAACGAGGACTGCCTTGTGTGAACGACGACCACAAGGAAGCATCTAACAGAGACCGAAAACGACGCCGGAGGGAAGGTGGAAGGGGAAGAAGATGAGAGAGGCTCTGGGGGTGGAGCTGCGGCGCTGAAGCAATGAGGATGTGAGAAAGAGGTTTCATTTGACATAGGGTTTTTTATGTGCCAAAATAAAAATAGGAATAAAAAGCTCACAAAAATATTTTGGTAAAAAAAAAAAATAACAAGCCCAATCCGACCACACTTAAAAGGGACCTTTAAGTATCGGTTTTGTAGTCCGGTGATAAGCTCCTTGTGTTTGTGTGTTGCTAGGTCCAATAATTTGTTAAGAAGCCCACTTCGCACAACACAAAGAAACATGCTGCTGTCAGTATACCTAAACCTAAGCACATGGCCACATCAGTTCAACTTGAACATTTTGTGATTTGGAAAACCCTAGACTAGCTAGCATCGTTTCCCTCTCCCTCTCCCTCTCGTACATACTTCACAAGGCGACTGCCTCAAATGTGGTTCACAACACGACAGCGTTCCGCTTCAATGAAGCTTGTCTTTGCGGAAAACCCTAGACTAGCTAGCATCGTTTCCCTCTCCCTCCCCCTCTCGTAGATACTTCACAAGGCGACTGCCTCAAATGTGGTTCACAACACGACAACGTTCCGCTTCAATGAAGCTTGTCTTTGCGTCTCCTTCACACTATCATAGAACCTCAAATCTGGTTGGATGTTGATTTTTTTTTTTTTTTTTGTTGAAGCTGAAAGTTCATACTTCTTCTTTCCTCTTTTTTTTTTTAGCTCCAAGTCCATCGGAACCCGACAATCGGCCTACCCACCACCCACCCTATCCGATGCCATGAACGGTCGGGAATGGGTAGCATTTTCCCTCCTCGGTTTGGGCGGATTGGGCCCGAATCCGACCAAACCCGACTGTTGTCCAGCCCTAATCCTTGCTATATTGAACATCATAAGGAGTGGAAAAAAGAAAGCCAAAAATTTAATGTTCCTACTCTCACGACCATGACCAATAAATAACAAAAAATTGAATGTTGGAATTTGGAATCAAAGTGCAAAACAGATGTAACTTGTACGAATCTGCAAAAAGTAAGAAAGCCAATTCACAAGTAGAGTCCTTTGCGAACAATATGTCAGATCCCAAAAGTTTGAGCTCACTTGAAAAGGAAATTACAGAGACATTTACAGGATACCCTTCCCTAGAAAGATTAGGCAAAACCAGGGAAACGCCACGTCACTACACAGACACAAGCTCAGCCACTCATACAGCATCAAAAGCTTAAATGAGCATCCTTTAGTTAATTTAATTAACTTCAAAATCAGAAAACGCCCTTAAGTAGTAGTAGGACTAGTTAGAATGACTCTACTCCCTTTAATTTACTAGTTAGATTATGTGGAAACCTCAGTCACTGCAAGAGCAAGAGTCTCAGTAGTGGTCATGGGTGCTTCGGCCACTGGAGATACATTATAAGACTGCAACAACTGAGTGTAGTGAAACTCAATTTGTAGCCTATGATGAAGTGGAGTTGATGATATTAAACCTTTCTTGACATCTGCTTGCAATTCTCTAATAGGGATTGCGGCCAAGAAGCTCTTAATGTACTCTTTGCAAGCTTCCTTCCCTCTGCACAAAACCTCTTCTTCCTGCTCACTCTTCAACTGTTCCGTCTCCACAACGGCAGGATCCACCTCGGTACCGTTGATTTGCTGGATCTGCCGGTCATTGTGGTCTAGTACTTCTGCAACAGTTTGCTGGTCACTGGTTGTTATTTCATCTGACAATTCAGCAGCATCCTGCATTTTGTATATAACTGTGTTGCTGTCGAATTTCAAGATATATGCCTGATCACATCCTTCATAAAGCCTCTCCCCCAAAGTGTCAATGATGCAGTAAGAATCAGATTCAACTTTGAGTATGAAGAAATGGTCATTCCAACTAACTATATAAACCTGGGGTTCACAATTGCTAGGGCAATCCTGTCCAGCATGACTAATCTCATCCCAAATGTTATCAAAAGACATGGCCCCATGCAAAAAGTCAAATCTCCCTTCATCCATTCCTTCTGGGTGAAAAAAACCAATAAAGGACTTCCCAGGAAGCACAGAAATGGGACGTATTTTGGCTTGAATGACTGTTTCGAGATCAAAATGCTTGTCAGGGAATCGCTCCCTATAAGTTTGATTTTCACATAAGTTCCTCCATTCCAATGAACCTTCTCGAATTAGACTGTCAAACTGGGACTTAATGGGCATAAGGTCGTGATTGTTTTGGAACCAGTCGGCAATTACAGCAACGAGGGCTGTACATGCACTCTCACCTGAAGCACGTTCACTGCGCTGATCAATCGAGGCAAAGAAGACCTGTGTCTGAAGCTTCATGTGACCATCACGGCTCCTTATTTCTTTCTGCTCCCAATTCCCTACGGCAAAGTTGTCATCCCCAAATTCAGAGATTGATGAACGATTTGCACATGAATCATCTTCAGCCTTCTGCGACTGGCATACAGTGCGAACATTAGTACTCAGAAGCTAATTAACAACATTGTGCAAGAGCAACAAAAGTTGCAGAGAAGATTCAGAAGTCACTGTCACTAATTCCGTAATAAATATATGGTTTACCATAAATGTGAGATCACTAGTCACTAGTTACTAATCACAATGACCTTAGCATCAATTTTCAAGATATCCAGCAACTCATTCTTTTTGACAAATACATGGAAGGTGGTAAATGGATGGATTGGATAAAATTTTGATCGGATTATAATGAATAGATTAAAAAAATCCATTAATCCATTATGATCCTTTAAAAAATCATTAAAAATATACAATCCATCCATGATCTATTTAATAAAAACCATCTGATCCATTCATTAACAATTTTTTTACGATGGTTATCCAATCCATCCGTAAAAATTATTTTAAAAAACTAAATAATTTTTATGACTATTTCAAAATAGTATGTCTCTCATTCTTTCACAAAAATATTTTATAAATTCAATAATTTTTATAATTTTTGAAATATTCTCTCTCTCCCTCTATCTCCTCTCTCTACCTCTCGGATTTAGAGATACCCAAATTCAATTCTTCAATGAGGTTATTCAACAAGTAAGCAAATACAAATGCACAACGAACAAGAATTTAAGATGATAGAGCCTCAGATTAGCATTTTGGCACATTCTTCATAGCAACAACAACCCGTGTGATAACACAACACGGTGCGCAGAATGTTGTTGCAGCTCATGCCAATAATACTCTCATCATTAGCTACTCCTACTATAATTCAATTCACTCCCCATATTCTCACAAAAAAACAAAAAAGAAATCCAAAAAACAAACAAAAAAAAACCTTTATCCCTTTTCCAATTCCATAAGCCAATTCAACTGAAATCAAATACTATGCTTGCAATTGGAAACAAAAACAAAACAATGAAATTTAAACAAAAAATAATTTTCTCTGTATTGAGTATTACATCGACTTAGAAGTTGTAAATATCGTAGAAGGCAAGTTAGGGTTTCATGACATAGAAAATGATAGTAGGCCTAGCAAAATAATCCATGGATCCATTATCCATCCATGGATCATTTTGCCAGGCCTAGAGATAATGAAAGAAATGAAAACGAACAAGTAAATCCTTACCCCATGAGAAAGAGATTCATCGGAGCTAAGCTGTCGACGATCGAAATCAATGTCATCACCACCTTCTTCTCCGTAAGCCTTCTTTAACAATGGCTCCCCCTTGGATTTAGGAGATCTGAAACTCAACTTCCTCTTCCTCCAAGGCAGTATGCTGCGCCTTGAACTTTGTAATAAATTAGGCTCGGAGGCTGACACAGTTGAATCCTCTGGCTGCAAACTCCCAACATCTGATTTATGATTGCTGTAGTAAACCCAGTCTTCACCATCACCATTTACCCTCATGCTGGAATAAAATGATCCTCCAGCGTTTGCGTAAGCCAGTTTTCCATAACTGAATGACTTCCTAACGCTGGAATCCTCCTTTGTCTCTTCCGAATCTCCTTCCTCAAAATCGTCTAGCGAGTCAGAATCAAAAGGGTAATTGTACTCACCATCCTCACTCCTAGCAGATGAATTGCCTTCACTTCCCTCTTCCTCACGGCACGCCTTTTTTGTTTTCTTGGCTGATACAAACTCTGTCAAGATCTTTACTTTCCTAAGACCAGCTTTAATCGTGGAAAGCTCATCTTTTTCTGCCAAGGTACTAGTTTCTCCTGACTGAGCCGGGGGTGATGACACAGGAACTATGGATTTATGAACTTGTTCCGTGCTTTCTTGAGCCACTCTTAGTTCCACCAAGCTAATTGATATCTGCATAGGATCAAGAGCTATGATGATAAGTACAAAAACAAAAACTGCAAGTGTCAATTTTGAATTAAAAAACCAATTAACAATTACAGTCAATTGAAACTAGCCTATTATCCAAACATCGTCAATTTTATATGTCATGTCATGTGGAATGAAAAGATACAAGATTCAGTAAAACAATTGAAGATAGACATACACTAAGTGAAGGAGAAGGCTCTACAGAACCGCCAGGGAGCGTTAGTGGAATGTTTAAATCAAAATCCTTTTGATCAACTGCAGATGCGAATTCAGCTAAATTCAACGACGCCGTTCCAACCACAGGAACCTTCGTTTTTGGCCTTTGATTCAAACCCTGAACACAGAACCAAATCAAATTCTCATCAGAGGAATATTAACCTATAGAACTAAAAACAATTACACTAAAAATTAATCTTTTTTGCCAATTAACCCCACAGAAAACAAAAATTTAAATTACAGACAACGCACAATCACAATCAACAACAACCAAGCCTTTTTCCAACTAGAATCAGATGACGCCATAATGTTCAATCGTGGATATGTTTATACATAAACCATTGAACTCTCAATCTTTTTGCCTATAGTTTTTATCAACCAACTCATAATGACAAAAAGAAAGCAAATTCAAAATTAGTTTGAAGAAACAATAGACATAAAATTCAGTCCAAATCCATTAAAAAATTATTTTTTTTAAGAATACCAAACATTTTACCGAAGGAGAATTAAAATTTCATGCTTCTGTTTTATAGGCAAACCATTTTTCACACAAATTACAAAATTTTTATTCTTCAAACAAATTCCATAGACACCGAAGAAGGAGAGAGAGAGAGAGACTAACATTAAAGAGAGTGAAAGCGATCTCCCACGGGTGAAACACATTGTCCTTGTAAGCAGAAAGGTTACACAAGCTGTGAAACTCCTCGTCCCATTGAACGACGCCGTTTTGGTCCACCTCGAACTCGACCTCCTTGGTGAAGTTTCTGGCCACAGGGTTCCGGCGCAGGGAGCTGAGGGTGGACTTGGGACCCTTCCACTTAATCTCAAGTGCCAATCTGGGAATTTCACCGGAACCTTTCTCTGCACACTCCCGCACCAGATCACACCCTTCCAGACTCCTCACAATTAATTTCACCTCGTACTTCCTCCACACCAGAGGGGGCCATGGCCTCCACTTCATCATCTTCACCACCATTCTCTTCTCTCTTTTCCTTTTTTTGTTTATTGTTGTGGCCTATAAAATAAAACAAACGTTGAAGTTGGTTGGTGTTTTGTTCGGAGGATAACGGAAAAGAGAAAAGGGAAGAGGAGAATTGGGATCTTGGAAAATTGAGAGTTGAAGAAGGGAATCGGAATTGGAAATGGGTGAGAATATGCCGTTATTTTGGGTTAAAAGTTAGAGGGAGTGAGAGAGAGGAAGAAAAAGAAAATGGTGTGTTTGAGACTTGAGAGCATTGAGTCACGAATGTGTATATATCTATCTGTCAATCTAACTTAACTGTACGCTGCGTTGGGAACTTAACCCGAGGGTGAGGTTAGTTAGGCTTGGGGGGGTTAAGGTTGAGTTTTCTTCTCGATGGTAGTGGTGTGATGACAGGGCGTCATGTTTTTCTGGGTATCTCAGGTGTGAGTAACGCGGTAATGACGAGGTTGTTGACTCCCGTTTGTTTTCACTGATAAAACTTGCTTTTCCGTGATAGCATAGGAGTGAGCTGGAGGGCAAAAATAAATTTTATTTTATTTTGACAATATGGCAAAAATATTTAAATAACATAAAAAATAGGATTTAATTGATATATATTGATAGTGTAAAGTTTTTTTACTCTGTCAATCAATTAGATAATATTTCTCAAATTATATAATTCTTGCTAATTAATTCTCATATATATATATATATATATATATATATATATATATATATATGTTTTTTTTATGAAAAGCCAACTGCCTAGTGCCTTCAAGTGCCTAGTTCCCTTATTATCTTTTTTTTCCCCTTATTGAACACATACTTCCCAATAGTTTGAAAAAAATGTATTGTCAAATATTTTTTTTTAATTATCTAAATAATAAATTTAATTTGATATAATATCAACCTAAAGTTTTTTATATTATCAACCGATCATAAATCGTCATACTCATGTGACTTTTAAGTAATTATAATGCTAGAAATCAAATATTTTTAAAAACGATAATTTATAGCTGGTTGGTAATATAAAATTTTTACACTGATAATAAATATTGATTAAAGGATAATGTTGACCAATGTCGTTAGGATATTGACTAAGGAATACAAAAGAGATAGTTTTTATGGAAAAATAATGTATTTATTATTTTGAAAAGTATTATGTTTAGTTTTCCCCTGAAGACCATCTTTTGAAATCATTAACCAATAGCAACACCCTTGATAAAACCTTTAATATTGTTCCAAGTTAGGAGAGATATCAAATTTGTTGTTTATCCAACCATATCCATTCCATTAAATGAATAAGTTTTACTTAATTGGTTTTAAAGTGTATTTTGGTGGAAAGCACAAGAATTGAGAAATTATAATTATAATTAAATTTTAATTGTGACAATTTTTTAAATCATCTTTGTTTATGTTCATTTAAAAAGTTTAAAAATAATTGGGACATCTGAGGTTTTAAAACATTGACAGTGTTTAAAAATAATAATTAATATTTTATTAATATTTTGATCATATAATTTTATTTTATTTTTGGTATTTGATCATATAATAATTTATTAATATACAACAACGTCAATTATAATAGACAAGAGAAAAAGACTTCACCAAATTAACGCTAAAACTGACCATAGGTAGTATTGTTACATATGGGCCATTGGTTAAGAAATTATTCCCTCTAGTCAATTTTAAGTGTCGTTTTTAAAAATTAGTTTATTATAAGTGATATTTTCAATACAAACAAATTATTAATTATTATACTTTCAATTGTGGTCTTATGCTTTAGAAACTCTCAAGTTCCAGTCAAAAAAAAAAAAAAACTCTCGAGTTCCAACTATACGTAAAAATTGACTAAACATACTGAGTGA
The DNA here is from genome assembly GCA_030762895.1 of Sophora flavescens. Classification (NCBI taxonomy): domain Eukaryota; kingdom Viridiplantae; phylum Streptophyta; class Magnoliopsida; order Fabales; family Fabaceae; genus Sophora; species Sophora flavescens. The sequence continues at coordinate 21,213,895 of CM061069.1, forward strand.
ATCAAGCAAAACCAGGAAGAAAAAAAAACTAAGTGTTTATTTTATTAGATTTAGATATTGGATGGTTCCTGATAAAAAAAGAAAAAAGATATTGGATGGTTCAAAATCACCAGGGTTCGCAATGGGGCAAGAGTGGGTTTTAACTTCCCTGACTCCGTCGTTGCTCTCTGTCTGGGTTACCCATCCCCGTCTTCAGTAGGGGTCGGGTTTCCTTCGCAGGACCCCCCGTCCTGTCAATGAGTAATCAAATTAATTTAAAAATTATTTTGTTTTAATTAAAATTACAATTCAAAAATTGTACTTCGTTAAGACAATTAGTCAGATACTAGAACTTGGTTTTTTAATAGCACTTTGTTATGTTTCAAATAACATTGATAGTATCAAAAAATTAGAATAAAATCACAATCAAATGTTTTGAAATTTTTTTTTAAAAAGTATCCATTTATATAGACTGGAACTTTTCATTCGAAAAAAATCTAATCCCTTACATAGATATACGAGAATATTATGTTATCACGTAAACAGTGGGTGGTTTTTTTTTTTTTTTTTGGTGTGTGAGGGGGGGGGGGGGGAGTTTTTTCCAAATCCCCACCTCAGTCGAAGCGGGTTTTCCTTGTCAAAGTTGGCACGGGTTCGGGTGGGTACTCGTGGGTTCGAGTCTCGTTATCATGCCTAAAAATCACGTTTGCTTCTGGTACAAGTGATTTTGGATTCTGGAAGGTGTTTGTTTTAAATTTAGCATCCAATAGAATCAATTTTAGGTTAGCTAAAATTGATTTTAGTAGAAGCAAAAGTTTTAACTTTTAAGTAGAGTAAAATTTATTCAAATTGTAGGACCCATACTATATTATTTTTATTTACACCTGAAAAGTTATTTTTATTTATCATTCAAACAGAATGAATTCTTCTAAATTTATTTTTAAAGTGTGTAAGTAAAAATATATTTATCCTTCAATTATATAGTAGGTTAAGATTTATTCGCACTTTATCAAATCAATCGTTGATTCACTCAAAAATTCAATTTAAAAGAATCTTGAGTATCTTGACCCTATAAGGGGAAGAGATTGTTTAAAGGTGGGGATATAAGAACCGAAGATAGAAGAGAAAAAAATTGAGACATCCCTTCCCATCATAAAAATAATCCCCATTCCCATCTCAGATATTTTTTTAAAAATAAGTACAAAATGCTGCTCTCATGGGACAAACTATCTATACCTAAGAAGTGTGATGGTCTTGGTTTCCAGAACTTTCATGCTTTCAACTTAGCTACGTTGAGTAAACAAGTCTGGAAATTTCTTATGCATCCTAATACTCTAGTGACTAGAATATTCAAAGCCAAATATTTCTGATAAGGTAATTTTCTAGATGCTAATATTGGTCATAACCCGTCCTATGCTTGGAGGAGTCTTTGGCAAACAAGAGCTTTGGTTAAACATGGGCTACGTTGGAAAATTGGTGGTGGGGATAGCATCTCGGTTTGGGATAGTATTGCATGGACTCGGGACGATCTATGTGATTGAATTTTCTCCCTTTGAGCATCACGGTTTGGAAAGGTTGATGGTTAGCGATCTCATGATTCCCCATGCACGTAGGTGGGATGGCTCTATAATCACGCAAATCCTCAGTCCTCCTGTAGCCAAACTTAATTAGTCCCTCAGTTGGAATGGATGAAACTCTTTGGGCTCCTAGCAACAATGGCATATATTCGGAATGGTTGATTCTTCTCACATACATGATAGTGGTAATTGGCTTGATATTTGGAAGCTTAAGTTCTTCCTTTGGAAAGCCTGAAGGGGTTGCACGCCTACCCGCATGAGTCTCCAAAACAAGGGAGTCCAATGTCCTAGCACTTGTGTTGTGTGTGAGCAGGAGCCAGAGTCTCTCTTCCATCTTATGCTCTTTTGCCCTGTGAGCGTGGAATCCTGGACCAAGAGTAACTTGTGGAGCCATATTCTGCCTTATACCACGCAAGCAGACTCCTTCAAGGAGTTGTTCTTCAGTGTTATATATGAGCAATCTTGATCATAGAAGGGGTGCTGACTTTGCTATGATTCTTTGGTCCCTTAATTTGGAGAGGTAGGAATGAAAAGTTATGGGAGGGGAAGAGTATCTCAAGTGACTCTCACCTCCATACAGCTATCTCCTTAATTTATTTCTGATTGGGCACAAGCTAGGAGCATTGAGGACCTGAACTGTTGCGTTTCTGCTCCTGTGACTCCCGTTTCTTGGACTGCTCCTCCTAATGGTCACTACAAGTGCAATGTTGACGCCTCTTTCTTCAAAGAGGCAAGTAGAACTTCCTTTGGTATGTGTGTGAGAGATGATCAACGCCGGTTTATTGCTGCTAGAACTGATTGGGTTTCTTTTTTCCTCCCAACTCTCGAGGGAGAAGCTACCTGCCTTCCAAAAGCTATCTAGTGGGTTCTAGGTCTTGATTTGCCGAATGTCATCTTTGAAGTGGATTGCCAAGTTATAGCTGATTCTGTGAACAAGTCAAGGGATGACATCTCTGAATTTGGTCTTATTATTAGGAATTGCATTGCTCTTTTCTCTTCTTTTACAAACTCTTACGTGAGTTTTGTAAGGAGACAAGTTATATAATAGTGTTGCTCGTAGTTTAACAAAGGCGATAATATTTTCTTCTAGTCAGATTGATTATCATGTTGCACCTACCTTTATTGTTGTTTTGATTATTAATGATATGCATTAAGCTTTTATTCAACAAAAAAAAAAAATTATAACATCAAAGGGTTATTTTCTTTCTTTCTTTTTTTGCTTTCTAATTTGTTAGCTTAATAGCATAGCAATCCTTCATACTTTCCTCGTAAGTAACTTGAAATGAATACCATGTGCCGTGCCAGTGCTGTTGAAGTATGCTACACATTAATAATGGCAACTATAGGGATATTAATGATCTGATAGATTGCCAGCCGTAATAGTTATATATATATATATATATATATATATATATATATATATATATATATATATATATATATATATATATTATTATTAATTAAGGAATTAAATGATTCCTTAATCATTGAAAATGTTGTGTTCCACACATTTAAATTTGAGAGTTTGTGATTTTCAATAAAGACTTTCTATACATGAATTCTTTAATCAATGTCCTTAGATAGTGTTTGGTATAAATTTTAAAAAAGTATTCTCGAGAATATTTGTAATGGAATAAAAGTTTCTCTTTGGTATAAGTTTTAAAAATTTATTCTCAGACATAAAAAGATTTCTGAAATAAAATCAATAAATAATAATTATAAGTTAGGAAACTCGATCTATTTTCATATGTAAATGTAGGAAAGGAAAATTTTTGAGAGTGTAATTCCTAAAAATGTTGTTTGCGTAAGAATAAAATATTACAAGAACCAAATATCACCTTAAGATACTGGTTAGCGAAACTTTATGTTTAACTTTAACCTCGGGCATTAAGATTCTGATTCATGAATCATGACTCAATCAACAAAAGCAATATCCCCCAGGTACAGTATTAAATTACACTGCAATTTTTTCAGAATAATTTAATCTTTTAATATTTTTCCCATTAAGAATAACATATGCTATTTTTATTATTTTAAATTAATTATGCACATTTCTTCAATAATTTAAATATTTGTTATCTCTTAAAATATATTTTATAAAATCTAACTGAATAAATTAATAATATAACTTTTATAAATTCAAATATATTTTTAAAAACTATATTCATTTAGATTCTATCAAAAATTTTAAAGATATTTACTTATAAACATAAAATATTTTGACTTTGTTTAGAATAACGTTGTATAACTTGTATTACTTTTTTAATCTCTTTATATGTTTTTTTTACAAAATTGTTTTGTCATAAATTATTGAGTAAATTATACTACACTCACTTTAAGGATTAAAATAACAACAAACCTCAAACATAATCATAAATTACGCTTCACCCCATTTTGTTTTCTTATTATTGACTAACTATTAACTTAACACTGTTAAGTTATTTTAAAAAAATATATTTATAATAAATTATTTGATCTTTATACACTAAAAATGTTTTAAAATATTAACTAATTAATGTGACAGGGCGATTGAGAGATTGATTTGTTAGGAATCAAATAAAAAAAATCACCTTTAAGAAACTAATCCAACGAACAACCAAAGTGACTATTTAGTCAATTTTCATTAGTTGTTATAAAGGAGCACCACTACAATGCTATATGCAACTACATGCTATATGTAACTACAGTTTTTTTATCAAAATAACTCACTTTTGAAAACTATTTATCAAACTAACATACTTTTTGATATAGTGGATTAAAATATATATTTTATTTTGCTGATTAGTGGCACCATTTTGACTGTCACGTGACAGTTGTTGATTGGCCAAGAAAAAATGAAAGAAAAATTATTTACGCAAAAAAAAATTCAGGTCAGTGCCACGTGGCGCACTCTGGTAACTGGCACCATTGGCCTGCCACATGGCAGCGTCCTATTGGTTCGTCGGTTTTTAAAAAAAAAATAAAAAATGTTATTAATTAAATTTTAAAAATGTATTAATATAATTATAAAAAATGTTATTAATTAAAAATGTTAACAAAAAATTTTATTAAATTTTATCATTATATAATTTTATTAATATAATTTTATTAATTAATTATTAATTAATATAATTATATTAATATTATTAATACATAAATATATTATTAAATTATATCATTAATTATTAGGCTAAATTATTCTTTTGGTCTCTCATTTGTTTGAAATATTCAGTTTGGATAAAATTTCAAGAAAAAATGTTAATCAATGGGCAACGGAAAAATTGGTTTAAAAATTCCTCGGTGATTTTTAAAAATATTCTTTGTTTTAAAATATTCAATTTGGTCCCTCTATTTTCGAGATTCCGACAGTGTTTTCTAGCAAGATTCAAAGTTAACGGTCAAACTTAATGATAATATTTAATAATATAATTATATATTGATAATAGAGGGACCAAATTGAATATTTAAAACAAATGAGGGACCAAAAGAATAATTTAGCCTAATAATAATGATAAAATTTAATAACACAATTATGTATTAATAATATTAAAATAATTATATTAATTAATAATTAATTAATATAATTATATAATGATAAAATCTATCAATAGAATTATATTAATTAATAATATAATTTTTTTTAATTTTTCGGTTAATTAATTTTTAATTTTTTTTTCAAGATAACTGATAAACCAATAGGAAGCTGCCACATGACAGGTCAATGACGTCAGTTTGACTGGCGCCAGTCACCAGAGTGCGTCATGTGGTGCTGACCTGGATTTTTTTTCTTCATTTTTTCTTGGTCAATCAACAACTGCCACGTGACAGTCAATGACACCAGTTTGACCGGTGCCATTACATCAACAAAATTAAAATAAAAAAATTTTAGGTGGTCAAAAAATATGTTAATTTAATAAATTGTTTTAAAAATTGGTTATTTTAACAAATAATTTCCAAAAGTGGGTGAGTTTGGTAAATAAAAAAAAAACCATGAATCTGCAATAGTTTGAATTTAAGCAAGAAAAACGTTTCCACGATAGAGAAAAGAAGGCTAAATAGCACTTTATGGGGCATCACCCGCTCTCGGTTTAAGTTAGAAGTCTCCTTTTTAGGTTCATTTCCTTTGAAATTAGTGTAAGGACAAGTAAACATCCAAATAGGACGTATACTTGGGATCCTTAGTTAATCATGTATAAATATTTTATTAATTCAATTTATTATATGGTTAATCACGTATAAATATTTGATTAATTCATAATGACCCATTAATCATATAAAGAACTGAATTAATCGGATATTTGCATGTGGTTAACCAAATATTTATATGATTATAGTAAATAAGCTCATTAACTATATAATGAATTGAATTAACCAACTATTTATATATAATTAACCAAATGTTCGAAATGGGTGTCGCATTTGGATGTTAACCTATCATTAATCTTGAAATTATAATCTTCTTCCTACGCCCACCACACGCTGACTATAGATCTCAACTACTCTGTGGACTAACATGGCTCACACTCACACCTCCGGCCATAAAGATGAACTTATTATTTCAAACACCCATTTTGATGGATTACAAAGCGTGATTAATCCAATGAATTGCAAAAGTGTAATTAATACCACCACATATGGCACATGAGACATCTTAGTTCTTTTTGCTTTTATGAATTTATCGGAGAATGCTGACAATGTCCTTTAATGGCATTATTGGTTAAAGAACTAAAAGAATAAAACTTTTATTGGAAAGTGATATATTTAATATCTTGAAATAGAAAATACCTAGCATTCAAAGAAAAACTTGTTTGTTATGAAATCTTTAATCACTTTCCTTAGGTCTCTGGTTAACAAAACCCTTTTATTTATCATGATTCATAAAAATAGAGTTACGCTGAATTCGAATTCAAATAATTGAGATAAATAAAGATCAACAACATTCAGAATTTTTTTCGATAATTGAAAATTCTTTAATAATATGATCTAGATCAAGCATCATAAATGAAAACTCTCACACCTTTTTGGAAGGGTGTTGAAGAGCTCTACGGCTCTATCCTATTATATGCTCAAAGCTAGACATCAATAAAATGTTACATCAATCTCCGAGCTCAGGTACATAGGCTATCCATAATAATACATAAACAGAAGTTAAAATCATAGACACCATGTACACATAAGACAGCCCCCCAATACAAAAATAACAGCAGGAAAATCCTAAAGCAACAGCCTTTTGTTGCCTAACATGGTTAGCTTATCACCTTTGAGGTAGGAATGCGCATCAACATACTGTAAAACACAACACGGAGGAGACGCACCATATTGCACTAGCTTTCATTAATCCATTCTACATCTAAGATTAGCATAAAATATGCACATCAGTGTTCTTGCATTCTAGTAATTATGCTAACTATTCATAACAACTTACATGATTCCCCGCTTTGCATTGCCTATACAAAAAGAGTGATCAATACAATTATTTTCATGCAACGATACTTTTTTGGTACAAATGCAACGATATTGCAGCCATAACAAGTATTTATAGTTATTTTGTGTTACATACAGATACGTGGATTTTAAGAAAACATATTCGGAGTCTTTTTTTTTTCCTTTTTCAATTTTCCCATGCAAGTGAGGAACCAAAAAGATTTATTGAGGGAAAAACTTTGCACAGACTAAAAATTTAATTGAAAGAGTTTTTTTGGTAGAAATTTAAAGAATAATTTTAAAACTTATAAGTTATTTTAAAGTCTATTAGGATCAGCTTCTCTGCCTTCTCAAGGCAAGAGAAGTGTTGTCGAAAAATTTCAACTTTACTATAATAAGGATAAATTTGGCATTTGATAGCTAGATGGAGAAATTGTATAGTTTTGTCTAGGAATATGAGATTTATGGTCTCTCATGTATATAGGCAGGAAAATTCTTGTCCCGATGATTTAACAAATTATGGTTTAAGTCATCACTGTTTTTCTTGGTCGGACTTAGTTCCTACCTTTATTTTAGAAAAGTTTAATAGGAATAGGTTCTTTATGCTTTCACACAGGTTCTGTTAGCTCATGGGTATTGGTATAGTTCTCCCATGTTTTGTATTCTTCGTTTTTTTCTTTTTAATAAAATTTTAGGGTGCTGCAGATGATTGTTGAAATTAGGGGTGTCAGTCTAGCTGAGATGCCTAATTTTATAGTGATGCCTTACACTCTATATTTACTTTTTTTTTAAAAAGGATGATGGTAACTAGTGTCCTAATGACATTAGATCAAAAGAAAAAAAAACATTGGAAAAATGACGTATTTAATATTTAGAAAAACTAAATACTTAGAGTTCCAGGAAAAATATTGTTTTTTTTGAATTCCTTAACCAATACCTTTAGGGCATTAGTTAGCAACATCCTTGTAAAAATTAATTAAAGCCGTTAAATTTAGAACTTATTAATTAAGACCTAAAATTTATCTTAATTAAATATGGACCTTTCTAATCAATGCCCTAAAGACCGGTTAAGTAATAAAAAAACATTTTTATTAGAAAACTAAATATTAAAACATTGAATACATTACTTTACCATGAAAATTTTCTATTTTTTCCTTAAATATAAAGGCTCTCAACTTTAACAAAAATAAATTTATTGTATTGTATTTATTAGAGAAAAATAGTACATTTGTGCTTTGCTTTTTTGTTTAAATTAGTATAAAGGTTTTGTTATCCAATATCCTAATGACATCGGTTAAAGAATTAATACATAGAAACATTTTATGAGTAATCACAACTTTTCAATTTTTTATGTGTTGAATGCATCATATTTCAATAAAAAAAATTCTATTTTTATTCTTTAACCACTGGTTATTCTTATTATAAATCATTATTACAGGTTTTGATGGATCCATACAGTAACCCAAACTAAGGGAGACCGTCATAAAAACCACCTGCTCTAATAAAGAAATTGACATTAATTTTAGTCCTTCAATAATAAGAAAATGACTCAATTTATTTCATCAATTATACAAAATTAACATTAATTTAGTCTTTCTAATCTCGTGTTTTGTGCAACAAAGGATAATTTTAATGTCACTTTACGTAGTTAGGAACTAAATTGACATCGTTTACTTTTTAGGTAAATACTGAATGTTCTTAAAATACTCATTCAAAAAAATCAAGAAAAATGATTTTTTATTAAAAATTTGTGTATTTAATATTTAATGAGTAAGCAAGACCTTACTTTTTATAAAGACTCAATTAATGCCAACAACCAACTTTCAAAGACAAAAATGATAATTTAGTCTTTTATTTGAAACATAAAATCAAAATTGTAAAATTATTTTTTATGAGAGCTTCAAAATTAATTTTTAAATATTATATTTAATATGCAAATAAAACTATTATTTCAAATTTTTGTACCAAATTGAAAACTATAAAAGAATTTAATTTTAATTTATTGTCATTGTAATTTTTTTTGCAATGTCATTTAATTACAATCACAAATTATCCTATGTATAACTTTTAATATGAGTCAAACATTTTTAATAACATATCAATTTATATTTGATTGAGGATGTAAAATCTTTATATTGTGCATAATAATTAAATCTGTTATAAAATTGGAGAAATAACATAACATATATAGTAAACAAAGATTCATCTTAGACATAAAAATGTATAAATTTTCCTAATACTTAAAACCAGGTAACATATTGATATTGCTTTAATTTGTGTATGAATAAATATTTTTCAAAATTTGTAAAGTCAAAATTACGTTGGTATCATTACCGAGAAGGTTTTCCTTACTTTTAGAGGAAGTTAAATATTTTCCCCCCTTAAGTCTATATAAAGTTATAAATGTTCCCATTTGACCTACAATAAATTTAAATGTTTTAGTATAATAAATTAAAGATTTAATTCCACTTTTAGTCTCTTAACTATCATGTATGTGTAATTTTCATCATTCGGGTTTCAGTTGCATCAATTGGCGTATCTCTCATATTACAATCTCATCTCTCTGTCATTCTGCCTAGGGTTGCCAAAATGAATCCGCCGATGGGTTTGTTCGTTTGGCCTGATATAAATGATGGGCTGGACAGTAAAAATAGAGTCCGTACAAAATTTGGTCCAGTCCGACCCGACCCGATAATTTGCTGACCCCATGTGGACTGGTCCGTGGCGGGTCGAGCCAATCCGATGGGCCGAATAATTTTTATCTTAACAAAAAAAATCTAAAAGTTTAAAACCCTAATGACGTTACTGAGTCTGAAACAAAACTAAAAAAACCTCATTTTGCTTTCTGCCTTTCTAGCACAGTCGCCATACTCATTTTCTTTCTCGCCTTTCTCGCACAAGTCTTCAACAAAGTGCTGCACAGGGAGCAAAGGGCATGTTTCCATTTATAACAAGGATTTGGGTAAAAAAAATTGAGTATTGCATAGGGAGCAAAGGGCGTGTTGCACAGGTTGCACTGGTATAACTAAGTGTTGCACAGGGCGTGTTTCTTGGCAGCAGAAAAATGAATGGAATTTTCTAGTTTTAAAAAAATGAATTTAAAAAAACAAGAATAATAATTTTTAAAAAATTTGTTGGAGTCGTGCCTTATGCGTGTTTGCTGTTTTCGAATCCTCACAGTTGCGTTGTGCGACAATTTTTGAGTTTTACTGTCAAAAAAAAAATTATTAGCCCATGGATCAGCCCGTTTGACCTGTAGTCCACATGTAGTTGGTCCGTGCTAGCAAATTAGTATCTCGACTTAATTTTAGTCCAACCCGGCCCGACCTGAAAAGTGGCTTAACACGATTGTACTGGCCCGATTTGATAGCTCTAACTCTGCCAAATTGTATTTTTTATGCTGTTTGTGAACCAATTGGATTGACAGTCTTCACGAACAATACGTTAGTCCAATCTCACTCTTCACCATAAATACTTCGAACTAGAGAGATGTCATCCCTACTTTTTGGAAAAGTAGCCACTTAATGTCAAACAAGTCACACATGTGTCATGTGAGCTATTAGTGTTAAAAATTAAATGGCACATACAGTAATTATAAGAGAAGCGATGCCTTTGAGAGACCAAAAAGTAATTAAATGTAAATTAAATAAAAATGAAATGGTTAGAGTTCTATGAGTGAATCACTATTTTAGTCCCTCAAATTGTAGGACGGGGGCAAATCAATCTCTTACATTAAAAAAATAAACAAAAACGTTTTCTAAATCGAAAAAAGTCAATCATATTAATTTAATTTGACAATATTTTTCAATTTGAAAACCATAATATAATGAATGTGTTTAAATTTTAAGGATTTCTTTACCTACTTTTTAATGTGATGGACCAACTTATCATCACCTTATAATTTCATATATCAAAATAGTAATTCAATCAAATTTTATTGAGAAAAAAATTCAGAAAATGATTCTTTCTCAAAAAAAAAAAATAATAATTCCGTCATCATCACTAAACTAGAAAGTAGATACCCATGAAAAGTAGTGCGTGAAAAACTGGCCACAAACCAAGGCAAAAAGGTGTATGTGGGCCCAAAGAAAAAAATACATCCAATGACAACCACACATGACTAAGTGGGAGTTTGAAAAAAATTTATTTCTATTTGAATTTATAAAAAGGTTAAAGTAGTATACAGTGGATTATAATAAATTTAAGAGTTTGTTTGCCTCAAAAAAAAATTAAGAGTTTAACATCTAAGTATTGAGTGTGTAAAGATTTTTACACCGACGATCAATTAAAAATCATAAAATTGATAATTTTTAAGATGGTTATGATAAGAATCAAAGATTTGTAATGATGTGTTCATTTCTGATTGGTTAATAATGTAAAAAAACTTTACACTATAAGAGAAAAAATAACAAAAATGTTGATTTGTTAAAAAATATATATTGGACGTCAGTGTAAAAACCATTTACACTGATAATGTGTAGAAATAATTAAACTATTATAAGGTTAAAGTAATCTTTTGATCCCTATACGTGACACTGGTTTTCAATTTGGTCTCTATACATAAAAAGTTATCAATTTGGTTCCTATACGTGACACTGATTTTCAATTTGGTCCTCGCCGCTAATTGGTCCCTATATAAAAGGACCAAATTGCAAATTATTGTCACATGTAGGGACCAATTCAACAAAAAAAAATTGAAATCGGTCCCTACATGTGACAATTATTTCCAATTTGGTCTCTATATGTGATAATAATTTGCAATTTGGTCCTTCTTATATATGGACCAATTAGTGGTGAGGACCAAATTGAAAATCAGTGTCACATATAGGGACCAGATTGATAACTTTTTACGTATAGGGACCTAATTGAAAATCAGTGTCACGTATAGGGACCAAAAGATTATTTTAACCCTATTATAAAAATAATTTGGGAAGATAAATTTATTAAAATAATTTATTATTTTTTATAAAAATAAGCTCTTTAGTTTATTTCCGGGAAATGAAACTTATAGAAGGAAAAAAACTTAATTAAATTGCCTACCTATACACACCATAATTGATATTCCCTACTTTTTACTCTAAAATAAATTCTACATGAATTTTTTCAATATAATTTTGAAATTTATATATTTATTTACTTCTAACAAGGTCCAAATATTATATACTTTTATTTACAATTTTATTTATTTATTTATGGTGTTTGTTTTAGGTAACACCCTCTCGGGCATTACTTTGTAACACGTGCGGAAATAAATTAAAAATTCTGTTTGCTGGTTGCTTTCGAAAAATAAATTTATTATAAGGCAGAAAACTCGATGGTAAAAATTTTCTTTCGCGAATAACTCTCGAACACCTTAATACATATAATAAATAGTAAAGTCGTATTCTTAAAGAAGTCACAACGGCATACCATTTTTATTTTCAAAAGGGCTCAATTTCCAAAAAAGAGAAACTTAAAACCAAGAATATATTACAACCTCACAGTTACACACCTTTTCAAGATAAAACCCAAAACAAGACTTCTAAGCTGGTCGCTCTACAAGACATTATTAGAAAGACCCATGTGTCTTTCCCACAAACAGATACCTCTTCAAGCATCTAGAATCTAAGTCCTAAAATGACTTAGTGAAGTCCTTTGCTTCATCCGTGCTAGTGTACCAAGTACTATAGTAATCTACAATAAACCTGATATATTTGTAAGGGTGAGACGCCAATATATTGATTTAACACAATAATCACATGTGCGACCCAAAAGAAAACAATACACATGTATATTTCCATAAATAAACAAGTAGCCTCTCACTGGGTTTCATACCCGTTCACAGTTTTTTGAAAAAAAATGCATGAACAATTCAATATTTAGGCTCTAATCTAATAGCTAATCTCCGAAGACCCCAACACCAAATAAATGAGTTGATAACGCTCAATTGCCAGGTATATTAGGCATAACGTGACATGAAATACCAGTCGGCACCATACATAACAATATAGTCTGAATACCCTATCATTAAGGTATCAGACATAGGACGTAGCATGAATACCCTATCATTAAGGCATCATACAAAACAACGTAGCCCGAATACCCTATCATTAAGGTATCAGACATAGGACGTAGCATGAATACCCTATCATTAAGGCATCATACAAAACAACGTAGCCCGAATATGCTATCATTAAGGTATTAGACATAGGACGTGGGCACGTCTGTCAATGCATGCATATAAAACATTTTGTTCTCGTTATTTTTCTTTGTGTTCATTCTTCTTTTGTCGAAGCTCAAGAAGGCTTACGACTATTCGTAATTTTTAACGTGATAGATTTCTCAACACTAACACATGAGATAATGACTTCGGCAAGTATACCGGATCATTGCAAGTAATAAAAACGGTGAGAACCATATATCGTCCACAGGGATTAGTTGTCTAGTAACAATTCACAAATTAAACAACTATTTAGACTAAAATTTGGTATGAAGAGAGCACAAAAGAAATAAATAAATAAAAGAGCATTAAAATATTTTTTTGATATTTTGAGACAATTAAACAAACACTTAGAAGGTAAAAATAGAAAAAAAAGTGATAGGGATTTGATTTCACCCAATTATGATTCTGGATTCCTCGTAGACAAGGAATCCTATGGATTACCGAAACTCTAATTATCATAATCTCAATTGGCATGTTGAAGGACAAATTCCCTAAATTAATTGAAGCATAATTCCTTAGTGAATCAATTCTACCAAACCTCACTAATTACCCTAATTCCTTAGGTCTAATTAACAAGGTATGATGATAAAAGCTCTATGGAATTTGTGAAAGACCCACACTAATCAGGTTATCTATTCCTAGATTAACCCAATTAATGGTAATGCTTACAAGCGGCATGTTCATATATCACCATTCCTAGCATATACAAAAACCCTCAACAAACACAAGAATGATGACAAAACATTCAAATGTAATTAAGCACAGTAAACATCACATCAACAACACCAAATGTTTATAAGATAATTAGAGAGTCAATTAAAATATCATCATAAAAGGAATATATCAAAACCCTAACAAAAAGAAATTTAGCTAGACATGATAGACCTTAAAATAAAATAAAATAGAGATAAAGAAAGAGGAGAAAACTGCATTAAAACAAGAGGGGAGCGCAATTCCTTTTACCCTCACACTGAGCGACTCCTTCCCCTGTTCAACGCTGTTGTCCCCTTGCGGCTCTGTTCAGTTACGCTACTGTGTCTTTCTATTTTCCCTGCCTTCTATTTTCCCGTGGCTCCTATTATATATGCAATCCCTTTTCTTATCAATTTAGAAAACCCATCCTCCGTTGGCCCTGTAGCTTCCTCTTGTGACTTTTGGATTCAAATGAGACGTGGGCCTTGTGGTTTCTAAATCCACCAATTTTGTGCATCCAATTTCTAATTCACTTGTTTCTCTTCCAGGAGCTACACGTGACTTTCATCAAATTTGAAAGTCAATTGCATTTGTGATTTCACCCAAGTGGCCCCCTAGCATTCTTGTTTCAAATTTTGTCACTGGGCCAAGCTATTTTCCTTCACGTGGGCTCCTACATTACATGGGCTTTGGCTTGGCAGCAAAATTATACCATTAGACTTGCTTCTTACCCAAATTAATGCATACTATTAGACTTGCTTCTTACCCAAATTAATACATATCTTTATTATTTCCTACAAACATAAACAAGTAAAAATATTATATAGATTAACTCTAAAAACGTGAAATTAAACTAAAATATGTAAAATACTATTAAAGACTCAATTAGCTAAACATAGGGACAAAACTCAATCAAGAAGTATAATTGGGAGCAAAAATTCATCCAATAAGCACACAAAATATCATAAATCTAGAAGATTATCAACAAGACATGAAGTCCGAATGCTCAATCACAAAACCTTAGACCTTGCAATCAGTCTTAGGTTTGTAATGACGAAATAAAAAAAAATATTCTCTATTAATAACGTTCATCACAACGTGTAACAACGGTACAACGTTTAACAACGTAACATGGATCAAAGATCTTCGTGCTTGTAATTAAGAAACCAGTATCACGATGTCTCGGATACTAGGTTTACGTTAACACCGTTTTCGTTCGGTGAAACACAAAATCAGAACAAAACTCCCGAAACTTATCCAAGTTGTCGGAAATAACCCGGTGTACTATTTTATGGAAAATACGTTTACATTGGAAATTCGTTTTACAAAATCATCAAAAATACTTGAAATTCATTTTCTTTCATAAAATCAATATTTTGAACTTGAAAATATTTCTTTGATACAAATTCTCTATTTTAACTAATATTTCCATTTTTTAGTAATCCTACCGTAAATATTATCGGAATTGTCCGACGTTTGACGTTTTAAGTCCAAGTATGACTTTTCTAGCTAAAATAAATTTTCCAACACTATAATAAAATTATTTTGGAAACTAATTTTCTTAAAACAACATTTTATAATATTTGGAAATTTCTTACGTATAAGCTAGCAGTACAAAATATTTTCACGGTTACGTCCTCACTATGACTCATAGAACACTCTTACGCTGTTAAATCATTAAAATAATAATATTTTCCAATATTTCTTATTTTTCCCAAATACTATTTTCCTTCAATATTATATGCCAATATTTCTCCATTAAACATTGAATATAATTTATAAAACTTCTTAAAGCTTTTATCTGTTTAATTAATTGGGCACTGACTAATGTCAGGCTTCTCAAATTTCAAACAACATTCAATAACAACATCATATCATTTATCCCAGACAGATCATGCATCAAATCACTATAATAGATAACTTTGAATAAACAATTAACTACGGATAAACACACAGATAAAAAAATTAATACAACTTGAACCAAATTAAACAAGCACCACAACCACAGATAAATAATACATACCACACACTAATCACATACAATTATTGGGAAAATTCCCTCAGGTAAGCTCCCTTTACCTCTTGAAGACTTTTCCTTTTTGAATCAAAATTCCATCGAGCGTCTGATCTCCGCAAAACACGTGCACAATTCACACAACAATTTATCCTTCAACAAAACACAACAAATAATTATCAATCAAACACTAAATATACCTAGGCTCCTATATGCTAGGTTCGACCATGAGGTTTTTAAGTTGGCTAGACATGATACAATTTTGCATGCTTTTGGATTAAGGATCCTTAAGCAAGATTAAGACATAAACAAAGCTTACTTAAAAAATTTTGAATCAAAACCATTTTAACCACAAAATTTAAGACTTTCGGTCATGACACAAATTATGGCTCAAAACATAGATTAACATACAAAGATTGAAATCAAATATTCCAATCCTTTAAAAATGAATTTAGGCCATGAGAAAAACAGTGGCTTAGAGATTTTAATTTGATTAATCAAGCATGGATTCAATACCTATATGAGTCAAAGATTGAATCAAGCAAGACTTAACCAAAAAGTTTGAACAAAGTCCCCCCCCACAAAAAAAAACTAGGGTTCAGCCTCCTTAAGATAAATAGGTGCGAAAGTTTAGTTTGATTCATACTCTTGGATCTTGAATATAGAGAGGATAATAAGATCATAGAAATTGGTTTCATATTTTTAGGATTTTTCTATGATTTTCTAGACAATTTCAAAGTTTCTAGATCTAGAAATTGAAAATGATGAACAAGGCTTTAAAACATGAAAACAAATGAAGAACATGATGATGATTAAGTGAGGCGAGTATGGTATACCTCTTGGAAATGAAAAAGGAGCAAGGAATCAAGCACTTCCTTCACAAAAATGGCTTATAGAAAACTTAGAGTTTTTGAAAAATGGAGGAAAGATTTCATGAAGAAGATGATGACAAGCTTAAATAGCAATGAAATGGGATCATTTTGAGGGTTTGGGCCATGGCTTTTGGGAGCAAAAAGGTCCAAGGCATAAATTTTTAGGGACAAAAGAGTAATCTCACAAAATGGCATTTTTGTGGTATTAAGACAACATAAGGACAAAATGGTAATTTTGCCTAAGGTAATCATGAAAATTATGTGGTTGAGATTGAAGGAGAGGTGGCTGATTTGCCTATTTATTTTGAACATTTTAAAAATAACCTATATTGTTGGAAATGATATATAAAATCTATTCATTTCATTTTCGGGTCAAAATTAGGTTTTCCAATCAGTAAAATCTTACTGTCAGCAAAAACGCAGACTGGGTTCCGTCTGAATTTCCAACCAAAAATTTCACCGTATACTTATAAAAGTAAGTATGATATGAATATGACTTTGGTTTTCCCAAAATCATTTTCTAAGTTTTAGATAAAAATATAAACGTTTATTTATATTTATACCGATCTTAGAAAGCGGAAAAATCGGGGTGTTACAGTTTTTAACAGAAAATATAATATGTAATAATCCATCAATAAAAATATAACATCTGTGATAACTCGTTTTTTTATAAGCCAAATGTATTATAAATGATAGAGTACAAGGGGTACTCAAAACCCAAATATACAGGACGATCAAATTTTAAGATTACAGACTATAACAGAACCACCTGAAACCTAATTGAACATCACTGCAAGATGAGCTCCTACCCCATTAGCTAAGCTTTTGCGGGATATGAACAGTTTAAACAAGACATATCCATCAAAATTAAAAAAACTAAGCTCCTATACGATGTGTAGGCCTACATCAACTTAGCAGCAACTAAAAAGGGTAAAGAATGCACACTTGTGGGTTGATTGTCCAATCCAAAAAAGAAAAGCACCTCGTCTTTGCCAAAGCATTACACCAACTCCAAACTCTAATTATACTAAGATCAACCACCTTGTCAAAGTCAATAGTTCCCTGGTTGAAAGTAAGCTCATTCCTATGTAGCCACAATGACCAAATAATGGCAAACGAGAGCATCCTCCAAGCTTTATTACACACCCCATCATAGAAAAGACCATCATGTTGTTGTAGTAAAGTCAATAGATCACCTGCCAAAACAGTTTGCAGCCCTAACGAGTTATAAAAATACATCCACACAACATATGTGAATTTGCATGACACCAATAGATGTCCAGTAGTTTCAGTTTCACTGTCGCAAAAACAGCACCTCAGTTTATCATTTGAATGCACAATCCCTCTAATTTGTAGATTGGAAATGGTTGGGATCCTGTCCAAAGTTGATCTCCAGTAAAATGCTCTCACTTTTAAAGGGATTGCTCTGTCCCAAAGAAGCTTGTAGGCGGTTGTGTCTTGTAGTCCTTCCACTTTAGTGACTTATAAGTAGGTTGATTTTACTGTGCAAATGTCATCTGATTGGTGCTGCCATCTCCAAGAATCAATGTTGCTTGCCACTACGATTTTACATTCTATTGTTTCCATTAAGTTCCTCAGAAGTACATGTTCCTAAATGAAAAAGCTCCTTCTCTAAGGTAGGTTCCAGTTCCAACTTCCATTTCTCCACTCTCTCATTTGGGATACAGTAGTGATGGCAATGGGTAGGATCTGGGTAGGGTACTTGATAAACTGTCGTTTTGTATTCTTTATTATTGGGAAATTGGGTGTAAAATTGTTTATTTGGTAGTAAATGTGGATACTCACCTGATTTCCTATGATTATTGTAGGATATATCATCATGGCAGTAGATCATTAAATTTGGAGAAAAAGGAATAATTATGGAAAATTCATGAAGAAAAAGTTGTGTTCTGAAGATATCAGAGGAGGACGACCGTGCTCAACATTAAGCACGACCATGCTCATTAACAGACCCCTTGCTGATTAGCACGCCCTTGCACACTTTTTGGGAGTTGACGTCGATTTTTGAGCAAGGTCGTGCTCATTAGCAAGGCCCATGCTGCTTACCATTAAGCACGACCATCCTCAACATTAAGCATGACCGTGCTCGTGTTACAACATCCAAATCACTAGGTTCTTGTCTTTGATATAAAATGGGATTGGTTTGGATGAAAGAAAAAAGTTGGTAAATTTGAGAGAGCCGTCATAGCCCTTTGCCTGGTTAGAGAGAGAGCTTTAGCGGATTTTAAAGAGGATCAAGCGAAGGACCGTCTACCAATTGATTTGAAGATTGCTTTGCGTCAAAAGGGTGTTTCGGGTTTCATTTTCTATTTCTCTTATGGATTCTTATATGGATTTGTTTTATGTATTGTTTTCCATGATTATGCGTAGCTAAATCCATACCTAGGATATGGTGGATCTTATGGCTTAATACCTTTGATTTTTCCCTAATTTTTATATGATTTAGTGTTTCTCTTCATTGGTTGGATTTTTCATCCTTATTAAGTTAATTAATTGACTGGCATAAATTTGTTATTGAATCGATTATTGAATAAGTTAATTTTTCATCCTCTATTTTCAATCGGTTATTGAATTAATAAACTTGTTGCTTATTTGTGCTTCTCTTAACTACTTGTCTTCCATGACCATTGGGGGTAACTGATTAGGAGAAATAATATTAATATTGCATGACCATTGGGTATCAATAGTTCTAGAGCAAGTGATTGGCAATCAATAAGAAACACATATCATTGAGAAATTGGGTAATATCATAGGTAGTGACATAAGTAAAACCAGCCACCCTAAGCTTTCCATAATTGAACCTTTACTCGGGATTCTTTGTCTTTCTTGTTTTCACCATCTTCTTGCTTTTAAATATTCAATTGCATGCGAATTTGATTGTCTAGATAACATAAGGAAGTAATTAATCTAGTACTTGTCACTAATCCCTGTGGGTTCGATACTTGGAGTCCCAAATACTCCTATATTACTTGTGCGATAGGGTGCACTTTCCCTTAAATACAATTTTAGCACAATAAGTTTTTGGCGCCGTTGCCGGGGATTGTTTTTAACAACATTAGGGAGATTAAATCGTAGTTAATTTAGATGCCATTTTATTTACTTTCTTGTTTTCTTTTTATTCTTTGATTTACTTCCATATATGCTAATGCGTTCACAATCTCCTACCTTGCAGTATATTCCTGAAATAGAAAGAACTGCGTGTAGAAATTGAAAGCAAGCTAGAAAAAGGAGAACCATGGCTCAAGAGGATGAAAGTACGATGTTGGATTTTGCTCGACCTTCAACCGCAAATGCTACAAGGAGTATTGCTAGGCCTACCATTGAGGCCAATAACTTTGAGATCAAGCCTGCCTTGATCTCTATGTTACAAATTACAATTCAATTTATTGGGGCTCCAAGTGAAGACCCCCACGATCATCTTGCTGTTTTTCTTGAAATTTGTGACACCATCAAACATGATGGTGTCTCAAATGATGCTTTTAGGCTGCGACTATTTCCCTTTTCCTTGAGGGATAGGGCCAAACTTTGGTTGAAGTCTTTGCCATCTGGTTCCATAACCACTTGGGATCAACTCTCTTCTAAATTTATGGATAAATATTTTCCACCTGCTAAATCTTCTGAACTGCGTAACGACATAACTTATTTTGTGCAGATGGAACTGGAGTCCCTATATGAGGCATGGGAGCGATTTCAAGAGTTGTTGAAGAAATGTCCCCATCATGGCTTTCCTGTCTGGTAGTTAGTCCAAGCATTTTACAATGGCCTATCTTCATCAAATAAAGGCATGATTGATGCAGCAGCAGGAGGTAGTATATGGAGCAAGCGACCACAACAAACTTATGATTTGATAGAACAAATGACTTCGAGTTACCAATGTCCATCTAGTGATAGGCATGTGACCAAGAGGCAACATGGGATCCTCAAAGTGGATGCTAATACCGTATTGTAAACTAAATTGGAGGCTCTTTTAAGGAAGATGGAAGCAATGATGCAGACACAAACTCAATTAATAACTCAATCTGCTTCCACTACACCTCCTATTCTTTGTGGCCTTTGCGGCATAGCGGAACATGAGAGCACAGAATGCCCAGCAGCAAACCCTTTTTCTAAGGAAGATGAAGAGGCAAATTATGTGGGTAATCCTAATCGGGGTCAAAATGATCCTTTTTCAAATACTTACAATCCCGGTTATAAGAACAACCCAAATCTCAACTATGGAAGTCAGAACCAGAATGTTATCTACAGGCCACCTCATTTGTAAAATCAAGGCTCGAGACAAGAGGAACGCAGGCCTAATCTCTATGATACTATGATGAAATACATGGAGAAATCTGATGAGAGGTTTAAGTCCTTGGAGAATCAGATGTCTACTTTGGTAACATTAATGACAAAAAGAGAAAAAGGGACATTGCCTAGTCAACCAGAGATGAATCCAAAGGAACATGCTAAGGTGATCACCCTTAGAAGTGGGAAAAAGATAGAGATCCCTCCTGAAGAAGAGAATAAGTCAAAAACCAAGAAGGTTCTTATTGAAGGGAACCCAAATGATGAGGTAACTAAGAAAGATCTAGTGAAGGAAGTTCTTGTGCCATCTCCCAACCCAACCATTCCTTTTCCTTAAAGGTTTAGTCAACAAGACCCCCCAATTCACTAGATTCTTGGATATGTTGAAGCAAATCCAGATTAATATCCCATTTGTGGAGGCCATTTCTCAAATGCCTAAATATGCTAAATTCCTTAAGGAGATATTGGGCAATAAAAAGAAATTTGGAGAATTTTCTACAGTGAGGCTTAATGAGGAATGTTCTGCTATCCTCCTCAAGAAGTTGTCACCTAAACTTAAAGATCCAGAGAGTTTCACTATTCCTTATTCATTGGTACTTCTTATTTTGGAAAAGCTTTATGTGCTTTAGGTGTCAGTATTAATTTGATGCCTTTGTCTGTTTTCTACAGGTTATGTATGCATGAGCCAAAGCCCACTACTGTTTCATTGCAACTCACGGATAGGTCCATTACCTATCCTAGAGGTATTTTGGAGGATGTTCTTGTCAAGGTTTACAAGTTTATCTTCCCAGCTGATTTTATTGTGCTAGACATGGAGGAAGATGAAGATGTTCCCATAATTTTGGGAAGGTCATTTGTGGCCACTGGTAGGACCATCATTGATGTGCACCAAGGGAAGCTCACTTTAAGGCTTAATGACGAGGAAGTGGTTTTTAAAGTTTTTGATTATTTGAAAATTCCTTCCACTTTTAATTCTTGTAATTTTATAATTGCCTTGGATAGTACTTCTGCACAAATATCTTCTCATTCTCAGCAACAATTAATTGAGGACACCCTTGAGAAAATTTTAATTTTTGAAAATGATGACCTTGTGGATTCTAAGGTGTTGATAGATGAGATAATTGTATTGGAGGCAGGGACCCAAGAAAAATGGAGAGGGACTAAGCAATTTGAATTTCTTGAGGGACGTACTTCACGAAAGCCAAAATCATCAATTGAAGAACCCCCGGAACTTGAACTTAAACCTCTTCCCTCCAATCTTAAATATTCTTTTTTTTATCTCCTCCTTCTTCATTGCCGGTAATAATTTCTTCATCTTTGACAGGTTCTATGGAGGAGGAAGCTCTTGCGAGTCTTGAGATATAATAAGGAGGATTTTGGGTGGACTATTCATGATATCAAGGGTATTAGTCCCTCAATTTGCACCCATAGGATACATTTGGAGGTGGATCACAAACCCAAGGTGCAACCTTAAAGAAGGCTCAACCCAAATTTGAAGGAAGTGGTAAAAAGGAGGTAATTAAATTACTTGATACGGGCATTATTTATCCTAATTTTGATAGTCCTTGGGTGAGTCTTGTGCATGTTGTCTCTAAAAAGGGAGGCACCACTGTCATGGAGAATGACAAGAAAGAAATGATAGCTGTCAGGGAGGTAACAGGTGGCGTATGTATATTGATTATAGAAAATTAAATGAGGCCACTAGGAAAGACCACTTCCCCCTCCCCTTTATTGATCAAATGCTTGAAAAATTATCTAGTCAGGAATTTTATTGCTGCTTGGATGGGTACTCTGGATATATGCAAATACCTGTGACTTTTGTGGATCAAGAGAAAACTACTTTTACTTGCCCATGTGGTACTTTTGCATATAGATGGATGCCTTTTGGTTTATGTAATGCACGTGCCACCTTTCAAAGATGCACGATGGACATATTTTCTGATATATTAGATGATTGCATTGAAATATTCATGGATGACATTTCAGTTTATGGCTCCTCATTTGATAATTGTTTACATAATTTGGGGTTGGTTTTGAAAAGGTGTAAACACACCAATTTGGTTCTTAATTGGGAAAAATGCTAATTCATGGTAACTGAATGCATAGTTTTGGGGCATAAAGTTTCTCATAAGGGTATTGAGGTTGACCCTGCAAAGGTTGAGGTAATTGCCAAATTGCCTCCTCCTAATTCTGTTAAGGCCATTAGAAGTTTTTTGGGGCATGCTGATTTTTATAAGAGGTTTATTAAGGATTTTTTAAAAATTGCAAAACCTCTTTCTAATCTTTTGCTTAAAGATGCTCCATTGTAATTTTCTAATGCTTGCTTGGAAGCCTTTAAAATTTTGAAGGCTAAATTGATTTATGCACCTGTTGTTGTTGCTCCTGGTTGGTCTTTGCCATTTGAGCTTATGTGTGATGCTAGTGATATAGCAGAAGGTGCTGTTTTAGGCCAACGTAAGGATAAAATTTTTCAAACCATTTACTATGCTAGTAGGACTCTTGATGAAGCACAAAAAAATTATAGCACTACAGAAAAAGAGTTGCTGGCAGTAGTTTTTGCTTTTGATAAATTTCGTCCTTATTTGGTTATGTCTAAGGTTATTTTTTACACTGACCATTATGCTATTAGACGTTTGCTTGCCAAACAGGATGCGAAACCAAGATTGATTAGATGGGTACTATTGTTTCAAGAGTTTGATGTGGAGATTAGAGACAAGCATGTGTGGAGAATTCAGTGGCAGACCATCTTTCAACGGTGGATGCTTCTGTGTCAGACCACAAATTAAAGAGGCCATAAAGGAGACCTTTCTTGATGAGAAATTATTTACAGTTTCTAAACTCCCTTGGTATGTAGATTTTGTCAACTACCTGGCAGGTGATAAACTTCCCCCTAATCTTTCATATGCTCAGCGTAAGAAATTTCTCTCTGATGTTAAGTATTATTTTTGGGAAAAGCCTTATCTGTTTAAGGCATGTGGTGATAAAATTATTAGAAGATTCATCCTGAGGTTGAGACACGTGCTATTTTAGAGCACTGTCATTCTTGGGAGGTTGGCAGCCATTTTGGCCTAGCTAGGACAGCTCAAAAAGTCCTTCAATGTGGTTTTTATTGGCCTACTCTTTTTAAGGATGCATACAATTTTGTGAAATCTCATGATAGATGTCAAAGGAGTGGGAATATCTCTAGGAAACATGATATGCCTCTAAATAATATTTTGGTTTGTGAAATATTTGATGTTTGAGGCATTGATTTCATGAGACTTTTTCCTAAATCTTTTTCTAATGCATATATTCTTGTTACAACGGATTATGTCTCAAAGTGGGTGGAAGCAGTGGCTTTACCCACTAATGATGCTAGAGGAGTTGTGGATTTTTTAAAGAAAAATATTTTTACAAGGTTTGACACTCCTAGAGCAATCATAAGTGATGATGGCACCAATTTTTGTAGTAAACAATTTGATAATCTTTTGACTAAATATGGTGTCACCCATAAGGTAGCCACTCCTTACCATCCATAAATTAGGGGCAAGTTGAGATTTCCAATAGGGAGTTGAATAAAAGTTTGGAGAGAACAGTTAACAGTTCTAGGAAAGATTGGTCTTTGAAACATGATGATGCATTGTGGGCGTATAGGACAACATTTAAAACTCCCATTGGCCTGTCTCCTTATAGATTGGTTTTTGGAAAAGCATGTCACTTACCTATTGAGTTAGAGCATAAGGCTTATTGGGCTTTGAAATTTTAGAATTTTGATATGCAACTTGCAGGTGAAAAGCGCTTATTGCAACTTAATGAGATGGATGAGTTCCACCTTGAGGCATATGAGAATGCCAAACTATACAAGGAGCGCACTAAAAAGTGGCATGACAAGCATATTCAAAAGCGCGAGTTTCATGTTGGTGATAAAGTTTCCATTTTTAACTCACGACTTCCCTTGTTTCCAGGAAAATTGAAGTCTAGGTGGACTGGCCCTTATGAAGTTACAAAAGTGTTCCCATATGGCGCGCTTGAGGTAACCAGAGATGGGAAAGAAATATTCAAGGTTAATGAATAGAGAGTGAAGCATTATGAGGATGGCGTGGTACCTGAATGCCACATTGTTATCTTGGAATAACGCCCTCTAGGGGATGATCGTCAGGCTCAGGACGTTAAACAAGCACTCCGCATGTTGCCCTGGGCTTTGAGACAGAGGAGTCAGTGCACTATGAGGCTTATTCTTCTGCTTTACTAGAAATGTGTGGGAGTTTTTTGATGGAGCTTGTTGGCTCTCGGTCAGTGGGGATCCTCTTTATAACCCCATTAGATCAAAGGCTAGCAAGTTACCTGATCCGGCTGTTAGAGCAGTTCACAGATGGTTGGTCAATTCAGTAAATGGGCATTGCAGGAGTGATGGAGCGGTCACTCGAAACGACTTATTCCTACTATGGTGTATGACGGATGGGGTAGGACACCGGTGTAATGCCGGTCTTGTGTTCCTCCGTACTTGCACCAACTTGGGACGCAGGCTACAGACAAGTAATCAAGACACATTATTATTGGATATTTTATCTCCTGACTCACCATGCATTTTGGTTACGAGCCCACCCAGACTGTCGTGCGAGTTAATGTGGAGAGCATTGGGTGCCAGACTCTATACTCCATTGGGGTGCTCCACCGCAACACTCGTGGGAACTTTATGCTTAACATTGTGGAGCAACCAGAGGATGAAGAGGAGGCTATAGAGTAGCTTGCTGATGAGCACATGGTTGAGGAGCAGTAGCAGGAGCAGCATCTGGCTCAGGACATCCCTTTAGACGATTAGCAGGATCCGAACCTTTGATTTTTGCCTAATTTTTATATGATTTAGTGTTTTTGTTCACTGGTTGGATTTTTCCTTGTGTTTGAATTGCTAAGAAGGTTTGACCATCCTTTATTAAGTTAATTAATTGACTGGCGACCGTACCACTATTAGTTAACGGAACTCTAGGATTAATCGGATTTAGGGTTGTGTGGACCAAGAGCAATTCCTTATTTTCAATCAGTTATTGAATTAACAAACTTGCTGGTTCTTTGTGCTTCTCTTAACTGCTTGCCTTACATGACCTTTGTGGGTAACTGATTATGGGGAAAAAATACTAATATTGCATGACCATTGGGTATTAATAGTTCTAGAGTAAGTGATTGGCAATCAATAAGAAACACATATCATTGAGAAATTGGGTAATATCATAGGTAGTGACATAAGTGAAACCAGGCACCCTAGGCTTTCCATAGTTGAACCTTTGTTTGTGATTCTTTGTCTTTCTTGTTTTCACCATCTTCTTACTTTTAAATATTCAATTGCACGTGAATTTGATTGTCTAGATAACATAAGGAAGTAATTAATCTAGTACTTGTCACCAATCCCTGTGAGTTCGATACTTTGAGTCCCAAATACTCCTATATTACTTGTGCGATAGGGTGAACTTGCCCTTAAGTGCAATTTTAGCGCAACAGTACTATAGTACCCGTTCCCATACCCGTATTTGAAAAATAACCCATACCCAGACCCGTTCCCTCATGGGTAGCAACTTTAGTACCCTTACCCGTACCATCTGGGTACCTAAGTACCCGTTCAGCACCCGTTACTCACACTTTAACTGTGAAAAAGCAATAAATTACAAAAGAAACGTTATATCAATTAAAAAACGATACAAAGGTTTTTTTAAATCTACTCATAAAACATTAGAAATCAAAATACTTAAATAAATAAAAAATACAAAAAGAAATTATAGATGCAACTAGATTTAAAAGGTGAAGAATCTTTAGATTAATTTTGGTTTTAAAATTTGTATTATAGTTAAAATTATATATATTAGTAATATAAATAAATAAATAAATAATTCTATATATATATATATATAAATATTTATATATATATATATATATATATATATATATATATATATATATACATATGTTCGGGTGTGGAGCCGGGTGGGTACCACAGTACCCGCACCCATACCCATTCAATTTTGTGGGTAATTACCCGTACCTGAACTCGTACCCATTGTGCGAGTAATTACCCTACCCATCGTGGGTAATTTTTGTGGGTACTCAATGGGTAGTGTACAAGTTGCCATCCCTAGGATTCAGTGGCTTGTTTCAATAGAGATATGTTGAATAACTTGTTATACATTGAAAATAAAGGAAGCGAAGATGCCCATGACTCAAACAAAAGAGACACCGACTCACCATTACCAACAACTCTAGATAACCCATTTGACAACCACCCCCGTTTGAGACTTCGCTCACCCCTTCAACTTTCCTAAATCAATCCACCGGTAGGACCCCTCCCTCCCATCAATTGTTTTCCCTTCACAAGATGTCCTCCAAGTAGAAGGCACCCCATATCTCACTCTAAGAACCCAGGACCAAAGAGTGACCGGTTCCATAAATAATTGCCACCTCCATTTACCTAAAAGAGCTAAATTAAAATATTCAATACTTCTAATCCCTAAACCCCCTTCCTCTCTTTTTTTGCACACCAAATCCCACTTAACCCAACATATTTTCCTACACTCCTCACTCCCTCCCAACAAAAACCTTCTTTGAATTTGGATAATGCGGTTAAGTACCTTCTAAGGAGCTTTATAAAAAGAAAGGTAGTATACCGGAAGACTCGAAAGCACTGCTTTGATAAGAATCACTCTTCCACCAAAAGATAAGTATTTTTTTCTCCAACCTTGCAGCCTTTTTTGTATAGTATTGATCAAAGACTCCCATGTATTGCCCCCCTCGTCGGATTCGACCCAACCTGTATCCCAAGGAATTTGAAGGGTAACACACCAATCTTACAATTTAGTATGCTAGCCGCAAGCTGAACAATCCCAGGATATACCTTGATGCCTATTAGAGAACTTTTGTAGAAGTTTACTTTCAGACCAACCGCTAACTCAAAGATCCTCATGATGCATTTTATTGCCCGTACGTTTGAAATTGAAAATTCCCCTAATAACACCGTATCATCAGCATATTGAATATGTGAGACTCCAAGGTATTAATCTCCTCCATTCATTGTCACCTCTTTAAAAACATTCTTATCCATAACACTTTTAATTAAGCCGTGTAACCCTTCTGCCACTATAAGAAGCAAAAAAGGAGCCATTGGGTCCCCTTGACGGATACTCTTCGACATTGGAAATTCGTTTTTTGCACCCCCATTGACAACTATCGAAACCGAGGCTGATTCCAAGCAAGCCTTAATCCAAGCTCTCCATTTCATTGCAAAGCCCATTCTGAATAGCATATAAACTAGGAACTCCTATCAAACTGAATCGTATGCCTTCTCAAAATCTACCTTGAAAATCATTAGTTGATTCCCCTTCTTCTTTGTGTAGTCCAGCAGCTCATTCAAAATCACCACACCATCTAGAATGTTTCATCCTTTCATAAAAGCACTCTGATTTTCTAAGATAACCGACTTCAACACCCTTTCTAACCTCTCAGCTAACAGTTTCACTATTACCTTGTATATGCATCCTACCAACGAGATGGGTCCATAGTCATTGAGGCCGTTTGGACAATCGTTTTTGGGTAGTAGCACCAAGAAAGAAGCATTACATCCCCTAGCAAGTGTGGCATTACTATGGAATTCTGACCTTGTCCTAAAAAAATCATCGCCCATTAGTGTCCAATTTTTTTTTTATGAATGTGAAGTTAACACCATCGGGTCCCGGACTCCTATTTCCTTTACATCCCCACACAGCTTTCTTAATTTCCTCCACGCTAAAATCAACCAATAGCATATCATTCTCTCCTACAGAGATTTGATTGAACGCAATATCATCTACTGTAAGTCTTGCCCTGGTTGATTGTTTAACACCTTCTCAAAATGATCTGCTATATGGTCCTTCACCAATCCCGATTCTTCGCACCAACTATCCCCCCACCAGATTCCATGAAGCACAGTCACTCTACTTCTATTGTTAACATGAGCATGAAAGAAAGCTGAATTGGAGTCCCCCATTTCCAACCATTTAAGCCTTGACTTCTGGTGGGTGAAGGATTCCTTGATCCTAGATAACTTCTAGAATTTTTCAAACAAATCATTTATCTTGTGAATGTCATCCTCCGAAAGCATGTCATTTTCCGCCTTCACATCCAGCTTCTCTATCTCCTCAATCACCCCTCTGATATTACCATCAATATTACCAAAAGACACTATGTTCCAAACCTTAAGCTCTTCTTTCAACATCTTCAGTTTCTTTTTGAGGAAAAAAGTGCCCCACCCGCTTACATTGAAGTTGCCCCAAGCTATTGAAACAAAATGTCGAAGTCTCTGTGTTGCATCCAACAATTGAGCATTTGGAATGGGTACAGGCCCCAATTCTTTGCATATGATCTTTGTAGGAGAGCACAATGGTCAGAAACGGTTCTCTTAAGTCCACACTATGAAATGTCTTGCCATTTGAGCCACTCGTCAGAGAGCAAAAATCTATCTAGCCTACTCATACATCTTCCATTTGCTTTATACCAAGTGAATTTTCTACCAATGAGTGGTAAATCATCCAGTTCTATATCCTCTATAAACTCCCCAAATTTATCATTTCCTATGCATTTACATTTGAGCCAACTCCCTTCCTTTCACCCTTAGATCTAACAACGTTGAAGTCCCCTGTTACGCACCAAGCTACATTTAAACTATTCGACTTATAGCTTTTAGTTCTGTCCATAAAGCCCTTTTCCCTCATGCACTGCACGAACCATATATATTGAAAATGATGGATGGGTATCTATCTGAACCCCAGAATCCCTTAACACCCAGGTAACCCTCTCCATAAAAAATTGCATGCATGACAAAGGTCTTCGAGTCTCATAGACATAGCAACCCACATGAATTTCCAACGGATGCCTTAAAGCACCACTCCATTCCAGACCCACCCCACAATGACTGGCATAGAAAGCATTTTATTGATTCCATCTTAGTTTCTTGAATACAGAGAAATTCCAATTTTTCATTTTTTTACCAAGCTCCTCACTTGAGTCCTCTTTATTCTTCTCCCCAATATGTTATAAGTTGCAATCCTTATTAGGAAACTCTTTCTACCCCAGCCACCTGATCACTGTTGCACTTTGCCCTATCTTTATCTTCCATTGCTACTAGATTCTCAATTACTTCTACCCTCTTGCTTTTTGAATTCGTGCCCAACAATTTACCCAAATTCCATATTTCATTTGCTTCCCGATAGGCCTCAGCTATAGTAACAGCCTTATTCATATTTTTTATTTGGTTATCGAAAATGAAATTGCTAACCTGCGTGTAGCCTGATAGCTTGTTTGTTGATACCAAATGTCTTTTTCCATCAGCAATGGATGCTCTTCTCTCCACCTCCGAATCCAAAACAGTTTCCCCAAAATCGCATATCTCATCAGTGCTCATGTTGTCTCCAACTGTTGGATATCTTCATTATCAATCCGCTAAGGAATTAGGATGTCTGCCTTCATCGACTTTACCCTACGTCGTGGTATCATGTTCTTTGTCAGTGTTTCTTTTGGTTTAACCTCACTATCTTTTATTAAATTCCGTTGTTTACTCTCCACGCACCCTCCCTCAATGATTTTTGGATCAGACCCATGCAACAAATTTTGGTCGCCTGAGTTTCGGACCGAAATATCAACAGCTCCACCTGAATCCCCAGTTGTTAAATTGATATCCTCTAGCCCAACACATCTTGGCCCACCTACATTTTGGAGGTTTCTTCTAGGTGGACACTTAAAACCACTCCCCCTTCTCGAAACGATTCTCGGGCTTGTATTTTCAAAATCCGTGCTGATTGGGCTGCAATTTTGGCCCATTTCTTTTCGATCCTTCTTACTTTCCAGGAAGGCATTTGATTATGTTCTCCCCTATATGGCCCACTCCTTCCTCCCTCCTGTTGGACTCATTTGAAAATCTCCTTCCCCCCGTATCGCTGTCTTGGAGAAGCTTTAACTAACTTCCTTCCTTTTGTCAAGTGACACATTTTTTTTGCTGTTGATTGGACTCAAAGCTGACACGGAGCTTTTCTTGAGTCCCCTTCCTCTCTGCTCTCCCTTTTATTGCTCCTATCCCTAACTTCTAAGGAAGTGGCCTTCCAAAAACCCGAATTTTAAAGTTCTCGATTAAGGCGACGTATGTCCTCTTCCTCCACCTCCGCTATAAATTCCGATTCCAGTACCATTAGAAGATTGTTTTCTAGAAAGTCCTCTTCTTCTGATGAGACCCCCACTGATGAGTTGTATTTCCAATCGCTTAAGGTGCTGCCCTGAAAGTCATCATCAGTGTCTTCTTTCACACGAACAAAGAATATTGTGTCATTGATATTCACTTCCATAACTTTGTTAATAAGGTTAGGCACCAAGGTTGTAATGAGAACCCTTCCAACGTCCAATATTTCCTTGTTCCTTGTAGGAGCATCAATCGTGATAAACTTTCCATCATATTCAGAGATTTTCTTGAAGAATTCCTCCCCCCAAATAAGTGCACCCCCATCACTTTTAGCCATACTGCCATCTCCATGACGAATTGTTTGTTGACCATGGTCTAATATCACAAAACTAGTGACTGAACACCCTTTCACTTTTCGTCAGTTTTGATTCAAAATTTTCCCCATCCAGTGCCCGGAGTTGCCACCCATTGGGGTCAGAGATAGTGATAAGCTCCCCTTCACATGCAGTTTCTTCTCTAAGCAGGGGATGCCTTGTGGGTCATGGGTCCTACCCACAAAACAACCTTTTAGCCATCCCATTTGTTACTCGGACACACTAAATTCCGGACCAGTCCAACGGTTGTTTTTGAAGGGTACCTTTATGTTGAAATTATTTGAAGTGCCATGCCCTTTGTCATTACTCCTTCCTTCCACTGCTGCCTTGGCGTAACTCCTCCCACATACCATCTAAATGTTTTTTTTCTTGTTTCGTTAATAAATGCGTTTTGTTGTGGCATTGTCCCTGCAACAGCTCATCTCTTAAATGTTAGGATGTTGACGCCCAGCTTATAGGACCCAATCCAGAGTGAATCAAGTTTCTCCTCCAGAGCCTTCGGATGTTGTACCTCCACTAGTGCAATAAGTGCTTTTTTACGTCAGTTAAATTTTATTTTATATGTCAGAATATTGTCTGACGTAAATACAGCTGACATTAATAGTTAATATTTTAATGTCAGTTGTTTAAACAACTGACGTTAAAAATAAAACCTTTAACGTCAGCTTCCTAATACAACTGACGTTAATAGTGTACTGTATATTTTATAAAATACTATTAACGTCAGTTGTTTGATACAACTGACATTAATAGATTTTTTTTTAAATTCAGTTTTAAAATATCACTCCCCTCAGCTATCCCTGCATTCAGTAAATATCCCAAAGAATACGAATATCACACACATTACAGAATTGCAAACACTACCCTTAAATTTCAATATTAACAAAAAGAAAAGGAATATACAAAGGAACAATGGGGGGACTTAAAACCAAAACCCATGTATAGGAAAAACATAACTATCTACAAGTATATATATATAAATTTTAGTCTCTAATGTCTAAAAACAAATCTACCAATCTAAGGATATATATATATACATGTTATTAATTAGTTTCTAAAGTCTAACAAAAAAACTATTCATCTAAGTATTGCGGAGGTATCTTGTCAATTCCTTTTTCAGCTGCATACTTGAAGAAGAATTCAGCTAAGCGCATCCTCAAGTCTCTAAAGTCATCTTCTTGAAGAGGCGATTGGTCGTTAAATGCTTACACACGTTCAAATAATAACAATAACATTAACGCAAGTCATCTTCAAAACTATAATATATAACTTAACAAGTTGTTTAAATATTACCTTATTCCATCCATCCGTAATAGATGCAGAGACTATGTTCAGCATATGAAGCATCACATAATAGCCGCACGACCACCCGTCAGGTTGAAATCGAGACTACAAACAAAATTAATTTCAATGTCAGTTGAATATACATATCAATTAGTAATTATAATATTAATTATTTGATAAATAAACTACCAAACCTTGAGGATGGTCCATTCAGGATTTGCTTTAGCCTTAGAAGTCCTACTTCTCCCATTGGTGCAACTTATGCTAATCGCCTTCAGTGCGCTATCATAAACAAATAATCATGTCAATTAACAAATTCATATATCATGTGTGTAATAAACTAAAAACAACTGATATTAAAACTTAAATTAAATTTAAGATTAGTTACTTACCTATTTACAGCTTGCACCACCTCCTGTGGTGGCTTTTGGTGGAGAGAGCATAAGAATATGACAGTATGCCTAGACGGGTGAAGTACGAACAACTGCCAATGGTTTTTCATACAGTAGGGAGCCAGATATAATTCTTTCTGATTGTCTCCCAACAAGTTCCCTATGTATTTACTAAATGCATCGCCAGCAAAGAACTCAGGCACAAGGATTGACGGATCTAAGAAGCCGTAAACTGGTGCAACGCCCTTATCAAGCTGAAGATGATGGAGATACCTAAGATATGAAAAGGTGTGGATGTTAATTACATAATATATATATTGAAATTAAAATAAATTATTAAATGGAAAAATACCAAAAATAAATAAGTTATAAAATTAAAATTAACTTACGTGCACCAGAGACTCAAAACCGTGCTGGCCATCCAGACGTTATTTCTGCAGGCATGCCCAAGATCTTCACCACAGAAGGAAAATATCCTCTGTTGATTTGGGCGTGCCACCCATCCATCGTGCTCCAATGGACATTCAAAAATCTCAAACGCATAATCCTCACCAAGTGAGAACAAACGAGTGACAGGTGACAGCGACACCGACGTCGACTTGGCCTTCAATTTAGGAAAAATAAAATAGATAAGTCATTGATAATTAAAAAAAACACAAGTAATTATTTGACTAATTTGGACATTAATAATGAATACATAACTTTGTTAGCATTTTGAGCTCACGTTGTTTGAAGTCCAACTCAAGCTCACGCCTTTTCATTTCCAACTCAAGCTCATGGCGTTGGACTTCCAACTCCCGCTCCCTAGCTGCCAACTCATCGTCCTCCACATGTGCCCTACTATAACTCTCTTTTGTGCTCACATGTGAAGGGTTGGAATGCCCTGCGGTGTCATGGGATGAACCGACGGAGGAAAGCTCTCTGGCAAGCGCTTGCTTGAATTCTGGGTTGGATATTAAGCTTTGCATCAGATGTGTTGTAATAGCAGGGTTGGAGATGAGGTGCTGAGTAATGTCATCCAAAATTTATGCTTCATCGACACCCGCTTTCGTGAAGCAGACTTGCCATAATATTCTTTGATGGTCACGTTCCAAGGAACACCGATAACCCGACCAGGATGGTCTTTCTTGCCTAGAGCAGTCATTAAGACGTCCCGCCGTCCAGAAGGGACGAATGAGCCCTGGGAGGATTGTGCTTTAAGATCCACCTACAATGAAAAGGTGAAAAAACGTGCAAGTGAAAAGTGTTAAAAATATCTATACAAATATCAATTGAAATCAAGTTAATTATTTACTTACAATCTTATCTGCCACTTCGAGAGTGGCATCAACTTTAAAAGATCCCGTCTTTGTCATGTGGCCGGCTAACCAGACATCCTCGCGGTCGATGTCCGACGGAGTACTTGATGGTGTGCCCTCAGGCACCTCTCCTCTTTCAATCCTAGCAGAGTGCTCTTCCTGCTTCACCCTCAGCCTATCCGCCATCATCTCCTTGATCCGAGTCTGGTACCCACCCTGAGACATGGTGTGGCGGTGGACGTTCTTCGCCTGATTCTGCCGACCCTTATCTGCCTTAGCCTATTCAAACAAAAACACATAATTAAATACAATTAAATGATCTATAAAAAGCGTACAAAATTAACTTAATCAACGAACCAGAAATTCTCCATCCTGTCGACTCCTAGCAAACATATCCCAAGCATCCTGATCAATCCAGGGATAATCCGAGAACATTTTATCAAGCCGCTTCTTCTCAGATACATAGTACCTGGTAAGATCATGCTTGAACCCATTCCAACGCTTTGATGCCATTTTCATACATTTATGACGATGATCCTCGTCATTTGGCACAATCCAAGCTACCTACACATTAAATACATAACAACTGGATGGATTATAACTCGGATAATTATCTAATAATGTAAATCAAACGAATGTAAAGGTAAAATACAGGTGATAGCCTCCCAAATCTGATCCTTAACGTTACGTGGAACGTCATTCTAGTGGTTGTAGTTGATGCTTACGTCTTTGCTTCGCTTGTAGAAACGCCCACTTATTAAATTCTTTAGCACGGGGTCCCTGGGCATTTAGATTAGCATCGAAGGACACCTCAAGCTTCGTTCGCTTTGCTGTCCTTCTCTAGTTTCTTCAACGTCGTGGCTCCTTTACCCCGTTTCCTATGAGCCTGTGATGTCTGTATGGACCAAAAAAAAAGATAAAATAGAGGGTTGTAACATTATAAACTTACATTAAAAAGAAGGACTAAAGATAGTATATAACATGTAAACTTACACTAGAATCAGGAAAAGGCGCGATCGGGTACTGCGTAGTCCCCACATTGTCCTCCCGTGCATGTGGGCTATCCGACTGATCCATATGTATGCCTGTTCAGAAACAATATATATTTATTAACATAGGTTATAACTCAAAATAAATACAGAAGTATAAATAAAAATAAATGTATACTAAGTTTAAACAACCTATATCAATATACCTTCGTGATGATCATCACGAGTGGCATGTACATCGTCCACCTGTGTCTCCTCGACTATAATAGGCATGTTTGTTGAAAAAGAAGGAGTCTCAGGAATATTAAGATTTGAATCTTGATTTTCATCACTACCATTATACATGCTTTTTCCTTGGAGAACCACGGACAACCTTTTGTTAGAAGGATCAGTGATGTAGAACACTTGTTTTGCTTGGGAAGCCATTATGAAAGGCTCATGTATATGACCTAACTTGTTGAGGTCTACCAATGTGAACCCCAATTCGTCGGTTTGTACACCACCGTTACTACCAACCCACTTACATTTAAAAACCGGCACCGTAAGCTTAGTGTAATCGAGCACCCAAATATCTTCAATATATCCAAAGTAAGGTCACGGTGCTTTAAAGGGTTTTGTGTCCTTTGCACTAGATAAGTGCATTGCTTCGGCCACGATCATAACCCCACTATTTTGCATGGTACTCTTGTTATCTTGTTCCTTTGTATAAAAGGAAAAGTTATTTATGTCGTATCCGCTCCAACATATGACGTTGAAGCTAGGCCCACGTGCTAGCCATCTTACGTCATCAGAAGCAGTACTACCATCCTTAAGCATTTCTTCCTTGAACCATGGTAACAAAGTCTTGTTATGCTTGTTCAACAACCACCTTTCGCTCATTCGAGGGTTTTCTTGATTGACTTTTCATTTATGTTCAAATAAGAAAGGCTGAACACAATCGATGTTGTTCAATACATACAAATGTGCTTGAAGCACTTCCTCCCGACCCTTGCTATTAATTCTTAAGCCATGTGTACCCTTACCTTGACATCTGATCTCAACATGCCGAGTCTTAGGAACCCCTATAGGATCCGTGTTATGAAGGTAGTCCGAACAAAACTCAATAGCTTCTTCTGCAACATACCTTTGAACAATAGATGCTTCCGGACGATGAGGATTCTTCACGCACCCTTTCAAGATCTTCATGTAGCACTCAACTGGGTACATCCATCTCAGAAAAACCGGCCCATATAATCTAATCTCCCTCACCAAATGAACAATTAAGTAAACCATTATGTCAAAAAAGGAAGGAGGAAAATACATCTCCAATTGGCACAAGATTGTAGCAGCCTCAACTTCCAAGTCATCCAACATATGGGGGTCAACGACTTTGCTACATATAGAATTGAAGAATGAGCACAACCGAGTAATGGCATGTCTCACATTTTTTGGAGCAATACCACTGATCAGCCGCTGGCTCATCTAGTTTTATGGCCAGTATGACCGTGGTTTTGTACTAATTATATCTCATTTTCACCCAAATTAGACTTGATTGTCTTTAAGCAGCATTTTGAGTCGTTTAAGAATTTTTAGGTTAATTTAGTTGATTTAGAGTCAAATAAAGCACTTATGCTATTTCTTGTTTTCAAGTTAATAAAGTGAAGCAGAGCTGGAGTTCTTCGCCCCGCGAGAAGGCTTTCGCCTCGCGAACCTGAAGCGTGACTGTGCCAGAAATTGCAATCCTTTATGTGTCGCCCCGCGAATACATGTCTCGCCTCGCGAGACTGAAGACCAGAAGCCATGACTCTTCCATTCCTCGCCACGCGAGCCGTACTTCGCCTCGCGAGAAGACCAAACGTTGCAGACTGTTCATAATATTCGCCTCGCGAGACAGTGTTCGCCTCACGAGCTCGCGCAGAACTCACAGATATAAATTGGTGTTCTATGACAGATTGAAGGAGTTTTTAGTTTTTAGTTTTTAGTCAGTAGTAGTTTATCTTCTTTTCTTTTAGAATAGGACTGCTACGAAATTAGGTTTAATGCTTTGTTTTTCGTTTGTAATGGAGAACTAGTCTCCTTGATTAATCTACTGCGATTGGTTTTCATTGACACTTGAGGTTCTGTAATTCCTGTTTTATTTGCTTTTTCCTTTTCAATGCTATGCTATATATTTCTGTTTGCTTAATTCAGGAGTGTATAGTGTTGTGTTGATTTATTTCGGTGATGTTATGTTCCTATATTTAATCGCGTTTGCTTAATTCGCGTGTGTTCAATTCGTGTTCTCTTAGTTCACGAAGGGCTTAACCCCGTTTGCTTAATTCGGGAATAGGAACATATATCTGTAGTAGTGATTTCGCTTGTTAATTGTTGCTACAACCGAAAGGGGATTAGAATCTGCTTAGGCCTTGGAATTTACATGAACCGATGATAGTTGGGAAACCGAGAACGATGGATTAATCGCTTTAGCAATTTGATAATCCTTTAATCGCTTTGTTTTATTGCTCTGTTTCTGCTCTGTTTCTTTATTTATTTTATTTCATATCCAAACCCTCCCAAAACTGATTTTGTGTTAATAACAACAACCTAAGAATCCTTGTGAGACGATATTCGAGTTGTCGCTCCCTAAACTACATTTTTACAAACCGCTCGCTTTTTGGCACGTGCGCGACAGCGCGACCAACCACGAATAGCAACGGGCAGAAGTTGTTGCATTAAGATGTGACAATCATGAGACTTTAAGCCAACCAATTTAAGATCACTAGAGACAAGCCTCTTCATATTTGAAGAGTAACCATGTGGAACTTTGATGCCCTGAAGACACCCGCAGAAACTTTGTCTCTCTTTTTTTTTGACAAAGTATGACATCTTTGGCTGCAAATAAGTCCGCTTACCATCCTCAACAACTGGAGCTAACTGCTCTCATATACCCATAGCAATGAGGTCGAGACGAGCATTGACACCATCCTTTGTGTTGCCCTGAATGTTGAGAAGCGTCCCGATCACACTATCACACACATTTTTCTCCACATGCATCACATCAATGCAGTGTCTGACATCAAGCTTGCGCCAGTATGGAAGATAAAATCATATCTACCTCTTCTTCCATATGTTTTTCTCAGCAGCTTTACCTTTCTTTTTGGACTTGCCAAATATAACATCGATGCCCTTTACCCTCTGATAAACCTGCTCTCCAATTAAGGCCGCCGGAGCTTCTTCTGTCTCTTGGCATCCATTAAAAGCTTTTTTCATCTTACGATATGGGTGATCACGTCTAAGAAATCTCCGATGCCCAAGGTAAACCGTCTTCTTTCCATGATGCAACTGAGTGTAGCATGTGCCTTCTTCACATATAGGGCATGCTTTATGCCCCTTGACACTGTACCAAGACAAGTTACCGTTTGCTGGAAAGTCGTTGATGGTGCAAAATAACATGGCACGAAGCTTGAAAGTCTCATGAGAATACCCGTCAACTACATCAACACCTTCCACCCACAGCGTTTTCAAGTCTTCAATCAAGGGACTTAGATAAACATCTAAGTCATTTCCCGGTTGCTTTGGGCCCGAAATCATCATAGACAACATCATGTATTTGCGCTTCATGCACAACCAAGGGGGCAGGTTGTAAATTATCAACAGAACAGGCCATGAACTATGAATACTACTCATGTTACCATAAGGATTCATTCAATCCGTACAAGTCCAAGCCTTAGGTTTCTTGGCTCATCGGTGAAATCTGGAAACATAGTATCAATATTCTTCCATTGCATAGAATTAGCAGGATGACGAACCTTTCCATCACGTTTCCTCTCATCATTATGCCATCTAAGATTCTTCGCATCTTTCGCATTGGCAAACAATCGCTTGAACCTTGGAATTATTGGAAGATACCACAACACCTTCGTAGGAGGACCCTTTTTTCTCACATCTTCAAGATCATCATCATCATTACCACCCTTCACTTTGTATCGTGATAACCCACATTTAGGGCAATCGTGATTGTCTTCATGAACACCGGTGTACAATATGCAATCATTGGGGCATGCGTGTATCTTCTTATACTCCATACCCATCGGACACAATACCTTCTTGGCCTCATAGTTACGGTCAGGCAATGTGTTGTCCTCCGAAAGCAAGTCTTTCAACACTTCAAGCAATTCCGTGAAGCTTTTATCGGTCCAACCATTTCTCGCCTTCACACAAACCAATTTTAGCACCGCCGACAACCGTGTGTATGAGTAGTACACCCTGGATATAAAGGCTTATTCGCATCACCGCACAACCTATCATACACATGAGCTTGATGAAAAGATTCTTGTCCAATATCACGGATCATGTCCTCTACTCGATCATCCTCCATATCTACGTCAACATCCTCACTTTGGGAGACACTTGCCGTACTACTCAACAACACATCACCATGCCATATCCATCTTGTATAACTCAAGCAAATCCCTTCACAAATCAAATGAGTACGTATATCCTTCACTGTACATTTCCTTGTATTCAAACACTTGACACAAGGACAACATAACATTCCATTACTATTAGGAACATTCCTTTGAGCAAATTCTATAAATTCTCCCACCCCCTTCAAATACTCAGCACTAGTGCGCTTACAAACCATCCAACTACGATCCATAACTAGAGAGGTTCTGTAGATATACAAAACATATATCCAAGGCGTTTAAAAATTATTTCAAATTTACACCATTTTCAGGTTTCTTAAGACAAAAGAAATAAGCAGATGAAGATAAATTAACAAAACAGAATTCCAATGAGCAATATATTGTTGATGTCACATGCTACAAGCAACTCTAAATTTCTTCCCATTTTGAAATAGGTCATGATAACAGAATAAAAACAAGAGAAAACACAAAACCCACGACCAGAAATAGAGACATTCCAAACAACTCAAACTCACAGTTTCAAGTTTCAACTACAGAGACTACAGTTTCAACATACACTCAAAGCCAAAAATAAAAAAATGTGCCCTAAAGACTCACCAGAAATAGGTGCTCGCGTGGTGGCCAACGTTCGATGTAGTTACTGGGAGCAGAGGGACAATGAGAGTTAGTGTGCGGGAAGGGGAAAAAGAGATGTCAAGTTATTGCAAAGAATGAGCGGGAAAGACAGAGTTAGGGTTAAGAGTGTACCTCACGGTGGTGGGGAAGAAGCCCTCGCGGTGGTTGCGGTGGAGATGAGCTCGCGATTAGGGCGGTGAGAGTGAGAGCGAGTGAGAATGAGAGTTGAGAGTCAGAGTGAGAATTGAGAGTGAGAGTGAGAGTGAGCGTGAAAGAGAAGAACAGAGACGTATAGAGCGAAGTGCAGAAGGCGCGCAGTGTAAACGTTATAATCAAAAACCAAAAATAAAACATTTTACGTCAGTTGTTTGTAACAACTGACGTTAAAGGTAATTTATTTAACGTCAGTTGTCTTAAGAAACTGACGTTAAAAGTCATTGTTTAACGTCATTTTTATTAAACAACTAACGTTAAAAATAAATATTTTTTATTTAAAAACACTTTTAACGTCAGTTGTTGAAGACAACTGACGTTAAAAGTGTATAAGTTTCTGCAAAAACATTAATTCCTTTGACTACTGTGCTACTTACCCATGAGCATTAAGTTTATAGATCAGTTTTCAAGAAAATCAGCTAATCTCTCTTCTCTATATAAAGTACCATTCTTCTGTATCAGTCTGTAATACAACCTCTTCTTTTCCTCTATATTTCGTGCATTTTCTATTCCTTCACAAAATGGCTCTGAGACTTTTATTATTTCTTCCTATACCTAGAGTTAAAGGTCTCTGTCCTAATGGTCAAAAAACTTCTGAGGTTGAGTAAATCACGTAACATGGATGGTAAGGCTGTGTAAATCACGTAATGTGATTTCCTCACTTTATTTCATCCCAACCATCCCTTTCACTCTGATTTGGCCCCAAGTGACTGTGGATTCAAGACGATGCATCAAGGAATTCCTGTGAAGGAGGTGATGCAAAGATCCCTTTCACTTTGCTTTCGCTGCTAGTGACTGTGGATTCACGATGCATCATGGAATTCAAGTGAGGGAGGAGATGCATCGATCCATCCATTGGAGTTTACGAGGACAGATGAGAAGAAAATGATGTTGAAGCAGAAACTTTTTTATATTTTAGGGCTATGTTGCAGAAATTTTTTATCTTTTAATCATGTAATTGTAACTTATGAATCGCTTCAATGAGATACGATTTGATTATACATATATAACTTGTTTTATGTTAAGTGTTTATTTATTTTAATTTGCACAAGAATTTGTTTACTAATTCAAGCTAATTAATTAAGATTAAAAATAAACTTATTTAAAAAAAAAGTTTAGAAATAAACTGCACTATATGGAGTGACCTGCGTTAAGGGTGACAACATGGCATTTCAGATAGGGATATAGGATTATTTACTTCAGCTATTTATTTAACTGAAGTAAAAATCAAACTTTTAACGTCAGTTGTATAAACAACTCACGTTAAAAATAAATATTTTTTATTTTAAAAACAATTTTAACGTCAGTTTTTGAAGACAACTGACGTTAAAAGTGTATAAGTTTCTGCAAAAACATTCATTCCTTTGACTACTGTGCTACTTACTCATGCACCTTGTAACTTAATCCTCTTAATGAGCATTAAGTTTATAGATCAGTTTTCAAGAAAATCAGAAAGTCTCTATATTCTCTATATAAAGTGCCATTCTTACGTATCGATCACATAATACACCCTCTTTTTTTTCCTCTATATTTCGTGTGTTTTCTATTCCTTCACAATATTTATTTAACTGAAGTAAAAATCAAACTTTTAACGTCAGCTGTATAAACAACTGACGTTAAAAATAAATATTTTTTATTTAAAAAACAATTTTAACGTCAGTTTTTGAAGACAACTGACGTTAAAAGTGTATAAGTTTATGCAAAAACATTCATTCCTTTGACTACTGTGCTACTTACCCATGCACCTTGTAACTTAATCCTCTTAATGATCATTAAGTTTATAGATCAGTTTTCAAGAAAATCAGAGAGTCTCTATTCTCTATATAAAGTGTCATTCTTCTATATCAATCTGTAATACACCCTCTTCTTTTCCTCTATATTTCGTGCGTTTTCTATTCCTTCACAATATGCCTCTATCATATTTGAGGTGTTGTTATTTCTTCCTATACCTAGACTTAAAGGTCTCTGTCTTAATGGTCAACAAACTTCTGAGGTTGAGTAAATCACGTAACATGGATGGTAAGGTTGGGTGAATCACGTAA
Source organism: Sophora flavescens (assembly GCA_030762895.1). Classification (NCBI taxonomy): domain Eukaryota; kingdom Viridiplantae; phylum Streptophyta; class Magnoliopsida; order Fabales; family Fabaceae; genus Sophora; species Sophora flavescens. Next base: position 21,256,700 of record CM061069.1, read on the forward strand.
TGTGATTCCCTCACTTTATTTCATCCCCTGGCCTCATCCCTTTCACTCCGCTTTCGCAGGAAGTGACTGTGGATAAAACAGATGGAGCATCAAGGAATTCAAGTGAGGGAGGAGATGCATCCATTAATTGGAGTTTCTGAGGACAGGACTGAGAAGAAAATGATGTTGAAGCTGAAACTTTGCATCCATTAGAGTTTCTGAGGACATGACTGAGAAGAAAATGATGTTGAAGCATAAACTTTTTTATATTTTAGGGCTATGTTGCAGAAATTTTTTATCTTTTAATCATGTAATTGTAACTTATGAATCACTTCAATGAGATACGATTTAATTATACATATAACTTGTTTTATGTTAAGTGTTTATTTATTTTAATTTGCACAAGAATTTGTTTACCAATTCAAGCTAATTAATTAAGATTAAAAATAAACTTGTTTAAAAAAAAGTTTAGAAATAAACTGCACTATATGGAGTGATCTGCGTTAAGAGTGACAACAGGGAGATGACAACGAAAGAAAGATAGGAATGAGTTTCAGTTAAGGGATATAGGATTATTTACGTCAGTTATTTATTTAACTGAAGTAAAAATCACACTTTTAACGTCAGTTGTATAAACAACTGACGTTAAAAGTGTTAATATCACTTTTAACGTCAGTTCATTACACAACTGACGCAAATAGTGATTTTATATTTACAAAACTGTCACCGCCTCTTTTTTAACGTCAAATATATGGTCAACTGACGTAAAACGTTTCCGTATATTACATTATTTCCAGTAGTGCTCTATGAATCTCACAAACCCAAATTTTTTCACTAACTTGTCTCTTTTTGATGGTATGAATACATCGATAACTCTTCCCCATTGCAGAAAAAGTTTCCAAAGGTTTTTGTAACTTAAATCCTCAGGAAAGTTTGTTAAGTAAAACGATGTGGCTCCCCTATGATGAGAAACGTAAAAGTTTGGACACTCTATTTCTCTCGAACACTCTAGCTCTCTCTAACTCTCTCTCATCTCTCTCTCATCAATCAATGAACCTCTCGAAACCACATACCTGTAATAACTATTACATAATATTATATTTTATTAAAAAATAATATTACAAGTATTTAAATATTTGTACCTAAATTTTGTCCGTAACAAGAATCAAATCAGCAATACCATAAACATATGTTAAAATATACCATATTTAGACATTCATTCTCTGCTAAACCATGTTTTCCTAGTCCTTCAAAGAAAAACCTTTTTAAAATACTCCAAATATGGCATTCGTATAAATATTATTGATTGATATGTCAGTGTGAGTGAATATAAAAAAATCTCATACTTTAGGATAAAATAAACATATTGTATGCATTTGTCAAAAAAATAAAATAAACATATTGTATGCAAATAGAACGATTTTAAATGTTAATTATTTGATCCTCCAATTAGCTATCCTACTTACTAATTAAATGAAATATTATTGAATGTTTCTAGACGTTGAATGCATTACTTTTTCATTCAATATGTTATTTATTCAGAGCTTGTCTGGATGACTTTTTCTTGGAGAAAAAGAACTAATTTTTAAAATATAAGTGGTTTTACAGAAAATATAAATATTTGAATGAGCATTTAAATTAAAGCAAAAATGACGGGAAAAAAACACCTTTTGGTATTGTTTTTTTAAAAGTTACAATTTGTAACTTCCAAAAAAAAAAAGATAAAGTAAAAGAGCTAGAATGAGGATGAATCATATTTTAATGGATCATAATGTAGCTGCAATAAATCTCATAAAAGTCCCATTTTTAAAAGCTTATTCAAATATAAAATATAGTTTCTTCTTCTAATAATAGCTTCCGTTTCTATTCTTACATCATAGAAGCCCTTTTTTTAAAACTACCCTTAGGTGGTGTTTGGAATAACTTATTTAAGCTTCTTTTGACTTATTTGATGACATAAGTTCTTATGCAGTGTGTTTGGCAGAGCTTATAAAAATAACTTATGTCATCCCATAAGGAGTTTTTGACTTATTTTCATAAGTCACTGGGAGAAGCTTATGAAATTATCATAAGAGTGTTTATGCACTAAACACCCTCTCCGTGTTTTTCACTATTCGAATCCTCTCATGCCCCTTTCTTTCTTTCTCTTTCTTTAAGCGCTTATGGCATAAGCTCTTATGCGATAAGGTCTTATGTGATAAGCTCTTAATTAAGTTGTTAATAAGAAGATTTTGTTGGAAGATATAGCAAAATTCATACAAATGTAAATACAGCATCCTTTGTGTTATTTTTTCTTTTTTTATGATAGTGTGTACAAATAATCAAGGGTCTGTTTGTTTGTTTTGTTTTCGATTTCATGTTTTCATTTTCTATTTTCTTCAAATTATTACAAAACTGACACATTGTTTTGTTATCCTGTTTTAAAAAATTTGTACATGAAACATTGAAAACATTTTTTTTTTGTTTTAATTATTTCATGTACAAATCTTTGGAAACAATAAACAAAATGAAAACAAGATAACAATTTTAGAAATATTTTTAAAAACAAAAAATAAAAACAGAAAATTGGAAACAAATACCAAATTGTATCAAGTTTATACACCATCCCCGGATAGGCGTAAGCTGCACCCAAGCTGTTTAATATTCATAAATATGAAAATTAATAAAAGGTCTCAAGTAACCTTGGTATCTTGCATGTACTGGCACATTAATTTGACGATTATATATACTATATTTTTAAAAAGGATTAAGGTGGTATGAAATGTCAGTTTTATACTCATATCAACTAATATTTTGAACGTGTATTTTTGTTTTAATAACTAAGGGACGAAAATGAAAATAATACTAATTTATCAAAATATTATTAAATATCAGTATATATATCCTTTACATAGATAATACATAAAAATTAAACTCTTTTTAAAAATTATATTTCACAATAGAACATTTGGATGTGCTAAGTGCTAACTAAGGAACAGCTGGGCAAGGCTGAGAAAGTTCATGGTTACGGGCTCGCGGAATTATCCTCCAAAGTATCCCAAAAGCCTTTATTTTTTTTTTGATAAAAGGCTAGGGAGTGCAAAGGCATCACAATAGGGAAAGTGATCCCAACTAGGTTGGCACCAAAGACCCTACCCATCATCTGCAGCACACCCAAAATTTATTAAATAAAGAAAAAATTAAATACAAAGCATGGGGGGACAAGGCCAAGACCCATGGAAGAATCAGAAGGAATTAATAAATCTGAAATTAGGAAGCCCTAATTTGTTCCTGAAAAGCTCCTCGGTAATAAAATTAGGAGGCAATTCCCACCAAACATAACCCTGGTTCTTCACACCAAAATCTGCTAGCTTGTCTGCACAGGTGTTTCCTTCTCTAAAGACATGAGAGACCCTAAAAAGCATTTTGGAAGTCAACTCCAAACAATTCCCAAAAGTCTTTATTTATTTCAGCCGGTTTTAATCTTCTTAAACAAATGGGAATAATTGGTCTGAATGGATTGTTTTGTTGGTTATTATGTTCCTAATCTATTTGTCGTTATATACTTCCGAGAGCCAAGTGCGCCTAACTATGTTTTCAATGCTTGAATTTTCCGTCCAAATAGCGCTTTTTTGTTCTTTTTTTAATCTTAAAATCACCGCATTTATTTATTCATTTATAAAAGCATGCTGCATGGATGATTTTGGAGCAGTTTCTTTGTCTTCTAGGTTCTGCATTCGGCACCACGCCATCCTCACCGGTGGTATGCGCCTATGCGGTGCTGCCTGACGATAGCAACAATAACTAATATAATTTTAGGAGGTTAGGTTACCCAATTGGTTTGAACTAAGGATACAAAGAGTTAAAGGAGTTAGAGGACCCGTATTCAAACCCTAATAAACGAGGAAAAAATAAACATTACATCTAAAATAAGTTTGAGTATAAAGTAAAAAAGTAAACATGTACCTTCCATTAACTAATAAGAGTGGTTCATTGTGTCAAAAAAAAAAAAAAAGAGTGGTTCAATGTACTTAAGTAATGAAAGATAAATATATACTTGCTTTCTTACTTTACACTAGTCATTTTAGATGAGTCTAATCATTTTGAGTTGTGTTGGTTGAATATCAAATTTTAGACACAATATGTGATACTATATATTTTTATTTTTATCTTTCATTTACTTTTTATCATCTTTATACACAAGTATCTCAAAATACAAAAACAAGGGGAACTGTATGAGTTTCTGATGTTCAAAAACTTTCCTGTAATTGTTTAGACCATGAGTTATGAATTGTCAGTTGTCATCAACATTGAGTTTATAATTCAACCCAACTTTTCGTTTGAATTTAAAGCTTGCTCACAGGAATTCAATGGTTTAATTAAGTCAGTGGTATATAAATGTGAAATATTTTTTTTGGCTTTCTCAATATACCATCCGCGTATAATTGAAGTCTTATAAAGATTATTCTCACGAGTTATATACACACGCGTCCTTCCTTAGAATGATTTTCATACATGTACCAAAAATAAACACATACCTTATCACCATGTAGATGGTAAGGCCAACAATGCTATGGCCTTAGGCCTCACCTTTTTTTTTTTTTTCCTTTTTTCTTTTACAATATACACAATAATGGTAATTGATGAGACATCCCGTTGTGCCATTAATTATTTATTTACCTTTTACACGCATGCTTAACGTTAAACATAATCCGAAAATACAAAGAAATTAAAAACTTAAATACAACACATACACTTCTGAAAGTTAAACACACCAATGCTATATTATATAAACACACCCATGTTTATCCATTACAATACCAAAACACTGTTTAGGATATCCTATTAGTAGGATCCCTCACAAGTACTTAATTATACAAACTGTTTATAATTAGCAAAAATAAAACGTCTTATAAGACTCACTGGCCTTAACTCACTACACTTTATAGTTAGAATCCACATGCAGCTCGTCCTCCAACATTCGGTTCATATGGAGTTCCATCCAACTCCTTAGCAACGGTTTCCTCCATAGGGTCTTCTAATGAAATAAAGTAGACATACACCAAATACAAAATAGGGAGATAAGAAACAATTCTATCATTATAAGCGGAAAAAAAATCATAGCATATAATATAATAATAGTCAAAGACAAGCATCACTCATCACTAACAATCATCCTTAAATCCCAATATCTTCCTCTACCCTCAATCTCATGCAACTAAACATTTATGCTGACGTCACTACAAAAAAAATGTATTTTAGCGACCGAATTTAGCGACCACACTTAATCGGTCACTAAATATAGAAATTCGGCCGCTAAATATGGAAATTCGATCGCTAAATTGGTTGCTAAATGGTTTAGCGACCACCAAACGATTTAGCGACCAGGTATTTAGCGACCACCAAATTCGGTCGCTAAATATGAAAAATCGGTCGCTAAATATGAAAAATCGGTCGCTAAACGGTTTAGCGACCGAATTTCGATATTTTAGCGACCGAATTTGGTGGTCTCTAAATAGCTCTTTTTTTTGTAGTGCGTGACCACCACTGATCCTGTTACACATCCCTCGGTAGGAATGTCAGTCAGTCGATCAAGCAACGCGTTCCCAAACACCGGTGCACACCCTCATCCATGGTGATAATGCTCATGAAAAACAACGACACTATAGCTGCACAATACCGTCGGTGCACACCCTGGTTCTCTCTCCAGGATGCTCATGCAAAGCAATGACACTATAGCTACACAACCTAAATCTAATTTGGAACGGTCCCGCGAGAACTTCGGACCTCATGTGTTCCCAACACATGGTTGTGAACAACAATGCATATATATGACTCTCATTGACCTGCATATGTTACAACCTAGTGCCTCAACCTTCCATCACAGTCTCTACACTTATTCCATATCACATCTCATCTATAAAATAATTTAATTAGGTTAGGCACCTCTAAGTTAGATTCATTCTCTCACCCACACGATTATCTTCCGAATAACACATATTCTTGCCTAAAAGCCGACTAAGCATATTATCAAACCAGGCAAATCATACATCACACAATAATCATAAAATATTCAGACAAAATAAAACGTCACATACAGTAGATTACCTCAACCAGTGCATCACAAACAGTTCAATAATAATCAAATCAAACATCATCAAATATTCTAAAATTATCCTAACGACAATAAATCTACAATCCCCAAATCATCATCGATACTACAGAGTAGTTTCAAATACGATTTTGGTATTGTCGATTACTCGATCACTAATAGGGTTTAGGTCGCCCTATACCATTATTATAAATTATATACTACTTATCCGTTTCGACGATAGAATGGTTCTTTCTCCCACCTGAACTAACACCAGAATCACGAACTTTCAGATCTTCGTTACTACACCACAGTTACCATGTTAACCTTCAACCAAAACATCATAACAACAAATTAATCAAACAAAATCCAACTATGAACATATTAAGTTAGATTCGGCCATGACTCAAAAATAGGGCTATGGTTATTTTCTCAATCTTATCTTTTGGATCATAGTTACTAAAGTCTTAACTAGTCTAGATCAAGTGTTACAAGTCAAAACTTTGAAACAAAATCCTCTAACCAAATGGGTTATGGTTTCGACCAAGAGAACCAAAATTTAGTTAGAAATTTCTTTTGCTCACAAACTCTTGGATCTACAAACTAGAGACCTTAATAACTAGCTTAGACAAGTTATCATCCAAGTAAAAATTGACGAAAACTCATTTAGCCACACATCTAGGGTTTCGGCCAAGGGAAGAAAAACATGGCTAGGAATTTCTTTTGATTCTAATCTCTTGGATTCAGAATATAGAAACCCTAGATAGCTTATAACCAACCTCATCTAAGTTAAAAATTGAACAAAATCTCATTTGACTACTCAAGCATAGATTCGGCCAAGAGGAAGAATTTGGGATAAGAATCTCTTTTGATCTCAAGCTTCTATATTTAACAACTAGAGGTAGTAGAGAGGTAAGATCAAGTGGCAGAACACTCAAAACATTTTTCTATTATTTTTTGTGAATTTTTGAAAAACTAGATCTAGGAATTGGAATTTGAGAAATAGTTGATGAAAATGGAAATTTGTTGAGGATTAATGAAGCTAAGATGTTGAGGAATGGAATCCTCACCTTGGAATGAAGAGATTAGATGACTAATTTGAAGAAGTTTGAAGAATTTAGCAAGAACAACTATGGAGTTCTTAGTATTTTTGGTGAGAAAATGACTTAGAAGGAAAATGAAATGTTTTGGCTAAGTGTAGGGGAGTGGACAGCCACGAAATTGGCTAAGTGTGGGGGGTTTCTGCCATGTAAAATGAGTGGTTGAGGGATAGGAGATGTGTCCTTAATAACCGTAGTTGATGTTAACTAATCTAGGTTAAGTTAGAAATATAATATTATAAGCTAGCTATTCTTAGTAATCATCATGGCTAGGAAAATTTGTGTGGTGGATGAGTGTTGAAGGGTGTGTCCGTGTGTGCACCACAAGGAGGAAGAAGAAGTCAATTTGATGATGTCTTGGTCTTGACCATGGTTGCCATTTAACTAGGATAGGTTAGGTTAGTACATAAATATCTAGATATTTTAAGTTTTGCATTTATGAGAATTTATAGTGAAGATGAGTCACCACCATAACTCACCATGGTGACTCATTCCCTGAGTCATCATGATCGACTCATCGTTTTGTCTCCTGGTGTATCTCTGCGCATCCGTATCCGGTTCCGTTGTTTACCCGATTACGGTTTTGAGAGGAAGATGATAAAATGAAAGTAAAACAAGATGGGTTTAGTTGAGTGGATGTGGCTGCACAAAATTGAAGAGGAATTTGGGGTCCAAAAATATCTTGGGACACAAAAGGGATTGTTTAAGAACTTAAGGGCATTTTGGTCTTTTCACCCTTAAATATCTAGATATTTATAACTAAATATCTAGATATTTATAACTAAATATCTAGATATTTATGAAATTGTCATCATGACTTGATGACTCATCCACCATGAGTCATCATGTATGACTCGTTTTCCCGATCTCTTGGCGGGTCTCTGCAGTTACGTTTCCAGCTCCGTCGTTTTAATTGATTAGGGTTTCTGTCCGTTTTTCGCCAAAATTCGGCCTAATAAAGTATAATATTTTATTTTTGAGCAGAATTTTGGAAACTAGACTTCCTCGCGGACATAATATAAAAATCTACAATTTTTAAGTTTCGAGTCAAATTAGGATTTTCTGCCGGTATAAAGTTATACTGTCAGTAAAAACACAGATCGGTTTCCGTCTGAGTTTTAAACCCAAAATTTCATCGTAACACTCTACCATAGGGTAGAGTATAAATATGATTTTGTTTTATCCAAAATCATTTCCTAGGTCTTAGATAAAAATATAAATAAATATATCTTTACCGGTAAAACAACGTATATAAAAAGCAGGGTGTTACAGTTGACTTGCCAAGTATTGATAATAAGGCCTAATATCACCTACAGTTCATACTTCATACATTATTGAGATTCAATCACAGATAGTACAATCTTCAAGATGTAACATTAGTTATGTTTCAACATTGAAGGTTCCGCCTTTATGTCTTATTGCCTTCATCACTCTTCTGTGTCTAGTGCCATAGAAATGCAATTGTATAAAAGGATAAAATAGTCGTTGGAGGTAATTAGTTAAGATTTAATTATTATTTTATATTTCCAAAATTGAATTGTTATTTCACACACACACACACACACACTCTGTGTCACCCTAAGCTCGGGTCATCACATGGTTACCCGTTTGCGGAAATAAAACTTAATTTACTGGTTGCTTTCGGAAAATAATGTTTTTTCAACGTTTATCTCTTCAAAATATGGTGATAATTTTTTTTTTCTTTTTAACCTCATAACCACAACAACGTAATCAAATCACACTTAAACACATAATGTATATAAGTCCTCCAACTATATTACCTCATATTTTTTTCTCACATAAATCGTAATCAACTTCATTCTCAAAACATAACATTACCTAAGCTGGTCGTAACTAACGGACACTACAACCGACAAAAGCAGCAACAACATGCCTTGAACTAGACAGCCTTCTTCTTCTTGTAGAGATCATACACCTTATACAACTCTGATATGTTTGTAAGGGTGAGACACCAATATATGGATTTACCACAATAACTAAATGCGCAACACAAAAGAAGGCACATACACATATACATATCTATAATAACGTACTCATTCATATCATAACATCTCGTTTATCAATGGGTTTCACACCCCAAACATCAACGTTGAAAAACTATGCATGAACACTTCAATACATCTTCTAAACATTCATACCTAATCTCATGAGATATCTCCAACCTCGTGAACCTCGTGATGAGTTGATCAGACTCAATTGCCACAGGCACACCGCCACAGGCACACCCATCGCACACTGTCCAACATCGTGGCACAGTGATAACAATCCGAGATGGGGCCTCATTGTCCAAACCCTGGGCACAATGAGAACATCTTTGTATGATCTACCCTGACGCCGCAAGGTAATCCCTCTTCTGATCATGGCACGTCTGCCAAATGCATGCAAGAAAACATTTTGTTCTCAAAACTTTTCTTTGTGCTATATCTTTATTGTCAAAGCTCTCAAAAGCTTACAACTTAACATCTTTTGAAATATCTTTACATCTTTTATTAACAACACAGAACCTCAAAGTCCGAGTGCTCAATCACGAAGCCCCTAGACCTTGCAATCAGTCTTAGGTTCGTGGTAGTAAAAAAACAACTTAAAATGTTTTAACTTCTTTAAATAGATACCCAATTTACAACACAACGAACCTTAATACCCCGACGTCTCGGTTATTAAGTTCCATATCTTCGTACATCTTTTTACATCGTTTTACATCTTTTACATCGTATTACATCTTTTACATCTTTTACATCGTTTTACATCTTTTACATCATTTTACATCATTTTACATCTTTTACATCTTTTCTGTCTGTGAAAAACAAATCCAAAATAGGATAACATCATAAGAACACTAGTACCCCGACATCTCGGTTACTAAGTTCTATATCATCCTTTACGTCATTAAGTAAAACTCATTTACCGAAAATTCTTTCTACTTGAAATTCGTTTATAAAACGTCAATTCATAGAAAATCCACTTTTCCTTTGGAAACACATTTTTTCCAAAATAATGTCAAATCATTAACAACTTATTTTTATTGAAACCTCAACTCTAATAAATCAATTCAAATTAAATCTTTTTTCAACATAAGTACTGCTGTTTTTAAACTCTCACCGTAAATAATTTCGAAACTTGCCGTCGTTTAGCATTTTCAAAGAAAACGTCTTTAAGTCAAACTTTGACATTTCTTCTAAAATAATTTTCTTATATAATAAATAAGGCCTATATTAATTTCACAAAATCACTTTTTATAATATTTCGGAATTTCTTGTGTAAAAATTAGCAGTACTAAAAAAATTTCACGGTTATGCTCTCACCGTGATTCGTAAATTTCTTTTACACTAATAAATCCTTAAAATAATAATGTTTCTCAAAACTCATTATTTTTCCAAAATCGTATTTTCCACCACCATTATATTCCAACATTCCCCATAAAACGTTGAATATAATCTTTTCACATCTTATTAAATCTTTTATCTGATTAATCGGTTGTCCACTGACCACTGTCAGGCCTCTCAAACAACATTCACATTCAAAATTCAATAACATCATCATAATTCTATCACCAGGCAGATCATGCATCATAACCACATAATATACTACTGCAGATAATTAAAAGCAGATCAATCATCGATACACAGATAAACAACACAACGTAAACAACATAAACAATTAATCACAAACGACATATAAATCATATAAGCCATACTAAAAGCAAATAGTTATTGAGAAAATCCCTCAGGTAAGCTCCCCTTACCTCTTGAAGACTCAAACTAACGTTTTCAAACAATCTCCCGATTCGATCCGGTTTCCTCCGTCGGCTTTAGGTCAAACCAACCCGATTGATTCCTTCAAACGAATTGCAGCCAAAATAAATCAAATCAACCCACAACATACTTAGTTCATGAGGGTTAGGTTTCGGCCAAGGGCTGACTTTTAGGGTTCAAAATCCTTAAAATTTCTAATCATGGTTAAGTCATAGATTAATGATCCTAATATACTTAAGGAAATGGATTAGGGCTAAACAACAAAGTTAAGAATCAAAACCATCCTAATCCTCTAAATGGTAGATTCGGCCAACACAAGAACATAGGGTTAGGGTTTTTAGTTTGATAAACCAACTTGGATTTATTAAGAATACATACTAATAGCTTGATTACTAAGATCATTAATGAAAACTTTGAACAAAACTCATCTAGTTCCAAGAACTAGGGTTTCGGCCTTGATGAAATCAATATGTGAGTGTTTGATTTTTGATCTTCTATATACTTGTATACAAGAACTATCAAGGTATTTGAAGATTGAATCATGAATCAAGACATGAAAATGAAACAAAACCTATGAACACAACATTGACCTAGGTTCGGCCAAGTCCAGAAATTAGGGAAAGAAATTTCTCATGATCTTATGCTTCTAGATGATGAAAATAGAGATGACTATAAGATCATAGCAATTGGTTTCATGTCAAAAGGATTTTTCTAGAATTATTTATGAATTTTTGAATCTAGTTCCATGAACTTTAAGTAAATGAAGAACATGTTGATCTAAGCCATGAATCTACAAAAGTTGTGAAGAGAAATGATTTAAATGACAAGAGAATAAGTTGTTACCTCTTGATGATTCAATGAAATCAAGATTTGGATGATGTTCTTCACAAATTTCTCATGGTGTTCTTGAGAAACTTAGAGAAGAAGATGAACATGATGAGGGTTTAGAACAGGTTTAGTAAGTTGGGTATATCTCCCAACATACTTGTCCTTTTTGGATGATCTTTATGTCGTTGGAAACAAGAGAGAAATATGAACAACTTTCATGTTGAAAGTTTTTCGAGATTCAGAATAGAAAATGGTCAGAATCGCTAAGCAAAATCTGACGAATTATGAACATTTATGAATGTTCTTGAAGTTCTCAAGACAAAAGCTTAACTTTGAGAGAAAAATGGCTTGAAAATGGAAATGAAACTTGCTTAAGTGAAGAAGACATGTTGGAGCCGTGGGTTTTGGGTAAGGTTTGGTCAAATTTTCCAATGGCATGACTTGTAATTGTCATAAAAAGACAAGGGTAAAATGGTCATTTCATAGCAAAATTCACTTTGTCATAAATGCGCCATTATGACATGGATAAGCTTGTCATAAATGCTCGTCAAGTCGGTCAAATCCATCATCTCAGCTACGTTGCCGACTCCGGGTTTCATATGGTGCGGGTTTTTCCTAGAGATAATCTCGACGTATATGCCCGCAACAAATATAATATTTTAATTTTTTTTACCAATATTTTCAAAACCTCCAGTATCATAGTAAATACGATAAAAACATTTTTTATCTCGTTCACAAATTAAAATTAAGTCTTCTGAGCAGTAAACTTTTACTGTCAGTGAAAATGGAGAAAACGGCAGACCGGCTTCCGTCTGAATTTTCAACCAAAAACTTCCCCTTAACCTTATGAAAATAAGTATAACAAGGAAATGACCTTGGTTTATTCAAAATCATTTTCTAAGTCTCGGATAACAATATATATTTTTATATATTTATTACCGATATTACAAAGCAACGAAAATCAGGGTGTTACTCTCTCTCTCTCTCTCTCTCTCTCTCTATATATATATATATATATATAATAAAATTTTAATATTTCCACTTCAGCTTTTTTGAGCGCTCTCATTTTCCCCTCTTTTTTTTCCCTCTCATCTTCATAGCCTAGCTAGAGTGAAATGTTTAAATTGGTTGATTAAAATGAGAAATAATAATTTATATAATTTTATTTTTTTAATAATTTCACCTAAAGACCAAAAATTCCTATACACGGCCCTGCTCATCACATACTCGCATTGTTCAAGTATACGAAGACCTGTATAAAAATAAAATTGAAAATTTTCCCTATCAAGTATTCGAAATATAACTTAACTACAATTACAATTTCAATTGTATCATTAAAGAGATATTTATAACAGTGGAAATAGTCAAATCTATGTTTGGCATGATATTTTAGTCTAAATCATGAGTATTTCATTCATATTCAAGTTTATATTGAAACCTTTCATGAGAGTGTTAAATGTGAAAAACATGCAATGGAATATGAGTGATGTAACACCCCGATTTTTCACTACTTTTTAATAACGATATATAAATACAAAAATATTTATATTTTTACTTGAGGCTTATAAAGTGATTTTGGATAAACCAAAGTCATAATTGTACTCTATTTTGTCGGAGAGAGTTACGGTTAAATTTTTGGTTGGAAATTCAGACGAAACCCGATCCGTGTTTTCACTGACAGTAAAATTTTGCTGATTAGAAAACATAATTTTGACTCGTGAACGAAATGGTTAGGTTTTATATCAAATTTTCAATGACTTTGGTTATTTTGAAATTTTTCACTTAAAAGTGAAATAATATATTATTCGGGGCGATATATTAAATCGGGAGAATGACGGAGCTGAATATGGGATTGTCGAGACCCGCTAACGGATAAATAACAAGTCAATCAAGATGACCCATCTAGGTGAGTCATGTAGGTGACTCACCATTGTCATCATTACATTAGAAGCAGAAAGATCTTTATGTCCTTAGTTTGTTCTTAAATGTCAATTTGGTCCCTAAGCACAATTACTCCTATGTCCTTAAATGAACAATTTTTTCCCTCCAAGTCCCCAAAATACACGGCCTTAACCTCCTTTCCTAGGCCATTTCATTCACTTTCATCAAAGACTTCATCATCTTCTCCAAATTCTCTTATTTTCTCCAAGTTAACCATAAGCAAATTTGTGAAGCAACTACTTGATTTCTTGCCATTTTTCAACTTCCAAGAGGTATACCTTAGTCATCTCAATCAATAAACTCTATGTTCTTCATTCATTTTCTTGATTCAAGGCCATGATCATCATTTTCCATTCTAGGGTTTCTATGTTTAAAAATCTCTAGAAAATCATAGAAAAATCCTATGATCATGAAACCAATTCCTATGAACTTGTCATCATCTCTATGTTTAGTATTCAAGAGCATGAATCAAACAAAATTTTATTTCCTATTCTTCTTCATAAGGCCGAAACCCTAACTTGTGTGGGTAGAGGAATTTTGTAAGACTAAGCCCTCATTCATGTTTTGATGTATGACAAACAAAGTGTATTTTGCATAAGATTTTTAATTCTGACTACGTCCTCATTATGTGTTAAGTTGCATGCAAGATCACTCGTCCAACAAAGCAAAACTAGCGTACGTCCAACACAGGGAAAATATAAGCGCTCGTCCAATGAAGTGAACCAAGAATGACGTCCAACAAAGTAAAGAGCTGAAGTCCAATGAACAATTAAAGAGCTCGTCCACTAAAGGAACAACAAAGTAAAAAGCTGACGTCCACTGAAAGAATAAAGAAAGCGCGTCTACTAAAAGAACAAAGTAAAAAGCGCGTCCACTAAAAGAACAAAGTAAAAAGTTGTCGTCCACTGAAAGAGCACATGAAGCGCGTCCACTGAAAGAAACAGAAGAGCTCATCTGCTGACGTGGCACAGATGCGCGTCCACTGAAAGAAACAAAATCTCGTCTGTTGACATGTCACAGAAGCGCGTCCACTGAAAGAAACAGAAGATCTCGTCTGCTGACGTGGCACATGAAGCGCGTCCACTAAGAAAAAAGAAGATCTCGTCTGCTGATGTGGCACATGAAGCGCGTCCACTAAGGAAACAGAAGATCTCGTCTTCTGACGTGGCACTTGGAGCACGCGTCCACTGATGTAAAAGAAGCACGCGTCCACTGAAGAAAAAGGAGAGCTCGTCCACTGAAAATAACAAGAGCGCGCGTCTACTGATAGTAACACTTGGAGAGCTCGTCTACTAATGATACACGCTAAATTAGAAGCTTCGTCCACTTACATGATATATAAAGCTCGTCTACCAATTGGAGCCCGTCCAATAACCTTGAGCTAATACTCACGTCTACTGACGTGGCAAATGGACGCGAATATTTTTATCTTCAAATAAACACGTATATTTTTCTCTTCAAATAAACACGGATTAATTACTCTTCAAAAAGACTTGACTATCCTTTCAGATGGAAATAGTTATATCTCAAGAAGGACGCAATCTCTACAAAGATCAAACAGAATCACATTTGGAGATCAAGAATCAAGAAAGCAGATTTTGTTAAATCAGATCCAAAACCGACTTAAATGATCCCAACGGCTATAATCTGTCTTCTATATAAAGAGGGATCAAAGGAACACTTTTTAACAACAACAACAACAACATATACAATAAACGCAACTCATTCTGATTGTGAAACAAAGTGCTTCATCTCTGAGAAAAGTGTGATAGTTAGAACTTCAATTTGTATTATCAGGCTTTTAGAGTCTTGCTTCTACTCAATTCTTTTTGTGAATTAGAGTGACTAAGAGAGGGTATCTATTAGGGTTCAACAAGGATAGAAGGGATCCTTGGGTAAAGAAAACTATAGTGTGCTTTCTGGAGATTTTTCAAGTAAGGAGGGTATCCTTGTGTTGTTGTAATTAGAATTGTGTAATTGCTTATTACAGTGAAGAAATCCACAGAGGTGTGGGACTGGATGTAGGCTTACCAGAGGAGGTAGCCGAACCAGGATAAATCGGTTTGCGTGTTCTTCTAATCCCTAAACTCCATATACTTGTTAAACTTGAATCTTTAAATCTGCAATCTGTGTTAAAATCTGTTGTTACTACTTATAATTCTTCTTGTCATCATCACTTGTTCCATAACCTAATTCTTGGGAATTAAAACCAATTTTCTTTAAAGAAACACTGTTTTGCTTTAAATTGTTGAATAATTTTTCAATATCTTAATTCACCCCCCTCTTGAGACCGTAGCCACTACCAACAATTGGCATCAGAGCTAAAACTCTTGTTACAAAGCTTAACAGCTTCAAGAGATGGCTACAAATGATATCCTGGGTGATGGAGCTTCACTCACTAGACCCCCTGCCTTTAATAGCTCCCAATACTTGTACTGGAAAGAAAGAATGCTTATCTTTCTTGAGGCTACAGGTTTAGATGTTTTAGATGCTGTTGAAAATGGTCCCTATGTTCCATTTATTCTTGATGCTAAGGGAAATAAACAATCTAAACCAAAAGATGACCGGAATGATGATGATAAAAGAAGAGTTGGTTATAATGCTAAAGCAAAGAATATTATAACAGCTGCTTTGAATTATGATGAGTTTTTCAGGGTCTCCAATTGCAAAACGGCAAAGCAGATGTGGGATACTCTTCAACTCACTCATGAAGGAACCAACGATGTGAAAAGAGCAAGGATGAATGCACTAGTCCATGAATATGAACTCTTTCACATGAAGAATGGTGAGGAGATAGATGATCTGCAAAAGCGGTTTACACACATTGTGAACCAGTTAGAAGGACTCGGACATACAATCACAGATGAGAAAAAGATTAACAAAATGATGAGATGTTTGAGTCGTGAATGGCAGCCAAAAGTTACTGCAATTGCTGAAGCAAAGGATATTGACACAATGCAGATTGCTACTCTATTTGGCAAGTTGAAAGAACATGAATTGGAACTAAATAGATTGAAAGATCATGAAGATAAGGAGAAAAAGAAGAAAGGACTCTAACTCAAGGCTCATATTTTCAAAGAATCAATAGAAAGTGATGAAGATGAATACCTTGATGAAAGTGAAGAATCCGAAGAAGAAGACATGGGATTGCTTGTGAGGAAATTTAAAAGATTCATCTAGAAGAATAGAAACAAGAAGCAATTCAGTTTTCCTACCAAAAAGAACACGAACAAAGGTGAAAGCTCTTCCTTAACAATCAAATGCTTTGAATGTGGAAAGCTTGGACACTACAAAAATGAATGTCCAAAACTACAAAAGAAAGATAAGTATGAGAAGAATGACAGCAAAGAAAAGAAAGGAAGAAAGCCCAGAAAAGCGTACATAGCTTGGGAAGAAAATGATATGGATTCCACCAGTAGTGAATCTGAAAATGAAGAAGTCGACCTTTGTCTCATGGCAAATCATCAAAGTGATAGTGAAACCGAGGTAAATGATTCCTCTCCTACCTATGATGAGTTACAAGATGCTTTCGATGGATTGCATGAAGAATATGTTAAAATTGGTAAACAACTTAAATCTTCTAGAAAGATCATCGCAAAAAAATGTAGTGACTCTGCATCTTTACAAATAAAGCTTAAAGAACTAGAAGCTGAAAATTCAAAATTACTTACATCTAGTTCAATTTGCACCAAATGCACTACACTAGAAAAGGAAGTTGAAAAACTGAATACAACTCTATCTAAGTTTACTTTGGGTAGAGATAACTTGAATGCCATATTAGGATAGCAAAATGGTGTGTATGACAAAGCTGGAATTGGATATAAGCCAATGGTGCATGAAAAATCTTTTAAGAAGCTTTTTGTTGCACCTATTTCCTCAACTAGTCCTTTTGTTAAATGCTATTGTTGTCTAAAGAAAGGTCATACAGCTGCTACTTGTTGACTTAGAAAGAACATTCATGTTGGCATTAAACAAATTGGGGTTCCAAAAGGAACTTATGTTGCTACTAACATCAAAGGACCCAACCAGATTTGGGTACCTAAAGGAAAAGTATAAAAAAATCTATTTTGCAGGTGTGTTTGAAGGCCAAAACCTTAAGCTGGTTTTTAGATAGTGGCTGCTCCAAACACATGACCGGAGACATCACAAAATTTACATCTTTCACTCCCAAAGAAGGTGGAAACGTCACCTATGGAGACAACAACAAAGGAAGAATTCTTGGCGTTGGAACGGAAAAAGTCCAACAATCAAGATTGAGGATGTTCTCTATGTGGAAGGGCTCAAACACAATCTACTAAGTATAAGCCAATTATGTGATAAATGCTACAAGGTAAACTTTAACTCAAATTTGTGTATGATCGAATCCAATCATGATAATAACATTAAATTGATTGGAAATAGAATCAATAACATCTATATGCTAGACTTAGACAATTTAATTTCCAATGATGCATGTTGCTTAATTTCCAAAGAAGATGAAAATTGGCTTTGGCATAGGAGAATAGCTCACATTCATATGGATCACTTGAATAAATTGATTTCCAAAGAACTTGTAATTGGTTTACCAAATAATAAGTTTGTTAAAGAAAGCTTATGTGATGCATGCCAAAAGGGTAAACAAGTGAAAACCTCATTTAAGGCTAAAAACACTGCTTCAACTAGTAGACCCTTACAATTGCTGCACATGGACCTTTTTGGACCTTCTAGGACGAAAAGCTTTGGTGGAAATCTTTAAGCTCTTGTAATTTTTGGTGACTTCTCTAGATTTAATTGGACCTATTTTTTAGCACAAAAGAATGAAGCTTTTAAGAAAATGGCTAAGGTTGTTCAAAATGAGAAAGACGTGAAAATTGTTTCAATTAGGAGTGACCATGGAGGAGAATTCCAGAATGAGGAGTTTGATAACTTTTGTGATGAACATGGTATAAAACACAATTTTTCTGCACCTAGAACTCCACAACAAAATGGATTAGTTGAGAGGAAAAATAGTTCACTTGAAGAAATTGCTAGAA
This sequence comes from Sophora flavescens, assembly GCA_030762895.1. Taxonomy (NCBI): domain Eukaryota; kingdom Viridiplantae; phylum Streptophyta; class Magnoliopsida; order Fabales; family Fabaceae; genus Sophora; species Sophora flavescens. The sequence goes on from CM061069.1 coordinate 21,275,403, forward strand.
CCATGTTAAGTGACTCTAATTTACCAAAGTATTTTTGGGCTAATGCTGTGAGTACTGCATGTTATGTTTTAAATAGAGTTATAATAAGGCCAATTTTGAAGAAAACTCCATATGAACTTTACAAGGGAAGAAAACCTAACATTTCTCATTTTCATGTATTTGGTTGCAAATGTTTTGTGCTAAATAATGGCAAGGATAATCTTGGGAAATTTGATCCCAAAGCTGATGAGGGTATTTTCCTAGGTTATTCATTAACTAGCAAAGCATATAGAGTGTTTAATAAGTGTACTTTATCAATGGAAGAATCTGTTCACATAACATTTGATGAGTCTAACCCCAAAAGGTTGGGAAAGGACATTTTTGATGATGCAGAAACTCTTGAGGATGAAGTGAAATCTGATAAAGGAAAAGAGAGCAACAAGGAAAAGGAAGATGAAGAGAGCAATAAAAAAACCTCAAGCAGAACTTCAACAAGAATATCTTCCTAAGGAGTGGCAAGCTTCAAAGAATCATCCCCTAGACAATATCATTGGTGAGATCACCAAAGGGGTAACCACTAGAAACTCTTTAAGGAATATCTGCAATACCATGGCGTTTGTATCTCAAATAGAAGCAAAATGTGTTGATGATGCTATTAATGATGCACATTGGATGATTGAAATGCAAGAGGAGTTAAATCAATTTAAAAGGAACAAAGTTTGGGATTTAGTTCCAAAACCCAAAAGTAACCAAATAATCGGAACTAAATGGGTGTTTAGAAACAAAATGGATGAGAATGGAATAATAGTAAGAAACAAGGCTATACTAGTAGCTAATGGATATAATCAAGAAGAAGGAATTGATTATGATGAAACATATGCTCCCGTAGCTATATTAGAAGCCATAAGAATGCTCTTAGCCTATGCATGTATAATGAACTTTAAACTGTACCAAATGGATGCGAAAAGTGCCTTTTTAAATGGAATAATACAAGAGGAAGTATATGTAAGTCAACCCCCTGGCTTTGTTGATAGTGAGTTCCCAAATCATGTCTATAAACTGACTAAAGCCCTCTATGGACTCAAGCAAGCTCCTAGAGCTTGGTATGAGAGGTTAAGCAATTTTCTCCTAGAGAAAGGCTTTAAAAGAGGAAAAGTTGATACTACACTATTTACTAAAACAAAAGCACACAATATCTTACTTGTTCAAATATATGTTGATGACATTATTTATGGTGCTACTAATGAGTCTTTATGCAAGGAATTTGGTGAACTAATGCAAAGTGGATTTGAAATGTCCATGATGGGAGAGCTTGCCTTCTTTCTTGGACTTCAAATTAAACAATGCCAAGATGGAACCTTCATAAGCCAAAGAAAATATCGGAAGGAACTACTAAAGAAGTTTGGAATCGAAAGAGCAAAGGAAATGGCAACACCAATGAGTCCAGTCTGCTACTTGGACAAAGATGAACATGGTAAATCTATAGATGTATCCAAGTATAGAGGTATTATCGGATCCTTACTTTATCTCACTGCAAGTAGGCCAGATATAATGTTTAGTGTGTGCATGTGTGCAAGGTATCAAGCTAATCCTAAAGAATCACATCTTACTGCAGTTAAAAGAATCATGAAGTATCTTTCAGGAACAAGAGAAATGGGGCTGTGGTATCCCAAGGGATCCACTTGCACATTAATAGGATATTCCGACTCTGACTTTGCTGGATGCAAGTTAGATAGGAAGAGCACAAGTGGAACATGCCATTTATTAGGAAATTCCCTAGTGTCCTGGTTTAGTAACAAGCAAACTAGTGTGGCCTTATCCACAGCTGAAGCAAAATATGTTGCAGCTGGGAGTTGTTGTGCTCAAATCCTATGGATGAAACAACAATTAACTGACTATGGCATTTATCTGGATCATATACCAATAAAGTGTGATAACACTAGTGTAATTAATCTAACAAAGAACCCAATTATGCACTCAAGAACCAAGCATATTGAAATTAGGCATCATTTTATCAGGGAACATATTCAAAATGGTGATGTTGTGATTGAACATATAGATACAACCAAGCAATTAGCTGATATATTCACCAAACCACTAAATAAGGAGAGTTTCTTCTTTATAAGAAGGGAACTTGGCATAATTGATCCTCAAAATAATTGATATCAGATGTTATTTTTGATAATATAGTCAATATGGCAAGCGAGGCAGCACAAGATACTGAAAATTATGAAGGACATGGGCAAGATGCTAAGCGTCCTTAGGTGTATGTAATTTTTTTTGGTATTTTTGAATGTTTTGATGTATTGTATAAGTTCTGAAATGCTTTATTATCAATGAATGCAAGACTGTTTATTAAGATTGATTTCAATATTCTCTATAGTTTCTTTTCGATAATGACAAAGGGGGAGAAAGATGAACCATACATCTGCGATGAACGAGAAAGATGAACCATACATCTAAGATGAACTAGAAAGATGAACCATACATCTGAGATGAACCATAAAGATGAACCATGCATTTGCTGTAAATTTTTTTTCACTGATATGCAATTTTTTTTTCTCTGATACCTGAGTATGAACTGCTTTGAAAAGACATCTTGAACTTATAATAAATGCAACATGATTTTTTTTCATGATAATGATATGATAACACTTGATATTTTGAAAGATATCAATGACATAGGGGGAGGATGAAAATGACTCAAGAACCATGCTTACTGAATAGCTGTACTCTGATTTCTTAATAACTAAGTTTAAGTATGGTAAGGTTTGTCATAATCAAAAAGGGGGAGTTTGTAAGACTAAGCCCTCATTCATGTTATGATGTATGACAAACAAAGTGTATTTTGCATAAGATTTTTAATTTTGACTACGTACTCATTACGTGTTAAGTTGCATGCAAGATCACTCGTCCAACAAAGCAAAACTAGCACACGTCCAACACAGGGAAAATATAAGCGCTAGTCCAATGAAGTGAACCAAGAATGACGTCCAACAAAGTAAAGAGCTGAAGTCCAATAAACAATTAAAGAGCTCGTCCACTAAAGGAACAACAAAGTAAAAAGTTGACGTCCACTGAAAGAACAAAGAAAGCGCGTCCACTAAAAGAACAAAGTAAAAAGCTGACGTCCACTAAAAGAACAAAGAAAGCGCGTCCACTAAAAGAACAAAGAAAAAAGTTGTCGTCCACTGAAAGAGCACATGAAGCGCGTCCACTGAAAGAAACATAAGAGCTCGTCTGCTGACGTGGCACATAAGCGCGTCCACTGAAAGAAACAGAAGATCTCATCTGCTGATGTGGCACATGAAGCGCGTCCACTAAGGAAACAGAAGATCTCGTCTTCTGACGTGGCACTTGGAGCACGCGTCCACTGATGTAAAATAAGCACGAGTCCACTGAAGAAAAAGGAGAGCTCGTCCACTGAAAATAACAAGAGTGTGCGTCTACTGATAGTAACACTTGGAGAGCTCGTCTACTAATGATACGCGCTAAATTAGAAGCTTCGTCCACTTACATGATATATAAAGCTCGTCTACCAGTTGGAGCCCGTCCAATAACCTTGAGCTAATACTCCCGTCTGCTGACGTGGCAAATGGACACGGATATTTTTCTCTTCAAATAAACACGGATATTTTTCTCTTCAAATAAACACGGATTAATTACTCTTCAAAAAGACTTGGCTATCCTTTCAGATGGAAACAGTATATCTCAAGAAGGACGCAATCTCTACAAAGATCAAACAGAATCACATGTGGAGATCAAGAATCAAGAAAGCAGATTTTGTTAAATCAGATCCAAAACCGTCTTAAATGATCCCAACGGCTATAATCTATCTTCTATATAAAGAGGGATCAAAGGAACACTTTTTAACAACAACAACAACAACATATACAATGAACGCAACTTATTCTGATTGTGAAACAAAGTGCTTCAACTCTGAGAAAAGTGTGATAGTTAGAACTTCAATTTGTATTATCAGGCTTTTAGAGTCTTGCTTCTACTCAATTCTTTTTGTGAATTAGAGTGACTAAGAGAGGGTATCTCTTAGGGTTCAACAAGGATAGAAGGGATCCTTGGGTAAAGAAAACTATAGTGTGCTTTTTGGAGATTTTTCAAGCAAGGAGGGTATCCTTGTGTTGTTGTAATTAGAATTGTGTAATTGCTGATTACAGTGAAGAAATCCACAGAGGTGTGGGACTGGATGTAGGCTTACCATAGGAGGTAGCCGAACCAGGATAAATCGGTTTGTGTGTCCTTCTAATCCCTAAACTCCATATACGTGTTAAACTTGAATCTTTAAATCTGCAATCTGTGTTAAAATCTGTTGTTACTACTTATAATTCTTCTTGTCATCATCACTTGTTCCATAACCTAATTCTTGGGAATTAAAACCAATTTTCTTTAAAGAAACACTGTTTTGCTTTAAATTGTTGAATAATTTTTCAATATCTCAATTCAACCCCCCCCCCCCCTCTTGAGACCGTATCCATTACCAACGAATTTTATTTCAATTTTTAGAAAGTGACAATTGATTTCATATTTCTAATTCATATATGTGTTGAATCCAAGAGATTGAATCAAAATAAAATCCCTAGCCTATTTTCTGTGTGAAGGTCGAAACTAGTTCATTATAGAGTTAGAGGATTTTATTTCAATTTTTAAATTCTGATCATTGATCTTGTGCTTCTAATGCTTAAGGATCACTAATCCAAGAGCTTGTCAATTTTTGAAATTTTTAGCCACATGCAACCCTCTTGACCGAGACCTAGTTATAGGAAATAGGTGATTTTAGTTGTTTGATTGTTGATTTATTTGTTGTGGACTATTGAAGGATAAGTGTTTTGGGAATCGTTGTAAGTTACACTGTGGAATCGGGAGTTAGACGAAAACTTTATTCGAGAAAGAAAATCTGCAAAAAAATCTCCAAGAGGTAAGGGGGGTTACCTGAGGGATTTTTCTGATCGCTATATGCTATTAGTGTGTGGTCTATATAATTTATTTGAGCTTGTTTGTGGTGGTTTAAATTATTTTACGTAGTTAATTTATCTGCTGTTAATTTTATGTGCTTGATTAATTATCTGTAGATATGTGTTATAGTATTTTAATGCATGATATAAACTGTATTATCTGCTATAGCATTGATGTGGAATATTTATTGATGTTGATTGTTGATTGAGAAGTCTGACAGTGGTCAGTGCTCAATTAATTAACGAGATAAAAGCTTTAAAAAACTTCATGAGGAACATTAAATATTTAATTGAGAAATATTGGAAAATAATATTATTTAAATATTTGATTTGTGGGAAATAAGAAATAGATGAAAATACTATTATTTTAATGATTTATCGGTGTAAGAGTGATCTGAGTCACAGTGAGGGTGTAACCGTAAAAAAAATTTAGCGATGCTAATTTTTACGTAAGAAATTACAAAATAATATGAAAGGTTATTATAAAATGTTAATTTTCAAAAATAACTTAATTTTTGAAATGCTAAATGACAGATAATTCCGAAAATATTTAAGAAAAGCATTTAAAAAAACAACAACAGTATTTATTTGAACAAAGAGTTAGTCTCAAATGATTTTTTTAAAGAACTAAGGTTTCAGAAAAAGATTTTCAGAGGAAATTGAATTTCTTGGTGATTTGACAGTTTTATAAATGAATTTCAAACAGAAAGTATTTTCTGTAAATAAGTTTTACTCAACGGTGTTATTTCCGACAACTTGGATAAGTTGCGGAGATTTTATTTTGGATTTGTGTTTCACATTTCGAAAACGATGTAAACATTAAAACGTGAACCTAGTAACTGAAACGTCGTGATACTAGTGTTTTGTAATAAAAGCGCGTAGATATTTGATCTATGTTACGGTGTTATGCACTTGTGTCCTATTTACGGTGTAATGAATGTTGTTTTCTATCACCACGAACCTAAGACTGGTGCATCGGTCTAGTGCTTCGTGATTCGCACATTCGGACCTTGTGTCCTATTGTTGAGGATGAACATTAAACTTAAGGTTTAAAAGTTGAGATGGTCGTGAGCTTTAAGCTTCGACAAGGAAAAATGAACAAAAAGAAAAATGACGAGAATAAAATGTTTTTCATGTATTATTTGGAAGACGTGCCTGTGTTGACCATTGTGCCTTTATTGGCCAATGTGCCATGTAAATTTGATCATTGAACCTTAATGGACAATGTGCCATGTTTGTGTTGACCATTGTTTTTTTCGTTGACAATATGCCATATAAGAACCTGATCTACTCAAACGAAAAGAAGTTTGGAATCTCCAGAGATTAAGCAAAAAGTAGATATTGAACGTTGAAGTGTCATGCATTTTTAAAATGATGATGACTGTCGTGTATGAAATCCATTGATAAACTACTTGTTTATTTATGAACATTTATGTTGTTATAACTATATATGTCTATATGTTATTTTGTGTGTCGCGCATGTAGTTATCGTGTTTAAATCCATATACTGGTTTCTCACCCTTGCGTGTTTCCTTGTTGGTTTCTCTTCTGTGTGTCATATATTTATATCTGAGTACAGATGGAGCCGGGGGTACCATTGGCTCATACTGGGATACCTTCCCTGATGTTTGAGCATACAACAAATGGTGGTGCTTGGGTAATAAACCCAGGGGCACATAGTGCCACCTATATTGGCCCCATACGCACGATCGAAGGCAGGCTAGCGATGGGACCTCAGCGGGAGATCCATACGGTGGAGACTATCGAGGTATCATTACCTCCGATGTGGATTTTACTACAGCATCTAGTGGACTAGGGAGAGCTGGAGATTCATCCTTCGATAGTGCAGCCTTTGCATGCAGCAGCACTTACATCACCTCCTGCACCGATTGTTTTGATTCCCGAGGTCGAGGAGGACCCTGAGGAGTTCATAGAGGAGGAGCCGGAGTATCATCCGCTTGATGATGAGGAGGATTCTCCCGATGAGGGAGCGGGGCAATAGTGTCTTCACTAGACACTCCTGCCGAGGGTGGGGATGATCACCACGGTCTCCCCAATGGTTACCATTAGCTCTGACCAGATGTAGGATGAGTTCATTTTTGGGGTAGTGTTTTCGTTAGTCTGTTTCTGGCTACTGAGAGCCATGATTTTTGAGATGTGGTTCCAGACGATTTGCTACGTGTTAGTTATGTTTTTATTTTCTTTACTATGTTGCTTTGAGAATGGCCTGTCTTGATAAAGACCCTGTGTAAAAATGGGTATTGACGTAGTATGTATAAAACCTCTGATGCATATGTATATGTATATATATATGTTTGACTATGTTGTTTGTATGAAAAGGAAAAGAAAAAAAATTTATCACTATTTTTGAGATAAGATAACTACTTTAAAGGTATTATTTTCCGAAAGTAACTAGCAATTTAAAGTTTTACTTTCCACAACGGGTTACCATGTGATGTCCCAAGAAGGGGTGTCGCAAGTGAGCTGCCTGAACTCGGTCGGGATAGTCTTGCTCAAACCTGATTATGATGCAGGCTTTATCCGATTAGGTAAAAAAAGCTCGAATTTAATTTGGGCACAAAAATTTACATCACAAATCCTATATTTTATTGGGTATATTTGGGTCACAGCCATAATGGAGAGACCCATTTTGTCGCCTCTAAGTCTAGCCTATCATCGCCCTCTTACCATTGTGCATTTGTCAGCTTAAACCTTTTGAGCCACTTAGCTATTATTATTATTGTTGTTGTTGTAGACAGCTCCGTTTGAAAAGCACAACTTACATCTTATTAGAGTTTCTCAGTTCGTATAAGTATTTTCATGTAAAAAAAAGTTTTCAGTAAGTTTAAATAAGTTATTGGATTTAATTGGTATACACTGACAGTGTAAAGTTTTTTTACACAGTCAACCAATCAAAAATTGACACATCATTACAAATCTTTGATTCTTATCCTAACCACCTTAAAAGTCGTCAACTTTGTGATTTCTGATTGGTAGTCAGTTTAAAAATCTTTACACTAACAGTGTATAGAAATTAAACTCTAAGTTATTAATCCCAAAAAGTTGTTTTTAGTTTATCTTGTGAAGTTAATTTTTTTAACTTATTGAAAAGCTTATGCCAAAGCTTATATGATAAGTTGTCTTGCATATTTTATAGACTTTAAAGCACTTCTTCGAGTTTGTATCCAACCACTAAATTCTTAATGAAAAAGTAAATTTGTTGGAACCAAAACGTTGATGGATTATGACCCCTCAAGTTTTGATGTTAACAAAATTATTAAATTAAAGTTGATCAAATGATCATATGTTTCGTTCTATGTTTTAAGTCTAATAGAAATGACCACTAGACTCAAGCTTAAGTAAATAAGAAATGTCCAAAGACCAGTTAATTTGTCTTTATTTGAGAATTGGACTTAGACATTCTAATAAGTAAAGCACTTTTCGTGCGTCCATGCGGCCCTTCGTGTTCCTTATATAATATTGGACTGACTTAAGTGAATAAGTTTCTTATGTCTTGCGTTGTGTCCAATCATTACTTTAATTTTAATCTTCATGATCCTAACTAAAAGGTATTATTTAGTGCATGCCCATTGTTATGCCCTATATTTAATATTCTTTCTGGACCATCCACTAATACCCTTTGTGCAGTTTGTCTTCTAACTGTATTCATCCAAGTTATTTTGGTCCCATATTGTATTTTGCGTTTTCACTGACAGTAAAAGTTTACTGATCAGAAAACATAATTTTGACCCGTGAACAAAACAGTTAAGATTTATATCACATTTTCAATGATATAGGCTATTCTGAAATTTACGCTAAAAAATAAAATATTAAACTTTTTTCGGGCGAATTTTCGAATAAAACGCGCGAGAAAATCTGAATCGGGTAAACAACGGAGTCGGAAACGGAACTGCAGAGATAGAACCGGACACTGGATGGAGGTGATACTTGCCACCTAGGGGTGGTGAGTCATGGGGTGAGTCACCACCATGATTCACCAAGTAATGATGGTGTTTTAACAAAAATGCTAACCTCCTTACGGAAATGTCCAAATTCCCCTTTTCCTTCCATCAAAATTCCAACCTTGTCCCGACAATATGGGACCAAAATACTGAAGTTGACACAGGGAAACACAAGAAGGGGGGTTTGAATTGTGTTTCTTAATAGTTTTTCGAAAAAGCCTTTTCTCAAACCTTTTACAAGTAAAACAATAAAAACAACACACAAACAGGAAAACCTTTTTAAAGAGTTAACAAACACATATCCAAAACCCCACAGTTAGTATAACCAAAAACTGTAAAAGATAAGGGTTAGAAGATTCACACAAGTGTTTTATCCTGGTTCACTCTCTTCCAACCAAGAGCTACGTCCAGTCCCTTCTACTTGAAGGTTTTTCTTCACTATAATCCAATAGCTTTACAAGTATTCAACACCTCTTCAGACTACAAGTATTCTTTCTCTACCAAGCCTCTTCAGCCTCTAACTCTAGCAAATAGATTTCATACTTTGATCTATGAACTCACTATGTGTGAGGATATGAAAGTTTAAGATCAAGAAGAATACAACTAAAAATATTCAAATGAAAGTTTAACAGAGATTTTGCACTTTGAAAATTTCACAGCATTAAGTTGTGTATTCTCTTGGGGTTGTCTAATAGTAATATATATAGACATCTTCTTCTTTTCTTCAACGGTCTTGAGTAAATATCCGTTTAGAGATAGCATTAAATGCTTGGATCCGTTGAGACTGATAACTTGATATGCTTCATGGAGAAGTGCTCTTGTTTATCAGAGGAATGCTCAAAGTAGAGTTATCACTTCCCTATTGTACCGAAGGTTGCCTATTGACTTTCCATCTATGTACTTGGTTTGAAATTTACAGCAATGTAGTTGACAGAGTACGAAGGTTTAAGTTCTCAATGGTACTATGTTTCTATTCTCAAGAAACAAAGAGTTAAACAAAGAAGCAGCAAGGGAAAAAGACATATATTCTCTTGAATTAAATATTCAATCATTTGAAACAAATACGTTTAAGCATAGTCGGATTCACTTTCAATAGCTAGTAGACGTGCATGTCTTTGGACGTGTGAATTTAACTTATTAGTAAGATGGGCTCGTCTACTGATATTGCATCTACAGACTCTTGTCTAGCTCCAAGTCTTTGGATTCGCTATACTTAATAGCTCGTCTACTAACATGGCATTTAGAGAGACTACTCGTCTATTATTAGAATATTACCTCGTCTACTTAACTTTTCTTAGACTTAGATACTCGTCTACAGAATATTACCTTAGCCAATTTTTAAGACCTCGTCTAGCGATAACTTTAACAGACTCAAAATTTTACCAAGGATAGAAGACTCGTCTAGAGGATCAAAACAAAATAGAATCTGATATGATTCCATTAGCAACGCGAAGATACTCTTTCCAAGTTTCTTTATCTAGTATCATTCAAACAGTCCTGCAATCTAGAATAAACAAGTTAGATCTTTGACAATACTTTGACATACAAATTTAACCTTTTTGTTCACATCAAAACTTAAGAGATTATTTAATCCAAAACCTCTTTGGTTCTAACAATCTCCCCCTTTTTGATGATGACAAAAACTAATTAAATTTGAGTGAGCAAAGTCTAAGAGAGCTACAGAGCTCCCCCTAAAACAAAGCATTCAAACTTAAAAAGAGATAAAACAGATAAGCAGTAGCACATATCATATATATCTTATCAGATCAGTTATGCATTTACTTAGTCATATTCAAGAAATTGTATTAGAGCTAAAAGATCCTTTAAGACAAAAGCTATAAGAGCATATAGATATATCAAAAGCAGCAAACATGGTATCAGAGCATATAAAACAGAGGTATGCAACAAGACAATATAAGAATATGCATATGAAAACAGATACTTATAAACCAAGAACTGACTTTTGTATATATATCTTTCTAAATTTAATTCTCAATCCTTTCTCTCCCTTTTTTGCCATTAGACAAAAAGGAAACAGGAGTGGACCATCATTGTCAGTTGAAAAGAGAAAAGAAAACTAAGAAGATGGTGGAGGTGGTTGAGGATGGTCTTAATTTGGTGGAGGTGGAGGAGGTTGAACAACAAGATTGTGACTTTGTTGAAAACTGGTGAGGATGCTTAGTATCTGGTTAATCAGAACATTTGTTGGAACCAAGGATTCTACAACTTGTTGTTGGAACCAAAGTGGTTATGGTTTATTTAATCTCTAAAGTTTTGATGCTAACAAAAGGATTAAATTTGCTTGGCAAAGTGTTAGTTGAGATCTAACAAGTGAGTTCAGTTTATGCAGGAATATTCAAAATAATATAAGGTATACAATGCTTGGACTCATGCAAAGAATTACCCATCCAAAGGTTATTTTAACTGTTTATATTTTAAATGACAAGTAGACTGGTTTTCCTTAGTAGACGAGACTATAAATGAATACCTAAATAACTTGTTAGGTATAGCAAGTCCAAAGACTTGGAAGTAGACGTCCACAGAGCCACGTCAGCAGACGAGGGCTATCCTTGTAACTCAAGTATAAGTCCATAGTGCCTAAACTAAAATTCAGTAGACGTCCACAGTGCCACGTATCTCTTGCGTTTTGGACGTGCGCTTCAATCTCTACAGTGCTAGACGTTTGCTTCAAACACTACAGTGCCAGACGTTTGCTTCAATCACTACAGTATTGGACAGTCGCTTCTACCTTATTAGTAGATGAGCGCTTCTACCACATTAGTAGACGAGTGCTTCTATCACATTAGTAGACGAGCGTTTTTACCACTTTAGTGGACGAGTGCTTTTGCCACATCAGTGGACGAGCAGAATTAAAATCTTGTATAGACGTGTTCTTAAAACTAAGTAGACGGGTATATATGTTCTATATGTTTCCTACCTTGAATATATGATTTAATTCAATATGGACCACGTTGAATTTATTTCAAATGCTTGCTTATTTAATTCAAAGAATATATGTCTTTTACCTTGATGCTTCTTTTGTATAAAATCTTTATCTCTTGGATAAAAGGAATTTCGCACCATCGAAATCATAAACCTTTGTACTCTGTCAAAATACATTGTTGTAAAGATCAAGTCAAGTACAAAGATGGTAAGTCAGAAAGCATATCAAGTTATCAGTCTCAACGGATCCAAGCATTTAATGCTACAGTCTAAACGGATACAATTTGAAGACTGTTGAAGAAGATCTAGACACAAAAGCACTTCTCAGTGAAGCATATCAAATTATAAGTCTCAACGGATCCAAGCATTTAATGCTAAAGTCTAAACAGATACAAATTCAAAGTAACCATTGAAGAATTACAAAAGAAGAAGAAGGTCACTATATATGTAGAAGACTTCAGATACTGAAGATAGGACTCTGGCCTGAAACAACTTTTGCGAGCTCAACATTTGCCAATACAATTCTTGAGTAGACAAGCTCTTATTCTTTCATTATTTCAAAAGCAAAAGTCTGTAATTTATTAGTTTGAATATTGTTGTAATATTCAAGTGATCTTAAACTGTCATACTCTCACACTTAGTGAGTTAAGAAGATCAATCTTTAAATTTCTGTGATAGAGTTAGAGCCTAAAGAGGCTTGGTAGAGAAGGAATACTTGTAGCCTGAAGAGGTGTTTAATACTTGTAAAGCTATTGGATTATAGTGGAGAAAAACCTTCAGGTAGAAGGGACTGGACGTAAATCTTGGTTAGAAGAGAGTGAACCGTGATAAAACACTTGCGTGAATCTTCTAAACCCTTATCTTTTACAGTTTTTGTTAATACTAACTGTGGGGTTCTGAATATGAGTTTATTATCTCTTCAAAAGCATTTTCCTGTTTGTGTGTTGCTCTTATTGTTTTGCTTGTAAAAGGTTTGAGAAAAGACTTTTTCGAAAATCTGTTAAGAAACACAATTCAACCCTCCTTCTTGTGTTTCCCTGTGTCAACTTCAGTTGGTATCAGAGCTAAGCCTCGAAAGGGTTGAGCATCTAGCAAGTGTTGAGGGAGTACGATCCAACAAGCATGGATACAGAAGGACATGCAATCAACAGACCTCCTCTCTTTGATGGTAGTGATTATGACTACTGGAAAAAGAGAATGATGGCTTTTCTTGATGCACAAAACGTGGACATCTGGGAGCTGATTGAAACTGGCTACACTGAGCCAAGAGGTGATGCTGGAGCTGCTATTCCTAGAGTTCAATGGACTCAAGAGCAGAAAAATCAACATCAACTCAATCTAAAAGCTAAGCACTATTTGATGTGTGCTATCACCAGATCTGAGCATGATACAGTCCACAGTAGTAACACTGCTAATGAAATATGGGATACTCTTGCCCTAGCTCATGAAGGGTCATCCCAAGTTAAGGAGTCAAAGATAAGCATGCTGGTTCACCAGTATGAGCTATTCAAAATGGCTGATCATGAAACCATAGACCAGATGTTTGGAAGATACCAAACTATCACCAACAGTCTCAGGTCTCTTGGAAAGGTCTATGAAAATAGAGATCATGTGATAAAAATTTTGAGAAGTCTCTCAAAACAGTGGAGACCTAAGGTAACTGCATTCCAGGAAGCAAAGAATCTGAATACTCTTTCACTGGAAGAGCTTCTGGGGTCATTAAAAGTTCATGAACTTGAACTTAATGAAGAGGAAAGCTCCAGAAAAGGAAAGTCCATTGCCTTAAAGGCCAAGAAAGCTAGTTCCTCAAAAATTCTTAAAGTTGCTGAGTCTTCAGATGAAGCTGATTCATCAAATAATGAAGATGACTTAGATAAGGATGAACTATCTTTCATCTCCAGAAAAATACAACACATGTGGAGAAAGAAAGGTGGATTCAGAAGGAAGTAACTCAACAAAAAATTCTCCAAGGAGAAGTCAGATTCCAGGGAGAAAGGTCCACCCCTGTGCTTTGAATGTAAGAAACCTGGGCACTTCAAAGCTGACTGCCCAGAGCTGAAGGAGAAAAAGAAATTCTTCAAAAAGAAGAAAGGTTTGATGGCTACTTGGGAGGATCTTGACCTGTCTTCTTCAGATGAAGAAGATGAAGCAGGAGAAGAATCAAACATTTGCTTCATAGGTGATACTGGATCAGAAAGTGAATTCACTGATACTGAGGTAATAGATTCTGATCCATCCACTCTTCAAACTGATTTTGATGAATTGTTGCATGAATCATGCTTACTGTCTAAAGAGTATAAGAGTCTAAAAAAGAAGTTTATTAAACTTTCTAGAGACTATGATAAGGTCTGCACAGTAAATCAAAACCTTAGGGATGAGAATGAAACATTAAAGTCAAACAATGCTAGTCTGACTGACAAGACTAAGTGTAAGTCTAATAGCTCTTGTGAAGTTGAAAAACTGAAACAAGATGTGACATACTTGACAGACTCTGTCAAAAATAGTAGGTAGCTCAGATAAATTAAATCTTATATTAAGATATTCTAGATCACTACATGACAAATCTGGCATTGGTTAAGATAAAGAGAAGCAAGATGCATCTCTGAATAAACCAAAAGTGCATACACAATATAAGGCTTTTAAAGCCCGTCCACAGCATACTAAGTCAAAACCAAGTTCTTCCAATACTTACTGTAAAGTCTGTGGAAAAAGTGGTCACATAACATCTAGATGCATACATTATATGCATATTAAACATGCAAGTCCAGTGACTCCTAACAAGAAAGGACCCAAGTCAATTTGGGTACCTAAAGATAAGATAATCCCTGTTGCAGATCTGCTTAACAACAGGAAGGAAACAGAAGTCCTGGTACTTGGACAGTGGATGCTCACGACACATGACAGGAGAAAGGTATATGTTCCAAGACCTTAGACCCAAAGATGGTGGCTGGGTCACTTTTGGAGGAAATCAAAAAGGAAAGATCATTGGTATCGGTAAAATTGGTAAACATCCTTTTCCCTCCCTTGATAACGTTCTGTTAGTAAATGGTCTCAAACACAATCTGCTTAGCATTAGTCAATTATGTTATAGTGGGTTTGCTGTTTCATTTAATAAGAATATGTGTTTTGTCGAGAAAGCTGATGGATCACTCTTATTCATTGCTCAGAGGCAAAACAATCTGTATAAGATTGACTTAGAGGACCTCTCAAATCAAAGTGTGTCATGTCTAGTGTCCAATGAGGATGAACGATGGATTTGGCACAAAAGGCTGGGTCATGCAAGTTTGAGATTAATCTCAAAACTGAAAAAGCATAACCTTGTATGAGGACTACCAAACCTTAGTTTCAAATCTGATGCTCTATGTGATGCATGTCAGAAGGGAAAACAAGTCAAAGGTTCCTTTGAATCTAAGAATGTTGTTAGTACCAACAGACCACTAGAGTTGCTATACCTTGATCTCTTTGGTCCAACAAGGACTGCCTCTGTCAGTGGAAAGAAATATGGTCTTGTCATAGTAGACGACTGCACTAGATGGACATGGGTTATGTTCCTTGCTCACAAGGATGAGTCATTCAAGGTCTTTTCTCTATTCTGCAAACGTGTACAGAATGAAAAAGGCATGTGTATAGCTTGTATTAGAAGTGACCATGGGGGAGAATTTGTCAATAAGCTATTCCATCAGTTTGTGAAGAAAGTGGTATTCAACACAACTTCTCAATACCAAGAACACCACAGCAAAATGGTGTGGTAGAGAGAAAGAACAGGTCTCTTCAAGAGATGGCTAGGACTATGCTCAATGACAATTCTGTGCCTAAGCACTTCTGGGCTGAAGCTGTGAACACTGCCTACTACATTCAGAATAGAATATACATCAGACTCATTCTGAATAAGACTCCTTATGAATTGTGGAAAGGCAGAAAACTCAACATTTCATACCTTCACCCCTTCGGATGTAAATGTTATATTTTGAATACAAAAGATCAACTTGGTAAATTTGATGCTAAAGTAGATAATGGAATCCTTCTAGGATTTTCTGAAACTTCAAAAGGCTTTAGAGTTTATAATTCTAGAACTTTAGTTGTAGAAGAATGTATTCATGTAAAATTTGATGACAAACAGCCTGATAAGAGACTATCAGAGCTTGATGAAGTTTTTGCAGATCTTGATCTAAATATCTCAGGAGAGAAACCAGAAATCAAGTCTGATATCCAAGTAGACGACACTTCACAACAACAACCAGAAACTTCCACCTCTCAATAGGAAAACGCTCAGAAATCTTGGTATTTCAAAAACTACCATCCTCAAGATCAAATCATTGGTGACCCCAATGACAAGCTAAGAACTAGGTCAAACTTTAGAGAACAAAGTGATTCTGCTATTGTCTCTGAATGTGAACCAAAAACAGTGGACGAAGCTCTACTGGACGAAGGATGGATTCTTGCTATGCAATAAGAGCTAAATCAGTTTGAGAGAAGTGAAGTCTGGACACTTGTACCCCTTCCTGAAGACATGTCAGTCACTGGAACAAAGTGGGCCTACAGAAATAAGCTTGATGAAGATGGTAAGGTTGTGAGAAACAAGGCAAGACTTGTTGCTCAAGGCTGCTCTCAAGAAGAAGGTATAGACTACACTGAAACGTTTGCACCAGTTGCTAGACTAGAAGCTATAAGAATTTTAATATCATTTGCTGCACATCATAGCTTTATGCTTTTTCAAATGGATGTTAAAAGTGCCTTCTTAAATGGGTTTATTAATGAAGAAGTATATGTCATACAACCTCCTGGCTTTGAAAATACAAATCACCCTGAACATGTTTATAAGCTTAAGAAAGCATTGTATGGACTTAAACAAGCTCCTAGAGCTTGGTATGATAGGTTAAGTTCGTTTCTAATGGAAAATGGTTTTAAAAGAGGAAAAGTAGACACAACTCTATTTAGAAAGTCTATTAAGTCTGATTTCATTATAGTACAGAATTATGTTGATGATATCATTTTCGGTGCTACTAATGAATCTCTGTGCAAAGAATTCTCTAAGATTATGCAGAAAGAGTTTGAAATGAGTATGATGGGAGAACTCAAGTTCTTTCTTGGACTTCAAGTGAAGCAAACAGTGGACGAGTGATAAGCCTCTGGCTCATCTAGTTTTATGGCTAGTATGACCAGGGTTTTGTGCTAATTATATTTCGTTTTCGCCCAGATTAGATTAGATTGTCCTCAAGAAAGGTTTTGAGTCTCTAAAGTAGTTTTAGGTTAATTTAGCCAGTTTTGAATCAAATAAAGCACTTATGACTATTTTATTGTTTTCAGGTTAACTTAGAAGTTAAGGGAATAAAGAAGCAAGGGAAATTTCAATCCTGGAGGTGTTCACCTCGCGAGAGTCTTCTCGCCTCGCGAGAGTCTTCTCGCCTCGCGACCCTGAAACCAGCCTGAGCAGCAGAATGTCATCCTCTCTGGTTCGCCCCGCGACTCCTCTTATCGCCTCGCGACCCTGAACACTGACTGTTCCTGAAAATGCAAACCATTATGTGTCGCCTCGCGAATCCATGTCTCACCTCGCGAGACTGAAGACCAGAAGCCATGACTCTTCCGTTCCTCTCCACGCGATCCATACTTCGCCCCGCGAGAATACCAAACGTTGCAGACTCTTCATAAGATTCGCCTCGCGAGTGTGTGTTCGCCTCGCGAGAAGGCGCAGTTCCTGAATGATATAAATGGCTGTTCTGGGAAGATTAGAAGAATTTTGGGGATTCTCCATTGTTTTTACATATTTTCTGGTTGTGTTTCGTTTTTATGGAGAACTAATTTTCTTGGATTAATCTACTGTAATCGATTTCCACCATACTTGAGGTTCTGTAATTCCTGTTTTATTTGCTTTTCCCTTTTCAATACTATGCTATATATTTCTGTTTGTTTAATTCAGGAGTGTATAGTGTTGTGTTGATTTATTTCGGTGATGTTATGTTCCTATATTGAATCGCGTTTGTTTAATTCGCGTGTGTTCGTTCATGTTCTCTTAGTTCATGAGGGCTTAACCCCGTTTGTTTAATTCGGAAATAGGAACATATATCTCGTAGTAGCGATTTCGTTTGTTAATTGTTGCTACAACCGAAAGGGGATTAGAATCTGCTTAGGGCTTGGAATTTACATGAACCGATGATAGTTGGGAATCGAGAACAGTAGATTAATCATCTTTAGCTTATTTGTTAATCTCTTAAACTGCTCTGTTTTCATTGCTCTGTTTTGCTTTGTTTTCTAATTGCATTTCAATCCAAAGCCCCCCCAAAAAATGATTTTTGTGGTAAATAACAAGTCAAGAGTCCTTGTGAGACGATATCCGAGTTGTCGCACACTACTACAGTTTTATAAAACCGCTCGCTTTTTGACCCGCGCGCGACAGCGCGTCAAAAAATTGGCGCCGTTGCCGGGGACTCTTGTTTGTTATTTTTGCATTTTTTCTTTCCTTTATTTTCGTTTTTGTTTTGAATTGGTCTGACTACTAGGTCTACTTGCCATGACTTGTGTTTTTTTGATCCTGAAATTGAAAGAACACTGCACACACGCCGTAGAGCAATTCAGGCTAGCACTAGTGGTGATTCTAATTCTGAAACTGTTTTTGATAATATGGGTGACCAAAGGACATTAAGACAGCTTGCTGCCCCTGATGTTAATTATAATGGCTTGTGTATTGAATATGCTGGTGCTGTTAATCCCTTTGAATTAAAATCTGGTCTAATCCATTTGTTGCCAAGGTTTAGTGGTCTTGCAGGTGAGGATCCACACAAGCATCTGAAGGAATTTCAGGTTGTCTGCTCCACACCCTTGAGACCAGAGGGAATAACTGAGGATCACATCAAGCTACGAGCCTTCCCGTTTTCACTACAGGGCGCTGCAAAGGATTGGTTGCTCTATCTTGAGCCAAACTCTGTTGCCACCAGGAACGATTTGAAGAAGGTTTTCTTAGAGAGATATGTTCCTTCCTCCAGAGCTGCATCAATCAGGAAGGAAATATATGGCATCAGACAAGGAAATGAGTCATTGGCTGAATATTGGGAGAGATTCAAGCAGTTGGTATCCAATTGCCCTAAGCATCAGATTTCCGAGCAGCTTCTTATCCAGTTTTTTTATGAGGGGTTACTACCGATGGATAGAAATATTTTGGATGCTGCTAGTGGGGGAGAACTTATTGATAAGACTTCAGCTGCTGCCAAGCAATTAATTGAAAATATGTCACTGAACTCCCAGCAGTTTACAACCAGGAGAAATTCTGTTGAGACAAGGGGTGTGAATGAGGTCCATAGCTCTTCTTCCAACCAGGCCCTTGAGAATAGAATTGATGAGCTCACTTCTTTGGTGAAGCAATTGGCAATGGATAAGGTTCAGCCGGCAAGGTTGTGTGGCATGTGCAGTTCTCCTGAGCACCCGTATGAAGCATGCCCCATTCTGAAAGAAGGGTCAGTTACTGATTTGTCTCAAGCTTATGCAGTCCATCCTTACAATCAAGGCAACAGTCAGAACCGGTACAGCACTCCTGACCTCTCCACAAATAGGTACCATCCCAACTGGAGGAATCATCCTAACCTTCGGTATGGGAACTCATCCCAACAACAACTGGTGGCACCACCATAGAATCCTCCTCAAGTGACCACTTCTGCACCTTCCGAACCTTCACTAGAGGACCTATTCAAGCAAATGACTGCACAAATGACTGCACAAATGGCTGTACAAAATCTCCAGTTCCAGCAGCAAATTGGACAATTTCAGGCCTCACAGACACAGTTTCAACAGCAAGTTGGACAGTCTCAGCAACGAACGGATGCTAGCATTCAAGCCTTACAGACACAGATTGGACAGCTTGCCACATCCATAAATAACATACAACAAGCTCAAGGATCAAACCAACTACCTGTACAGACAGTGATAAATCCCAATGTCTCCAATCCTAATGTGAGTGCCATTTCTATGAGATCCGGGAAAGTTGTAGAGGCAGCCTCTGAAAAAAATGAAGAAACTGTTGAGGAAACTCCTGAACCTTCAGTTGATGTCGAAGTTGAGAGAGTATATGTGCCACCGATCCCCTTCCCACAAAGAGTGCAGAAAAATAAGAAGATTGGTGGGAAAGACAAGGAGAGGGAAATTTTAGATGTGTTCAGAAAGGTGGCGGTAAATATTCCCCTTCTGGATGTGATTAAGCAGGTGCCCAAGTATGCAAAGTTTCTGAAGGATCTATGCACCCACAAGAGGAGGTTGAAGGGCAATGAGAGAGTTAATTTGCAAAGAAATGTTTCAGCCCTCATCCAGCCTAAGCGTGCACTTGAAAGAGTTACTGTTTCATCCCCCACTCAGGCACTACCACAGAAGTGCAAGGATCCGGGCACTTTTACTATTCCATGCACTATTGGGGACAGCAAATTTGAAAATTGCATGTTGGATTTGGGAGCCTCCATAAATGTCATGCCCACCTTTGTTTTCAATAACCTTGATCTTGGTCCCTTGCAGCATACAGGTCTCACTATCCAGTTAGCCAACAGGACCAGTGCCCGCCCCATGGGAATGGTAGAAGATGTGCTGGTACAAGTTGATGAGTTGATTTTCCCTGCTGACTTCTACATCCTGGACATGGCAGGGGAAACAAATTCCAGTAGATCACCAATCATCCTGGGCAGACCGTTCATGAAGACGGCGAAGACAAAAATTGATGTTGATGATGGAACCATGTCCACGGAGTTTGGTGATATTGTGGCAAGGTTTAACATCTTTGATGCTATGAAGCACCCCCTGGAAGAGCACTCTGTTTTCCCAATAGAGTTGCTCTCTGAGATTATTGATGACACCTGTGATGACTTGGTTTCTGATTTTCCATTTGTTTCTGGCTTTGATGATATTTATTCATGTACTGACTATACTGACACTAACCCTTGTGCTGTTTGTGCTGAGTTTCTTGATTCAACTTTGCATGGTGATAGTGTGAGTGAAGCTGTCTGTTCATCTGAAGTCCTTGACCTCATGGCTGCTCCAAATATACCATCCATTGAGCAGCCACCCTCCTTAGAGCTCAAGCCACTTCCTGGGAATCTGAAGTATGCTTACTTGGAGAGGAATGAAAAACTTCCAGTCATTATTTCCTCCAGCCTTAACTCTGACCAGGAAGCTAAGCTTTTAGAGGTTCTGAAGAAGCACAAGAAAGCAATTGGGTGGACCTTGGCTGACATCCCAGGAATTAGCCCCTCCAGATGTATGCATACAATTCTGTTGGAGGATGGGGCTAAACCAGTTAGGCAGCCCCAAAGGCGGCTCAATCCATTGATTCTGGATGTTGTAAAGAAGGAGGTGACTAAACTTCTGCATGCGGGTATCATATACCCCATCTCTGATAGTAATTGGGTAAGTCCAGTGCAAGTTGTACCCAAGAAGTACAGCCTCACAGTGGTAAGAAATGATAATAATGAGCTTGTTCCCACTAGAGTCCAGAATAGTCAAGTGCTCAGTATAGATTATAGGAAGTTGAACCAGGCCACCAGAAAGGATCACTTTCCTTTGCCGTTCATCGATCAGATGCTCGAACGGCTGGCTGGTAAATCTCATTACTGTTTTCTTGATGGCTTTTCCGCTTACTTCCAGATCCATATTGCACCAGAGGATCAGGAAAAGACCACTTTCACGTGCCCCTTCGGCACGTTTGCCTATAGGAGGATGCCATTTGGCCTTTGTAATGCTCCTGGCACTTTCCAAAGATGCATGCTTAGCATTTTTACTGAATTTATTGAAAATTGCATGGAAGTGTTCATGGATGATTTCACTGTATATGGCTCCTCATTTGATGCATGCTTGCATAGTCTGAGTTTGGTTATAGAAAGATGCATTGAAACTGATCTGGTTTTGAACTATGAAAAGTGTCACTTTATGGTTGAACAGGGGATTGTTTTGGGGCATGTTATTTCTAAAGAAGGTATTTCAGTAGATCCTGCTAAAATTGATGTGATTTCTACATTGCCTTATCCATCTTGCATTCGCGAGATTTGTTCCTTTCTTAGTCATGCAGGTTTCTACAGGCGCTTCATTAAGGACTTCAGCAAGATAGCTCTGCCTTTGTCAAACTTGCTGAAGAATGATGCCATGTAAAAAAATTTGGCTCCTAAACTTTGAGATATTTTGTTGTGATGGCATGATTTATGATAAGTTTGGGGTGATGGGAAGCACACACTAGGGATAGAATCTCTGTCAAACAATTTGCAAAAATGTCCAGGTGAGGATTTGAGCCTCCAACATGTTTTTAACTGTGTGAATCACTTTCAAGTTGCACTTTCCCGAATTTGCATGTATATGTGCTTGCATCAGATGATTTAGGCAGATTTTCTTTGTAAATAACCACTTGGCCTAAAATAACCATCCCTAATGCATGTTTCCTAGTTAGCCCCTTTGAGCCTAATTAGCCTGTTAATTCTTGATGACCTCATGTTATGAGCCTAGAATCTGGAAAAACCATGTTAACCCGATCTTAGGATTAGGAGAGCATGGAAGCTTAGCAAGAGAATGGTTGCAAGAAACTAAGTTTGGGGTGGCTACAAGGATGTGACATGTCATTCTGGATTGAGAAAAAAATATATAATAAAAAGGTTGGAGCCAAAGGTTTAAAAAAAAAAGAAAAGAAAAGAAAAGAAATAAAAAGTGCAAAAATGTCAAAAAAGGCTATTAGAAGAGAAAGGTTGTAGTCACCCAAAGCATAAAGAAAAATGAAAAAAGTAACTTGAGTGGAAATTCAATGTATAAAACTGTTTCATGCTCTCTTAGTTCCTAGGGACTTAAGCCTAGTACCTTTGAATATCCTACCCTTAGCCAGGTCCCATTACAACCTTAAAAGACCTTTTGATGTTGCATGCATGTTTTCTGTGGGAATCATTTGGAGATGAAAATCAAATTTATGGGAAGTGCTTCTGAAAGGTGAATTGAGTGAATTGTTGATAGCCTAGACAAACTGAGCGATTGAGTGAAACACTAAATGCCCTTGTGAGGAAGGCGATTGTTTGAATTTGGTGATCTCCCTCTTGTGTGTAACTTGGATCCCTTGCTTAGATTAATGATTGTTTGAATGATGAAATTCTCAATTGTTTAGAGTGAATGCATGTGGGGATTACTTTGTTTAAAAGGGGGGAACATTGAAGGAAAAATTATTTTGATGAATTGCTTGAAATTTGTGCAATGTTGATTGAACATTTAAGCTTGCCATGTCTTGAGTCTTTTTTATTTTTGAGTTTTAGTTTGCTTGGGGACAAGCAAAGTTTAAGTTTGGGGTATTTGTATAAGCCTCTGGCTCATCTAGTTTTATGGCTAGTATGACCAGGGTTTTGTGCTAATTATATTTCGTTTTCGCCCAGATTAGATTAGATTGTCCTCAAGCAAGGTTTTGAGTCTCTAAAGTAGTTTTAGGTTAATTTAGCCAGTTTTGAGTCAAATAAAGCACTTATGGCTACTTTATTGTTTTCAGGTTAACTTAGAAGTTAAGGGAATAAAGAAGCAAGGGAAATTTTAATCCTGGAGGTGTTCGCCTCGCGAGAGTCTTCTCGCCTCGCGACCCTGAAACCATCCTGAGCAGCAGAATGTCATCCTCTCTGGTTCGCCTCGCGACCCTGAACACTGACTGTTCCTGAAAATGCAAACCATTTTGTGTCGCCTCGCGAATCCATGTCTCGCCTCGCGAGACTGAAGACCAGAAGCCATGACTCTTCCGTTCCTCGCCACGCGATCCGTACTTCGCCCCGCGAGAATACCAAACGTTGCAGACTCTTCATAAGATTCGCCTCGCGAGTGTGTGTTCGCCTCGCGAGAAGGCGCAGTTCCTGAATGATATAAATGGTTGTTCTGGGCAGATTAGAAGAATTTTGGGGATTCTCCATTGTTTTTACATATTTTCTGGTTGTGTTTCATTTTTATGGAGAACTAATTTTCTTGGATTAGTCTACTGTAATCGATTTCCACCACACTTGAGGTTATGTAATTCCTGTTTTATTTGCTTTTCCCTTTTCAATACTATGCTATATATTTCTGTTTGTTTAATTCAGGAGTGTATAGTGTTGTGTTGATTTATTTCGGTGATGTTATGTTCCTATATTGAATCGCGTTTGTTTAATTCGCGTGTGTTCGTTCATGTTCGCTTAGTTCATGAGGGCTTAACCCCGTTTGTTTAATTCGGGAATAGGAACATATATCTCGTAGTAGCGATTTCGTTTGTTAATTGTTGCTACAACCGAAAGGGGATTAGAATCTGCTTAGGGCTTGGAATTTACATGAACCGATGATAGTTGGGAATCGAGAACAGTAGATTAATCGTCTTTAGCTTATTTGTTAATCTCTTAAACTGCTCTGTTTTCATTGCTGTGTTTTGCTTTGTTTTCTAATTGCATTTCAATCCAAACCCTCCCCCCAAAAAAAAAAACTGATTTTTGTGGTAAATAACAAGTCAAGAGTCCTTGTGAGACGATATCCGAGTTGTCGCACACTACTACAGTTTTATAAAACCGCTCGCTTTTTGACCCGCGCGCGACAGCGCGTCAACGAGGTGTACATCTATCAAACTAAATATACAAAGGAACTTCTAAAGAGGTTTAAGATGGATGATTGCAAACCAATGAATACCCCTATGCATCCGACGTCCATACTGAACAAAGATGACAAAGAGAAAAAGGTAGACCATAAGGTATATAGAGGTATGATAGGATCTATTTTATATCTGACTGCGTCTAGGCCTGATATAATGTTCAGTGTTTGCTTATGTGCTCGTTTTCAATATGATCCTAGAGAGTCTCATCTCTCAGTAGTTAAAAGAATATTTAGATATTTAAAAAGTACTACTAATCTGGGTTTGTGCTTTAATAAAAATGATGATTACAAATTAGTTGGTTTTTGTGATGCTGACTATGCTGGAGATAGAATTCAAAGAAAAAGCACCAGTGGAGGATGTCACTTCATTGGAGCTAACCTAGTATCATGGTCAAGCAAAAGGCAAAGTACCATTGCTCTATCAACTGTTGAAGCAGAATACATATCAGCTGCAAGCTGCTGCTCACAACTTCTATGGATCAAACACCAATTGGAGGACTACAATGTATTTGTAAGTAGTATTCCACTTATATGTGATAATACTGCTGCAATCAATTTTTCAAAGAACCCAATACTGCATTCTAGAGCTAAGCACATAGAAATTAAACATCATTTTATTAGAGATTATGTGCAAAAAGGTGTGTTTGATGTTCAATTTGTAGATACTGACCATCAATGGGCAGATATCTTTACTAAACCTCTTGCTGAGGATAGATTTATCTTTATAAGAAAACATTTGAATATGTTGTATGTGGATTGAGCTAGTATATTATTGTTAAATTGATCGTCCATTGCATGTTTTCTCTGCACGTCCACTAGTCATGACGTCCAGAGCAAGTGGATTCTACGCGTCCACTACCTATGACTTTGCACGTCCACTCTAAGTCTTGTGTGGACTCGTCTATGCACACATTTATTGCTGATATTATTTTGTTCTTGAACACTTTTATTTAAAACGCTTCTCTTTTCTTGCTGAGTCAGCTACTCTCATCAATCCCATCAAGACCTTTTTATGGTCCCGAGTTACCAACGCCGTTTTATCATGTCTTATCAAAGTTTTTTCTAAAAAAACCTTTTGATATTCAAGATTCTTTTAAAAGAAATCTTTTCCCTTTGAGAAAGACTTTACGCTTTCACAATCTCTCAAGCTATCTCTCTTTATATCTCTCTCTGATCTCCAAAGCCTATCTCAGATGACCTTGATGCTGAAGCAAGTGGACAAATAATCATTACTGATATTTTGGAAGACACTACTGAATCGTGTCATCAACAGAGCTCATCTGAAAGACAATCTTCTCAACCTCTGGCATTAGTTGTAGTGCACCCTGAAGATCAGACAAGAACTATGGACACTCTTCAAGAATCTGTAGAAAGCTCAAAAACTCTGCCATCAAAAATTGAAGAAATTCTTGGAAAGATGGTTAATGAAAGGGTTAGAAAATTAGTAGAAGAAAAGGTTGACAAGATAGCTGAAAAAATCAAGGAGGATGTTCATCAGCAGGATCAAACCTCAATGGCTCCAACCTTAGAGGTTATGAATAAAATGCATGAATTTCTTATGGATTTCAAGAAGAGTCAAACTCAGAGTCCTCCTCCACCACCTCCATCTGCTTAGTCTTCACTTTTGTTCTCTTTTTCTTCTTCTTGTGCTGACAATGATGGTCCACTCCCTGTTTACCTTTTTGGCTGATGACAAAAAGGGGGAGAAAGGAAAAGAAAGACAATTATATATATTATATTTAATTTAAAAAGCTCTTATGTGTTTTGCTTGTGCATATTCATTTCTACTTGATATATGGCTCTGATATACTTGTGTTTATAAAGAATGATAAGTGCTTGTATCTATCTGTTAGTCTGCTTAAACTTTTTTATTGAATGCTTTGTCATTGGGGGAGCCTTACAAGCTCTCTTAGACTTTGCTTTTCAAATTTAATTAGTTTTGTCATCATCAAAAAGGGGGAGATTGTTGGAACCAAAGTGGTTATGGTTTATTTAATCTCTAAAGTTTTGATGCTAACAAAAGGATTAAATTTGCTTGGCAAAGTGTTAGTTGAGATCTAACATGTGAGTTCAGTTTATGCAGGAATATTCAAAATAATATAAGGTATACAATGCTTGGACTCATGTAAAGAATTACCCATACAAAGGTTATTTAAATTGTTTATATTTTAAATGACAAGTAGACTGGTTTTCCTTAGTAGACGAGGCTATAAATGAATACATAAATAACTTGTTAGGTATAGCAAGTCCAAAGACTTGGAAGTAGACGTCCACAGAGTAACGTCAGTAGACGAGGGCTACCCTTGTAACTCAAGTATACGTCCATAGTGCCTAAACTAAAATTCAGTAGATGTCCACAGTGCCACGTCACTAGACGGAGGTTCTCTAAGGACTTAGCAAGTCCAAAGACTTGGACAGATGAGGGCTTCTGTCACTTTAGTGGACGCAAGTTTCTATCTCTTGCGTTTTGGATGTGCGCTTCAATCTCTACAGTGCTGGACGTTTACTTCAAACACTATAGTGTTGGACGTTTGCTTCAATCACTATAGTGTTGGACGTTTATTTCTACCTTATTAGTAGACGAACGCTTCTACCACATTAGTAGACGAGCGCTTCTACCTTATTAGTAGACGAGCGCTTCTACCACATTAGTAGACGAGTGCTTCTATCACATTAGTAGACGAGCGTTTTTACCACTATAGTGGACGAGCGCTTCTGCCACATTAGTGGACGAGCAGAATTAAAATCTTGTATAGATGCGTTCTTAAAACTAAGTAGATGGCTATATATGTTCTATATGCTTGCTACCTTGAATATATGATTTAATGCAATATGGACAACGTTGAATTTATTTCAAATGCTTGCTTATTTAATTCAACGAATATATGTCTTTTACCTTGATGCTTCTTTTGTATAAAATCTTTATCTCTTGGTTAAAAGGGACTTCGCACCATCGAAACCATAAACCTTTGTACTCTGTCAAAATACATTGTTGTAAAGATCAAGTCAAGTACAAAGATGGTAAGTCATAAAGCATATCAAATTATCTGTCTCAACGAATCCAAGCATTTAATGCTACGGTCTAAATGGATACAATTTGAAGACTATTGAAGAAGATCTAGACACAAAAGCACTTCTCAATGATCAAATTATCAGTCTCAATGGATCCAAGCATTTAATGCTAAAGTCTAAACAGATACAAATTCAAAGTAACCGTTGAAGAATTACAAAAGAAGAAGAAGGTCACTATATAATTAGAAGACCTCAGATACTGAAGATAGGACTCTGGCCTGAAACAACTTTTGCGAGCTCAACATTTTCCAATACAATTCTTGAGTAGACAGGCTCTTATTCTTTCATTCTTTCAAAAGCAAAAGTATGTAATTTATTTGTTTGAATATTGTTGTAATATTCAAGTGATCTTAAACTGTCATACTCTCACACTTAGTGAGTTAAGAAGATCAATCTTTAAATCTCTGTGATATAGTTAGAGCCTGAAGAGGCTTGGTAGAGAAAGAATACTTGTAGCCTGAAGATGTATTGAATACTTGTAAAGCTATTGGATTATAGTGGAGAAAAACCTTCAGGTAGAAAGGACTGGACGTAACTCTTGGTTGGAAGAGAGTGAACCAGGATAAAACACTTGCGTGAATCTTCTAAACCCTTATCTTTTACAGTTTTTGTTTATACTAACTGTGGGGTTCTGAATCTGAGTTTATTATCTCTTCAAAAGCGTTTTCCTGTATGTGTGTTGTTCTTATTGTTTTGCTTGTAAAAGGTTTGAGAAAAGACTTTTTTGAAAATCTGTTAAGAAACACAATTCAACCCCCCTTCTTGTATTTCCCTGTGTCAACTTCACTTGTTCCTTTACTTGCTCCTTGACCTCTACCTTTACCTTCTCCTCTATTATTCTGCCAATTATTTCTTCAAGATTTGATGGCAGTGAAGGTCTTGAGCTTTCAGCTGAATCATGCGGATATTTTGACCTTGCAGGGTACTGAGAGCTTGAGATTGTTGTGGCAGGTCATGTGGATGCACTACTACCATAGCCAATGGTTGTGTTGAATGCTTCTCAGAAGAAGAAGAAGAAGTAGCTTCAAAAGCTTGTGGAGATGATGCAGGGGTAAGCACCGGAGTAGGAAAATCTGGAGCCCAGTGAACATGGTCTTCTTCATAGACAGGACTGATCAAAGGAATTCCAAGTATGTCCTCATGAATGTAAAATCTAATATGAGAGATACTATACTTTCCTCTAACTGTTGGAGTGTTTCTTTTGTCTTGTTCACTAAGTCCAGAAGATGATGCTAGTCTACTGCATACTTTAATATGACAAGCCCAAAAGCCTCTTACATCCTCATTGGTCCTTTTATCTTCATCTTCATTCTCCTCAAGCAAGAATTGCAGCATTTCTTAAGCAATCAGAGGATCATCAGTGGGTTCAAGCATACAGGAGTTATTAGCAAGCATCTTATACTTGTTTCTTCTGTACTTAACATCCTTGTCAGGGTTCAGATCAATCATGTTGAGCCTTGGACAAATTATAGGAGGTCTCACTCTAATTCTATCATCCTTGGAGGAGTGGAATAGTCAGGTGGGTAGAACAAAATTGGCAGCCCTGATATACCTTGGCACTTCAATCTTAGCCTTCAGGTGAGCATACATGATGTGATCCACAACATCAGTAGCTCTGCCATACTCCTTCGGATGTACAAAGTTCTTCCATTTTGTATTCCTGTCCATAATGAACTTCACCCTGCCATAAGTCCTTGATCTTCTACATTCAATGTACTTGGATGCAGCCTTGAGAGGGTTTGTCCACCAGACAAGAATGATATGACTGTCTACACCATCAGTGTGTGGTTTTAAGGGTGAGAATTTTATGAGGTTTGGATAGATTTTTCTAGGTGGGAATTTCTGTAGTGGAAGGTGAGTAAGGGCAGGTCCAATTTCATTGTATAAGAGAGATGAAAGTGGGTTAATCTGCTGATAAGGAATGGGTGCATGCTATGGGGTGTATGTTGGTTCAGACTCATATTCATACTCTGGTAAAGGATAGAATGGTCTGGTTGATTCTGGTTCTGGTTGGTGAGTATGATAGAGGATTCTCCAATCTCTTTTGTCTTTGGCCCAGCTTTCAGCTTTGCCATCATATAAGATTGAAGGGTCTGTGTAGGGAAAGATGACTTTGGGAATTTTAGGAAAGGGGGCACCGGGGTTGATCCCTACATCATCTGGTTGATTAAACCAGGGATCATCTGCAGGTATGATTGGTTGAAAATGTGGTCTAATTGGTGAGATTTGGACAGGTGAGGTTATTTGTGGTGATGTGGTTTGTGGTTCAGTTTCAGGTTGTGTTGGCAGTGTAGGTATATACATCAGTGTGAAGTGAAGGTGGTAGCACAGATGGTGCATATGCAGCAACATTATCAAAACTTTCAACTAAAGCATCAACTGCTAACTGTATAGGGTCATTAGCAGGGATGCTTACCTCAGTAGCCATAATAGACTTGGCATTCCTCTGAGGTTGTTGTCTTGTCCTCTTTGGGGCAGGGGCAGCAGCAGCAGCAGACAGTTGCTGCTTTTTCAAAACAGATCTAATAGGAACATTGTCTTAATCATCATCCTCTTCATTATAAGACAGAACAATCTTTCTTGTTCTTTTGTATTGGGGCAGGTTGAGGTGCTTCAGCAACTTGCTCCCCGATTACAATGCCAGCAGCAGGTTTCCTTCCCATGGTGGTCTTTCTTCCCACTTTTTTATTTCTTAACCCTAGGGTCTCTCAGCATTGCTGAGCTCTATTTGTTCTTCCTTAATCTTCATCATCTCTTCTTCCTTAGCCAACTCAACTTGAGCAACAGTGCTCAGTTTCATGTTGGTGAGATTCACCTTGCCAAATACAAATGCTGACATGCCTTTCTCCTTAAGAATCCATGCTTGTTCTTCAGGGGTTTTAGCCTCCAAAAAGGCATAAAGTTGTTGAGCTTTGAAGACCTTTGACAGCAGATGGCAAAAAGGAATTGCATTTGATTTCTCTTTGTTGTTGACATAGTCTCTAAATCTTCCAAAGAGAATGCGTGGAAGGTTAACTTTGGTTTATGTTACAAGATGGCACAAACAAAATTTGTGCAACATAGATAGGTTGTCCTTTGATCCAGTTTTTGTTGGGTCAAAGTAACCGTCACACAAGAGGGAGGTGAATTGGGTGATGATAGAAATTTAAAACTTTTTCGAAACATCAAAACATAAATTAGAGTTTTTCAAATAAAGAGAGTGTAGATGGATAAAACATTTAAGAATGACTTAGAACACAAAGCTTAAAATCATTTATAAAACTTGTTGAAGAACACAAAACAATAAAGATAAAGAGATAAGGGTAGAGAGAAAAGAGACAACAAGATTTATCCTAGTTCACTCATATAAACGATGAGCTACATTCAGTCCCCGGCAACTACTGAGTTTTTCCACTATCACATCAGATAATTACAATGAGTACTCTTTGCACACCTAGCCTCTCCAAGCTCATTGAGTATTGTTCTTAACCAACCTCTCCAGGTTGTTGCAAGTATTATTTGCACCTAGCCTCTCCAGGCTTGCTAGATTTTGATGAAGGTTACATAGAGAAAATCTCATAACACTCAGAGAGTGATTTTGCAATGAAGTACAGAGATGGGTTCTTCCTACACTCACAAGAATGGATATATTTTTAAGTACTTCAGAACTGAAAAAGAAATCTCTCATAACACTGACTTGAGTGAATATAGAATGTTTACTTTGAGAATGATTTCTATTGAGATGAAGATAGTGATGCTCTCATTTTTTATCAACTGTAGCAGCAGTAGCAGCACCAGCAACACTTATTGTTCTTCTTATGTTTTGGTCTTCATTATATAAGCTTGACAAAATATACCCGTTGGAGTTTTTGACCGTTGCACAAAACTTCTTGATGCTGGCCACACTTTAGATAAAGTGGTTTTGCTTTTAAAGCTTTTGTCTTTTTGCAGCAGTGATATATTTCTCCTTTTTCTTTTCTTTCACCATATAATTGTATATATCTTTTATCAATAAAGCTATTCTGACTAGCTGCACACATTTTCGACTTTTGCACTTTTGTGATGATATATAATATTATATAGCTGTGCAACTTTGGTAGAAGAGAAACCTCAATACGTAACAACTATATTTCACTACATGTTAACATATCTTCAATTATTGACACCTCCTGCTTTCCCAAATAAATATTTAACTAATTCAGATTTGTCTTGTACTGGGAAGACACTTGGTTAGATTCATTAGACACTTCTTAGATGAGCTTGTGAGATGTTTGGCTAGTATTCATTAGATGCTTGCTCCTTTAGCTCCTAAACTCCGTCATCCTTCATTAAATTTGTAGCACTGGATGTTAGCATAATGACACCGGTTTCATCCAATTTGGACATGTACAACTCAAGTTATGATCATCAGATGCTTCAAAGGTCTTTCTGTCGGAACACCATCACGTCACCATATTACGAATGCAATATGACACCGATATAGATTGAATTTGGTCTCCACATATTCATCAAAGTTGTAGATATGTTTCTTAGATTTCCAACAATATTAAGATCAATATATTTGGACACCTACAGCTCCAGATATTGTAAACAGACACTTGAATGTAGTACC
This sequence comes from Sophora flavescens, assembly GCA_030762895.1. Classification (NCBI taxonomy): domain Eukaryota; kingdom Viridiplantae; phylum Streptophyta; class Magnoliopsida; order Fabales; family Fabaceae; genus Sophora; species Sophora flavescens. The sequence goes on from CM061069.1 coordinate 21,307,514, forward strand.
AAATGCTTTGTGCAGATGCCTGACTCCAGTCTTCCATTTTTGTTTCTATACTTCTGCTCTTTAAAAGTAGTTGTCTGATCTATACTTGAATAGTCTTCAGACACTTCATTAGATGATTCTAGATAGACACTTGGGCAGAGACACTTCGAGATAGATTCTTGAATTGAGACGCTTCGGGATAAGATGCTTCACTTGTCTTAATATCCTTCACCGGTCTTAAGACGCTTCTGGTCTTAAGACACTTCACTAGAGACGCTTTGAGATACTTGAGCTGAAGCTTGGAATAAGACACTTCATCAAGCTAAGACACTTCCAGCCTTAAGACACATCATCAATCTTAAGATGCTTCCAATAAGAAACTTGAATCTTCTATTCAATCTTCTTCCTTTCTTCATTTTTAAGAATCTGTAGCTTAAATAATTATTCTGCACACTTGAGCACACAGTCAGCGATGTTCACACATTCATGTAAATTATTTATGATATATATTTACGAACTTAACTTGTTACATTGATTTGTCATCACTCAAAACCACATAAGCAATTATTCACAACACATATAGCCTTTACATTCTCCCCCTTTTTGATGATAACAAATCCCTACAATATGCTACAGATTTCATACTTTCTCCCCCTATTTTTTATCAACAAAAATGGTTATCAAGTTTTATCTCCCCAGACATGTTCAGGTTCAAGATAACTTGTTAAAGAAATTACTATAATGCAGCAAATATTTGAGACATGCTCCACTTAAAATATTGTATCATCACTCCCCCTGAACTAATGCTTAGTTAAAAGAACATGTATATAGGAGTAAAGACAGATTTAGCATAATAAGACATATTACTCCCCTTAAGATAGTGTAGTTTCATCACTATGTTTTATTTTTCACAAAAAGATTCTAAAACAGTTTTAAGCATATAAAAAAACAATCATATCAATTATGCAATCACAATTTATGAAAACAACATGTTGAACATTAAGCATCATACTATACAGGATAATTAGACATTATAATAATAATGGGATAGAAATACTTATTCGAGTTTGTGAGGTGCGATGCTCCATAATTGAGATGAATCATTGAGCTTTCCATTTGATCACATGCTCTTGGAAAATTTCAGCTTTAGCCTTTGCTATTCCACTTCATTCCTTTGATTTGAAGATTAGTGCCATGTATCTTCATTAATATCCATCTTTCAACCAACTTTCCATCCGTGATAGTCTTCACAGCATCTTCTAAGAATGGTGCTTGGAAGTGGTCTAGGAGGGTACTCAACATTTTTCTCCATTCATCTCCTTTTGTCCATACTTTCTTTGTTTTCCAATTGTTGTATAAAAAACTTACAAAAACTTTTCTAATACTCAGATTAGCAATATATAATTTTCAAGCATAACTTTGCAAGCATTTTCAATCATATAATCTTCCAGCAATTATAATGATGACAAAAAGAAACTCTTATGCATTGGACTATTATGATTTCAACTCATATAAGCATTTCATTTTAGATTGGATACCATTTCATCATAAGTTGAAGTATAAGAAATATTTAAGCCACACATTTGATCATTTCAAGTGAAAGGAATTTTTATCAATATAGTTCTTCCAAGTATGCATGTTGAATCGTTTGAACATGTATAACAAACACTTTATTAGAATATTCAAATTCATATGAGGGATAAACAAATGCAAGCATAAGTTGATGTAAATTTAAATCATTATCTTATGTTAACATGAATGCACTTTAGCACACACAAAAGATGCATGTGTAAAATAATTTTTTCATAATCACAAGTTAAACAACAACAAGAGAAAAGGAGTAGATATCACCGAGCTTGATTCATTTAATTTTTCAGCTGCCATGTTGTTCTGGATTTTCCCATTGTAGGAGTAGGATCAAGAAACTTCTTATGTAGCTTCTCAAATTTAATAAATTCAATTCCATAAGTATTTCTTGAATTTGATACTTCATGAAAAATTCTTCTTTATCCATATATTCTCATTTTAAGTTTTGAACTTTATGAATTTTAGTTTGCATGAGAAAGACTTGGATGAGTGCATCTTCCTTGAATGACTGACATATTCACCTTTAAAGAAGGTTTCCTTTCTTGTTGGGTGATCCTTCCATCTTGCAATAGACGCGATAAACAATAGACGGACAACCAATCCACACAAGTCATGTTGAGATGCTTTCTAATAAAGATAAATATGTCCTCAGCAAGAGGTTTAGTAAAGATATATGTCCATTGATGGTCGGTATCTACAAATTGTATATCAATAATACCTTTTTGCACATAATCTCTAATAAAGTGATGTTTAATCTCTATATGCTTAGCCCTTGAATGCAATATTGGATCCTTAGATAGATTTATTGCAGCGGTATTATCACACATAAGTGGAATACTACTTACAATCACATTGTAGCCCTCCAATTGATGTTTGATCCATAGAAGTTGTGAGCAGCAACTAGAAGCTGAAATATACTCAGCTTCAGCAGTTGATAAGGTAATAGTATTGTATTTTGCTTAACCATGAGAATAGATTAGCTCCAATGAAGTGGCATCCTCCACTGGTACTTTTTATTTCAATTCTATCTCCAGCATAGTTAGCATCACTAAAACCAACTAATCTGTAATCATCATTTTTCTTAAAGAACAAACCCAGATTAGTAGTACCTTTCAAATATCTAAATATTCTTTTAAATGCTGATAAGTGAGATTCTCTAGGATCAGATTGAAATCGAGCACATAAGCATACACTGAACATAATATCAAGTCTAGATGCAGTAAGATATAATAGAGATCCTATCATACCTCTATATACTTGGTCTACCTTTTTTTATCTTTATCATCTTTGTTCAGTATGGACGTGGGATGCATAGGAGTGTTCATAGGTTTGCAATCATCCATCTTGAATTTCTTTAACAGTTCCTTTGTGTACTTAGTCTGATGGATGTATACCTCGCCTACTATTTGTTTAACTTGAAGTCCAAGGAAGAACTTGAGTTCCCCCATCATGCTCATTTCAATCTCTTTCTGCATAAGCTTAGAGAATTCCTTGCATAGAGATTCATTAGTAGCACCAAAGATTATGTCATCAACATATATTTGAACTATAATAAAACTAGACTTATTGGATTTTCTAAATAAGGTTGTATCAACCTTTCCTCTTATGAATCCATTGTCCATTAAGAATGAACTTAACCTTTCATACCAAGCTCTAGGAGTTTGTTTAAGGCCATATAAAGCCTTATTTAGCTTATATACATGTTCAGGTTGGATTTCACTTTCAAAACCCGGAGGTTGCATAACATACACTTCCTCACTAATAACACCATTTAGAAAACCACTTTTTACATCCATTTGATATAGCATGAAATTATGATGTGCAGCAAATGATAATAAGATGCGAATAGCTTCTAGTCTAGCAACTGATGCCAAAGTTTCAGTGTAGTCTATACCTTTTTCTTGTGAGTAACCTTGTGCAACAAGTCTAGCTTTATTTCTTATTACCTTACCATTTTCATCAAGCATGTTACTATAAACACATTTGGTTCCAATAACTGATTTTTCTTTTGGTAAAGGCACTAGAGTCCATACTTCACTTCTTTCAAACAGGTTTAGTTCTTCCTGCATTGCTAGAATCCAACCCTCGTCCAGTAGAGCCTCATCTACTATCTTTGTTTCTTACTCAGAGACTAATGCAGAATCATCTTGCTCTCTGAATGTAGATCTAGTTCTTAGCTTATCATTAGGATTCCCAATGATTTAATATTGTGGATGATAATTCCTGAAGTACCAAGATCTTTGAACATTTTCCTGTTGAGAAGTTGAAGTTTCTGACTCATGTTGTTGAGGGTCGTCCACTTGATCATCAAGTTTCTGACTCAAGCTCTGATAATTTCTTATCAGGATGCTTGTCATCAAACTTAACATGTACGAATTCTTCTACTATTAAGGTTGTAGAATTGTAAACTCTAAACCCTTTGGACGACTCAGAATATCCTAATAGAAATCCGTTATCTACTTTAGCATCAAACTTACCAAGTTAATCTTTAGTATTTAATATATAACATTTACAACCAAAAGGATGAAAGTAAGATATGTTGGGTTTTCTTCCTTTCCACAATTCATAATGAGTCTTATTCAAGATTGGTCTTATGTATATTCTATTCTGAATGTAGCAGGCAGTATTAACAGCTTCAGCCCAGAAGTGTCTAGGGACAGAGTTGTCATTGAGCATCGTTCTAGTCATCTCTTGAAGAGATCTGTTCTTTCTCTCTACCACACCATTTTGCTGTGGTGTTCTAGGTATTGAGAAGTTGTGAAATATATCACTTTCTTCACAGAACATTTGGAATAGCTCATTTTCAAACTCTCCTCCATGGTCACTTCTGATTGAAGTGATACACATGCCTTTTTCATTCTGTACACGTTTGCAGAATATAGAGAAGACCTTGAATGACTCATCCTTGTAAGCTAGGAACATAACCCATGTCCATCTAGTGTAGTCGTCTACTATGACTAGACTATATTTCTTTCCACTGACAGAGACAGTCCTGGTTGGTCCAAACAGATCAAGGTGTGGCAGCTCTAGTGGTCTATTGGTACTAACAATATTCTTAGATTCAAAGGAACCTTTGACTTGTTTTCCCTTTTTACATGCATCACTGAGAGCATCAGATTTGAACTTAAGGTTTGGTAATCCTCTCTTAAGGTTATGCTTATTTAGCTTTGAAATTAATTTCAAGCTTGCATGACCTACCCTTTTGTGCCAAATCCATCGCTCGTCTTCAATGGACACTAGACATGAGACACTTTGATTGGTGAGGTCCTCCAAGTCAATCCTATACAAATTGTTTTGCCTCTTGGCAGTGAATAAGAGTGATCCATCAATCTTCTTGACATTACACATGTTCTTATCAAAGGAAACAACAAACCCACAATCACACAATTGACTTATGCTTAGCAGCTTGTGTTTTAAACCATTAACTAAAAGCACATTATCAATGGAGGAAAATTGATGTTTACCAATTTTACCTATTCCAATGATCTTTCCTTTCTAATAACCTCCAAAGGTAACCCAGCCACCATCCTTATTTTTAAGGTCTTGGAACATACACCTTTCTCCTGTCATGTGACGTGAGCAACCACTGTCCAAGTACCAGGATGTGTGTTTCTTTCCTGTTGTTAAGCAAATATGCAATAGGAATAATCTATATTTAGGTATCCATATTGACTTGGGTCCTTTTTTGTTAGTAGTCATTGGACGAACATGTGCTTGTGATGTATGCATCTAGATGTTACATAACCACATTTTCCACATACTTTACAGTTAGTGTTGGACGGGCTCAGTTTAGTTTTTACATGATGTGTTTGAGCTTTTGAAGCTCTATTATACACATGTGGTTTTGACTTTTTATGGGATGCTTCATGCTTCTCTTTTTCATAACCAAGGTCAGACTTATCATGAGGTGACCTAGAGTACCTTAAAATTAAACTTAGTTTATCTGATCCACCTACAAATTTTGACAGAGTGACTGTCAGATATGTCACATCTTGTTTCAGTTTTGCAACTTCACAAGAAACATTGGGCTCACACTTGAGTTTGTTAGTTAGACTGACATTTTCTGGTTTAAGTTTATTATTTTCATTTGCAAGGCTTAGTTTTTCCATGCAAACCCTATCAAATTCTTTAGATAGTTTTGAAATTTTCTTTTTGAGACTTATATATTCATGAGATAGAATTGATGAGTTGTACAATAATTCATCAAATGCATCTTGAAGGATGGATGGGTCAGAATCAATTACCTCAGTATCAATGTACTCACTCTCTGATGATGTGTCAACCATGAGACAAATATTTGCCTCTTCCTCAGCTTCATTTTCTTCATCAGATGAAGATAGATCCAGATCCTCCCAAGTAGCCATCAAACCCTTCTTCTTTTTGAAGAACTTCTTTTTATCCTTCAGATCTGGGCAGTCAACTTTGAAGTGACCAGGCTTCTTCCATTCAAAGCATAGAGGTGGACCTTTTTCATTGGAATCTGATTTTTCTTTGAAGAGTTTTTTGTTAAACTGCTTCCTTCTGAAACCACCTTTCTTTCTCCACATATATTGAATCTTTATGGAGATGAAAAACAGTTCATCCTCATCAGATCCTTCATCACTGTCAGAAGTGTCTGCTTCATCTGAGGATTCCTCAGCTTTAAGAACTTAAGATGAGCTAGCCTTCTTTGCCTTTAGGGCAACAAACTTTCCTTTTTTGGAACTTTCTTCTTCATTGAGCTCAAGCTCATGAACTTTCAGAGATCCAAGAAGTTCCTCCAAAGTGAGAGTATTGAGGTTCTTTGCTTCAAGTATAGCAGTGACCTTAGGTCTCCACTGTTTATGTAAGTTCCTCAAAACTTTTCTAACATGATCTCTATTCTCATATGTTTTTCCAAGAGATCTAAGACTGTTGGTGATGGTTTGGAATCTTCCAAACATTTGATCTATGGTTTCATGTTCAACCATTTTAAATAGTTCATACTGATGAACCAGCATGCTTATCTTTGACTCTTTGACTTGGGATGACCCTTCATGAGCTAGGGCAAGAGTATCCCATATTTCCTTAGCAGTGTTACAGCTATGGACTTTATCATGCTCAAATCTGGTGATAGCACACATCAAATAGTGCTTAGCTTTCAGATTGAGTTAATGTTGAGTTTTCTGCTCTGGACTCCATTGGGCTCTAGGAATAGCAGCTCCAGCATCACCTCTTGGCTCCGTATAGTCAGTTTCAATCAGCTCCCAGATATCCACATTTTGTGCATCAAGAAAATCCATCATTCTCTTTTTCCAGTAGTCATAATAACTACCATCAAAGAGAGGAGGTCTGTTGATTGCTTGTCCTTCTGTATCCATGCCTGTTGGATCGTACTCCTTCAGTACTTGTTAGATGTTCAACCCTTTCGAGGCTGAGCTCTGATACCAACTGAGGTTGACACAGGGAAACAGAAGAAGGGGGGTTGATTGTGTGTCTTAACAGTTTTTCGAAAAAGCCCTTTCTCAAACCTTTTACAAGCAAAACAATAAAAACAACACACAAATAGGAAAACCTTTTTAAAGAGTTAACAAACTCAGATCCAAAACCCCACAGTTAGTATAACCAAAAACCGTAAAAGATAAGGGTTAGAAGATTCACAGAAGTGTTTTATCCTGGTTCACTCTCTTCCAACCAAGAGCTACGTCCAGTCCCTTCTAACTGAAGGTTTTTCTTCACTATAATCCAATAGCTTTACAGGTATTCAACACCTCTTCAGGCTACAAGTATTCTTTCTCTACCGAGCCTCTTCAGGCTTTAACTCTAGCAAAGAGATTTAAGATTTCGATCTATGAACTCACTATGTGTTAGGATATGAAAGTTTAAGTTCAGGAAGAATACAACTGAAAATATTCAAATGAAAGTTTAACTGAGATTTTGCACTTTGAAAATTTCACAGCATTAAGTTGTGTCTTCTCTTGGGGTTGTCTAATATATATAGACATCTTCTTCTTTTCTTCAACGGTCTTGAGTAAATATCCGTTTAGAGATAGCATTAAATTCTTGGATCCATTGAGAGTGGTAACTTGATATGCTTCATGGAGAAGTTCTCTTGTTTTTCAGAGGAATGCTCAAAGTAGAGCTGTCACTTCCCTGTTGTACCGAAGGTTGCTTTCTGGCTTTCCATCTTTGAACTTGGTTTAAACTTTACAGTAATGTAGTTGACAGAGTACAAAGGTTTAAGTTCTCGATGGTACTATGTTTCTATTCTCATGAAACAAAGAGTTAAACAAAGAAGCAGCAAGGGAAAAAGACATATATTCTCTTGGATTAAAATTTTGAATCATTTGAAATAAAAACCTTTAAGCTTAACCGGGTTCACTGTTAATAGCTAGTAGACGCGCAGGTCTTTGGAAGTACAAATTTAACTTATCAGTAAGACGGACTCGTCTACTGATACAGCGTCTATAGACTCTTGTCTAGTTCCAAGTCATTGGACTCGCTATACTTAATAGCTCGTCTACTGATGTGGCGTTTAGAGAGACTACTCGTATATTATCAAGTCTCTGGACTTGGTGTTTTTTCTGAGAGTTACTTATTGGCTCGTCTACTTAACTTTTATTAGACTTAGATACTCGTCTACAAAATATCACCTTAGCAAATTTTTAAGACCTCGTCCAGCGATAACTTTAACAGACTCAAAAGTATACCAAGGATAGAAGACTCGTCTAGAGGATCAAAAGAAAATAGAATTTGATATGATTCCATTAGCAATGCGAAGATACTCTTTCCAAGTTTCTTTAACTAGTATCATTCAAACAATCCTGCAATCTAAAATAAACAAGTTAGATCTTTGACAATACTTTGCTATACAAATTTAACCTTTTTGTTAACATCAAAACTTAAGAGATTATTTAATCCAAAACCTCTTTGTTTCTAACAAATACCCCATTGGTTATTTCATTTTTCACTTCATCCAACTTCTTCAAGTTCATTTTCTCTCAAAAACCTAAGAAACTCCATTGTTGAAAAGCTTGAACTTTGATCATTTCTCTTCAATTTCTTCATCATCTTGAGGTAGATCGTTGTTGACGAAATCTGGGCAAGTATACCCAGTCGTGCAAGTAATACGGTGGTAAGACCGGTTTATCGTATCCACGGGGACTGCTACAATTACTAACACTTACCAAACCAATTACTATTTAAGCGGATTCTTGGATTGAAGAGAGATCTAAACTAACAAAAGCTAGGACTAACAACATAAGAAAAACAAACTCTTTTTGTACTTTTCTCAAACACTTGGAAGGCAATAAAAGATGGGTTTTAAATATGATAAAAGATGTTGGGATTAGGTTCACCAAACTTCATTCTCATGCAATGAAAGGAGCCACAAACAGTTTCTACTTCAATTATGACAATCAATCCACTAAATTACTCAAACCCCGATCCCTCGGATGGCAAGAGCCTAAATCCACTAATAGACCCTAATTCCTTAGGTGGCCTAGATTAATGAATTTGCATTATGATTAGGGATTACACGATTGCTAATAAACCTAGTTCCATTCCTAGATACAAGGCTTATCAGGTGATTAATCTCAATTCCGGTTATGATACGAACGTCCCCATTGCATACCAAAACACATATCAAGTCATGGGGGTGCTAGCCACAACAAGCATTAAGCATAGAGAATCAATCACTCAATAATGAAGTAAAAACCATATTGCAATATCAAGTCATATACATGAGAAATCAGAAATGGCTACCCTAACCCCAACAATGGGAGTTTAGTTACACATCATCAAAGGAGAAGGGAAAAGGAAAGATACTAAGATGGAAGAAGGGAAACACTCCATGGAAGGATGAACCCAGCCACCACAGTCACCAAGAATCGTCCCCTAGGGTTTCTCTGGGCTGCCTCCTTTTCTCTGCTCAAAAAAACTCCCATTTGTTCTGTCTGCTGCGTTTCTTTAAATAGACCTGCTGCGCGTCACGGCCGTGATGGCCATCACGGCCAGGTCGTGACGGATTCTGTCTCTGGCAGTTTTGGCGACTTTTAGTATCTCGCGAGGCGAGACTTTGCTCGCGTCGCGAGCCCTCTCTCACCTCGCTGATCTCCATCACGGCCAAGCCGTGATGGATTCTGACTTGTGGTGGTTTTGGGTCACGGCCGTGATGATGTACATCACGGCTGGGCCGTGACGGACTCGACTTCACCTTTCGCCTTTTCGCTTTTGCTCGATCATGGCCGTGATGGGCATCACGGCTAGGCCGTGATGGGCTCTGTTTGGGTCATTTTCTTCACTTTTAAGGCTCTAAATCATCCAATCTTCATCATGGCCAAACCTTGGGCATTTAATCATGAATTCCTGCAAAACGACACCACAACACCGCTTCACCCGTTCCAAGGGAAAATCTAACTAAAATCAAATAAAGAATGCCTAATCTATATGCAAAATGCATGCAAAAGTGTACAGAAAATATCATGTAAAATCACACTATCAATCGTCATTGCGCATGATCATGATTACTCTTCCATTCATTTATTTGCATACATTCTAGTCAAGAATTCAATATTTCCTTTTTCATTGGATTTTCTTCATTTAATCCTAGAAAATCATAGAAAAATGATTTTTATGTCGTGATAATTTCTATGAACTCTCTAAGGCTCTAGATTCTAGATCCAAAAGGATGAGAGCAAAAGAAATTTCTAGCCAATTTTCCCTATCATGGCTGAAACCCTATCTAAGTGGGTTAGATGAGTTTTGTTTCAATTTTTTGACTTGTGACAATATTTCTATGCTATATAAGACCCTAGCAACTAGTATCCAAAAGATTGAAATGAGAAAAGAATCCTAGCCCCCTTTTGGTTTCTTGGCCGAACCCTAGTACTTTGTTACCCAAGATGGATTTTGATTGCTTAACTTGTTTTTATGTTGAGTTGGTTTAAGGTTGAGTTGTAGCTTGTGGTGTGAAAGGCTAGTAGTAAAGAGGAGCTTCAATTTCTTTGTTCTAGTGTTAGCTGTATACACCTCGGGTGGGAGAAAGAAGCATCCTATTGTCAGAATGGCTAAGTAGCATATTTTATAATAATGGTGTAGGGCGACCTAAACCTACTAGTGGGTAAATAATCGACAATACCAAAATCACATTGGCAAATAACTCGTAGTACCAATGATGATTTGGGGATTGTAGTTTTATCACTGTTAGGATAATTTTATTATATTCGAGGATGTATGATTTTATCCATTTTGAGCTGCTTGAGATGCGCTAGTTGTGATAAATTGTTTTATGTGATGTTTCGTAACAAATGAATATTTTTTTTTTTTACTGTGTATAATATGTTTTGCCTGATAACATGCAATATCTGTTATTTCATACTTAGTTGGCATCTAGGCAATGATATATGTTGGTCGGAAGATATGCATGGTGGGGAGAGAATAAATGTGATTTAGAGGTGCCTAGCCTAATTAAATATTATTTTATATATGAGATGTGACATGGAATATGTGTTGAGACTGCGATGGAAGTCTAAGGTAATAGGATGTATCCCGATGCGAGTCAGTGAGATTCATATAGATGCATTTTTAGTCACAGCCCTGTGAGTGGAACACACGAGGTCAGAGTATCCTATTATGGATACTGGATATTGCAGGTGAGTACCCCATGGATGCTGAGATTCGAGGAAGACTACCGTAATACTCTTTTAGTCCTTGACGAGTTGCTCTGATTATCCTATCGAGGATAGAGGTACTATGTATTTTGTGCTTATGCGCTATTTCCAATGGGGGAATAGTGGCGCACTGTGCTTACACTAGTGGAAATAATGTAATATACGGGAACATTTTACGTCAGTTGACCATATGTTTGATATTAAAAATGAGGCGGTGGCAGTTTTGTAAATATTAAATCACTATTTGCGTCAGTTGTTTAATGAACTGACGTTAAAAGTGTTTTGCAAGAATTATTAACACTTTTAACGTCAGTTGTTTATACAACTGATGTTAGAAGTGTGATTTTTACTTCAGTTAAATAAATAACTGACGTAAATAATCAACTCATTCCTATCTTTCTTTCGTTGTCATCTCCCTGTTGTCACTCTTAACGCAGATCATCACTCCATATATAGTGCAGTTTATTTCTAATCTTTTTTTTTAAAAAAAGTTTATTTTTAATCTTAATTAATTAGCTTGAATTAGTAAACAAATTCTTGTACAAATTAAAATAAATAAACACTTAACATAAAACAAGTTATATATGTATAATCAAATTGTATCTCATTGAAGCGATTCATAAGTTACAATTACATGATTAAAAGATAAAAAATTTCCGCAAGATAGCACTAAAATATAAAAAAGTTTCTGCTTCAACATCATTTTCTTCTCAGTCCTGTCCTCAGAAACTCCAATATTGAATGCATCTCCTCCCTTACTTGAAGTCCTTGATGCTCCATCTGAATCCACAGTCAATTTGGAGCCAAAGCAGGGTGAAGGGTGCACTCGATCTGTTTCAGCAATATTCTTGGAACAGCCACTTGGTTCCAAAACTGAGGTTTTGGAACTCGTAGTCGCGATTCTCCGAAAGGATGATAGTGTGTGCAATTCACATAATGCGATTTACACACCCTTATCACCCATGTAATGCGATTTACACAACCTCAGAAGTTGTTTGACCATTAAGATAGAGACCTTTAAGTCTAGGTATAGGAAGAAAGAGTGATGAAGTTAATCTCCATGGCAGAGCCATATTGTGAAGCAGAAAAATTAAAGGAAGGAAGGAAGCTATTTATAGGAGTAGGGGATGAAGTTACTAGGCGTCGTAAGTTGCTAAAAAATTAAATTGATCATTAAGAGCATTAGGTTCCAAGGCGCATTGGGAGTTGGCAGTCATATATTATAAACATGCAGAAAAGAAAACGCCCGAAGGAATAGGAAGAAATAGACCAAGTCTAGGTATAAACTTAGTGCTCATAAAGAGGATTATAGGTTACAATGTGCATGGGAAAGTAGCACAGCAGTAATGGGTAATTAAGTAGCAGAGCAGAGTAGTCAAAGGAATGAATGCTTTTGCAGAACAATTTTAACGTCAGTTGTTGAATAAAACTGACGTTAAAAGTGTTTTTAAAATAAAAAATATTTATTTTTAACGTCAGTTGTTTATACAACTGACGTTAAAAGTGTGGTTTTTACTTCAGTTAAATAAACAGCTGACGTAAATAATCATATATCCCTATCTGAAATGCCCTGTTGTCACTCTTAACACAGGTCAATGGGTAAGTAGCAGAGTAGTCAAAGGAATGAATGTTTTTGCATAAACTTATACACTGTTAACGTCAGTTGTTGAATAAAACTGAAGTTAAAAGTGTTTTTAAAATAAAAAATATTTATTTTTAACGTCTGTTGTTTATACAATTGACGTTAAAAGTGTGATTTTTACTTCAGTTAAATAAATAGCTGACATAAATAATCCTATATCCCTATCTGAAATGCCCTGTTGTCACTCAATTAACACAGGTCTCAGAGCCATTTTGTGAAGGAATAAAAATATAGAGGAAAAGAAGAGGCATTATTACAGACTGATACAGAAGAATGTTACTATATATAGAGAATGATTTTTACACAACACTTTTAACGTCAGTTGTATTCAACAACTGACGTTAAAAGTGTTTTTAAAAAAAATATTAATATTTAACGTCAGTTTGTTAATAAAACTGACGTTAAAAAATTAATTTTAACGTCAGTTGTTTAATACAACTGACGTTAAATGTTGTTTTATATAACGTTTACACCCGCGTGCCTTCTGCACTTCGCTCTGTATGTACGTCTCTTTTCTCTTTTCATCACGCTCAACCCTAAATCACTCTCAACCCTCACTCTCACTCTCACCCAGCACAGAACCCTAATCGCGAGCTCATCTCCACCGCAACCACCGCGAGGGCTTCTTCGCCACCACCGTGAGGTACACTATTAACCCTAACTCTGTCTTTCCATTCATTCTTTGCAATAACTTGACGTACATCTCTCTTTCCCCTTCCCGCGCACTAACTCTCCTTGTCCCTCTGCTCTCAGTAACCACATCGAACGTTGGCCACCACTCGAGCTCCCCTCCCCACCACCACGCGAGCACCTATTTCTGGTGAGTATTTAGGCCACATTTTTGTATTTTTGGTTTTGAGTGTATGTTGAAACTGTAGTATCGGTAGTTGAAACTTGAAACCGTGAGTTTGAGTTGTTTGGAATGTACGTCTCTGTTTTTGGTTTTGAGTGCATGTTGCTCTGCTGGTTGATCTGTCACGGCCGTGTTGCTAATCACGGCTAGGCCGTGATCAGTTCTGCCTGTGATGGCATGATCTGTTCAGTTGGCACGTTACGGCCGTGATGGACATCACTGCCAGGCCGTGACCAGTGCTTGGCAATTAATCTTTAAAAACTATAGTTTTCAATCTCCCGTATTGTCCTTATATTGGATATATGTTTTGTATATCTACAGGACCTATCTAATTATGGATCATAGTTGGATGGTTTGTAAGCGTACTAGTGCTGAGTATTTGAAGGGGGTGGGAGAATTTATAGAATTTGCTCAAAGGAATGTTCCTAATAGTAATGGAATGTTCTGTTTTCCTTGTGTCAAGTGTTTGAATACGAGGAAATGTACGGTGAAGGATATACGTACTCATTTGATTTGTGAAGGGATTTGCTTGAGTTATACAAGATGGATATGGCATGGTGATATGTTGTTGAGTAGTAATACGGCGAGTGTCTCCCAAAGTGAGGACGTTGACGTAGATATGGAGGATGATCGAGTAGAGGACATGATCTGTGATATTGGACAAGAATCTTTTCATCGAGCTCATGTGTATGATAGGTTGTGCGGTGATGCGGATAAGCCTTTATATCCAGGGTGTACTACTCATACACGGTTGTCGGCGGTGCTAAAATTGGTTTGTGTGAAGGCGAGAAATGGTTGGACCGATAAAAGCTTCACGGAATTGCTTGAAGTGTTGAAAGACTTGCTTCTGGAGGACAACACATTGCCTGACCGTAACTATGAGGCCAAGAAGGTATTGTGTTATATGGGTATGGAGTATAAGAAGATACACGCATGCCCCAATGATTGCATATTGTACACCGGTGTTCATGAAGACAATCACGATTGCCCCAAATGTGGGTTATCACGATACAAAGTGAAGGGTGGTGATGATGATGATGATCTTGATGATGTGAGAAAAAAGGGTCCTCCTGCGAAGGTGTTGTGGTATCTTCCAATAATTCCAAGGTTCAAGCGATTGTTTGCCAATGCGAAAGATGCGAAGAATCTTAGATGGCATAATGATGAGAGGAAACGTGATGGAAAGGTTCGTCATCCTACTGATTCTATTCAATGGAAGAATATCGATACTATGTTTCCGGATTTCGCCGATGAGCCAAGAAACCTAAGGCTTGGACTTGCTACGGATGGAATGAATCCTTATGGTAACATGAGTAGTATTCATAGTTCATGGCCTGTTCTGTTGGTAATTTACAACATGCCCCCTTGGTTGTGCATGAAGCGCAAATACATGATGTTGTCTATGATGATTGCGGGCCCAAAGCAACCGGGAAATGACTTAGATGTTTATCTAGGTCCCTTGATTGAAGACTTGAAAACGTTGTGGGTGGAAGGTGTTGATGTAGTTGATGGGTATTCTCATGAGACTTTCAAGCTTCGTGCCATGATATTTTGCACCATCAACGACTTTCCAGCATACGGTAACTTGTTCGGGTACAGTGTCAAGGGGCATAAAGCATGCCCTATATGTGAAGAAGGCACATGCTACACTCAGTTGCATCATGGAAAGAAGACGGTTTACCTTGGGCATCGGAGATTTCTTAGACGTGATCACCCATATCGTAAGATGAAAAATGCTTTTAATGGATGCCAAGAGACAGAAGAAGCGCCGGCGGCCTTAATTGGAGAGCAGGTTTATCAGAGGGTAAAGGACATCGATGTTATATTCGGCAAGTCCAAAAAGAAAGGTAAAGCTGCTGAGAAAAACATATGGAAGAAGAGGTCGATATTCTTTGATCTTCCATACTGGCGTAAGCTTGATGTCAGACACTGCATTGATGTGATGCATGTGGAGAAAAATTTGTGTGATAGTGTGATCGGGACCCTTCTCAACATTCAGGGCAAGACAAAGGATGGTGTGAATGCTCGTCTCGACCTCGTTGCTATGGGTATACGAGAGCAGTTAGCTCCAGTTGTTGAGGATGGTAAGCGGACTTATTTGCCGCCAGCATGTCATACTTTGTCAAAAAAAGAGAGACAAAGTTTCTGCAGGTGTCTTCAGGGCATCAAAGTTCCACATGGTTACTCTTCAAATATGAAGAGGCTTGTCTCTAGTGATCTTAAATTGGTTGGCTTGAAGTCTCACGATTGTCACATCTTGATGCAACAACTTCTGCCCGTTGCTATTCGTGGTATTGCTACAAAAAATGTGAGACATGCCATTACTCGGTTGTGCTCATTCTTCAATTCTATATGTAGAAAAGTCGTTGACCCCCGTATGTTGGATGACTTGGAAGTTGAGGCTGCTACAATCTTGTGCCAATTGGAGATGTATTTTCCTCCTTCCTTTTTCGACATAATGGTTCACTTAATTGTTCATTTGGTGAGGGAGATTAGATTATGTGGGCCGGTTTTTCTGAGATGGATGTACCCAGTTGAGCGCTACATGAAGATCTTGAAAGGGTACATGAAGAATCCTCATCGTCCTAAGCATCTATTGTTCAAAGGTATGTTGCAAAAGAAGCTATTGAGTTTTGTTCGGACTACCTTCATAACACGGATCCTATAGGGGTTCCTAAGCCTCGGCATGATGAGATTAGATGTCAAGGTAAGGGTACACATGGCTTAAGAATTAATAGGAAGGATCGGGAGGAAGTGCTTCAAGCACATTTGTATGTATTGAACAACATCGAATGTGTTCAGCCTTTCTTATTTGAACATAAAATAAAAGTCAATCAAGAAAACCCTCGAATGAGCGAAAGGTGGTTGTTGAACAAGCATAACAAGACTTTCTTACCATGGTTCAAGGAAGAAATGCTTAAGGATGGTAGTACTGCTTCTGATGACGTAAAATGGCTAGCACGTGGGCCTAACTTCAACGTCATATGTTGGAGCGGATACGACATAAATAACTTTTCCTTTTATACAAAGGAACAAGATAACAAGAGTACCATGCAAAATAGTGGGGTTATGATCGTGGCGAAGCAATGCACTTCTCTAGTGCAAAGGACACAAAACCCGTTCAAAGACCGAGACCTTACTTTGGATATATTGAAGATATTTGGGTGCTCGATTACACTAAGCTTACGGTGCTTGGTATTTAAATGTAAGTGGGTTGATAGTAACGGTGGTGTACAAACCGACGAATTGGGGTTCACATTGGTAGACCTCAACAAGTTAGGTCATATAAATGAGCCTTTCATAATGGCTTCCCAAGAAAAACAAGTGTTCTACATCACTGATCCTTCTAACAAAAGGTTGTCCGTAGTTCTCCAAGGAAAAAACATGTATAATGGTAGTGATGAAAATGAAGATTCAAATCTTGATATTCCTGAGACTCATTCTTTTTCAACAAACATGCCTACTATAATCGAGGAGACACAGGTGGACGATGTACATGCCACTCGTGATGATCATCACGAAGGGATATTGATATAGGTAGTTTAAACTTAGTATACATTTATTTTTATTTATATTTCTGTATTTATTTTGAGTTATAACCTATGTTAATAAATATATATTGTTTCTGAATAGGCATACATATGGATCATTGTTCCATTTTTCCTTTGCAATTCTGTAATGTGTGATATTGTGTTACAGGGATATTTACTGAATGCAGGGATGGCTGAGGGGAGTGATATTTTAAAACTGAATTTAAAAAAAAAAATACTATTAACATCAGTTTTATCATACAACTGACGTTAATAGTATTTTATAAAATATACAATACACTATTAATGTCAGTTGTTTATTACAACTGACGTTATAATTAAGACCTTTAACGTCAGTTCTTGATAACAATTGACGTTAGTTTTAACAAAATTAACGTCAGTTTTGTTAAAGAACTGACGTTAATTTTGACAAAATTAACGTCAGTTGTGTTAAAGAGCCGATGTTAATAGTGTTATATTTAACGTCAGTTCTCAACTGACGTTAAAAGTTTAACTTTTAACGTCAACTGTATTTACGTCAGTCAATATTCTGACGTAAAAAATCAATTTTAACTGACGTAAAAAGTACTTATTGCACTAGTGTTATGCACTATTCCCTACTAGAAATAAAGGAATAGGGGTGCACTGAGTTCTTGGCACCGCATCGTTTGGACTACTGACTAACATCCTATTATGGATATTGGATATTGGGGGTGAGTGCCCTATGAATACTGAGATTCGAGGAAGACTACCGTAATACTCTTTTAGTCCTTGACGAGTTGCTCTGATTATCCTATCGAGGATAGAGGTACTATGTATTTTGTGCTTATGTGCTATTTCCAATGGGGGAATAGTGGCGTACTGTGCTTATGCACTATTCCCTACTAGAGATAAGGGAATAAGGGTGCACCGAGTCTCATATTGCGGGGATCTACTGCAAAATCAGGATGAACCCGATTGAAGTGCTTCCAAGCTTCACCATTAGAAGGGTGGCGTATGACGCCCGGATTTCTTCTATTTTCATTATGTCACCTCATTTGTCCCGTAGTTTGCGTTGCTGCAAACAGTCTCTACAACCTTGGAATTATTGGCAGATAGAACATTGCCTTCGCAGGAACTAGTTTCCTCTTACTATGGTTACTACTTTGAACGCGGTACCTGGGTGTCTGACAAAATTTACATTCTTCCAACGCATGTCATTTGTGCCAGACTGACTACCATAATATAGCATGCACCCATTTGGACAACAATCAATCCTCTTAGCCCCCAAGCCTAGTTTCGACACCAACCGCTTTGAATCATAATAACTTTTTGGCAACAACTCTTTGAAGGGTGTCACATCTTGAAGCATTTTACAAAAGAACTCCCAACACTGCTCTGGGACATTCCAATTGGACCTGCAAGCTAGAAGCCTAACACAAATTGATAATTCTGAATCTGAAGTCCCTTCAAACAATGGCTTATTTGTCTCTAACAATAGATTGTAGAATCTCTGCACCGATTCATTAGGAGGGTCTTCCATGTCATCAGACTCATCGGCCTCAAAATTCCCATGTTGCCTAAGACAATCATCGACCATCATATGCATTGATTGGAGTTGTTCGACATATTCATCGTGATAGCCAGTGCCTGATGCACCCAATTCAAGATCGTCACCGCCGACTTCATTCAAATCAATATCCGGCAACTCCTCACCATGATCAGTCCATATCTAATAATTAGGCTTGAACCGACGTCGGTATAGGTGTAACTTCACATCATCATCACTCAAAACCGCCATACAATTGCACTTTGTGCATGGACATATAATCCCCCCCTCTTCGGCATAATCACAATGTTGCTTTACTTTGGATATAAACTCCTCAACTCAAGCTACAAATGATTGTTTCAGAAGTCGTCTCCCAGACTCGTTCCTATCATACACCCAACTACGATTCAAGGGATAATATTCCATCCTTCTGCATTTTCAGATAAATTGAAGTATTTTTAAACATGATACTATGACCCTGAATAGATCCCTTTCCTTAAAAGGTGTGGCCCTATCCAATTCGAGGAAAAACATTTTCATTACTATATTATACTAGTTACTCATCACTTCTCATGTCTTATAGCTGACGAAATTTCGGCAGCATCTCCCATCGGTCTCCAAGTACACGACTTGACCGTGGTGAAATACCACAATCAAGTATGGACCCAGAGAACAAAGGGAAATGCTTCGACCCGAAATTTAATCAACTATTTCACAAATGACAATCATCAAGTAACTAGTATATCAGTGGAGAAAAAGTTTCTTCCCAAACTGTCCCAATTGGACAATTCAAGATTCAATAAAATGAGTGATACTATGATCACGAGTACACACGCTCAATAATATTGAACATTGAACGAGAAACTACGGTTTTTCTCAATTATGTATAATAATTGTACTCTGAAAAAATTTAAAACTTTAAGTAATAGGGGTAATTTGCATAAAGTTTGACGTTATTAGCAAACAATCAAACACATCATTAAGCAACCATCATAAATAAAGCATTAACCAAAAAAAACAATCCCATATTTATTCATCTAACTTTTTATTATATCATTTATTTTTTAAATTAATTTTAATTATTAAAGTATTTTATTGAATTAGTTAACTGCATAGTTAATTAATTATCTAAATATTAGTTATTTAAATATAATTAATTATTTAAATATTAGTTATTTTTAACATATTTTAATCAACCCCAAGGGGTTGGTCTAGTGGAGCATGATAGGGTCTCGTATCTGACAGGTTACAGGTTCGAGCCCCCACTAGTCTCCTTGGGGTGAGGTAAATGTAAATTCATTTGTAAGTGATCAAAGAGCCCGAAGGTTTTCCCTGTCCTCACCCTAAATTTATATCTACCAAAAAAAAAATTTAATCTTCCAAGTTGTATTTTTTTACTTGACATTTTTTAAGTCCTATGATCAATTGTTTCAAACCTATTATTATTATATTACTTATTTACTTATATATATATATATATATATATATATATATTTAATAACTCTTCCCATAAGAATTATTTATTTACTTACTTATATAAATAATTTTGTATTTATTTATTTAATCTAATGTTATTGTTTTGTAACTATGTTATTATTTAGTTATTTAAATATTTAATTATATTTTGGTTAGATAGACTTTTTTTATCGAGATAATTAACTATTTTGGTATTCAATTTTTTTTAATCTCTCCTTTTTAATCACATTCGATGTCGTCCACGCTTCCATATGCGCCATGCGCAACTATCGTCGCAATCCCTCCCCCATAGGTAATTAATGCCATTATTTATTGTGTTAATCAATCTAACTTTGTTACCATGTAACTTAGATATATATATCCCTTCAACAAAAAAACTTAGATATATATGTTTTTCACCTCTCTCCCACACCAACACGTAGACATATATATCACATTTCACCATCACCACAATTGTTGCACCAATTACATCGCCGCTACGAGTATTTGGGATCGATGGATTTCATTTATCGCTTACTCACATTGCTTAGAGTGCACTTAATTATTCCTTAAGTTTTTTTAATGAAATTATTCCTTAATTAAAAAGTAATTAATTAATTATTTTATTTTAACTATATAATTTTATCAATTAATTGAAATTTAAAAGATTCTATATATCAAGAAAAAAAAACCTACAAAAGAGTCATACAAATAATTGTGTGCAGTAACACACATTAAGAACAAACAAAACACAAATCACCTCAACATATGCAACCTCATATTCATAAAAATTCAAACATAGATTCCTAGCAAAATATAAACACATACATAAAAATTTATTAAAAATCCTCAATCAATATTAAAAAAAAACCTCAAACAAGCAGTTGTTGCTCCTGGTAGTGGTGGCTGCAGTGGTGGCGGTCGGAGTACCGGTGGCTGTGAAATTTTTGAAAACCAAATCAAACAGATCTGAGGTGGTGGTGGCCGGAGGGAAAAGGGGCAACGATGGTAGTGGTGGTTGGCGGCGGTGGGAGTGGCTCCTCCTGTAGGGGCAGGCACGACGGAGACACAGAGAGGGTGGAGAGGCGCGAACAAAGAGTGGGGGGTGAGGGTTTTTGCGATGGTGGCGAGGCGCAAACAGAGTTCCAAGGGAGGAGGTGGGAGTGGCTCCTCCTGTGGTGGCAGGCGCGACGGAGACACGAAGAGGCGCAAACAGAGAGTGGGGACAAGGGTTTTCGCAAGGGTGGGGAGGAGTGAAGAGAGAGCAAGGAGGAGGGAGGGAGGGAGGCCGAGCAGGGAGAAGAGAGGTTGTAGGGGCGGTGGTGCCTGGTCACAGTAGGGTGGGGGGATGGTGGCAGGGAGATAGAGAGAGGAGAGATAGAGATAGAAGAGGAAAGGAAAACTGAGGGAGGAAAAGGGTTTACGGGTATGGTTATTAAGGCGTTTCCGACGGATTTTCCGTTGGTAATTCAAAAAAATAATTACCGACGAAAATTTGTGTCGCTATTTGTCCCAGAATTTTCGACGGACAAGCCGTCGATGCATATAGTCCCATTTACTGACGGAATTGTCCATCGGTACGCACTGGCACCAATTTTTTTTATTCCCGCCAACTTTTCCGATCAAGTTACCGACGGAAAAGTCCTCGGTAAAGTTACCGATGGACTTTCAATCGGTAATCTCTTAATTTCCGACGGAGCCCGTGTCCGTCGGTAATTCAGGATTTTCTTGTAGTGACTCTTTTAGTCCTTGACGAGTTGCTTTGATTATCCTATCAAGGATAGAGGTACTATGTGTTTTGTGCTTATGCACTATTTCCAATGGGGGAATAGTGGCGTACTATGCTTATGCACTATTCCCTACTAGAAATAAGGGAATAGGGGTGCACTGAGTTCTTGGCACCGCACCGTTTGGACTACTGACTAACATCCTATTATGGATATTGGATATTGCGGGTGAGTGCCCTATGAATACTAAGATTCGAGGAAGATTACCGTAATACTCTTTTAGTCCTTGACGAGTTGCTCTGATTATCCTATCGAGGATAGAGGTACTATGTATTTTGTGCTTATGCGCTATTTCCAATGGGGGAATAGTGGAGTACTGTGCTTATGCATTATTCCCTACTAGAGATAAGGGAATAGGGGTGCACTGAGTTCTTGGCAGCGCACCGTTTGGACTACTGACTAACATCCCTAACAGAAATGGGGTTAGTGACAGAATTAGAGATGGCCACGTCAGCATAAAGGCTTAGTTGCATGAGATTAAGGGTAGATGATGATATCGTAAATTACGGATGAATGTAATATATATGTGATGCGTGTCTTTGACTATTAGTTTATTGTATGCTATGTGTAACACCCTGATTTTCGCTTAAGGGTATATGTTACTATGGATGCCTAGTTGTTGTTGTTGTTATTATTATTATTATTAATGAAGTTAGTATTGTTATTTATATAATTGATAAGTAATTGCGATTAGTGTTGTAGTATTTTTATGCTTATACATATATATGTATGTATATATTATTACATATGATAATATGTATATTAATATATGATTATTTTCATTAATATGAGATTGTGTCTCTTAATGTGTGATCTTATTTGAATATATGATTTTGTTTGTAATTTTATATGTTAATATATGATATGTGATTTTATTAATAGTAAGTGATTAAGAATGATATGATGAGATATCGTGTGATTTAGTATTTAAATAGAGATAGTGTAATTCTTAGATTTTAGTCCCCCCAACCAATCAGATTTGAGTCCTTATTAATAAAGGATAATCCTCTTTTTGGTTACCTCTTAAGATCTTATCATAATCTCCCAAGGATCCTATATTGGAATAACTACCAAATTTATCGCTAAAATTCCATCAAACTTTTTAACATCTTAGAGTACGATTTAGGATTCGATCATTAGACATTAATTTGTATATATTTCTCTAACATTTCTAACGACGCCAAGAACGCCCCAATCGGACACCTGTAGCTCAAGTTATGTGTAAAATACTGAATCGTACGCAGTTTGGGCTGAAATAGGAGTCCGTTACGCCCTAACTCTTTTTGTTTACCACAAGACTCGACCAAAACCCTATTTCCCCTGACTAAATACTCAGAAACTCTGCCTCTCATCATCTCTTTTGTTTTCCCTTGGTTCCTCTCAATAGTTTTTGAAGGAAAATTGCTCGCGTTCATCGTCCTTCACCATCTTCTGCCATGAGAACATTGATGTTGCTATGGAGTCATCATGCTAGTGTTTTTATTCATTCATTTCTGTCTCCATAGGTCTCAAATAAAGGTAATAATAATTCCTCATGTTCTTCTTATAACTTCTCCTTTGAGTTTGCTTGAAATAAGGATTGATTCTGGGTGTCTCTCGTTGTTTTTATGCCGCGGTGAAGAAGCATTCGAACGAAATAGCGGAACATCCCTTCTCCTCTTTTCAATGTGCAGCGAAATCCAATTTAAGGTATGGGGAGGGGGGAGAGATTGTTTATTCTATATGGTATTTGAGAGGGAATTGAGGTGGTTAGGGTTTTTGCACAATTCCTCATTGTGCTTCTATGTTTACATTGATTGGTTGATGAATCCTTGTATGAACAAAAGTATGTATGTGGTGTTTGTGATTGTAATATGTCATACTCATTGTGGGAGTAATGAACCTTAATAAAGAACAAATGGATTCAATTGTGTGAATTTGTGTGAATATGTTCTAGTGGAGGTTGATATGAGTGTATGTTACAGTGTTGTTTTGGTATGATTCTTGATGATGATATCACTTGTTAATGTTGATGATGATGATGTTATGTCATATCTATGATGATGTTATGATGTCATGTTTATGATGAGTTATGATGTTATTGACTGTTGTTTGATGTTGTGCTCTTAATGAGTGTTTGTTGTTGAGGAAGTCAATGCCAACAATAATGAAAGATGTTAAAATACGTTAATGATGATAATGAGAATTAAGGTATGTTTTTCTCAGTTGTTCATAAGGCTTGAATGTTAATAATAAGTGTGAGGCCTATGCCTAAAGGTTTAGTTAAGACCCTAGGGATTGATCCATGAGAGTTTGAGGGAAACCAAATTAAAGGATTAATTCCCTAAAAGTCATGAGACATAAAGATTAAGCCAAAGTGATAAGATTATTTGTTCATGGACTTAGTAAAGGCCAATAGTTTGATCTATGTTTTACCCCCCAAAGGATTTGGCAAAAGGTTCCCAACCCTTTGTGCCCAGATCAGTGCAGCCATGCTCCAAGAAGCACGGTCGTGCCTAATAGGAAGCTCGACCGTGCTCCACTTAAGTGGCAGCACTATCGTGCTGGGGATTGAGCACTCCCGTGCTCCCCCTTCTGATCAGAATCCAAGAGTTTTTGGCCAAAGTAACCTAGATGCTTTTTGGTCGGGGCGTTGATAAGTTGGACCTTGGTGCTTTTTGGCCAAGGGGGATTGGACTCTTTCGAGTCAAGGTGTTGACGTTGAAGTTGGTGATAGGTCTTGGGTGCTTATTGGATCAAGCAAAGGAGGTGGTTGCTTTGTGTGTTGTTGTGCTCACGCATTCATACGTTGGAGTTGATTAGTGGGGGATGTTCAACATAGGGGAGGTCGTTCAAGTTATGATGATCTGGCCTAAGTCTCGGGTGGTTCACCCATGGTTTGGTGAACCATTCAGCCCCGAGGTGGCGTATCCAGTTATGACTCGTCGGCTATCCAAGGGGTTCACCCATGGTTTGGTGAACTGCTGGCATTGGTGCATTTATGGCCAATGTGGATATGTAACTCTGAAGTCGTTCATCCTGAGTTAGTTAGATCCACATGCATAATGTAGTAGCTGAGTAGTGTTGCACTTGTATCGCATAACATAAGTTGTTTATATGATATGATGTAAATTGATATGTCGTGTGTTTATGTGTGTATGTCTGATGGTTTGCTAAGGTTATGTAATTGTGTATGCGTGCTGTCTTGGATACTGTCTCTTCCCTTCATATGGTTTGAACATGATCTCTCAACCATACAACATTTTCAGTCTTCTGATAGAGAATGAGGAATCTACAGGAACATACGAGTAGTGGAGGGATGCCTTCTATGAAGTGTCGCGATGTTGCTGTTGTAGACGTCTGTATTGCATGTTGTCTTAGTGCTTTATGTTTTCAATTTTGAAACTTGGTTGTTTATATTGTATAGGAATCTAAAGCTCTGATATATGTGACATCGGGTCAGGGGATTAATTCATTATCATAATGTTTCCATACAAAATTCATGATTGTTTATGATGTTTTTATTTTATTGTTTAGTTAAATTCAAGTTTTATGATGTGATGCTCTCAAGTATGTTTTGTGAAAAATGTTTTCAACAATCCACGTTTTTATTCCGCAAAAACATAATAAATTTTTAATTTACTATTTATATAATACACGTTTCGGGGTAGAGGGTGTCACATTAAGTGGTATCAGAGAAGTTCGGTCCTAACCGGGTTGTGTGGTTGCATTTGTTGCGTTTGGTCTGTTCTTTAGGCCATGAATTGCATTTCTGGCGCATTCTTTTGTGTGCTCTTATCTGAATTGTCTATATTTATTATATGCAATGATGCGTAGTATTAGGAGCCTGTAGCTTTTCATGCTTAAGTTCCCAGTAATTAATAGTTGTCTTGGACGTTTAAGGAACCCATGGTAGGAAGAGGTACAAATTATTAGGCTATCTTCGATGCTTTGGCATTGCTTGCCAATGCTATAGGACAGAATCAGGACAACAACAATGGAGGGCCAGCTGAATTTCAGGGTTTGGATAAGTTCCAGCAGAATAACCCGCCTTCATTCAAATGAGCTTATGACCCTGAGGGTTCTCTTCTATGGATCCGTGAGACCGAGAAATCTTTCGGGCTATGGCATGCAATGATGTTCATAAATACATTTTCAGGACTTTTATGCTGGCGAAGGAAGCTGGGCATCGGTGGGATAATTATCGACAACACATGGAGGTTGAGGGTACGGCTGTCACTTGGAATGCATTCAAGGACAAGTTCTCAGAGAAGTACTTCCCAGCTGACATCTGTAACAAGAAGGAGATGGAGTTCTTATCATTGAAGCAAGGAAACATGTCCGTGGGGAATATGCTGCAAAGTTCGATGAGCTTGCTTGTTACTACTCGCCCTATCAGTACATGAATAATGATCGCTCCAAGTGTGTGAAATTCGAGGATGGTATGTGCCCAGAGATCAAGCAAGCCATCAACTATCAAGAGATTTGAGTCTTTCATATCTTGGTGAATAAGTATATGATCTTCGAGGATGCCTACAAATTCAGAGTTGCAAGCTACAAGAGTCCAAATGCTCAGGGCAATAAGAAGAGCGATCAGAGGGACAAGGGACAGCAACATCTAGCTCCAGCCAGTCGGGACTTCAAGCAGGTTGTTAAGGAGCCACAGTCCTCTACAGGCATGTTCAAGAACTAGGATTCCTCTGCTCCTAGATCCATCAGATACGGCAAGTACGGGATGGATCATTTCACAGCTAAGTGCAAGGAGATCGACATCATCTGCTTCAAGTTTGGCAAGCCTGGCCACATCAGCTGAGATTGTGGAGGAACGAATTCGGAACTAGCAGAGTTGAAGAAACAGTTGGAGGACCTGATTCAAAAACAACTCATTCGGCCTAGCGTGTTCCTATGGGGAGTGCCAGTGTTGTTCGTGAAGAAGAAGGATGGCATCATGAGGTTATGTATCAATTATCGACAACTCAACAAAGTGATCATTAAGAATAGGTACCCCCTCCCTAGGATTGATGACCTTATGGACCAGTTGATAGGAGCTTGTGTTTTCTCCAAGATAGATTTGAGGTCGGGGTACCATCAGGTACGGGTTAAGTCTGAGGACATCCCAAAGACTGCGTTTAGAACGCGTTATGGTCACAACGAGTACTTGGTTATGC
Organism: Sophora flavescens; assembly: GCA_030762895.1. Taxonomy (NCBI): domain Eukaryota; kingdom Viridiplantae; phylum Streptophyta; class Magnoliopsida; order Fabales; family Fabaceae; genus Sophora; species Sophora flavescens. The sequence goes on from CM061069.1 coordinate 21,334,651, forward strand.
CGTTGGTATGACTAATACTCCTGTTGTGTTCATGGATTATATGAACAAGACCTTTCACCCTTACTTTGATAAGTTTCTAGTGGTATTCATAGATGACATCTTAGTGTACTCTAAGACCAAGGAGGAACATTTGAGGTCAGTTTTGGAAACCCTTAAAGAAAAGCAGTTGTACGCTAAGTTGTCCAAGTATGAGTTTTGGTTGAAGAAGTGAGATTCTTAGGACATGTCATCTATAAAAAAGGAATAGTTGTGGACCCAGCCAAGGTAGAGATTGTGCTCCGTTGGGAGGCACCAAAGTCGGTAACCGATATTAGGAGCTCGGGCTAGTCTCTCGATGAAGCCTTCTGTGTTAAGTTATTTTTCTAGCTTTGTCTAGACAAGGAGTTATGGAAAGTAGGAGCTATCGCACGCTTATAAACGACTGACTACTGCAATGGAGTTTTCAACACAAGAACTCTAGTTATTGAGACTACAAGAGGCCGTTTACAAATCCACAAGCACCATATAGTGGCGGTAGAAGTATTCAGAAGTCTATAGACAACAAGACCGATGACATTGACAGTGGTGAAAGAGGACTTTCATAGGCCGTGAGTTGTATGAGGTGTTGTAAGCGCGGACACTTCACTTGTTAGTGAACGGATGTTGATGTGACTTGTTCTAGTTTCGGAGTACAAGGTCACGTTAGAAAGGATTGCTCGATTGTAAGAAGGAACCGAGGAGCAATAATGATAAGGCTTAGGAACCAAAGTACACGTCTCGTCGAAGGAACCTCTTTCGTTTTGCTTGTTTTATGTTTGTGTAGGTAAAGATATATGGACACCTCTTAAATGAGTTAGAGGGTTGTTAAACCCTTAGCTTCTACCTTAGAGATACAGAGTTTTTCTAGCAATGCTTGATATGGACCTTTGAGGAGGAAAGTACAGTTATATGTTTAGGGGAGACTTTTGAGTTAACATATAGCTTTACATAGGCAGTTATACATAGTAAGGAGTAGAATAGAGTAAGGATTATATAATTGGTTGCTAATAGGAAGGGCGTCAAAGACAAATAGATGATTGGCTTGGTGGTTACCGTTAGAAGGATCTTTAATAGAGTCGAGAGAGTAATTATGTTGCGCGGACATAGTTGCACTCAAGCCCCTATCGAAGACCCTCGTAGAGAGAGATTGACTCATGGAATTATTATTGCTTAGGTTACTGTGCTAGACAAGTAGGAGGGACTGATCACCCCAATCACTTGTCACCGGTAGGTGAAGTAACGATAATTGTTATGAGCTTTATGGCAGGGAGGTTAGTTACCTTAATATCTTAGACACTAATCGAGTAGAGACTAGTCTCTTCGAGAGTAGGCCCATAGTGGCCATGAGCGAGGGTGTTTTGATTGCAATCATAAATCTTGAAAGTTTAGACTTCTAACCCATGACTAGTGCATATTTTTCACTATGAGGGGAGGCCTAGTTCAGGAGTAACTAGATGGAAAGATTAGGATTGGTTGTTTTCTTGGGTCTAACCATGGAAATTTCGAGGGCGAAATTTTTATTTGGGGGGGGGGGGGGGAGGGGGGATTGTAACACCTTGATTTTCGCATAAGGGTATATGTTACTATGGATGCCTAATTGTTGTTTTTGTTATTATTATTATTATTAACGAAGTTAGTATTCTTATTTATATAATTGATAGTGTAATTGTGATTAGTGTTGTAGTATTTTTATGCTTATACATATATATGTATGTATATATTATTACATATGATAATATGTATATTAATATGTGATTATTTGCATTAATATGAGATTGTATCTCTTAATGTGTGGTCTTATATGAATATATGGTTTTGTTTGTGATTTTATATGTTAATGTATGATATGTGATTTTATTAATAACAAGTGATTAAGAATTAGATGATGAGATATCGTGTGATTTAGTATTTAAATAGAGATAGTGTAATTCTTAGATTTTAGCCCCTCAACCAATCAGATTTGAGTTCTTATTATTAAAGGATAATCCTCTTTTTGGTTACCTCTTAAGATCTTATCATAATCTCCTAAGGATCCTATCTAGGAATAACTACCAAATCTGCCGCTAAATTGCCATCGAACTTTGACCATCTTAGAGTACGATGTAGAAATCGGTCGTTACACATTACTTTGTAGGTATATCTCTAAGCTTTCTAACGACACCAAGAACGCCCCAATCGGACACTCGTAGCTCATATTATGTGCAAAATACCGAACCATACGCAGTTTGAGCTGAAATAGGAGCCCGTTACGCCCTAACTCTTTTTGTATACCACAAGACTCGAGAAAACCCTATTTCCCATGACTAAAAACTCAGAAATGCTGCCTATCCTCATCTATTTTGTTTTCCCTTGGTTCCTCTCAATAGTTCTTGAAGGAAAATTGCTCGCGTTCATCGTCCTTCACCATCTTCTGCCAAGAGAACATTGACGTTGCTATGGACTCATCTTGCTAGGGTTTTTATTAATTTATTTCAATCTCCATAGGTCTCAAATAAAGGTAATAATCAGTCCTTACGTTCTTCTTACTTCTCCTTTGAGTTTTCTTGAAATAAGGATTGATTTTGGGTGTCTCTCGTTGTTGTTTTCATGTCGCGGTGAAGAAGCATTCGAACGAAGTTGCAGAACATCCCTTCTCCTCTTTTCAATGTGCTGCGAAATCCAATTTAAGGTATGGGGGTGGGAGAGAGATTGTTTATTCTATATTGGATTTGAGAGGGAATTGAGGTGGTTAGGGGTTTTTGCATAATTCCTCATTATGATTCTATGCTTACTTTGATTGGTTGATGAATCCTTGTATGAACAAAAGTATATATGTGGTGTTTGTGATTGTAATATGTCATATTCATTGTGGGAGTAATGAACCTTAAAAATTAACAAATGGATTCAATTGTGTGAATATGTTCTAGTGGATGTTGATATGAGTGTATGTTATAGTGTTGTTTTGGCATGATTCTTGATGATGATATGACTTGTTAATGTTGATGATGATGATGATGATGATGTTATGCCATATCTATGATGATGTTATGATGCCATGTTTATGATGAGTTATGATGTTATTGGCTGTTGTTTGATGTTGTGCTCTTAATGAGTGTTTGTTGTTGAGGAAGTCAATGCCAACAATAACGAAAGATATTAAAATACGTTAATGATGATAATGAGAATTAAGGGATGTTCACTCAGTTGTTCATAAGGCTTGAATGTTAATAATAAGTGTGAGGCCTGTGCCTAAAGGTTTAGTTAAGACCCTAGGGATTGATCCATGAGAGTTTGAAGGAAACCAGATTAAAGGATTAATTCCCTAAAAGTCACGAGACATAAAGATTAAGCCAAAGTGATAAGATTATTTGTTAATGGACTTAGTAAAGGCCAATATGTTTGATCTATGTTTTACCTCCAAAGGATTTGGAAAAAGGTTCCCAACCCTTTGTGCCCAGATCAGTGCGGCCATGCTCCAGGAAGCACGGTCGTGCCTAATAGGAAGCACGACCTTACTCCACTTAAGTGGCAGCACTACCGTGCTGGGGATTGAGCACGCCCGTGCTCCCCCTCCTGATCAGAATCCAAGACTAATGAATTAAAGGGGTTTTAACCCCAAATGTTCCCAATAATGACATGATAACACACCAATCAAATGATGAATATTAGATAAATTAATTAAATATTAATTAAGATAATCAAAGATGATGAGTTGGTTAAGTCGGCGCCCAATGGGTTGCTGGACGTTGTTACGCTTTGGTGCTTTTTGGCCAAAGTAACCTCGATGCTTTTTGGTCGGAGCGTTGATGAGTTGGACCTTGGTGCTTTTTGGTCATGGGGGACTGGACTCTTTAGAGTGAAGGTGTTGACGTTGAAGTTGGTGATATGTCTTGGGTGCTTATTGGCCCAAGCAAAGGAGGTGGTTGTCTTGTGTGTTGTTGTGCTCACGCATTCATACGTTGGAGTTGATTAGAGGGGATTTTCAACATAGGGGAGGTGTCCAAGTAATGATGATCTGGCCTAAGTCTCGGGTGGTTCACCCATGGTTTGGTGAACCGTGCGCCCCCGAGGTGACGTATGCAGTTATGATTCGTCGGTTATCCAAGAACACCCATGGTTTGGTGAATTGTCGGTGTTGGTGCTTTTATGGCCAATGTGGATATGTAACTCTGAAGTCATTCATCCTGAGTTAGTTGGATCCACATGCATAATGGAGTAGCGGAGTAGTGTTGCACTCGCATCGCATAACATAAGTTGTTTATATGATATGATGTAAGTTGATATGTCGTGTGTTTATGTGTGTATGTTGGATGGTATGCTATGGTTATGTAATTGTGTATGCTCACTGTCTTGGTTACTGTCTCTTCTCTTCATATGGTTTGAACATGATCTCTCACCCATACACCATTTTTAGTCTTGTGACAGAGAAGGAGGAATCTACAGGAATATAGGAGTAGTGGAGGGATGCCTTCTATGAAGTGTCGCGATATAGCTGTTGGACACGGCTGTATTGCATGTTGTCTTAGTGCTTTATGTTTTCAATTTTGAAACTTGCTATTTATATTGTATGGGAATCTAAAGCTCTGATATATGTGACATCGGGTCAGGGGATTAATTTACTATCATTATGTTTCCATACAAACTTCATGATTGTTTATAATGTTTTTATTTTATTCTTTAATTCAATTCAAGTTTTATGATGTGATGCTCTCAAGTATGTTTTGTGAAAAATGTTTTCAAGAATCCACGTTTTTATTCCGTAAAAACATAATAATCTTTTAATTTACTATTTATATAATACACGTTTCGGGGTATAGGGTGTCACACTATGTATTCCTTTTTCGCTAATGATGATATAACTTTTTCTTATCTCCTATTTTGTTGTATTGTATATATTTTGTTATGTGATCGTATAAGAAGACCCCGTGGAGGAGCCAGTTACTGGGGATATGGATGAAACTCCTTATGAGCCAGATGCTGGAGGATGAGCTGTGGACTCTAGCATAGAGTTTAGGGTTTATAGCCGGTGCATCTTCTGAGACGTTTTATTTTCAGTTGATTATGACAGTTTGTATCTGTATTTGCCTACAGGGGATCCTGCTGATGAGATACACTAGACAATGTTTGTACCTTGATGGATAGACATATGTTATGTATGTGTATTATGTCTATGGTGTGATGGTTTATTTTTCAGAAGTTGTATGTTTTATATTTAAGTTTTTAATATCTTCATTTTCAGTTATATGTGTTAACGTTAAAAACGCGATTAAGTTTTTAAAAAAAATGAGGTTTTTCATTTAATAGCACAACGGGGCACAACAGAGTGTCTCACCCCATTAGCCAATAAGCACCAAGGTATACAACGTGTGATAACCCATCATTTCCGTCTTAACATCTTAACGCTCTATAATTATCTCATTCAGTCTTCTTTAATTTATCTAACTTGTCTTTTCTTCGTTTTGTGTCTTATTTCATCATTGGGGACAATTGGTCTGTAGTTCGCGTCTGTTCTGTTTGGGAGAGCACGGTTGCGCTTATCCCTGGCACGGGTGTGCTGGACTTTAAGTTCAGAATGGTCGTGCTGTCTGTTGCGCACGACCGTGCTTCAACAGCGCGACCAATTCAAATTTGAAAGGGAAGCACAGGCGTGCTTCCTTTTAAGCACGGTAATGCATACCGGAGCATGGCCGTACTGTCTTGGCAGAAAGGGTTAGAACCCTTGCTAAGCTTCCTAGGTCATTCAAAGATCAAACCTATTGGCTTAACTACACCCTCAAACATTGGTTTTGTTATCCTCAATTAATCTTAATGCCATACAACTATTTGGAATTAATACTTTAATTCTTGTTCCGTTATTAAGGTCTCTAAAACACTTATGAATCAATCCTAGGGTCTTGGCTAAACCTTTGAGAAATAACCTTGCCTCTCATTACTTATAGTTCATGTCTTATGAACAATTGGGAATTTGTCCCTTATTCTTTATGCTTTGTTACCAACGTCTTTTATCATCTTATAAAATTGGGGAATTAGTCTTTTAATTCCAAGACTTATTAATAAGTCCTATTAATTAATTGGAGTCTTATTAATATAACAACGTCAACCAACATTCATTCATGACCATCATCAAGCAAACATTATTCATGGCATCACCAATCCGAACATGGCACCATCAAACACAATTCACCAATAGTTATGCCAAACATATTGAAAACACAAATACATATAGCAGACTACATCAATTAGACAAATAGAAAACAACAGGGTCATGGGTTAACCTTCATCTTACGCTACCCCCAATGCCTACATGTTCATACTATCCCTTCTCCCCATACCTGGTATGAAGATCCCAACTATTGACAACGCAAGCATTTCACTCTTGATCCCTCAGATGGCTCTATGAATTCTCCAAGACTTGGACAAACAAGAAAAGAACAACCAATTAATCTCTAGATCCAAGAATAGAAAAAGAGACTAATAGAGGGATGACAACGTTACCTTAATCGACACTTGCCCGCATGACTTCTCTCCCAAACGGACTCAAGAACTTCAAGAACTTCAAAGGGTTCAAGGGAAGGGAAGGGAAGTGGGAGACGTTTCTGTCACACTAGGGTTGCTAGAAGTGCCAATATGAGGGTTAGCACAGCAACCCTCATGGAACTCTCCTTTTTATAAACTCTAACCCCGAGCACTGTTGTGCTCTCATTAAGGACGGTCGTGCTCCCACTAAGTACGATCGTGCTTAACGTGAGCACGGGGTCGTGCTCGTTTAAGCACGGTCTCGCAACTTCAACGTCATAAGCGTGTGTTTCCGACACGGCCGTGCTCGTGGCTTAAGTAGCCACTGAGCACGCTGATCAAGCACGTGAATACTAGACATAAGCACGACCGTGCTCATGTTCCAGAAAGGGATTTTCCACTTTGAAAGTCCCACTTAGCCCCTTTAAACGTTTCTAAGGTCAAACTTAACAACATGCAACACATAAACATACTTAAGGGCTTAACACGAAAAATGGGGTGTTACAAACATAGTACACTTCGAGCCAAAGAAAATGGAGTCAACTGTCTGACATTCTCTTATATCTTTTGCTCTACTATACTAAGAAATGGAAAGAAGAAATAAAGGATCAGACTACGGTGAAGAAAAGTAGAAATGCTTTTTGTCAGGATAATAATCAAGACAACTTCTCACAAAGAAGCGATAAGTTACCAAGCTGGTTCAAATGGCTTAATAACATTTAATGCTATGTCTAAATGAACACATTTATTTCCGTTGAAGAAGAAGTGCATGAAGATCTTCTCAAGCTTATAAATACTCGAAGAACCTTATTAAGACAATGAAAACTGCTCTCTGATATTCAAGTGAACAAAAGTGTTGCCAAAATATTCATATATATATATATATATATATATATATATATATATATATATTCTCTATTTGTTAGGGTTATTCTTTTCTCTCAATACTGTATTATTCTCACACATAATGAGTTAACCTTAGCTCAAACAAATTCTTCACTCTTTGTTAGAGTGAGCCTGAAAAGGAATCCGGATTCGCTCCTGCGACAGCCCCTCCTACCTTCTCCTACCATGCGATCTGGACCTCCGTCCAAATCTGACGGTCCAGATTAAATGGCCATTTATGATATAAAAAATAAAAAAATTACAAATAAAAAACCCCACTTTTCAGAAAGAGGCCCCGTGTCTTCCCCTCCATCCACACACCCCCGCTGTGAGAAGACCCATCTCCGTCATCTCCCACTACACTGTCGTCGCCATCGTCGGAGCACCGCCTCTCAATCCAGTTTCATAGCCCTTTCATCTCTTTCTCCCGTCGCGTCGTCCAACTCCCGGTTCTCTTCCATGGTCGCCGCGGTTCAGTGCCGCCATGTCAAGCCCTCATCCGCCGCTAGACAGAGTCAGCCACTCACATAAGGTTGGCATTTGCGGATCTAATAATATTTCTGGTCAATAAGCAACAATAGGGGATGAATTTCATGACAAATAGTTTGTTAATTAATTAATAACACCCATTTTGAAGTATGCAGTGTCACTCGAGAACAAAATGACAAAGTAGAGCCCGTAATTTTCTCACCATGTGAGATTGTTTGTGATTTAAGTCATCCAAGGTAACACCCCCTTGGTGTTACATGTTGAAACAAAAAGACTGAAAATAATTACGCTGGTTGCTTTCGGAAAATATAATTTTCTCTATTTCTTAACTTACTTGAAATTAGTTGTAAATTTTTTTTCTTTTCCTCGATCGATACAAACCAAACATTGATAACTACCAAGCGTGTGTGTGTGTGTGTGTGTGTGTGTGTGTGTGTGTGTGTGTGTGTGTGTGTGTGCATCATCACTTTTTACATAAGGACCTTTATATTTACAGGTCATTTACTAAAGTCATAACATAAGAAAACACACATAAACCAAACCTATATAGTAGCGGTAGTCTGGAACCACGACATAAAAAAGATGGCCCTCAGTAGCCAAAATATACAGACTGTAAACATAACACTAATTCCCAAAATGTATTCCCAAAAACATCCTATAGCTAGTCACACCTAGTGGAAACCATTGGGAAGACCTCCATGGTCCTCCTCGGCCGCAGGAGTATCCGGCGAGGATACCTCCGCCTCTACCTCAACCTCTGGAATGACGTCGTCTACCTAAGGATGATACTCGGGTACCTCCTCCTCGTCCTCCATGGGGTCCTCATCCATCCCCTCGTCCTCCTCAATAACAATAACGATCGGTGCTGGAGGTGACTGTGGCGCTGCAACGTGTAGTGGCTGATCAAGTGGTGACTGATGTACTAAATCTCTCGCATCCACCAGAGCTCCCAGTAGTAGCTACATCATGGGAAGTGGTATCTCAACTGTCTTAAAGCTGTGAGTTCAGGTCTGTGGTCCCGGCACTAATGTACCCGTAGTAGTACATATTGGCCCGATGTATGTAGCGCTGCAGGCGCCCGGGTTAATCGCCCACACCCTCCCATCCACAGCATTGTCAAAGTGAAGGGAACGTATCCCCGAATACGTTATCGGACCCGTGTGGTACATCTATACTCGAATATATATATATATATATATATATATATATATATATATATATATATATATATATAAGCATAGTAGAAACCCAACATGAAATAAATAAAGCAATGGTGAGATATCAATATTGAGATTCATTATGATAACTACATGCACTACACCCAAACAAACATCATATATACATATTGTAACTATTTCCTACCGGTGGGATTCATACCCGACAACCAAATCGTGATTTTTCCAAAAATGCATGGCACTTCAAAATCTATCCTATGATTCTTGACCTTTATTCTCCTGAGATCCTAACTTCCCTCATTCGAGCAATGATTAGGCTGTGATACCCCTTAACACAATTGTCTCATGAGGTCGGCCTCTAAATTTAGGTCCGGCTCCAATTGTTCAAGGGTACCATGATGGAGCACCTAAAATAATATTGGAATAGTTCCCTATTGAGTACATTCGTACCGGGTAACCGAATTCCATGACCCGAGGTTGCAAAGCCCCGAGCATTCACTGGATTTTGGAAGCCCGGATGTCCCAAAGACCCTAGAATTTATCTTTGGTTCGTAGCTAACTAATTTACCCAATTCACCCTTTGTGAAATTGTAGCTCGATACACAAGGCATGTCTTCCCAAAATGGCATATCTGCCAGACTATGCATGTAAACCCCGTTATTATCGTAACAGTTCTGTTTCGTTTGTCTTTCCTTTTGTCGAGGCTTAAAGCTCCCGACTGCCCTTTCTCAGGTATTACAATTCCTTTCACCTCCAAAGTACAATTTCCTCTTAAGAACACTAGCCCGATGTCTCGACAATCTGGGTCCTTATCCTTTCCTTTATTTTCCCAAAAGAGTTTTCGTTCGGTGAAACACAAATACTAAAACAAAAACTCCGAAAACTTATCCTAGTTTGTCGGAAAATTTCCGTTGTTCTTAAATTCTTTTCCAAAAACCCTTTTTTGATGAAATTCGTTTTAAAACGTAACGAAAATCATTTTTCCTCAAATTCCTTTATTATTATTTCTAAAAATCCATTAATCCTTTTAAAATCATTTCTGATCCATATATTTATTTTTCTAATGTAAAAGATCGTTTTTCCTCATACTGTCGTTGGGCAAGAAAAAACCTTTCATTTAAAAAAATTTCATATCATCAACCTTAAAACAATTTTTAAAATCCATTTTCATAAAACTAATATTTATTTCCATTTTTCCTGTTGTTTTCGAAAAATTTCAGAAGTGAAATTTTTTCACGGTTACGTCCTCGCTGTCACTCGTTAACTTATTCTTTCGTTAAAACCCATTAAAATATTATTATTTTTACCTTAAAAATCAAATCCCTTAATTTTCAAGAACATAATGTTTTCCTTAAATTTTATTAACATTTTATCCTTAATTTCCAATAAGCATGACCGATGTCAGGCTTCCAGCCAATAACACAATCAACAGATATTTTATACGACACAATTTATCACATGCTTTCACAACCAACAAGAAATTCATACATCACAATTTATAGCATGCTTTCACAGATAAATCATGCATCACAGAATATTACGCAATAATTTAAAACAAACACCACAATCTACCACAAATAATTACAGACACACCAAACAATTTATACACATAGTTATCGAAACTCCTCAGGTAAACTCCCCTTACCTTAATGTGTGGATTTTTCTTCCTAAAACAACCTCGAAAATCTCAGTTTCCTTCACAAGACTCCAAACACAATTACCAACACAATCCTTCACAAAACAACACATAAACAAGTTAAACTTTGAAAAAAACCTACTAGTTCCTATGGGTATGGATTCGCCCCAAGCTAGAAAAATAGGCTAGATGTTTCAAAATTTCACATACTCTTAGATCCATGACCTTAGAGTAGTGTAGAGCTAGGGAAAATTGTCATAAGTTGAAAATGAAGCAAAATCATCTAACCCATTTTGTGGGTAGGATTCGGCCAACACTTGAAAAATGGGCTAGGGGTTTCAAAATTTTACATACTCTTGGATCCATGATTCTAGAGTAGTAGAGAGGTATAGAAAATTGTTAGAACTCAAAAATAAGCATCCTATGCTTTTCTACAAAATTTTGAAGATATACATGAAAGTTGAAGAAAAATGGGTTTTGGACATGATTCAATGGAAAATTGAAATAGGAAAGCTCATGATCATATAGGAAGAGATGTTACCTCTTGAAGATGGAGAAGAGATGAAGAGATTGATCCAATTTGAAAAGAAATCACTTAAGAACTTAGGTTTTTCTTTGGTTTTCTTTAGTTGTAGTTGATGAAAAAATTGTGTAAGTGTGAGTGTGGGGTGTGTAGCTGCCTTGACAAGAAGAGAGTGAGGGGGCAAGGTGAGTGAGTCATGAAGGTAAAATTATGGTTTCTAATTAATCCTAGGGGCATTTTAGTCTTTTCCTAACAAAATATCTAAGATATTTAGAAAGCTCATCATGACTAGTGGTGAGTCATTGGTGGTGACTCACCATGCTCACCACAACCTTGTGACACTTGTCCTTCCCATGCCCGGTGTCCAGTTCAGTCTCAGCAGTTTCGTTTCCGACTCTTTTATTCTCCCGATTTAGGTTTTCCACAACCAATTTAATTCAAAACTTCGCCCGAACAAAATATAATACTTTATTTTAGAGCGAAAATTTTGAAAGTCCCATATCACTTAAAAAGTGATAAGAAGAATTATCGTTTCGTTATCATGTCAAAATTAGGTTTTCTGACCAGTAAAATCTTACTGTCAGTAAAAACGTTGACCGGTTTTCGTGGAATTTTCAACCCAAAATTTAACCGTAGACTTTCGCCATGAAGTCGAGTCTAAATATGATTTTGTTTTAACCAAAATAATTTTATAGGTCTCGGACAAAAATATAAACAGGTATTTATTTATCGGTAAAGAAAACAGTAGAAATCAGGGTGTTACATCCAACAACTACCATGAAATTGTATTACAACTAAGCAAACGAGAAATCCTTCATTAGTAGAATTTATATCGATTTGATTTGTCTTTATGAACTTGTCCTCAACTTCTTGGTTCATATAACAATGTTCTTGAATATTTTCACTTTTGCCTTTTGGTTACTGAAGATATTCATGCTTGTAGTTTGAAAATGCAGCAGGGCGTGTGCGTATGGAGGGGAAAACACAACGCCTCTTTCTGAAAAAGTGGGGGGTTTTTTATTTTTTTATTTTTTCATAAATGGCCATTTAATCTGGACCGTCATATCTGGACGGATGGTCCAGATCGCATGGCAGAAGAGGGCCGGAGAGGCTGTCGTAGGAGAGAAACCGAATCCCTTGAAGAGACTTGTTTGTAAAAGAATACTTGGTGTGACCTGAAGAGGTGTAGAATACTTATAGTAGTAGCTTGAAGAGGCACATCAGAGAATACTTGTAAAATGCTAAAGAGATTTTAGTGGAAAATCCTTCAAGTAGAAGGGATTGGATGTAGCTCTTGGTTAGAAGAGTGGATCCGAATAACATCGTTGTGTGATTATCTCTATCCCTTCTTTGCTTAATTGATTTGAACTAACGATTGGGAATTGTTATTGAATTTGTTATCACTTTTCTTTCCAAACTTGTTTTCCTGCTTGATTTACTTTGTTCCTTTGTGTGTGCAAATCTGTTTTTACGAAAGGATTTTCGAAAAAGTTAAGAAATACAAATCAACCTCCCTTCTTGTTTTTCCATGTGTTTATTTCAAACTTATAACATAAAAGCTTTTTCACATAAATCCCCCTTATATAAGTGTTTAAATAAGTTATTTATCTAATCGGGACCACAATGTCATAACATTACTTTGTAAATACCAACAAGATATATTAATTTTATATTATTTTTATTTATTAATTTATCACGTAAAAAATGACAAAATCAAAATGAATTCAATTATATTTTTAGACGATAAGATTATTATTTAAAATGTAAGAACCCATGGTACTTTATGGCTTCAAATAATGCACAATCAAATCAATGAGGAGTGAAAACAGTCAAAACATGACTTTGCTTTTTAAGCTTCGCTTATTATTGAAATAGACAACTATAAACACGAGAAAGGGGTTGACTTGTGTTTATCAAACTTTAGATAGAAGTTAAAAACTTTTTCGCACACATAAGCTAGGGACAGACAAGTGTTTTAGCAAAGTACATACAAGTGACTTGTCTGATGGTTTTTCACAGAAAAACACACAAGCATGCAAGATTAAAACTTGTTTAATATTCACACTTTAACCCCTTTAGTTAATTAACAGATAAGATTAACAAAATAACTAAAGAGATAAGGATAGAGATAGACACAACTATTTTATCCTGGTTCACCCCTTAACAAGTAGGGCTACTACGTCCAGTCCTTGGCAGCACCAAGTTTTCTTCACCATAACTGATTAGGTTATAGACATCAAGTATTCTTTACAGACCTAGCCTCTTCAGGCTCCAAGACAAGTATTGTTTGCACACCTAGCCACTTCAGGCTCACTCGGGTTTGTTTGAGAAAGGATTGTAATAAATAAAATATGCAAGTCTTTCACTAACACTCAGAAGAGTGAATTAAATGTGAAGTATAGAAAGACTGCGTAATAACTTGAAATGATTGAAGAACACAGATTGAAAGAATGGAGAAATAAATGGCTGAGTAATGGCTCTTTTAATGTTGTGTTCTCTAAATCTTCATCTTCAATGACTTCTCTATTTATATCCTTCAATCAATTTGAGTCCATTAGAGACATTCCTCTTGATTTTTGGCTTTGAGCTGAGCTCCATTAAATACAATAGAGTTGTTCTGGGCTGCCATTTATTACATAGGAACGTTGGTTGTACTCTAAAAGTGATGGGCAGTACTTTATGCTTTGTGCAGCAACCAAATCAGATATGTTCAGGATGCTTTTGTACTTTACTGAGCATATTTCCCTTTTCGGGCAACTTCCAGATGTACTAGGAAATAAAGCATGTTGGAAGCACTCATTTTTCTGAGTTTCATGGTTGTTTGAGTGTTTGACCTTCTGAAGTTCTTGATCCTCGTCAGGGGAAGCTTCAATAACCTCTGACTGAGTAGACAACTCTTAAAAGTTCCTCCGTCCTTAGGTGTTCATCATTGAGGGACCACAGACGGGTGAGAGCTTCATTAGACAAGTTGACTAAAAGTCAACAAACTAGTCATGAGTCGAGTGTTCTCCATGTTTGACCAACATAGTCGTAGGGCAGACATGTGATAAATATACTTCAAAAGATAATATGCGCACTAGATAGATAGGTTAGCAACCAATATGGAGTTCAATTAAATCATTGATAAATGTTTAGTTTTCATCAAAACATAGGGTAAATGCACATCAGACATTTAGAGACTTAACAATTATTTGTCATTTTTTTTAAAATTTTTTAAGCAAAATTAGGCATGCAGAGGCATCACAATAGCAACAGACATCCCAACTAGGTTGGCACCCCTGCTGCTACCAATCATCTCCAGCACACCTAAAGAATTTATTAAAAAAAAGGAAAAAGAAGAACAAAAAGATCAAGGGGGGACATCAACCAAAACCCATGACAAATCACAGATTATTTGAATCTATAGAAAGGAAGACTTAGTCTATTTCTAAAAACGTCCTCCCATATAAAAAAAGGAATTGTGTCCCACCAAATAAAATCTTGAATGGTGAGACTGAATGCGCTGTCGCCACGCGCCAAAAAGAACGAGCGTTTACAAAATAATGTAGATAGGGAAGCGACAACTCGGGTATCGTCTCTCAAGGACTCTTTGGTGTTGTTATTATTAACAGAAAATCAAAAGTTAGTTTTGGGGGTTGGTTGGATTGAAATAAAATAAAGAAAACAAAATAAAAACAGAGCAAGAAAACAAAGCAGTTAAAATATTATCAAATAAACTAAAGAACGATTAACCTACTGTTCTTGGTTTCCCACTATCATTGGTTCATATAACTCTAAGCCCTAAGCAGATTCTAATCCCCTCCCGGTTGTAGCAACAATTTACAAGCGAAACCACTACTACAGATATATGTTCCTATTCCTGAATTAAGAAAACGGGGTTAATCCCTCATGAACTAAGCGAACATGAATGAACACACGCGAATTAAGCAAACGCGATTATATATAGGAACATAACATCACCGAAACAAAACAACACAATACTATACATTCCTGAATTAAGCAAACAGAAACATATAGCATCGTATTGAAAAGAGAAAAGTAAGTGAAAACAGGAATTACAGAACCTCAAATGTAAATGGAAACCAATCCTAGTAGATTAATCAAGGAGACTAGTTCTCCATTACAGACTTAAACACAAAAGAAAAGAAGTAAACTACTGAACTACAACTACTGACTAACTAGCCAAAAGCTAGCCCCCTCATCAGTTCTGTCTAAAACACTTAAATACAATTTCTGGATTTCGCTGGCTCGCGAGGCGAAGCACAGCTCGCGACGCGAATCTTATGAACAGTCTGCAACCTTTGGTATTCTCGCGGGGCGAACACACCTTCGCGAGGCGAGAATTGGAAGGGTCTTCTTATTACGCCCGTTATGAACATTCGGGGCCAACCGTGATGCTTTCTGACTTCCAGGCTCGCGAGGAGAATGGATGCTCGCGAGGTGAAACTCTTCAACTTCAAAACTGGCACAGTCGTGATCTTCAACACGGGTAAACCGTGATCATCTCTGACTTTCTGGGCTGGGTGACTCGCGGGGCGAGATATCCTTCGCGGGGCGAACCAGAATTATTCATTTTTATTAACCTGAAAATAAGAAATAACAGTAAGTATTTTATTTAACTCTAAATCAACTAAATTAGCTTAAAAACACTTTACAGACTCAAAATCTTACTTAAGGACAATCTAGTCTAATTTGGGTGAAAATGATATAAAATAAGCACAAAGTCATGGTCTTTACTAGTTATAAAACCAGTCAACCAGAGGCTCATCAGAGACCATGATAAGCTAATCTATCCGCACAAGAGTTTCCTTCTCTAAAAATGTGGGAGACTACAAAATTCATGCTTCTAGTGATGTGCAAACAACTCGACCATCTATTCCTAATCTTCCAAGGAATTCCTTTATTTGTTTTGAAAACCTCTGCTACCAATTTTGAGTCACACTCAAGCCAAAGGTTCCTCCAACCTTTTTTACCAGCAAGCTCGATGGCTAACATTGCACCACAAAATTCATCTTGCAAAGCACTAGAGACTCCTAAATTTGAGGCAAAACACCCTAAAGAAGTGCCCCTGTAGTCCCTGAAAATACCCCCACAAGCAGACCAGCCCGGAGACCCCCTAGAAGCTCCATCAGTGCTGCTTTTAATCCAATTACAAAGGGGAGGGTGCCAAGTGGCTTCTCTTATAGAAGGGGCCAAGGATAGATGACCAGTGATATCAAAGGACTTCAAAATTGAAAACTCAGCCATTGAAGAAAGCATGTTAGTAGAAGTTAAATTTCCTGATAAAGAGGCAGCAGCCATGATAGAGTTAATGGCTGATCTCATCGAAATTTGCTTGCATTCAAACCTTATTTTGTTCCAACACTTCCAGATTATCCAAAGAGAATTGATTATGGCAGCCATGATAGTGTTCAGGACCAGTTTACTCCAGCTTCTGTTACAAACAAGAAGGATTGATTTGAAGGATGGAAAATCAATATCACAACCAATAACACTTCTCAACCAAATCCAGATATAAGATGCAAATTTGCAAGACAGAAATAAGTGACATGAAGTCTCCATTGAACTACTACATAGGCTACACATAGAAACTGTGATGCAGCCCCTAGCCATGAGATTCTCATCAGTGGGAAGCCTATTATGAATTAATCTCCAAAGTAAGAAAGACTTAGATGGAGGGATGTAAGGGAGCCAAATAGACTTGCACCAATTCTGTTGTTGAGCAACAGGATTTAAGAAAGTGCAGGCTTCCTTAAAAGAGAGACACCATCATCGGTCTTAGACCAAAGGAACTGATCTCTATAGGGACTTAGAGGGATTGTAATATCCTTAACAAGGGCAAGCATGCCAAAATTCCTATCAGTTATGACAGCAGGGATAGACCAAGTGAAATCCTTTATAAATTCGCTCACTTTGAACTGCAATTGCTTGTGCAGAAAGTCTGGAATATTCAGAATGTTGAACACTTTGTCATTTAGCCATTTATCATGCCAGAAGTTCACTGAGGATCCACTACCAATTTACCAAATAGAATTGTCCAGAACCACTGAGAGGAAGCTCAGGATGGCAGGCCAGATTGAAGATTTTATGTAGTGAGGAGCTGGGATATTGCCTTTAAAGAACATGGCTTTTAAGAAGCTAGCCCACTGACTATTGGAAGACATCAATTCCCAGCAGAGATTTAGAGATGTGGCATCATTGATATTTCTGACAGATCTAAGACCTAATCCACCAGCAGCAAAATCAGTGCAAAGCTTACTCCAAGAGACATTGCAAATTTTCCTAATATTGATGTCTCCTGATATTGAGCTTGTTTAATGTTGGACGATTCTAGGCAAGTATACCTAGTCGCACAAGTAATACGGTGGTGAGTCTGGATATCGTTCTCAGGGATCGCGGACAAGTACCACTTCGTAAATCGGACTACTATCTAGATGATCGTTTGGATGGAAGGGAGTTCTTAACATGTAACAAAACAGACAAGAATAAAATGTTTTTTAGTCTTTTAGGAATTTTAACAAACACTTAACAAGCAAGAAGAGATGTGATTAACAAATGGATAAAATTGTCAGGGTTAGACTACACTAATCCTCCCTTGATTGCAATGAAATGGTTATTAACACAAGTCCTAATTCAATTATGACAATCAAGCCTTTTGAAATACTAAAACCCTAATGTCTTAGGTGGAATGAGCCTAAAATCCCAAATTAAACCCTAATGTCTTAGGTGGATTAACCTGAGATTTTGCATAAAGATCCAAGACTTATAAGATTGCAAGCACCCCAAGACCTATTCCAGATTCTTGAACCACTTGGCATTTGATTCATGAGCATACCTTAACATCAAATTTTCAATTGTCTATCAAAGCAACATATCATTCCAAGGATGATCAAGCCAATAAAACCATTAAGCATAGAATCAAATACTCATAAAGAATTAGAAACTTGTATTAAAATCAAATCAAGAGACAACCAAGTTCAGAAAAGCAAACATCTAACCCCAACAACAAGGGGTTTAGCTACTCATGATAAATTGAAAATACAAAAGAGAAAGAGAGAAGGGATGAAGAAAACTCCATAGAAGAATCCTCCAATCTTCTTCCAGTCCAAGAGCAGAGAAAACATCTCCTTTAGGGTTCCCAGCCGCCTAGGGTAATTGTTTGCTTCATAGAGTGATGTCTTTTGTTCTTCCTAGATGCCTATTTATAGATTAGGCGCGCATCACGGCCGTGACGGCCATCACGGCTAGGCCATGATCGGTTCTGTCTGGTTCAACTAGCAGGTCACGGCCGTGATGGGCATCACGGCTAAGTCGTGACCAATTCTGACTTCGGGCTTCTTTTCTTTCCATCTTTGCTTGATCATGGCCATGATGGTCATCACGGCTAGGCCGTGATGGGCTCTGTTTGGTACATTTTCTTCACTTTTCAAGCTCTATCTTCATCCGAGCTCCATCATGGTCAATCTTGAGCATTTTTCCCTAAATTCCTGCAAAACAACACCACGAAACCGCCTTACCTGCTCCAAGATAAAAACTAACTAAAAATCAAATTAAATATACCTAGACTATATGAAAATGCATGCAAAATGTACATGAAATATGAGGTGAAATCACACTCATCAAATCACCCCAAGCTTAAGACTTTGCTTGTCCTCAAGCAATCACCAAGGCCAGAAGATATAAATAATAAAAGCATGGATAGTGAACCAAGAACCCGAGCAACTAATCCAAGTGACAGGCATTTTCAAATAATACACCGAGAGACAATCAATTTCAAGTCCAATTAGAAGCTTAGGTTTCCTAGACTCATATTCTTACTGATTTGGGCACTCATTCTCACCTCTCTCAAGTGTTTAGGAATATATGATAATTCGCTCAATTTCCTCAAGGAATGAATTCTACCATAAGCTTGACTATCAACCAAACCTTTACTTTATTAATGAAAACACCTAAGAATCAATAGGTCTTTTACTTTGGTTGCAATGGGGCCATGGGATTAATCGTCAGGTGGGGAAATCAAGAAAAGGAAATTTCAAGAAGGCTAAAGAAAACATCAAGCATTGCAAAACATGACACCTTCTAAAATACCCCTTTTTTGGGGGGTTTTGATTCATTTTTCCACCTTTCCTTCTTTCTTTTATTTTATTTATCACTTTCTTGTTGTCATTCCCTTCTCCATATATACTTCTTTTTTCTTTTATTTGGAGAAGGGGAGAATTTTCAGCTCAAGAGAAATATTTTCCAACTTTCTCATCCCATACTTTTTCAACTACCTTTTTACCCTTTTGTGTAATACTTTAGAAGGTCTCCTATCAAGCATCATTCATCAATATATTTCAAGGTACCAAGAAAAGTATTTTATTTTTCTATAGGCTCAAAATAGGGCAACTAAGGGGTAGCATTTAGTCAATCAAAGCTCAGAAGGCCGGAAAAATACCTAGTGCCTCAATCATTTTCAAAAATGTTTTCAAAAATTTTTAAGCTTCAAAATGGTTTCAAGTCAAGTTCTAGAGAAATACACTCCAAGAGGAATAACACTCTATCACAAAGAATGGAGTAGATTTAGTTAGTACCCCTTTTTGGCTCAAAAGTCTCACATTTAGTGATTCAAAAATCAATGAGAACACAAATCTATGGAACCACATGCTAATTATCAACTATCACAGATCATCTCAAGAATTTTTATTTGTAGCCTAATCACAAGAATAAAAAAATTGGGTTCAAAAATTCACTATCTCAATTTATTTGGCACTAAGTTCTCACAATCGGATGCATAATCTAAGCAAGGGGGTAATCGAATCATGTGATCATGCAAAACTATGCCTATAAGAATGCAACATGCGAAGATACAAAAATATCCAAAAATACCCCTACCCCAAGCTTAAGAACTTACATTGTCCCCAATGTAAATAATCAAGTCGGAGAGAGGAGAAAAATTGGAACAACTCACCAAGGCGGTAGCGGGTGCTGTCTCATATTTCTAGTCACAGGGATGCTGGAAAATGGGTCACGGCCGTGATGCTCATCACAAGCAGGCCGTGATCAATTCTGGTCCATAGGTGCTGGCATGTCACGGCCGTGACCATCATCACGGCTAAGCCGTGATGCTCTCTGACCTTCAGGGTCCTCTCATCACGCCCGTGATGGGTATCACGGCTGGGCCGTGATCCTTTCTGATCTTCATGGCTGGCTCATCACGGCCGTGACCAGTGCACGGCCTGGGCGTGATGGTTGCTGACTTTGTTTCTCCCTACCCTTTTATCCTGAAAACACTTAACAAATTTATTAATTTGTTTTCCTCTTGATCTTCTCAAATTATTCAAGAGTCAAATTCAAAAACAAATGAAAAAGGAAAAGAAAACTTGGGTTGCCTCCCAATAAGCGCTTATTTAACGTCACTATCTTGACGGGCCGGTGATCTCTAAGAGGGTGCTTTAAGAGGGATGGAAACTGTTTGACGATCAAAGTCTCCTCCAAGGTAGTGCTTAAGCCTTTGCCCATTAACAGTGAAGGTTCCTCCGGATGATGGATCTTCCAATTCAACCGAACCAAATGGGGAAACTGACTTGACATGGAATGAACCCGACCACCTTGATCTCAACTTGCCCGGAAATAGCTTGAGACGTGAGTTAAAGAGCAAAACTGATTGGCCTTCTTCAAAATGCTTGGGAAGAATGTACTTATCATGCCAAAACTTTGTTCTTTCCTTATAGATTCTTGCACTCTCATATGCCAAAAGTCGGAATTCATCCAACTCATTCAATTGCAACTGTCTATTGTCCATAGCCAGCTTCGTATCGAAGTTCAAGGCTTTCACTACCCAAAAAGCACGATGTTGGAGCTCTACCGGAAGGTGACATGATTTTCCAAACACTAATTGGTAGGGTGACATACCAATAGGTGTTTTATATGCAGTCCGATAGGCCCAAAGTGCATCATCCAGCTTCTTTGCCCAATCCTTTCTTGCATTATTCACTGTTTTCTCCAAGATCCTTTTTAATTCTCGATTGGACAACTCCACTTGCCCACTGGTTTGCGGGTGGTATGGTGTGGCAACTTTATGATTGACCCCAAACTTGGCAAGCACCGCATTGAACTCTTTGTTGCAAAAATGAGTACCCCCATCACTAATAATGGCTCTGGGGGTTCCAAATTGGGTAAAAATATTCTTCCTCACAAAACTGACCACTGTTTTTGCATCATCTTTCATAGTTGGGATAGCTTCTACCCATTTACTCACATAGTCAATCGCAACCAGAATATACTTGTTGTTGTGGGATGATGGGAAAGGACCCATGAAGTCGATCCCCCACACATCAAAGAGCTCCACTTCTAAAATACCCTTCAAAGGCATCTCATTTCTCTTGGATATACTTCCGGTTCTTTGGCACTTGTCACACTTCATTACCCAAGCTCTAGAGTCTTTAAAGATGGTAGGCCAAAACAAACCACTTTGCAAGATTTTCATGGCGGTTCTCTCACCACCAAAGTGTCCTCCATAAGGTGAGTTGTGGCAATGAGTCAAAACCCCATTAATCTCTTCTTATGGAATACATCTTCTCAGAATTCCATCCGAACCTCTTTTGAAAAGGTAAGGTTCATCCCATACATAGTATTTAGAATCATGGATGAGCTTCTTCCTTTGTTGTGCATTGATGTCCTTCGGAATCTTGTTGGCGGCCTTGTAATTTGCAACGTCCGCAAACCAAGGTGCCACTTGCACCCTAAACAACCTCTCATCCGGGAATTCTTCTTGAATTGGCAACTCATCTTTTGCTTGAATATCTGCTGCTGGAAGCCTAGACAAAAGGTCGGCTACCACATTCTCCACTCATTTCTTGTCCTTTATATCTAAATGAAATTCTTGGAGCAATAGTACCCAGCTAATGAGCCTTGGTTTGGCATCCTGTTTAGTCATGAGATACTTCAAAGCAGAATGGTCAGTGTACACAATGGTTTTAGAGCCAATCAAGTAAGATCTAAACTTATCAAATGCAAACACCACAGCAAGCAATTCTTTTTCAGTCGTGGTATAGTTCAATTGAGCATCATTCAGCACACGACTGGCATAGTAAATAACATGCAACACTTTATTTTTCCGTTGACCCAAAATGGCTCACACCGCATAGTCGCTTGCATCACACATTAACTCAAATGGCAAACTCCAATCTGGAGGTGCAATGACTTGTGCGGTGGTGAGTTTTTCCTTTAAAAGTTGGAAAGCATGCATGCAATCATCGTCAAACACAAAAGGAGTATCAACTACCAAAAGTTTGCACAAGGGTTTCACAATCTTTGAAAAGTCTTTTATAAATCTCCTATAGAAACCAGCATGCCCAAAGAAGCTTCTAACACCTTTCACATTCATGGGAGGAGGAAGTTTTTCGATTACTTCAATTTTTGCCTTATCAACTTCTATCCCCCATGATGAAATCTTATGACCAAGAACTATACCTTCCCTAACCATGAAATGACATTTTTCCCAATTTAGGACAAGGTTAGTTTCTTGGCATCTTTTCAAAACACATGCAAGATTTTTCAGACAATCATCAAAAGAGTTACCAAATACGGAAAAATCATCCATAAATACCTCAATAAATTTTTCAGTCATGTCAGAGAATATGGAAAGCATGCACCTTTGAAAAGTGGCAGGTGCATTACACAACCCGAATGGCATCCTCCGATATGCATAGACACCATAGGGACAAGTGAAAGCGGTCTTCTCTTGGTCCTTTGGGTCAACCACAATTTGGTTATACCCTGAGTATCTGTCAAGGAAGCAATAAAAGGCATGGCCCACCAACCTCTCTAGCATTTGATCAATGAAAGGCAAGGGAAAATGATCTTTTCTTGTAGCCTCATTCAATCTTCTATAGTCAATACACACCCTCCATCCGGAAACGGTCCTTGAGGGGATGAGTTCATTTTTATCATTTGCAACAACCGTCGTCCCCCCTTTCTTTGGAACAACTTGGACCTGACTCACCCATGGACTATCGGAGATTGGATAAATTATACCCACATCCAAGAGCTTCACAACCTCCTTCCTTACAACTTCTTTCATGTTTGGGTTAAGTCTTCTTTGGGGTTGTCTGACCGGCTTAAAATTTTCTTCCAAAAGGATTTTGTGCATACAAAATGAGGGACTTATTCCTTTCAATTCGGACATAGACCACCCAATTGCGGATTTGTGCTCTCTAAGCACTCTCAACAACTTCTCTTCCTCTAAAGAGTTCAATCCGCTACTAATGATCACTGGGAATGAAGAATTCACTCCAAGGAAAGCATAACGGAGATGGGATGGAAGTTCATTCAACTCTAGCCTAGGTGTTTCACCCTTGTCTTCAATCTGCACATCCTCCACAACTTTGTCTTCCTCATTATTCAAAACTGGACAGGCTTCAAGGGATTTAACCATGACCTCAACTTCTTCCTCATATATCTCTTCTTCTATATTCTCAACCATAAGAGCCGCTTCCAATGAATCTTCAAAAGTTTGTTTAACACTCTTGTTAGTCAATGAATCAACAAGGTCCACACTCATACATGTATCTTTGTCTCTTGGATGTCTCATTGCTTCAAAAACGTTGAAGGTGACCTTTTCATCTTGGACTCTAAGCACCAACTTCCCTTGATTTACATCGATCAAAGCCCTACCCGTGGCTAGGAATGGTCTTCCAAGAATCAATGGAGTCTCACTATCTTCCGTAATATCCAACACCACAAAGTCCACCGGGAAGATGAACTTGTCTACTTTTACCAATAAATCCTCCACTACACCATAAGGATATGTAATGGAGCGATCCGCCAATCGGAGAGAAATCCCGGTTGGCTTAACTTCACCAATTCCCAACTTCTTGAAAATGGAGAGAGGAATAAGATTGATACTTGCACCAAGATCACACAAGGCTCTTCCAATGTTCAAATGACCAATAGCACATGGAATAGTAAAGCTACCCGGATCCTTCATCTTCACCGGTAACTTCCTTTGGACTATGGCACTACATTCTTCCGTGAGCATGACCGTCTCCTCCTTCCACTTCCTTTTGTTATAAAGAATCTCCTTCATAAACTTGGCATAGGAAGGCATTTGTTGATGAGCTTCGGCAAAAGTTATGTTGATTTGCAGCTTTTTGAACACATCCAAGAACTTAGAGAATTGTTGATCCTTTACCTCCTTCTTCAACCTTTGAGGATAGGGTATCTTGAAATACGGTGGCAACTCCTTAGGATTGTCAACTTCTTCAAGAATTTGCCTTTTAGTCTTCTTTCTTGCAAACTCTTCATCCACCAATTTTTCTCTCTCTGGTTTTTCAACTTCAACAACAATAGGACTAGAGGTAGTGGCTTGGGAAGTCTCTCGTTCTTCATTGGTTGCATCTTCAATGATCACCTCATCAACTCCCTCATCAAATCTCTTTTCTTTTCTCTCTTCATTTTTTTCTTGTGGGACTACCACCTTCCCACTTCTTATAGTAATTGCCTTGAAATCCTCCTTTGGATTCTTCTCGGTATCTCCCGGCAATTTTCCTTGAGGTCTCTCCGTCATTTGCTTTGCCAATTGGCCTATTTGGTGTTCTAGATTCTAGATGGAGGATTCTTGATTCTTCATATTAGCTTGAGTTGCTTGCATGAATTGGGCTAGAATATTCTCCAAATTGCTTGAATTCTCTTGAGGAGGCTTTGCTTGAGAACTTGAGCCTTGCCCTTGTCTCCAACCAAAGTTAGGATGGCTACGCCACCCCGGATTGTAGGTGTTAGAGAAAGGATCATGCTTAGGCCCTTGGTTTCCCATGTAGTTCACTTCTTCTTGCCCCGGACCTCCAACCACACTGATTTCACAATTGCCGTTGGCATGGTTACCTCCACAGAAGTCACACACTGAGACGGCTTGAACTTGGACCGCTTGTAATTGAGAATTTTGTAGTTGAATGGACCCCAATTGCTTGGTAAGAGTGGCCATTTGCGCCCTAAGAGCACTAACTTCATCAAGCTCCAAAACACCTCTCTTGGCCAATGATCGAGAACTAGGCATTTGATAATCATTATTAGCCATAGTTTCAATCAAGGCCTTTGCTTCATTGGGTGTCTTTTGACTCAATGTTCCACATGCAGCCGCTTCAATCATACTTCTAGAATTTCGGTTGAGACCATTGGCAAAGGTTGCAACTTGCTGCCATGTTTCTAACTCATGATTTGGACAAGCGGTAAGCAAAGATTTGAACCTCTCCCATGCTTCATAAAGTGATTCGCCATCCCTTTGTGCAAAAGCATTGATCTCCGATCTCAACTTGATCATTCTAGATGGAGGGAAGAAACGAGATAAGAACTTGCTCACCAAATCATTCCAAGTAATAATGCTCCCATGAGGATGGAATTGAAGCCATGACTTAGCTCTATCCCTCAAAGAGAAAGGGAAAAGCCTTAAACGAATAGCCTCGTCGGAAGCTCCATTCAGCTTGATAGTATCACATAACTCAATAAATGTGCCAATGTGAGAATGAGGGTCTTCACTCTCTAAACCTCCAAATTGATTTTGCTGCACAAGATTGAGAAGTGATGCCTTTATCTCAAAGTTGTTACAAGCCACTGCAGGTCTAACAATTGGAGTTCCACATCTATCGACTCTAGGGGAAGTATAGTCCCCCATTGTCCTCCTTTGTTCATTGTTGTCAGCCATGGTGACAATTGATACTTCAACTTGCTATTCTTGTACACTTGGTAACTCAACTTGTGGTTCTTGCACTGTAGAAGATGCTTCTTCTCTATTTCTTGGTTTGGCTTCCTTTCTATTCTGTCTACAAAACTGCTCGATTTCCAGTTCGAATTGAAGTTCACCTGGGTCAATTGTACCTCGCATACACGGAAACAAACAGAACAGAACAGCAACAAATATCGCAAGTACAAGTCAAACTTCAAGTGGACAATTATGCAGTTACAATGAAAACAGAAAAAAAAAAATAGCAGTAGGAAAGCAAGGGAAAAATGTCTAAATTAGGAGTCCCATTTGGTACTCATGATATTGACACACCGATCTCCGGCAACGGAGCCAAAAACTTGTTGGACGATTCTAGGCAAGTATACCTAGTCGCACAAGTAATACGGTGGTGAGACCGGATATCGTTCTCAGGGATCGCAGACAAGTACCACTTCGCAAATCGGACTACTATCTAGACGATCGTTTGGATGGAAGGGAGTTCTTAACATGTAACAAAACAGACAAGAATAAAATGTTTTTTGGTCTTTTAGGAATTTTAACAAACACTTAACAAGCAAGAAGAGATGTGATTAACAAATGGATAAAATTGTCAGGGTTAGACTACACTAATCCTCCCTTGATTGCAATGAAATGGTTATTAACACAAGTCCTAATTCAATTATGACAATCAAGCCTTTTGAAATGCTCAAACCCTAGTGTCTTAGGTGGAATGAGCCTAAAATCCCAAAATAACCCTAATGTCTTAGGTGGATTAACCTGAGATTTTGAATAAAGAGCCAAGACTTATAAGATTGCAAGCACCCCAAGACCTATTCCTAGATTCTTGAACCACTTGGCATTTGATTCATGAGCATGCCTTAACATCAATTTTTCAATTGTCTATCAAAGCAACATATCATTCCATGGATGATCAAGCCAAGAAAAGCATTAAGCATAGAATCAAATACTCATAAAGAATTAGAAACTTATATTAACACCAAATCAAGAGACAACCAAGTTCAGAAAAGCAAACATCTAACCCCAACAACAAGGGGTTTAGCTACTCATGATAAATGAAAATACAAAAGAGAAAGAGATAAGGGATGAAGAAAACTCCATAGAAGAATCCTCCAATCTTCTTGCAGTCCAAGAGCAGAGAAAACATCTCCTTTAGGGTTCCCAGCCGCCTAGGGTAATTGTTTGCTTCAGAGAGTGATGTCTTTTGTTCTGCCCAGATGCCTATTTATAGATTAGACGCGCGTCACGGCCGTGACGGCCATCACGGCCAGGCCGTGATCGGTTCTGTCTGGTTCAACTAGCAGGTCACGGCCGTGATGGGCATCACGGCTAGGCCGTGACCAATTCTGACTTCAGGCTTCTTTTCTTTCCAGCTTTGCTTGATCATGTCCGTGATGGTCATCACGGCTAGGCCGTGATGGGCTCTGTTTGGTACATTTTCTTCACTTTTCAAGCTCTATCTTCATCCGAGCTCCATCATGGTCAATCTTGACCATTTTTCCCTAAATTCCTGCAAAACAACACCACGAAACCGCCTTACCTGCTCCAAGATAAAAACTAACTAAAAATCAAATTAAATATGCCTAGACTATATGAAAATGCATGTAAAATGTACATGAAATATGAGGTGAAATCACACTCATCAAATCCATCCAAACGATCGTCTAGATAGTAGTCCGATTTGCGAAGTGGTACTTGTCCGCGATCCCTGAGAACGATATCCGGTCTCACCATTTAACCTTTTGGTGACCATCCCCAACAACCTCTTTAGTCCAAGTCTTCAATTCTGTTTTCAAGTTCTTTAACTTCTGTGCAAGGATGAACATTGGATAGCCTACAACTTTCCTGTTCCTAACTTCTGAAATCAGTCTTTTGCAATATGGATGATCAACCCACATGCTCATAAATTTAAACTGAGAAGGAAAGGAATGTTGGCCTTTCTTCATAGTTAGCAAAAGTGGATAATGGTCAGACCTGTTTCTGGTTAAAGTACATCAGACCTGTTTCTGATTAGAGTACAACAAGCAGTGTTGTCCCAATAGTTTAGCCAATAGTCATTGCAAACTGCTCGATCCAGTCTCTTTTCACAAAAGGAGGCTCCTCTTCTCCCATTTGCCCATGTATAATCTGAACCTCTTGTTAAAACATGAGTGAGATTGCGACAATCAGTCCAAATTCTGAAATCATCACAAGAGGCTTGAGAGGGCAGATTGCCACCTCTTTTCTCATGAGCTCCCAGTATGGCATTGAAATCTCCAATGCAACACCAAGGGCCTACATTGTTTTATTGTAACAGAAGCAATTCATTCCAAAGGGATCTTCTTTGCATGTGTGTAATGCTTGCATAAATGGATGAAATGAAAACTTGTTGATTCTCCCAAATAACCGAGAATGAGACATGCTGCTTGGAGGCTTGAATCAGAGCTGGGTTCAGGTTATCTTCACATAAGTGATAAATCATTTTGAGTCACCTTTTAGTATTGTATACTTGACCTAATTAATGTCTATATGTGTTTAATATTGGTGATTTGGCTGAGTTTTGCATTATTGGGTTTAATTGGGCTTAATTGCCAAACATTGTTAATTTTCGGATTTTTCATTCATCCTGACCTTGTTGTCTTGCGCAGAGCATAACTAAAGCTACAGAAATCGGATTTGGGTGATCTTGGTGTCCCTAGAAAGCTAAGACGAAGATATAAAAATTTTTATTACAAGGATTGTCAAATTCAGCCAAATAAAGGCCAAACTGGGTCCCAAATTTTCTGATGCGGATCAGTTCGCAGTCCATGATGTTCCCTCACTTAAATGGGCATAACTTACTCATCTTAAGCCCAATTAAGGCGTATGATACCTTGTTGGAAAGCTTATTCAGAGAGCCTTAATTTGGGATACGGTTATATTAGGATTAAGGAGTATAATTAGCAGTTTAGTGCCTCACAAGTCAGAGACAAAATTAGACAACTTTTACAATCATTGTTTTTGCAAGTTTTCGATTTCTCTTCCCCTCTCTTCTCCCTTTTTTTTTAGTTTTCTGCACTTTGTTGGATGTTTTGTTTTTAAAGCTTATCCAATGTTGATGAATATGGAAGGCTAAACCTTTTATCAATCATAGACATTCCAGTAATTTGGTTTGAATTCCGAGTTCCTTACTTTTAATTTTTTTCAATTGCTTCTTCTCCTTTTCTCTTCTTTCAATTATGATTTGTGTTGTGAGTGTGATTACGCTTGATCTATGTCTGATTAGATGTAGATTTAGTTTTCATGATTGAATTATAATTCGGAATTAGGATTGATTAATCCAAAAATCTAATAGAGATTAGGAAACCGATTGATAACCTAGGTTAATTGAATTTGTGCATAAATCAACATTATTAGGGATTGCGATTGTGATTCCAATTTTGTTGTTTAAACCCTACATGATCATGGAGTAGATTTCAAATTAACAGAGGAGGAGGGCAAACGAATTTATATCTTTTGGAACGATAACGAATTCTACCAAAGAACTTGACGTCATAAATTGATGTTTATAATTAATTGAATTTATTTGTTTATTTCAAACTGTTTTCTCCTTGAAAATTTTGAAAACCCCCTTTCTCTAAAATTCTTGATTGGCAACAATTTTAAAGAACCTCGTGAGACGACCAATGTTGTTTTGCGTTGTACTACAGTTTTTAATTACTATATTATTTTGACCCGTGTACGGCAACGGGTCAAATTTGGCGCCGTTGCCGAGGATCTTTGATTTTTATAAGTCATATTAGGAATTCTTTTTTTTTTTGAACTAGTTTTTGTTTGTTTTTTTTAGTCCCACAATATTCATCTTTGTTTTTTGCTATTTTTTTATTTTTATTTTGCTATTTGGAGCTTATATGTGTGTGTCTTGAGCTCAAATGTTTATATCGTATTGATGACATTACATATTGTGATTGTCGTGATTGTGAATCTTAGTACTTACCATGGATATTTGTATGCAAAATTTGTAAGACTAAGTCCTCATTCATGTTTTGATGTATGACAAACAAAAGTGTATTTTGCATAAGATTTTTGATTTTGACTATGTACTTATTACGTGTTAAGTTGCATGCAAGATCACTCATGAAAAGAAAAATCAAGGATTAAACAAGCAGACGTCCAACAAAGTAAAACAAGCAGACGTCCAACAAAGAGAAACAAGCAGACGTCCAACAAAGTAAAACAAGCAAACATCCAACAAAGTAAAACAAGCAGTCGTCCATCAAAGTAAAACAAGCAGACGTCCAACAAAGAGAAACAAGCAGACGCCCAACAAAGTAAAAGAACCAGACATCCATCAAAGTAAAACAAGCAGACGTCCAACAAAGAGAAACAAGTATACGTCCAATGAAGCGATAAAAAGCTGACGTCCAATGAACTACTAAAAATAACAAGAAGCTCGTGTCCACTAAAGTAACAAGAAGAGCTCGTCTACTGAACTACCATATGGAGCTCATCTACCAAATGGAGCTCGTCTGATGATGTGGCACATATAGCTCGTCTACTGAAGTACCACATAGAGCTCATCTACTGAAACTAACAGAAGTGCGCGTCTACTGAAGCAACAAGAAGCGCTCGTCTGCTGATGTGGCACATGGAACTCATCTACCGAAGTAACAAGAAAAGCTCGTCTACTGAAGTAACAAAAAGCGCTCATCTACTAAAGTGGCATATTGAGCTCGTCTACTAAGGTTACGCTCTTTGGACTTACTAAGATCTTAATAAGAAGCTCCGTCCACAGACATGGCATATAAAGCTCGTCTACCAGTTGGAGCACGTCCAATTACCTTGTATTAGTACTCCCGCCTGCTGACGTGGCAAATAGACTCGGCTATTCTTTCAGATAGAAACGGTTATTTTCAAGAAGGACGCAAACTCTACAAGAACCAACAGAATCTTATTTCAAGAACAAGAATCAAGAAAACATATTTGGTTAAATCAGATCCAAATCTGTTTTAATTGATCACAACGACTATAATTTGTTTTCTATATAAAGAGGGATCAAAGGAACACTTTTCAAGAAGAAGAAAAAAAGAAGAACAACAACCTTACTGATTCTGAAAAGTGAGAATACGAAAGATTCAAAAGCTTCCAAAAGGGCTTCGTCGTTGAGAGAAAAGTGTGATATTACTTAGAACTTCAATTTGTATAATCAGACTTTTAGAGTCTTTCATCTACTCAATTCTTTCTGTGAATTAGTGTGATTAAGAGAGGGTATCTCTTAGTATTGAACAAGGATAGAAGGGATCCTTGGGTATAGAAAAGCAAGTGTGCTTTCTGGTGAATTCTTGAGCAAGGAGGTTATCCTCCTTGTGTTGCTGTAATTGGAATTTTGTAATTACTGATTATAGTGGAGAAAACCACAGAGGTGTGGGACTGGATGTAGGCTTACCAGAGGAGGTAGCCAAACCAGGATAAATCAGTTTGCGTGTTCTTCTCATCTCTAAACTCCATATTACTTGTTATATGCACTTGTGTGTTGTTAATGAGTTTTAAGAATGCTTGTTAACTTGAATATTTGATCTACAATCTGTGTTAAACTTGTTGTTACTTCTTATAATTCTTATTAACATCATTACTTGTTACATAACCTGATTCTTGGGAATTAAAATTGAGTGAAAACTAATTTTCTTTAAGAAAACTCTGTTTTGCTTTAAATTGTTGAAAAAGTTTTCAATATCTCAATTCACCCCCCACCCCCCCCCCCCCCCCCCTCTTGAGATCGTAGCCACTACCAACAATTGGCATCAGGGCTAAAACTCTTGTTACAAAGCTTAATAGCTTCAAGAGATGGCTACAAATGATATCCTGGGTGATGGGGCTTCACTCACTAGACCCCCTGCCTTTAATGGCTCCCAATACATGTATTGGAAAGATAGAATGTTTATCTTTCTTGAGGCTACAGGTTTAGATGTATTAGATGCTGTTGAAAATGGTCCCTATGTTCCATTTATTCTTGATGCTAAGGGAAATAAACAAACTAAACCAAAAGATGACTGGAACGATGATGATAAAAGAAGATTTGGTTATAATGCTAAGGCAAAAAATATTATAACAGCTGCTTTGAATTATGATGAGTTTTTCAAGGTCTCCAATTGCAAAATGGCAAAGCAAATGTGGGATACTCTTCAACTCACTCATGAAGGAACCAACGATGTGAAAAGAGCAAGATTGAATGCACTTGTCCATGAATATGAACTCTTTCACATGAAGAATGGTGAGGAGATAGATGAACTGCAAAAGAGGTTTACACACATTGTGAACCAGCTAGAAGGACTCGGACATACAATCACAGATGAGAAAAAGATTAACAAGATAATGAGATGTTTGAGTCGTGAATGGCAGCTAAAAATCACTGCAATTGCTGAAGCAAAGGATCTAGACACCATGCAGATTGCTACTTTATTTGGCAAGTTGAAAGAAGAATCAATTCAGTTTTCCTACCAAAAAGAACACGACCAAAGGTGAAAGCTCTTCCTCAACAATCAAATGCTTTGAATGTGGAAAGCTTGGACACTACAAAAATAAATGTCCAAAGCTACAAAAGAAAGAAAAGTATGAGAAGAATGACA
Organism: Sophora flavescens; assembly: GCA_030762895.1. Taxonomy (NCBI): domain Eukaryota; kingdom Viridiplantae; phylum Streptophyta; class Magnoliopsida; order Fabales; family Fabaceae; genus Sophora; species Sophora flavescens. The sequence goes on from CM061069.1 coordinate 21,367,172, forward strand.
GCAAAGAAAAGAAAGGAAGAAAGCCTAGGAGAGCATACATAGCTTGGGAAGAAAATGATATGGATTACACTAGTAGTGAATCTGAAAATGAAGAAGCCAACCTATATCTCATGGCAAATCAACAAAGTGATAGTGAAACCGAGGTAAATGATTCTTCTCCTACCTATGATGAGTTACAAGATGCTTTTGATGAATTGCATGAAGAATATGTTAAAATTGGTAAACAACTTATATCTTCTACGAAGATCATCGCAAAACAATGTAGTGACTATGCATCTTTACAAATAAAGGTTAAAGAACTAGAAGATAAAAATTCACAATTACTTGCATCTAGTTCAATCTGCACCAAATGCACTACACTAGAAAAGGAAGTTGAAAAACTGAATACAACTCTATCTAAGTTTACTTTGGGTAGAGATAACTTGAATACCATATTAGGACGGCAAAAGGGTGTGTATGACAAAGCTGGAATTGGATATAAGTCAATGGTACATGAAAAATCTTTTAAGAAGCTTTTTGTTGCACCTATTTTCTCAACTAGTCCTTTTGTTAAATGCTATTATTGTCTAAAGAAAGGTCATACAGCTGCTACTTGTAGACTTAGAAAGAACATTCAGGTTGGCATTAAATAAATTTGGGTTCCAAAAGGAACTTATGTTGCTACTAACACCAAAGGACCCAACCAGATTTGGGTACCTAAAGAAAAAGTATAAAAAAAACTGTTTTGTAGGTGTGTTTGAAAGCCAAAAGCTCAAGCTGGTTTTTAGATAGTGGCTGCTCCAAACACATGACCGGAGACATCACAAAATTTACATCTTTCACTCCCAAAGAAGGTGAAAACGTCACCTATGGAGACAACAACAAAGGAAGAATTCTTGGCGTTGGAACAATAGGAAAAATTCCAGCAATCAAGATTGAGGATGTTCTCTATGTGGAAGGGCTCAAACACAATCTACTAAGTATAAGCCAATTATGTGATAAAGGCTACAAGGTAAACTTTAACTCAAATTTGTGTATAATCGAATCTATTCATGATTATAACATAAAATTGATTGCAAATAGAATCAATAACATCTATATGCTAGACTTAGACAATTTAATTTCCAATGATGCATGTTGCTTAATTTCCAAAGAAGATGAAAATTGACTCTGGCATAGGAGAATAGCTCACATTCATATGGATCACTTGAATAAATTGATTTCCAAAGAACTTGTAATTGGTTTACCAAATAAAAAGTTTGTTAAAGAAGGCTTATGTGATGCATGCCAAAAGGGTAAACAAGTGAAAACCTCATTTAAGGTTAAAAACACCGTTTCAACTAGTAGACCCTTACAATTGTTGCACATGGACCTTTTTGGACCTTCTAGGACAAAAAGCTTTGATGGAAATCTTTATGCTCTTGTAATTGTTGATGACTTCTCTAGATTTACTTGGACCTATTTCTTAGCACAAAAGAATGAAGCTTTTAAAGCTTTTAAGAAAATGGCTAAGGTTGCTCAAAATGAGAAAGACGTGAAAATTGTTTCAATTAGGAGTGACCATGGAGGAGAATTCCAAAATGAGGAGTTTGATAACTTTTGTGATGAACATGGTATAAAACACATTTTTCTGCACCTAGAACTCCACAACAAAATGGAGTAGTTGAGAGGAAAAATAGGTCACTTGAATAAATTGCTAGAACCATGTTAAGTGACTCTAATTTACCAAAGTATTTTTGGGCTGATGCTGTGAGTATTGCATGTTATGTTTTAAATAGAGTTCTAATAAGGCCAATTTTGAAGAAAACTCCATATGAACTTTACAAGGGAAGAAAACCTATCATTTCTCATTTTCATGTCTTTGGTTGTAAGTGTTTTGTGCTAAATAATGGCAAGGATAATCTTGGGAAATTTGATCCCAAAGCTGATGAGGCTATTTTCCTAGGTTATTCATTAACTAGCAAAGCATATAGAGTGTTTAATAAGCGTACTTTATCAATGGAAGAATTTGTTCACATAACATTTGATGAGTCTAACCCCAAAAGGTTGGGAAAGGACATTTTTGATGATGCAGAAACTCTTGAGGATGAAGTGAAATCTCATGAAGGAAAGGAGAGCAACAAGGAAAAGGAAGATGAAGAGAGCAATAAAGAACCTCAAGCAGAACTTCAGCAAGAAAATCTTCCTAAGGAGTGGCAAGTTTCAAAGAATCATCCCCTAGACAATATCACTGGTGAGATCACCAAATGGGTAACCACTAGAAACTCTTTAAGGAATATTTGCAATACCATGGCGTTTGTATCTCAAATAGAACCAAAATGTGTTGATGATGCTATTAATGATGAACATTGGATGATTGCAATGCAAGAGGAGTTAAATCAATTTAAAAGGAACAAAGTTTGAAATTTAGTTCCAAAACCCAAAAGTAACCAAATAATCAGAACTAAATGGGTGTTTAGAAACAAAATGGATGAGAATGGAATAATAGTAAGAAACAAGGCTAGACTAGTAGCTAAGGGATATAATCAAGAAGAAGGAATTGATTATGATGAAACATATGCTCCCATAGCTAGATTAGAAGCCATAAGAATGCTCTTAGCCTATGCATGTATAATGAACTTTAAACTGTACCAAATGGATGTGAAAAGTGCCTTTTTTAAATGGAATAATACAAGAGGAAGCATATGTAAGCCAACCCCATGGCTTTGTTGATAGTGAGTACCCAAATCATATCTATAAACTGACTAAAGCCCTCTATGGACTCAAGCAAGCTTCTAGAGCTTGGTATGAGAGGTTAAGCAATTTTCTCCTAGAGAAAGGCTTTAAAAGAGGAAAAGTCAATAAAACACTATTTACTAAAACAAAAGCACGCAATATCTTACTTGTTCAAATATATGTTGATGAAATTATTTTTGGTGCTACTAATGAGTCTTTATGCAAGGAATTTGGTCAACTAATGCAAAGTGAATTTGAAATGTCCATGATGGGAGAGCTTACCTTCTTCCTTGGACTTCAAATTAAACAATGCCAAGATGGAACCTTCATAAGCCAAACAAAGTATTCAAGGAACTACTAAAGAAATTTGGAATCGAAAGCGCAAAGGAAATGGCAACACCAATGAGTCCAGCCTACAACTTGGACAAAGATGAACATGGTAAATCTATAGATGTACCCAAGTATAGAGGTATTATCGGATCCTTAATTTATCTCACTGCAAGTAGGCCAGATATAATGTTTAGTGTGTGTATGTGTGCAAGGTAACAAGCTAATCCTAAATAATCACATCTTACTGCAGTTAAAAGAATCATGAAGTATCTTTTATGAACAAAAGAAATGGGGCTGTGGTATCCCAAGGGATCCACTTGCACATTAATAGGATATTCCGACTCTGACTTTGCTGGATGCAAGTTAGATAGGAAGAGCACAAGTGGAACATGCCATTTATTAGGAAATTCCCTAGTGTCCTGGTTTAGTAAAAAGCAAACTAGTGTGGCCTTATCCACAGATGAAGCAGAATATGTTGCAGCTGGGAGTTGTTGTGCTCAAATCCTATAGATGAAACAACAATTAATTGATTTTGGTGTTTATCTAGATCATGTACCAATAAAGTGTGATAACACTAGTGCAATTAATCTAACAAAGAACCCAATTATGCACTCAAGAACCAAGCATATTGAAATTAGGCATCATTTTATCAGGGATCATATTCAAAGTGGTGATGTTGTGATTGAACATATAGATACAACCAAGCAATTAGCTGATATGTTCACCAAACCACTAAATAAGGAGAGTTTTTTCTTTATTAGAAGGGAACTTGGCATAATTGATCCTCAAAATAATTGATATCAGATGTTATTTTTGATAATATAGTCAATATGGCAAGCAAGGCAGCACAAGTTGCTGAAAATTATGAAGGACATGGGCAAGATGCTTTTATCTAGTCTTAGTTTAGACTAAGTGTCCTTAGGTGTCTGTAATTCTTTTTCTTATTTTAGTGTTTTGGATGTTTTGATTTATTGCATAAGTTCTGAAATGATTTATTATCAATGAATGCAAGACTATTTTTCAGTTTGATTTCAATATTCTCCATAGTTTCTTTTTGATAATGACAAAGGGGGAGAAAGATGAACCATACAACCATTAATTCTGTCTTGCATTTGCTATAAAAAAAATATCTCTCTAATATGTAAACTTTTTTTTTCAAATACCTAAGTATGAACTGCTTTGAAAAGACATATTTGAACTTATAATAAATGCAAGATGAAATTCGTTTTTCATGATAATGATATGATAACACTTGATTTTTTTTAAGATATCAATGACACTGAGGGAGGATGAAAATGACTCAAGAACCATGCTTACTGAACAGCTGCACACTGATTCTTAATAACTAAGGTTAAGTATGGTAAGATTTGTCATAATCAAAAAGGGGGAGTTTGTAAGACTAAGTCCTCATTCATGTTTTGATGTATGACAAACAAAAGTTTATTTTGTATAAGATTTTTGATTTTGACTATGTACTTATTACGTGTTAAGTTGCATGCAAGATCACTCATGAAAAAGAAAAATCAAGGATTAAACAAGCAGACGTCCAACAAAGAAAAACAAGCAGACGTCCAACAAAGTAAAACAAGCAGACGTCCAACAAAGAAAAAAAAGCAAACGTCCAACAAAGTAAAACAAGCAGACGTCTAACAAAGTAAAACAAGCAGACGTCCATCAAAGTAAAACAAGAAGACGTCCAACAAAGAGAAACAAGCAGACGTCCAATGAAGCAATAAAAAGTTGACGTCCAATGAACTACTAAAAATAACAAGAAGCTCGCGTCCACTAAAGTAACAAGAAGAGCTCGTCTACTGAACTACCATATGGAGATCATCTACCAAATGGAGCTCGTCTGCTAATGTGGCACATATAGCTCATCTACTGAAGTACCACATGGAGCTCGTCTACTGAAACTAACAGAAGCGCGTGTCTACTGAAGTAACAAGAAGCGCTCGTCTGCTGATGTGGCACATGGAGCTCGTCTACTGAAGTAACAAGAAAAGCTCGTCTACTGAAGTAACAAAAAGCGCTCGTCTACTAAAGTGGCATACGGAGCTTGTCTACTAAGGTTACGCTCTTTGGACTTACTAAGATTCTAATGAGAAGCTCCGTCCACAGACATGGCATATAAAGCTCGTCTACCAGTTGGAGCACGTCCAATTACCTTGTGTTAGTACTCCCGTCTGCTAACGTGGCAAATAGACTCGGCTATTCTTTCAGATGGAAACGGTTATTTTCAAGAAGGACGCAAACTCTACAAGAACCAACAGAATCTTATTTCAAGAACAAGAATCAAGAAAACATATTTTGTTAAATCAGATCCAAATCTGTTTTAATTGATCCCAACAAATATATGTTGTTTTCTATATAAAGAGGGATCAAAGGAACACTTTTCAATAAGAAAAAAAAGAAGACAACAACCTTACTGATTCTGAAAAGTGAGAATACGAAAGATTCAAAAGCTTCCAAAAGTGCTTCGTCGTTGAGAGAAAAGTGTGATATTACTTAGAACTTGAATTTGTATAATCAGACTTTTAGAGTCTTTCTTCTACTCAATTCTTTCTGTGAATTAGTGTGATTAAGAGAGGGTGTCTCTTAGGATTGAACAAGGATAGAAGGGATCCTTGGGTGTAGAAAAGCAAGTGTGCTTTCTGGTGAATTCTTGAGCAGGGAGGTTATCCTTGTGTTGTTGTAATTGGAATTTTGTAATTGCTGATTATGGTGGAGAAAACCACAGAGGTGTGGGACTGGATGTAGGCTTACCAAAGGAGGTAGCTGAACCAGGAAAAATCGGTTTGCGTGTTCTTCTCATCTCTAAACTCCATATACTTGTTATATGCACTTGTGTGTTGTGAATGAGTTTTAAGAATGCTTGTTAACTTGAATCTTTGATCTACAATCTGTGTTAAACTTGTTGTTACTTCTTATAATTCTTCTTAACATCATTACTTGTTACATAACCTGATTCTTGGGAATTAAAATTGAGTGAAAACTAATTTTCTTTAAGAAAACTCTGTTTTGCTTTAAATTGTTGAAAAAGTTTTCAATATCTCAATTCACCCCCCCCCCCCCCTCTCGAGATCGTAGCCACTACCAACAAAATTATATGCCTAATGTTGATTATGAACTATCATGCATATTTTATCCTCAAACCAATTTTGCTCATTTTGCAAGAGATTATATAGATTCAAGTATGCTTGCGTCAATGGATAATTATTTGTCTTATAGCACTTTGATAGATTTTGCCACATTTTATGAACCATCATGCATACATTATGTAGAGAAAGAGGTTGAGCCACCATACATATATTATCCTGACATTGGTGGTGATTATGAGTTTAGTAGTGATTTTGTCATGATTGGAGTGAATGAGGTGCAACTTTCCTATTCTGACCAACATGGGGGAGAACATGGCAGCTTGGACGAATTAGCTTCTTTGGTGCATCAATTGACAGCAGCAATATCAGCCTGACCCAACACCTGTCCAACCTAGTCTAGAAGAATTGGTGCAACAAATGGTAGAACACACTCTTGAATTCCAACAGAGGAAAGAAGCAAGTCTTCATAATTTGGCCAGTCAAATTGGTCACATTGCCTCCACATTGACTGCACTGCAATCACAACATCTCCTAGAACAACATTCAGATTCACAAATAGATATTCTTGACAATACTTCTTTTGAGTATAATTTTGATAATGATGTCGAGAATACTATTATTGATAAACTTTGTGTTGAATTTCCCGATATTCAAGATTTTCCTGATTCTATTTTATGTATTTCATGTGTTGACTTTAACAGTGCTATTTTGTGTGCAGCATGTGTTGAAATTTCATCCTTTTTAAGGTATATATAAGGAGCAAAAAGTGCATAAGGAAGATGAGACGCATGAGGTTGAGGACCCTGTTCAGCCAAGAAATGTAGAAAATGGGGATCATGTGGACATGCTACCCACAGAAAGAATCCCCATAAAAGATGGTGATCATGTCAAGATGGATGATGCAAGACTACTTATGTTAGAGACAACCACTAAGGCTTTCATGGTTGATAAAGATTGGCTAAAGCAATTTGGTGATAAATTCTCAGAGCATGCTAATTTGGGATTTTAGGCTCAATGCACATAAGACATTAGGCTTGAGTACTTTAGAAAAGGCTTGATTGGCATAATTGAATTAGGACTTGTGTTGTTAGCCATTTCATTGCAATCAAGGGAGGATTAGTGTAGTCTAAACCTGGCAATCTCAACCGTTATAAATTCTGCACTCCAAGTGTTTGTTAAAAGTCCAAAAAGACAAAAATATTGTTTTGCTTTCTTTATTTTCTGTTTTAATCTCTCATACCCTAATTTAGTCTAGATAGTTGTTAAGTTTGTGAATTGGTAATTGACAACCAATCCCCGTGGATACGATAACCGGTCTCACCACCGTATTACTTGATTGCGACGAGGTGCACTTGCCTTTATTTATATTTTAAAAATCACGCAACAAGTTTTTGGAAAAACTTGATGCGTGATTTTTAAATATAAAGGAAAGTGCACCTCGTCGCAATCAAGTAATACGGTGGTGAGACCGGTTATCGTATCCACAGGGATCGGTTGTCAATTACCAATTCACAAGCTTAACAACGATTCAGACTAAAATAAAGTATGAGAGATTAAAACAGAAAATAAAGAAAGCAAAACAATATTTTTGGTCTTTTGGAAATTTTATCGAACACTTGGAAAGCAAACAGAGATGTGGCTAAGATTGTTAGGGTTAGACTACACTAATCCTCCCTTAATTGCAATGAAATGGTTATCAACACAAGCACTACTTCAATTATGACAATCAAGCCTTTTCTAAAATACTCAAGCCTAATTCCTTAGGTGCATTGAGCCTAAAACCCCAAATTAAACCCTAATTCCTTAGGTGGATTAATCTGTGATTTTGCATTAAGTCAAGACTTATAAGATTGCAAGCATTCAACACCTATGTCTAGATTCTTGAACTACTTGGCATATGATTCATGAGCATGCCTTAACACCAACCTTCCAGTCATCTATCAAAGCAACATATCATTCCTATGGGTAGCTAATCCAAGGAAAGCATTAAGCACAGAATCACATACTCATAAGGAAATAGAGACTTGCATTAAAACACCAAATCAATTTACAAATAAGTTTGGAGAAGCTACATCTAAACCCCAACAATGGGGAATTTAACTACTCATATTTACAGAAAACCAAACCAGGGAAATAGGAGAAAAGGAGAGGAGAGACTCCATGGGAGTTTTCCTTCTTCTTCACATCAAACCCTCTCAGCAACTCCCCTCTAGGGTCGAAACCCTAGCTCAGCCGCAGTCTCCAAGTCCCCAAGTGCTCTCTCCACCAAAAACTCCCTCTTTTCTGCCCTAAAACAGCAACTTATACCAGTCAGTGCTGCGCGCATTCGCGAGGCGAGACATGTCTCGCGAGGCGAATATTAAAAATCTGCTTCAGAGAATTGATCTCTCGCAAGGCGAGAGTTTCTTCGCGACGCGAGACCGAAAGGTTTTTCTTCAATACGCCCGTGAGGAGCATCAGGGCCTGGGCGTGATGGCTTCTGTTTGCAGACTCGCGAGGCGAGACATGGGTTCGCGAGGCGAACCAGAAAGGCTTGCATTTTCTCCAACAATCGACTTTCGGTCGCGGGGCGAATCCGAGGCTCGCGGGGCGAATCACCGAGATGCGCTTGGCTCAATTTCTTCTCTTTTCAGGCTCTTTTTCATCCAAGCTCCATCAAGGCTAATTTCTGGGCATTTTTCCATTAAATCCTGCAAAACAACACCAGAAACCACCTCATCCGTTCCAAAGGAAAAACTATACAAAATCAACACTAAATTGGCCTAACTATATGCAAATGCATGCAGAAATGTACATGGAAAATGAGGCGAAATCACACTCATCACATGCATTGGAGAAGCGCTTGAGCTACAATGAGACTTGTTGTACTACATTCTATAAGATTTTTTCTCCTCCTTTCTATTTTACTTTTCGTGTCCTCTATATGAATGAATCTGTTCTTGTTCTTGATTTTAATATGTTCTACATTGAGGACAATGTAGATTTCAAGTGTGGGGGGATATACTATGTTATGATGTTTTTAAATTGTGTGTTAAACTTTGTTGGCATCTGTTTCTTTTGTTGTTTATGTTATTTTTCTCTATTTTTAAAATAAAACGTAAAAAAAAATGTATTTTTTTAATGGTGTTTTAGTATCTTAGGAATTTTTTATTTTTGTTTTCTTTGTTGTTTTTAGGGTCTCAAAAAATTAAAAAATATATATATTTGTGTTTGAGTCTTGTTGCATGCTTTTCAGTGAATTCTTAAGTTTGTATGAGTTGTGAGTGATTTGCATCATTCTTGGTTAAGAGGTTTCATGACTTGATATGGAGAAATTCTTGCATTTCTAGTGTAATAAGTGGGCGTTGAAAATTAATTTGGGAATCATTTGTGGTATGCTTAACCCTTGTGAGTTTTTGAGCCCTATACATGGATGGATTGCATTGTTCCATGGTTTTCCTTTCTTGTGTGATTACAATCATGATTGTTAATTACTCTAGAACTTGACTTGACTCTTTGAAGTCTCTTGTTCACTTGCATATATTGAGATGATTCAGGCCTTCTTTATTTTTAAGCTACTAGCCAAACTAGCCTACCTTGCATTAAGACCATTGCTTGCCCCCTTGAGCTTGTCTAACCCATCCTTTGTTTTGTAGCTAATGACAAGCTCATGAAGTGAAAAACCAAGATTCCCCTAACCCTAAGGAGTAAAGGAGCTTTGGAATTGTTTTGGGAATGAGTTCTTAAATAAGTGTGGGGTTCTACCCAAAAGTTTTGTTACTTATTTGGTTGGAGTAGCAAAGTGGCAAGTGAAAAGTAAAAAAGAAAAAAAGAAAGAAAGAAAATATAGAAAAAGAAAAAAAAAAGAAGTAAATTGTAATGCAATGTGAAAGTGCAAATGAGTGAAAGTGCAAAGGAAGAAAAGTTCAAAAGAGACAAAGTGGTGTTCATTGGCATTGAATTGTGTTTCTTGGGGTAAATTTGCATGCTTATTTAAACTCATTCCCCATTGCTCCTCTAGTCTCTTTGGTTTATAGTTAACATCCCTTCTTGTATCCACTCATACCTTAGCCCCATTACAACCTTGAAAAAGTCAATTTGATCCTTATGTGCATGTGTTTCAAGTGGTGGAAGTTAGAGGTTTTTCAAGCTTATGGTAGTGTTAGCATTCATAATGTGCCTTGAGCGTAAACACAAACATTAAACACTTGAGAGTTGGAGAGTATGCCTAGTGAGGACTCTACCACTTTTAATTCATCTTTGATTTGAATTGCCTTCTTATTTGCTTGAGATGTTAAGGATGTATTCAAAATTGTTTTGATTCCTTGATGCTTCGAACGTTTGTATCATGCTCACTCTTGTACATTCATGGGATTCAATGATAAATGTGTTTGTTTTGTTCATCAAGTTTTTAGGAATTCAATTTTTGAGTTTTGCTCAGGAGTGCAAAAGAATAAGTGTGGGGGAATTTGATAAATTATTTTGAGTCACATTTTAGTATTATATACTTGGCCTATTTAATGTCTATATGTGTTTAATATTGGTGATTTGGCTGAGTTTTTCATTATTGGGTTTAATTGGGCTTGATTGCTAAACATTGTTAATTTTTGGATTTTTCACTCATCCTGACCTTGTTGTCTTACGCAGAGCATAACTAGAGCTACAAAAATCGAAATTGGGTGATCTTGGTGTCCCTAGAAATATAAGACGAAGATATACAATTTTTGATTTCACAAGGATTGTCAAATTCAGCCAAATCAAGGCCAAACGGGGTCCCAAATTTTCTGATGCGGATCAGTTCGCAGTCCATGATATTCCCTCAATTAAATGGGCATAACTTACTCATCTTAAGCCCAATTAAGGCATATGATACCTTGTTGGAAAGCTTATTCAGAGGGTCTTAATTTGGGATAGGGTTAGATTAGGATTAAGGAGTACAATTAGCAGTTTAGTGCCTCACAAGTCAGAGACAAAATTAGACAACTTTTACAATCATTGTTTTTGCAAGTTTTCGAATTCTCTTCCCTTCTCTTCTCCCTTTTTTTTTTTAGTTTTCTGCACTTTGTTGGATGTTTTGTTGTCAAATATTCTCCAATGGTGATGACTATGGAAGGCTAAACCTTTTATCAATCCTAGACATTCAAGTAATCTGGTTTGAATTCCGAGTTCCTTACTTTTAATTGTTTTTCAATTGCTTCTTCTCCTTTTCTCTTCTTTCAATTATGATTTTTGTGTTGTGAGTGTGATTATGCTTGATCTATGTCTGATTAGATGTAGATTTAGTTTTCATGATTGAATTAGAATTAGGAATTAGGATTGATTAATCCAAAAATCTAATAGAGATTAGGGAACCGATTGGTAACCTAGGTTAATTGAATTTGTGCATAAATTAACATTATTAGGGATTGCGATTGTGACTCCAATTTTGTTGTTTAGTAGATTTCAAATTAACAGAGGAGGAGGGCAAACGAATTTATATCTTTTAGAACAATGACGAATTCTACCAAAGAACTTGATGTCTTGGATTGATGTTTATAATTAATTGAATTTATTTGTTTATTACAAACGGTTTTCTCCTTTAAAATTTTGAAAACCCCTTTTCTCTAACATTCTTGATTGGCTAATAATTTTAAAGATCCTCGTGAGACGATCAAGGTTGTTTTGCCTTATACTACAGTTTTTAATTATTATACTATTTTGACCTGTGTACGGCCACGGATCAATAAGCACTAGAGATTTGGATTCAAGTTGTCCCTATTATTGACTGCAAAGACTTTTAAATTGAGAGGTCTCTAAAATTGAGATGGGAAATCATCAACCAACATCCATGGTTCAGCTATAAACAGAAAATCTGGTTTTTGAGCTAAGCAAAGTTGCTTTAATACCAACCCGGTTGGGGGGGTTGCCAATACCCCTTGCATTCCAAAAAAGGATCTTCATTAGGCAAGGTTATTCTTAAAACCTTCCCTAGAATGGGTGTTTTGAGTCACAGGCTTAGAGTTCTTCTTCTGCCTTTGTTTCATTTTCTTTTTTTGGGACTTTGACAAAGCTGCTTCAAAAGGAGCCCCCTCTTCATTACTTTGAATATCTGCAGAAGATAATTCATCTTCTTCCATTCTATCACACCAAAACTTGGAAACTATTCTCAAGTCTTTTTGCACTTGAGGACCAAAATCAGGTTGAGCAGAAACACTACCACTAGGAATAGCATTGCCAATAGCATTGCCAATATTAGAATCTGCCACAGCAGGTGATTCAGTTGGAGTCTCTGGAACAAAGTCATCTTTGTCTGGGAGATCAACTAAAGTTTCATCATAAATTGTTTCCATTGAGTCAGAATCTGAATTCTCCTCATTATGCAAATCAACAACAAGATTTACAGTATGCACCCTATTCTGTTCGTCATTCTGTCTAGGAACTATATTGTCACCCGAAGTGATATTCACAATAGGACCATCACCCGAAGTGCCATTCCCATCACCCGAAGTGCCATTCACAGCAGTACCATCATTAACAATAATATCCATATTAATATTAGCATTAACAGCTCTATGATTAGTCTGATCAGAATTATCCTTATCTTGGACAGAACTATCCTTCTCTTTGGCAGGATCAATATTGTTATTATCAACAATTTCCTTATCAGATTTTTTCTTTGGAACATACACTTGCACAACAGAAGGATTACCTTTTTTCAATGAAGATTGGTTCTTGGAGACTGGATGAGCATCCTTCTTGTTGCAGTTCTGAAGAGAATGCTCGATGTTCTGGCAGAAATCACAGAAGCTAGGGATTTTTTCATAATCCACTGTCACATAGAATGAGAAGCTATCCTTTTCAACCATTATCTCAGTAGGCAGGCTCGAGGACAGATCAAGACCAATCAAGATTCTAACATAATGGCCATACATTCTTCTACGAGTCATGTCATCAATAGAGATAGGAGTTCCGATTCCAGAAGCTATCTCAAAAAGGATTCTAGGCCTCCAATATTCTTTGGGCAAGTCATGAAGTCTTATCCAATTTTGGGAATGCGTTTGCTTCTGACTCTTCGGATTAAAACCAGGTGTCCATTGAGACAGCCTAAGCAACCCCGGTTTCAGATTCCAAGTCCCTATAGACCAAACACTTCGAAGATCTTCTTGGGTTGAGAAACCAAATTCGAAATACCCTTTGCCAAGGGAAGTCATGCACCATTGACCTATCGGCCTCCAAAGGGCTGTTAACTTATCACACAAGTCATTGTACTTCATAGGCTTATCTCCTTTAGACAACAGTAAACGGCCATGAAGGTTCATCTTGCGTGCATCGATGCCTTTATGGTACTCTTCCTCCGATATCTTGATGGACACAGCATCACCTATCTTGCAAGGTTTAGGAAGTTGGGATAGAGAGACATCTAGAGAATTACTCGGTGCTTGAGCAAAGGATTTGCCTTGTGAGGGGAGGCCAGGAAGCCCCAAGGGTATATCGGTGGTGATGCGACAACCATAGAAACCATGCAGAAAACCCTAGGTGGGTGTACACGGGTCGAGTCGGCTTGGGTTCGACCAAACTCATTGCCTGAACCAATTAATTTTATACGGGTTAGGTGGGTCGGGTTTGTGTATTTTCCCCCAAACTCGACCAAAATCCGGTTGGGTCAATTGGGTCACATGCTGATTGGAATTGTTAAACTAAAAAAAAAACATTTCAACCCAAAGCCCAAAACATAGCCCAAGTGCCCATTGTGTGCATCCAAAACCCTAGCATACTAAGCAGAGGAAGACGTGGTTGCTCATTGTGGTGGTTGTGTCGTCCATGTGTTGAAGCAACCATCAACCATCGTCCACCTCCAGGCTCCAGTTCCTCGAGAGAGTTGATGCCACCTTCATCCAACGTAAGGAAAGCATTGACGCCATCTGCACCAACCAACCCGAGGAGCTGAGAATGAATGAAGTTGTCGAAGCACTGATGGGCTGATGGCTCTTCTGTTGAAGCTCAATTCGGTGCTTGGAGGAGCAGGCTGCGATGGAGGAGGGAGGCCCTGCCTGGAGGAGGACACATGCAAGCGAGGTTGTGCGACAAAGGAGGATACGTGCATGGAGGAGGGTTGACATGTAAACTGATTTGAACTGAAGCATTGAAGTAGAAAGAGATGATATATAAGAGATGAGATGGAGTGCTGAATTGATGAAGCATTGAAGCAGAGTGGCATACCTTAATTTTTTTTTATATAAAAAATGTACGGGTCGGGTGGTCGTGTCTTGGTTTTGAAATCGACAACTTGTTACCCAAACCAAAGGAGCTTGGATTTACTCGGGTCGGATCGGGTTGATCCCGAACCCATTTACTTGGGTTGGGTTATCGAGTTCAAAGGTTGACCCGGACCCATTAACAAACCTAATTATTTGAAAGTTAATTTTACTTAAAGACCTATTTAAAGTTTTGACCTTAAATAAGCCCAGCCTTTAGTTATAATAATAATAATAATAGTAGTAGCAAACAGGTCAGTCCAGGGACGGAGCCGGACATGAATATTTGGGAGGACCAATTATAAAAGTTAAAGTCAGTCTAACAAATATATACACATTAAATTTCATACACAATATTTATAATTATATGTTCCAAAACGTTAATTACATTATCAAAATACGAAACACCTCTCCTACATGTCACGAAAATCACTTAATTAAATCCACTCTAAGCTTTTCAACAATTTTGTTTTCAATATATACTAGCTAAATGTCAGTCAAAAACTCATTTTTGATTGTGTTACAAATAGTATAATCTTGACTATATTCACAACTAACAAAGATTACTACGTAGTAGTTGTAGAAACGAAAGTGTAAGAATAAGGATTACCATTCTATATATATGATAATAAATTTTTTACTTTTGTATTTTTTATCAATCAATGACATAAAATTAATAATTTTAAACTATTGATATTGCCAAATAATGTAAAAAAAAACCAGGGAGGACCAAGGCCCTCTTAAGCACATACATGGTTCCGTTCCTGGGTCAATCTAAGCTTAAAATATTTTTTAAAAAAGAAATATGAAACCTAAATTTTTTAATTAAATAAACCTGAAAAGTCTTGACATAACTTTTAGTCATTAATTTTTGGACACCGACATATTCCATCCTTATTTTTAATTTTTGGTTTTTGCAAACACATTTAACAAATCTTGAGTTTTCGAAATATATATCTTTTCTTTTCAATCATGTGGTAATCTTGTAATTTTATTTTTTTTTTTTTGACGGATGGTAATTTTGTCATTACCCAACAGTTTTTAGGCACAGCTTATATGAAGTCAATTTAAAATGTGGAAGGTGTTGAAAGCAACGCCATATAAAAAAGAGCTATCTTATTCTAACACAAAAATTGAAAAACATACCGGACAATATACGATACTATAATGTTATTGTCGTGCTGCTGTAATGTTTTTTTTTTTTTTACAAGTTTTGATTTTTTTTTAAAAATAAAAAATTATTTCTAAAAAACCATTAACCAGATATTTGTACCTGATTAATCAGATATTTGTACATATTTAACCAAAAAATCCATTAATCAGATAATGAACTGAATTAACCAGATATTTGTACCTGATTAACCAGATATTTACACATATTTAACCAAAAAAACCAAAAATTTTATTTTTCAAAAAAACTAAATATTTAAAAAAGAATTTAAAGTCAAAATTTGGAAGAAAAAAAAATAGTACTACAATAGCGGTACAATACAACAGCACCGTATGTGTATCGCAGTATGTTGTCTCAAAATGTATCAAAATATTATTTTTGATTAAAAAAATAAGAAACAAGAAAAAACGGGACGTGAAACACCAAATAGAACAATGCCCAACAGCCCAAGAAAGGGACAAAGTCCAAGGGCAGACAGAAAACAAAAAGAAGAAAAACCACTATCAATCCAATAAGAGACAAGCCAATTCCAAATAAATATTCTATTCTGCCAAAGCCTGCCAACCTAATTTCACCGTCCAACCAAACTAGGGGATAATATTGCCAACCCAACCTAAAATTCGATATTTTAAAATATTAAGAAAATGTTCAGAAAATATATCATAGCATTCCATTTCCATGAACTTTAACCGATTTGGTTCAATGCAAATTATATTATCTGAAGAAACAGTTCAATGTTCTATGTAAAGTATTGCATTAGCAAAGATATTATAAATGGAGATTGAAGCTAACAGGAAGGGGACGGATGGACGGTGGGTTGAAAAGGTTTGGAAAAAGTACTGCAGATGATCGATCATATGTTTATTTACTATTTGTGTATCAATCATAAACGTATTACATTATTACGACATATTACAATTTTATTTTTCATCAAACAAGAAAATTTTGCCACTTGATTCATATCAGTTAATTAAGTTACAAGATATTAATTGTGAGTGCGCAGGTTTAACACAATTCTTTTTCCATTCTTTTCTTTTTTTTCTCTTGTAAAGTCTCCTATAAATCTTTCCTTGAACCATAAAAAGAAAATATATATCTTAACATGAAGGACCTGCATTTCAACAAAGTTATTTTTGAGCTGGATTCCAAGTTGGTAGTAGATGGTATGCATGCTTCAAGTGTTGATTTAACCGAATTTGGATCGATTATTTCCCCTTATAAGGAGTTGATTTTTTCTTTTGGTCAAAACTCTCCTGTTGAGTTTTTTAGGAGACAAGTCAATATGGTTGCTCATAGTTAAACTAGGGTAGTTGTTTCTTATGTTAGTCTTCCCTTCTTTTCTGATATCCCTACATATATGTATTGGTTCCTTGATTTGTAATGAAATGTAGTAGTTTTTTTTGTAATAAAAACAATAAATGAGTTTAATTTTGATAAGTTGTTATTATAAATTTTTTGACATTATTAACCAATTACATATTATTATATGTATGTAATTATTATATAGTTAGATGCAGTATAATTTTTTTTTACTGGTATTTAAATTAAATCCAATAAGTATTCCCATTTTGACAAATCACTTTTCTGTAATTATCAAGCACTAAAAATTTAATTGTTACTCATACTTCTCGTGAAAAAGAAAGACATGTTAACTTCTACGATTAACATTTGTTGAGAAAATAAGCTCGTTGAAACACTGGTTTTAATTAACAAGCATGAAATTTGATCGTGGACTTTGGGGGTGGTGAATAACGTAACGCACCATTATATAGTATTAGTCATGAAATTAAGACACCACTAGCACCAAAGCCAACGAAAACGCATTAATGTCTCATAATTTGAATTGAGAGGCTGTAGATGGTCCAGTGTAATGGAGAATATATAAGATCAGGGGACCAAAGTTTGAATGGAAAATAGGATCAGAGAAACAAAAATTCTTGTGTGGCTGTAGATGGGCCTGTACATCAAGGTGGCTTAGCATATGTTGTGGGACATTTTTTCACTTTAAGCACTTTCCCTAAACTTTTGAGTTCGTGGCATTGGTTCACAATGGATGAAGATATTGTGTCCCACTTTTCTGCCGCATTTCTTGTCCTCCACCAATAACAATTTGTCATTTAATAAAATAAAATAATAACACATTAACATTTATGTATATTCTCATCATTTGATAGGTAAGAGACATCGAGATACTATTTTTTGAGACAGCACAACATCTTATTACGTGTAATCAAATTGTTCACAAGAACTATACTATATCTAAGGAATTATATATGATTAAAATAAGGGTCTTGCTAACCAGTATCCTAAGGACATTAGTTAAGGAACCCAAAGATAAAAACATTTTATTGGAAAATGTAACTTTTAAGAGTTCAATAATTTGAATACACCATTTTCCTATATAATTTTTTTATATTTGAATCCTTAACCAATGTTGTTAGGATACTGGTTAGTATTTCTCTTAAAACAAAGATAAATGATGAAGTTTTAAGAGGTTGGATTTAATGACCAACCGGAGACATAATGATAATTAGCTAGTGGGATGGAAGATGGCAAATTGGCAATGCTCATCGGGAGGTCCACACTTCCACTTTGTTTTTCATCCAATGCGTTTGTGAAGGAATCCCAGAAATTATGCCTTCCCATTTCAAGACAAATTCTCGCTATAAACATCATAGATCTATTGCTTACCAAAAAAAAAGTCATAGATCTATCAATGGATTCCGACCCATCAGCCAATTAAGGGTACATTCAAATAAACAACTTAATTCTGTGTTTAAAATCATATTTGAGTTTTTTTTAAAATAAAACAAAAATAACATATTTTCATAAGCTTCCTCTGATTAGCTTACTAAGATAAATGTTGTAAAAAAAAACAAGCTTACTAAGATAAACAAAAAAAGATTTTATATAAAGATCATAAATTATTTTCATTAACTATTTGTATATATTTATTTTCATAAATCCAAATAAGTTCTTCCCACTCTTCAAAAAAAAAAAAAGTTCTTCCCAATACTCCCTAATTTAACTTCCATATGAAGATGAGAATTACGTTATAGCTTAATACCTTTCACATCACTATGCCATAAAAGTATTTACAGATCGATTTCTTTTGAAATCCGAGATAAGAAGATATAACTTAATACCTTTCAATATCTTCGAGGAATGGCGGTGTTTGAGAGAATGGGAATAGGGCTTATCTAACCATACATGTGAACGCATACCTTCTTTGTTGATGAGAATATAATAGGGCTGACTAACTTGAAAAGGGAGGTCAGTCAAAGGTTTTAGATTATGGAGTGAATCATCTTGTATATAGACCATTATTATTAAGTTGCAGGTTTGAGTCCCTCGTTAGTCTGCTTGGGTGGAGTAAATATAAATCATTTTATAAGTGCTCATAGAGCCCGAAGGTTTTCCTTACATTGGAATGAGGCACGATCCCTCGCCCTAAATTTATCTTATAAAAAAAATTAAATTGCAATTAGGATTGCATCATATTTACAACAATTGCGAACAATTATGAGAAAACACGCATGGCTGATACATCCGTAATTGCAATCACAATGTGATTTTGGAGACCTCTAAAATCAAAATTTGACGTGATCCCAATTACGATCGCAGATCTTAATTTAAAACTCATATTACGATTGTTAAACCGTTGTATTAGAGATATAGTTAGTTAGAGATATGGTTAGTTAGTTGATAGTTAGTTGCTAGATCATTATTCTATATAAAAACTTAATCTCTTTGTAATCAAGTAACTCATTTTATCAATTTCATATTCATATTTTCTCTCAATTTCTATTATCCTCCATGGATGTCATATTTCCTAATATGGTATCACGGCGATATCATCCTCCTTGAATTTTTATTTTCAGCTACGTACTCTTCTCTTTTTCCTTTTCTTTCTTTAATTTCCTATTCATTTTCTATCATTTTCTCTCCCTCCAAACACAATTCTTTTTCTTTTAGATGTGCAATTCAGATATAATAGATCTGTGCATTTATTTTGGCATTTTCCTCGGTTGTTAGCAATTTCGTTTTCCATGTGCTTTTGCATGTGCTTCATTTCTTGGCACTTCCTCTTTCCAGATCAATTTTTTTTTTCTTTCACATCTGATTCTTCATCTCTGCATTTTCTTTGGTTCAACCACTCCACTTTCATCATTAACACAAGTCAAATTGATCCGTGAATCAAACCGAACACTTGGAGGCCTTTCTTGGTAGTCTTGTAAACTATTATGGGGCCACTAATTGTTCCACTCCAATAGCGCATGGTTTCTGGAAAAAAAATGGGTAATTTCAAGGAAGTCGGACATAAAAGGGAGATGATCCAGTTGGGTGTTCCAATTGTTGGTGCACCTCAAGATGGGAAAGTATGACTTGAGTCTCCAAATTAGATAAGATGCATTCTCTTTTCTTCTCTCAAAGCTTATTCAACCATTTTTTTTCTTTTTCTCTTTTCTTCTCTTCTTCTCTCCCTATCTTTTCTGAGATATATATATATATATATATATATATATATATATATATATATATATATATATATAAAAGAAATGACGTAGGAGTTCTTTGATATATGGAGAGAACTCTTCTCCAAAAAAAAAAATGGCTATGCTGGCCCTTCTAATTGCATCAGTGCGGTCTATGAGGAGTTCGAAAGAAACTTAGAAGCTCCCAGCTAGAAGAAAGAATATGACGGGGGGTGAGGAATTACCAACACCAAGTATTTCAAAGAAAAATTCATGAGGCATAGTCCAATTTAGAGCGACTTTTGACTGATGTTAATTTCAGCGGGTCGACTCATTTCATATTGGAGCGATTTCCAACTGATGTTAATTCCAATGGATCGATTCATTTCATATACACATTAATTTTTGCCAATGTTCATTCTGGCAAGATTCATATATTTTTTTGGGACGAGAGTCGTGGAGACGACAGAAGTGGACCGAAGAGGGCAAATGAAGGTCCAAGACTTCTCGGATTCACAAACTTCGGCCGTTACCTAGACCATTGATTAGATTATTTTTTTTCATTAGTTGATGTAATATGAGTTATACTTTTGTAATTTTCATTAATTGTTCTTTCTTTTTCTTGCATTATGTTGTACATCCCAAGCTGGATTTGTTAATCCGCACTTCCAGTTTGCGGGGGGCTATTAGAGATATAGTTAGTTAGAGATATGGTTAGTTAGTTGATAGTTAGTTGCTAGATCATTAGTCTATATAAAAGCTTAATCTCTTTATAATCAAGTAACTCATTCTATCAATTTCATATTCATATTTTCTCTCAATTTCTATTATCCTTCGTGGATGTCATATTTCCTAATCTGTAATAATTGTATCCTAGTGCAATTGTGACATGAAAAATTGCATCAAGGATGTGGTATGTCCGCGTTGAAACGGTGATGCCACCGTAAGAGGTCATAACATGTTTGTTAAAATTGATGCAAATTTTCTGTAAAAGTCTAGAACCTTGTAGCAAAATCTAGTGTTGAGAATGTCCTAGAATTCCATTTCTAGAAGGTTCTACACCTATGTAGCATAAACCAAGTGATGGTAACTGTCTAGAATGTTCTAGCATTTAGCAAAATTAAACATGTAACTATAAGTTGTAAAAGAACTATGATGAGTTCTCTAGAAATTTCTAACCACCTCATCATTAGGGGTGATCTAGATCTATGCCTATAAATGGCATTCATTTGTAAGTATGAGAGGAATTTGAAACGAAAGTTTCTTATGTTTATTCCTCTCAAACCTCCTCCATCTACCAAATTATATTCATTTACCACTTGATTACTATTATCACTTTTACTATAACTATAATTTCCAACAACGTTTTAAAATCCAATATGTACAACAACAAAAAAATTCACACTACCACTGCTACAATTCACATCACAATTACCACAATCATGTTCACCATCAGGATTGCAATCACAGTTTAAATCTATAGGAGCCACTAATTCACAAGCTTTCTGCATCCACCAGGGTGTGACATGATTATGGGGGACCTTTTAGAACACATTTGATAGTGGCGGACCACTTCTAATATATATGAGTGATCACAAAGCATGAAACATGTGGTCATGGAGGATGCTTCATGCCTATGATTGTTTCTCAAAGTCAAAGACTGAAAGATCTCAATCTCAAGCATGCGATCATACGATCCCAGACTCTAGCAGAAAATCTTAGAAATAAACCTGTGATTTTAACAATCTTGAACATAACTGAATTTACAATTATAACCACAATTGTAATTTAAAATCGTGACAGGTCACAAAGTTTCACAAGCTTTCTACATCCACTAGGATGGGACATGATTGGCTATGGAGAAGTTTGAGAACACATTTGATAAAGTGGCAGACCACTCATAATACGAGTGATCACAAAGCATGAAATATATGGTTATGGATGGTGCTTCATGTCTATGACTATGACCAATAGTCTCTCAAAGTCAAAGACTTAGATCTCAATCTCAAGCATGCATGCCTTGAAGGGAGTTTTATTCATACCATGCTGGAATAAATGAAGAGGAGGGTCGGCTCAAGGGTAAAGCCATCAAAACCCTAACTTCAGGCCTATCAGCAAAAAGTTATATTTATCCTTAATTTTTATAAAGTTAAAAGGTCACACATATTAGTAAAAAGTCAAACTTAAAGCACAACCTAATCTAGATAGACACTCTCGCCTAAAATAAAAAAACCTTTACTCAAAGTCGTTTGCTTTAGGTTTCATTCGCTATTGGGTCGACCCTGACGAAGAGATATGATGTTGTCAAAAACCTGTTTTCTAATTCTGTTAATTCCACTTTAATTTTAGTTTTGATGAACTATATAAGTAGCATTTTTGGTGAAAAGATATTATTCACCGGATATTGAAGGAAACGAAACTCCAGCAGCGAAGAGACATATCCACTCTTTATATTCACGTTTTGAATTGAGGATATGATACACAATGTTAATCAAAAGAGGGTAAATATTTTTAGATGGCGTTTGGTTGAAGTAATGCTTTATTTTCAGGTAAATTACACTTCTAGAAGTCTCATTTCCGAAATTCTTTCTTTCTCATTCTCACAACAACCAACAACTAACAACCAAGCCTTTCTCATTCTCACTCAAATAATTTTTTTAACTCACATTCACTGATTTTATTTTTAGATATATCTTTTATGGTTACGAATGATTTTGTTTCTCTTGTATAAAAAATGGAACACTTTTATTCCTATGCTTATATTTTCGGGAATATTAAAACATCTCTTATACCAAACATTACCTTAGTATCTCTATATTGATTTAATGGTTGTTTCTTTGCCATAGTAATTCTTTGCCTGATTTCTATGCTTTGTAACAGGATTAGGTGTAATATTAGCATTGATGATGGTGAGAATAGTCACCATATCGATCGGAATATCTTGAAGCCGTATGGTGTGCCTATAGTTGACTCAATGGAAGCCTTACGTATCAAAATTCCATTATTTCTGTGGAGCCTGAGAAAGAGAACAACCCATATGTGATGATTAAAAATGTATGGAGTATATATAGGCAGTTCGAGTGCTCTTAACTTTGGTTCCATGTAGAATGATCCACCAGCGACCTACCTACGACCTATTTATAGGAGGTCGGTGGAAAAGGAATATTCTTTTTGTAAACAATTTTTTCACACATTATTTATGCATTAGTCATTCAGTTGTAAAAAATTAATGATTATCATATATTATATAGTACATGAAAATATTAATCAAAATGTGATTGATGTGTAAATCATTAGTGATTAGTATAAATCATGCAATAACTTTTTTCATATATATATATATATATATATATATTATATATATATATATATATATATATATATATATATATATCTGTGTGTGTGTGTGTTGTGGAAAAAATTAATAAATTAACATAGAATTAACACAAGAACAAAGAAAAATAGGCATCAACTAAATATGCAATTAAATAAAATAAAGCTAGTAAAGATAAATAAACTTATTCGGTTTTGGCTGAGGCGTGCATAGCACTGAGCTTAAGAGTACTTCGCCACCACGAGTAGATTACCCAGTACATTTGGTCTCAAGGCTAGTACTCTCCAGGATACAACAAATACTTCTTGCTAGCACTACACGTGAATTAGTAAGTACATATGAGCAACAATTTGGATGAAGGCATCTAGAAACCCGAAAAATTGACAACTTTATTTTTCCTCATATATCCCAATCCGGTAAAGCCACCTCATAAACAAAATCACCAAAGACAAATTGAAGAAGGTGGTAACGATTTGGAGTGCAAGAGTTTCACAAGAGAATTGAAAAATTATTGGCACAAACCCATATTAGAAACCACAATGGAGTTGTGCAATGAGACTTAAAGAAGGCTTAGTACATCAAAATGGTTTTACGATTTTGTTCCTTCTCATATGGAAAACCGGTTCAAAGAATCGAGTATCTAAACCATTCAGTTTTTCTTTTAAGAAAAATGTTAAAACTGAAACCTAAAAAACAGGAGATTAAGACCAACTCTAATGATTATTCTTAAGATAGTTCTTAAACATAAGAACTTGTTCTTACAAGAACTTTCATTGGAGGCAAATGAGGTGGCTGTCATGATGTAGAACGGTTTTTATAGCCAAACAGAAAAAAAATTGTCACAATTTCCAACCAAAAAATACAAGTGGGGTCACATGTGGGACCCATTTAAGAACCCAAAATGAGCTCTTTCATTAGAGTAAAATGGAGGTTGGGTTCTTATAACCTTTAAGCCCACCATATCATGATAGATAAGAACTCAAATATGATTTTTCCATTGTGGATGCTCTAAGGATAAGGTAAAAAACAGATTGTACAACATGATCTTTTACTTAGTCAAATAAATAAGTATAAAAATATTATTTTAATATTAGGCTTTAAAATAAATAATCAGAAAATAAAATATAACAATATATATATATATATAAGTTATACTAAATTAATATCTCCTACTACTACTACTACTATTATTATTATTATTATTATTATTATTATTACTCCTGTTGTTGTTGTTGTAAACAACCAAAGAGATAGCTGTATAGGAACATCACATTTTTTGTTTAGTTGTTTTCATATAACAAATACTGAAAGCCCATGCTTTTATCTTTGGACTATGAGGGACAACCTCAAATAGAGCTTGAGACTTGAAGTGCCCAATCCATAACTAAATCTTTGGCCCAATTCAAAGCGTTCAATATTTACAAAAAAAGCCCATACTTTTATCTTGGGATCATCAGTTACAACTACTCAGTTGCAGCATGGGAGGATCTTCATAGGTTACAATAAAAAAAAAAATACAAGTAGCAACCCAACCCTATGATGGCTCCTCTAACACCCTCTTCACTGAATATGTATATGCCTTAAAATGTTCGTTCAAGACCCAACGATTTACACTTGGAGTAATTTAGTGTTAGGAAGAAGGTAAAACAAAAGGTGATTATAAAACCAAGGCATCACAAGGAGAATATTGGGAAAAATATAAGACAGAAGCAAAAAAACGGTAATTTATTGAAAACTGGAGGTAGTTTGAATAACCAATACCATTGAACAATTCATTTTAATGGTTTTCTAGTTTACCGATTCAATAGTGTGGACACTCAATTTTTCCGATAATTTGTATTATTATCAATAAAATAAAAAAAAGAGAAAAGAGAAAAACAAATTAGAAAATCGTATTAGTAAAAGTCTGCCTTTTCTTTTACTAAGTTCTCTAATAATGCCTTAGTCCATTTTTTTAATATCTTGATTTCTTAGTATGTTCTTACACACAAAAAAATTAAAGGTGTGAGATAAGTTGCTTAACAAAAAAAAAAAAAAAGAGGTGCGAGATAAGTCCAAAGGACATATAAAAAGGTTTGAAAAGAGCTCAAGTATAAAAAAGCAAGGAGTCTATCATCCATTAAAAAAAACCTAAATAAAATACAACAATCAATTAATTTAGATTAAATTATACTACATCACCTTTAAGTTTATTAACATAACAATAAATCCCAAATTTGATCATAAATTACACTTCATCCTATTTTTTATTATTGACTAAAAATTGGGGGCAGGATCTAACTTATTATCATGTTTTGGGTTTGTTGTTATTTTGATAAACTTCAAGGTGATGGATTGTAATTTACTCATTAATTTTTAAAAGAAGAAATGAGAGGCAGTAAACCGTACACCTAAATCTACTTAGGGGTTTGGATTCTCTCCGGCCCTTATATCTCCAACCCTTCTCCAGCAACAAATCTGGATTGTTCAACCAGATCTAATGGTCCAAAAAAATTACCATTTTAAACATTAACAAATTTAAATAAAAGTTAAAAAAGGACCAACTTTCCTATCTCCCCATTGTGGTCCTGTCGTCCCTTTCCTCACCACTGCATGCAACCAAAATTGTCATTGTTATCCCGCTGATGTGGACAATCAGTTGTCGTCGTTCACAACCGGTCATGTAACACCCTGTTTTCTTGATTAAAGTGTAGGACATATATTAAGCATGTTTAAGGGCTTAATCATGTTCCTTTTATGTTGAGGAAGCTATGTTCCAAATTTGAGGAGAATCAACCTTAGAACGAGCTCAGAATAAGAAATGCACGAAATCGGGTACCGACACCAACTCAACATTTGAGCGTGGAGGAGCCCAACGTTAAAGCGTGCTAATGCTCAAATGTGAGGCAGTTGGACGCTAAAACATGCACTGTGTCACTCGTGGAGGTGTACATGTCAGTTGCATCGAACACGTGGCACAACAGCAGTAGAGCGTGAGCACACTTGGACGTTGGACACTGGCACGCTTAAGAATGCTAAGTGTTGAGATCTAACTTAAGTTCTTTCAATTTATTTAACTTGGCAACTTTAGCCATTTCATTTACATGCGACCAGACTACATTAGAGCAATCGTGACAACGAGTTCTTCACTAGTTGTTATGGTTGTCTGTGGTATGTATGCTTGGTATGTTGATATGTGTTGTTACACACACTGTTGTTGAGGAGATGGTTGTTGATGATGTGTTAGAAGCTTAAGTTACACCACGAGTACTACTGGATCTGAGGTTATGAGATTGCAATGTATGGGCACCGAGATTAGGTTGTGGATGTATTGGCATCATGAATACGGCCCTGTGTGAAAGTATTGGTGTCAACTTAGGATGTATGCGCATTGCATAGTTGCTGAAGTGGCAAGCTGCATGATTGGGAGTCATGCGAGGTTATTGTACCCGAGTGCGGGTACGAAATGATAAGTCACAAAGCGTCCGACTCATCATGCGTATGACTCACACTCCAGTTAATTAATGGAGTTTTAGAATATTAAAATTAGACATGGAATTGAGTACAATAGGCTTTTAAGAGTAGCCTAAAATAATTACAGAAAAATATCACAGTAGTAGGTTACGTGGGAAAATGCGGAAGAAAATACTCAGGCTTGCTGACGGGACAACACGCGGTGACATATGTTGCGCTACATCACCATTCCACTAACTCATCTAACCTAGCTTAAGACAATGACACATGGAATCCATTATCTACTTTAAGTGACACCTAGTTTTGACTAAACCAAAACATGACACCCAATACTACACCTAACACCTAAACTAACTTAATCTAAAGTAATGAAAAAAATGAAAGTCATTTGTTTCATATTCTTCACGTAGACAAAGAAAGGATGCAGAGAGTGAAGAAAAAAATAAAGACTTAGGCAGCCATTTTTGTGGGTTAGGGAGCTTGGTTAAGGTGGTTTCGGTTGTCGGATTTTCAAAGCGATCGCCTATTCATGTTCACGGCTTCGACATCTTTGAGGTTGCGCCCTTGCATGTGAATATCATCAAGGCTTTTATGGGTTTTTCTGTCGAATCACTCGAGCAAGAAATCGACTGCGAGCTCGGAGACAAATCTGACTTCGTGGGACATCGGCTGTTTGGATTCGGTGTTGTTGGAGAACGTGTCAATTCGTGTTGGTAAAGTGGACACATTCAGAGCTTTTACAGGAAAGCGTGCACATCAGTAAGGTGGGAGAAAGAACCTTACTATCATCAGGAAGGCAAGAGTAGTGTAAAATACAATGATAGGTGTAGGGGAACCTAAACCATACTAGTGACCAAGTAATCGACAATACCAAAATCATGTTGGCGACTACCCCCGTAGTACCAATGATGATTTAGGTATTGTAGGTTTATCGTCATTAGGTTGATTTTAACATAAATTGAGGTTGTGTGCTAGTTAGGGTTGTATTGTTTGCTATGTGTTGTTTGAGTAAGTATGCTTAATATGCTTTATGGCATGCTCTGTGATACATGTTGAATTATATTATTTATTTAATATGCTTAACATGCTAAGTATGCTTAACATGCTATTTCTATTAATTATGCTTAGTTGGCATGTAGGTGCCAATATCTGTCGCGACCGTCCCGTCCGGGGGCCGCGAAAAAAGGGATGTAAAGACAGAGGAGTCGCCACTAAAATTTTTATTGGGAAAATCTTAGAAAACCCAATTATTTAAAGGAAAACTGGTCTTAAAAAAAATGAGAGAGATGAGTCCGGGAGTCGGTTACGAGTGGGGAAGGTGTTAGCACCCCACATCGCCCGTTTTAAAAAAACGGTACCTCAAGTTAATTGTGCAGAAACATTTTAATAGCCTTTTAAATATTTATTTTACCCCAAAAATTATTTACAAGAAAGGATTATATATTTTTTATTTTTTTATTTTTTTATTTTTTTATTTTTTTTTTATTTTTTAATAATCCTTATTTTTTGAATTTATTGTTAAAAAGGGGAAAAGTTTAATTTTTTTGATTAATTATTTTAGCATAAAAAGGGACACAAAAAAAGGAAAATTTAGTTTTGGCCCGACAAGATGATTTATCTTGCTCCTACGTAATCCCGGGTGCGATGGGAAACTCAAAGCCACGTAGTTCTCTTGAAAAGATTTGATTGATTGGTTGATTTTTAATTTTTTGATAAAAATTTAATCTTTGATTTTTTTTGTTTAAAAAAGGATTTTATTTTAAAAAATAAATTCACTTTTGCTTAGAGTCCAAGATAGCAGTGCTATACGATAAACCCTTACAATTCGTACGACACTTGAGGATGAATAAGTCCATACATCAACGTCGTAGATTATTGCGTGAATTAAAAAAGAGATTTTTATTTTATTTTTTACAAAAGGGTTGGGTAAAATTTGTTAAAAGAACACATTGAAAATATTTATTATTCTTAATAAAAGGGAATTCATTTGCACAGGGTTCAAGATAACAGTGTTATACGATAAACCCTTATAATTCTTACAACACTTGAGGATGAAAAATCATACATCAACATTGTAGATTATTGCATGAATTCAAAGAAATTAAATTTTTGTGAAGTTGGATAAAATTTTGTTAAAAGGAGTAAATTGAAAACATTTTAATTTTTACAAAAGGAATCCACTCTTGCACAGGGTTAAAGATAGCGGAGCTATACGATAAACCCTTACAATTCATACAACACTTGAGGATGAGAAATCATACATCAACATTGTAGATTGTTACGTGAACTCAAAGAAATTTTATTTTTTATAACCTTTTTGTTGTTTTTTTTTTTCTTAGCATCCTTTTTGAAAAGAGAGAGGAAGAAAAAAAAAACTTAGCCCAATATACAGATAAAAAAAAACATCCCACTAACTAATTTATTTTAAAAAAAAACAACAATGAACTCTATTTTAAGGAACCATAAACACTAACATATTAGATCAATTAGTCAGCCTACACATATGATCCAACATAAAATAAATAATAGGGTCACACTCACGTGTACTGAGCATACGTTTTGTCAAAGAAACAGGCTAAAAGAATTAATGGTTTTTCCCTTAAATTTCGGTGGCAGTTACCATATGCCATTAATGCAGAACCGTAGCACAGTATATAGAGTATTGTAGGTAAGCCTTTTCCTAATAATAAATGAACAAATAAAAGAAAACAAAGTAAAAAGAAACAAAAGTCAGCAAACACTGATACAAAGGAGGGGTATGAAACTCAATACCCAACGAAGTTGACGCCGAACCCGGGGACGAGCACGGACGGCGGCGGAACGGAGGCAGACGACGCGGCGGACGGCGCTGGGCGAAGCAGGGGACGCGACGGAGCTGGGGAGAATCGGTGGGTGGTCGTTGCAGGGTTGCAGATCTCGCGTGACCTGTGGCGGAGCAGATCTAGCAGCCAAGCAATGACATTCTGGCGGGTCTGGTTCAGATCGACGAAGAAGACAACGGCTCTGGTTGGGGGAGGAACTCGAGGTAGGGATGGTGGCGGTAGCAGCCGCAAGGACGAACCAAAGTGTGTAGGGACACGCGATCTCTCCGTCACGTCTACAAGTCACGGTCAAGCAATGAACGGCTGCTCCTAGGATGGTGGATCGCGACTGCTGGTGGCTGCATGAGGGTGGCGCCGGATTTGAGAGAGGGAGGAGGAAGATGATGTTACAGTGGGGAAAGGTTCTGCACTTGTAAAATAAGGAAAGAAAGGAAAGAAATGGAGAGTGAGGGGAAGTGGGTTTAAGGAGGATGAGACTGGGAGTTGTATTTTTTTTGTTCCCTTGGCTGAAATCGAAAGTAGAGAGGAAAAAGGCAACCAAATTCCCTTCGTGTATCCTCCTCCTTCCAGATTTTTTCTCTGTCCCCCCTTTCCCTCAGTATTTTCGTTTCGTCCTTATATTCACCAACAGGGCATATAAAACCAAAAATCAAATCCCCAAAGCCAATCTTAGTGGCATAGCCAAGTCCTTTTCCACTTTCATTGTTTTGCCTCTGATGCTTGTTATACTTTTCTCAAGATTGCAGATTTTCATTCTCTGTGTTAAGTCCCCATTGAGCTTTCTGCATTTGCTCAGACTATGAGTTGAAACTGCATTAGAGCTGGGGCAATGTTTTCCTTTTTCATGTTTTGATTTTCAAACTTTCTCCCTCTTGCAATTTTTCAAAGCTTGACCTTCCTTTTTGTTTCTGAAACAAATTAAATTTTTGTCTTACTCTTTTGGCCTCACACCATCACACATATCTTCTTCTTTTCTTTATTTATTTACTTTGATTTTGTTTTTTTGTTTTTTTTTTGTTTTGTTTTTTCTTTGTTTTTTTGTTTTTTGTTTTTTTGCAATATTGTATTTTTATTTTTCTCAATATGGATTAAAAAGAAAGAAAAAGAGGACAAAATTAGGTGTTCACAGCTGCCCCTCTTTACTTGTTTCTTATTAGATAGTAGGTGTAACCGCAGTTAACCTATTATCGTTATAAGAAACGAGTAAAGACATGAACTCCAATTTTGGCCGGAGTTCACTGACAAGTAAACAGATGCATAATTAAAAGCTTGCGGGACAGACTACCCGCAGAAGCTCGAGCAGAAAGATAAAAAGCTTACGGAGTCGGGTATCCGCTGAAGCTTGAAAACAAAATGATTAAAAGCTTGCGGAGTCGGTTATCCACTGAAACTTGAGAAGAAAAGATGAAAGCTTGCGGAGTCGGTTGTCCGCTGAAGCTTGACAGAAAAGGTAAAAAGCTTTTGGAGCTCGGTTATCCACCAAGCTTGAAAACAAAAATGCAAAAACTTATGAGTCGAGTATCCGCCGAAGCTTGGAAAGAAATGTTGAAAGCTTACGGAGTCGGTTGTCCGCTGAAGCTTGAAAGCAAAAGAATTAAAAAGCTTGCGGAGTCGGTTATCCACTGAAACTTGAGAAGAAAATATGAAAGCTTGCGGAGTCGGTTGTCCGCTGAAGCTTGACAGAAAAGGTAAAAAGCTTGAGGAGTTGGTTATCCACTGAAGCTTGAAAGAAAAAATGCGAAAAACTTGCGGAGTCGAGTATCCGCCGAAGCTTGGAAAGAAACGTTGAAAGCTTACGGAGTCGGTTGTCCGCTGAAGCTTGAAAGCAAAAGAATTAAAAAGCTTGCGGAGTCGGTTATCCACTGAAGCTTGAGAAGAAAAGATGAAAGCTTGCGGAGTCGGTTGTCCGCTGAAGCTTGACAGAAAAGGTAAAAAGCTTGAGGAGTCGGTTATCCACTAAAGCTTGAAAGCAAAAATGCGAAAAACTTGCGGAGTCGAGTATCCGCCGAAGCTTGGAAAGAAACGTTGAAAGCTTACGGAGTCGGTTGTCCGCTAAAGCTTGAAAGCAAAAGAATTAAAAAGCTTGCGGAGTCGGTTATCCACTGAAGCTTGAGAAGAAAAGATGAAAGCTTGCGGAGTCGGTTGTCCGCTGAAGCTTGACAGAAAAGGTAAAAAAACTTGCGGAGTCGAGTATCCGTCGAAGCTTGGAAAGAAATGTTTAAAGCTTACGGAGTCGATTGTCTGCTGAAGCTTGAAAAGAAAAGGTAAAAGGCATGCGGAGTCGGGTATCCGCTGAAGCTTGAAAACGAGCAGAGCTTACGGGGTACGGTACCCGTCGAAGCTTGACAAAAGGGTTAAAATCTTGCGGAGTTGTGCAATTTACTGGGTTTTGTACTCACAAGAGATAAAACATTGCAATGCATGATGCCAGAAATGTCCAATATGCCTGATGGAAACCTCAAATGATTTCAATGCAACACAAGGAGAGCCTGTAACAAGTTGCTATTTATTTATTTATTTATTTTTGTTAAAAAAAAATTATCGCTTAGGTGTTTCTAATTATCACCCTTGACCCCTTGAAGCATTGATCACAGACAAGCCCGGAGGCGAACTAAAACGTGTCCTGTCTTCGCGGAGAACAAAGGCTAAGCGCTTTTGGAAGGGTACGCTTTCTCTGCAGTGATTGTCCCTATGCTTCCTGTCAGTAGACCACGGTGCCCTTTGTTGGGAGGCCATCTTGTTCTTTACGAACCTTGGAGATTTTCAAAGAAGTTCTAAATGCTCTTGAAGACATCAAATACATGTTTCACATCTCAGTATATACTCATCATAATGAATGCACACACGCAATTGACAAAAGTTAAGAGAAATAGATAATGGTAAAAAGAATGGAGAGTCAATGTCATTATATTTGGACTGAGAAGGTATACAAAGCAGATATTACAATGGAGTATGGAATTGCAGAAAGGTCGTGGAGTGAAAACACATCTCCTCAAATGACATCTCTTTCCATGACTAGTGTTAATATCCCTCATACTATCTCGACTGCTTACTAATCAACATCTGAGAATGCTATCTGCCCCGATCTTCATGCATCTAGCCCACTGATCGCCCCAGTTCATCGGCTTGACGACACTTCCCTTGTTTATTTATTTATTTTTTTTTTATTTTTTTTAATTTTTTTTTGAACCCTAACTTTTGCCTAGACCGCCTTTTCAGGTTTTCAGCCTAGCGGGTTGCTCTAACTTTTGCCTAGACTGTCTTTTCAGATTTTCAGCCTAGCGAGCTTTTCTTTTTTCATTTTTCACCCTTTTTTTTTCTTGGGAAGTGCGTTCAAGCATAATACCTTTTGATTGCATCTGAGTTTACAGGGAGTGGAAGATCTTCCCCATCCATCCTTGTGAGAATTAAAGCTCCACCCGAGAAAGCCTTTTTCACAACGTAAGGTCCTTCGTAGTTCGGGGTCCACTTTCCCCGATGATCCTTTTGGATCGGTAGGATCTTTTTGAGCACTAGATCACCCTCCCGAAACTGCCGC
The DNA here is from genome assembly GCA_030762895.1 of Sophora flavescens. NCBI lineage: Eukaryota > Viridiplantae > Streptophyta > Magnoliopsida > Fabales > Fabaceae > Sophora > Sophora flavescens. Next base: position 21,400,300 of record CM061069.1, read on the forward strand.
AGGCGTACCTTCTTCTCGTAAGCTCTCATCAACCTTTTCTGGTACAATTGACCATGACACAATGCCCCTAATCTTTTTTCTTCAATGAGATTCAATTGGTCGAGTCGGTTCGAACCCACTCAGCCTTCTTCCAGTTCTGCTTCTCTCAGTACCCTTAATGAGGGGATCTCTACTTCAATCGGGAGTACTGCTTCCATCCCATAAACTAAAGAATACGGAGTTGCCCCTGTCGAGGTGCGAATGGAGGTACGGTAGCCGTGCAAAGCAAAAGGTAACATCTCGTGCCAATCCTTATATGTCACCACCATCTTCTGGACAATCTTCTTGATATTTTTGTTGGCGGCCTCAACTGCCCCATTCATCTTTGGGCGATACGGGGAGGAATTGTGATGTTTTATCTTGAAGTTTTCGCACATCTCTTTCATCATCTTGTTGTTCAAGTTAGTCGCATTATCAGTGATGATCTCGCTTGGCAACCCATAACGACAAATTAACTCTCTTTTGACAAATCTGATCACGACATTCCTGGTCACACTGGAATATGATGCAGCCTCAACCCACTTGGTGAAATAATCGATGGCAACAAGGATGAAGCGATGTCCATTTGAGGTTTTTGGTTCGATGGGCCCGATCACATCCATTCCCCACATTGAGAACGGCCAGGGTGCCGACATGACATTCAAGGGAGCTGGCGGCGCATGAACCTTATCAGCATATATTTGACACTTATGGCACTTCTTTGCGTAATTAAAGCAATCCGCCTCCATTGTCAACCAATATTGGTCAGTCCTCAAGATTTTCCTGGCCATTGCATGACCGCTCGCGTGTGTTCCAAAATATCCTTCATGTACCTCCTCAATTATCCATTTAGCTTCTTTTGCGTCAACGCACCTCAACAACACCATGTCATGATTTCTTTTGTAGAGAATATATCCATCTAAATAGAAACCCATTGCAAGTCTTCTTAGAGTTCTTTTGTCATTTTCTGAAGCGCCCGGAGGGTATTCCCTTCTTTGGATGAAGCATTTGATGTCATGGTACTGTTGTGACTCCGGCAAGTGTACCGGGTCGTCGCAAGTAATAAAAACACGGTAGTATTCTACCGAGGTCGAACACAAGGATTGGGTTACCAATTCGACTAAATTGTCAAGAAATCCGATACGTTAGTTAAGCAATAGAAGGAGGTTGATAGACAGAGATTGAGATTGCAAATTCAAGAATCAAATCAATTAAAGCTACGGGTGATTAAATTCAGAAATAAAAGCATCCAAGGTTTCAATCCACCTACCCACTCATGCAAAGTACCCAAGTGATGATATTCTCCTCCCTAAGTTCAATTTTAATGTCAACCGGGACCCCTAAATTTTCCTAAATCCACTTCGTGCTCATTAGGACGTATTCGATGATTTGGGTTAATTACTTGCTAGGTCTCTTAACCCTAATCTCGAATTCTATTAATTCTTGTTCCCTATAGGTTGCACCGATCTCATATTCACTCTCGTGCAATACTCGACCGATGTTCCCAATTCAAGTTCTGAAACGCGAATCGCCGCTAGGCCTCAACACGCTTAACTAGTCGATCACGCTAGCATATAATCGACACAATGAAAACAGAATTGGAAAATCATAATTGAATTAAAGGAGAGAGAATTACATTACATTAATACTATGCCGCCATGGGTGGCTTCATCGATCCCTTAGACAAGAGGATTAGTTCCTCATGTCCGTAACAACAACGCACGTACAATCGGAATTCATCCTAAGCCTATGAATTAAGAGAAAAGAAGAGAAGAAGAAATCCCAGAATAAGGGTTACAAAAGATCTCTGCAAATTCTGATCCAAAAGGTCCTCAAATCTGTTCTGATCTGCTCTATTTATAGGGAGGCCACGCGTCACGGCCGTGATGGCCATCACGGCCAGGCCGTGACGCATTCTGGGTTGGGCGCGCTTTCAAATCTTGAACATCACGGTCGTGAGCCTCATCACGGCTAGGCCGTGATAGCTTCTGTCTCCACCATCCGTTCTGCACGCCGTGATGGTGTCACGCCAGGCCGTGACAGTGTTCTCGACTTTTGCCTCCTGGATTGTCACGGTAGTGATAGACATCACGGCTAGGCCGTGATGCTTTTCGACTTGTGTGGGTTTTAGGTCACGGCCGTGATATACATCACGGCTGGGCCGTGATGACTTCTCGACTTTTGCCCCTTCCGCTCTGCTTGATCATGGTCGTGATGGTCATCACGGCCAGGCCGTGATGGGCTCTGTCTGCTCATATTCTTCACTTTTCTTAACTCTTAAAGCTTCACTTATGGATCTGAAAACAACACAAGCAACCACAAGCGTAATTCTATCCAAAATAACCTAAAAACTACACAAAAGACGCAAAACGAGTCAAAGTCCAACTTAGGAACAAAACAAGGCAAATTCGAGCGAAATCGAGAGTGAACTCGAATAAATTGGCATATAAACCCTAGTTCATCTAGTCATAAAACTAGATAAGCCAGAGGCTTATCAAAATACCCCAAACTTAAACCTTGCTTGTCCCCAAGCAAGCTTAAAACTCAAAAACGACTCAAGACTTGGCAAGCTTGAAAGATCTAATCAATTTCGCACAAATTTCATGCGACTTTACAAAACAAATTTTTCTTCTTTGATTCCCACCCCCCCCCCCCCCCCCCCCCTTTTCATCAATGTAATCCCCACATTCATCTACTTTAAACAATTGAGAAGTTATCATTCATGCCATCATTACTCTAAGTTGAGGCTCAAAGATACACACAAAGGAAGATCACCTATTTCAAACAATTGCATTTCTCACAAGGGTATTTAGTATTTCACTCATTCGCTCAAGTTTGTCTAGGCTTTCAACTTTTTCACTCAACTTCACTTATCAAGAGCACTTCCCATGAATTTGATTTCCATCTCAAACATAGTTCCCACGAAAACATGCATGCAACATCAAAAGGTCTTTTAAAGGTTGTAATGGGGCCTGGCTGAGGGTAGGATAATCAAGGATATTTAGGCTTAAGTCCCTAGGAACTAAGAGAGCATGAGCATTAAACACATTTTTCCACTCAAATTCCTTTCTTTCCATTTTTCATTTGGGCTCGGGTGACTACAACCTTTTCCTTGATATTATTTTTGTTTTGCCCCTTTTCTTTTGGCAAATTTTTTGTTTTCTTCTTTTCTTTTCTTTTCTTTTTGCCTAGGGTCAACCTTTATTTTCTTTTTCTCATCCCAATATGACACATACCTTGTAGCCACCCCAAACTTAGTTTCTCACAACCATTCTCTTGCTCATTTCCATGCTCTCCTAATCCTAAGACTGGGTTAACATGGTTTTTCAGATTTTGGCTCGTAATGTAGGGTCATCAAGAAACAATAGGTCAATTGGGCTCAATTTGGCTAACTAGGGACATGCATTAGGGATGGTTAATTTCAGGCCAAGTAGCTATTCAAAGAAAGTTGCCTAAATCATTTGATGCAACATATAATCATGCAAACCATATAGAGATTCAAGCAAATTCGGGGAAGTGCAACTTACAGTGATTCACACATTCAAAAACAGAGTTGGAGGCTCAAATCCTCACCTGGACATTTTGCAAATTGTTTGACCGAGATACGATTCCTAGTGTGTGCACCCCCTCACCCCAAACTTATCATAAATCAAGCAATCATAATAAATCTCAAAGTTCAATTTTCAATTTTTTTTTAGTGGGGATAAACTTTTCTATTTTCAGACCCTAGGGGGAAATCATCAATGATCAAGTAATTCATGCAATCAATCATGTTCAATTCAATTAACATCCAACAAGCTTGCCGACACGACTTTCATACAACAACTCTTGATCTTCTCAAATTATTCAAGAGTGACAAACAAAAACAAAACAAACTCAAAAAAAACAAAAACAAAAAAAAACAAGAGTGAGGAAAGAAAAGAGAGGGTACCTAGCTTGGGTTGCCTCCCAAGTAGCGCTTGTTTAACGTCCCGAGCCTGACTCAAGTCACCCCAGAGGGTTAATCTGGAGGAAGATCCTTCTTGCCATGCCATTCCTTGGCCCATTCTTTGTAGGTTTGTGCCCCTTTACATGCTCGCAAGCGGTTCCCGGACAGCTCATTTAAGTTCAGGACCCTTCTATAGTCAGCACGCACTCTCCACTCCGCGATCGTCATTTTTGGGATTAACTTGTTGTCTTTATTGACCACCACGGTTGTGCTACCTTTCAACCTTGGTGCTTTACCTTTCTTTTTCATTCCCTTGCTGCTGAGTTCTTTCCTTGCACATTCTTCCCTTGGGAGACTCGGTATGGGTTCCATGTCTCGTAGCCACTCAAGGTAGACTTCATCCCCCGAAGGGCCTTTTTCCTCACTGTCTTCCTCATGAGATTCCACAGATACTGTTGCAAGTGAAGGATCATGGTCTTTTCGAGTTACCTTTACCTTTTCAGTTGGGTCCATCTCATCCACTCGATACACAGCTGAATTCTCTTCCGGGTGCTTAATCGCTTCAAAGACATTGAAGACCACCTCATCATCATTTACCCTTAAAGTGAGTTTCCCTCTCCGCACATCTATCAAGGCACCCCCGGTGGCCAAGAAGGGCCTACCCAATATGAGAGGGATCTCAGCGTCTTCATCCATATCGAGCACCACAAAGTCTACTGGGAATATGAACTTGTCAACTTTCACGAGCAAGTCTTCAACTACTCCATAGGGATATTTGATAGAACGATCGGCCAGTTGGAGTGACATTCGCGTATCCTTTACTTCTTTGATCCCTAGCCTCTTCATCATTGAGAGGGGCATCAAGTTGATGCTTGCCCCTAGATCACATAATGCCTTTCCGAAGGTAATTCCCCCAATGGTGCATGGTATCGAGAAGGAACCGGGATCCTTCAACTTCGGAGGCAGTTTCCGTTGAAGAATGGCACTACACTCCTCGGTCAAAGCAACCGTTTCTTCATCCACAATCCTCCGCTTCTTAGTGAGAAGTTCCTTCATAAACCGAGCATATGATGGCATTTGTTCCAAGGCTTCCGCAAATGGAATGTTAATCTGAAGTTTTCGGAAGACATCAAGGAACTTATTGAATTGCTTATCCTGTTGAGGCTTCTTCAATCTTTCCGGATACGGAACCTTCATGTAGGGTGGGAGGTCTTGGGGTTCAACCCACTTCTTCCTTCGGAACTCTTCATCCACAAGTTTCAGCCTTCCCCCTTGCTCCGGTCCCTTGTCACTTGCCAACCCTTCTTTTTCAGTTTGCTCTTCCTCAACATGAGGTTGATCTGGGCCCTTGTTATCCTGAGAATTAGTGGTACCCCTGCTAGGTCCTAACACCCTTCCGCTTCTAGTAGATATGACATTGCATTGTCCCTTGGGGTTGTTCTCGGTGTCACCTGGAAGAGTGCCCGGCAGACGCTCATTCAATTGCTTCGCGAGCTGTGCTATTTGTGTCTCGAGATTCTGAATTGCTGAACCTGTATGAGTGGCCAACTTGTCAATGGTAGTGTTCGTGTTAATTGACAATTTCTCCACTGCTGCACTCATTTTCTCAAAAGCCAACTCCCACGGTTGTCTTCCACTATCTGTTATTTGCACCTGATTAGTCCCAGGAGGACCCTGCTGAGTATTGCGCTGCTGAATTCCAATGTTCGGTCTCAGACCCTGTTGAGGTTGTTGCCAATTCTGTTGAGGGTGTTGTTGACCGGCTAGACCACCATTAACATCACTCCAAGCAAATCCCGGATGGTCTCTTCTCATGTAGCCCCTATTCTGATTCTGATTGTTCCTCTGATAATTGTTCTGGGGTACAGTGTCATAGAAGTTGTGGCAAGAGTCCACATGTTCTTGAGGGAAATTGAGCGGGCAATTCTGAGTGTCATGATTTCCATTGCAATTTGCACAACCCGGAGGCATTCCCTCGTGTATAGCATTAACCCTCTTGTTCCCAGACAAAGCCTCATTTTGCATCTTCAAAAGTCTGTTTTGCTCTAAAATGGCTTCCATTGTCCCAGAACTGATTCCACTCGAGGTCTCCCTACCACGGTTGTAATCATTATATGACATCTTCTCTAACAGTGCCCATCCATCCTCAGCCGATAAATATACAAAAGAACCGCCACCAGCGGCATCACACATTCATCCGATAGCGTCCTCTCAACCCATTAAAGAAATGTTGCACTTTGGAAACCGGGTCAAAGAACGCAGAGGGACATCTTATCAACAAACCATTGTACCTCTCCCATGCTTCATTGTATGTTTCATCCTCAGTTTGCTTGAATGAAGTTATGGCTATTCTTTCTTGCTTGTGCCTTCCGAGGAGGAAAGTATTTGGTTAGGAACTTCGTGCCATTTGCTCCCAAGTTCGATCTTTGTTCCTATCCAAGCTGTCAACCCAATCGCGAGCGACATCCCTAAGAGAGAGAGGGAAAAGTCGCAAGCGAAACTCATCCTGTGAGACTCCTCTTGTCTTCTGTAAGTCACACGCCTCAAGGAAGCGAGTGATGTGTCTATGCGGGTCTTGCTTTCCACTCCCATCAAACTGATTCTCCCGGAGCTGGAATGTGACACATGCTTCAACTCTGAAGGAGTCTGTGTTCAAGTTGCCTCTCACAATAGAAGAGTCACAATCCACCAAGCTTGGTAGATCGTACTCAAAGAGAGGCTTGTAACGAGGGAGAGGAGGAGGAGGATTTTCTTCAGCCATGCCTTCTATTTTAATTGCTTCCAACCTCTTCCTTTCTCTGGCCTCTTTTCTTAACTGCCGCTCGGTCCTTGTGATCTCGGAATCGAATAGCAAGTCCTCTTGTAGAAGAGTACCTCGCATACAAAAACAGGCAAAGACCAAGTGGAATCAAAGAAACAGAGAAAAATAATGGCAATTAAATAAAAGGAAATAAAACTAAAAGTTAGCTTAACCAAACAGCCGAATTTCCTAAAAATTAGGAAAATTGGTTGTGCCAATCCCCGGCAACGGCGCCAAAAACTTGTTGTGACTCCGGCAAGTGTACCGGGTCGTCGCAAGTAATAAAAACACGGTAGTATTCTACCGAGGTCGAACACAAGGATTGGGTTACCAATTCGACTAAATTGTCAAGAAATCCGATACGTTAGTTAAGCAATAGATGGAGGTTGATAGACAGAGATTGAGATTGCAAATTCAAGAATCAAATCAATTAAAGCTACGGGTGATTAAATTCAGAAATAAAAGCATCCAAGGTTTCGAATCCACCTACCCACTCATGCAAAGTACCCAAGTGATGATATTCTCCTCCCTAAGTTCAATTTTAATGTCAACCGGGACCCCTAAATTTTCCTAAATCCACTTCCGTGCTCATTAGGACGTATTCGATGATTTGGGTTAATTACTTGCTAGGTCTCTTAACCCTAATCTCGAATTCTATTAATTCTTGTTCCCTATAGGTTGCACCGATCTCATATTCACTCTCGTGCAATACTCGACCGATGTTCCCAATTCAAGTTCTGAAACGCGAATCGCCGCTAGGCCTCAACACGCTTAACTAGTCGATCACGCTAGCATATAATCGACACAATGAAAACAGAATTGGAAAATCATAATTGAATTAAAGGAGAGAGAATTACATTACATTAATACTATGCCGCCATGGGTGGCTTCATCGATCCCTTAGACAAGAGGATTAGTTCCTCATGTCCGTAACAACAACGCACGTACAATCGGAATTCATCCTAAGCCTATGAATTAAGAGAAAAGAAGAGAAGAAGAAATCCCAGAATAAGGGTTACAAAAGATCTCTGCAAATTCTGATCCAAAAGGTCCTCAAATCTGTTCTGATCTGCTCTATTTATAGGGAGGCCACGCGTCACGGCCGTGATGGCCATCACGGCCAGGCCGTGACGCATTCTGGGTTGGGCGCGCTTTCAAATCTTGAACATCACGGTCGTGAGCCTCATCACGGCTAGGCCGTGATAGCTTCTGTCTCCACCATCCGCTTACGCCACGCCCGTGATGACGGTGTCACGCCGGTGGTGACAGTTCCCGACTTTTGCCTCCTGGATTGTCACGGCCGTGATAGACATCACGGCTAGGCCGTGACAGCTTCGACTTGTGTGGGTTTTAGGTCACGGCCGTGATATACATCACGGCTAGGCCGTGACGACTTCCGACTTTTGCCCTTCCGCTCTGCTTGATCATGGCCGTGATGGTCATCACGGCCAGGCCGTGATGGGCTCTGTCTGGCTCATATTCTTCACTTTTCTTAACTCTTAAAGCTTCACTTATGGATCTGAAAACAACACAAGCAACCACAAGCGTAATTCTATCCAAAATAACCTAAAAACTACACAAAAGACGCAAAATGAGTCAAAGTCCAACTTAGGAACAAAACAAGGCAAATTCGGGCGAAATCGAGAGTGAACTCGAATAAATTGGCATATAAACCCTAGTTCATCTAGTCATAAAACTAGATAAGCCAGAGGCTTATCAGGTACCACGGTTTTTTATCAGACTCTTCCCCTATCACTTGACAATATGCAGGATGATCACGGCTTGCCATTTTGATGAGTGGTAGGTTCCGCTCGTCACTTACTTTGAACATCGAGGACAAGGTAGACAGCGCATCAGCTAGTTGGTTATCTTCTCGGGGAATATGATGAAATGTGACTTCATCAAACTGCTCAATCAAACCTTTGATGTAATCATGGTACGAGATTAACTTGGCATCTCGGGTTTCCCATTCCCCTCTTAGATGGTGGATGACTAATGCAGAGTCCCCATATACCTCCAGTATCTTTGCTTTTGCCTCTATTGCTGCCCGGATCCCAAGCGCACAAGCTTCATATTCGGCTATATTGTTTGTACAATCAAAGCAAAGCCTTGCAAAGGATGGGAAATAATCATTTTCCGGTGAGATTAGTATTGCCCCGATTCCATGCCCCAATGCATTAGAAGCTCCATCAAATAACAAAGTCCACTTTTCTTTTTCTAGTGATTGCTCGCGATCAAACAAAGCCATTATATCTTCATCCGGGAAATCGCATTGCATCGATCCATAATCTTCCACTGGCTGATTGGCTAGATATTCTCGAGAGCACTACCTTTACTTGCTTTTTGGGTGACATAGACAATGTCGTATTCGATAGGAGGACTTGCCAATGAGCAATTCTTCCAGTCAGAGCAGGCTTATCAAAGATGTACTTGATCGGATCCATTTTGGACACCAACCAGGTAGTGTAACACAACATGTAATGCCTCAAACGGCGAGCTGCCCAAGCTAAAGCACAGCAAGTGCGTTCCAGCAATGAGTAGTTGGCTTCACAACTGGTGAACTTCTTGCTTAGATAATAGATGGCATGTTCCTTCCTTCCTGACTCATCGTGTTGCCCCAGTACACAACCCATTGATTCATCTAGCACAGTCAAATACATGATAAGAGGTCTTCCCGGAACTGGGGGAACCAAGACCGGAGGCTCCTGTAGGTATTGTTTGATCTTCTCGAAGGCTTTTTGACAATCTTCATTCCATGCTCCTGCCTGATTTTTGCGTAGCAATTTGAAGATTGGTTCACATGTTGCGGTCAGTTGGGAGATGAACCGGGCAATGTAGTTCAATCTTCCTAAAAACCCACGAACTTCTTTCTCTGTTTGAGGTGCTGGCATATCGATGATTGCTCGCACTTTTTCAGGATCAACCTCTATTCCTCTTTGACTAACAATGAACCCCAAAAGCTTGCCTGATTTCACTCAAAAAGTGCATTTGGTTGGATTCAGTCGGAGCTTAAACTTTCTTAACAGCTCAAAAAGTTTCTGCAGATTATCAACATGGTCGTCTTCGGATCTGGACTTGGCGATCATGTCGTCTACATAAACTTCTATCTCCTTATGCATCATGTCATGGAATAAAGCCACCATAGCCCGCTGATATGTTGCCCCAGCATTTTTCAAGCCAAAGGGCATAACCTTGTAGCAAAAGGTTCCCCATAAAGTAACAAATGTAGTTTTCTCCATATCTTCAGGTGCCATCTTGATCTGATTATACCCGGAGAATCCATCCATGAAAGAGAATAATGCATGTTGGGCAGTATTGTCTACAAGAACATCAATGTGAGGCAGAGGAAAGTCATCTTTTGGGCTAGCTCTGTTCAGATCTCGATAGTCAACACACATTCGGACCTTTCCATCTTTCTTGGGAACAGGAACGATGTTAGCAACCCATTGAGGGTACTTCACAACTTCTAGGAAACCTGCATCCAGTTGTTTCTTAACCTCCTCCTTGATCTTTAGAGACATTTCTGCTTTCATCCTTCATAGCTTCTGCTTTACTGGAGGACACTCCGGTTTTAATGGCAGTTTGTGTTCTGCTACACTAGGGTCTAACCCTGGCATGTCTCGGTAGGACCATGCAAAAACATCTTTATAATCCATCAACAACTTGATCAATCTACTTCGCTCATTTTCTTTCAGGGAAAGGCCGATCTTGACCTCTTTTTTATCATCTTCGGTTCCCAAATTGATTAGTTCACTCGGCTCTTCATGGGGCCGAATTTCCCTAGCTTCTTGCTCTACCATCCTCAATAATTCAGGAGGGATTTCCCCATCATCATCAACAACCTCATCAGCATGATCAATAGGATAGTCAAAATTGTATGCTGAGTTATTAACACTGTCATTTTCAAGAGAGTCACTTTTAGATCTGCATTTTGGTAGTTATCAGGGAAAGATAAATAAATAACGGATAAAGATGAGAAACTGTATTTATTGGTGAGGAGCGATGAATAAAAGCGAAAGTAAAAAAGATAAGAACACAAAGATATCGAATGCATGCATTTATTGATAAGTCATACTGAAACGGAAACAAGTAAGCCCATTACAACAAAACCCTAAAGCCTTGGGCAGAGCTAAAGGATAAGCATTACAGAATTACTTTGAAATAAACTCTACGGCCCTGGGGAACTCGATGACCTCCCAATTGTTGAGCTCTGTATCCGGAGGACATGGATACACCAGATTGACACCATGATCGGCGAGATAATCATCTTCAACAGCCGCTGCTTGGTCCAGGAATGCGAATCCTACACTTCGGAAGCTCTGTCGAATGTCACAGATGGGAACCTTTTCAGCCTCGTATTCACGGTTTTCCAGCCGAGCCAACCTCTTGTTTTTCTTCTCTTCTATAACCCTCATCCTGTCAGCCTTGGTGGGTTTATATCCCAACCCAAACCTATCCTTGTTCTCGGTAAGCATGAGGACGTCAGTGACACCTTGGTTATTCTTCCCCAAACCGCTTCCAGGTCGGTATCCTCCTTCGAGCATAACCCTAGCCATCATAACAGACGCTTTAGATGACTGAGGTTTCAAGAGTGGAGCACCATCCCCGACATAAGTGGCATTGGCAATTTCAAGTGACTGGAAGGCGGTCTCGAGAGCTTCCTCGGCAGCTTCAATATAAAGGGTAGTTGATGGCTTGCTTACTAACATATCCTCCTCTCCAGAGACAATTATCAGCTTACGATCAACAATGAACTTCACCTTCTGGTGCAATGTGGAAGGTACAGCTCCAGACGAATGGATCCATGGTCGTCCTAGGAGACAACTGTATGTTGGTGTGATATCCATTACTTGGAAAAGTACTTCAAAGGTGCAGGGGCCAATCTGAATGGGCAATTCAATTTCTCCCATGACTTCCCTTCGGGTGCCGTCGAAAGCTCTTACAATCATTGTGCTTGGCTTCATGTGAGTTCCATCGAAAGGCAACTTCGCTAGTGTTGACTTTGGCATTACATTCAAAGAAGAGCCATTATCAATGAGAACCCTGGCCATGACATGGTCTCGGCACTTCACAGAAATGTGCAAGGCCTTGTTGTGCCCTATACCTTCGGCTGGTATTTCATCATCGGTGAAAGTGACATAATTATCAGCAACTATGTTACCTACAATGTTATCGAGCTTATCAACTGTGATGTCATGGGAGACATGCGCTTGATTCAACACCTTCATCAGTACTCTTCTGTGTGGCTCTGAGTTCATTAATAGAGACAAAAGAGATATCCGAGCCGGAGTCCGATTTAACTGATCCACAACCCTATATTCACTCTGCTTGATGAACTTCAAGAATTCACCTACCTCCTCATCAGATACACCCTTTTTATTCTCACCCCCGTTTGCTTCCTTGTCATCTAGGATTTCTTCCACCTTCTCTTTCCCTTTGTGATCCTTTCTTTCCTTTTCTATTTCCCCTTTTCGCAATACATCTGGAGTGTAAATGCGACCACTCCTAGTCATTCCGCCAATTCCTAAAATGTTAGTGACCACAGTAGTCCCGTTGGAAGGATTGGGTTGGACCTGCATCCCATACTTCCATGGTACCGCTTTGGTGTCCTTGTAAGGGAAAGGACTTGGAACTCGGATGACGATTGGTGTTGGCCCACTTGGAACCGGCAAAGGTTTCTTCTCGGTATAGTATATCACCACTGGTTTCGGAGTGACTTGCTCAGGAACTGGCCGAGAATTAACCACAACAGTAAAAGGGGTTATCTTAATTGGGGTTGGGGAAGTTGTAGATTCAGCAACCATATTGATGGCACATTCATTTGATCCACAACCAATTAAGATAATCTTCATATCCATTAGCCGCTGCACAACTAGCCGAAACTCCGAACAGTCTTCAATCGAATGCCCCATGCTCCCATCAAAGTCACACCTTATATCTCCATCGAGAGCCTTTTCTTTCGTGGCCGGGATTTGGATCAATCCACATTTGCACATCTCTCTGAAAACAACTCTCATAGGAGTCCTAACATCGGCCACTTTACTCTTGAGAGTATGTTCCAAAAAGCTCCCAATGGCATTGACTCCCGAACCCCCATGATTTGGCATAGGACCTTGTCTCCCATTCGGAGCATTCTTTTGAAAGCTCAACCACTTAGCATCAATAAGGTCTTGTACCTTAAAATTGAAAGCCCTGCAGTTCTCGGTGGAATGACCTACTGCCCCTGCATGGTACTCACATTTAGCATTTGGATCAAACCACTTCGGATAGGGAGGCCCTAATGGTTTCATCGGGATTGGAGTCAACACAGATTTGCTTATAAGCTGATGCAGTAGCTCGGTGTAGGTCATGGGTATCGGGTCGAAATGTACTGGCTTTCTTTCCGAGTTGTATGGTGGTCTTGTTTGGCTGGTGCTTGGCTGGACGATTTGAGGTGGCATGGTGGGGTGTGTTTGAGGCTGAGAAGGGTATGATGGCCGGTAGGGAGCCATTTGTTGAGGGTTTGGAAATTGCGAGGTTGCAGGGTTGTATGGCTGGTTGGCTTGGTGATATGGAGGTGGTTGGTAATATGGGGCGTATTGGGCATGGAAGGCGGGTGTTTGGTTTGGTCTCCATTGGTTCGGTTTCTTCTGTTCCAAGGTTACTGCATGTGCCTCTCCCTCCTTCTTTTTCACGAATGGGGTTTTCTTTGGGTCGTTCCCTACTGAAGTCTCGGCGATCTTTCCATTCCTCATTCCACTTTCAATTCTCTCGCCGATGATGACCATGTCAGAAAAATTTGATGACACACTCCCAATCATCCTATCATAGAAAGGCGACTGGAGTGTAACAATGAACATTGCTACGATTTCTTTCTCGGCTAAGGGAGGCTCCACCTGAGCAGCCAGTTCCCTCCATCGTTGCGCGTATTCTTTGAAAGTCTCTACATCTCTTTTTGACATATTTTGGAGTTGCCTCCTATCGGGAGCCATGTCAACATTGTACTTGTCTTGCGCTCAGAATGCATCTGCTAGATCCTTGAAGGACCGGATGTGTGCCCGCTCGAGATGCGTATACCAATTTGAAGCTGCCCCAGTCAAACTATCTTGGAAGAAGTGAATCAAGAGTTTATCATCTTGGGCATGTGACGCCATCTTCCTAACATACATGGTCAAATGGTTCTTGGGACAAGTGGTTCCCGATATTTGTCAAAATCGGGCACCTTAAATTTCGGCGGAATTACAACATTTGGCACCGCATGAGTTCCGAGGCATCCCGAAGACCATAACTATTCACCCCTTCAATGGCCCGCAATCTTTCCTCTAGTACTTCCAGCTTTACTTTAGATCGGAATCCCCCCCCCCGACTGATTCACCGGAGCTTCTCCGTACATATTATGGGGAAATGAATATGGCATGGAGGAGGAACCGAAGTTTGGCATCATTTGAGCCCCCTGGGGTCCATAATGTAGGGTGTATTGTAGGGGCCTTGGATTGACAGATGGTGTCACTATCGGGGTGTTACCATCTGTAGGGTTGACATTCTGTGCTTGCGGTATTTCGACAGTATTGGTGGGAATTTGTGCTTGAGTGATGTGTTCGGAGTTCTGAATACCATCTTGTGGACTGGGGGCTGTTGGTGGTACAAACCCACGAGGCAAACCGTATGGGGGATTGTTCGGGTCAAATGAAAAATGAGTTTGGTTGAGAGGCATCATGGCCCCTGGTTGGTTGAAGCCTTGAACAGGAATCTGAGTAAAACCGGGCGGGATGAGAGGTGTGGCCGGATGTCCTTCGTTCGAGGCTGGAGGGTTCTCCTCTGTGTTCTTTTCTTTCTGCATTGCCTGCAGGATCTCCATCATCTTAGCCATCTGATCCTTGATTTGACTGACCTCATCTCTGATCTCTTGGACTTCTTCTAGTTCATCTGCCATGGCTCTTGTCTGTGACCGAGTGCGATAAGGGTGTCTTCGAGCAATTGTTCAGAAAAGCCACACACTGTTTTAAAACCACAAGAGAAATGAGAACAAAATGTTTGAAAAAAACGAAAAGCTTTTAAGAAAATCACCTTTGGAGTTTATTATTATTATTTTTTTTGAGTTAACACCTTATAACAGACAAGAGATGGTCCCTCCATCCCACACAGAGAGCATTTTGCTCATAAGATGGAATGGAGTTGACAACAAATCTAGGGGAGAAACAACTCTCCACAATAGATGTTGTCTCAAACACACTAGCAATTTCTGAATTGAACACCTCGTCCTTCCCTTTGCACAGAAGGAAGAGTCCTATAAGGCAAAGATGTAGTTGACAACATACTAAAGGAAGACCATGCTCCACGATAGGTGTCGTCACAAATCAAGTGCAAGAGTTGGAGTGCGAAGGAATCATAGAAGCAAGAACTGATTTCATTAAAAACTCCTCAAAGCCAATACATAGAATTCTGGAGGCAAGGACATATTTCATTAAAATCTCCTCAAAACAATACATAGATTGGGATTACATCACAATTCTCAACATTTTCAACCTAAAGTCAATAGCTTAGGTCTCTTTCTTTTTAGCCCTCGAGCAAATCCTCCACACATTTGCATGAAATCATCCAACTCAGCCGGGAGACAAAGCATAGGGTCTGCACGAATTTGTTCTTTTGCCCTCTCAAAGCTTTGGACAAAATTTGGAATACAATGGCTTAGCTCCAAATTCATGCTCATATATCTTTTTTTCCATATGTCAATATCTATCCCTCGCTCTCGGGCCTCTTCTCTCCACCACTTCACGGCGTTCATTACTTGAACCCTTTGATCATGATAGTGTTTCACTGAGGTCCACCCTAGATCGCACTGCTTCTTGATTTCGACTAGTAGGATATTCAACTCTTGGACCTTTTGTACCAACTCATCAATCATCCTGTCTTGTGCACAAATTTGTTTTTGTAAGTTGGCATTGACTCCCCTTTGCCGATTGACTTCCACTTCCAATGACTTTCTCACATCTCCTTGCTGAATGACTTCTTCTTCTAACTGGCGTTTTTCTTTTCTTAGTTGATGCCTCTCCGCTGTCAAAGACAATACTTTGCTTTCAAGATTCTGGATCCTAGTCATGACGCTTGACGGGACCTTGTCTGTATTCTTTGGGACTTTTGAGGTTGCGGAGATGTCTGCACACAAATCTTTTAAATGTTCATTTTCTTTTGTTAACCTCTCACAACGCTTCTGACCAACGGCTATTTTCAGCTCGGCATCTTGCTTTTGTTGCTCCATTTCCTTCATTTGTGCCTCCAGGATTTTTAGTTGTTCTGCCATTTGAGTTACCGAAGGGGAGTAATCTTCAGCTTTCATGTTTTCTGCAGGAATGTCGACAAGACCTTTCCTTGATTTTCTCCATGCTTCATACTCCGAGACAATGATTAGGATCGGTCGGCCCAATTGTGATCTCCCCGCCATCCTCACATCTTTCCATGCATCTCTAACTTCTTTTGCCACCAACTTGGTATTCTCACCATCCTCGTATCGAAAACAGCATCCACCGAGTTGCTCTTCTCGTGGCACGGTTTGTGTCCAACAAAGTTGTCTTAAGGCTATGGCGGGTGTGTAGGATATGCAACCTCTTGGGCCCATCAAAGGAACATTTGGATAATCACCACAACTGTAAATGATATCTTGACCCTGTTGACTTTCGTACCATGGGCATACCCACTTAAAAGAGTCTCTTTCTACCTTGTCAAACTCGCTCTTCCATTCCTCTTCATTAAGCTGTCTTGTAGGGATGTTATGAAAGCCTCTTAGTGGATCTGAATGGCGGTTGATATAGCCTTTTGCGTACATGTGAGTCATGACCCATACATAGAGCAACTGTGCACAACATCTGAGCTTCCCCTTTGGATGCTGCTGGCAAAATTCTAGAGTTAAAAGTGTCTCAGCCAATACTGCCGGCACGGGGTTTTTCTTTCTTTCAACTGTGAAGAACACGTCTATTGCTGCTTGATCTATCATGTCTAGTGCCGATGGAAATAGAACCAACCCATATATTGCTAGTGCCAATACCCTTTCAAAGGTTTCCCAGTCTTGTCGATCCATTAGGTTCCTCAAATGATTTTCAAGGAACTTTCGGGTTAACCCTCGCGAGTTTGAGTGCCCGGTCAAGTTCACTTCGATTGCAGGAAGCCCTAGTAACCCTGCTATGCTTGCGGTGGTCAAGTATTGCCCTAGGTGAAAGTACACCACGGGATTTTTCTGCATTGGCAAACTTAACAGGCAAGCATATTCTTCAATGGTGGGTGTAATGTCCATGTTTGGCAACTCGAAACATCTGAGACGTGGGTTCCAATACTGGATTAGAGCACTCAAAGCAGTAGCTTCAACCGGTACGAAAATTAGGTCCAATATCCCTCCATATTTCTTGATGAAGCTTTTTCGATGCTCTTGAGGCGAAGATTGGCTCAACTCTTTCAGATTCTCTAATGAGTTCAAAATCACCTTGGAGCTCTTGCTGGCAGGAACATTGCTAGTGTGTCTGACTTTTTCCATCTCTTGTTATTAAAGGTGTTTTCCCTTACCAAATTATCTGTGCCAAGGAAATTTATTTTATTAATAACGCTTGGAAAGCAAAATTTCTTATGCATGAGAGCGTACCAAGATGCATGAATGATGACATATTGACGATGCATGGCCTAAAATACTACATGTACGAGCATACAATATGATGAGAATGAGTGTAACAGAATGCATGAATGAATTTCATGTTAAGGTGCACGTGAGATGCATGCAGAAAATCATTATGATGCATGTGATATAAAATGTGATTATTCATGTTGCAGAAAAAAGATGGAATGCGCTCCCTTTTGTCCTACATAGGTCATATCCTAAAGTTGGGACTTCTGAAGTCAAGACCCTATTTTGGTAGGCTGCTAATGGCATTTTATGTGCATGACTTTCGGGATAGATCTAGACCCCTAAACATATGATCCCCGGATTACCCTCATCTAAAAGATAAGGATCCGAATCCATGAATCTCACCACAGGGACAAATAAGTCACAATGTGGCAGCCCATGTACCGGTAGCAATCCGAGCGGGAGAATCAATGACTGTCAGGGACACAAAAGCATCACAATAACATCACTGAAGCCCCTTCTAATCTTATGGCATTCCAAGACTCGGGTATAGAGCCCAAAAGTGTGTGCAACATGTGAGAGTGATGTGTGTGACGGGAGCATACAAACCTTCACAAAAACCTACTAAAACACAACTACCCCAAACCTGCAAAAAGGAACAAACAAATACCAATACAAAAAATTCTCTACCCTAAGGTTGCAAGAATATACAAGAGCAGTTATGAAAGCATAAAAAGAAATAAAATAAAAAGGGTAAAACAAATATTTTCAAAGCTGTTAAAAAAAATGCACAACCAACTATGATAGGCCTGACTCTCAAAACTCCCCAGTGGAGTCGCCAGCTGTCGCGACCGTCCCGTCCGGGGGCCGCGAAAAAATGGATGTAAAGACAGAGGAGTCGCCACTAAAATTTTTATTGGGAAAATCTTAGAAAACCCAATTATTTAAAGGAAAACTGGTCTTAAAAAAATGAGAGAGAGATGAGTCCGGGAGTCGGTTACGAGTGGGGAAGGTGTTAGCACCCCACATCGCCCGTTTTAAAAAAACGGTACCTCAAGTTAATTGTGCAGAAACATTTTAATAGCCTTTTAAATATTTATTTTACCCCAAAAATTATTTACAAGAAAGGATTATATATTTTTTATTTTTTAATTTAAATTTTTATTTTTATTTTTTATTTTTAATTTTTAATAATCCTTATTTTTTGAATTTATTGTTAAAAAGGGGAAAAGTTTGATTTTTTTGATTAATTATTTTAGCATAAAAAGGGACACAAAAAAAGGAAAATTTAATTTTGGCCCGACAAGATGATTTATCTTGCTCCTACGTATTCCCGGGTGCGATGGGAAACTCAAAGCCACGTAGTTCTCTTGAAAAGATTTGATTGATTGGTTGATTTTTAATTTTTTGATAAAAATTTAATCTTTGATTTTTTTGTTTAAAAAAGGATTTTATTTTAAAAAATAAATTCACTTTTGCTTAGAGTCCAAGATAGCAGTGTTATACGATAAACCCTTACAATTCGTACGACACTTGAGGATGAATAAGTCCATACATCAACGTCGTAGATTGTTGCGTGAATTAAAAAAGAGATTTTTATTTTATTTTTTACAAAAGGATTGGATAAAATTTGTTAAAAGAACACATTGAAAATATTTATTATTCTTAATAAAAGGGAATTCATTTGCACAGGGTTCAAGATAACAGTGTTATACGATAAAACCTTATAATTCTTACAACACTTGAGGATGAAAAATCATACATCAACATTGTAGATTATTGCATGAATTCAAAGAAATTAAATTTTTGTGAAGTTGGATAAAATTTTGTTAAAAGGAGTAAATTGAAAACATTTTAATTTTTACAAAAGGAATCCACTCTTGCACAGGGTTAAAGATAGCGGAGCTATACGACAAACCCTTACAATTCATACAACACTTGAGGATGAGAAATCATACATCAACATTGTAGATTGTTACGTGAACTCAAAGAAATTTTATTTTTTATAACCTTTTTGTTGTTTTTTTTTTCTTAGCATCCTTTTTGAAAAGAGAGAGGAAGAAAAAAAAAACTTAGCCCAATATACAGATAAAAAAAACATCCCACTAACTAATTTATTTTTAAAAAAACAACAATGAACTCTATTTTAAGGAACCATAAACACTAACATATTAGATCAATTAGTCAGCCTACACATATGATCCAACATAAAATAAATAATAGGGTCACACTCACGTGTACTGAGCATTCGTTTTGTCAAAGAAACAGGCTAAAAGAATTAATGGTTTTTCCCTTAAATTTCGGTGGCAGTTACCATATGCCATTAATGCAGAACCGTAGCACGGTATATAGAGTATTGTAGGTAAGCCTTTTCCTAATAATAAATGAACAAATAAAAGAAAACAAAGTAAAAAGAAACAAAAGTCAGCAAACACTGATACAAAGGAGGGGTATGAAACTCAATACCCAGCGAAGTTGACGCGGAACCCGAGGACGAGCACGGACGGCGGGGGAACGGAGGCAGACGACGCGGCGGACGGCGCCGGCGGCCAGCGGGGACGCGACGGAGCTGGGGAGAATCGGTGGGTGGTCGTTGCAGGGTTGCAGATCTCGCGTGACCTGTGGCGGAGCAGATCTAGCAGCCAAGCAATGACATTCTGGCGGGTCTGGTTCAGATCGACGAAGAAGACAACGGCTCGGGTTGGGGGAGGAACTCGCGATAGGGATGGTGACGGTAGCAGCCGCAAGGACGAACCAAAGTGTGTAGGGACACGCGATCTCTCCGTCACGTCTACAAGTCACGGTCAAGCAATGAACGGCTGCTCCTAGGATGGTGGATCGCGACTGCTGGTGGCTGCATGAGGGTGGCGCCGGATTTGAGAGAGGGAGGAGGAAGATGATGTTACAGTGGGGAAAGGTTCTGCACTTGTAAAATAAGGAAAGAAAGGAAAGAAATGGAGAGTGAGGGGAAGTGGGTTTAAGGAGGATGAGACTGGGAGTTGTATTTTTTTTGTTCCCTTGGCTGAAATCGAAAGTAGAGAGGAAAAAGGCAACCAAATTCCCTTCGTGTATCCTCCTCCTTCCAGATTTTTTCTCTGTCCCCTCTTTCCCTCAGTATTTTCGTTTCGTCCTTATATTCACCAACAGGGCATATAAAACCAAAAATCAAATCCCCAAAGCCAATCTTAGTGGCATAGCCAAGTCCTTTTCCACTTTCATTGTTTTGCCTCTGATGCTTGTTATACTTTTCTCAAGATTGCAGATTTTCATTCTTTGTGTTAAGTCCCCATTGAGCTTTCTGCATTTGCTCAGACTATGAGTTGAAACTGCATTAGAGCTGGGGCAATGTTTTCCTTTTTCATGTTTTGATTTTCAAACTTTCTCCCTCTTGCAATTTTTCAAAGCTTGACCTTCCTTTTTGTTTCTGAAACAAATTAAATTTTTGTCTTACTCTTTTGGCCTCACACCATCACACATATCTTCTTCTTTTCTTTATTTATTTACTTTGATTTTGTTTTTTTGTTTTTTTTTGTTTCGTTTTTTCTTTGTTTTTTTTTGTTTTTTTGCAATATTGTATTTTTATTTTTCTCAATATGGATTAAAAAGAAAGAAAAAGAGGACAAAATTAGGTGTTCACAATATCTGTTATTTGAGAGATGTACATGTTGGGGGGAGTGATATGATATGACATATAGTAGTGCTCAACCTAATAAAATATAATTAAATATGTGATTGGTCAGTGCGCATGTTATGAGACTGTTTCTGAGGTTAGGTAAAAGGTTGAGGCACTATGTGATGACTCGGTAAGAGTCGATAAGACTCATACTAGACATCATGGAACAGATGAGTAGTGAGTCTACCGTGATGCTCTTGTAGTCCTTGCTGAGCTGCTCCAAGTTTGAGTATCCTAACGGGAATAGGGATACTATTGTGCAGCTATCCCTAACGGGAATGGGGGATAGTGTCATTTCTAACGGGAATGGGGATGTGCACTATTATGAGATTATGTGTACGGACGCGCCACTTGAACAACTGACTATCATCCCTAATAGGAATGGGGGATGTATGACATGATTGTAGGTGGTTACGTCAGCACATAGGCATAGATGCATGAGCAATAAAGGATAGAGGTTGAAACAATAAATTAGAGGATGATTGTTATCACTGTGTGTTGCATGTCTATGTGCTATCTTTGTACTTTATGTTATTGCTTATTTTCCATACATGATGATAGTGTAGATTCTTATTGCACTATTTCTCTTTATTGTGTATGTTTACCTTATTCCGTGAGAAGATCAGATGGAGGAACCAGTTGCCGAGGAACTAGATGCCATCCCTTATGAACCTGATACTGGTGGGAGAGCCACGAACCCTAGTCTCGAGAAGCTTTGAGTTGGTATACCAAAGGAAGATGTGAGAGACGATAACGAACAAACTCTCGTCATCCGTATGAATACCTGAGTCAGACTAGTGTGCTTTCTCATATGGCCAGTGAGTAGTGTGAGACTTTAGTACTGGATGATTGTACCTTATATACAGTTTTACCACTGTTTCGGTGGTTGTTTTGCATACTCTAACAGCAATGTGATGTAGGTCCAAATAATGGGAGCATACTGTTGGTGTGTTATATGTATAGTATGTATGTATCTTTAAAGTTTTAAGTAGTTTCGCATGCTTAATAAGCACGTCAACATTTAATAACGCAATGAGGCAAGGGGAAGTCTCATTTGGTGGTATCAGAGCAGTTTGATTCTAATCGGACTAGGAGTTAGGGTGTATTGGTCATGTTAGTTGGATCCTCATCGGATGCTGACTATGTTTAGAAGTTGGGTAGAGTGTCCGATGCGGATTCGTAAGGCATATAGTATCTATATATGATTTATATAGTATTGTATGTCTTATGAATGTGAGCTAATGATTTCTTTTACAGGAACTCATGGCTCGTGGAAGAGGACGAGGAAGTGGACATAGCGGAAGAGCCACAGAGCATATTATAAGTGAAGGAAATGGGAATGGATCAGCTTCCCACATAGGTGGTGGACAAGAATCTTCTAAGACTCTCCGATCAGTTAGAGAACTAGTGTCTGGGATGCTTCAACAAACGAAACAGAATACTTAACTTCTACAAATGATCATACAGCAGCAAGAAAGACAGAATCAGAGGAATAATGTGGAAGCATATATAGGATGCATGGATGTCCACTTTCTTGAAGGTCAAGCCACCACAGTTCAAAGGTGAGTTTGATCCAGAAGGAGAAGAGTGGTGGTTACAAGAACTGGAAAAGATCTTTGCTGCTATGCATTGCAAGGAAGAAACGAAGGTTACATATGCATCCTTTGTGTTAATAGGAGGGACAAAGTCATGGTGGAGAGGGAAGCAGAGGTTATTAGAAGCCGAAGGCAGAATAATAACATAGAGTTGTTCAAGGAATGATTTCTGGAAAAATATTTTACGAAGCTGGTGAGGTGTGAAAAAGAAAAAGAGTTTGAGTTTAAAGCAAGGTAACATGTTAGTGGGAGAATACTCAACACGGTTTGAAGCCCTCTTAAAGTTCTCTTAGTTTTATCGGAGGTTTCCTAAGGAGGAATGGGTCTGTAGGCACTTTGAGGAAAGTAACCTCTCTGAGTATATAATAGTCAACAGGGTGGGATGTATTTTTTAAGTAAGTTTGGAGATGTGTGTTATTTAACAAAACTTCAAGTGGGTGGAATATAATTTACTCAATCAAATTATATGATGGAAAATCATCGATCAAGTATATATATACTAATATAATTTTCTTATTCAATAGTAGTGTTTAATATTTTTTTAAACGATTTATCGTAAATACGTCAAAATGAAATAAAGCATATTTATTACAAGAATGTTTTTTTGAACACAAGAAATGGGATACCATGCGATGCCCCTTTTGATTTTTGAGATATTTTCGAAATGCGTGTATATGAATATGATAAAAAATAAATAATAGATGTAAATAAACACATACGGTGTTTATATTTTGATGTTCAAATATCACAACTCGTTTATTATGATAATTATACTCATCAAAATAAATTTTAATACGGCTATATGATATATATAGTTGATAATAATATTACACAGGATCCTCTCTAGCTAGTAAGGGTTGGGCCTTGGGCTTCTTCACCAGCCACATAATATATAGAGAATAAAACCAAACCACCGTTAGCATATCTTCTCTCCTTTTCATAGAACAAACTTACGACCCTATTTATTCCCTCTGAGATTAGCAGGTAAGTGTCTCTTACAATTCTCATGTTATCTTCGTTTCCTCTTCTATCAGTATCAGATTCACAATTTAACATCATCTCATGTTGATATATATAACCGGTTATATTTTTGCTACGTAAATATGATTGAATTGAATTCAACACGATAAGGAAATAGGACTTGTTAATATGTTGTTGGGTATTCGTTCTATTATTACTGAGTAACAATTCACATAATCACATTGATAACAGAAACAATGGAAGGTGATACAGTGGTGAGTGGAGACAAACTCATACTGAGGGGATTGACATTCCATGGTTTTCATGGGGTCAAGCTAGAAGAAAGGAAGCTGGGTCAGAAATTTTTGGTAGATGTAGATGCTTGGATGGATCTCAGAGCTGCTGGTAAATCTGATATCTTGTCAGATACAGTTAGTTACACAGAAATATACTGGTGAGTTAGAATTGTGAAACAACATGACTACTTCTTAATATATCATTTCATCAATTTTATCACTGAAAACTCCCAAAAACTCTTTCAATATTTGGTCATATATTATATACACCCTTATTTTGTTAAAATGTGCAAAATGGTCTGTAAACTCCAAAGAAAAATTGTAAATTAGTTTAAAATCGTCACTATTGCTAGTTTTTGGGCGGATAATATTAATTTTTTGATAGAGAAGTTGAAATTGGATAGTTCAACTTTGTTTCATGTACACTTTGGTCTTTCAATATTTAGTTCCAAAAACTCTTTCAATTTAGGGTCATATACAGTTTGATTTTTGAAAAGTGCAAAATGTTCTCTAAACTTGCACAATTGTGTAAACGAGTCCAAAATCGTTACAATAGCAAATTGTTGGACGGATAATGTCAATTTTTTATAGAGAAAAGTTTAATTTACATAATCCTACTTTGTCTCACGTGCATTTTGATCTTCCAATTTTCAAAAGCGTGCAACCAGATTCCTAAATTCTGGAATGAAAGTTTGACGCAAAACCAAACAAAAAGACTACAAAAATTAAGAGACTTTTTCATATATTTTAAAAATTGAAAGAGGAGAGTGCACGTATTATTAAATTGAAGGGACTTTATGGAGTTTTCCCTTTTTATCATAGGAGAAATTTTAAAATATGTCCACATGCATATCATCCCAAGTAAATTGTTAACCGTAATATAATTATATATGATGTATTGGTGAATGCAGTATAGCTAAAGAAGTTCTTGAAGGGCCACCTCACAATCTTCTGGAGTCAGTGGCTGAACAAATTGCAGCCACTACTCTAACAAAGCATCACCAAATATCTGCTGTCCGAGTGAAAGTTGGAAAGCCCCATGTAGCGGTTCATGGTCCAGTTGATTACTTAGGCGTTGAGATTCTTAGAAACAGAAGCCATGTGGCAAACTAAAGAGCTTTTTCATATTTACTGCTTCATGTTTTGTATGCCTTGAAGTTCCATTTAACACACAACTCAACTCTACCATCTTTTCACAGGCAACTTTCTTCATTTCATTATTTTAAACTAAAAGAAATTCAGAGTCTTCAATTTAATCTCTACTCATATTTTTTTTTTCGATAAGCAAGATATTATATTAAATAAAAGAGTATATGAGGTACTCTAATCCGTATATAAAAGGTAAAGGAGAAAACACAAAAAAAAAAAAAAAAAGAAGTAATTTTTCAACCCATAGCAGATGGCAGCCAACCGGTTGAAAAAATAACTAGCCTGTGAAGCTGAAAGAAGCGGAAGAACTCCCCAGGCACCCAACTGAAACTACAAGAAGAAAACCACTAAACTGTCTCTACTTATATATTAATAATTTAATATTGATTAAAAAACACAATATAACTCTTCTAGCATCAAATGTGTTGAGGGTTCATATCTAACACATCAACTTATGGCATGCTTTGCATGCATTTAAAAAAATTTAAGAGACCATACTTCAGATGAACTAGCAAAAGGTTCTTCACCAATCATTCTGAACGAAGCTTTCTCAATAACCATTTCTTTCTCAAATTAGCATCCAATGCCAGAAACATCCTAGCTCTTCTCTCATCTTCCAAAAAATCACAAGCATCTAATATTAGATCATCATCCATGCCTGGTATAGCCTGAAGCACACTCATAACATTATCTACAGAGAAATTATCTTTCTTTTTGTTCTTGGTTAGTGATGTAACTGCAACTGCCATATGTTTTAGAGCAACTGCCATACCCTTATCATGCTTTTGTGCCTTCTTAGACTCATTCAAGGTTGGGGGCATATGTTGATGCCTTTTTCGCTGACCAGAAACATCTTTTCCACCACCGAAAAACAAGTCTTCTTTATCTGCATTAGGGAGAGGCTGAGTTTCTTTGGTAGAGTTCTTTTCACCACCTATATGCAATGCATCTTTATCTGCATGAGGGAGATGCTGAGTTTCTCTGGTAGAATTATTTTCACCACCTATATGCAATGCTCCTTTATCTGCATTAGAGTTGTTTTCACCACCTATATGCAATGCTCCTTTATCTGCATTAGAGTTGTTTTCGCCACCTATATACAATGCTCCTTCATCTACAGCATTAGGGAGTGGCTGAGTATCTGGGGTAGAGTTTTCGCCCTGAAAAAATCCCTTTTGAAGATTTGACTTGCAATCCACAGTAGCTTCATTGCGACATATTATGCACATGTTAGAATAAAAAGGCATGCTTTTAGTTCTATATAGCCGGAAATTGTGATGTACCTGCAATTATAAGTAGGTGATGATGGTAGTAGGAAATAAACTCGGTCAAAAGGAAGGTAAAAAAATGACTAAGAATACTTCATACCCTGATGCATTTTTGCCAAACTTCATCATCAGCCACAACCTTCCCTTGTCTCTTATCCCAACTAAAACCTTCTTTGCCAAGAAGGACATTTATAGAGCAGTAATGCTTCCTCAGTACATTCAAACGGTTTTTCAAGACAACCTTAGCATAATGACATCCAAACCTCTCATTAAATAATTCTGACATATCTATCCAAGCTTTCTTCTTGAATGTACGGCCAATCTTGTTCCCCTTACACACCTGGTCCAGCATAAGTTCCACAAAAAATTGGTCCATAAGTGGAGACCAGTCAATTTTACTTTGATTGATAACTGTGGGGGGAGTTTGATCATCCACTCCTTTACTGCTGGTAGTCTTCTCATCCAAGTCTTTTGAAGCAATTTCTTTGTAAAAGTTACAATAGTACAAACAGAATGAGACATACTCACTGTAACAGATTAAATCTGGGGTAGAAAATTAAAAGGAAATTTACTTTCAACCATACAATAATATTTAATGTTTGATGCATTTGTTTCTACCTTCACATTCGAAATCTACATCAAAACATGAAAGGCTGTATCTCCCATCAGCAACTGCATGGCCAAATATTATGCAAAGATCATTATAATATGGAACGACTCTTGTTCTGTAAGGTTGGATATCAGGGTGGACCTGCATGTAGAAAAACACGCTAATTGCAATGTAAAGATTCGTTAGTGCTTATGAAATATTTGATGACAGTGTATTATGTATACCTTAATATGCTCATCCCATGTTTTATCATCAGCTATCACCATGTTTAGTGCACCATCCCACTGGAATCCATTTCGACTAACAATCATTTTTATATCATTGTATAGCTTCCTGAATCGTTTGTGACGATTCTTCAACACATCTACATCATGCTTGAACCCAAATTTGGTGTTAAATTGTTCAATCATGTCCGCCCAGGCTTGTCTGCTAAACACTTTGCCAGTTTTATTCCCTTTGCGCACATGGGACAGCATAAGCTCAAGAAAATATTGGTCTTGAGATGGATTCCAATTAGCCCTCAAATTGTCCAAACTACTAGAAGAATCGTCCCCCATTTTGTCACCTGTAAGTAATTCAGATGGATTGCTATTTAAGAAGCATAATGACATTGCCCTACTATTTGGCAATTTAAACCCAGAGCAGAAAAAACAATTAAAGGAACACACTGCCAGATATATCAGGAGTACCACAGTGCATAACCATTAACCAATTGCACCTGCACATCTAAATCACTTCTCACCCTGCCACAACCTGATCCATCGCCAGCACTAACACCATCCTCTACTTTTTATTACATTTTCTATACCAGTAAAGTAACAAAAATAACAATACTTAATAAATTTTGCTGGTATGATGCTACCAATGCCAAACAAAACAAAAATAATCCTGTCCTCGGATCTATACCAAGTTAAGCATCCTTTCAGGCTGCCCAACTATGTCTATACATGATATTCAGCATCAACTAAAATCTTGTGCTCAGTGAGGGCTTATCTATCGCAATACTTAGAGATGACCTACCAATGAAAGTCTACCAACAAGCATCAAACCCAAGGCCTTTTTGTCAATGCTGTTCAATTGAGCCAACCCAACTGGTAGAATCAAACCGCATCAACTTAAAGGTTTTGGGCTCGAATCCTATTGGTGATCCTCCATTGGTAGGTCATTCGTATGTAGGTAGTCTCACATTATAGCAGCTTGGTAGGCAATGGCCAAGCTCTAATTAAAGTTAGAGGCAAAAGAATGATAACTGTGGTAATTATGCATTTCTAATGCAGCAAATTCACTACACAGAAAATAGTCCCCGCACTAATAGAGATCAAACAAGTCAGATATACATCCAAGTTTTACTCATAACACAGGTTTACAGTGTCAGTCAAATTATGAAGTTGGCACAGCTTCCTCCAAACTCATTGGTACCTCAATGTTGCTAGGAAGCATGGGTATGACAGGGTACAAACATTAAAAGTTTGATGTTTAAATATTATAAGATACAACACGACTATGGTACAATATATAAAATTAGTATAGAATTAATATAAAAGCACAAACCTTAAATTAAAAGTAAGAAATAATGTTTAAAAAATTAACACGAATCGTTGTAAACATAATAAAATGTTGATATTTATTTAGTTATTGTGATATTTTCATCTATATTGATATAAAATTTAAAAAACACAATAAAAATAAAAAATTGTAAAATACAGCTAAGACTATGAGTATCCAAAGTGCCCATGAAGTACCTGATAGCGTTATTTTGAAGTGTCCGTGCTTTATAGCTGGGATCACACCATCACAATGACCATAACTCACTGTTTTGGCTCAGGAATTCTATTAACAAGCCAAAAAAAGAGAGAAAAATCAGGAAGAGAGAGATTCTAAGTGGCCAGTTAATTCCAATTCATCACTTCCAAATGGACCCAACACATCAATTCCCTGCTGAAAGTAAATACAACAAAAGCATTTAAGCATCAAAAGACAAATTAAACCGTTAAAGTTCAACTGTTCAATGGGATTTATCCCTTCTTCTAATGGGCTATTTTATCTCATTGCATTCTCACTTCCCATCCATAACAACCTTACCATACAGTCTTGCCATTTCAACATTGCATCAAAACCCCAATTCCTTCCTTCCATAAGAAATAATTCAAAATTGAAAATTTCCTTCTGATTTGTATCAAAAAGTTTAAAATTTTAGCTGCTAAACAAGGAACACAGAGCACAGGGTCATTTATCAAACAGCCAATTCCAATTTCCCAAAGAATTTCGACTGACAGGAAATTGATGAATGGAAACGTAGATCGAAACCCTAACACTCTGTTTGGATGCTACGAATAAAGGAAGAAAAGAAAAAGGAGAGAAAAGTAAACGGGACTTACGAAAACAAACAGCGGCGAAGAATAGCAGCGAGCCAAGCAGGTCTTTTGAGAATTGAGAAGGACGGACGTGGCGATGGAGCTCTGTGGGGTCTGACTTGGAACACAGAGGGAATATAATAGTGTTATCCGAATAAAGGTTTTGTTTGGCTCGATTTATTTATTTATTATTTATATCAATTGTGTTATTTGAAAGTTTAATTATTTTGTATCTCATTAAATTATTTGAGAATTTTCAATTAATTCTCAAAACTTCAAAAGTTTGTAATTAGGTCACTGATCATATAATTTTTTTAATTAGGTCCTTCACTTAAGGTTCCTTAGAACACTGTAAAGTTTTATTAAGTTATGCTGATATAGTATGTGATTGTAATTTTTGAGATACTTCGATGTCTCATTAAAGAAGAACCTAATTAACTAAGCTTTAATTCATTATTAATGTTAGCATGCTTTATTACAGTTGAAAATATTATAATATTAAAAAATGAAAAATTTAAAACATTTTTAAAACATGACCAGCAATAAACACACAACAGATATATATAATATGTACAAGCATCTAAAAGAGTACATCTAGTGTGACATCCTTAAATATCTATTAAAATAAGACTTGAATATCCATAAAAACTTGATTTGATTTTAAAAGGTTTAGTTCTTTATTGTTTCCAAAATTATAACTTGAAATTCAATATAAGAAAATCAAGCAAAGTTAGAAAATATCATAATATCCTGGTCACATATTTTATAAATCAAAAGTTGTGCACTAATAAATTACAGGTCCACATTCACAATCACAAACATTACATAGTTAGCATCATATATTCATATCACATATAGGCCAGCTTGAACTATACTAAATAATAAAAAAGAACTCCAATATAGAGTGAGAATGGTCGTGTCAAGTTCTCATTGTGCTCGTTGTAATATGTATATATATAATGATGCTCCTCACACAAGCAGCCAAAAAGAATACTTCCCTCCCCCTTTAAGGGTTCGGGGAATGGTCGGTTGGAGGGTCTGTCGGACGAGCGAAGATAGCACTGATCCACATTTCAACTACAAGTAAATAAAAGCTAATAGGTAGGTTGGTGACTTCATATGCACGACAGCGATTTCCACGAGTAATGATCACCAGATAAACTCCATCAAAAGTAACGATGTAGTTAGGGTATTCGATAGCCCAATTTCCTACTCTAAACTCCAGATGCGTCCCATCCCGTTCATTAGTGTTGGCCATCTATAGATAAAATTTTATAATTTATATACAAAATACAACAAAAAAAAAAGGAGTGAGATTACATTTATCATAAAAGAAATGGAAATGCAGTAAATACAATCAAAATAACAAATAAGTAAAAAGTGGTATTTAAAAGTTTTATTAAAAGAATTTAATATAATCAAATTAAACTATAAATATTAACATCTTGATTAATTTAATTATCTTATTAATGATGTTATGCATGTGACACGATGACGTTGGACTCTATATACTATACATGAGACCCAAAAACAATTCTACTCCATGGAGAGATTCATTTACTCGAGGTGCAATCGAGAAGATGTGTTCCGTATCCATTGGTCAAAACAAGTGCAATCTCATAATAAAAATTTTTACGCAATATATACCCGACCTATGGAACACTCCACCAACAACCATGAATAGATTTAGTGACTAGTCAAGATAGCCATGTTGGACTTTTGGGGCCACGACATATGGGAGCGACCACCTGAGCACCTATACGATTCCAAACATAAGTTTCCCCAAGAGACTTCCACTATCTCAATTCTCGCCTTGCACTAAGGCATGGCATCCTCAAAGAAAAACTTTTCATACAAATGAAATGCTCATACAATTATAACGATGTATAATTATCTTTAATCTTTAATTAGGTTGGAAAATTTTATTTACCATATATATATATATATATATATATATATATATATAAAGGAAAATGTTCTAGCTTATTATCCTTTCTTTCTCATAAATTAAGAATCAAATACTATGGCAAATAAATAAATAAAAACTGCAATCACGTCAGTACTTCTTTTCCATGTTTAGGAACTAATAGAGTGTTACTTATGAAATTACTCCCTTATTTTACTTCTTTCGAAGTTTGAAAAAAAAAATATCATTCATTTTTTTTAAATAAAGCAATAGTACAAAGCAGATTTAAAAAAAATAATATAATTGGACTATAAATTCAATTATTTAGAATTTGTCACAGTAAACATTATTTACGTTATCTTATTAAAAGTCAAATTCAATTTCCAAAAGGATCCACCTTTATGTTTCAACAAAAGTCCACAAGCACAACTAACAAATTTCACCATGATTTTCTTCTTGTTTTTAAGTGAACTAAGGAGAAAGAAAAGAAACTATTAATTCCTTCATTCAAGATTGGAAAAGATATTGGTTTTGATTAGTTAAAAGTTGTAAATATCAGGAATCATATCATTTTTAAAAGATTTATTCCATATTCATTCACTGTCAGGTTTAATGAGCATTTTAAGATAGACCCAATAGTTTCTCTCTGACCCATTTAAAAATAATAATAATAAGCATCAAGGCAAAGTTCTTTATTTTATTTAGCAGTTGTACTACAATATCCATAAATTTAGCAAGAGTGTATTATGTCATAAATGACCAGAATCAAACAAAAAAAAAAAAAACACATAAACCAAAAGAAGGAAAGAGAACTACGTACAACAACAATCTAAAGAATATATATAAGAAAGAAAAAAGAGAAACACTGACATAAAAATAACCACTTTAAATAAGCTAACCAGAGATAAGAAGAATGCCAAGTAAAACAAAGAAAATGAACTACACTAAGAACAAGAGTAAGGTAACATAATAGAAACAGAAATCAGACTGATTAACAATAATTAACCAAAGGCAGAAAGAACTGATTAATAAACCAAATGGATTGCTCATCAGATATAGACTAATGAAATAGAAGGGTAAAGAAAATGTTTGGGTAAGGGAAACCCTAACAATAGAAAGGATTGTATCTACCATCTCCCATTCATGATAAAATAATCTCCTCCCCTAATTATCTTGTTCAGATTCAGAGTTTTCTATGAAACATGATGAAAGGATCATGGATGATTTCTTCTCTGTTTTAAGGTGAGTGAAAGAAGAAAATGAAAAGCAATAGTGAGAAATAGAAAAGAAAGATTTTACGTCACTTATTTTTTTAAAGTCCTGCTCAATTTATAATATACATATATTATAAATTCTCTAATGCTATATTTCGATACCCAATAGATATTTAGGAAATATTTATTGCTAGATAAATTGGTAAATATAGGTCATCTAAATTAATTTTGTAGATACAATTTAGGAGCTAATAAATTATTTGGAGTATTATTTTTATCATAGATAAATTTTAGTGTAGCTATACAGTCATTGTACATAAAAATATTCACAAATGAAGTTTATTTGTATCACTATAGTAGTGACTAATTTAATTTATCTTATATAAGTACATAAATAAATTAAGCAAAAACATCCAATATTTATCCACAGTGTAGAGAAAAATAAGCATGTTAAATATATCATTTAGGATAAGTTGCACTTGAAATAAAAACTTATCTATAATAACATCAAAAGTTAATTTTTAAGTCCATTTCTTTCACGGAATATATTTTTTTCTACAATTTCTATTTTCCTTTGGTCTTATTTTATATTTTCCTCACATCTTTAAAATAAAGAAATTACTCAAATAATTCATCCAAACCTTGATAAAAATAAATTTTTAATAAAATGAAAATTGAGGATACATCTAGTCCCAACATAGGGACCATAATCTAACCAACTATACAGACTCGATAAAGAAATACAAACACTGGTCACAGAAAAGGTACATAAACAGACCCTACAACTACCTAGCCTACCTCTAAACAAAATACATAAAAATACAAAAGGCTTATAGAGGCACTCCCCTATAGACACATCTGGCACATCCGCACCCTCAATGGTGTGGGCGTCTAGAGCTACCTCGCCCTCGCCGAACTTGCACTTGTAAACTCTGGCCCTCGGCTCCAAAACAGACTCGTTGTTGCTCATCACAACCTGACAACGACGGTATCGATACATAGTCTGTACGCTCCTCCTCCTCCTGCCTCTGTCAACCATGCAAAGTCTGTTCCTAGCCTCTAAGTTTTCCACCATGTTTCACATGTCATCAGGAAAATCCTGCTGACGTGGTGGAAACCACATCTCAGAAAAAGATAAGCGGCGGACGATACAATATGAGCCAATCACACTGAAGTAATGACCTCCTCCAAGGCGTATATATAAACTAAATGGGACAATGAAAGTCATGATGAACTGTGGGTGGTCGACCTGCCATCCACTGTCATCGTGGTAGACAATCTTAATGTCACCGAGGGTCGGAATCCTGGGTGGAATCCTCTATAGATAGTGAGGCGGTCGATGTAACACCCCCCTTGGGCATTGCTTTGTAACACTTGCAGAAATAAATTAAAATAAAATTTTACTGGTTGCTTTCGGAAATTTGATTTATTTTAAGTTAGAAAATATGGGTATAAAACAATTTCTTCTGAATACTTCGAACATAACTTGCACATCACAATAGTAAAAACCATTTTATTCAAACCAGAATTTCAAACCATATAAAGGTTTTCAAAACACCTATGCAGACTTTCTCAAAACATACCACCCAAAGAAAATCCTAAGCTGGTCGCTCTACAAGATACTCACTGATAAGACCTCGTGATCATCCCTATGATCACACATCTCTTTCCGCAATCCGAACTTAAGTCTCCAAGTGACTTAAGGAACTCTTCAGCAACATCTGCACTCGTGTACCAAGGTACAACAGCAAAGCCAGAAGAACATATATATAGGCAAGGGTGAGTTCCAATATATGGATTTTAAAACGATAACCATATGCACGACACACAAATAACATTTAACATGTATATTCAACAATAAACCATTTATTTATCAAATGGTTTCATACCCGACAGTCGTCATCGTTTTAAAAACAATGACACTTCAATATTCATCATCTAACTTTGGTACCTAATCTCCGGAGCTTCAAACACCAAATAAATGAGCTGATCGGGCTCTCGTTGCCAAATAAGGCAGGTTATAATCGTTACCAAATAAGGCAGGTTTTAAATTAACCATATCACTGTCCAAAACGAGGCACAGTGGTTACTATTTATATTATATGGTTTCGTGGTCCACTACAAGAAATTAAGCTATTTCCCAAGGCTTTTTACCCAGGAAAAAAATCCCTAGGAAATTTTTACATTTCCCACGGCCAAGACCCTTGGAAACGTCTCGCTTAATTTCCCACGGCTTGGTCCCTAGGAAAAAGAGGCGCCAAACATTCCCGCTTTATTTCCCACGGGCTGGGTCGTAGGTAACAGAAGGCGCTGTTTCCCACGGACCGAGCCCAGGGAAATGGTTCAGTTTTCCCACAGACTTGGCCGTGTCTAGTCAACACGGAGTTTCCCACGGACGGGCCCGTCGCAAAATCCAGCAGTTTCCCACGGCTGTGACGGTCGCAAAAATAGGCGGTGTTTCCCACGGCGAAGCCCGTGGGAAAATGATGTTAACATATTGTTCGCCTGTTATGAAGTGCAACGCGTACATTTTTTTTTTCAATTCACCGTTTAACTTCACATCTCACATCGTGGTGACTGGGCTTGACGGATCTGGGGACTGTGAATGGTTTTCTGGTTCACGATCGGCTCGCGATGGCGGCTGGTTGACTGGCTCGCGGTTGTGGGGCGCACAGCGGACGGACGGCGCCAGGTGGCTTGCGCGGATGAGTGGTGCCACTTCGTCGATCAAGGAGGGGGTGACAGTTCCTCTGTGCTCAGGGGAAGCGATGCGGTGTGGTAGACGATCTGGTGCGAAGTGCGAAGCGGCGCTCGTGGTGGTGCGTGGCGGAGAAGACGCGGACAGAAGGGTGGAGCTCGCGGATGCGAGCGATGCTGAAGCGGCGAACATCTTGACTCTCGGCGGAGGAAGGGCGACGGCGACTGGACCTTGTGGCGCTCTGGTTCGTGTTCAGTTGTCAGAGAGATGGAAAACGTTTGAGGGTTGTGGGTAGAACGTGGGATGAGAGAAAGAAAGAAAGAAAGAGAGAGAAAAAGTTAACAGTGTTAGTTGAGTTGGAAAAAATACCAGGTGTTCAAAACCCTGGGAAATTTCCCAAGGCTGTAACCGCGGGGTATTTCCCAGGGCTTACCGGTGGGAAAAGTTTCCGACCCTCTAAAAATCGAGGGATCTGAATCCGTGGGTCATCCCTGGGAAATGTGTACTTTCCCACGGATTTTCTGGATATCCCAGGGCCAAAGGCCGTGGGAAACAGCGAAAATTCTTGTATTGGTCATTTGTCCATCAAGGCATAGTGATGCAAACATCATGAATACTTGCCATCAAGAATTCAAGTCCTATGCGTAGGCACGTCTGCCCCAAGAATGCATGTAAAATATTTTGTTCACGTCATTTTCTTTGTGTTCATTCTTCCCTTGTCGAGGCTCAAAGGCTCATGACCAATCCAATGTTTAAACATTTAAGTTTATCAAACATTCCAATCAAACAGACTCCCAGTCAAAATATGCAAATCACGAAATTTAGACCGATGCACCAGATTTAGATTCTTAGATTTTGGCGCACAAAAATCAATACAGATTTTTATAGGACATCTAGTCCATAACTTCACGTTTAGGACACGCGGTCCATACCATAGAACACTAGACCCGACGTCTCGGTATCTAGGTTCGTCTTTCAATTCAAAAACATTTTCGTTTTGTGAAACACAAATCCAAAACAAAACTCTACAACTTATCCAAGTTGTCGGAAATAATACCATTGTATAAAACTACTTTACATAAAATCCTTTTAAGTTGGAAATTCATTTTATAAAATCATCAAAATCACGTAAAACTCATTTTCTTTCAAAAATCTATATTTTGAACATTAGTTCCAAGAAAATATCGTTTGGAGACTAATTCTCTGTTTTAACTAATATTGTTGTTTTTAAGAATACTTTTGTAAATATTGTCGGAATTGTCCGTCGCTAGTCCCTTTAAAAACGTTTTAAGTCCAAAATATGACTTTTCTAGTAAAATAATTTTCCCAACACCATAATAAAATTATTTTTGAAACTTGTTTTTTTATAATAATATTTTCTAATATTTAGAAATTTATTACGTATAAATTAGCAGTACTAAAATATTTTCACGATTACGTCCTCACTGTAATTCATAAAACACTCTTATGTTGTTAAATCATTAAAACAATCAAATTTTTCACTATTATCCAAAGATAACCAATCAAATAATTAAGTAATATTATATTACTAATTTTCCATCAATTAAACCTCATTATTCCATAAAAAACTTTTTAATGCTTTTAACCTCGTAATAAAGTGAGCACTAACCACTGTCAGGCTTTACAATCCACAATCAACATCCATAACAATTTTATGCCAATAATATAGCAAATAGCAATTAATGACATACAACAAGATATAATAACAATTAAATGCAGATAAATAAATATTTAAAAACATATAATACTAACTACGTAAAATAACAAATGCACTCAAATAAATCATACAGACCACAAACAAATTACATACATCTATCGAAAAAACCCCTCAGATACTCTCCTTACCTCTTAAAGACTTTTCCTTCTGAATTTAAGTTCCGTCAAATGTCCGGTCTCCGCAAAACACGTACACGATTCACGCAACAATTTATCCTTCAACAAACCACAACCACAATTAACAATCAAACAACTAAATATACCTATGTTCCTACATGATGGGTCACAGCCATGAGGTGATTAAATGGCTAAAAATTTCTAAAATTCCTAAGCTCTTGGACTAGTGATCCTTAATCACTTAAAACCCTAAATCGATGATTAAAATACAAAGATTGAAGTAAAATACTTCAACCTTTCAAAAACTAACTTTTCGGCCATGACACAAAATATGGGCTAGAGATTTCAAAAAATTACATACTCTTAGATTTATGATCCTAGAGCATCATAGAGTTTAGGAAAATTGTCCCAAGTTAAAAATAAAATCAAAACATATCAAACCCTCACAAACTCATTTTTGGCCATTGATGAATACATGAGCTAAGATTTTTATTTTGATACAACAACTTGGATTGAACACATATTGGTAATAGAAAGATGAAATCAACGATCACTTTCAAAAAAATTGAACAAAGATAGAGATGATACTAAGATCATAGAAATTGGTTTCATGCTCATAGGATTTTTCTATGATTTTCTATGAATTTTCAAAGTTCTAGATCTAAGAATTGAAAAAGATGATCAGGACCTTGAAACGTAAAAATTAATGAAGAACATGATATTGATTGAGTGAGAAGAGTATGGTATACCTCTTGAAAAGTGAAAATGAGCAAGAAATAAAGTGGTTGCTTCACAAAAATGGCTATGGAAAACTTAGAGTTTTGAGAAAAATGGAGAAAGCTTCATGGAGAAGATGAAGTCTTGCTTTTATATCAATGAAATGGGCTCACAAAGAAGGGTTTGGGCCGTGAAAACCAGGGGCAAAAGGGTCCAAAGCATAAATTTTTAGGGGCAAAGTTGTAATCTTACACAATGGCAATTTTGTGATATAAAGACAACTTAAGGAAAAAATGGTAATTTCCCAAAAAAACCATCATGACAAACATATGGTGAGGATTGGTTGGAGGTGTGGCTGATTTGTGTCTACAAATTGTTGGGACAAACTTGGCATTTGAATGAAAGTTCAAGGGTAAAATGGTCTTTACACTATTTTGAAAAAATATATAGATATTTAATAAATGTAATCATGACATTGGTGAGTCACCCATATGAATCATCACCCTAGGTGGCAATATGTCTCAGCATCCGCTGTCGAGTTTTGTCTCTGCACGTCCGTTCTCGACTCCGTCGATTACCCAATTTAGGTTTTTAAGCCCGAATCAAGTATAATAACCTATTTATTTTGAAAATTTTCAAAATAGCCTATATCGTTGGAAAGTCGATAAAAACCCTAATCGTTTTGTTCCCGAGTCAAAATTAGGTTTTCTGATCAGTAAAATTTTACTGTCAGTGAAAATGCAGACCGGGTTCCGTCTGAATTTTCAACCAAAAGTTTAACCGTATACTTATAAAAATAAGTATAATATGAATATGACTTTGGTTTTCCAAAATTATTTTCTAAATTTCAGATAAAAATATAAATATTTATTTATATTTATACCGATCTTAGAAAACAGAAAAAATCGGGTTGTTATATTATTACCCCACTAAAAAAAATTCATCCTCAAAATTTCGTGACTCAAAGCTAGACGGCATTTTCTTAATCCCATGAAGGTAGGTAATTATAGAATAACTTTGTCGATCTAAAAAGAATACAGGAATGTTCAATATGTAAAAAGATTATTTAAAAGGTTCATGAGTGTAAAAATGCATAGTTAATACATATTTACAACCATGACTCTAATAAAGTTTCTTCTTTCATAAGAATTCCTAGTGGATTAATTAGGAACTCACAAAACGAATAGTTCCCAACCTTAAGAGGATTTATTCCTTGGACAAAGGATTTACAAACAACAATTTAAAATAACAATAGTCCGACAAAAATTCAGACTGGATCACTTTCACCAAAAGTAAAAGTGACTAGACTAAGTCTCATCTAGAAACTTCTTTTATCAAGAAAGCATCTATCCCGAACAATAATAGGACAGTTCACGAAAATTTCCACAATAATTGATACAATAATTGAAGTTTGAAAACAATTCACAATTGTTGGAAAAGAAATGATCTGACCCCAAAATCTAGACTGATTTCATCAATCAAAAGAAAAAAGACTGGAATAAATTTCCTTCAAGAAACCTTTATTCTCAAAAGTCATTGATATTATATACCAACTCAAAAGACCAACAACATAAGAGACTCTATAGAGTTAAATACTCAAGGAAATCGAAATACGATTATACTTAGAATTCGTTACAAAATTAAAAATTATGAGTCATTAAAGCTAATGTGATACCCCTTCTCGGGACATCACATGATAACTTGTTGCGAAAAATGAAAAATAATTTGCTGGTCTACACTTTGGTTTGCAATTCTTTGCTAGGTGTCCCTGTTGTCCACAACTGAAACATTTAACTCCTCTCGATGGGCAAGTCTTAGCCATATGGTTTAGGTTTCCACACTTGTAACATCTTTTAACTTGGCATTGGCTTTGGTTCTTTTGGCCTCCACTTCCTGATGCAGAGTCATTAGAATGATAAGGTTGCTGATTCAGATAATTTCCTGGGGGTCGAAAATAAGGTTTCCTCTGATTTTGCTTCCCCTTCTTATTCTGATTGTTGTATTGCAATTGAGATTGTCCGCGGGTATTACCCCAATAGTCTTTACCTTTCCCTTTCTGCTCCATTTTCCGACACTCTTCCACTAAAGCTTGAAAGTTGCAAATTCCCAGTGGTAGCACAGACTCTTTGATTCCGTGTCGTAGGCCTCCTTCGAATCTCTTACATTCCCAACCTTCATCAGATTGAGTTTGGAAGAAACAAAAATACTTGACTAGAAATTCAAACTTTGCGGTATATTCATCCACAGATAGTTTGTTCTGTTGTAATCGTAAGAACTCGTGTCCCTTCTCAACTCTGGCGCTCTGAGGAAAAAACTTATCCATGAAAACAATGTGGAAAACACCCCAAGTATATTCCCGGTTAACCGCTTTCAGTAGGTGTCTAATATCCGCCCACCAGCATCATGCATCTCCGAAAAGAAGAGAAAGAGCATACGGAACCTTTGATTCTTCAGGGTTGTTGATAAGCTCGAAAACCATTTCCAGTTCTTGTGTCCACAAATCAGTCTTCTCAGAATTATCATCTCCATAAAATCGTTGAGGTTTTTGATTTCTGAAGTT
This sequence comes from Sophora flavescens, assembly GCA_030762895.1. Classification (NCBI taxonomy): domain Eukaryota; kingdom Viridiplantae; phylum Streptophyta; class Magnoliopsida; order Fabales; family Fabaceae; genus Sophora; species Sophora flavescens. The sequence continues at coordinate 21,440,488 of CM061069.1, forward strand.
TGCTAGATTTTTCGCTTCGACTGCCAGCTCAACCCGAACCTGGTCCAGCTCATTCTGGGCAACTACGATAGCAGCAACACTAGTCATAGCCTGAACTGTCTGGTTCATCTGTTCAATAACATCTTTGTTACTGACATAATCATGATCCCCATCACGATCACATCCACGTCCATATCCAATTCCTGGTTCCATAACTGACCTACAAGACAATTTCAGTCAGTCCGTAACCAGAAACTGAAACGTATACTTATGTGTCTAAAACACATTACTTCTAAGAGGTAATTCAGTCAATATACCATCTACTGTTCATAGATTCTTACAAGGTCTCGACTAATTCAAAACCCATCGGAACACACCTACTAGTATACCATCACACATTGTTTCGATAAGGAAACAATTCAAGACAGAGATCACACAACAAAAACCTAACAAACCTGTTTCCCCAAGGTTCCCGAAAGACTCGACCATCTCTGATACCACTCTGTAACACCCCCCCTGGGCATTACTTTGTAACACTTGCAGAAATAAATTAAAAGAAAATTTTGCTGGTTGCTTTGGGAAAATTGATTTATTTTAAGTCAGAAAATGCGGGTATAAAACAATTTCTTCCGAATACTTCGAACATAACTTGCACATCACAATAGTAAAAACCATTTTATTCACAACAGAATTTCAAACCATATAAAGGTTTTCAAAACACCTACTAAGACTTTCTCAAAACATACCACCTAAAGAAAATCCTAAGCTGGTCGCTCTACAAGACACTCATTGATAAGACCTCGTGATCAAACCTATGATCAAACATCTTTTTCCGCAATCCGAGCTTAAGTCTCCAAGTGGCTTAAGGAACTCGTCTGCAACATCTGCACTCGTGTACCAAGGTAAAACAGCAAAGCTAGAAGAACATATATATATGCAAGGGTGAGTTCCAATATATGGATTTTAAAACGATAACCATATGCACGACACACAAATAACATTTAACATGTATATTCAACAATAAACAATTTATTTATCAAAGGGTTTCATACCTGACAGTCGTCGTTGTTTTAAAAACAATGGCACTTCAATATTGATCATCTAACTTTGGTACCTAATCTCCGGAGCTTCAAACACCAAATAAATGAGCTGATCAGGCTCTCGTTGCCAAATAGGCAGGTTTCAATCGTTGCCAAATAAGACAGGTTTTAAATTAACCATATCACTGTTCAAAACGAGGCACAGTGGTTACTATTTATAGTATATGGTTTCGTGGTCATTTGTCCATCAAGGCATAGTGATGCAAACGTCATGAATACTTGCCATCAAGAATTCAAGTCCTATGCATAGGCACGTCTGCCCCAAGAATGCATGTAAAACATTTTGTTCACGTCATTTTCTTTGTGTTTATTCTTTACTAGTCGAGGCACAAAGGTTAACGACCAATCCATGTTTAAACATTTAAGTTTATCAAACATTCCAATCAAACAGACTCCAAGTCAAAATGTGCAAATTACGAAATCTAGACCGATGCACCAGATTTAAAATCGTAGATTTTGGCGCACAAAAATCAATACATATTTTTATAGGACATCTAGTCTATAACTTCACGTTTAGGACACGCGGTCCATACCATAGAACACTAGACCCGACGTCTCGGTAACTAGGTTCGTCTTTCAATTTAAAAACATTTTCGTTCTGTGAAACACAAATCCAAAACAAAACTCCACAACTTATCCAAGTTGTCGAAAATAATACCATTGTATAAAACTACTTTACAGAAAATCCTTTTAAGTTGAAAATTTGTGTTATAAAATCATCAAAATCACTTAAAACTCATTTTCTTTCAAAAATATATATTTTGGATCTTAGTTCCAAGAAAATATTGTTTGGAGACTTATTCTCTGTTTTAACTAATATTGCTGTTTTTAAGAATACTTCTATAAATATTGTCGGAATTGTCCATCGCTTGTCGTTTTAAAAACGTTTTAAGTCCAAAATATGACTTTTCTAGTAAAATAATTTTCCCAGCACCATAATAAAATTATTTTTCAAATTTATTTTTTTTATAATAACGTTTTCTAATATTTAGAAATTTCTTACGTATAAATTAGCAGTACTAAAATATTTTCACGGTTACGTCCTCATTATGACTCATAAAACACTCTTATACTGTTAAATCATTAAAATAATCACATTTTTCACTATTATCCATTGATATCCAATCAAATAATTAAGTAATATTATATTACTAATTTTCATGCCAATAATATAGCAAATAGCAATTAATGACATACAACAAGATATAATAACAATTAAATGCAGATAAATAAATATTTAAAAGCAGATAATACTAACTACGTAAAATAATAAATGCACCCAAATAAATCATACAGACCACAAACAAATTACATACAGCTATCAAAAAAACCCCTCAGATACTTCCCTTACCTCTTGAAGAATTTTCCTTCTGAATTTAAGTTCCGTCAAACGTCCAGTCTCTGTAAAACACGTACACGATTCACACAACAATTTATCCTTCAACAAACCACAACCACAATTAACAATCAAACAACTAAATATACCTATGTTCCTACATGATGGGTCACGATCATGATGTGATTAAATGACTAAAAATTTCTAAAATTCCTTAGCTCTCGGATTAGTGATTCTTAATCACTTAAAACCCTAAATCAATGATTAAAATACAAAGATTGAAATAAAATACTTCAACCTTTCAAAAACCAAATTTATGGCCATGACACAAAATATGGGCTAGATATTTCAAAAAATTACATACTCTTAGATTTATGATCCTAGAGCATCATAGAGTTTAGGAAAATTGTCTTAAGTTAAAAATAAAATCAAAACATCTCAAACCCTCACAAACTCATTTTCGGTCATTGATGAATACATGAGATAAGAATTTTATTTTGATACAAAAACTTGGATTCAACACATACTGGTAATAGAAAGATGAAATCAATGATCACTTTCAAAAAATTGAACAAAGTTCCTCCCCCCACTCTTGTTAGGGTTCGGCCTTAATGAGATAAATGGGAAGAAAAATTTTGTTTGATGCATACTCTTGGATTTTAAATATAGAGATGATACTAAGATCATATAAATTAGTTTCATGCTCATAGGATTTTTCTATGATTTTCTATGAATTTTCAAAGTTCTAGATCTAAGAATTGAAAAAGATGATCATGGCCTTGAAACATAAAAATGAATGAAGAACATGATATTGATTGAGTGAGAAGAGTATGGTATACCTCTTGAAAAGTGAAGATGAGCAAGAAATCAAGTGGTTGCTTCACAAAAATGTCTATGGAAAACTTAGAGTTTTGAGAAAAATGGAGAAAGCTTCATGGAGAAGATGAAGTCTTGCTTTCATAGCAATGGAATGGGCTCACAAAGGAGGGTTTGGGCCGTGAAAACCAGGGGCAAAAGGGTCCAGAGCATAAATTTTTAGGGGTAAAGTTGTAATCTTACACAATGGTAATTTTGTGATATAAAGACAAGTTAAGGACAAAATGGTAATTTCCCAAAAAAAATAATGACAAACATATGGTGAGGATTGATTGGAGGTGTGGCTGATTTGTGTCCACAAATTGTTGGCACAAACTTGGCATTTCAATGAAAGTTCAAGGGTAAAATAATCTAAGGGTAAAATGGTTTTTACACTATTTTGAAAAAATATATAGATATTTACTAAATGTAATCATGACATTGGTGAGTCACCCATATGACTCATCACCCTCGGTGGCAATATGTCTCAGCATCCGATGTCGAGTTTTGTCTTTGCAAGTCCGTTCTCGACTCCGTCGATTACCCGATTTAGGTTTTTACGCCCGAATCAAGTATAATAACCTATTTATTTTGAAATTTTTCAAAATAGCCTATATCGTTGGAAAGTCGATAAAAACCCTAATCGGTTCGTTCACGAGTCAAAATTAGGTTTTCTGATTAGTAAAATTTTATTGCCAGTGAAAACGCAGATCGAGTTCCGTCTGAATTTTCAACCAAAAGTTTAACCGTATACTTATAAAACTAAGTATAATATGAATATGACTTTGGTTTTCCAAAATCATTTTCTAAGTTTCAGATAAAAATATAAACGTTTATTTATATTTATACCGATCTTAGAAAACAGAAAAAATCGGGGTGTTACTGCCGATAATCCGGCCACGTCGTTGTACCCGTGCGACTGTTACTGCTCATCTACCGTATACATACATACACAGAAAGATAAAGAAATGAGAACTAAGCAACTCGAACAACATCATAAAAGTGACGGGGACACATAAAATAACATATTATACATACACAACACATACAATACAAGTAACAAACATCTTCCTAGTTGGACCAACACAATACATCCTCAAGACATAACTCTCATATCATTCCTCTAAGGAGTCTCACTCCTATGCATATCGTCTGATATCTCTCATGAGGCTCATCCCCAAGACATTCTCCTTACGGAGCCTCACTGCTCAATGAACGTCTGTTAGTTTGTCCAAGTAACCCTTCCACTCGTTGTGACTAATAATAGTGCATCCCCCTATGAGTTTAACTCCAATAGGGGTATCTTGGTCGCCTCAGAGCGTCCACCTGTGACGTGGATACCCAGGGTAGAGTCTGGAAAACCAGGCTATATTGGGTTACACGACACATTAGGAGCTACCTAATGGTCACTATGAACATCCAAGTCCGTTTCGAACATCCCTAAGGTCTCTTCACAAATCGATCCTTCCGTAATACATACTTGCACTCGAGTACAACTAATCATGTATGGCTCCTAGTCATACGACTCGCCACTTAAAAATATGCATTGCAACCATCATCCTTTGGTAAACACCGGAACCTTCTTACACATTGACAATCTCACAACGAATGCCTGTACATCCCCGACCTCAACGCCACAATTTCAAGGCATTACCACTGTGTTAACCCTAAACTCATTCATACATCCATATCCATCAAATCATTACATCTCAGTAACATGAATATAAAAATCATAGCAACATATCAATCAACACATTTCAGCATGTTATAACATAGCAACATATCAACAAGCATTTCAAACAACCTCAACTAGCACAATTCATCTAGCCTAAGGTTTCAATCCTACATCGGTAAGCCTACAACAACTAAACCCTAGATAACATTATAAAATTATTTTAATAGGGTTTAACCATTGTCGAATACTAGACATACTAGTAGGGCCAGGGACACCCTACACATATGCATGTATAACAACTACGCTATGCTTGCCTCTCCGACAATGTCGGTTACTTTCTCCCCACCTTGACTAATCTGGTACACTTGTTCAAGCTCCACATGCGCCTTACCAACACCACACAGTCGATATCTTGCCTCCTCAGGAGCTCCTCGGTGCTCTGAAATTTGTCCTAACACATAGACAACATCCAGACATAGTCATAAACCTAATCTTGCTCGAAATCCATAATCGATGCAAGAAACAACGAAAGAAAAAGGGAAAATGACTAGAAATTCTAATGTCGACAATGTCAACGCCTTAGGGATTCGGGCATTACCTCAGTCGTATCGAAGAATAGAAGGTTGATACTCGTAGTATTCTTCACCATGATCACAGTGATGTAGTAGAATTACGATCAGACAGACGAATTCTCCACAATCTCACTTTCTCTCACTAGAAGCTCTGACCTCTCTCTACTCTCTTCTTTGTACACAGGTTGCAGAAACAAGAAAACGACCAAGTTAAAATTTGAATGAAAACTTAAGTGTGGTTTGTTGAGCTGAGCATGCTTGAGCGTGCCCACACTCTAGGGTTGGGTGTTCCCACGCTTGAGCTTGGCCTCCTGGTGCCACGTGCTCATGCAATCGACGCATGGAAGCTAAGTGTCTGACCCCCTTGCACGCTTGAGTGTCCAATGTAACACCTCATTGTTATTACATTAAAACCCAGCAATTAAATTAATTTAATTCTGGTTTGGTATCAAGGTCCAAAGAAAACTTCCAACACATACATATATTATAAATATACATAGAGGAGTTCAACTCAGTTCCATAAAGGTGTTAAACTCAGAAGACACCATTACATACTTGGCTACAAAAGATAAGTTATGTAACTACATAATACTTGCCTCTTGGCACTTACATAAAAATTTCTACACACATACATTCCATAATTCCAAAATACATCACTACACTTCTAAAGTCCTTAATGCTTCTTTTTCTTCTCGGCCTCATGGCTTTGCCCTGCATTAGAACATGAACACACTACTATAATGAGATTAAATATCAATAAGGAAGTCATAATCAGGTTTTGAAAGAGAGTAATTGTGTGTTCAGCCAGTAAAACCAGAAAATCCCTTCTTTAACTGTATAGAACCATAAAATAGCCACCAACATGCACGTAGTAACATAAAACTTAATTAGACCATGGGAAAATAGTTCTACCATTTATGAAAAGCAACACATATAGTTAAGGGAACTTGTAAGAACCTCAAACATAAATGGTACGTGAGCTCACTACCTAGCAGGGCGTCCCACCGCTTTACCTCATAACTTCTTTTCTTCAAGATATCCTTAACTATTTCATTAAAAAGGTCATACTTGACACACATTTGAAGAAATACTCAAACAACAATTTTCTCTTAGTTCAAACATTTCATCAAACAACTTAGTTGCTACTCATAACTTACACAATAGAGATAAATTTCCCTAAGTTCAACAAGATTTCACATCTAAGTTTTTTCTTCATGCATGTGATTAAAAGGTGTGAAAAATAGAGATTAAGAAGGGTTTTAAGCATTATGAGTTCCTTACCTTGTCAAGCTTTCCTTCCTCTCAAGAACTTCTCCTAATCCCCTCTTGAAGCTTCTACTCAACCTCTTGGATTCTCCTCTAATGCTAGCTCCCCTTATTCCTAGCTTCAATCAATGTTGATTTCTAAGTAGGAGAGAGTTTAGATGGATCTCCAAGGAGTGGGTTTTCCCCAGGGTGAGGATGTTGCCCTAGTAGAGGAATTTTCTAGGTATGTGCATTGGACCAAAAATTATCCCGAGCACATACACGAGGTCCAAAAATAGCCAGAAACACAAACAATCGCAGAATCAACAACCGACCAACATAGGAATCAAAACGATGACCCGAAACGAATTATACACAAGAAATAAAAGAAGAAACTCACCAACACAATGGCTGTCTCGCAAAGTCAGATTCGGCTTTGAGCCCGAAGTCGAATTTCCGTTCGATTGATTTGACCGAAAAACCCGTAAAAGCCTAAAACGCGTCGAAAACGATATCGGGAGTAAGAATAGGAGTAAAATGAATTTAAATAACTCAAAAAGGACAAATGTTCAATGCATCAATACTGACTTACCTTGATGAAAATGACATGCAAAGACACAACGTCGAAGCCGTGAACACGAATACGCGATCGGTTTGAAAATCCGACAACCGAAACCACCTTAACTAAAGCTTAACTAAGGCACGAAAATGGCTGCCTTTGGGACACTTTTCTTCTATGGATTTTGTGCTCAAGAGAAGAGAAAAGAAGATAATGACCATGCATGCATTTTGCTTTTATATTACTTAGTTTAGGATTATTTAATTATTATCTTGTTTTAGTGGAAAACAAGTGTCATCATGTATGCTTTACTTAGATAGTTAGTGGGCTAGGTGTCATGTGTAGGTGGTTTAGGGACATGGTAGTGGAATGTGAGGTGGCACGATGGTATGGCGACACGTGTCATCACGTGTTGTTCCGTTGGCACAACCGGCTGTTTTCTTCTATATCTTCCTACTGCTGGAATATTTTTCTTAATCATTTTAGGCTACTAAAAAAAACAATTTATTATTTCCAAGCCCAACCTAATTTTAATATTCTAATTCTCAATTAATTAATTAACTGACTAATTAATCGCTCGGTTTAGCGTTTGTTCGTGTTACGGACCCGTTTCAACTCTGATTCTCCTCAAACTTGAAACACAAGCTAACTAACATCAAAGGAACATGATTAAGTCTTTAATTATCCTTAATCTCTTCCTTAAACCCTAATCAAGAAATCGGGGTGTTACACCCAACTACCCACGCTAGAGCGTGCCAACGCTCTAACGTTAGGTCTCCCAACGTCCAAACGTTGGAGCTTCTGCTAGTATTCAGTTCTCACGTATTTCGATACGTTTTGAGCTCATTTAAAGTCTGATTGACCTCAAATTTGAAACACAAGCTCACTAACACCCAAGGAACATGGTTAAGCCTTCAAACATGCTTAATCGTTACCCCATACACTAATCGAGAAAATGTGGCTTTGCAACTTTTTTTGTAAGGTGTCATTAACCCAAGCGGTAGGTCTTCTTCTTTGTAATAGCTGCTTCTCCTTCTTTACAAAGGACCTGGTCCCTGCTTCTCACTCCAATCGGTGGGTCCATTTGTTACCACAAAATTTCTCATTGTGAATTTCCTCAAGTAAAAGAGCTGATGTAACGCCCTAATTTCTTGATTAGAGTGCGGGACATATATTAAGCATGTTTAAGGGCTTAATCATGTTTCTTATGTGTTAGTGAGCTTGTGTTTCAAATTTGAGGAAAATCGAAGATGGAACGAGCTCAGAACACGAAGAAACAGGCGAAAACGGGTAACGACTGTTAATGGAATTTGTTGTAATTATCAAATAAACTAATTATTGAGCTTGTACGGTGTGGTCAGTGTGGGTAGTTTGGATGGCTTGGACGGTGTAGACGACTGAAACTTAACTACCTAGTTTATATCAATTCTTGTACATAGGAAATAACTTATCGTCAATACTTATGGAATAGTTTATCATTAATCTCCTTAGTTGTATCTATTACCAACTGCATATAAATTGTATGCTTGACTCAAATAAAAGAATATACAGTTTTATCCACACACTTTCTGAGTTTAACATGGTATCAGTCTAGGTTGTGATCCAACCAAGTTTTTTTGTTCCCTGTGTTCCCAGCCTCCTGCGATCCTAGTTTTTTTTTTTTTTGAGTTCATAGTTTTCCCCCCCAGTTTTTCTGTATTCTCTATTGCAGTTTCTCTAGTCTCTTGTTTGTTCCCTCTGAATTTTCTTTCTTAACATCATGTCACCTGAAAAGTACGATGTCCTCTTCGATCATCTTAATGTAAAGAACTACTCCGCTTGGGCATTCCAATTCCATATCTTTGTCAAAGGTAAGGAGCTTCGGGGTCATGTTGATAGAACTGATTCTGCTCCCAACAAAGCCACACAGAAGGACGCATATGCCAAATGGGAGGTCAAAGATGCACAAGTCATGGCATGGATCATACACTTTGTTGACCCTAATATCGTTCTCAATCTCCGACCCTTCATCACTGCAGCCATAATATCGTTCTTTAACTAATGTCTTTGTTTCTCCTGGTCTTACCAGTAACCTTATTTCTGCTAGTCAATTAGTTGACAATGATTGCAAAGTTGAGTTCTCAAAATCTGGTTGTCTTGTGGAGGATCAACACTCAAGGAAGATGATCACGAAAGGGGCCTAAAGTTGGACGTCTTTTTCCTTTTTATTCATTGTTTGTCTCCTTGTTATTTTTTGCCTTTTGTTTCTTGTAATTCTGTTAATGTTAATTTCCAACAATGGCATAAGCGTCTTGGTCACCCAAACTGTTATATACTTCATGAATTGATGAAATATGGTGTTCCCGGTAATAAGGATTCCCCATCCCTTAGTGTAGTTCATTTTGATTGCAATTCTTGTAAACTTGGAAAATGTAAGATTCTACCATTTTCGATTCAACATTCCAATGTAAATCAACCTTTTGATATGATTCAATATAGGGAATAACACCTGTTATATCTTATGCTAATTACAAGTACTTCATCACTTTTATTGACGACTATGGTCGTTTCACATGAGTCTATTTTTGGTGCTCTAAGGCTGAGGCATTCGCTGCATTCAAATTTTTTCATATAAACATGAAGATGGCAAAGAGGGGTGATGCTAATGCCCAATGGAATATTACAGGATATTTAGGGATGATCTCGAGTGTCTTATGAGAACTTGTGAGGCTCCCTAGAACAAATATGTGAGATAATAACATAGATGAAAACAAGAGTGATAATCCAATATACAATTAATGATATTAACCTTGATAAAGGAAATTAATGATTCATATATAATTATGTAAGTAACATTTTGAAATACATAATTATAAATATTTTGCATAAAATTTGATGCATATATATTTCACTAGTGCAGAAAAGGGATTCTACATCGGAGTTTACACATCGGTTTATTAGAAACCGATGTGTAAAACGAGGCGGTGGCATTTTTGAAATTAAAACCAAAGTATTACACATCGGTTTAGAGAATAACCGATGTGTAAAACGTTTCCACATCGGTTATTTCTAACCGATGTTTAAAATTAAAATAAAAAAAATTTAAAGTCAGAATTTTTAACATTCAACATCCGTTCTCAATGAACCGATGTGTAAAATTGTGATTAACAACATCAGTTTCTTGATAACCGATGTATAAAATTATAAATAAAAAAAATAGAAATTAAAATTTTACTTTTACACATCGGTTTTAAATAACCGATGTATAAAATTTTTAAAAAAAAAATTGGGAATTAAAAGTTTAGGGTTTACACATCGGTGGCGGGATAACGGATGTGTATAATATGGTTAACCACATCGGTTTATGGCATAACCGATGTGTAATATTGCCAATTTTTATTCCGTTCCGCTATCCCTCCATTCTTCAGTTTCGAGTTTTGCTGAACCCTAAAACAGAAAAACACCCTTTGCTCGAGTTCATTCCTCACCTTGTGCTTTACCTTTGCGTTTGGATGCTCGCCTCACCTCGCTCTGTCCGCTTGCCGCCATTGCTTCATTCTCTGGTGAGTGCTTCCTCCATTTTACTTTGCTTCACTTTCCCTTCACCTTGCTTCATTCTCCAGTATTCACTTTGTTCAGTTTGTTGTTGTGGTTCATTCACTGATGTGTATGGGTAATGGATTTTGCTGTTGTTGGAGCTGGATGGTTATGTTTTGTTCTTTTATGAGCATCCCTGTTATGTTGTTTCGTTTTTTTCTACCAAGCATTGCACGGTACTCATCTCCTCTCTCTGCTAACGCGCGCCTCCGCTTCTGCCTCCGCTTCTGCTTCTGCTTCTCCCTCCCATCTCTGTCTCTCAAGGCGTGAAAGGTATTTTTCTTTTACTTTTTTGTTTATAGTTCTATCTCTGTCTCCTAATGTATGATATGGTTGTGGTGATGTGGGGTTTCTGGAAGAAAGGGATAGAGCTTCTTTTGAAGATGCTGTGAAGGTTTTGCTGCTGGGTCTTGGGGAAGATATAGATAGGGAAGGTCTTAGAAAGACACCATTTGGAGTTCCCAAGTCCTTTTTCCCTTTTTCCCTTTACTGGTTGTTCTGTCATGGCCGTGACCACCATCACGGCTAGGCCGTGATCAGTTCTGAGGTGAGGGTCTAGTTCAGTTGGCATGTCACGGCCGTGATGGCCATCACGGCCGTGCCGTGGCAGGTTCCGCCTTGGAGGTTACATTATCGGTTGTCCATCACGGCGTGACCACCATCACGGCTGGCCGTGATCGGTTCTCGTGAGGTCTGGGGTTCTTTTGGCATGTCCCGGCCGTGAGTGCCAACCCGGCCAGGCCGTGATAGGTTCTGCCTTGGAGGTTGCTTCACTGGTTGGTCTGTCACTGCCGTGACCACCATCACGGCTAGGCCGTGATCAGTTCTGCTGTGAGGTGCTGGTGCATGACATGTCACGGCCGTGATGGGCATCACGGGATGGCCGTGACCAGTTTCGACTTTTCCATTCTTTCTTTTAAGCTATACTCGATCACTACTGTGATGGCTTTCAAGGCTAGGCCGTGAAGGGCTCTGTTTGGCTAATTTTCTTCACTTTTCAAGCCCCATCTTCATGCAAGCTACATAAATAGTAAAGCCTTAGTTTCCCGTTTGAGATGCAATACTAATGAGCGTACGTGTACGTGCTTAATGTACCGCTCATTGTGTTGGATCTTGAATTGTCCAAAGTTGGACAGTTTGGGAAAAAACTTTTTCTTAATTCAGTTAAAATAGTTATTCATTGGTTCTAATGTTATATACTTGATGAAAGTTCGGATTGATACATTTCCTTTCGTTCTCCGGTGCATACTTTATCGTGGTGGATGTCATCGCGTTCAAGTAGTGTACGTCGGAGACCGCGGGAAATGCTTGCCGAAATTTTGTCGAGTATGAGCATGAGAGTTAAGGACTAACTGTTAACCGAATGTTGAAAAAGTTTCTTCTCGAATGGGATAGGGCCATACCCTGTCATAAGAAGTGGTTGATGAATATGTTGGACTAAGTACGAAGGTATTGGTTTAGTCATGGATCGCGGTTGGATGAATGCTAGACGGACAAGTGATGAGTATGAGAATGGAGTGGAAGATTTTCTACAGTTTGCAAAAACAAATGCTCCCGATAGTGGTAATGGAAGGTTTTATTGTCCTTGTGTTAACTGTTTGAATGAGAGACGACTAGAAGGCGAGGAGATACGTGATCATCTTATTTGTGAGGGGATTTGCAAGAGTTATACAACATGGATATGCCATGGTGAATCGTTAGACAGGCCGAGGGTGTCGGATAGAGAGGAAGTTGATGACGTGGAAATGGACGATGGACTAGAGGACATGATCCGTGATGTTGGGCAAGAGTCTTTTCGGCGCGCACATGTGTATGATACTTTGTGCGGTGATGCGCAAGTGGCTTTGTATCCGGGTGCACTAATTTCACACGGTTGTCGGCGGTGTTAAGATTGTTCAATGTGAAGGCGAGAAATGGGTGGAGCGATAAAAGCTTTACCGAATTGCTTGAGTTGTTGAAAGAAATGCTTCCTGAAGGCAACACATTGCCATCTCGAAACTATGAGGCGAAGAAGATATTGTGTCCGATGGGTATGGAGTATAAGAAAATACACGCTTGCCCCAATGATTGCATATTGTACGGAAAGAGAGTTTGAAGAGATGCACGAGTGCCCCGGTGTGGGGTATCACGCTACAAAGTGAAGGATGGTGATTCTAGTTGTGATGTGGTCACCAAAGGTCCTCCTGCGAAGGTGTTTTGGTATCTTCCCGTGATTCCGCGGTTCAAGCGATTGTTTGCTAATGTAAATGACGCAAAGAACATTAGATGGCATGCAGATGAGAGGAAGTGTGATGGACAGCTTTCGCCATCCTACGATTCTTTGCAATGGAAGAGAATTGATAGTTTGTTTCCGGATTTCGGAATGAGCCCGAAACCTCGGGCTTGGACTTGCTACCAATGGAATGAATCCATATGGAAACTTAAGTAGTATTCATAGTTCATGGCCTGTTCTCCTTGTAATTTACAACTTGTCTCCTTGGTTGTGCATGAAGCGCAAATACATTATGTTAAGTATGATGATTTGGTCCTAAACAGCCAGGAAATGATATTGATGTTTATCCGAGTCCCTTGATTGAAGACTTGAGAATGATGTGGGATGAAGGCGTTGATGTGATCGACGGGTATTGCCGTGAGACATTCAGATTGCGTGCCATGTTATTTTGCACCATCAATGACTTTCCAAAGATACGGGAACCTGTGTGGGTATAGTGTTAAGGGGCATAAAGCATGTCCAATATGTGAAGAAGGCACATGTTACCATCAACTGCAACATGGAAGGAAGACGGTCTACCTTGGGCATCGGAGATTTCTCCGACGTAATCATCCTTATCGTAGATTGAGGAAAGCTTTCAATGGACTTCCGGAGAATGAAATTGCTCCGGTGGCCTTGACTGGAGAGCAAGTTTATGAAAGGGTGAACAACACTAATGTTATCTATGGGAAGACCCGAAAGAAGGCTACAAAGAAGAAAATATGGAAGAAGAGGTCGATCTTCTTTGATCTTCCATACTTGGTGCAAGCTTGATGTAAGACATTGTATTGATGTGATGCATGTAGAGAAAAATGTGTGTGACAGTTTTAATCGGAACGCTTCTCAACATTCAAGGCAAGACAAAGGATGGTGTGAATGCTCGTCTGGATCTAGTTGCGATGGGTATACGAGAGCAGTTAGCTCCACTTAAAGTGGGGGATAAGAAGACTTATTTGCCCCCAAAGATGTCATACTTTATCAAAAAAAGAGAAAAGAAGTTTCCGTGAATGTCTACGGGGAGTCAAGGTGCCACAGGTTACTCTTCAAATATCGAAGACTTGTCTCAATGAAAGATCTCAAATTAGTTGGCTTAAAGTCTCATGATTGTCATGTCTTGATGCAACAACTACTACCGGTGGCCATTCGTGACATATTGCCTAAAAAAGTCGGACATGCCATTACTAGGTTATGCTTATTCTTCAATGCTATATGTAGCAAGGTCATTGACACTAAAAAGTTGGATGAGTTGGAAAATGAGGCAGCCATTGTATTGTGCCAATTGGAGATGTATTTTCCACCTTCATTTTTTGACATCATGGTTCATTTGATTGTTCATCTAGTGAGGAGATTAGATTGTGCGGTCCCGTTTATTTAAGGTGGATGTACCCGGTTGAGCGATACATGAAGATCCCGAAAGGATATATGAAAAATCCACACCGTCCCGAAGCATCTATTGTTGAAAGGTATGTTGCAGAAGAAGCTATTGAGTTTTGTACAGACTACATGTCAGAAGCGGAACCTGTAGGGCTTCCAAAGTCTCGTCACGAAGGAAGATATGATGGTAAGGGTACACGAGGTATCACTGTTAAGAGCATGGATCGGGAGGAAGTGCTTCAAGCACATTTGTATATATTGAATAACACTGATGAGGTTGAACCATACTTATGTGAGCATAAAAGCATCATCAATGAAACTTACCCTAGAATGAATGAAAAATGGTGTTTGAACAAGCATAACAAGACTTTCTTGAACTGGTTTAAAGAAAAAATTGCAAAGGATGGTACTCGCTTCTGCTACATTAAAATGGCTAGCACAGGGGCCTAACTTTGATGTCATATGCTTTGGAGTGGGTACGATATCAATAAGTTTTCCTTCTATACAAAGTCCCAGGATGACAAAAGTACTATGCAAAACAATGGGGTTATGGTCGTCGCCGAGTCCATGCATTTCTCTAGTTCGAAAGATAAAACCCTGTTATGGCATCAGTTTCATACTTTGGAATCATTGAAGAGATATGGGAGGTTGATTACATGAAGTTTAGAGTACTGTTTTTAAATGTCGGTGGATCGACAAAGAATAATGGTGTGCAAACCGATGAGTTAGGATTCAAATTGGTGGACCTTAGTAAGGTAGGTAATAAAGAGGAACCTTTCATCATGGCATCCCAAGCAAAACAAGTGTTTTATATCCGTGATCCTTCTAACAAAAGGTGGTCGAGTGGTTCTCCGGGGATAAAACATGTATAACGGTAGTGAGGGAAATCACGATTCAACTCTTGATATTTCTGATACTCCTTCTTTCTCAACACGAGTGCCTAATTTCAATGAGGAAAATGAAGTGGATGATGTACATGCTACTCGTAATGATCACCAAGAAGGGTTATGGGAGAACTTTACTAATTGACCACAAAGTAAGTTTAGTTTGATATTACCATCAAGTTTGGCATATTATGTGTTTACGTTGATATTTATAAGTTATGTTTATGTACGTTGATCGATATTTATAAGTTATGTTTGATATTTATCCTGACATACTAACAAGTTTTTTTTTTTTTTGTGTTTAAACAGGTATACATGGCTGATCATGAGGATACACCTCCTTCATGCAATGGGTCGAGACCCCATCTACCAGTAGAAAGGGTAGACGTGCCACACGGATGAGGCATTTGACCTGCCAACCGTGGGTCAAATCGAGAGGATAAGAGTAGATTTTGATGATAACCTCAAACCTATTGGGCCAATGGAAGATCAGCTTTACCAGTTTTGTGGCGACCCTTGCTAGAAACAGGCCTAGTATACTCATTGATAGGTGGAGAGATGTACCCTGGCGGACGTGAAGGAGCAAATATGGGAGAGTATTCTGGTATCTATACTTCTACGTCCCGTGTTTGTCCGTATCTACTTTATTTTTATCTTAATAATATCATACAGAATTCGTTGATTCTTTTGGTCTTAATGTAGTTGACATTTGACATACCGGATACATACGCTATGAAGAAGCGTTTGCTTTGAAGTATCTTTGGAGAGCGTTGGAGGGGTTTTAAGGCCGACCAGGCGGATACTATATATTCGGTCCAAAAAGTAAAAAGAACCCACTTGAGGTGTATCCGTTTCTTGACAAGGCGACGTGGGATCGCTTTGTTCGAGAGCCGACGTGATCCCAGACTTTCAGGTTAACTTATTTGATTTGTCTCTAAATTTATGTAATTGCATTAATTTCATTTACTTATGTAATTTAATTGTCTTTTATTTATAACAGGAGAAGAGGAAAAAGGGGCAGGAAAACCAAAGCAAGAATGTCTACCCCCATGTCATGTCTCGTGGGGGATATAAAAAGCTTGTTAAGAAAATGGTTGAATAGGAAAAGAAAGCACGTAACCAGGCAGCATCTCAGGCGGATCCTAATGCTGAAAATCTTCCAGAGGTTGTTGATCCACCTCCACCCCCACGCCATCGTTCATGGAAGAGGGGCCGACAAAGAAAAACGGGACAATATACATCCGAGGAGGCCCGCCAAGTAGTTGAGAGGATTGTAAGTATAGTTTGTTGTAATTGTCATTTTAAGATTGTTACCGAATTGTAATGTGACCTGATATTTTTATGTGATAGGATGCCTTGGATGATCAGCTAACCCAAGGAACCTTTGTTCCTAGAGGACGCAATGATATCTTATCTACTGCCATCGGTAAACCGGACCACCCGGCCGTGTCATTGGTGTTGGATGGGGAGTCGGCATTCGCCAATACCATGGTTCATCTTCACACCAATGCCACAGGGGATTCGGTTGCGAGATAGAGCACAACTAAAACAGAGATTGCAGGTGAGCTTCGACAGGAGATGGCCGAGCGGTTTGCCCAAAAGATGGCAATATTTACTTCTTTGTCCCAAAGAGATGACAATGGTGTCCAACCCTCCGTCCAACCCTCTGTCCATGTGAGCACTAAGGGCTCATGTGATCCTCCTCATCATCCCGAAAATGATGATGATCTTGCTGCTTCTTCTTCAGATGATGATGATGATGATGATGATGACGACCCGATAGGTGTGAGTCGTATGTTGATGATCATCATCATCATCGCCGCTTAGTGGCATTGGGTAGGGCATATAATAAGTTAGGTAATACCATACACCATCGGTTATTACCGGATGATCATCCGAGGGTGTCTGTTGAGATTATTCGAGATGTTGATGCTCGAGTCCCCGTGCCCACCGAGGAGGTTCAAACAGGTGGGTCGGGCCCCGAGAACTTCATCCTCCGGCCAAGAAGACTGGTCGACTTTCTTGTTGCATCCGAGGTATTCGGTTAGTTGTGTTTTTCTATATTCATAGTTGAAATATATTTATTATTGTTTAAAGATAATGCTTTATTTGTATTTGTTATAGGATGTTGGAAATGATATTGTGCCTAAAAGGTCGGATCTAGGAAGACCAGGAGATGTCTGCTCCTGTCAAGGTATTCATTTGACCATTTAGTTCATAACGAATTAAATAACTTAATTATCCGTGATTACTAATATATATCTATGTTGTTTAGGGGATCGACAAAGGGGCACCTGGCCATGGTGATTGATGAGCCTCGGTTTGACTGGTTTTATAACTAGTAAAGACCTTGGCTTTGTGCTAATTTTATATCATTTTTACCCAAATTAGACTTGATTGTCCTTAAGTAGTATTTTGAGTCTATAAAGTATTTTTAGGTTAATTTAGCCAATTTTGAATCAAATAAAGCTTATGGCTATTTTGTTGTTTTCAGGATAATAAGAAGAGCAAGTAAGGAAGTGTATCTAAAGCGAGGGCCATCACGCCTGGGCCGTGACACTGGTCACGGCCGTGATGAGAAGATTATGAAAGTCGAAAGGATCACGGCCTGCCCGTGATAAGCATCACGCAAGTGACGGACGAGAATGTGAAAGGACACCCTTGCGGAAGCGATCACGGCCTGGCGTGATGGCCATCACGGCCGTGACAAGAGAGAAACCAAAAGCCTATTTGAAGGCAGAACTGAGGGAAAGCTAAAAGGAATCCAAACAACTTTCATGAAGAACTCGGGCGCTTAATTGGATGTATAGTGGGTCACATTGGGCCTTGAAGTTAGAACATAATTGCTGTCACTGGAACCTGAACTAGTCATGAAGATTGGGCCATAACTTGGGCTGTAGATGTCGGTTGGAAGTGAAACCGGTGGCAAATGAAAGATCAAACAAAGAGCTTTAACTATCATGAAGACCATTATTCCAAACAGAGACGTTTTGAGGGGCTCCAATCCATGTGAAGATAGAGACGTTTCAGCTGCCCTATGAATTGAATGTGGACATAACTCCCTCATCTTAACTCATAATTAAGCAAATTAAGTGGCTTTGGAAAGCTAAGAGGCAGAGGTTGAAGTGAATTAAAGGAGTATTCAGATATTGAGAGGTCTTGAGAGAATTTGTATAAATAGGAGTCATAGTTAGGCAGAGGAGGGTCAGTAGGAGTAGTGGTAGTTTCAATAGTTTATTTTCCTTTTCTTTTCTTTTCTGCTTATGTCTGTAATGGAGAACTAGTCTCCTAGATTAATCTACTGTAATTGGTTTCTGTTAACACTTGAGGTTTTGTGATTCCATGATCATTTGCTTCTCTCTTTTCAATGCAATGCTGTATGTTTCTGTTTGTTATTTCAGGAATATATAGTATTGTATTGTTTCATTTCGGTGATGCTATGTTCCTATATATAATCGCGTTTGTTATTTCGCGTGTGTTCATTCATGTTCGTTTGTTCATGAGAGCTTAACCCCGTTTGTTATTTCGGGAATAGGAACATACATCTGTAGTAGCGGTTTTCGTTTGTTAATTGTTGCTACAACCGGGAGGGGATTAGTATCTGCTTAGGATTTGCATGAACCAATGATAGTGGGAAACTAATAACAGTAGGTTAATCGCTTTTGTTTATTTGTTAATCTCTTTTCTTTCTCTGTTTTTATTTTGTTTCCTTTATTTTATTTTAATCTCAAAACCCCCATTTCTAACTTTTACTAATTTTACATTAATAATAACAACAACTAAAGAGTCCTTGAGAGACGATCCGAGTTGTCGCACTATACGGCATTATTTTCATAATCGCTCGTTCTTTTTGGCGCGTGGCGGCAATGCGCGACGATGATGTTTTCAAAGATCTTGCTATACGAGTTGTCACCATGGAGGATGATGCAGCATTGGTAACGTTGGAACATGATGCCACCCCAGTGAATCAGTATATACCAAAGAAAGAACTTATGGAGATGGCACTCAATAAAGAAATGGCCAGTTCTGCACACATATCGTTTTGGTGCACGTAAGTACATTTTATTTATAAGTTAAGTACGTAATTAATTTTTAAATACAATGATAATTAACATGTTTTTCCAATATATTAGGTATACTGCATCGTATGTTAGTCGATCGGGGTAACCTCGCCCTTTATGGGTTCATTGACCCCATGTTCATTCAGGGGTGATGTTCTCGTAGCATCGGAAGACCCGGTCACTACCATACGTTATATACTTGCCCGAGACGATCATCAATTCTATCTTGCGCCTTATCTCAATAAGTAAGTATCGGTTATTAATTTAAGTATAACTATATATGACTTACAGTCACTAATTGTTCCGCAAATACAACAAGCATTGGCAACTGTTGCTCTTGTACCCGAGAATGAACGTCGTGGTCTTCTTACGCTCATTGGGACATAAGCGGCCGATCAATCAAGACGATCATCGAAACGTAAGCGTTAAAATACTTTATAATCAGTAATGCAGTTGTTTTAATTATCTGAAATCTATTATATATACTTTAATTAATGTTTTTGTCATGATAGGTCTTTTAATGCATCCCACATGCAGCGTGGTGAAAGGCGTACTCGGGCTATCAGATGGATTATTCCCAGCGTAAGATATTTATTAGTTCAAATTTATCAAATACAGTGGGTACAATAATTGATTTCTATTTTATTTAATTCCTCATATTCTAATTGGGTTTCATTTGTACGTAGTCACGTATACAACGTGGGTCATGGGAATGTGGCTACTATGTGATGCAGTGGATGTTGGAAATTATCTCCTCCGGGATCACTGAAAGATGGAGTGAGGTAAATGTTAATTGACACAATTAGAAGTAATAGTATAGATTCGTTATATGTTTTATGTTAGTTTATTACTTAAAAGATATAATCTTTTGTCCAATTAAACTTGCAGATATTTAACAATCCATCTCCATTGTCTGATTCTGACATCAACATCATAAAGAGGCGTTGGGCAACTTTCTTTCTTGAAGTGTACCACCCATAGTTTGTATATATGTAGTTAGTTTAAAAACTTATCATATACTAGCTATAGTGTACGTACCTTTGACTGATGATATGTATTAGTGCTCGTGTCCGGTTCAATTCTTCTTCTCTCGTGTTTTGATGTAGCTTTGATAAAGTGTTGTTTTCATTCATTCGAAATTAATTAGGCCTGATGCCCTCTCGTTTTCGGATTCTCTGCTCACTAGTCATTTGATGAAATGTCGTATTTTTAACCATATGTGTAAGAGCTAATTGGCTGTGCTAAGAAAATTGAATGAAGTATGTTTTGCTTTTGAATGATTGTGTCAAAACTGGTTTGGTGTTCTGTTGTTGTTTCTTGTTTGATCAGGGTACTGCTGGTTTGTTTATTGATCTGCATTAGTGAAACAGGAATGATTGAAATGTAAATAATAGATTAAAAAAAAAATATGAGATTTTACACATCGGTTCTCAATAACCGATGTGTATATTTAACTTTCTACATCGGTTTTGCTCAAAACCGATGTGTAAATTTAACTTTAAACATCGGTTCTTTAGAAAACCGATGTAGAAAGTCAATTTTACACATCGGTTTTAAGCAAAACCGATGTAGAAAGTTAAATTTACAACTGCTTATCAATTGCTAAATTAATTTTACACATCGGTTAGTAAAAAACCGATGTTTAAAATATACTTTACACATCGGTTTTAAAACCGATGTGTAAAGTGGCAATAAACCACATCGGTCGTTTCCACATCAGTTTCAAAACCGATGTGGAAAGCCAAAAATAACCGACGTGAAATCCCTTTTGTGCACTAGTGTTTGTTAGATGAACTTTAGTTTTGTTAGTTGCCCCCTCTATCATC
Source organism: Sophora flavescens (assembly GCA_030762895.1). Lineage (NCBI taxonomy): Eukaryota > Viridiplantae > Streptophyta > Magnoliopsida > Fabales > Fabaceae > Sophora > Sophora flavescens. The sequence continues at coordinate 21,461,781 of CM061069.1, forward strand.
TAAGTCTGGCCTCGCCTTTTATGGATGTACCCAATTTACGACTACCGTTGTGAATGATTCACCGCCTAAAAAATAATCAATTACCCATGAGTCATGATGGAAGTGGCTAGTAGCTTGTGTCATCTAACTATATGTCTAGGATTCGAATCCTGATGATGAGAATAGAATTACATTTATGGGTAGAGTAGTTTCCCCTTAACTGATGCTTAACATCCTCGGGGGATTAGTCCTACTACTGCCGGCCGTGGGTAGGGATGAAACTACATGTATTTTGGGAGGGACCTTGGCACCTGTTGCCGAAAAATTAGTTGTTAAGACGATGGTCTCGAAAAGAGGTTTTCATACATATATAATATGTCCAAAAATTCCATTTGGATCAAAAGTTATGACTGTTCAAAGATTTGTTGATTGTTTGGGATTTCGATTACTTATTATGTCCAAAAAGTCATCAACAGCACACACCCAATGCGTGTTGGATGTGTGTTTAAATTCTATTGATGGTTGCAAGTGTCGAGTGATGATGACCTACTTTGGATTGCTAGATTATCATGTATATTGATGATTGATAATGTAATTAAAGTTGTGCAACAAATAATTATGAATATGTTATATAAAACTCGGTGCATATATATATATACATAGAATAAACTTAAGGGTTGGGCTAAGGTGCACCACCCATATTTTGCACCACCCACTACACCATTCATATGTGGCAAATTTTGGACCAATCAAATTACCACATAGGCTTGGTCAAAACTTCAAACTTTCTAGTTGTATTTCTATTGTAATCAAATATATGAATACAATATAATGTAGTATAATATATGTACTCTTTGTATTCACAAATTTAACCCATATTAAAATAATATTTTTTAATTAAAAAAACTAATTATATTGTAACATAATATTTTAATATGAATTAAAATAATATTCGTTGTCAATAATATTTTACAATATAATCATTTTTTTAATCAAAAAATATTATTTTAATATGATTTAAATTTACAAATACAAAAAACATATATATTATACTACAATATACCGTATTCATATAGTTTGACTACATTATAATACAACTAGAAAGTTTGAAATTTTGATCAACCTATATGACAATTTGATTGACCCAAAATTTATCACATGAATAATATAGTAGGTGATATAAAACGTGGATGGTACACCCTTACCCAACCATAAACTTAAATTTTGTTAGACTCCTCTCATCATATAAGTCTTGTTCCGTACGTCCCTGGCCCGTGGGATACGTTGGGTTTTTTCCCATACCTCAAAAAAAAAAAACAAAACAACCGTAAGGGCCAGAAGCCAGGCACGAGAATCTAGCTATCGGCATCACTCGCGCAGTCACGCACACTTTGCTTGAGCTCAACGCGATTTCTTGGATTTCATTTTTTCTTTCACCGATGCATTCATTGCAAGCAACAACCTAACGCATAACTCATCCATTCCAACACATTTTAGCTACTTCAACTTCCACAATACAAGAACGAACAACTTTTGTACTTTCTTGTTACCACACCATCCTTAGGAGCTTTCACATGTTCTGAGCTTCTTCCGTTTCCCTTCTGTCACAACTCTTTTTACCTAACCAGTAACCAACCCTATTAATTAACGTTCTCCTCTGGTTTTTACTTTTCTTCTCTCTGCTTGAGTCCCTGTGGTCCCACTAATAAAAGCTTTGCCGACTCTTCAAAAAAAAAAAAAATACACCGTTAAAGAAAATTGAGCTCCTTGACTCTCAAACTACGCGGTTCTATTTTTTATATTCGATATATATAATATATAATATTTGAGTTGCGTTCTTTCTCTTTCTTCCCATATCGATTTGAGGTTGCTCTGTTCCATCTTAACCCAAACGAGAGACAAAGCCATGTTCTGTATCCGTTTGGGTGCACTCACATCACCTGACTCTGTCTCCTCTTCTCTCTGGGGATTTGATCATTGCTTGAGATCTGCGTTTTCTTAATTCTGGAAAACCACAACTCTATAAGGTAAAGTTGCATGTATGTTATGGAATTTCAATAAATTTTGCCTTTTTATGCTGTTGCTTCATTTGGGGTGCTTTCATATATCTTCACCTTTTTATTTTCTGTATTGGATTTCATTGAGCTCCTTCAGTTTCTGCTTGCATAGTAATGGTTTATTGTTGACTTTATGCCTATAATTCGATGTTGGTTTATCAATTTTGTTGGAAAGTTCATGTCATGTAGTTTTATTTAATTGCTACTTTTTGTTTTAAAGGTAAAACATGTCCTTTATATGTCTCTGGGTAGAGGGTGAGCCGAGTAAGGCTGTCGGGTGGGAACCTCGGCCGCGGCTCTTTTATATGTGTCTGTGGTGTGTAACTTAGCTATCCTGCCTGCCCGTCAAAGTTTTGATAACGATTGACTTTGAAAAATAAGTTTAATTGTATTGGTGCAGTGGATGTACTTCAAATGGATGTTTTATAATATTAGATATATATAATGACTTTCTTGGCTTTTGGTTTTGTTTGTTATATTCTATATCAACTATAATATAGAGGTGAATTGACCAAGAACTGGACTACTTTGCCTAATGGAGAGAAATCTTTTGTGGGCTGTGGTATTACACACAAGCAATTTGTGGTGTTTTACTAATCATGCATAATGAGATGTGAATTAGGCCCGAATGGCTCGTCTTGTTTAACCACCGTGAATTTCTATTACTGTAGATATAGGAGAAAAGAGGCAATCCTATGAATGGTTGGTGCATAAGTTCCTGACACGACTTTTTAAGAGAAGGCTTTGTTAAACTTTCCTAAGAGATGCAAAGATGGAGAAGAAACGAAAAATTGTGCAGTATAGGGAGAGACTGGATAGGACCCTTGCCTCGCATGATCTTACAAATGATGAGATACTAAAAGGCCTTGTTGAAAGTCAACTCCTACGTTCTTCAGAACCAGAAGTAGAAGGTAATAGCATTCCCTAATTTCCTTTGAATTCATTTTGGTGGAAATGGTACTAGCTGGGTGGATTGGTTATTTTAATTAGTTAACTTAGTCTTTTTTATTTTTTAATAGTATGTTTGGTTTGTTCAGGATATAAGGAGAAAGTATTAGAAACCAAGACTGCAGAGATATCTAACTTCCTTCATATGTTGAGGAGTGCTTCTTCAGATGATAGCGGAAGATCTAATAAATCACACACAGATTGGAAGGTATGCTATCTAATCTCTGTAGTTTTCACCATGTTTTGTTTTCTTGATGAACTTTTGCTCTTATTCATGCCATCTTCCATTCATTTAGATCCTGATTTTTTTGTTATGTATATTTAATTATAACTTCCTTTCACAGAAATCAGGAACTTAAATTAGATAACTGACCTTGTTAGCTCGGTGGCTTTGGTCGAAAAGTACACTATTGTTTAGAATTCAATGGACTAATGCAATCTCATGTGACATTTATAGCCTGACTTCTCTTGTGCTTTGGGATGAAAATGCTTTTTTAAATCAAATTCCTGAATCATTATTGATAATTTCACTTCTTTCAACAGTTAAAACAGGATAATGAAGAGTTCCGTGTTATGTATCGGGAAGGACCAGAGGGATCTCCCTTTCATACATTGCTAATTGAAGGCTTTGTAGATGGGCCTGTTGATGTTTGTGAGTCACACTGGAGCAACCAAAAATTTTAGCACCACCTTTTTATTGATAAAGGCTATATTATAGATTTCAACATGCAAAGTGTAATGAGTTCTTTCCATCATTACAGGTTTATGTATCTCATGGGAGACATCCCTTTACAAAAAATGGTGAGAATCATATTAAGTGCAATATGTGGCTTTAATTTTCTGAATATTAGTCCCAATATGACATTGAACTCCATGATCATTTTTATATATGTTAATTTCTGTGTTAAGGTTGGACGTTATGCCACTTAATGAAAAAAGGGCACACACTTCCTCTAGGGAATATTCAGACCCACTATGTGGGTCTATTTTAAGCAACTTTACGTTGCATTTGCAAGAGGCTAATTTCATGACTTGAACTTGTGACACCTGGATCACGTGGCGACATCTCTAGCTGTTATGCCATAGCTCTCCTTCTTGCCACCTAATGAAAGGGAAATGAAACAAAATTCCGTTATTTTGGTGTGTTTTGGGATGCTGGAAAAGTTAGGTGGTGTTTGGGTTTTTCTTTCTCCATTTTCACTCAATATGTTTTCACTAATAATTGCAAAATTGCAATACCTTATTTTTACCGTGTTTCCTGTTTTCATATTTTTTGTGAAGGAAATGATGGAAACAACATTTTCTTGTGTTCCCCATTTCCTTAACAAATGCTTGAAAATAGGAAACAAAATGAAAACAATGACATTTTTATAATTATTAGTAAAAACATATGACATATCAATTGAAAATGGGAAAAAAAATGCAAACCAAATGTCCCCTTATAGTTGCAAGAAATATTTTTTGCAACTTGCATACATTTGAGTTATTATTTTTGTTATGACGTAGGTGGTCCTGGAAGTTGTTGTATACCTTAGAAATGCTTTTGAATCTAAGTGATGCTATCACTATAAACATCTAACTTGTACTTCTAGCTGACACCCTTTGCACAATTTTCATTTATCAGGTGGCCTCAATCGACTGTTCCCACCTTCAAAATCTTATCATGCGAGTGTTTACACAAAGTCCAGATTGGGGAACAAATATCACTAGTGAGGTTTGTCCTGCCAGCATCAATTACAAAAGTTCACTTTTTAATGCATCTAACCATGCTAAAACTCCTCATTTTTGAATGCTGATTTGCTCTGAATTTTGGAAGAAAGGATGAAGGTTTCATGGCCACTGTCTACGAGGGAGGTTATATTGCACTATTATTTGTTCGAGTACTTTCAAGATGATTTAATTGTTGTTCTTACGAATTCGGTAGTCATCTAAACCCTTATTGTTTTTCATTTCTTTTTGAGAAAATTAAAATAGATCTAAGCTTCAAAAATTTGTGCTTAATTTGCTCTCAGGTCCCTGAGTCAAAGAGTGTCAATGGGACCCTTAATCGTTACAACAATGAGGCAAATCCTGAAGCAAAGGGTGTTGTGAGAGTCGATATGGTGGGAGGCTTTGCTTTGCAAAAGGTGACATCAGAAAGAAGTTACTTTCGGTGAGTTATTAGTGTACCTTATCAGGATCTGCTTATTTTAAAGAAGTGACAAAAACTAATGAGAAGAAACATTGTGTTTATGTATCAAATATTGCTATATGGTTTTGTTCTCTATCATAGCCCTGGGAAGCAGGTAATTTTGCTCAGAGGTTTTGCAAATGGACTGTCTTATCTTTAAGAAATGTTCTTGGACACTAGCAGAATTATGATAAGTATTTTATTGGCAATAACAAGTGTGATACAAAAAGTATAATATTTATTTCTAGTTTGCTTTATTTGCAAAAAATTTAGCATTTGCTATGTTTGTGTATTTGCAGTATGAGAGAGAGATTAGATTGGTCATAGAATATACAAAGCCTGTTTTCCGATAGATAGTAGTGCTTTATGATATTTTCGTTACACAGTTGTAGTTAGGAATCAGGATCTTCAGGACAAAGTTGCCACAGTTCTATTTATTTGTCAATCTCTAGTCAAATGGAGTGGAACTTCTTAATTCTAAATTTCTAATCATGTGCTATTACCCTCTAAAAAAAAACTGAGATTGCTAATTTTGAGTTTATCCTGGTGTTTGGATATTTGCTATTACATATTAGAAATAGTGATATTCCAGTTATTAGAAAAATTTATTATGGTGTGTTTCGGCTTGGTGGATCAGTTGGGGGATTAAATTGCTTTTACTTTGATAAATTTTTTTTTCTTGCTATTTTGTACAGCCTTGGCACTGCTGGGGTTTCTGTGAACGCTAATTTTGATTGCTCTGTCTAAGTGACTTAAATGCTTCCCATTAATACTTTGTCTTTTGTTTCCGTCTTTCCATTATAAGTTACCAATTTATTTATCACTAGTTTCTAAAAGAAATATGAAAGTAAACTTGGCTGTATGGACTTACTGGATGGCTTGACTTTCCAACTTGTGGTGGAAAGTTAAAAAGGGCACCACAAAGAAAATTGATTTTTTTATTAGCAAGCCTGATTTAAGACTTTAAATTTTGTAGGACAATAGCAAATATGGATATAAAGCTGGATATCATACCTCCATCCCTTATAAACTTCATTTCAAGGCAGCTTATTGGTAATGGTTTCAGACTTTATCAGAAGGTTGTAGATTCTTTTCAGATGTACTTCTTTTATTAGGCATTCAACTAATATTTACCTTGTTTTTATTTTCTCATTTCTCATATCTATCTATTGAGATTACTCATTCTTTAAAAATAAAAATAAGTTAAAAGTAACTGTATGGGTGCATGTTGTGCTATGTGCTATAATCAAATCACCTGCTCCATGCGAGGTTGTTAAAATTGCGAATATACTTGTCAGATTGCACAATTCTATGATTTTTCATCAGTGGTCCTGATTACACACCAGAACCCGGTCTGGTGAGATTGGCGTGGTTAGGCACTTGGGCTGTTTTTTCCTACTGTTTTAGTTTTATGTAGTTGACCCCACCTAATGGGAAAAGGCTTGGTGGTGGTGGTGGTGGTTATTGTTTAGTTTTATGTGTTATCGTGAACTTACAGTTTTGATATTTGGACATCAAAGAATAGGACAACAATCGACAACGATTAATGATGTTCAAAGTCTTGGTTAATGGCGTGTTGAACTTGGTTAAGTCGTTACTATTATTTTTTATTTTGACAATAGTTATTTTTATTAGATGGAAAGAAGGATTGCAAATAGAACCAAGCAGCAAAAAGGATAGGTAAATGCTAACCAATGCCCAAAAGAAATCAAAAAATGGAAAGTCTTTATTTAGAAAGTGGTGCTTTTGAATTTCAAATATATTAAATATACTACTTTTCAGTAAAGATTTTCTATCTTTGTTTCCTTAACCTTGGGCGCTCACTAGCAAGACTCAAAAGGAAAACATACAAACAAACCAGTTTAAAGTGAGATTTACCCTGGCTTTTGAACTTATAGCCTATTTTAATTGAGATGGCTGGTTTTAAAGCTGGATTCAGCTGATTTGTCATTTTCTGTTCTTCCATGCATATATAAAAGTAAAAATATCGTTGCATCATTGCATTTGGTACTGTTTTCTATCATCTTTTGACCTTAGCTAAAGTTTAAATATGTTCTAGGCCGTGGCTTCTATAATGAGCCAAGATATAGAAGAATTCAGCAAGGCCTTGGGGGACCCATTATATGCAAGAATTCGTGAAGCTCTCTACAGCATTAGTGGATCAAAGGGTATGGAAGGTGAAGAGCTTAAGCAAGTTGCAAGAATTCTCCCTACTGAAGATCTCACTGAAAGTAACCAATATGGGGCAAAAGATCAGGAGAATGAAAACAACCAATATGCGAATAATGTCACGTCAATGGCAACGAATGCAATGGTACTAGATAATAGCAAAGCATTTGGTGAGATTGTAGAAGCAGATAGTGATGAGATTGTGCAAAGTGAGAAGAATGATGAAAAAGTAAATGGCATTCCAAATGAGGAAGTTGATGCAAGTGTGCTAAAGGGCGAGAGAAGTGTATATATCAGCTCGGAGGTCGAACACGCTCTAGATACATTAGACAAAGCCATTTCAATGGTTCGGGAATACAGATTTCATTCCTGCATGGCCGCCTCTAGCATTCCCAATGTAGAGCCCCCTTGCAGGGAAAAAGGCAGTAGAGTTGATTCATATCCCGCAAAACTTCACCCAATTGCAAAAGATGAGGTTACCGTTGAAGTACTAAATAGGGATGTACTGGAGGGAACTTCCCAAGATGCACCTGGGACTAACTCTGACATCCAAAACTTGAGGTGATTATTTTACTGTTTCTATGGTTGTTTTAAGGAATATAAGATTATGTGTGTGTGATTTGTTTCCTTCCTTATGGTTTGTTTGGAAATGCAGGCCATGTAGTACAGTATGTTGTTAAATAAGGATATGTATTTAATTCATGCTCTGATACCTTTTTTGTCCTTCAGGTACACAGGAATAGATTCTAACTTGGAAGTAAATTCTAACAAAGCAGTACCAACTTTACTACAGAAGAATCTTTCAAGACCTATTGAGGCAAGCCAGGTTGCTACATACCCTTTGGAGAATGGGGCAATTCTGGACCAAACAACATGCAGTAACAAGCAATTAGGCACTGATTCAGTCCAAGATATATCTTCAAATGACCCAAATAAGTCAAGCAAGCAGAAAAAAATAAACACCATTGTAACTAAAGGTATGTCTTCAGATGTACCAAAGAATTCAAGCAGGCAGAAAAAGTATCTGTACTGTTGTTTTCTAAATTAACTGAAAGGGTAAAGTTAAATGGCCAATAGCAGAGGAAGAGAACATGTTATTTTGAGGCATCTTGTCAACTTGTAACCTAAAAGCCTCAGTAACTAAGTACAGGTTTTGTATACCTTAAGTGAGGATTATTTGGTCAGCTGGTCATATGTGCCAACAGGGTTCGCCATTTTGTTTTCTTGGAATAATCTTGTCCCTTTTGTTTTTCTTCCAGCTGTATAATATATGTAATGTAACAATAGATTATTATTTTGCACCTCAATGTATCTTCATAAATTACAATGTATTTGGATGCTTCTTCAAAGTTGAAATAAGAAGATATGAATTGTTGCCCCAAATTTCTACATGGCCTATAGATGGCAAAACAGGCTGGACTCTTATGAATCGATCCATTCAACATGTCAAAAATGGAGTTGGGTTGAATTTCGCATCGAGTAAATAGCCAATTTGGTCCTTGAAACTATAAGGTCGTATCAACTTGGTCCCTGAAATTTATGAATTATAGGTGCTTCTGTTTTTTGTTTAGGAAACCATTTTGGATGATTTATTACAATGAATATGGAATGGGATGTTTAGGAATCCTTGGTTATTTAAGAAGTTTTCTTTGGTTTGTTTTGGATATTTGGGATGTTAATTTTGGATCTTGGACACCTTTTGATGCTTAATTGAAGTACTGTTTCAGCTTTGTCAGGGACTTTAGGAGTTGCATCTTTTAGTGTCAAATAAGTCCCTGATTTATTTCACTTAAAATCAAATTCCTCGCTGATAATGTAATTATAAAATCAACTCAGTCCTTGCAACTGGTAACTTACCCTCTACACTCTTTCATGTGGTGGAGCTTGCAGTTATGGTGGATGAGCTTGCACTTGAGCTGGAGTCCTAAAGATTCGTAACACAACTCTTCTCTCATAGTTGCAAAACAAAGCTAAGCGATTGTGGATTTCTTCCCATTAACCCTAGAGCTACTCGACTAAGAGGGGCTTGTGGCTTTCTTGGTTTGTCTTGAGTATGGTAATGACGAACCACCACCCATCGACATCACTTTTGTGGAGTTGCAATAGCAGAGTGCGAGAGAGAGAGAGGCAGACGAAGAGCAGAGTGAGTGAGAGAGACGAAGCAGAGAGGTTTGGGAAGAAGAAGAGAGACGTTAGGTATTTCAAAAAAATTGAGTGTCCCTTTGGTCCCTGAAATTAGTGGGTACTATGACCCTCTGACGTGGAAGGATGACATGACAGTCATATGGGCACTTAATGTGCCACATCAGCGTCGTTAACGACGTCAGTCAACCCTGACTAACGGAGGGACTAACCTGATTAGCGTTTTACAGTTTCGGGGACCTTTTTGGAATACCTTAAATTTCAGGGACCAAGTTGATACGACCTTACAATTTCAGGGACCAAATTGGCTATTAACTCATTTTACGTCCTATTGTTTTAGATGGGTTATTTTAACCAGCCTCGTATTCTAGGAGTAACTCCCCATCACGGGGAAAAATGTACTTTCACCCCTACTTTAGGCATTGATACAGGAAAAATAAGAAAAGAGAAACATGTGGCTAGGCATTAACACGGGGGAAAAGTTAAGAAGAGTGAATAACCATTTTGGTTCCTGAAATTATAAGGTAATGTCAAGTTTGTCCCTCACATTAAGAAATAGATAAATGGTTCCCCAAATTGAAAACGTTCATTATGTTATGATCCTCCAAATTAAAAAACGTCATCAGAATGGACTATCATGATGGACTTTTTCAATTTGGGGGAGGTTTTTACATATTTATTAATGTGAGGGGTCAGTTTGTTATCAACTTACAATTTTGGGATCAAAATGATTACTATTCAGTATTAACCCTCCAATAATCATCTAAGAAAGACGTACCATTAGTAACCATTAGAACCATATTAGGAGGTATTATTTAGAAAACTAAAATGGTTCAGATTCAACAACAATCACTATGATATTTTCCTTTGTGGATGATTTATTACGATGGAAGATACTGAATGAATATTCTCATTAACATGAAAATTTGTTTCTGTACAATAAGTAATGTATATATATACACTCCCAATATGGAGGGAGGACTAACTTTACAATTCTAATTGAAATACATACTAACCAATAACAATTAACTAATTTATTGCAACTAACTGTAATCGTGGAAAACTAATCTAACTAAACCAATCGTAATACGCCCTCTCAAGTTGGAGCAAATAGGTCTAATACTCCTAACATGGAACTGGGTAGAGGAGACTTATTTAGTTAGCGGACCAACGAGTTTGTGTTGGGATTTGATGAAATGGCAGTCTACTTCCGCATGTTTAGATCATTTGTTGAATTTAGGATTGGATGTTAGGATAGATACTTCGAAGTGGAGAAATAGGCTTTGAAGCCATATTGACTCACTGGCAACACATGCTAAGGCACGATATTTAGCTTCAGTTGATGATCTGAATATTGTGTGTGCTTTTTTTATTCCCAGGAAACCAATGAATCACCAAGATATATGCAAAAACCAGTGGTGGAGCTTGTCCTGGTGACTGCTTGATATACTGGAATAGATGGGGAACTGGTTGAAGATAAGAAGATCGAGGAGCTTGCATGAATCGGCTGAGTGTGTTCACTGCATCGGTGATATTGTTGTAAAAAATTGTCTTCATCGTACCACGAACACAGGAACAAAACAGTTTTCACATCCATTTGATGAATAACAAGTTTGTAAATTGAAGCCAAGGCTATCAAAATTCGAATTGAAGAAATTCTGGTCACAGGAGCAAATATATCGAAATAATCAATATTTTGTTTTTGCGTAAAACCTTTTGCTACCAATCTAGCTTTATATTTTTCAATTGAACCATCGGGAAAAATTTTCCTTTTAAAAATCCATTTGCAACCAATAGGTTTTGCTCCCGGGGGTAAATCAACTAAAATCCAAGTGTTGCACTTCAAAATTGGATCAATTTCATTTTTAATAGCTTCTTTTCAAAATGGGGCATCAGAAGTTGAAATAGCTTCAGAAAAAGTCAAAGGATCATTTTCAACAAGGTAAGTGTAAAAATCATTTCCAAACGATGTCTCTTTTCTCTGTCTTTTGCTCCTTCTTAAATCCTCATATAAGTTTTCACAATTATTCTCGGATGAAATATTTTCAATAGAATTATTTTCTATAGAAATATTTACAGATCTCAAAGGAAATATATGTTCTAAAAATTCAGTATTTTTAGTCTCAACAATAGTGTTACGATCAAGTACACTACTTCTCAAAACAAGAAATCTATATGCAGCACTACGTTCAGCATATCCAATAAACATACAATCAGAAGTTTTAGAACCTATTTTCCTTTTCTTGGGCTCAGGAACCATAACCTTAGCTAGGCACCCCCACACTTTCAAATATTTCAAACTAGGCATGTAACCTTTCCATAACTCATACGGCGTTTTACCGGTTTTCTTATGAGGTATTCTATTTTGCAAGAAACATGCAGTTAAAATAGCTTCACCCCAAAGGTTATCAGGTGCGGAAGAACTAACAAGCATAGCATCCATCATTTCTTTTAAAGTCCTATTTTTCCTTTCAGCTATACCATTAGATTCGGGTGAATATGGGGGAGTTACCTCATGTATTATGCCTTCCTTTTCACAAAATTCATTAAATAAAATATATTCGTCGCCCCTATCAGATCTAACTCTTTTAATTTTTCTATTTAATTGATTTTCTACTTCAGCTTTATATAAAAGAAACATGTCAAATGCTTCATCTTTATTTCTAATCAAATAAACTTTAGCATATCTAGAAAAATCATCTATAAAGGTGACATAATATTTTTTACCTCCTCTTGTCATTGTTTGTTTTAAATCTCCTAGGTCGGTATGAATTAAATTAAGTAATTCAGTTTCACGATGCAACGGGGGACAAGATTTCTTAGTTAATTTTGTTTCAACACATACATCACATTTACCAAGTTGTTTGTTACTTAAAGTAATCATACCAAGACGTTGCAATTTGTTAACATACGAAGAATTAGTATGTCCTAGTCTAGCATGCCACATATCATACGAGTCAATCAAATACGCAGAAGAAGATGCATTATTATTAAGAATTTCAGCAACATTGAGTACAAAGAGTCCTTGGTCACAATATCCCTTCCCCACAAAGACATTATTCTTTGTCATTACAATTTTTCCGGATTCAAACGAAACCTTAACCCCAAACTTTCCCAATAGGGCCATAGAAATTAAATTTGCCCTTATGCTAGGCACATGCAACACCTCATTAAGAGCCAAAGTCTTTCCTGATGTAAGCTTTAACAATACTTTCCCTTTTCCCGAGACCGCAGCGGTTCGAGAATCACCGAGATAAACCAGTTCATCTCCATCCTCTACAGCAGTGTAAGAGGTGAAGACATCTTTGCTCGCACAAATGTGTCTGGTAGCTCCAAAATCTACCACCCATTTGTTCACATTGGTCACCATATTGACTTGAGAAACTACCGCAGCTATATGGTCATCTCCTTCACCCTCAACCAAATTGGCCTTAGGCTTAGGAGGATTGTCGCCTCTCACTCTATGTTGGCATTGCGGTGCATGATGACCCGGCTTACCACAAATATAGCACGTGCCTTTATTTTTGAAGTTGGGGTTAGATGCATGAGGAATATTATAATTTCTATTATTATAATTGTGACAAGGTTTATAATCGTACCTTTTCTTCTGAGATCGATTCTGAATGATGTTTGCACGAGCAGCTAGTGCCTTTGCCCTTGCAGCCTGACACTCTTTCTTGTTGGTATCTTCAATTATTATATGAGTGATCAGTTCTGACAGGGAGAGTTGCTTGTGTTTGTGCTTCAGCAACTTTTTGATCAGAAGGCCAGCTACAAACTCATCCTGTAGGTTGATGTTTTATGACTTCAAATCCTCCAAGAGCTTGTGGTATTCATTGATCTGAACTTTGATGTCCTTGTCTTCAGTCATTTCCCAATGGTAGTAATTTCCAATGACAAATTTGTGCTTTCCGGCATCCCAGCGGTATACTTCAATATCACTGAGTCCCATATCTCCTTTGCACCCTTGTAGGAACAATAAACATCGAACAACTCATTAGACAATGTACTAATTATTGTGTGACGGCATACCTTATTATAATATGTCCATTCCTCAAGTTGTTTGGAATTGGCCGATGATGGCTTAGCATCGGTTAGAGCAGACACGATTCCATGCATGTCAAGGACAGTAGAGACACGCTCTTGCCACCTTCGAAAGTTCTGGCCACCAAAGACTTCGATTTTGGAGATTGATAGTGTGATTTTACATGATGTTTTCTGTACTCTTTTGCATGCATTTTGCATATAGATTAGGCATTCTTTATTTGGTTTTTATTAGATTTTCCCTTGGAACGGGTGAAGCGGTGTCTTGGTGTTGTTTTGCAGGAATTCAATGTAAAAATGATCAAAATCAGCCATGGTGGAGCTTGGATGAAATAGAGCTTGAAAAGTGAAGAATATGAGCCAAACAGAGCCCATCACGGCCTGGCCGTGATGACCATTACGGCCGTGATCAAGCAGAGCAGAAGGCAAAAGTCAGAAGCTGTCACGACCTGCCCGTGATAGACATCACGGCCGTAGCTAACCAGAAAATTCAAGTTTCGCTTCGCGAAACTCATCTCGCCCCGCGAGAACCCATTTTATGAAAACACGCCTTGGACAGAACGCGTCACGGCCAGCCCGTGATGGCCATCACGGCCGTGACGCGCAGCAGACCTATAAATAAGAGCGCAGCAGACAGAACAAGGGAGTTTTAGGGTCCAGAGGGAGGCATTTGGAGGCTGCAGCTGGGCTAGGGTTTCAACCCTAGAAGGGAGCCAAGAGGGATTGCTTTGAAGAAGAAGGAAAGCTCACATGGAGCCTCTTCTCTCCTCTTCCTTCCTATTTCTCTGGTTTGGTTTTCTTTGTTTTATGAGTAGTTAAATCCCTGTGTTGGGATTAGATGTAATCAAACTTATAATCATGTATTTATCTTGACTGATTATTCTATGTTCATGTCTTCATATTAGTGATTAATTTTCTGTGCTTAATGCTTGTTGTGGCTAGCACCCCCATGACTTGATTTGTGTTTTGGTATGCAATGGGAACGTTCGTATCATAACCGGAATTGAATTTAATCACCTAGTAAGCCTTGTATCTAGGAATGGAACTAGGTTTATTAGTAATCACATGGTCCCTAATCTTAATGCAAATTCATTAATCTAGGCCACCTAAGGAATTAGGGTCTATTAGTGGATTTAGGCTCTTGCCATCCGAGGAATCGGGGTTTGAGTAATTTAGTGGATTGATTTTAATATCTGAAGCATGAATGAGAGGTATCTAGTCCTGATAGTGCATGAGTTAGAGGTTTGGTGAAGTCTAGTCCCAACATATCCTTTCTGCACTCCAAGTGTTTGTCAAAAATCCCCAAAAAGACAAAAAGATTTTATTTCTTTTCTTTTGCTTGTTTTAATTTGTCTTGATAAATAGTTTAGTCTAGATAGTTGCTGAGTTTGTGAATTGGTACTTGACATCCAATCCCCGTGGATACGATAAACCGGTCTTACCATCGTATTACTTGCACGACTGGGTATACTTGCCCAGATCCGTCAACAAGTTTTTGGCGCCGTTGCCGGGGATTGGTTTTGCCAATATCATTAGTAACAAAGGAGGCAACTAATTTAGACATTTTTATTATTTTTATTTTCATTTTTATTTTCTGTATATATTTGATCTTTTTGTTTTGAGCTTTGGTAGTGCCAGGTGGACAAAATTCATGGAAAATTTTTATTATCCACCTGATGAGGAAGCCTCCAGTCGCGTTTTGGAAGACAACTGGTGTTTGGGAGACGTCATGGATTTGATGGACCATGTTACTCCCGCACAAGTTGATTATATGACGGGAAGGCTAATATACAACTTCTCCGAGGAGGATTGGGAAACCTTTTGTTCCTATTTGCCACCTCCACCACCATGTATGATTCCCATAGAGCCACAAGAATCAGCATTTGAGAAAAATCTGGTTGTGGGAATGGATCAAATTGAAGATGAAATGGTGATGGTAAGTGAACAACAACAAGAGGAATTACCTTCCACACATCCTTGGAGAGAAACAAGTGAGAAGGCGGTGCATTTGGAAAGCACTCCCTCCACCATGCATGCTGAATTTTCTGCATTAAATAAATATGTTGGCTTGCATGCATGTGTGGACACTGGTAAGTTAGCCCCCTCCACTTGTCTGTCACACTTCCTCTTGAAAATTCCACTTGACCCGAGAGGAAGTGAATTTATAATTGCAAAGGTCAAGGGAGTTTCCACCCAATGACTGGGTGGAATTGAGAATAAAGTTATTTTACTGCTACAATCACCATCCCAATTTCCATTTGATCCGGGAGGAGGATCCAGGTGGATACTTTTTAATAAGTCAAGCTAGTGACATTAAAGAAGCGCTTATTGGGAGGCAACCCAATTTTTCTTTTCCTTTTTCCTTTTGCTTTTGATTTTACACTCTTGAATAATTTGAGAAGATCAAGAGTTTTCTTTTACTAATAAAATTGCCAAGTGATTCCAGGGTAAGAAGGAAGGAGGGAAGAGCAAGAAGACAAGAAAAAGCAACCCAACTTTCAAGCAGTTTCTGACTGAAATGAAAGCCAACACCCGCTACCGCCTCGGTAAGCCGTTCCAATTTTTTTTGCTTTAGTTCATTTTTCTTCTCCTCTCTCCAACTTGATTGTTTACATTGGGGACAATGTAAATTCTTAAGCTTGGGGTAGGGGTATTTTGCATTTGCATTTTGCATGTTGCATTCATATAGTTTTGCATGATAGCTTTGCATGATCACATGATTAGATTGCCCTTGCTTAGATTTTGCATCCAATTGTGAGAACTAAGTGCCAATAATTTGAGATAGTGAATTGTTGAACCCAATTTGTTATTCTTGTGATATGGTAACAAATGAAAATGTTTGAGATAATCTTGGATAGTTGATAATTAGCATATGGTTCTGAGGACTTGTGTTTTTCATTGAGTTCTGAACTAAAATGTGAGATTTTGAGCCATAAAGGGGTACTCACAAAATTTTACCCCATTCCTTGTGTTAGAGTGTTATTCCTCTTGGTTTGCTTTCTCTAGAACTTGACTTGAAACCATTTTGAAACTTAGAAAATTTTTGAAAACATTTTTGAAAATGATTGAGGCAATAGGTATTCTTCTGGCCTTCTGAGCTTTGAATGTGTAAATGCTACCCTTAGTTGTCCAATTTTGAGCCTGAATGAATAAAATGCTTTTCTTGGTACCCTGGAATGTTTTGATAAATATGCTTGATAAGGGACCTTCTAAAGTATTACAAAAAGGGTGAAAAAGGTAGTTGAAAGTTTGGGAAAAGAATCAGAAAAAAAAAATTCTCTTGAGTTGAAAAATCTCCCCTTCTCCAAAAAAAAAAAAAGAAAAATAAATAGAGAAGGGGATGAAAAAAAAACCGAAAAGTGAGAAATTAAAAAAAAGAAAAGAAAAGAAAGGTGGAAAGTGAACTGAAACCCAAAAGGTATTTTAGAAGGTCATGCTTTGCAAATGTTGATGTTTATGTAGCCTTTTGAAATGTCCTTTTCTTGTTATCCCCACCTAACGATTAATCCCATGGCCACGTTACAACCAAAGTAAAGACCTCTTGATTCTTAATTGTTTTCATTAATAAAGTAGAGATTTGGTTGATAGTCAAGCCTATGGTAGGATTCATTCCTTGAGGAAAATTGAGTGAAATGTACTTATCCCCTAAACACTTGAGTGGTGAGGAAGAGAGCCAAGCAAATGAACAAGCTTGGGGTGAGCTTCATGTGAGAAAGAGTGCCCAAATAAGTGAGAATATGAGTCTAAGGAACCTAAGCCTCTAATTGGACTTGAATTGATTGTCTCTTGCTGAATTGTTTGAATTGCCTATTACTTGGATCATTTACTCGGGTTCTTAATTCACTATCCATGTTCTGTTTATTCTACTGGCCTTAGTGATTGCTTGAGGACAAGCAATTGAATAAGCTTGGGGTGATTTGATAGTGTGATTTTACATGATGTTTTCTGTACTCTTTTGCATGCATTTTGCATATAGATTAGGCATTCTTTATTTGGTTTTTATTAGATTTTCCCTTGGAACGGGTGAAGCGGTGTCTTGGTGTTGTTTTGCAGGAATTCAATGTAAAAATGATCAAAATCAGCCATGGTGGAGCTTGGATGAAATAGAGCTTGAAAAGTGAAGAATATGAGCCAAACAGAGCCCATCACGGCCTGGCCGTGATGACCATCACGGCCGTGATCAAGCAGAGCAGAAGGCAAAAGTCAGAAGTTGTCACGGCCTGCCCGTGATAGACATCACGGCCGTAGCTAACCAGAAAATTCAAGTTTCGCGTCGCGAAACTCATCTCGCCCCGCAAGAACCCATTTTATGAAAACACGCCTTGGACAGAACGCGTCACGGCCAGCCCGTGATGGCCATCACGGCCGTGACGCGCAGCAGACCTATAAATAAGAGCGCAGTAGACAGAACAAGGGAGTTTTAGGGTCCAGAGGGAGGCATTTGGAGGCTGCAGCTAGGCTAGGGTTTCAACCCTAGAAGGGAGCCAAGAGGGATTGCTTTGAAGAAGAAGGAAAGCTCACATGGAGCCTCTTCTCTCCTCTTCTTTCCTATTTCTCTGGTTTGATTTTCTTTGTTTTATGAGTAGTTAAATCCCTGTGTTGGGATTAGATGTAATCAAACTTATAATCATGTATTTATCTTGACTGATTATTCTATGTTCATGTCTTCATATTAGTGATTAATTTTCTGTGCTTAATGCTTGTTGTGGCTAGCACCCCCATGACTTGATTTGTGTTTTGGTATGCAATGGGAACGTTCGTATCATAACCGGAATTGAATTTAATCACCTAGTAAGCCTTGTATCTAGGAATGGAACTAGGTTTATTAGTAATCACATGGTCCCTAATCTTAATGCAAATTCATTAATCTAGGCCACCTAAGGAATTATGGTCTATTAATGGATTTAGGCTCTTGCCATCCGAGGAATCGGGGTTTGAGTAATTTAGTGGATTGATTTTAATATCTGAAGCATGAATGGGAGGTATCTAGTCCTGATAGTGCATGAGTTAGAGGTTTGGTGAAGTCTAGTCCCAACATATCCTTTCTGCACTCCAAGTGTTTGTCAAAAATCCCCAAAAAGACAAAAAGATTTTATTTCTTTTCTTTTGCTTGTTTTAATTTGTCTTGATAAATAGTTTAGTCTAGATAGTTGCTGAGTTTGTGAATTGGTACTTGACATCCAATCCCCGTGGATACGATAAACCGGTCTTACCACCGTATTACTTGCATGACTGGGTATACTTGCCCAGATCCGTCAACAGAGATGTCAGGAAATGACTTTGCATAATTGATGGCCGGCGGCGGTGGCGGTTGGACAACAGAAGCGCCATTGTTGCTTAGTGTTTGTTGCTCCTCGACGGTTACGTTGTCAGACATGATAAACCCTTGAGATTGTTGTCAAAAATTGTCTTCAACGTAGCATGAACACATGAACAAAGCAGCAACAAGTCATGAACACACGAACAAATCTCAATAGCATGAGGCGTGTGAAATCACACTGCCCTTAAGGGTTTATCCGCGTGGTGCGCAAACCCCCAGGATACAACAGGCCCCTCTCGACAAAAAAAAACTGAGGTAACAGAACAGCAATAATATAATATAGATGAAGCAAGCAATGTAACCCTGTAAGAGAAGAATAGATGAAATAGTATTTTTGTGAGAAGAAAAGTTTCTTAACTCAGCACGTTAGCTCTCTGTGTCAGCTAAGAGTGAAGTATCAGTTTTAAAAGTTAAAAAACTGCCATTTTAGATGGATAAGATTGGATAGAAAATGATAGGATTGCCACAAAAACAATGTTAACTGAAACGCGCGTGCAGCAATATTTTGAAATTGGTCAAAACCGAGGTCATCGTGCTAGAGGTTAGAGCAATTTTAGCAACTAATTCTTTTGTATATAAAATCAAAACAAAAAAAAAAAATTTAACTGACCAACATGCACACGTGATTAAATGGTTAGAGACGTGGTCAAATTAAATGCTAAAGGTTAAAGCATAACTAGGAACAAGTGGAGCGCATATCATGCAACCAATTTGAAATAAACATAACGGAGCAATATGAAGCATTTATTTTTCACACTTAATAAAATAATAATAAAAAACTAATCATATTTATTTTACACTTGTGTGATAATAACACAATCAAAATAAAACATTAACCTTTTAAAATATCTCTAATTATTCAACAGATATCCGATGAAGATATGATTAAGTACGTGAGCCTTCCAATTAACTTCCTACGAGCATAAACATCTCATAGAATATCACCATCAGAGGCCGATAATTTGACATTAGGATCCATATGTAGGGAAACTGGTTTGGCAGCCATAAAACTCGTGTCTTCCAGCAAGGACCAAAGCATACTTTTTTTGAGACTAGAACAAACAAAATTTTTTGGAACCATTGTGTTGAGGCTTGCCTTAAACAATAATGGACTTGTGTAACTTGCACACTAAATTAATGCCTTTGATTGAATAATCAAGTGACAAATCCATGTAAACCTCCGAAAGAAGTCTCCATTTAGAAAAACATTATTTACATCCAATCGAAGCATGGACCAGTGGCCGACTACAACTATGGACAAAAGCACTCTTTGTTACAATGGTCAACTTTGCTACTAGAAATAAAGTGTTCATGAAATCAACTCCAGCTTGTTGTGTGAATCGTGTACCCCTTGTCCAGGACATGTACATGTAAAGCCCCGATTTTCCGCTTCTTGTTAATTTATGTTTTAGTACGTGTTTGCCAGTAATTAATTTTAAAGTTTTAGAGATTATTTTAATAAACTAAAATCATTTTTATAACTTAGTTTATCCTAGGAAGCTCCAGTAAAAATTTTAGCTGAAAATTCAGACGAATTCCGATCTGCGTTTTCTCTATCGATACAAGTTTACTAATCAGAAAATGAAATTTTTACTCGTGAACGAAACGATTGGACTTCTAATTACGATTGCTAAATTTTCCACTATTTTAAAATTTTTCGTTAAAATATTTTATTTTATTGATTTTTCGGATGCGATTTTCATAAGAAATGCGATCGTTTTACACTCACTACAAGTAAGCTATTTCCTAGGGCTTTTTACCCAGGGAAAAAAATCCCTAGGAAATTTTTACATTTCCCACGGCCAAGACCCTCGGAAATGTCTTGCTTGATTTCCCACGGCTTGGTCCCTAGGAAAAAGAGGCGCCAAACATTCCCGCTTTATTTCCCACGGGCTAGGCCGTAGGTAGCGCTGTTTCCCACGGACCGAGCCCTGGGAAATGGCTCAGTTTTCCCACGGGCTTAGCCGTGTCTAGTCAACACGGAGTTTCCCACGGACGTCCCGTCGCAAATTAGGCGGTGTTTCCCACGGGCTTAGCCGTGTCTAGTCAACACGAAGTTTCCCACGGACGTCCCGTCGCAAAATAGGCGGTGTTTCCCACGGCTCTGACTGTCGGAAAGACAGGCGGTGTTTCCCACGGCCAAGCCCCTGGGAAAATCATCTTCCTCCTCTTCACTCGGTCCCTTCGCGCCTCAGCTGTTCACACGGTGATTGGAGAAGAACACAGAACAACCAAGTACGTGTTCCCAAGACCCTAACCCTAAAGTCCTCAGCTGCACTCCACTCAACCTCACCCTCCTCGACATCACGGCCTCACCATTCCGGGCTCGCCATTGCAGAGGGTTTCCCGCGCTCTGGTAAGTCCCTGGGTCTAATACGATGACGAAATTTTTTTGGTTTTGTTTGCTTTGGGGGTTTGAATATAGAAACAAGAACTCCCTTGAGATTCTCCTTCATCTTTGTCGCTCATGGTTTTGGCATTGTTTCTCTGATTTGTTCGTCCATTTTTTGCATTTGAAATAGTGGTAGTTATTGTTGCATGCCATGTGTTCGATAAAATACCTAAAACCTTATTTTTCTAACTTCGACTCCTTCTCGTCACTCTTCTAAAGCTCAAAAGTGTATTATGTGATTTTTCTGCATCCTACACAAGGAAAATGCCAAGTGCCAATGAACAATGCTTATATAGTTTTTCAAAGCTTTTTCATGCTCTAAAGGAGTATCTAAAGCTTAACTATGTTGTGGATTAATTTCATGCTTCAGGAAATTAGCGTAGTAATTATCGGGAATCTTGCCTGTCATGAAATTCCAATGAAGCATATAGTCTCCACAGAAGGACTGATTGAGATAATTGTGGACAAATTGTTTCTGGATGATCTTCAATGCCTATGTGAAACTTGCTGGTATGATGCATTTTTTACACACGTGCTTCTTGTCAACTTTAGATATATGACTCCCATCTTTTTGTTAAGGACTGAATTTACATGTTTGGTTACTGTTTCTGTTTTTTACACCTAAGTTTCTTGTCATTTTTGATATTTTATCATACTACTTTTTGACATGATAATCTTTTCTCTATTTTGTAAAATTTTTCGATTAGTTAGTTTCCACTTTTTATACAACTGTGATATTAGGTCCTTAAGTTCTGTTACCTCTTTTTATGGTTGTAGCTGTGAAACAACTGGACTTGGATGGCTTGCAAGGTCACAGGGAGCGACAGGTTAGCTTTTCTGAAGCGTCCTTTGAGGTTGTAGTATACTTTGTGATCAATCATAGTGTTTGCGCCTTTTTTATAAGCTTATAAGTCTTTTAATTAAGTAAAAAGGTTAGTGTATGTTAACATTTTGTGTAGAATGCTCGAACAGTAGCCCTGCCATACACAGAAATCAAGGCTGAAGAGCTACTGTTTCTACCAAAGACCAGGTTAATGATTCTAATCTCTAACTTAACATATTTTTCTTGACTTGATATTTTTCTTAAATCGATATGTTTAGGATGAGATTTTCTCAGTTCAAGTATCAGCTTTGCACTTCTTTTCAAGGATACTTTGGATTTTCTCTTCCTCTCGTTTTTTAGTGCTTGGAATATGCATTTGATTGTCTTACAATTGCTACCATTGCATAATTATTGCCATTGCTTGCTTGCTGTGAAACCCAATTTTGGTCCATATTACCTTTTCCTTTTTGCTTTTGTAGAACTATTATTTATGCCATCGATGTTCATTATCTTTTTTTTTTGGGTGCTCTGATTAATATTATCATCTAGATGGGTGGAACTAGAGGTTTTAAGTCATTAGCAAAATCAAGTACAATGGGAAATGGGACATTTTTCTTGTTCTTGTCCAAAGTCTGCAAAAGGAGTTCAAAATTGCAGTATGCTACTGCATTAACTTGAGTTGAAAAAAAAATGTGGAGTTGCAGAACCAAAAGGAGAGCAATCATAGAAAATTAAGCATGACAAGGAAGCTTGAAATGTTCATATTTTTCTACATTGAAATGACTTGTGTGAGCTAGAGAGATCAAGAATCCTGCACAACTAGCATAACCAACCAGAGCTACACGTTTCTATTCAAACAACACAATCCTTAGTTAGTAATCAACCAATGTTTGAAACAAAAACCCAGCTTCTGTAATTAATTTTAATGTGTTGTTTCTTTAATGCAGTTGATGGTAAGTATGAAAGTTTCACAATGAACATGAGACAGGGAAGTTACAAATGTTTCATCCACAAGGAAACTTTATCAATAAACAAAATTGACTTTTGGGAACATCATGAAGCACAATATAAAATAACCGTGGAGCAAAAAGAAAACATTTTTCATCAAATATGTGTATCAGTTCAGGAAGCTAGCTAGACAGGTAGTTTCAGTTGAGTCGTAATGAAACCAATAGAGAGAACAGTTGAAAAAGATGAGGAAGAAACAATAGAGAGAGAAAGGAAAGAACATTAATATTGCAGAGGAAGAGGCCCTGAACTCAAAGTACAGAGGAGAAAAAATGAAAGTGGCATTGCATTGATCTCAACCACTAGATTTTTAAATTAATAAACCCAATGGTTATTTTGACTCTCTCATGGTTTCTTTTGAGATTTGGGGTGGTGAATTTCTCACATCATTAGAAACTGCCTATAAAAATTGGTCACCAGATAAATGGAATTTGGCCTGAGGTTGATGAAAATATCTGTTGGTCTGTTGGTCTATTTATGCCATCGATGTTCATTATCTTTTTTTTTTGGGTGCTCTGATTAATATTATCATCTAGATGGGTGGAACTAGAGGTTTTAGGTGGGGCTGCTATACTTAAACCCGTATCTCTGATTAATATTAGCGTGTTTTTGCTAATGACTTAAACCCGTATGCTGTTGAGTATCTGGAAAGAAATACTGTTCTAAACAAACTTGAGAGGAAAATTAAGGTAAGGTTGCTTGTCTAGTTAGTTGACTGTAAAGTATGCAAGTGTTCAGGTATCTCTTTCTGTTATCACATGCCTAAAAATTATTTTACTATGATTGCTTTGGATATCTAAAAAATTTGCATTTATTTTGCATTCTTCAATTATCATCAATCATTTTTGGGGATTCCTTTTGCCATCTTTAAGAATAGGTGACTCCTTTTAGTGTGTGAAATTCATTGAGAGATTGTACCCAAAAAAAAATATGATTGCTATTCTCTTATTGTTAAAATTTATCTGGATTTTTTATTAATATGCAGAAGATGGATTGTTATCCTTCGAATCGTAGTTGGGTGTATGATAGGCTATATCCGAAAAGAAGGGGTTTGAAACCAACTTTCGTAGATGGGGTTGAAGAGTTTGTTACCCAAGCAAAGCGACAAAAGTGTTTCACAGAAGGAATTGAAGATGACTTCTACAGCGTGATCCAACATATATATGAACTGGTGTACCCTTCTTTAGAATATACTAAAAGAATAGTTCTATTTTATTGTAACTGGTTCGATCCGTCTGGTAGAGGCACAAAATTTAACCCGAAATGTAATACTGTGGACATCCGAATGAGTAGAAGATATCAAAGGGATGATCCGTTTATCATATCACAAAATGTGAGACAGGTGTATTATGTGTAACATCCTAAAATTCTAATATAATTAATTTGAAAAAAAAAGGGGATTAAGTTATAAAAAAGTAATAATAATAATAATAATATATATATATATATATATATATAATAATGATATAATAAAAATAAAATATGATTAAGAGGTTTAGTGATGAGGATTTATTAGTATAAAATTTATTAGAATTGGTTAGTGAATACAAAGAAATATTAAATTAAGGTAATTATATATATATATATATATATATAAAAGAATTTATATATATATATATATATATATATATATATATATATATATATGCGCCTGATTTCTAAGTTCATTAAAAAAAAAAAAAAAGAAGAAAAAAGGGGAAAAGGGGACTAACCTACTGTGCACTATATATATATATATGCAAAGAGTTAGTAACAAAAGGAACCAGCGCTGCGCGGGGGTGGGGAGTTTTTAGCGTTTTCGTCAGTCCCGATTCATCTTGCCAGTGCAACCATAACAACATAGATCCAAGAACGCTATCAAACGGGAGAGGAATTTTTAGGGAAGTACAAATCCCTATCATAAATATTTTTTAGAGCACATTGGAGGTCTTCGAGAGGTGAGTAACAATACTTTTTACGAACCCTTTTCATGGTATATATATATATATATAATTGTTTGTGTTGACAATGAAATATTACATGAAATTGGGGGTTTTAATTGATTTGATGCATACTGCCACTAACCTAATTTCTAAAATTGGGGGTTTTTGTTAAAAAGGGGAATGTGTTTTAAATGATGTTGTAAGATGCTTATTGTGATATATTGTGATATTCGTGATTGCTTGTTGTTGGAGGAAATTTATTTGTTTAATTCATGAAAAATAGCTTGTTACATGTATGTGACATGACATATTTGAATTGTAATGTGTTGTATGATGTTTGCCGCAATACCACCTATGATAGGGGTATCGAAACGTAATACCACCGTAATGGGGTATCGTAAGTAACATCCCCATATAATTGGGATGTCGAAAATAAGTAATACTACCTAAAAAGGAGTATCGAAAGTAACACCGCCACAAGTTGGGGTGTCGAAAAAGGAGAAATACCACCATGTGCACATGGGAGGTATCGAAATGGAAATGTCCCCGACAGGAGGGTGACATCGAAACACTCCTCGTGAGTAGGGGTGGCCAATGGGACGCCATTGTCGTGTGATGTGTGAATATGTGGCATGCCGGCAAGGAGCCAATTTGATTAGGAGGTCTTCGGACCGCTTGGATTAAACTTGAATTTATCTGGTATATGAAATGTGATGTATTGAGACGAGTTTGTTATTAATGTTAAAAGTATTTTCTTTATATATATTATTTTGAAAAATTAGCGGGTACCATGGACAGTTTTTCCGGTTACCGCACCGGCTGAGAACAATGCTATTTTCGAAAATAATTTTATAAAACTATATTGTTGATCACTGGGATTTTATATCTCATTATTAAGCATTATTTTCAGAGCACGAGGAGGACGTCATTGAGGCTGAAGAGGCGTGAAGACTTAGTGGACACCATTAGATAATCTTTCTAGTTTGGTTAGTCTGTTCTTGAATAAGGAGCCGTATGTGGCTAGACGCAATTATCTATTGTCGGGATTGTAGTTAGACGCCCGGTTTTGAGGCTTTTGATTTTTATTTATTTATTTATATCTATATTCATTACATGGATAATTTAATACTATATTATTTAATATGAGGCATTTCCAGACTTATATAATTGGGAATTTTTTTATGATTAACATATTCTAAATGAATGTATTAAATGATTTTTATACAATTTATTTTGGGTTACTAATGTAACGGAAGGGTGTTACATTTATGGTATCAGAGCAGTTCGATTCTAAATCGGACTGTGGTAATGGGGCTTTTTCTAAAATAAAACTTGGGCGCATAGGATGCTTGTTAGAGTTATAGATGCTGCATGCTATTCTTTTGGATATTGGACCTGATCAACCCAGTATTTCATTGGTAGTGAGCAGATTTATGGCGACTAATAGGCGAGGGACGAATGTTGCACTTGCAGCAGCTTTGGATTGTATGGCCAAGGTTATGCAAGGGCAGACGGAGACTCGCCGTCAATTGAAAGGGAATGGAGGCCAGTCACTAATGAAGTGGTGGCAACCTAGGACCCTTAACACGTGGGGCTTTCGAATTCAAGAAGGACAATTCGCCATCATTCTGAGGCAGCTTAGATCCGAAGGAGGCTGAATTTCTTCCACTCGTTAAGAAAAAAAAATTGAATTTATATTGTTTGATTCAGGAGCAACACATTCCTTGATATATCCTTTATGTGTGAAATTTTGGAGATACCAATCTTTCATTTGTCCTTTGATTCATAAGTTTCTACTCTTATAGGGATATTCTTGTTCTTCCATTGGTTGTTTAAATTGTTTCCTTGTGCGTCAAGACACTCCCCATGACATCAATCTTATTGTTATCTATGTATTGTATGTTATTCTTGGTATTGACTTATTGGCATCTAGACTCATTGCCATAAGCATTCTGACAAAAATATCCTTATCTCTTCACATCCAATGTCTAATGATTTTCCCCGTACCCAGTTCTATTGTTTCTGTTGTTGCTTGTCATAAGTGCTTAGTTGAGGGAGCTCAAGGATATATACTCTTATTCTCTGCTAAGATAGAGGCTGACAGTGATGTGACGGCTATACCCGTGGTGTGTGAATTCCAGGATGTTTTCCCTAAGGATGTCTCTAGCTTGCCTCCGAATAGGGAAGTTGAGTTTAACATAGATCTAGTTCCAGGGAGTGGACCAGTATCAGTAGCGCCTTATAGAATGGCACCTTTAGAGTTGAGCGAGCTTAAGAAACAGTTAGAGGAGATGCTAGGGAAGGGGTTTATTAGGCGTAGTGTGTCACCATGGGGAGCACCTGTCCTCCTGGTGAAAAAGAAGGATGGGAGCATGAGGCTATGTGTTGACTATAGGCAGTTGAACCAAGTGACCATCAAGAATAAATACCCTTTGCCTAGGATAGATGACCTCTTAGACCAGTTGAGGGGAGCGTCAGTGTTATCCAAAATAGATCTAAAATCGGGATACCATCAAATTAGAGTCAAGAATGAAGACATTCCTAAGACAGCCTTTAGGACAAGGTATGGGCACTGCGAGTATGTAGTGATGCCCTTTGGTGTGACCAATGCTCCAGCCGTTTTCATGGACTACATGAATCAGATCTTTAGGCCGTTCTTGGATAGCTTTGTGGTGGTGTTCATAGATGATATTTTGATATACTCTAGGACACCAGAAGAACATGGAGAACACTTAAGGTTGGTGTTGCAGATCTTGAGGGGCGAGCGTCTTTATGCCAAACCGGAGAAGTGTGAGTTTTGGCTAGACGAGGTAAAGTTTTTAGGACACACCACCTCAAAGGATGGTGTAGCGGTTGATTCCTCTAAAGTTGATGCGGTGTTGGGATTGGAACAACCTAAGACAGTAACCGAAGTGAGAAGTTTCTTAGGCTTAAGTGGGTACTTTAGGAAGTTCATAGAGGGGTTCTCTAGATTAGCCTTACCTTTGACCCAGTTGACTAGGAAAGGGAAACCTCTTGTGTGGGACCAAGGGTGTCAGGACGGGTTCCAAGAGCTTCAGAGGAGATTGGTGTCATCACCGGTCTTAACCATTCCAGACCCTTCAGTGAGTTTTGTGGTATATTGTGACGCTTCTAAGAATGGTTTAGGTTGTGTGTTGATGCAGGAAGGTAGGGTAGTGGCTTATGCATCTAGGCAGCTTAGGACGCATGAGGTGAATTACCCTACTCATGACCTTGAGTTAGCAGCAGTAGTCTTTGCTCTTAAGATTTGGAGGCACTATTTGTATGGTGCAAAGTTTGAGGTTTTTAGTGATCATAAGAGCCTTAAGTATTTGTTTGACCAGAAAGAATTGAATATGAGGCAAAGGAGGTGGATGGAATTCCTTAAAGACTATGACCTCGAGTTGAAGTACCATCCGGGAAAAGCCAATATGGTGGCAGATGCTTTGAGTAGGAAGTCCCTACACGTGTCGAGCTTGATGGTGCAAGAGCTAAGCCTCATGGAAGAGTTTAGGGACATGAATCTAGAGGTGTTGGATGTGTCCTTAATTGTCTTAAGTTTGAAGCTGGATAGGTTGGAAATTAATAGTGACCTTAGAGATGAGGTTAGGCGGGAACAACTTTTAGACCAAGAGTTACTGTCTCGGTTGGGACAAGAGGGTTATGAGTTGTTTGTTGATGAGCTAGTGAAGTTTAAGGATAGGATCGTTGTTCCTAAGGAGGGGAGCCTTAGAGAGGAGATATTAGGGGAAGTCAGTAAGGGAAAGTTTACCATACGTCATGGGATAAGTAAGATGTACCAAGACCTTAAGAGGATGTGTTGGTGGCCAGGAATGAAAAAGGATGTGACTAGCTTCGTAGCTAGGTGTTTAGTGTGCCAAAAGGTTAAGATAGAACATCAGAAGCTTTCGGGGTTGTTACAGTCCTTGGAGATTCCAGAATGGAAGTGGGAAAGAATTTCTATGGACTTTGTGATGGGGTTACCTAAGACGCGTTGGGCTTAGACGCCACTTGGGTGATAGTGGATAGGTTGACCAAGTCTGCCTACTTCTTGCCAATTAAGGCAACCTATAGCTTAGACAAGTTGGCATACCTCTCTATCAAGGAAATAGTCAAGCTTTATGGGATACCCACGTCTATAGTGTCGGATAGAGACCCGAGGTTTACCTCTAGATTTCGGAGAGCCTTTCAGAAAGCCTTTGGGACTAAGCTGAACCTTATCACGGACTATCATCCCCAAACGGATGGTCAGTCAGAGCGGACCATTCAGACCCTTGAGGACATGCTTAGGGCGTGTGTCCTGGATGAAGGGGGGAGTTGGGATAGATTCCTACCTCTCATTGAGTTTGCGTATAACAATAGTTATCACGCTAGTATAGGCATGGCACCCCATGAGGCCCTATATGGGAGGAAGTGTAGGTCCCCTTTATGTTGGTGTGAGGTGGGTGAGAAAGCCTTGATAGGACCTGAATTGGTTCAGGAAACCTCCGAGAGAATAAAAATGATTAGTGAGAGGATGCGCACGGCGCAAAGTAGACAAAAGAGCTACGCCGACAAAAGGAGAAAGCCTCTTGAATTCCAGGGAAGTGAGCATGTATTTTGAGAGTCACTCCTAAGACGGGGGTAGGGAAGTCGATGAAAGTCCGCAAGCTAAATCCTCGTTTCATGGGACCTTTCCAAATCCTTAAAAGAGTCGGGCCTGTTGCTTATCAATTGGCTCTTCCGCCACGGTTGGCAAACCTTCATGATGTTTTCCATGTGTCACAACTCAGAAAATATGTGTCTGATGAATCTCGCGTGATAGCTCCCGAGTCTGTACAATTGAAGGATAATTTGAACCACAAGCCAAAGGCTAGTCAAATATTGGACAAGAGCACTAAGGCTCTAAGGAACAAGGCAATTCCATTGGTGAAAGTGTTATGGAACGGACTGACTCCTGAGGAAGCCACTTGGGAGGTGGAGGAGGACATCGTCCGCCAATACCCAGATTTTATTATCTAAGGTACGGTAACCTTTACGCTTGAATATGTCACATGTTAAAATAAGTGCGTGAGTGTGAGGCGAATTTCGGGGACGGAATTCTCTAAGGAGGGGAGAAAATGTAACATCCTAAAATTCTAATATAATTAATTTGAAAAAAAAAAGGGATTAATTTATAAAAAAGTAATAATAATAATAATAAAATATATATATATAATAATGATATAATAAAAATAAAATATGATTAAGAGGTTTAGTGGTGAGGATTTATTAGTATAAAATTTATTAGAATTGGTTAGTGAATACAAAGAAATATTAAATTAAGGTATATATATATATATATATAAAAGAATTTATATATATATATATATATAAAAGAATTTATATATATATATATGCGCCTGATTTCTATGTTCATCAAAAATATATATGGGTAAAGGGACTAACCTATATATATATATATATATATATATATATATATATATGCAAAGAGTTAGTAACAAAAGGAACCAGCGCCGCGCGGGGGTGGGGAGTTTTTAGCATTTTCGTCAGACCCGGTTCATCTTGCCAGTGCAACCATAACAACATAGATCCAAGAACGCTATCAAACGGGAGAGGAATTTTTAGGGAAGTACAAATCCCTATCATAAATAATTTTTAGAGCACATTGGAGGTCTTCGAGAGGTGAGTAACAATACTTTTTACGAACCCTTTCCATGGTATATATATATATAATTGTTTGTGTTGACAATGAATTATTACATGAAATTGGGGGTTTTAATTGATTTGATGCATACTGCCAGTAACCTAATTTCTAAAATTGGGGGTTTTTGTTAAAAAGGGGAATGTGTTTTAAATGATGTTGTAAGATGCTTATTGTGATATATTGTGATATTCGTGATTGCTTGTTGTTGGGGGAAATTTATTTGTTTAATTCGTGAAAAATAACTTGTTACATGTATGTGACATGACATATTTGAATTGTAATGTGTTGTATGATGTTTGCCGCAATACCACCTATGATAGGGGTATCGAAAAGTAATACCACCGTAATGGGGTATAGTAAGTAACATCCCCATATAATTGGGATGTCGAAAATAAGTAATACTACCTAAAAAGGAGTATCGAAAGTAACACCGCCACAAGTTGGGGTGTCGAAAAATGAGAAATACCACCATGTGCACATGGGAGGTATCGAAATGGAAATGTCCCCGACAGGAGGGTGACATCGAAACACTCCTCGTGAGTAGGGGTGGGAAATGGGACGCCATTGTCGTGTGATGTGTGAACATGTGGCATGCCGGCAAGGAGCCAATTTGATTAGGAGGTCTTCGGACCGCTTGGATTAAACTTGAATTTATCTGGTATATGAAATGTGATGTATTGAGACGAGTTTGTTATTAATGTTAAAAGTATTTTCTTTATATATATTATTTTGAAAAATTAGCGGGTACCATGGACAGTTTTTTCCTATATCAAGATTTACCGAGAACAATGCTATTTTCGAAAATGATTTTATAAAACTGTATTGTTGATCACTGGGATTTTATATCTCATTATTAAGCATTGTTTTCAGAGCACGAGGAGGACGTCATTGAGGCTGAAGAGGCGTGAAGACTTAGTGGACACCATTAGATAATCTTTCTAGTTTGGTTAGTCTGTTCTTGAATAAGGAGCCGTATGTGGCTAGACGCAATTATCTATTATTGGGATTGTAGTTAGACGCCCGGTTTTGAGGCTTTTGATTTTTATTTATTTATTTATATCTATATTCATTACATGGATAATTTAATACTATATTATTTAATATGAGGCATTTCCAGACTTATATAATTGGGAATTTTTTTATGATTAACATATTTTAAATGAATGTATTAAAGGATTTTTATACAATTTATTTTGGGTTACTAATGTAACGGAAGGGTGTTACATTACGTACCTTATCCACCAACTCGTAAGGACAAACGAGGTTGGTCCATCGCCATCAAGACAACACTAAGGGGTAGCATCGAAGTGGATGATTCAGAGGGAGAGGTGCCTTATCAAGTGGATGTAATGTCACATGTAGCTGAAGTCATTGAAGTTGACCCTATTGATGGCTTAGGGGACTTGCAAGTCGCTGGTGAAGAAGTGAATATCGCCAATTTGTCATCCATCCAGGAGCATTTGGATGAAGAAGACGATAATTCCACTGAAGAACATGAAGAGACAGGATCTGAAGATGATGAGGAAGAAGATAATGACTCAACAGGAGCTGAAGACGATGACTCAAATTCTGAATAAATCGTAGTTAATTTGTATTAGATCTTCGAAGACTTTATGATTTGGATGGTTAAGTTATTTTTGGCTGTTGGATTATTAGTTAGTTATACTTGTTGACTTTATGACTTAGATAACTTATTTTTGGCTGTTGGATTATTAGTTAGTTATATTTGTTGACTTTAATGACTTAGATAACTTATATTATTGCTATATCTGATAAATTTTGTTTTAACATTAAATTGCTCTGTAGACATGTCTGCAGGACGTGACCCACCTCCACCCATCGATAAGGGTAAGGGTATTATGGTTGATACTGACCCCCATCCAAATCCCCGTCGTCGTCGGAACAGACCTTCCACAAATTTAGTGATTCGTGAGTCTATAGATGGATACTCACGTATGCCTTCAACGCTTACCTCTGCATCGTCAGCACCACACCCACATGTACCTACATCGCGCCCACCACAGCAAGCACCTTCACTGACTCCACGTGTTGCACCTACATCGCCTCATTTCGATATGATTCCCACCCCGGGGATCACGACACATGCACACTATAGAGCATCTCCTTCAGCATGTGTGGATGAGGAGCAACAATATAGTCCAGGCTATTCACGCTCACCTTCGATTGCGAGATGTGCATGAGCAGCCAGAGGAGCCAGTGGAGCTAGAGGAGCTAGATGCAGCAGAGGTAGTTGAGCTCATGCCCGATGGTCGACCTATTATTAGGCCTAGTGGTAACGGGTAAGAATTAATTAAATTTCTATGTGTTTGGTTGATTCATGCATTGTATCATAATTTATGACCATGTGTTTGATTGGTTCATGCTTCTTTACTGTTAAGGTTCCTTCCTTGTAAGAGAGCGGCGAGTGCCATCGCGTTTGTTATCCAAAGCAAAGGTATCATAGGGCATTTACATCATGGGGAAAACTCACTGACAATGAGCGGATTAGTATGTTTGATGCGTTTAGAGTAAGTAGCAAATTTCAATTTACTTAACGTGGTTTTTATTATTTCCGAAACTATTAGTATAACAATTGTTATTTATCTTAAAACAGGGTCAGCCGGCATGGAGGAACGAAGATGAGTCGAGAGATCCGGAGGATCTTTCACCATAAAGCCTCCGAACGCCTTTCGATATGCTTAGGGAGGCTCGTGAGAGTGGCATACAGCGATCCTGGATTGGAGATGGTATTTGGGAGGAGTTGCGTCGTTATTGGGCTTCGATCAATTTAAAAAAATTTCTGCTCGGGCAAAGAAAAATAGAGCATCGAGAAAAGGGTGGGAGCACGCACACGGGAGGAAGCATTTCCCGGTCGCGATGGGCGATCGTATGGTATGCTCATCTTGTCATTCTTTATGCATTAAATGTATTTATTCCAACATCATAGTTCATTACTTGTTATCTTAATCATCTATGCTTGTGTTATAGTCTCGCCGGTATAATCGAGGAGTACAGATTCATGAGGTTCACAAACGCACCCATACTAGGAAGGCTACCGGCGAGTACATAGATGAGCGCTCCAAGCGCACTCAGGTAATATGCCCTTTTGATTTTTGAAGAAGCTATTGACTTTAATAGATATTGTAACACTCATACTTTACTGGACTTGAGAGGCAGAGAGCCTCAAATGTTATGACTAGTTTTAGCATTGGCTTTTGAGCATTGGCTTTTAGGGAGTTGAATATATTGCTTTGTGTGAATCTTATTAAGCTTTTGATGACTTGCAGTTTTAAATTGTGGTGTTCAATTTGTAAAGGTTGAGGTTTAGGGGAAACTCTGTCCGATTTTCTGCATAATTAATCGTGTAACATACTATTCATGTTTTGATTACTGAGTCTGTAGAGTCACTTTATATTTGGACCTATTGATACTTTGCTCGACATTGGAAATGTTATAACTAGTTTGGACATGATAATTTGTGTGCATCCTATTGAGCTTTTGATGATGATTTATGGATTTAAATTGCGGTGTTCTGTTTCTAAACATTGGGATGTTGTAGTTTTAGGGGAAACTCTGTCCATTTTTCTGCATAATTTATCTTGTAACATATTGTTCAAATTTTGATAGTCTGATGTATTGTAACAGGAGGAGTTTCATGAGAGGATGAGTCAACATATGTCTCAATCATCAGCCTCTTCACCATCCACCCCAGCTAACCCACAGGAGGACGAGCAGCTTGCGCTGAATGTTTTGGCAGAAGTCGTCGGCGGCAAGTATAAGGGTCGTTTGTACGGTGCTGGAGACCTTGCCGGCAACTATCGGAAAGTGGCCTCGCGCAAGTTAGAGCTTAGGGTTGGAGCGTCCACCATATGCAGACGTTACCCTCAGGAGTCTGCGAAGATTGCTCAGTTGAGGCAGATGTTGGCCGCTTCCCAAGAGAGGGAGCGGCAGAGGGATGAGGAGCATCGTGTGATGATGGATACGATGCGACAACTGATGGAGACAGTGCGACAGTTGCAGCAGCAGCAGCCCCCACAGCGACGACAGCCTAGTCAGACGACCCAGCGTGCTCAGGAGGACGACGACTCTCTTGACCATTTTGTTGAGGAGCCTTATAATGGGGATTCTTAGTTTATTTTACTTATCATGTTTATTATGGTTTGAAATAATTTTTTCGTTGAACAAATATGACTTGAATAACATTTTGTGTTGAACAAATTGTTTGCTTGAATTATGATGTTAATTTCTTTGTTGATGCATTCATATAAAAAATAATAATTATTTATTTATCCACTTTAGCATAAATTAATGTATATAAGGTTTTATTTATAATTTAAACAAAACATATATTTCCTAGGGTTAGATCCCTGGGAAATTTCCCAAGGCTGTAACCCTGGGTATTTCCCAGGGCGAAGCCGTGGGAAACGTTTCCGACCAGCTGAAAACCGAGGGATCTAAATCCGTGGGTCATCCCTGGGAAATGTGTATTTTCCAACGGATTTTATGGATTTCCCAAGGTCATAGGCCCTGGGAAACAGCGAAAATTCTTGTAGTGACTGTCGGGAAAAGGAATTGGACTGGAACGAAACAAAGGGAAGTCAATGAATATATTTTCATCAGATTTTGGAGTGTTTGGTGAGCAAAATCAACTTCGAATAGTAAACCATCATTACATGAAATCATTATTTTCATAATAAATTATTATATTCAAAAAAATCATTAAAAATACAAATTAAAAATTTTAATTTTCCTCTCTTTTTATGCTGACCTCCCCCCCCCCCCCTCCTCCAAAACAACATATAAACCCCTCTTCCTCACACTTCTTCATTTTTCCTCTCATGAACTCAAAAACTCCTACTACATTTGCTTGTAATTCTTCTTGTTCTTGAGAAATCTCAAGCTTTTTCTTTCAAGCTCTCATTTTCCAGCAGCTACTAGGTATAATACTCAGCTATTATACTTCATATTTCCTTGTTATTTTCATTTCTTATACATGCATGACGAGGTTGTTTATAGCTAATCTTATTCCTTTTTGTTTTAAAACCATTTCCTTTCAAGTTCTACTCATCTTCATCACCATTATCAATCCTTGCATGTTGAAAAAGACCCTCCTATGACTGTTTTGAAGGGGTGGCCGAAACCCTAGGGAGGAGAGGTGATGATTTTTTTCAAGTTCATTTCCATGCATGGTAGAAAAATCATGTTTTATGACCATGGTTCTAATTCCTACTCTTAAAAAGAAAGTTCTCTTAATATGAAACTCAATTTTTATCAACTTCTACTCAACTCTATTTTCATTTTCATGTCTTGCATGTGGCAAAAAATCATCCTACCCTATGACCATGGTGTTGGCCGAAAACACACCAAGAGGGAAAAAGAAGAGCTTTTAATGAAAATCCCACATGCATGACTTAAAGACTTTGATTTAGGTATTTTTCAAATTATGTAGTTTGTTAAAAAATATGTATTCCTTCCTTGTTGTGATTCTATGGCTAAAACTCTAAATTTTTTGAGTTAGTGAAGCCTAACTTTTGATCATTGGAAGGATGCATGTTAAACAAACTATATCCTTTGCATGATTAATGTTATATGGTGTTTGAAAATTTTAAAGTTCCTAGCTTTGTTTTCTTGCAATGGCTGAAACTCACTTGATGAGTTGATGAGGCTTGTTCAATTTTTTTAAAGTAAAACGATGCTTAGAACACCATAGTATTTACATGCATGAAATTAGATTGATGAAAAATAATATTTTCCCACCATTTCTTGTGAAGGCCGAAACCTATGGTTAATGAGGCTAGGGTTTGAAATTTTATTTTTCAAGTTTTAAATTCTATTTTACCTATTTAATATTGAAAAAGTCTAAATACAAAGGCTTGTAAAAAATAAAATTTTCTAGTCTATTTTATAGAGCATGACCGAAAGCATGCATGAAGAATAAGGGTAATTTATAAATTTTTTTAACTTATGGTAAACATTTGTTTTGATTAGAATTGCAATCGTAAAGAGAACTCAAGTTTGTTGCTTTGAACCCGCGATCGAATCGTTTACCGTTTTGCTCTTAGGTAAGGGAAGAAAGCCTGAAGGATATTATTATTATGATGACTATGTGTTACCTATGTTTGCTTAATAATGATTGATTTTGTTTGGATGAATATGATGAGTTTTTATGTGATCTATATGCATTATATGTTTACTTGATTTGTACAAAGTTTATGATTATTTAAATGTGTTAGCGTAATGATATATTTGTTCAAGTTGTTGCATTGAAAGCATAACATTGGGTTAGAGCTCAATTAAATAAATTAAGATAAAAGTCTTAATGGAAATTGTGGAGGAAGCTATAAATAAATAATTTTATTTGAAAATAAGTTTTGATTGAAAAGAGAAGAAAGATAAAATCATATTTCAAATTTATTTTGTAATATTAGAAATTTTATGAAAAAGGGCAATATTTTTTTCTTTTGATGAGAAGTAGAATTTTTTGAAATAAATTAACAAGTAAAAAGGGGTTTCCAAATTAATTCCTTAAATTAGAAAGAATTATTTTAAAAGAAAAGTTAATTTGATTTTCGTTGAAAAATAATGAATTTTTTTTTAAAAAAAACAAGGTGATTTTTGGAAATGAATTTCAAATAAAAAGTTTTACTAAAGTCTTTACTCAAAACAATATTCCAATAACTTGGATAAGTTATGGAAATTTTGGTTTTATTTTGTTTTTCATTGAACGAAAAATAACGTTGAAAAGTGGATCTAGTAACCGAGACGTCGGGCTACTAGTGATAATAAACACGTTGATCTATGATCCGTATCACGTTGTTGTGGACTGTGTGTCCTTATACGTTATTGTAGACTGCGTGTCCTACATACGTTATACAAACGTGGTAAAAGAAGTAAAGGTGAAAAGTTGATTTTTCTAAGACCACAAAGTCTAAAACTCGTACATCGGTTTAAGACTCTTGTGATTGGATACTCGGACTCAAATGTCCTGTGTTTACAAACTTTAATACATTGAAAAATTATGGAGGTCGTGAGCCTTTGAGCTTCGACAAGGAAAGAATTATACACAAAGAAAAACTGAGAAATGTTTTTCATGCATTTGGCAGACGTGCCCAAAGTTGTTTTGTGTGAATACCTTGAAGGACGGGGTATATCATGCTTCGTTGTATCATTGTGCCTTGGAGGATAATGAAATCCATATGCCTTGATTACTATGCCTTAAGTTGGATAGTATGCTATGGACATCCACGTACGTTGCACACTGTGCTAGGAGTTTTAGGCAGTGTAGTGGACTAACACGTTGTGCCTTTTATGGCAAAAAATCCGAGTCTGATCAGCTCATTTTAAACAAAGTGAAGTTGGGGTCTCAGAGATTAGGATAGAAGTTGAATGATAGAAGTGCCATGATTTTCAAAAAGCGGTGATTATCTCTTTCTATGTACTGCTTAAAGTGGTATCTTGTTATTTATATATGATGTTTTTGTATGTTTTGGGTGCATAGTGTTGTCATAATTATCCATATATTGGTATCTTACCCTTGCATTTTCCTTCATGTATATATGTATTTATCATGTTATGTTGAGACTAGATGGACCCAGCTCTGCCTCTCATGCACTCCCGAGTGTGGGCGATCATGTTTGAGGATGCCGACAACCCTGGGGCTTGGGTGATTCATCCGGGGGATCACACGACCGAGTACACTGGCCTGATTTACACTATAGAAGGAACACAAGAGGGAGGTCTAGAGAGGAGGATTCATACCGTGGAGACCATCCAGATATCACTTCCGCCAGTCTGGTTTTATGTACAACGTTTAGTTGAGCAGGGACAGTTAGTGTTGGATCCACCACCTCTGAATGTGGCGCCAGCTTCACCCATAGAGGAGGACCCAGAGGAATTCATGGAGGAGGAACCTCAGTATCATCCTATGAGCAGTGATGATGATGATGATGCACCCGGCGAGGGAGCCGGAGTGGAAGTATCCTCTTTTGATACTTCTTCTGGATATGGGGGAGACATTCGTGGTCTCCCGAATAGGTATCACTAGTTTTTCTTGACCAGCTTAGGAAGTCTAGTTTTATTTTGGGGTAGTGATGTTGGATGGATCTTGTTTTACTTTGTCTCTTTAAACTCTAGTACAATGTAGTGTTTTGTTTAAGAAAACTTCTGTCAATACACCTGTCACTAAGAAGGTGTTTGTTATCAATGTGAATATCATGTATGTTTTCTATGAATTTAAGTTGATCTTTTAATTCCATTGTCTTAAGTTGTGAGTTTTATTTAACAATGAATTACTAATTAGATATAAACATTCCGAAAGAAATCGACATATCTTCTAATAATGTTAATATTAGTAAAAATGATTAATTAATGTAATGCCCGGATAAAGGTATTACAGTACATCTCCAACGACTCACCTGACTTGTATTTGACTTTGTAGACCCATCAATAACCAACGGTATGTTGATCGACATATCGTAATATGATTCAACACATTCCCAAGAAAATAGTTTTTAGGCTCATATTATATCTCGAGGATTATTTTGCTATCATATCTTGATTCAACTTTGCCGCTTTGTTGATGCATAAGCAGGCATTGGGAGAGCCTTAAGGTTCTCAAAAGAATAACCATAGTGTATTTTAAATGCACAAACTTATTTCCCCTCTCTTTTTTTTTCTTTTATTTAAATTAATTTTTGGTTTTTATTATATTTTATTTGATTTAATTTTGATAAGTAACTATCACAATTAACATTTGACTCTCACTATTATATCATCCAATTATTAAAATTATAAAAAATATTCGAGTGTCATTTTTTCAAAAATAATAATATTTGAGTGTCATAGTTAATAGTTAATACATTAAAATTAATTTTGATATATTATGAACCATCAATATCAAATGATATATACTATCAATCAATTATAAATTATATTATGTGTAACTATTTTTTTCTGAGTTTATAAAAAAAATAGATTTTAATGATATGCCATCAAATTTAAACTTAATTTAAAAAAGAAAACTATTTATTTAGTTTCTGGGTGTAGGTAATGTTTTTAAAATATATTCATCTGAACCGGACGGTGCTTTTCATACAAGTTGGCCACGGCCACAGCAGAGGGAGCACTAGAGAGAGCAACGAAAGCAGAGAGATTAGCTTGGCTCGCTGGCACAAAAAATAAAAGGTGACAAAGTGAAAAGCAATTTAATTATCGTGCTTTTAAAAATCATGAAAACAAGTTTTTAGTTCTCTACTCTTAACTTCTCTTTTGGGATTTTTTATCTTCAATTCCCTGTTAACAATTGAACACGACATCTCTTCCTCTTTTTTTTTTTTTTTAAAATTATTAACTATTTTTTTCAAGCATGGTACTTTACTAGTGTTCTGGTTGAAAATTGTTTACTTTCCATGATAATGGGTATCAGAATTTTCGAAGAGTTTATTATTTGGAAGTAGTTCATAGCAAAGTTATAGAATGAATGAAAAGTAGGTAATAGGGTACTCCAATTTCTTGTTATTCAGTGCTTCCTTACATTGTGTGTAGTTTTGTCATGTCAGGTTCTATATATTTGATCATTTTATATTGTCCCTGATGCTGAGAAGGAAATGGGTTTGATTCCTAATCCTAAGCAACCACTGTTTTGCCTAAAATGGCCATGGGATGATGGAATTGCAAACCCAAGTACCAAAAATCCTAACACCTGCAACTTTGAGGGTCCTTGGCTATTCAAATCTCTCCAAAATGTTGGATCATTTGCTTTCAATTTTGTCAGCTCAGTTTCAAAATCTTTAAGTCCTCAGATTGGTTCTCCTCCCAATTCCTTGCGATTGAATGAGGGGATTAGTAGTCACAACAAGAATTTAGCACTGAGGAAGAGGAAATTGACTCCGGCCGAGCAAGCGGAGGCAGAGCAGAGAGCATTTGCCTCAGCTTTGGCAAGCGGGAAGGAGGCGACGGTGATTGAGTTCTACTCACCCAAATGCAGGCTTTGTAATTCCTTGCTTAAGTTTGTTTCAGAGGTTGAGACGAGAAACTCTGACTGGCTCAGCGTCGTGATGGCTGATGCTGAGAATGAGAAATGGCTACCAGAGGTATCTTATTTTCTGCATAGTATATTGATACAAAATGCATAGCTTGTTTTAACATCCATTATTTTATAGTGTTTCCAATTGGTGATGATATATGAGTTGTACATTGCACAACCAAGTTCAGTTTATATTCATTGTCTGTCTGTCACATATATCGATTGTGTCATTGTTTCTAAGAGCTTAAGACTGGGTATTCGATTAGTTGTTTCCTTCTCTAATATTCACTGAATATATTAGTTTTCATGAAGCAAGTTTGCAGAATTTTCACTGGTGTTGGCTTTATTTTATAGTTTAGTTATAATCTATTTAAGCGGTTTGTTAAGTTGGACTGATTGACATTATTTAGGGTTTGGGCAAGGTGAAAAGATGAAAGCCTTTGGATCAATTCTCAGATTGTTAACCTTTATTTGATAATTTATAGATAAAATACTTAAACATCATGGGACAGTTTATGGGTGGGGATATCTAAAATATTATTGGATTTGAAAGTGGATATGCTATTTTGTTTCGTGGTTGCTGTTATTGTGCTGTCAGTGATATTTTTCACATTATAGTAATGTACCTTACTAATTGGTTGTCTTGCTTTTGTTAAACCTCTATTGTATCTTGAAAGCTCACTAAAAAAATAGACAAATATTGTTGCAGCATGTGTGTTGACTGCTGAAGATACTTAAAACTGTTGAAGTTTGTGTATGTCGATGAATTGAAATCCCATATCGTATACAATAAAAAACCATGGGATAAATCTGTAGCACACAAGAGATATATAGAGAGAGAAAATGATGGGCTAGAATATCTAAAACTCAGCCAAAGAGGCCAAGTGTCTGGTTACCAACTTAGGAAAATAGAAGGGGGAAAAAAAACTTGCAAACAGTACCTGTGCTACAGCACAATGCATAAAACTCATCCTATAGCCAAACAGCAATCCAACTTGTAATTATAATTTACGTACTTTGTCTCACATCGATTCCAAGTCACTTGAAAAATGCTCTTCCTCGTGTTTTCAGTTTGATCTTCAACTTTTTTGCTCCATATAAAAAGATACTTTAAATACTTGAACATCTTTAAATTCTACTGAACCTTGTCCTCTAAATTTAAGTAAGTAGGATTCGTTCAGCTAGTCTGTTTTAGGTGATTTTCTGATACAATTAAATCTTGATTAAAATCTGTATGCAACAGACTGTACCCTATAAAGTTATTTTGATCAATTTGAGAATATTTTGAAAGATAATGGGTCTTTGAAATCCTTTCTTCACTTCAAACATGTCCGTCATGTAGGTCTTGTCCAATATCCGTGTTTTTTACTCTTGATCCTGCATACCAAATCCCAGCAACAACAACAACAACAACAACCAAGCCTTATCCCACTAGGTGGGGTCGGCTACATGGATCATACGGCGCCATAATGTTCTATCATGAATCATGTTAACAGTTAAATCATTGGCCTCCAAATCTTTCTTAATAGCTTCTCCTATAGTTTTTCTTGGCCTACCTCTACCTCTAGCTATTGGATTGCCCTCCACTTGATCCACTCTCCTTACTACAGAATCTAAAGGTCTCCTCCATACATGCCCAAACCACCTAAGTCGAGATTCAACCATCTTTTCTACAATAGGTGCTACCCCAACTCTCTCTCTAATGCTATCATTCCTAATCCTATCACGTCTAGTTTTTCCGCTCATCCAAATAGCAACATTCTCATCTCTCTGCTACATTGATTTTACTCTCGTGTTGATTTTTTACCGCCC
This sequence comes from Sophora flavescens, assembly GCA_030762895.1. NCBI lineage: Eukaryota > Viridiplantae > Streptophyta > Magnoliopsida > Fabales > Fabaceae > Sophora > Sophora flavescens. The sequence goes on from CM061069.1 coordinate 21,504,277, forward strand.
AACACTCCGTCCCATACAACATCGCCGGTCTAATAGCTATACGGTAAAATTTTCCCTTTAGCTTAAGAGGTACCTTTTTATCACACAAAAAACCCGAAGCCTTCCTCCATTTCGACCACCCTGATTGAATCCGATGGTTTACATCTCCCTCAATTTCTCCGTCATTTTGTATAATAGACCCAAGATATTTAAACTGTGTGACTTGTGGTATGTTGTGGTCTCCAACTTTCACCTCTAAGCTAGAGGTGTTTCGCCTTTTGCTAAACTTACATTCCATATACTCCGTCTTGCTTCTACTCAAGCGGAAGCCATGTGCTTCTAAAGCTTGTCTCCAAGTCTCCAACCTTCCATTTATATCATCTCTCGACTCTCCAACTAGGACTATATCGTCTGCGAAAAGCATGCATCGCGGTGCTGGCTCTTGAATGTGCTCCGTAAGTACATCCAAGACCAAGGTAAAAAGATAGGGGCTTAAAGTCGACCCACAGTGCGGACTCCTATGGTTATTGGGAAATCTTCTGTGGCTCCACCCTGCGTTCTCACACTAGTCGTGGCCCCCTCATACATATCCTTGATAGCTCGAATATAGGTAATCCGAACACCTTTCTTTTCTAAGGCATTCCACAAAACCTCTCTTGGCACCCTATCATACGCTTTCTCCAAATCAATGAAGGCCATGTGTAAATCTTTTTGATCCCTTCGATATTGTTCCATCACTCGTCGTAGCAAGTAAATTGCTTCCATGGTCGACCTCCCGGGCATAAAACCAAATTGGTTGTCGGTGATTTTAGTTTCTTTTCTTAGTCTTCGTTCAAGCACCCTTTCCCATAGCTTCATAGTATGACTCATAAGCTTAATCCACCTATAATTTGCGCAATTTTGTATATCTCCCTTGTTCTTGTAAATCGGAACTAAAGTGCTTCTCCTCCATTCGTCCGGCATTTTCTTTGACCTCATAATCTCGTTAAAAAACTTCGTGAGCCAACTAATGCCTATATTTCCTAGACTCTTCCATACCTCCACAGGTATATTGTCCGGTCCAACTGCCTTGCCATTATCCATCCTTCTCAGAGCTTCTTTTACCTCATGCTCTTGGATTCTACGATAAAAAGTATAATTTTGGTCCTCCTCTCTGATGTCAAGCACCTGTGAGCATGATAAAACTTCAAATCCTTCATTAAATAACTTGTGGAAATAATTCTTCCATCTATCTTTAATATCTTGTTCCTTAACCAAAATTTTACCTTCTTCATCCTTAATACACTTCACTTGGTCCAAGTCTCTTGTCTTTCTTTCCCTATTTTTAGCAAGCCTATAAATAGATTTCTCACCATCTTTGGTGCCTAAGGATTGGTATAACCCATCAAAAGCTTTAGTTCTAGCTTCGCTCACTGCCTTCTTGGTCTCTTTTTTGGCCACCTTATAATTTTCCCAATTTTCAGCATTTCTACATAAAGACCAAGCTTTAAAACATTCCCTTTTAACCCGAACCTTAGCTTGCACACTTTCATCCCACCACCAGGATTCTTTACCCTTAGGTCCGAATCCTCTTGATTCACCAAGCGTCTCTATAGCTACCTTCCTAATCCCCTTGGCCATCTTGTCCCACATATCATTTGCACTTCCTTTTGCCTCCCAAAACCCTCCCTCCAATACCTTGTGTTGGAAGATCCTTTGTTTTTCACCCTTCAGTTGCCACCACTTGATCCTTGAAACCTTTTCGTGGCCTCTTCTCTTCACACTCCTTTTAACTCTTACATCCATGACCAAGACTCTATGTTGGGTAGTCAAGCTCTCTCCGGTATGACTTTACAGGTCCAAGCAAATCTTTCTATCCGATCTCCTAATAAGAAAGAAATCTATTTGAGAGCTTGTCACCCCACTTTTGTACGTGATAAGATGCTCCTCACGTTTCCTAAAACACGTATTGGCTATAGTAAGATCGAAGGCAGATGAAAAGTCCAAAATAGACTTGCCCTCACCATTTACCTCCCCTAGGCCATATCCCCCATGAAAACCGTCGTAACCTCTAGGTGCCCTCCCTACATGCCCATTTAGATCACCTCCTAAGAAAATCTTTTCACCTAGCGGTATTTCCTGAATTAGGCCTTCTAAATCCTCCCAAAATTTTACCTTGAAGTGTTCTTCTAACCCTACCTGAGGTGCATAAGCACTAATCACATTAAAGGTGTCTTGTTCCACTACAAATTTTAGGGCAATGATCCTATCTCCAACCTTTTTTACATCCACAATATCATTCTTCCAATATTTATCCGCAATTATGCCCACCCCATTTCTCGATTTTACTTTGCCAGTGTACCAAAGCTTAAAACCCGAAGAGTCTAATTCCTTTGCCTTTTCTCCCACCCACTTAGTTTCTTGTAGGCACATGAAATTGATCCTCCTCCTAATCATAGTGTCAACTATTTCCATTGATTTACCTGTAAGTGTGCCTATATTCCAAGTTCCAAAGCGAATCCTACTCTCGTGAGCTAGCTTCTTTACCCACACTTGTTCACAAAAATGTGGGAACCCTTGCTTATTTTTCACTACATCCAGGCGGCGATGCAGCGGCCCTTGCTCTTTTGACACTGTACTCGAGCTATACAGTGCGTTGCTTCTGGGCAACGACCTAGCATTAGCATTATTACGTCGTTGATCCATGTCATAGAGATTCGACTAAGTTTTACGTTGGCTGTCGATGGCCTAACACAACCCTGTCAATTGGCAATTTCTTGACTGGATGATTGAGAATAACTTTCTTGGCTTTTTTTCTATTATAGAATTAAAGCAGGATCAACTTTAGAATATATTGTTTCTTGTTATTGAATGATTTCAACTGTGCCTATCTTCTTGAAAATTATCTGGATAGACATCATTCATCTTGAGTTCCTCCAAGACTCTGTAGATCCACAACCCTTCACAAATTCCTTGGGTCATTGCTCTGAATTCAGCCTAAGCACTACTTCTAGCAACCACACCTTGTTTCTTGCTTCTCCAAGTTACTAGATTTCCCCACACATAGGTACAATATCCCGAAGTTGATTTTTTGTCGGTGACTGATCCTGCCCAGTCTGCATCAGTAAAAATTGCAACATTCCTCTCACTGGTTTTTCTAAAGTACAGTCCTTTCCCAGGATTGGTCTTCAAGTACCTCAAAATTCTGTAGACTGCCTCAAGATGTTCTTCATATGAGGAGTGCATAAACTGGCTTACAATACTCATAGAAAAAGCAATATCTGGTCTGGTATGAGACCGGTAGATTAACTTGCCAACTAATCTCTGGTATCTCCCAATATCAACAGGAACATCTCCTTTCTCCCAAAGTTTCACATTTGGGTCCATGGGAGTATCGACTGATCTGCAACAACTCATTCCAGTTTCCTTCAAAAGGTCAAGAATGTATTTTTTTTGGAAACCACAATTCCCTTCTTTGATCGAGCAACCTCCATGCCATGAAAATATCTCAATGCTCCCAAATCCTTGATTTCAAATTCTGTTCCCAACTTTTTCTTTAGCTTTCTCATCTCTATTACATCATTCCTAGTAAGAACAATGTCATCAACATAGACAATTAGTGCAACAATCTTCCCATCAGATGAAAATTTTGTGAATAGGGTGTGATCGGCTTGTCCTTGACTGTATCCCTGTTTCTTCATTGACGGGGTGAACCTTTCAAACCATGCTCTCGGAGACTGTTTGAGTCCATAGAGTGACTTCTTCAATTTATACACATTTAACCCAAATTTTTCTTCAAATCCAGGAGGGCCATCCATGTATACCTCTTCTTCTAGATCACATTGAGGAAGGCATTCTTCACATCCAGTTGGTGCAAAGGCCAATCTAAGTTGGCAGCAAGGGATAAGAGAATCCTGACAGTGTTCAATTTTGTCACATGAGCAAAAGTTTCCGAGTAGTCTATGCCATAGGTCTGAGTGAACCCCTTGGCCACCAAGTGTGCCTTGTACCTTTCTACGGATCCATCTGAATTATACTTCACAGTGAAGACCCATTTGCAACCCACTGTGTTTTTTCCAGCTGGTAAGGTCATAACACTCCAAGTGTTGGTTCTTCTCAAGAGTTCTCATCTCCTCAAGAACAGCTTTCTTCCACTTTGGAATTTTTAGAGCTTCCTGTACGCTTTTTGGATCTTCTGTACTAGACAACTGTGAGGTAAATGCAGCAAAAGAGGAAGACAAATTTGAATATGACACAATTTTAGACAAAGGATGCTTAGTACAAGATCTAATACCTTTTCTAAGCACTATGAGGATGTCTAACTTAACTGATTCATTGTGACAATTAGGTTCAGAAGGGGACTTACCTGTTTCAGGTTGACTGATTGGATTTTGCCTCAGTTCGGATTCATGACTGTGCTGGAGAGTTGATTCTTCATTCCTTTTCTTACGGTTCCTTGAAACAAAGAACTTTCCCCACCTTCGGTCACCATCCTTGAACCTGTTAATTTCTTCTTCACAAGAATCATCATGTTGTGGCATTTCGATTAGTTCTTCATTATTATCAATTTCCAAAGAATGTTTGTCAGAGTTTTGATTTAGAGATGTAAACCCAGATTCCGTAGGAGTCTTACTCATGATGGGAGTAGGTCCAGATAATAAATCTTGGTCATTTGCTATTGGTGCAGTATTATAAGTCTCAGAATCGTGTGAATTTTCAGATAAAATAATGGTTTCAAAAGAATGTCCTTAAAAAAAGGTGGATTTTCAAAGAAAGTGACATCCATGGTCACAAAAATTCTTTTTGATTTTGGGTCAAAACACTTGTTTCCCTTCTGGGTTGGAGAGTATCTAATAAAAACACATTTTATAACATCTGGTTCTAACTTCCCAAGATGTTTATGTTCATGAACAAATACAGTAGAACCAAATATTTTCAAAGGTAAATTGGCTGAAAGATGAGCCATAGGAAAACACTCTTTAAAAATATGAAGGGGAGTTTGAAATTGTAAAACTTTGGACGGCATACGATTAATCAAATATGCTACAGTTAAAACAGCTTCACCCCACAAGTATTTTGGAACTTCTGTTTCGAATAGTAAGGCTCTAGCCACCTCTAGGAGATGTCTATTCTTTCTCTCCGCAATCCCATTCTGTTGGGGTGTATTAACACAAGAACTTTGATGCACAACCCCATTTTCAAGAAAGAAATTCCCCAAAATCATATTATAACATTCCTTTCCATTATCACTTCTGAATACTTGAATATTTGTTTGAAATTGATTCTGCACCATTTTAATGTAATTTCTTACAGCTTAACAAGCCTCAGATTTTTCCTTTAACAAGTACACCCAACAAAGTCTAGTGTGATCATCAATAAAAGTAATGAACTATTTTTTATTGAAGAGTGTACTTGTTTTATTAGGACCTCAAACATCACTGTGAATAATAGAAAAAGGTTTTGTTGGCTTATAAGATTGCATAAATCAATGCTTGGTAAAGTTTAGCTCAATGCTTGGCAAAGTTTTAAGTTTTCCATTATATGCCTAAATCAAACTGAATTTTGCAATAAACTCTCATGCTGGTTATCATTCTGGAAAACAACTTGAATGTATTTAGTTCACGACGGATGGAGCCCAATTGATTTTCTAACACTGGTCTTCCCAGTTTAAGCCAGATTTGAAGATATCAAACAGCGATGAAATGGATAGCTTCATGTGCTACCTTTCCCTTCATTTTTACCTTTTTCTTAAAAGTCTTTATTAGTTTTGGTTTCGCTTTTTATGCATGGTTTGACATGCCTTACTACTTACTAGTGTCATCTGTTTTTACTGAGGTAACTGGGTCTGCATATCGTTGGATTATGAAGGTTTTTATTTTTATTTTTTATCTTGGCATCCTACCTTATTAGCATCACCTTTGTTGCTGGGTTTTAGGGTCTGTAAAAACTTTTACTAGTCTCATTAGTTTGTCTTTTGTGGTTAGAGAGCTTTAGGTGATAATTATTGATGTTATCTGAATCTAAGAGTAAGTACTAAGTACGCTGAATCATATTTTGACAAATGGGCATGTGTCTTCTGCACTATACCTTTCTTTTTCTTATCCTCTTTAAGATTCGGAACTGTTTCTCTTTTTTTACAATGTGATTGTCAATATATCTCCCCTTTCGAGAAGTATCGCAATCTTGACTCTCCAGTATGAATACTTTGCAAGTTTTCTATTCATACTTCTATAATTAGTATTACCTTTGCAGCCAAACCATAATTTTTTGGTTATATACCCCAGCTACTGCTTAAACGGGCCTTAACCTGGCATCTTACCTTAGATTGTGTATAGCATGCATTCTAACAAAGGTTGCTTCCATGTTTAACTTACTCTGCAACCATCAGACTGTACCTTTGCCATTTCAATTATTGGCAACTTGGCATATACTATTAAGAATTGAAAAATGAGCTGTGTCCACGTTAAACCAAACCTTGATGCTGTTTCCTGTTCCCTAGGAAAGCTCAAGGCCTTACATTCTAGGTCCATTGTCATACTCATATATACGTCGCATCTAGTTTCTTTGTATGTGAAACTTGACAAGTAACCATTCTGGTAAGGAGCATCTTTTATTTTTGGGTACAAGAAGAACATCATTGAAGTTGCATATTTAGGATACAAATAGATGTTTTTGTCTTTGACTACTTTAGCTTGCCATTTCTGGCAACCACGTTGAAACTTTAAATATAGTTTATTGGAGCTTCAAATAATTCAAGCTTTTACTTCTCAATATTCTTCTTGCATCCTTCCATGAAGTCGTGGTGCTTCTGTCTATTTGATAAGGGATGATCATGTTGTTTATGAATATTTGAATATACACTGTTTATTTGTTTAGTTTCCTCAGGAGACTATTTTCTGTTCATTATGACTTGTTGGCTGATATTTAAATCTTCCTTTTGCAGCTCCTTAATTATGATGTTAGGTATGTTCCTTGCTTTGTGCTTCTTGACAAAAAGGGAAGAGCCCTTGCAAAGTCAGGTGTTCCGAATAGTCGTTTACATGTTATAGCAGGACTCTCCCATCTTCTCAAAATGAAGCGTCCTCAACAAAATAATGGATGAATCTAACACCGTTGTGGCACTGCTCTATCATCATGAGCTGCACTGTTTTTTAAATAAAAATCAGTTCTAGAGTTTTTCTTATTTTAGATGGGATTTCTTATCAGGTCTGAAACGGAATTTGTCCCATATATAAGGTTTGCTTTGAGTAGGGAATAGCTTGAAATTCAGACCAAAGCAACATGTTCTCAGTGAGAAGATTATCTGTGTTTGGAAGGGCTAAGATTGAAAATTATATTTCTTCCTTCCCAATCAAATAAACCGCGCACTCGTTTACATAACAATTGTTTTGGGGTACCATTACTGAAAAATTTTAAAGCATCAAAACTAGCCCTGATTGTGTGGCCTCTAATAAGATCTATACAACTAACAAGAATATAATGTGATAGAGGATCACAGTGCCCAATTATTTGTGAGACATAAAGGATGATAATATTGGTGAGATAATCATGAACCAAAACTCTGTAGGTGATTAGTGAATGCACCAAAGAGCTATGGTCCAACAAGAGTAAAGATATTTGGACACACAATTTTTAGATATCTTGTATGAACATCGTAGAGTTTATGAGTGTGTTGGGAGTGATGAAATACATGATGAGAGAGAATAAAACAGTAAGTAATGGGGATGAGTACTTTTATGTTGTGTTGGAGATCATTTTTCTGTTTAAATATCATTGCTCGTCCAACAATACCCCAAATCAAACAAAAGAAATGCACCAACAATATGTTGATCCAGTCTATCATAGCAATAATCAGACCTGCTATTAGTGATGTTCTATGGGTAACGGGTTGAGTCCCCACATACAAAGATAAAAGGGGACCATTTCAAAAAGAAAGAAACTTGCCATTATAGTAGAATAGATTCTGCAATCAGAATGACTTTTATATTTCTGATGAAGTCATTCTTCGTGGTCCATGGGATTGAAGGAATACTTAATATTTGATCTTCCTTGTCCTCCCATGTTTGTATAATTGCTATCATTAACATGCTTTCTTATTCCCCCCTCCCATTATCCAAGTCATTTTTTTTATTTCAATCACTGACACTAGTCACTGATTAATGTCTAGATATTTTTCTTCAATTTAAATCTGCACCAGGTACAAAATAAACAAACATTTTTCATACATGTCACTAAGAACAAACAAACTACACCTACAGCAACACACTCACAATCAACATGACTAAATTTACATGCAAAAAAGGGGAGGGGGTAATTTTCTTACATTCATGGATATGTAGAAAGCAGCTGAATGCACAAACATAAATCAGAGTGGTGCAAAAGGATGGAGCCTAGCCACAGGGATGCATAGCAGGGGATGTGCCCTAGGAAGGGCCATCCCTGGTCCCTCCTCCATGTCAACAGTTTCATTCCCTTCTTCACCAACCTTCCATTCAAAACACTGAATCATACCAGCTAGAGTGGTATGCACAATCTGTAAGGCTAGTGAAGCACCAGGGCAGCTTCTTCTTCCTGCCCCAAATGACAACAGTTCAAAATGCTGCCCCTTCAAATCCAAAGGGCTCAATCCCTCTTCATTGATGAACCTCTCTGGTTGAAACTCAAGTGGGTTTTTCCAGTAGTTTGGGTCCCTACCAATAGCCCATACATTTACAAACACAGTGGTCCTTGCTGGAATGTAACAACCATCAATGTTACAATCTTCAGTTGATTGCCTCACTATTAAGGGCCCAGTGGGGTGAAGCCTCATTGTTTCCTTTATTATAGATTGAACATAGGGAAGGTTTGGAATATCTGATTCCTCCACCAGTCTCCTCTTACCAATTACTGAATCAATCTCTTGCCTTGCTTTCCCCATTATATCTGGGTGGTTGATTAGTTCAGCCAAGGCCCATTCTATTGTATAAGCTGATGTCTCAGTTCCAGCACCAAACATGTTCTGCAAATACATGACCAATAAAACAGTGTTATTTTCCACTTTTCCTCAAAATATCAAAAGCAAATTGATTTAATCTTATATGATTATATCCTATCCAATAATGAAAGAAATTGTTAATTACCATAATGAAGGCCTTAATATTTTCTCTAGTTAATCTAATCTCTGAACTTTCATCAGCATAGATATCAAGTAAAATATCAAGCAAATCCTTCACTGCTTCATCTCCCTTCCTACTCATATCCTCATCATTCTCCTCCTCTTTCTTCTTCTTGTTCCTCCTCAGATCTTCATGCTCCTTCATGATCTTCTCCATTATAGCATCATACCTACTCCTAACACTCTCAAGCCTTTTACCAAACCCTTGCAAATCCAACTTCTTAACAAACCACAACATATCTCCCAAGTTGAACTTCCCACCTAGCTCAGTCATCTCTTTCACCAGCTCAATCAACTGGTGCCCTTCACCTTCAACATCACAACACCTTCTCCTCAAAGCCATCCTTGTGATTATGTTATTTGCAAGCATAGCCACCTCCTCTCCCACATTCACCTTCTCTCTCAATTCACCCTTTTTCACCATACCCTTCAAGAACAACATTATTTCCTCAGCTCTAATAGGAAGATGTTGGTGCAATATGCGACCTCCAAGGAGTTCACTCATGCAAAGCTTCTTCATGAACCTCCAATAAGGTCCATAGGGTGCCAACACAAAATCTTGAGAACCATATGTGATGTAGTCCACGTTTGTTCTCTTGGGTCGGTTTAAGAAACAAGTTTCATGGGTTTTGAGGCATTGTTTTGCCATTTCAGGAGAGGAAACAAGAACACAAGGTTTGGAACCAAACAAGAGGTAAACCAAAGGGCCATAACGTGATGATATGTTGTGAAATGATTGGTGAGGGAGTTTGGTTAGGAGGTAGAGGTGTCCTATGATGGGTAGGGCACGAGGGCTTGGTGGAAGACGTGATTTGATGGAAGGCTTGGTGAAGATCACTCGTAACAAGAAGGTTGTGGCTAGGCATATGAGAAGTAGCACAAAATAGTCACTGAAATTAGTCATTAATGTTGAACTTTTTTAAATGATTAACTACGAACAACAAAACTAATGTTTCAGCTATTCTTATAGGGTCGCTAACTAGTAGCTATACAAAATTTATCCTTTTTTAAAACGGTTTTATAATGCTGCTACATACATTCATTAATTTTTTTTTTCCAGGTTGTTGTACTAAATTCCTTCTCTTTGTTGTTCTTTTTCAAGAGCCAACACCCCCACGCCAACGCTTGTCCCCATTAATGGAAACAACCACCTTTATTTTTTATTTTATTTTTTTGTAATCATTCCCTTTATTGTTTTCTTGAGATTTATCATCAATTCCACTTCTTTGAGGACTTCCCACATTTTCATTCCTCTCTGACATACACTTTCTCATGATCAGATTGTTCTTAAATAGTATTATCTTGTTTATAATACTGATCATATAAGCGAAGGTGATTACCCAATGTTAAGCTTTTAGACTTCTTTTAAAAAATTTCCATGATAGAGGAACTTTATCAATAATTGAGACTAGACAACAATGGTTTCATCTATATTCATTTTGTGTTGTTTGTAGTTATTGAGAATATGTTCCATTCATGCATTTGTTCCATAACAAACCCACCACCAATCATTTTATAATTATTGAAACATCTAACTAGAAATTTCTTACTTGTGTTCTTTGTCATGTACCTTGCTTCAAGTTTCACCCATAGTTATTTGGCCGATCCCACGTTTCGATACACATCGAACAATGGTCGGACATGCCATTCAGAATATGCCCCATCCAGATGTAGGCATATTGTCCCACTTGTACTTTTCACGAGTTTCATTAATGGTCTCGTCTTCTCTATCTACTGGCCCTAGTGTGTTCAACACATACATCACTTTTGATGTTGTAAGAAGGAAGTGCATTTTCTTCTCTACCAACGATCGAAGTTCTCACTCTCGAACCTCTCAAGTTTAACAATGTCAGATGCCATCTCCTTCAATATTGTAGCCATTGTTATAGAAAATGGAGCCTAAAGATTGTTGGTGAAACTGAGGATGGTTTTGCAACAAAGAAGAAAGTAACAAAGAAGAAGCACAAATCTCCAAGGCGTGTGCGAACAAGCTTTAGGTTCAATTCGCCCCCACTAGTATCTATCTTGTTTGGAATCAAGAGGTGTTAACAACTAATCTCCTTCAGGAGACAGTGGAAATCCCTTGACTTGGTTTGCACACTCACAATCCAGGATATCGTTAATGACAGTTTACAGAATAATTGTTTTCTCAATTATCTCTATGCAAGGGAAGAAATAAAGTGTCTTGAAGTGTAAAAATTAGGTAATTTCATATTCCAATCTGCATGCAGAGTGGTTCTATTTAAAGATTAACTCTTGTCTATTGGTAAGGAGAAACAACCCTTCAAAAAATTCAAAGGGATGTAACCTTTCATTCATGTATCATTTGATAAATTGATACATATATTCATGAAAGAACACACCCAAATGAAAAGATATCATTGCCAAAAAGAACTCAATTTTTTTTTTTTTGGAAAAGGCAAAGGTATATTATTTAGAGAGTACTAGAGGTACTCTAAAACACAACTTGTGAAACAAGTCAAAAGGCAAGTTCTGCGTCCACAAGTCCTAACGCCTAACTATCAAGACAACGTCGGGCGCCCATCTGAGCACCGAACGCCCGTGTTCCTACGCCGGGCGCTCATTCTCTTTCAAAAATTTTAAATGTTCTTGAACTTATAAATTTTGGAAATCCCTCATAAAATTGGTTACATAAAATTTTACAGGTTCATAGATTATTTCAGAACTGGCGAACCGCATTATAATTAGTAGATACCTACCTATCAATAAAAAATATCAGCATAAATCAAATCTAAATCTGCAGCAAGATTAAATATAATTGCATCAATGTTGATTCGTTATTTTATTCCTATAATATTATGCCAACCTGACCTAAAAAAATTAGAAGTGTGTACCTTTAATTAATGTTTTTTTCTCCTGATGTCTTTCTTATATGCAAGTGGTTCCTTAGGAGTTTGTCTTCTTGATTTCTTTCCTACGAGCATATGGTCCTTTCTCTCTTGGTTTCTTTTCTTATATTAACTTTTAGGTTTTTTTTTTTGTTGTTGTTGAACATATTGACTTTAACGGATTTTTTTTTGACACATTTGACTTTAAGGTTTTAGTAATAGTACATTTCGTTACTAAAATATAGTATTATTATAAAAATTATTTTTATGATAGTATTGTTAGTATTAAATATTATTTTCTATGAGTGTGCGATGTATTCTCATAAATGAGCACGAGAATAAAAGTTTCTCATGTTTGGTACAAGTTTTAAGAAATTATTCCAAGGCATAAAAGATCACTACAAAAAAAAAAAAACTATTTAGCGACCGAAGATTTCGGCCACTAAACATGATAATTCGGTTGCTATACTGTGTAGCGACCGAATTAAGGGGGTAGCAGAAACCCTGGTGCTAAATGTTTAGCGACCGAATTTGTATTTCAGTCGCAAATTTGCGATCGATATTTCGGACACAAAATTATATATTTCGGTCACCGTATAGTTGGTCGCATGCTCAGATAACCGAATTTGGTGACCGATATTCGGTCGCAAATTTTATAAAAATTTTCCTAAAACTTAATCCTACCGACCAAATTTTGTTTCTCAACTATTACCCCATTGATTTTTAATTTCTGATATAAACAAAATACACCAATATTTTTTTGAATAAATAGAAAACGTAAATATGATGTACTAACGATCCAAAACACCAGAGTAAATATGATCAAGAAAACATATACATTAATTAACGCAAGTTTAATAATTGTTTATAAAAAAAGTTTAATAATGTACTAATTAACGATCAAAACATAAAAACACACCACAGTCAATAAGTACTAATCAAAATATCAAAACTCATCAATCTTCCAAAGGGATGAACATGTAGAAGCGAGAACCCCCAAGGTACTTAAACTTTGCCAATGCACCAGTGGACAACAAATACAACTCCCTGATACCATTTGTATCTGTTGCAAAATATGGGTGATCCTCATGGATTACTATATTCCCATTGAACAGATTTCCGCTTTTGTCTTCAATAGTCACAACACGCGGTATTTCTTGTTCCTAACGACGGTAGAATGATCGCGGGATTGAAATCAAATCCTGCAAATACACAAGAACAATTTAGTAATGATTAGTTTATGCCTTAACCATCATTACGTGAATCCGATCGTTATTCTTAAGTTGATGAGATCTTCATACCTGGCCTATATGGATGGCTGTCTCAAAACATTTAGTCGGATCCATTTTCTGATAAAACGATAAGGAAAACAAGTCATATGTCTAAACTTCATCAAGTGATAATAAGAAAAGATGGAAAGATCCATGTAGCATACTAGCATGTTAAAATAGAACAACGAAATGCAACTTCACATGCAACTTTACAGATTAGCAAACATAGTAGTTTTCAGGAAAGCAGATGCTTTTACGTTGTTTTGAAGGATGGTCATAGAGAGGACTTTTCCTACTGGAAATGCCTAGATAACCTAGTAAGGATGGTCATCAACAACTATTTCTGGAAAGCTCCATTGCCTAGTGAAACAAATGAGTAGCAAACCAGAGTTGCTTTCATAATATTGTGTACAGAGCTGCTTTCTAATGTGAATAATGTTTGAATGATGACGGCACGTCATGTTCCTGGAAAATTGTACCCCACCCTTCATTTTATCTAACCCTATACTTAATCCTTCATTATCTAAGACCTTGGCCTTAAGACAGAATTAAAGAAAAACCTCAAACTTCAAGAATCCTTCAAGCACATCCAAAATATTGAATGAGCATGCGTGCCTTGAGAAGGTACGCATGCTCATTAATATTGAATCTCAAATAGGAAACTAAGGCTTTCGTAGCTTAATAATTAACTCTAGCAGAAAATAAAACCATTGACTTATAAGGATTGCAGCATACTTCAACAAATATATATTGAAGCATATTTCAATACAAACTTAGATAAAATATATTAGCAAACATCCTATTGAGCTCCGCTCTCCACTAACAAGTAACACATAATTATCAAACACATGCATAACTTCTAAATTAGCAACACACAACAAGCATCCTGCCTGTTTGACAGGATCACATCCTATTGAGCTATGCTCTCCACTAACAAACAACACATAATTGCAAATACATGCATAAATATTAAATTATCAGCACACAATCAGCATCTTGCCTTTCAGGCAGGATATCTTCCTATTGAGCTCAGCTCTCCACTAACAAACAACAAGATATATAGTGTGTATAGGCCATCATTCAACTCACGAGAAATAGAGCAATGACCTATAATGCATAAATAAAATTAATCCTGTCAAATACTAACATTTAAGAAACTAACATTTAAGAGTTTGTTGAAAGCCATTAGGCCTTTTACTTTTGTCCTCTCTTTCTGTGTTTTTTAAATCATTAGTGTGTATAGGCCATCATTACCCCTCTACATTTTATTCAGACATTATCACAACTAATATTGGTAAGATTTCTACATTTCATACTCAATATATGCAACAGTCTCATGATTTATATTAGTCTAATTTCATCATTCATACATAAGTACACATACCTCATTATCCTCAATATGACCCAGTGAGTGTAATTGCCATTGCACACTATATTTTACCAAGTCAGATCAGCACTACAAATGAAAGAAATACACGAATGCATCTGCCAAAAGAAAAGAAATACAAAAAAGGTAGCTTTCCACCTACTGTAGCGCACAACCCCTTTATTGTTGTTCAATTTATAATGCACCCAATTTACCCACTCACCTCAAGCATTCCCTGGCAACACCCAAGCAATTCATGCAACATTTCCAAATACATAGTATTCAAAACCACCAAAGTCACTTTCATTCCAATCCTCATTCTTTGGACGTGTTTTAATTCATGGTGAACCATAGTTCAAAATAAGTCAAGTAGTTGGGAACATGCAGAAATTAGAGCAAAGGAAAATTACTTTTCTCAAGTATGCTCAGTAAAGATGTATTTGGACTCACTATCCAAATCATCTCACAGTTGAAACAACAATGTACTTGAGTAATCTAAATAAGAGAAACAAGGATGAGCAAGCCTTAAAAAAAATATTACAAGACATAGATGGACTCAAGTTGTATTGCAGGGTGTAACATAATCATTTTCAAGGGACCTTGACCTTGGAATTCAACGGTTCAAGAAGTTTGAAAACAAATGTTTCCTCCCACCATTCCTCACTTACCAATCTCCATCGGAAAAAAAAGAATCTCAAAGGCCAGCCATTAATTAGCCATCAAATTTTTATCAAACCTCCATACATTCATATACCCAAAGAACAAATAGTTGGGGTTAGGACCCTTGCCTCCACATTGAATTGGTCTTCAAACTCATATTAAAATAGTCTTCCTTATGTCTAATACAATGTGCCTGTAATTTACCGGAAAGCTCCATTGCCTAGTGAAACAAATGAGTAGAAAACCAGAGTTGCTTTCATAATATTGTGTACAGAGCTGCTTTCTAATGTGAATAATGTTTGAATGATGATGGCACATCATGTGCCTGGCAAATTGTGCCCCACCCTTCATTTTATCTACCCCTATACTTAATCCTTCATTATCTAAGACCTTGGCCTTAAGGCAGAATTAAAGAAAAACCTCAAACTTCAAGAATCCTTCAAGCACATCCAAAATATTGAATGAGCATGCGTGCCCTGAGAAGGTACGCATGCTCATTAATATTGAATCTCAAATAGGAAACTAAGGCTTTCGTAGCTTAATAATTAACTCTAGCAGAAAATAAAACCATTGACTTATAAGGATTGCAGCATACTTCAACAAATATATATTGAAGCATATTTTAATACAAACTTAGATAAAATATAGTAGCAAACATCCTATTGAGCTCTGATCTCCACTAACAAGTAACACGTAATTGTCAAACACATGCCACACATGCATAACTTCTAAATTAGCAACACACAACAAGCATCCCGCCTTTTTGACAGGATCACATCCTATATATTAAGCTCTACTCTCCACTAACAAACAACACATAATTGAAAATACATGCATAAATATTAAATTATCAGCACACAATCAGCATCTTGCCAAAGGGAAGAAGACTTACTGTGCTGTGCTGGTAACGGTGGCGCTGCTCTGGTGGTGCCGGTGGTGGCGCTGCTCTGGACGTGCGGAGGAAGACAGACCTAAGAGAGAGAAACAGTTAGAGACGGAGAGAGAGACAGAGACAGAGACAGAGATGGAGAGAGAGAGAAACGGAGAAGGAGAGGGAGAGGGAGAGGGCCGGCTTACCTGACGGTGGTGGCACGCTGGAGGCTGGCGGTCGGAGCTCGTGAGGAAGAGAGAATGAGTGAGAGAGAGAGAATGAGTGAGATGGGGAAGAAAGGGGGGTTTTGGTGGATTTAGGGATTTCATTTTTAGCGACCGAATTATTCGGTCGCTAAATCGGTCTCTAAACCGGTTGATTTGAATTTTGAATCCATAAATTTAAAGACCAATTTTTAAATCGGTCGATAACACGCGGATATTTTAATTTTTTTCGCATCGTTTAGAGACCGATTTAATATCGGTCGCAAAGATAAATAAAATTTAACCGTTGCATTCAATTCGGTCGCCATTTTGGTCTCAAAAAAACCATAAATTTTTGACGTTTACTTTCCTTTATTTTGCGACCGAAATAGAGACCGATAACTCTGCTACGCTCTATTTCGGTCACTATTTCGGTCGCAATATCAACTCTAATACGTGTTTGATTTAAATCCTACGATCGGTTGCCATTTCGGTCTCAAACAGCAACCAACAAATTCGGTCACTATTTTCGGTCGCTAAATAACCTTTTTTTTTGTAGTGGATGCATAGGAATAAAATTAGTAAATGAAAGAGAAAAGCTCTATTTCCAAGTGTGGATATGGAAATAAACATTCTCGAAAATGTAGTTTCCCTGATAATAAAACATTTCAGGAACCAAATGTAGCCTAGTTTCATTCCACTCTATCTTGCTATATTGTATTGTATATTATTCTTTATAATTTTCAATAGTTTTTTCAAATAATTAAATTAGATACAATTTTTTTTATAAAATAAAGTCATTACACCAATGCATTATTAAAACCAATCATACACTACAAAAAATACTCGAAGTGGCAACCGAAAATAGCGACCGAATTTATTAGTTGCCATTTGCGATCGATATTCGAATCTGCAAGAACAATAGTAATTATTTGCTCTGCGACCGAAATGACGATCGAAATATGACCGAACACACGTTAGATAAAATTCGGTCACTAGTTCGGTCGCAAAAAAGAAGAAAAATACAATCTGTAACACCCTGTTTTTCGTATGCTTCTTTATCAGTAAATACATGCTTTAATGTATTTATTATTATTATTTTTTTGATAAAATCCAGAGGATGATTTTTATTTAAAATAAAATCATTTCCTTGTGTTGTTTTATTGTATGAAGTCACGGTAAAATTTTCGGTTGAAAATTCAGACGAAAACTAATCTGCGTTTTCTCTGTCAGTACTACTTTACTGAGCCAGAAACCTAATTTTAATTCATGAACGAGACAGTTAGTGTTTTTATGAGATTTTGTGTGGGTTTGATAATTTTTCGAATTTTGTTGTCCGGGAATAAAATATAATATTTTATCCGGACGAAACCTTCAGAAAATACGATTGGATGTGCAACCGGTTACTTATTTAAGCAGTTAAAGGAACCCTAAAGGATGAGAGAAGACTTGATGGGATGCCTAATTAAATGCTTATAACACACTTTAAATGCTTATGACATACTTTAAAGTAATCATGATTACTTTTTCAAATTATAATATATTTTATTCCAAAAACCCATTAAACCTTCCTTAAATGATCCAAACAATGCATTAAACCAAAACTTCCTCTCCAAGCCTTGCTCCCTCTCCTCTAGGCCGTGCACCCCTCCCCCTTTCCTCTATAAATACCACTCTTCATCTTCACTTCATCACTTTCCTTTCTTCTACTCCATTAAAACTCTTAAGCTTTCATATTTTTCTTAAACTTCAAGCTTCCAAAGCTCTAGTTTTTCTTCTTCTTTTCACTAAGTGTTCTTCATCAAAGTTGTTCCTCTTGCTTAGGGTAATACTCTCATGTATTCTTTTCTTTAAAAACTTCATCTCTTTCTAAAGTTCCTTCTTTATGTCATAATATGAGCTTTTATCTTCAAAAATCTCTCAAAAATGGTAGAAAACTCCTTTTTGAGTTGAAACCAAATTCTATGGTCTTGTGTTTACTTGTAGTTTAACATACTAAGAGGTTGTATAAATCAAAAATATCCATCCTCTATTTCTTGAGGAGGCCGAATCTACTCATGATGGCCTAGGGAGTGTTTTGTTTCAACTTCTTTTACATGATCATGTGTTAGTTTTTCTTAGTGTTCCTTGATCATTGAATCCATAAATCTTGAAAGGTTTTGATAGCTTGTTTTCCCTGATGGCCAAAACTATGTATTAGCGGCCTAGGATACTATGTTTCAAATTATTCAAGTGTGATCATGAACTTAGAACCCTAATACATTGTGATTCTTTACTTTATTCTTGCTTCATTTATTTATTGTGCTTTCTTTATGGCTTTCCTTATTTGTGCTTATTTATTTTTATGTCATTATGTTCATGTCATTTACTTCCATGTTCTTTATATTCATGTCTATTCTATGTCATTTATATTTATGTCATTTACATTATGTCACTTACTTTTATGTCATTTATATTTATGTCATTTACATTATGTCATTTACTTTTATGTCATTTATATTTATGCCATTTACTTTATGTCATTTACATTATGTCATTTACTTTTATGTCATTTATGTTTATGTCATTTATGATTCATTTACTTATGTCATTATGCTTTAATTACTTTAGGCTTATGTTGTTCTTACTTTATGTTCTTATGAGCTTTGTTATTTAAAGTCCTATGTTGCTTTCAAGATGATCATAGACTTGAGCTCCATAAGTTATTGGATGCTAAAAGGTCTAAGAGATTGGAAAAAATTTAAAGATTTCTATCATGAAAACCCAAGGATGGCCGAATCTTAAAGGTTATCGACCTAGGGTGTTTCGTTTTTCATTTTCCAAAGTGATCATGGTTTTGAGCTCCTTACTATTAATTGATGCTAAACCAAAGAGATTGGAAAGTTTAAATGTTCCAAGCCTATCTTATTGGTCAAGGCCGAATCTCCATCAAGTGTAACTTGGTGGGATTTTTGTTCAACTTTGTTTAAAGTAATCTTGTTTTAAACTCCTAGCACTTAAGGATCATAAATCCCTAAGTTGCATGTGTTTTGGAAACTTCTAGCCCAATTTCTTGGTTGAGTGCTAATCCTTTGAACCTTGTGTCTTAAAACCTAGACTTGCATCCTAACCGACTTTGAAGAACGTTCGTGAAACCGTCTATTTTCTCGCATTCTCTTACCTTCTTGAGGTAAGAGGGGATTTCCTAAAGATATTCAATAAATGTATGCATGTGTGTAGGTGTTTAACTGGATATTTATATGTTGATTGAGCTTACTTGGTTATCTAATGTACTTGAACTGTTATGCTATTATCTGATGTTGAACTGTACTTGTTCTAAATGTTATAATGCATATCTGTGATGAACTGCTTTCAACTGTGATATTAGCATTGAAGTGATAATATATACTGCTATTGATTGAGAGTTTGCTAAGCCAGACTTGTGTATGTGCTCAACTGTTATAAGGATTAAAAACCTTAATAAGCTTTAAAGATGAAGGGATTGGTGTTCTTTTCCAAAAGCTCATTAACTTAAAGTACTTGTTTTAAATGTTGAAATGGTTTTGATGAACTATTGTTATACAAGAGAAAAATCCTTTTCGAATTATGTGTCTTCAAGTGAAAACTTTCAAGATTATTTGGCAATATCCTATTGGGGATTTTCAAAGATAAAAGTATTTCAAAGATGCTTACAAAATATTTTCAAAGGAAAGGTTTTCTCCTAAATGTTTTAGAAACTTTCCGATAGCCTGGATAGGTTATCGAGGATTCGGTTTTGAATTTGTTTTTAACTGATCGAAAAATAAAGTACTTAAGAAATAGAATCTAGTACGCGAGACATCGCCTCTAGTATTCAGTTATACGCACGTGATCTTGGACCAGTGTTAATTCGAGGCCATGAGTCTTATTCATGATGTTTCTGGACTGAGGGTCCAATTCTTGAAATTGAGGATAGTGCGTTCTGATTTCGTTGTGGTGGACTGTGTGTCCTAATCACGTTGTTGTGGACTGTGTGTCCTAACCACGTTGTGATGGACATTGTTAAAGGTGAATGTTGTTTTCTACGACCACAACCCTTGACTGCGGCATTGGTCTTGGGCGTTGTGATTGAGCATTCAGACTGTGTTTCCTATGCTTCTAAGTTTTCAAGTGATGGGGAAATGATGACTAAGTTGTTAGCTTTGAGCTGCGACGGTGAAAAAGAATGAACACAAAGAAAACCTTTTAAATAAAATATTTTCTCATGTGCATTTCCCCAAGCAGACGTGCTTTCTTATATATCAGATACAAGGTGGTATCTGGGGGAGTCTGTCCATGTAAACCGAGTTCAGAGGCACATGTGACGTTGCTCGTCCTGAGACCTTAAATGCATGAGGGTATGGAGGCAACTGCCCGGTGGGCTAGAGATTGACCAACTCTAATTCTTCTCCAGTGGAAAACGGTGTTGATATCTCATGAGATTAAGTTAGAGCCTGATATTGAAGTGCCATGCATATTTTCAAAGGTTGACTGTGCGGGTTTGAGACCCTTTGATATAACACTGTTATGCTATGTATATGCATGATTTAATTGCTTATATGATTCTGTGATGTATGTATCATGTATATGGTTGTTGTGGGATATATCTTATGACGATATCTCACTCTTGCACAACTGTATGTTCTGTTCTTTTCTTCTTGTATCGGGAATGCGCGTGCTCTTAGATGGATCCGGACGTTCCCTTGGCACTGACGAGCTCGAGGAGCGAGGTATTTGATCACGCTGGGTCGGCGGGGAATTGGACTATACACGAGGGTAGCGTCTGTGGTCACTCTGCATGCAGGAGGCATGGATAGATCGTTTATTGGCTTTTGGAGTTGTCTCGATAGTCCCTAGGCTTTTAGAGCCATCTTTTGAGTCTTGTACCCAATTCCCTATTCCCGGTTTGATGTTATCTTTTACCTATTTCTTCAGTAGCTATTTCAGTGTACGTTGACCAGTTCGACAAGGTCTGTCTTGTAATCAAACCTAAGATCCCAAGTTGGATAGTTATCATTATATGTATGATGTTTATTTTCATGTTCTGAGTGTTCATCACCTTTTCTTAACTGCTTTTAAAAAAAAAGAGTACCCTTTTTTAGTAACCTTATATAAAAGGTTATTTTTCCGAAGGAGACCAGCATTTTAAATAAGTTTCTTTTCCGCAAACGGGTAACCATGTGATGCCGGGTTTTAGGGTGTCACATTAGTTTGTATCAGAGCTAGTCGAGTATTTCGGGAATGTTTGGGTTTAGGTCTGTTGTGTTGAAGTTGTGTTTTCTCTGACTGGATGTTGTTTGAATTACTTCCTTGAGGTAATGTGTGATAAACCGTGGTTCACATCCCTTTTCTGGCCAATGCTTGCCCGAAGAAGGATTACAAGTGTAACAACTGTGATCGCGTGGGACACTTGGCAAAGGAGTGCCGTGCACCGAAGAGGGATCATTCTGTCAATCATGCCAGAGTAAACAAGCCAACCGTTAAGGGAACAGTGTATACCATGAGTGGTGCTGAGGTATCGAACTCCGATGATCTTGTGCAAGGTAAGTGCAACATTGCTGGTAATTTTTTGTCTGCACTTTTCGATTCTAGCGCAACTCATTCTTTTATTTCGATGGATCGTGTGAAAATTCTAGACTTGCCTGTTTCTTCCTTGCCATATAATCTGATTGTTTCTACCCCAACTGCTGAACCCGTGACTGTTAATTATGTTTGCTTAAACTGTCCTATCATCGTTCAGAATAGACATTTCCTAGTAGACTTGATCTGTTTGCCTTTAGTACAGTTAGATGTAATCTTAGGCATGGATTGGTTATCTTTCAACCATATCCTAATAGATTATGCTCAGAAAACCTTAATCTTTAGGGAGGAGATTTCTGGATTTTTATCTTCTAGTCAGGTAAGAGCTTCATTGAAAGAAGGAGCTCAAGGTTACATGCTGCTGTTTTACTTGGACGTCGAGACCGAGTTTGACTTGGAATCCGTACCTGTCGTTCGAGAGTTTTCGGAGGTTTTCCCTGAGGATGTACCTTGATTGCCACCTGTTCGGGAGATCGAGTTCGCGATTGATCTGACTCCAGGCACTGGACCAATATCTACGGCACCATATCGCATGTCGCCATCAGAGTTAGAAACCTTGAAGGACCAACTTGAGGAGTTGATGAGAAAAGAGTTTATACGACCTAGTGTGTCACCATGGGGAGCTCCAGTCCTGTTAGTAAAGAAGAAAGATGGAACTGCTAGGCTGTGTGTGGACTTTCGTCAGTTAAACAAAGTCACAATTAAAAACAGATATCCTCTTCCAAGGATAGATGATCTTATGGATCAATTACGTGGCGCGACAGTGTTTTCAAAGATAGATCTGTGGCCAGGATACCACCAGATACGAGTAAAAGCAGAAGATGTTCCTAAGACAGCGTTTCGAACACGCTATGGGCATTATGAGTATTTGGTGATGCCGTTTGGAGTGACGAATGCACCTGCTATATTCATGGACTATATGAATAGAATCTTTCGTCCCTTTTTGGATCAGTTCGTAGTCGTCTTCATTGATGACATTCTGATATATTCTCCGGACAAGGAGACTCATGCTGAACATCTTAGCATTGTTCTTCAGATCCTGAAAGAGAAACAGCTCTATGCGAAACCAGAGAAGTGTGAGTTTTGGTTGGATCAAGTTCAATTATTGGGGCACGTAATATCCCGCGAAGGAATCGCTGTGGATCCGACGAAGGTCGAGGCTGTTTTGGAATGGGAAAGGCCGACAACGGCAACAGAAATCCGTAGTTTTGTGGGTTTGGCTGGCTACTACCGGAGGTTCATTGAAGGATTTTCCAAGATTGTAGGACCTCTCACCTAGTTGACGCGTAAGGACCAAGCATTCGTGTGGACAGAAGCCTGTGAGAGAAGCTTCCAAGAGCTGAAAAGGAGGTTGTCAACCTCACCGGTATTGATCCTACCTGATCCCAAGAAATCTTTTGAGGTTTACTGTGATGCTTCGCATCAAGGTTTGGGCTGTGTGCTGATGCAAAATCAGAAAGTTGTAGCTTATGCTTCGAGGCAGTTGAAGATTCATGAGAGGAACTATCCGATGCACGATTTAGAACTGGCTGCAGTGGTCTTTGCTTTAAAAATCTGGAGACATTACGAATTCATTTCGGTCGCTAAGTTATGATGGATAAAATTCCAAATAGTACCATATAACGACCGATTTAGCGACCATTTTTAAAAACGCAGAATCCCCTTTTCTTCTTCATTTCACGATCTTTCTTCCTCTCTCTCTCACTCTATCTCTTTCTTTCTCCTCCGGCCACCACGGTACCGAGCGCCACCCCCTCCTCCGACCACCACCATCACGGTAAGCTC
Organism: Sophora flavescens; assembly: GCA_030762895.1. NCBI lineage: Eukaryota > Viridiplantae > Streptophyta > Magnoliopsida > Fabales > Fabaceae > Sophora > Sophora flavescens. The sequence goes on from CM061069.1 coordinate 21,527,971, forward strand.
TCCTCTCTCTCTCTCTCTCTTTCTATCTCCCTCTCTCTGTTTCTAACCATTTCTCTCTCTAGGTCAAGTTCCGAGCACTGCCCCATCCTCCGACCACCTCCGTGCGGCTATACCAACACCACCAGAGCAACGCCGCCGTCTTCCTCCTCGCCAGTATATATCTTTCTATTTATTTATTTTTTGGGTGACTATATGTCTTTTGCTGTTACCCCCTATCTCCATGGTCCTTATGTGTATGTTTATAACCATTATGTGATGCGCATGGGGTCCTTATGTGTTCGCATATGGCATCCTGTAAGGGATTCTTTTGAATTTTTTTGGTGCTCCATTCTGTATGGAAAACTGCTTGCTGTCTTTTTGATCTGATTTGATGCAAACCGGTATTGATATGACTTGCATTGACCAACTGCTTTAATTCCATTTTTATTTGAGGCATATATTGTTTGGATGCTATGTTAAACTGGTCTGGTTGTTGTTGGTTTGAGTGTTTTGTTCCCCCTTTTGGCTTAAGTGGGCATTGCCATTTCTTAACACCATGTTTTATGTTTGGACCACGATGTTGTTTTGGCTTCAAAGACTCAAGAGGGGGGGGGGGGGGGGGGTAAATTTAGTTTTAAAAAACTCTTCCTTTTTAAAAACTTTACTTTTCTAATCAGAGTTGCCTCAGGATATTTTACAAAAATAGTGAAGGGCTTTTTATGAAATCTTGAATAGAAGGTGATGAGGAAAGAAAGATTAATTCAGAAAGATAAATTAGTAATAAGATTCAAGTTCACAGCTCACAGCTATCAATTTAACAGGGAGTGAATCAAACAGAAAGAAGTTCAGTTCAGGGTCGTACAGGTATTAGACACAGGCCTTAATCAGTCAAGAACTAAAGTTACAATATATCAGTTTCAGTTTTAGTTTTAGTGATCAAGAACAGTCTTAATCAACTCAGTTTTGAACAATTAATAACTCAAGATTGATTGCAGTAAATCTCTGGTTTTAATTCATATTAAACCGATCAATAACTGATATCAATTGAAAACTTAGAACATCAAGATCACAGTTATATGCGCAAGACATAAATTAAAGAGTTTGAGTTTAGAGATACCACACAACCAGATTTATCCTGGTTCAGTCACCACCACTGTGACCTACATCTAGTCCCCACTCCACCTGTGGGGTTTCACACACTAACACAACAAGCTTTAGCCAGGTAGCTTGAAAAACCTTTACACCACAGAGCACTCATTCACCTCGAGATACGACACTCTTGTGAAGAGCCTCAATGTCCTTCATTAGGGATACCTCACCCTAATCAAACAGATAGACTCCCTCTCTCTTTACAATCAAATAGAACGAAAAGATTGATTCCTAAATTCTCAATAGTCAGATATACAAATTGAAGTTCTTATGAGAATTGAAACACTCTTTTTCACAATGAAGCTCAAGCAAGAAGATGAATGATTTTCACAATTGATCTCTCAAATTGATTTTGTAAAATTTCTGATATATATTGTTAAAGTGTTCCTTTGATCCCTCTATACAGCTATTGATCACATCCATGTTTAAAACAAATTTTCAGTTTTTACACATGTACATGGGTTAGGTACATAGGTGTTCCTGATCAAATCTATTTCTTCTGAAACTCTCTTCTAATCATTCGTAGATATTCCAAATCAAATCATCCAAGAATCAGAGCATATTTACACAAAGATACAGTCATATAAACAGTTTCTTTAGAGATTAGATATATGATTGATTAATTATGCCCAATTCTCTTCTAATGAAAAAGAAGCTTTCCTTATTCAAGGGCTTGGTAAAAATATCAGCAAGTTGTTTAGTTGTATCAACATATTCAATCTCAATTTCTCTACTTTGAATAAAAGTTCTTATGATAGAGATCATGTTCAAAGTTAATTGTTGCATAGCAAGCAAAACAAATCATTTAAGGCTTCATCAATTTTCTTAGATTCAATTTGTGAAACAAAAGCCATATGCTTATTCCAAGATTGGTCAAATAACTTTAATACAACAATGTAGACATATTATACAGTGATATATAAGTCAACGCAAAGATTCACAATCATACATTAATAATGATAATTAGAAAACATATTCAATCAATATTATTTCTTTATTGTTACCCATTTTGTGTTTGGTGAAGGCTCCATGTCATGATTCCAATTTTTTCTCTTGACCTTCCACCACACCTAAAAAATAGAATTTCATGTTTGTGCTATAGGTACCCAAGTCTGTTTGGGTCCTTTTGAGTTAGTTCCATCAATAGTTCCTTTAGGAATCCACATATATTTGGACTTATTATATGCAGAAATTCTGTAATGACAAGTTGAAGCTGTGACCTTTTCTAGCACAAAAGTTGCATTTAACAAATGGTGTGTTTGATGTCTTAGGTGCATCAAAAAATTTCTTGAAAGATTTCTCATGTATCTTAGGTTCATAGCCTATTCCAGTCTTATCATAAACACACTTTTGCTGTCCTAATAAAGCATTCAAGTTATCTCTACCATTTGTGAACTTGGCTAAGTCATTTTTCAGTTTTTCAACTTCTTTTGTCAATGTACAACACTTAGAACAATTAGAGCTAGATGCAATCAAGACCTTATTCCTAGCTTCTAGTTCTCTTTCTTTCATTTTCAAGTATGCATAATCATCACATTGTTTAGCAATTATTTTTCTAGATGAGACAAGTTGTTTAGCAATCTTAAGATATTCAGCATGTAACTCATCAAATGAATCTTGCAATTCATCAAAAGTAGGTTGTGAATCAGAATTTACCTCACTCTCTGAATCACTGTTATTGCTGTCCATCAAGCACAAATTTGCCTCCTCAGATTCAGATTCTTCAGTGGAATCTACATCATTATCATCCCAAGCAATGTAGGCCTTTCTTGGCTTTCTCCACTTCTTGTCCTTTGAGTCAAACTTTTCTGTTTTGTCCTTCTTTTGAAGTTTTGGACAGTCAAGCTTCATGTGTCCAATCTTTCCACATTCATAGCATGTGATGTTGTTGGAAGAGTTGTCACCTTTACTGAAATTTCTCCTTTGAAAAGTGGATGGCTTTCTTTTGAAGTTGCCTTTCTTCATTAGGAACTTCTTGAATTTTCTAATTAGCATTCCCATCTCTTCTCCAGATTCTGCCTCTTGTACTGAATCATCATCATCACTGTCTTCTACTTCTCTGACTTGTGATTTCAGAGCCAATCCCTTTTTCTTTTTGTCAGCTTCTTCATTCTCATTCAGTCTGTTCAGCTCCAATTCATGCTCTTGTAGTTTTCCAAACAATATGGCAATGGTCATTGTTGATAGGTCTCTAGATTATGAGATTGTAGTGACTTTAGGCTGTCATTCCCTGCTCAAGCATCTCATTACTTTGTTAATTTGATCCTCATTTGATATAGCTTTTCCAAGACCAGCAAGTTGGTTGACAATGTGAGTGAATCTCTTTAGCATTTCAGTCATAGGTTCTCTTTGCTTCATTCTGAACAGCTCATACTCATGTGTGAGGGTGTTCATTCTTGCTCTTTTGACATTTGTGGTTCCTTCATGTGTTACTTGCAATGTATCCCACATCTCCTTTGCTGATTTGAAATTTAAAACCCTGAAAAACTCATCACGGCTTAAAGCAGATGTTATAATATTATTAGCACGTGCATTATATTGAACTCTTTTCTTATCATCCTCATTCCATTCAGTTTTAGGCTTATTTCTTGGAGCACCATTAGCATCTATAGTGGAGGGGACAAATGGTCCATTCTCTACTGTATCCCAAATGTCTACACCTGCTGCCTCAAGAAAGATTGCCATTCTTTCCTTCTAATAGATATACTTAGATCCATTGAAGGCAAGAGGGCGTGCAAGGGAAGCCCCATCATTCAAACAATCATTGGAAGCCATACTCTTATAGCTGTTAAGCCAAACTTAAGAGTTTAGCTCTGATGCCAATTGTTGTTTTGGCTTCAAAGACTCGAGGGGGGGAGGGGGTGGGGTGGGGTGGGGGTGGGGGGTGAATATAGTTTTCAAAAATTCTTCATTTTCAAAAACTTTACTTTTCTAATCAGAGTTGCCTCAGGATCTTTTACAAAAACAGTGAAGGGCATTTTATGAAATCTTGAATAGAAGGTGATGAGGAAAGAAAGATTAATTCAGAAAGATAAATCAGTAATAAGATTCAAGTTCACAGCTCACAGCTATCAATTTAACTGATTGAATCAAACAGAAAGAAGTTTAGTTCAGGGTCGTACAGGTATTAGATACAGGCCTTAATCAGTTAAGAACTGAAGTTACAATATATCAGTTTCAGTTTTAGTTTCAATGATCAAGAACAATCATAATCAACTCGGTTTTGAACAATTAATAACTCAAGATTGATTGTAGTAATACTATGGTTTTAATTCATATTAAACCGATCAAGAACTGATATCAATTGAAAACTTAGAGCATCAAGATCATAGTTATATGCGCAAGATAGAAATTAAAGAGTTTGAGTTTAGAGATACCACACAACCAGATTTATCCTGGTTCGGTCACCACCACCGTGACCTACATCGAGTCCCCACTCCACCTGTGGGTTTTCACACACTTACACAACAAGCTTTAGCCAGGTAGCTTGAAAAACCTTTACACCACAGAGCACTCCTTCACCTCGAGATACCACACTCTTGTGAAGAGTCTCAATGTTCTTCCTTAGGGATACCTCACCCTAATCACACAGAGAGACTCCCTCTCTATTTGCAATCAAATAGATCGAAAAGATTGATTCCTAAACTCTCAACAGTCAGATATACAAATTGAAGTTCTTATGAGAATTGAAACACTCCTTTTCACAATGAAGCTCAAGCAACATGAATTATTTTCACAATTGATCTCTCAAATTGATTTTGTAAAATTTCTGATATATTGTTAAAGTGTTCCTTTGATCCTGAAATAGACAAGTATAAACACGAGAAGTGGTGGTGGTGGTGGTGGTGGGGGGGGGGGGGGGGGTGTTGAATTGTGTGTATCGGAATTTAAACAAAGTTGAAATATTTTCGTAAACAAAAGCTAGATTTGGACGAGTGGAAGAATACAGGATGGATGGGTGACTTTTTCAAACACATCACTTGATAGACGTAAGAAAACTAAAGCAATTAAAGAGTTTAAGGAAGGAGAGATTGACACAGTTATTTATTCTGGTTCACTCTTCAAAGCAAAGAGCTACGTCCAGTACTTGGTAACACCAAGATTTATCCACTATGACTGATCAGGTTACATACTCAAGTATTGTTTGCACACCTAGCCTCTTCAGGCTCAAAGACAAGTATTCTTTGCACACCTAGCCTCTTCATGCTCAAGACAAGTATTCTTTGCACACTTAGCCTCTTCAGGCTCACTCAGGTTTGTTTGAGAGATTTGGTTTGTAATGAATACAACTTAGACAGACAGAACTTTCACTAACACTCAGAGAGTTGTTTAAATGTAAAGCTTAGGAAAGTCTGCGTAATAAATTCAGAATATAACCGCGTCCATCTTGAAAATAACCGCGTCTATCTAGCTATTTAAGATTTTTCATTCGGGCTAGTAGACGAGCTCCATACGCCACGTCATTGGACGAGCACTTCTGATACCTTAATGGGCGAGATCCAGATGCCATGTCATTGGACGAGCCATTCTGATTCCTTAATGGACGAGCTCCATATGCCACATCATTGGACGAGCGCTTTTGATACCTTTAGTAGACGCTGGCTTTCATCACTTTAGTGGATGCTGGCTTTTACTTTAGTGGACGACTACTCGTGTCACTTTAGTGGACGCAAGTTTCTATCTCTTGCGTTTTGGATGTGCGCTTCAATCACTACAGTGCTGGACGTTTGTTTCAATCACTTGTGTGTTGGATGTGAGCTTCTATCACTATGCTGTTGGACGTGAGCTTCCATCACTACAGTGTTGGACGTGCGTTTCAATCACTTGCATTGGTCGGATGATTCTCTTATTTAATCTGCACACTTGATGGACAGGTTAGCAATCAATATGAAGGTTAATTAAATCATTAACCAATGTTTAGTTCTCATCAAAACTTAGGGAAATGCACATCAGACATTTTAGAGACTTAACAATCCCCCCCTTTTTGATGATGACAAACATTGAGATGATTTAATGAACCTCAGAAAATATCAACAAAGAAAATAGCATATATCATTCTCCCATTTCATATTCATTCTCCCATTCTCCTATAACATATTTCTATCACAAATCTCAATTTCTCCTATTCTCCCCCTTTTGTCAACATCAAAAAGGGTTATCAAGTTTTATTTATGAGATATGTTAAGGGCTAGATAACATGTTAAGAAAATCATAGTAATGCAGCAAGCATATTAGACATACCTCACTTAAACTATTGTATCATTACTCCCCCTGAACTAATGCTTAGTTAAAAGAATATGTATATATGAGTAATGACAGATTTAGCATAGACAGGTTAACATTCATACATGTCATTCAACAATGCAATGCATGTTTAGATTATCTCTAATAAATAAAAACCTTTCTTCTGCGAGGGGTTTAGTGAAAATATCAGCCCATTGATTTTCAGTTTTAACAAACTTAATATCAAAGATGCCTTTTTGAACATAATCCCTAATGAAATGATGTTTGATTTCATTATGCTTAGCCTTAGAATGCTGAATTGGATTTTTAGTTAAGCATATAGCACTTGAATTATCACACCATACAGATATGTTATGTTCATAAATAGAGTAATCCTTAAGTTGATGTTTTACCCATAAGAGTTGAGAGCAGCAACTAGCAGCAGAGATATATTCTGCTTCAGCAGTAGACAGGGCAATGGTTGTCTGCCTCTTGCTTGACCTTGAGACTAAACTTGCTCCAATGAAGTGACATCCTCCACTGGTGCTTTTTATTTCTATTCTGTCTCCAGCAAAGTCAGCATCACAATATCCCACTAATCCGTATTCTTTTGATCTTAAATACAACAAACCAAGATTAGTAGTTCTAAGCAAATATCTAAATATTCTTTTAACAGCCTTAAGGTGAGATTATCTAGGATCAGATTGGAATCTATCACACATACAGACACTAAATTGAATATCAGGTCTGCTTGAAGTTAAGTACAGTAGAGAGCCAATCATACCTCTGTAGACAGTTTGATCTACCTTTTTACCTTCATCATCTTTGCTTAGTTTTGCATTGGGTTGCATAGGGGTTTTAATGAGCTTTGCATTTTCCATTTTGTATTTCTTGAGTATCTCCTTGGTGTATTTTTGTTGATGAATGTAAATTCCATTACTTGTCTGCTTGATTTGTAATCCAAGGAAGAACTTCAATTCTCCCATCATGCTCATCTCAAATTCAGCTTGCATTAGATTTGAAAATTCCTTGCACAACTTTTCATTAGTTGCTCCAAAAATAATATCATCAACATATATTTGAACTATAATAAAGTTCTCTTTAGAGCATTTTTTGAACAGAGTGGTGTCTACTTATCCTCTAGTAAAACCATTATGCATGAGAAAAGAACTGAGTCGATCATACCATGCTCCAGGTGCTTGTTTCAAACCATATAATGCCTTTTTAAGTTTGAAAACGTGATCTAGTTTATCAGTATCCTCAAAACCAGGGGGTTGTTTAACATACACTTCTTCAATTATATCATTTAGAAAAGCACTTTTTACTTCCATTTGAAATAAGGTAATTTGGTGTTGTGCAGCATATGACATTAAAATGCGTATGGCTTCTATTCTAGCTACAGGTGCAAAGGTTTCAGTATAATAAATACCTTCTTGTTGGTTATAGCCTTGAGATACTAACCTTGCTTTATTTCTGACAACTTTACCATCTTCATCCAATTTGTTTCTGAAGACCCATCTTGTTACAATAACCAACTTGTTTTTAGGCTTAGAGACAAGAGTCCAGACATCATTTCTGGTGAACTGGTTAAGTTCTCCTTGCATAGCAAGAATCCATCTTTCATCCTCAAGAGATTCTTCAATGCGTTTAGGCTCCCAATCTGAAATAAAGGCCACATTGCTTGATTCTCTTAATGTGGATTTGGTTCTTACTCCTTCAGAAGGATTTCCAATAATAAGATCCTTAGGATGATGAGTGTTGAACTTCCAATCCCTTTTGAGATCATCATGAAGATCTTGACTTGTCTGCTGAATCATCTGTTCCACTTGTCTTTCAACCTCAGGCACAGGTTCTGTTTTGGTTAGATCGGGTTGTTGACTTTCTGGCTTGTTTATATCAAGACATGCAAGATCATCTTCTAGATCTGATAGTTCTTTATCAGTCTTTAATCCATCATTGAATTTAACATGAGCAGATTCTTCAATAATACAAGTTCTTGAATTGTATACTCTAAAAGCCTTAGACTTTTTAGAATATCCTACGAAAATACTTTTATCTACCTTAGAATCAAACTTTCCAAGATTATCTTTGGTATTCAGAATAAAACATTCACATCCAAAAGCATGAAAATAAGATATGTTGGGGATTTTTCCTTTCCACAATTCATAAGGAGTCCTTTTTAGAAAAGGCCTAATAAGTATTCTGTTTTGTACATAACAAGCAGCGTTTACAGCTTCTGCCCAGAAGTACTTAGAGAGATTATTTTCATTGAGCATAGATCTAGCAATCTCTGGTAGAGATCTGTTCTTTCTCTCAACCACTCCATTTTGCTGTGGAGTTCTACATGCAGAGAAATTGTGAGAGATTCCATTCTCCTCACAGAACTGTCTAAACTGCTCATTTTCAAATTCTCCCCAATGATCACTTCTAAGGGTAGAAATACATAAACCCTACTCATTTTGTACTCTTTTGAAGAATATTGAGAAAGCCTTAAAAGACTCATCCTTGTGTGTTAGGAAGAGTACCCATGTGTATCTAGAATAGTCATCAACTATGACAAATCCATATTTTCTTCCAGCCAGGCTGGAAACACTAACTGGTCCAAACAGATCCATGTGCAATAGCTGAAGAGGTCTAGAGGTTGATACTTGGTTTTCAGATTTGAAACTTGTTTTTATCTGTTTACCTCTCTGACATGCATCACACAAGACATCTTTCTTAAAGCTAATATCAGGCAATCCTCTCACAAGATTATTCCTTTTTAATTCAGAAATTAGTTTCATACTAGCATGTCCTAGTTTCTTATGCCATAACCATCTCTCATCCTCTTTAGACATCAGACAGGTTACACTTTGATCTGAGAGATCAAACAGTTCAATCTTATAAAGATTTTGTTGCCTTTTAGCTGAAAAGAGGGTTTTGCCACAACAGTCTTTAACTATGCATACATCCTTGGTAAAGGAAACATCAAAACCACTATCACATAATTGACTTATGCTAAACAAATTGTGTCTTAATCCTTTAACCATGAGAACATTAGATATAGAGGGAAGGGGGGGGGGGGGTATACCACCAATAGTACCAATTCCTATAAGTTTCCCTTTCTGATTCCCTCCGAAGGCAACGTGTCCTCCTTTCTTAAGTTGGAGGTCTAAGAACATTGACCTTTCTCCTGTCATATGATGCGAGCAGCCACTGTCCAGGTACCGGCAGTGGTGTTTTCTTTGTTCTGTTGAGGACATCTGCAGCAAAAATTCTTTGATCTTTAGGTACCCATATTTTTCTGGGTCCTTTTCTGTTAGTTCTAGGAGTCTGTGAAGACTTCCTTCTCTTCTTATGGATACACTTAGACATAACATGCCCAGTTTTTCCACAGCAGTTACAAACATGTGTAGCTTTGGTTACAGTTGACTTAACAGATACTGTAGAAGCTTTAGTTGATACTTTATGATGTGTCTGATGGACATATCCAATACCTTCTTTGTTAAGAGAGTGCTTCCGGCTGCCAAGTAGCTTAGTCAGATTGTCTCTACCATTAACAAATTTGGCAAGATCAGAAGTGAGCTCTTCCACTTTCTGTTGAAGTTTTTCAACTTCTTCAGATGGTGATGTTTCACTTGAGATCTTAGCTTCATTAGACTTTTTAGTCTTCAGCTCACTGTTTTCTTTAGCCAGCTTCTCGCACTCTTGAGATTTCTGTTTATGCTCACTGGTGAGCTTTGCATACTCTCTCTTGAGGGATTTGAAGGCTTTAGATAAGTAGTTGGATTCCTCCATCAACTCCTCATAGGCATCAAGTAATTCCTCATAGTCAGGATGTACCTCATCGTCAAAGTCTGAGTCAGTGTTGGCCATCAAACAAAGATTGGCTTCTTCCTCTGTTTCTTCATCAGAAGATGCTGACTCCAGATCCTCCCAAGTAGTCATCATTCATTTCTTCTTCTTCTTGAAGAATTTCTTAAGAGGGGCCTTCTTGAGTTGAGGACATTCAACCTTGATGTGACTAGGCTTCTTGCATTCATAGCAAACAATTGGACTTTTGTCTATTGAGGTGGATTCTTTGAATTTCTTGTCCTTGTTGAACCTTCTGAATGGCCTATCCCTCTTGAACTTCTTTTTCTGTAGGAGAAGCTTTATCTTCCTGGTCAGAAGAGACAATTCTGCATCACTCTCAGAATCCTCGAGTTCTGATAGGTCAGCATCACTGGATGACTCATCTGTCTTCAGAGCCTTGGAAACTTTTACTAACTTTTTATCAGCTTTCATAGCAATCGACTTGCCCTTCTTTGGTACAACTTCATCTCCAAGTTCTTGCTCATGAACAGTGAGAGTTTCAAGAAGTTCATCCATAGTCAAGGTAGTGAGATCCTTGGCTTGAGAGATAGCAGTGACCAAAGGTCTCCACTGTTTAGGTAGACTTCTCGGAATCTTTCCAACCTTCTCAGTATTGGTATAGACTTTGCCAAGAGATTTTAAACTGTTGATTGTAGTTTGAAATCTTCTTATAATTTGAGCAACATATTCTTCTTTCTCCATGACGAACAGTTCATACTTTCTGACAAGTATGGCAATCTTTGACTCTTTGACTTTGGCTGTTCCTTCATGTGTTACAGCTAAAGTGTCCCATATTTCTTTGGCAGAGTCACAAGCACATACCTTCTCAAACTCCCAGGACTGAGAGCACAAATGATGTTATATCTAGCTTTGTGGTTCAGCTCCTGATAAGCCTCTGACTTATCTAGTTTTATGACTAGATGAACTAGGGTTTATGTGCCAATTTATTCGAGTTCACTCTCGTTTTCGCCCAAATTTGCCTTGTTTTGTTCCTAAGTTGGACTTTGACTCGTTTTGCGTCTTTTGTGTAGTTTTTAGGTTATTTTGAATAGAGTTACGCTTGTGGGTGCTTTTGTTGTTTGATTAAATAAGTGAAGCTCAGGAGTCAAGGAAAGTCGGCGATGGAAATTGCAAGTGCGGAGACACTCGCCCGCAGTGTATTCTCGCCTCGCGAGGCGAAGGTCAACAAAGCGACAAAAGTCAACATTTACTCTCTCGCCACGCGAGACTCTTCTCGCCAGCGAATCATGAAGACACTGCAAAGACGAGACCATCACGGCCAAGCCGTGATGAGAGACCACGCCAGTGAGCAGTTTGAGGTTTGAAGACTCGCCCGCGAGAGACATCTCGCCTCGCGAGTGAATGAAGACTTGGAAGTCGGAGGCCATCACGGCCCGGTAGTGATGAAGGTCACGACACGAAATGAAGACTCGCCCTGAACACACTTTCGCCTCGCGAGATTCAAATTGAAGCGCGCCAATTTTAATTCTCGCCTCGCGAAAGGCTGCTCGCCTCGCTGGCGCGCGAATCGGGAATCCTATTTAAAGGCTTTTGCGGATCAGTTTTGGGGGGATCGTGAGGGATCCAGTTTTCCACTTAGGTTAAGGACAGTAGTTTCAAATCCTTATTTCTCCTTGGAGCTGCGTCTCCTTTTCTCGTTTCTTTTTATTTTACGATGGTGATTGTGTCCGAGTGTTTGTCTATGAGCATGAGGAACTAATCCCCCTCGTCAGAAACGATGAAGCCACCCATGGCGATGTAAATCCGATATGATGTATGTCTTTCTCCTTTAATTCAATTCTTGTTTTCCAATTCTGATTTGAATGTTTGATCATATGTTTTGCGTGATTAATCGATTAAACGTGTTTGAGGCCTACGGCGATTCGCGTTTGAACTTGAATCGGGATCATAAATGTTTTCTAATTCTGATTTGATTGTGTTAATCATATGTGTTGCGTGATTGACTTGTTACGTTGATGAGGCTTAGTCAGCGATTCACGTTTAGAACTTGAATTAGGATCATCGATCGAATATTGCACGAGTGAGTAGGAGATCGGTGCGACCTTATAGGGAACATGAATTAACGAGAATTCGAGATTAGGATTATGAGACCTAGTAAGTAATTAATCCAATCGTCGAATACGTCCTAATGAACACGAGTGGGATTTAGGAGAATTTAGGGGTCGGTTGACATTGCAATTGAACTTGGGGAGGAATTCATCATCACTTGGGTATACATGTTGGGTAGGTGGATTTGTGACCTTGGACATTTTAATTTTCATATTTTTAGTTAATTATTTAATTAGATTGTTAATTGAATTTCGATTCCATACTCTCTCTCTCAACCACCTTCTTTTGTAACTTGACCGAACATATCTTATTTCCGCGGATTAGTCGAATTGGTAGCCCAATCCTGTGTTGACCTCGGTATTTACTTACCGTGTTATTTTATTACTTACGACGACCCGATACACTTGCCGGATTCACAACAAGTTTTTGAATCCGGCAAGTGTACCGGTCGCCGTCAAGTAATAAAATAACACGGAAGTAAATACCGAGGTCGAACACGATTGGGCTACCAATTCGACTAATCCGCGGATATAAGATATGGTCGGTCAAGTTACGAAGAAGGTGGTTGAGAGAGAGAGTATGGAATCGAAATTCAATTAACAATCTAATTAAATAATTAACTAAAAATATGAAAATTAAAATGTCCAAGGTCACAAATCCACCTACCCAACATGTATACCCAAGTGATGATGAATTCCTCCTAAGTTCAATTGCAATGTCAACCGGACCCCTAAATTCTCCTAAATCCACTCGTGCTCATTAGGGCGTATTCGACGATTGGATTAATTACTTACTAGGTCTCATAATCCTAATCTCGAATTCTGTTAATTCATGTTCCCTATAAGGTCGCACCGATCTCCTACTCACTCGCAATATTCGATCGATGATCCTAATTCAAGTTCTAAACGTGAATCGCTGACTAAGCCTCATCAACGCTAACAAGTCAATCACGCAACACATATGATTAACACAATCAAATCAGAATTAGAAAACATTTATGATCCCGATTCAAGTTCAGACGCGAATCGCCATAGGCCTCAAACACGTTTAATCGATTAATCACGCAAAACATATGATCAAACATTCAAATCAGAATCGGAAAACAAGAATTGAATTAAAGGAGAAAGACATACATCATATCGGATTTACATCGCCATGGGTGGCTTCATCGTTTCCTGACGAGGGGATTAGTTCTCATGCTCATGAGACAAACACTGACACAATCACCATCGTAAAATAAAAAGAAACGAGAAAAAGAGACGCAGCTCCAAGGAGAAATAAGGATTTGAAACTACTGTCCTTAACCTAAGTGGAAAACTGGATCCCCACGATTCCCCCAAATCTGATCCGCAAAGCCTTTAAATAGGATTCCTGATCTCGCTCGCCGCGAGGCGGCGAGCAGCCTTTCGCGAGGCGAGAATTAAAATTGGCGCGCTTTCAATTTGAACTCTCGCGAGGCGAAAGTGTGTTCGCGGGGCGAGTCTTCAATTTCAGGCTGTGACCTTCATCACGGCTGGGCCGTGATGGCCTCTGACTTCCAAGTCTTCATTCACTCGCGAGGCGAGATGTCTCTCGCGGGCGAGTCTTCAAACCTCAAACTGTTCACGGCGTGGTCTTCATCACGGCTTGGCCGTGATGGTCTCCGTCTTGCAGGTCTTCATGATTCGCGGGCGAAGAGTCTCGCGTGGCGAGACAAAATGTTGACTTTGCTGCTTTGTTGACCTTCGATCCTCGCGAGGCGAGAATACACTCGGGGAGAGTGTCTCCGCACTTGCAATTTCCACCGCTGACTTTCCTTGACTCCCGAGCTTCACTTATTTAATCTGAAACAAAAGCACCCACAAGCGTAACTCTATTCAAAATAACCTAAAAACTACACAAAAGACGCAAAACGAGTCAAAGTCCAACTTAGGAACAAAACAAGGCAAATTTGGGCGAAAACGAGAGTGAACTCGAATAAATTGGCACATAAACCCTAGTTCATCTAGTCATAAAACTAGATAAGCCAGAGGCTTATCAAATACCCCAAACTTAAACCTTGCTTGTCCCCAAGAAAGCTTAAAACTCAAAAACGACTCAAGACTTGGCAAGCCTAAAGGAATCAATCGATTTCGCACAAATTTAATGCAATCAAAACAGTTTTTCTCCAATGATCTCCCCCTACATAAATGTAATCCCCACATTCATTTACTTTAAACCATTGAGAACTCATCATTCATTCCATCATTATTCTAAGGTGTGGATCAGAGATACACACAAAGGAAGATCACCTATCTCAAACAATTGCCTTCCTCACAAGGGCATTTAAAATTTCACTCATTCGCTCAAGTTTGTCAAGGTTGTCAACTTTTCACTCAATTTCACATATCAAGAGCACTTCCCATGAATTTGATTTTCATCTCAAAAGTAGTTCCCACGAAAACATATATGCAACATCAGAAGGTCTTTTAAAGGTTGTAATGGGGCCTGGCTCAGGGTAGGATAATGAAGGATATTTAGGCTTAAGTCCCTAGGAACTAAGAGAGCATGAGCATTTTGGCACTTTTTCCACTCAAATTCCTTTTTCCATTTTTCATTTGGGCTCGGGTGACTACAGCCTTTTCCTTGCTAATCTTTTTGTTCTGCCCCTTTTCCTTTGGCAATTTTTTTGTTTTTTTTTTGTTTTTGTTTTTTTTTTGCCTTGGGTTTCCACCTTTATTTTTATTTTTCTCACCCCAAAATGACATACCTCCTTGTAGCCACCCCAAACTTAGTTTCTCACAACCTTTCTCTTGCTCATTTCCATGCTCTCCTAATCCTAAGATTGGGTTAACGTGGTTTTTCAGATTTTGGCTCGTAATGTAGGGTCATCAAGAAACAATAGGTCAATTGGGCTCAATTTGGCTAACTAGGGAACATGCATGAGGGATGGTTCATTTTAGGCCACGTAGTTAATTCAAAGAAAATTGCCTAAATCATTTGATGCAACACATAAACATGCAAACCATAAAGAGATTCAAGCAAATTCAGGAAAGTGCAACTTAACAGTGATTCACACATTCAAAAATAGAGTTGGAGGCTCAAATCCTCACCTGGACATTTTGCAAATTGTTTGACCGAGATACGATTCCTAGTGTGTGCACCCCCTCACCCCAAACTTATCATAAATCAAGTAATCACAACAAAGTTCTCAAAATTCAGTTTCCAATTTTTAAGTGGGGATAAACTTTTCTAATTTCAGAACTTAGGGGAAATCATCAATGGTCAAATAATACATGCAATCAATCTATGCTAAATTCAATTAACATCCAACAAGCTTGCCGACACG
Source organism: Sophora flavescens (assembly GCA_030762895.1). Taxonomy (NCBI): domain Eukaryota; kingdom Viridiplantae; phylum Streptophyta; class Magnoliopsida; order Fabales; family Fabaceae; genus Sophora; species Sophora flavescens. The sequence continues at coordinate 21,543,533 of CM061069.1, forward strand.
ACATTTCATACAACAACTCTTGATCTTCTCAAATTATTCAAGAGCGACAAACAAAAACAAACCAAAAATCAAAACAAAACAAAAGTTAGGAAAAGAGAGGGATACCTAGCTTGGGTTGCCTCCCAAGTAGCGCTTGTTTAACGTCCCGAGCTTGACTTATTACGAAGCATCCGTCTGGATCCCATAGTCTGTGGTACAGAGGCCAAGGGACACTCATCATATCAAATCCTCCACCCGGATCCCATGGTTTGTGAAGTGGCCCTCGCAGGAGCAATACCACTCTATTCATTATTCCACCAAGCCTGAGTGTGAAAACTCCATTGACCTCCGTACTGATGAACTCACTTCCTCTCGGGTCAAATGGTGTTTTCACGAGGAAGTGTGCTATACAAGTGGGAGGGTCTAATTTACTGGTGTCCAAACATGCATGCAAGCCAACATATTTATTTAACGCATCAAAATCAGGTTGCTTGGCAAGCATGGTGAACTCCTCTCCCACCTTATTTGCATTTTGTTCTCTACCCCCTTGCTCCAGTGCCTTGTCCTTTGCTAACTCCTCTTCCTCTGGTTACTCTTCCTCATCATGTGGTTGTTCCGGGGCCATGTCACTTGCCAATTCCTTTTCCTCCGGTTGTTCTTCCTCAACATGTGGTAGTTCTTCCTCAACTCCCCGAGAACTAGTTACATCCCAGTCATATCCCAACACCCCACTGCTTCTAGTTGTTGTGGCATTGCATTGGTTCTTAGGGTCGTTCTCGGTATCAACTGGGAGAGTCTCTGGGGGAAACTCATTTAGTTGCTTTGTGAGATGGGCAATCTGCATCTCTAGATTCTGAAGTGCCACCCCTGTGTGAGTTGCCAACTTATCATTTGTCGCATTGATCTTCTCAAAAGATGTGGCTGTAACAGATTGACAACTTCTCAAGAGCCAACTCCCAAGGTTGTGGTTGCCAATTCTGTTGAGGTTGTGGTTGCCAGGCTAGACCATCGTCGACATTACTCCAAGCGACATCCGGATGGTCTCTACTCATATCACCCCAATACGATTCCGACTCCGATAGTTGTTCACGGGGCACGCTGTCATTATGCCATGGTTCCACATATATTTGAGGGAAGTAGAACGGACAACTCCAAGTGTCATGGTTCCCATCACAATATTCGCAACCCGGAAGCATTCCTTCGTGTACCTCGCATACAAAACAAGGCAAGACCAAGTGGAATCAAAGAAGTAGAGAGATAGTAGAAAATAAAAAGAAAATAATAAAAATAAAAATAAGAACAAAAAATAACTTAACCAAATAATCAAACTCCCTAAAATCAGAAAAAACTGGTTGTGCCAATCCCCGGCAACGGCGCCAAAAACTTGTTGTGAATCCGGCAAGTGTACCGGGTCGTCGCAAGTAATAAAATAACACGGTAAGTAAATACCGAGGTCGAACACAGGGATTGGGCTACCAATTCGACTAATCCGCGGGAAATAAGATATGTTCGGTCAAGTTACAGAAGAAGGTGGTTGAGAGAGAGAGTATGGAATCGAAATTCAATTAACAATCTAATTAAATAATTAACTAAAAATATGAAAATTAAAATGTCCAAGGTCACAAATCCACCTACCCAACATGTATACCCAAGTGATGATGAATTCCTCCCTAAGTTCAATTGCAATGTCAACCGGGACCCCTAAATTCTCCTAAATCCACTCTCGTGCTCATTAGGACGTATTCGACGATTGGATTAATTACTTACTAGGTCTCATAATCCTAATCTCGAATTCTGTTAATTCATGTTCCCTATAAGGTCGCACCGATCTCCTACTCACTCTCGTGCAATATTCGATCGATGATCCTAATTCAAGTTCTAAACGTGAATCGCTGACTAAGCCTCATCAACGTTAACAAGTCAATCACGCAACACATATGATTAACACAATCAAATCAGAATTAGAAAACATTTATGATCCCGATTCAAGTTCTGAAACGCGAATCGCCGTTAGGCCTCAAACACGTTTAACTGATTAATCACGCAAAACATATGATCAAACATTCAAATCAGAATCGGAAAACAAGAATTGAATTAAAGGAGAAAGACATACATCATATCGGATTTACATCACCATGGGTGGCTTCATCGTTCCCTCGGACGAGGGGGATTAGTTCCTCATGCTCATAGACAAACACTCGGACACAATCACCATCGTAAAATAAAAAGAAACGAGAAAAGGAGACGCAGCTCCAAGGAGAAATAAGGATTTGAAACTACTGTCCTTAACCTAAGTGGAAAACTGGATCCCTCACGATTCCCCCCCCCCCCCCCCCAAATCTGATCTGCAAAAGCCTTTAAATAGGATTCCTGATCTGCGCTCGCGAGGCGAGCAGCCTTTCGCGAGGCGAGAATTAAAATTGGCGCGCTTTCAATTTGAACTCTCGCGAGGCGAAAGTGTGTTCGCGGGCGAGTCTTCAATTTGTTTGTGACCTTCATCACGGCTGGGCCGTGATGGCCTCTCGACTTCCAAGTCTTCATTCACTCGCCAGGCGAGATGTCGCACGCGGGGCGAGCCTTCAAACCTCAAACTGTTCACGGGCGTGGTCTTCATCACGGCTTGGCGTGATGGTCTCTGTCTTGCGGGTCTTCATGATTCGCGGGCGAGAAGAGTCTCGCGTGGCGAGACAGAAATGTTGACTTTTGCTGCTTTGTTGACCTTCGGTCTCGCGAGGCGAGAATACACTCGCGGGGCGAGTGTCTCCGGACTTGCAATTTCCATTTGCTTTCGACTTTCCTTGACTCCCGGAGCTTCACTTATTTAATCTAAAACAACAAAAGCACCCACAAGCGTAACTCTATTCAAAATAACCTAAAAACTACACAAAAGACGCAAAACGAGTCAAAGTCCAACTTAGGAACAAAACAAGGCAAATTTGGGCGAAAACGAGAGTGAACTCGAATAAATTGGCACATAAACCCTAGTTCATCTAGTCATAAAACTAGATAAGCCAGAGGCTTATCAGCTCCCATTTTGTCTTTTCTGCAGTAGTCCACTGAGCTTTTGGTTTGTCAGTGTTATCATCATTCTTGGGAATGAATGGACCATTTGTAATGACATCCCTAAGATCAGAGTCTGCAGACAGAATGAACCATTGAAATCTATCTTTCTAATAGTTGTAGTTTTCTCCAATGAAGTAAGGAGGTCTGGTTAGGGAAGCTCCTTCAGTTTGATGACTTCCACTTGAACTAGCTCCAGCAGTCATATCTATTCTTCAGGACCTTTTACCTCTACACTGTTAGATGCTCAACCCAGAGGCTGAGCTCTGATACCAACTGAAATAGACAAGTATAAACACGAGAATTGGGGGGGGGGGGGGGGGGTTGAATTGTGTTTATCAGAATTTAAGCAAAGTTGAAATCTTTTCGTAAACAAAAGCTAGATTTGGACGAGTGGAAGAATACAGGACGGATGGGTGACTTTTTCAAACACACCACTTGATAGACGTAAGAAAACTAAAGCAATTAAAGAGTTTAAGGAAGGAGAGATTGACACAGTTATTTATCCTGGTTCACTCTTCAAAGCAAAGAGCTACGTCCAGTCCTTGGCAGCACCAAGATTTATCCACTATAACTGATCAGGTTATAGACTCAAGTATTGTTTGCACACCTAGCCTCTTCAGGCTCAAAGACAAGTATTCTTTGCACACCTAGCCTCTTCAGGCTCAAGACAAGTATTCTTTGCACACTTAGCCTCTTCAGGCTCACTCAGGTTTGTTTGAGAGATTTGGTTTGTAATGAATACAACTTAGACAGACAGAACTTTCACTAACACTCAGAGAGTGGTTTAAATGTAAAGCTTAGGAAAGTCTGCGTAATAACTTCAAATGATTGAAGAATACAGAATGAAAGAATTAAGTAATTAATGCGCAGAGTAATGGCTTTTTAATGCAATGTGTGTTATCCGCTATTCATCTTCAATGACTTCTGTATTTATGGTCTTCAAGCATTTAGGATCCGTTAGAGACATTCCCTCAGATGTTGGCTTCAAGCAGAACTTCGTTAAATGCAATAGAGTCGTTCTGGGCAGCCATTAATGCAATAGAGTCGTTGTTTGCACTCTAACATGAAGGATCATGGCTTTATGCTTCGTGATGCAGTCATATCAGAGTTATGCAGAGAGCTTTTTGTACTTTGCTGAGTACACTTCCCTTTTTGTGTAAGGACCAGAGGTACTAGGGAATAAAGCATGTTGGAAGCATTCTTTAACTGGTCTTTGGGTCTGATTATCCAAGGTTGCTTGAGAGAGTAACTTCTGACTTTTCTTGATAAGCGTGAAACTGAGTAGGAGAGAAGGCTTCAAGTCTCTTTCTGGTTCTTGAAATACGATTCTGATAATCCTTATAGAATTCGTGTCCATAAGATAAGTGCTTCCATCTTGAAAATAACCGCATCTATCTAGCCATTTAAGATTTTTCATTCGGGCTAGTAGACGAGCTCCATACGCCACGTCATTGGACGAACGCTTCTGATACCTTAATGGGCGAGATCCAGATGCCACGTCATTGGACGAGCCATTCTGATTCCTTAATGGACGAGCTCCATCTGCCACGTCATTGGACGAGCGCTTCTGATACCTTTAGTAGACGCTGGCTTTCATCACTTTAGTGGACACTGGCTTTTACTTTAGTGGACGACTACTCGTGTCACTTTAGTGGATGCAAGTTTCTATCTCTTGCGTTTTGGATGTGCGCCTCAATCACTACAGTGCTGGACGTTTGTTTCAATCACTTGTGGTTGGATGTGAGCTTCTATCACTATGCTGTTGGACGTGCGTTTCAATCACTTGCGTTGGACGGATGATTCTCTAATTTAATCTGCATACTCGATAGACAGGTTAGCAACCAAAATGAAGGTTAATTAAATCATTAACCAATATTTAGTTTTCATCAAAACTTAGGGAAATGCACATCAGACATTTTAGAGATTTAACAGATCCCTCTATATATCGGAAACAAGTTATAGTCGTTGGGATCAATTAAAATAGATTTGGGTCTGATAACATAATCTATTTTCTTGATTCTGGTTCTTAAACAGGGGTTGAGTACAGGGTTGTATTAACTAATTTCATACTGATAATTCTGATAGTTTCTCAAAATCTTGAACTTGGTTAATCCATCAGTATATCCATTCAATACATCAATGTATTAATGAACATCAGATTTTCCTAAACTTGAATACACGCGTACATTGCATATGTATAGGGCTGTATTAAGTTAACCATTTATAACTGATCTGATTTCATATTGTGCATAGTGTTACTGAATCAAGAATCTTAAATTCATTTGTCAGTTACAGTAACAGACATACATCCATTGATTACATGGCTGTACCTGACAAATAATTTTATTATTTCCAAAAATTATTTTCATTAAAAAACTTATTCCTTTTAATGCAGGTTATGAAAATTGATTTTCTTCATGCTTCTTTTTAGTTGAGCTATTTTGTGACTAAGAGATTTCTTTCTCTTACAAATCATCTAAGACTTAAATCTAAAATTCTCCTTTAAGCTTGGTCTTGATGATCCTTTGATCTTTGACTTTGCTCTTTTGATATCTACATGAAGCTCCTTGATTCCTTCAAGTTCTTCCTTGAATATTTTCCTTGAATTTCCTTAATGAACTTGTTGATCACTGCTTGATACCTGTTTTTGCAATTTGACACTAAAACACTTGCACACACATTAAATTGTATTTTTCATATATCAAAATCTCTAAGTCATTGAGTCTTACACATGAGATCAACAACATGCTGGAAAAAAAAAAACTTTCGAGTTGTAGGTTTTGGAATTTATTGGATATTGTCGGTATAGATGATAATTTGATGGATGGAGTGTGTGTTAATATGTAGAATTCTTTGGTGATTTGATTTGGCTTTTTATTTTAAATCTATTAGTGGTGAGAAAGATAAAAAAAATAAAAATAGATGAGCATAGCTGTGAGATAGAATATCCACTAAAAGTGGTGCATGTTTAGTTTGAGTTGTAAATATATTGAAATAATATCAGGGTTTGTTTGCTGCACTCGCTGCTAGATGAAATGTTAAGTTCTTTGTGTTGGGGAATAAATATGTGTATATTTTATCTTGTGTTTGCTTTTCCTCTTTTGTTTTGGAAAGTTGGTTTTAAATAGGGTCCATCATACCTTAGGTATACAGCCACACATACATATGGGAATTGAAAAGTCTATACTCAGTTTATTGACTTCACATGCCTCTAATACCCTTCAATTAATTTTTTCAGTCAATATTGTTTCAATTAAGTATGGTTCAAATTTCTATTCTCAATGAAATATTGTTGTTTTCATTTCTTGAGTCTGATGTTTCCTTCATTCTAAAGTTTGAAGAGCTTTACTTCATGCACATTAGAAAGCATCTCTGTACACAATATTATGAAAGCAAATATGGTTTTCTACTCATTTGTTTCACTAGGCAATGGAGTTGGAGTGTGTAACTTGTAATGAAATACTTGTTGATGACGATTCAGTGATGTTTGGATACTTCTCCTTTAATAGGTTGTCGAGGCACTTCCGGTAGGAAAAGTCACCTCTATGACCATCCTTCAAAACCACGTAAAAGCATCTGCTTTCCTGAAAACTACTATGTCTGCTAATCTGTAAAGTAGCATGTGAAGTTGCATTTCTTTGGTCTATTTTAACATGCTAGTCTGCTACATGGATCTTTCCATCTTTGCTTATTATCACTTGATGAAGTTTAGACATATGACTTGTTTTCCTTATCGTTTTATCAGAAAATGGATTCGACTAAATGTTTTGAGACAACCATCCATTTAGACCAAGTACAGTATCTCATCAACTTAAGAATAAAGATCGAATTCACGTAATGATGGTTAAGGCATAAACTAATCATTACTAAATTGTTCATGTGTATTTGCAGGATTTGATTTCAATTCCACGATCATTCTACCGTCGTTGGGGGCAAGGAATACCACGTGTTGTGACTATTGAAGACAAATGCGGAAATATGTTCAATGGGAATATAATAATCCATGAGGGTCGCCCATATTTTGCAACGGACACAAAGGGTATCTGGGAGTTGTATCTGTTGTCCACTGGTGCATTGACAAAGTTTAAGTACCTCGGGGGTTCTCACTTCTACATGTTCGTCCCTTTGGAAGATTGATGAGTTTTGATGTTTTGATTAGTACTTATTGACTGTGGTGTTTTTATGTTTTGATCGTTAATTAGTATATTATTAAACTTTTTTTTTCTGTTTTGATAAACAATTATTAAACTTGCGTTAATTAATGTATGTGTTTTCTTGGTCATATTGACTGTGATGTTTTGGATTGTTAGTACATTATATTTATGTTTTCTATTTATCCACAAAAAATATATTGATGTACTTTGTTTATATCATAAATTAAAAATCAATGGTGTTATTTTTTGAAAAACAAAATTCGGTCGGTAGGATTAAGTTACAAGAAAAAAAAATTAAAAAAAATTATTTTCATGAATAGCGACAGAATATCAGTAACCAAATTCGGTTATCTGAGCATGCGACCAACTATACGGCGATCGAAATATATATTTTTGGGACCGAATTATCGGTCGTGTATTTCGATCGCTAATAATTTAGCAACCATGGTTTCTGTTACCCCCTTGATTAGGTCGCTGATTCGGTCGCTACACAGGATAGCGATCGAATTAGTATGTTTAATGACCAAATTCTTCGGTCCCTAAACAGCTTTTTTTTGTAGTGATAGTCACCAACATGGTGTGGCACGGTTGGTAGATAACCGGACACCTTAAGCATGTGGTCAGGGGTTTGATTATTGGCTCATGTGTATGGAAGAGCATCTGTTGGGAGATGTCAACCCCTTAAATGTATCTCAGTACCTCGAGGGATTAGTCTCTGCCTCCCAGCCAGAGGATACCTGAGTTCACCAAAAAAAAAATAACCAATCATAATCATAAAAAAAATTTAAAACATTAATTTGTATTAGATTACATATTGAATCTAAGAATGACAATTATACACTGAGGGTATGTTTGGGAAAATTGGATTTTTTCTGTTTTAGCTATTTTATCCCCAAAAAATTGTTTTCAAAATAATCTAACATGTTTGACATCTTGCTTAAATTTATAAAAAAAAAAAAAAACTTTTTTGGAGAAAAAAAAAATTTGTTTTATGCTATCTAGTTTGATTTAGCCCAGTGTTGTTGTGATTTGATTATTTTTCATTCTCAAAACCCCTTCCCTGTTTACCCCTGTAAAACTAACTTCTAAACAAATATTATTAAATTATACAAATAACTTCATATCATTTTTCGTAATTTACTATATAAAAGTGATTTTTTTTAACAACCCAAATGAAATAGATTATCTTAAAATTATTTTTCGGAAAATAGACCCAAACAAAAACATATTTTGATTATAATTGATCATCACAATAATCGATCATACAAAAATCGATTATCAACATAATCTTTTTTTTTCAATCTGTCCCAAACACACTAAGAGATACGCACCACGGCATCATTGATAAATGATTGAATGGTAAGAGAGAGTTACTGTTATTTGAAAGTAGTTTGAATATCAAATTAAAATTTTGAAAAATAGATTTAATCTATACCAGATACATCTCATTGAATGCTCTTTCACATGTCAACTTCTCACAAAGACATCATTTAATGTTTCAAATTTTTTTAATTAAAAAAATAATCAATAATTTTTGAAATTTGAGAATTTTTCAAAATGACAACCTCACAAATATCAAATGTTAAAATAATATAGGTTAAATATATTTGTTAAAAATTGTTAACTTGCATGGGAAAAGAGATGAAATAAATCAAATAAATTTTCAAGACAAAATAAAAAGATATCATATGAATTCCAAGATTATTGGGAGTATTTAGCATTAGTGTTTAAATAATGATTAATCAGCTTAAAATGTAGTCATTGCTTCCAAAACACAAACACGCACAAACACGCGCGCACATATATATATAGTATTAAATGTTAAGAAAAATACATTATCAAAGTAGTGAGAAAAAAATGGTTAGCACTAATTTCTAATTTTTTTTGAAAAAATAAATTCACTATAAAATTGAATGTGGAGATAAGTAGAATATCAATGCATCGAGAGAAATGTCAAATATTAAAAACAACACGATATATAAATATATTTTTTTAAAATGATTAACTTGCATTGGAAAAAACAAGAAATAAATCAAATAAATTTTCAAGAGAGAATAAAAATAATAATATGATAGATAAATATATTTTATAAAAATGATTAACTTGTACGGGGAAACTGGTGAAATAAATTAAATTGATTTTTAAGAACGGAGAAAAATAATGTAAAAGATAAATGTATTTTGTAAAAATGGTTAACTTGCACAGAAAAATAAGATAAATAAGTTAAATAAATTTTAAAGAGAGAATAAAAAATAATATGATAGATAAGATAGATTTTCACGGGTTGCAACATATTTCTTAATATAAAAGCTTGATAAAGAAAAACATATTTCTTAATATACTGATATTGTCAAGTATTTTTTCTTGTCCCATGGTTATGTGTAGAAAGAGATAAGCACCAATTTTATAGAATAGTTTTATATATTTTGACCAAATTTAGTAATAAAATCCAATGACGAAATTAGGGGAAAACTTGTAAGAAGACCCATTCCAATAATGCTATAATCACATCAACTTTTTTACCAACTTATTACTTGTTTGGAACCACGATTACAGTAAGGAAAAACTACATCCACAGTGAAAGCTGTAGATAATTGCTTCTCTTAAAACCACGTCCACGTCCATTCATAATGCGCAATCAAACGTGCTTAGCATATGTGCATTCTCACATGTTTCGCATTAGCTCCTCTCTTAGTAGAAAAATTCTATGTTATTTTAGAAGCATTTGGATACATAACTTAATTAAATATTTAATCAATAATTACTTACTACGTGAGAGTTTAACCTTCTTATAAATTATTTTAAACTTATTTCAATAAGTGTTTCTGCCGAGATCCCACTGATCGGAATCTTACCGTAGAATGTCTAACCAAGAGTGAACACCGGGGTTGTTTTAGATTATGGCTTGACAGAATATTGTATTTCGGTCCTACGTATCTCAATGGGAATCAAAGCCGGACCCAGTTCTTGGTTCAACCCTTGGTCATACAGTGATCTCAATCCCCTAATTAATCTTGTATCTGATGAATACCAGCGAGCAATGACTCTTCAATAGTCTCTTGGTCGAGCTAGTTTCTCTAATACGCTTAAGGGAGATTCACCTAGGTTAGTAAAAGTGAGTCCTTCTCTTAGGGTTCTCCTCTTTTTATAATATGATCCCATTATCTTTTAGAGATTTGGATTTATCTCTTCTTATCTTTTAAATCTTCTTTGAGATATACGATTTCCTTAATTGGTGGGATTTATCTCTTTTAACCAGATAAGGTTATTTGAGATAATATCAAGATCGTTTGAGAAAATATCAAGATCTTATCTTTCCCACCTTTATCGGGTCGTGCATCCAAGCTTGGTGGCCGAGTTTTACTCCTCGGCCGGTACACAAGCCCCCCAAGCTTTGAGCTAAAAAGAGCGTAAAAGTTTTCATGACAGGAGCCGAGCTTGGCCTTTAAAAATTATTTTGGAGAATCTGAGGTTTATGGTGTAGGTTCTCTTCCCCCTTTATACTTCGGCCAACATTCAACCTCGGGTGACCGAGCTTAAAACCTCAGTCCATTTAGCCTTTCAAGTTGGAGAGGTAAGTGGCCGAGCTTTACTCCTCGGTCTATATATATTTCAGCTCGGTGGACTCGGTGTGATGGACTCGGTGCGGAGCTTTACACCTCGGCCCATATACAAGTCCCCCAAGCTTTGAGCTTGAAAAAACGTGGAAGCTTCTTTGAAGGAGCCGAGCCGAGCAGGGGTTGTTGCTTCAGTTTCGTATCATGATGTCAGTTTTGAGAGGAAAAGAGACGTTGCTTTTGTCAGGGCATGCTTGTGACGTGTGGCCTTTGGGGCATTACCTCCGAGACCTGCTCCGCAGCTGCGTACTCACATTCTTAGCTTGTGGCAGCATGTATTCCGATGTTTTCGCCATGTGGTGCTCCGATACTGGTGTGCCGAATTTGCGCAGACTTGAAGAGACGTTATTCTTCTCTCACACGTCAACCATCATTATTTCTAACGTTTCATTTCTTTTAGAAATGCTTCTCTTTTTCTATAAATTGAATGAGACTTGCATTTTGTGTTTTTACTTGCCTTCTTCTTCATACTTTCCTCCTTTGAGTTTCCTCCCAGGAATTTCAGTATTCTCTCATTTTTCCAGGTATGCCTTTTCCATTTTTTCTCCATTTTTTCCTTCTCCTTTTTCTTCATCATAGGGGTTTCATTTGAGGTATCTTAGAATGCTTCCTCCTTAGAGGTTCAAATAATAGACCCAGAGGTAAACGTAGTTAGGTGTTCTCCCCCTTCTTCACTTCCTTCTTCAAAGATCAACGGCCATAACCTAGGTAGCTCTTCATCTTCCTCGCATGGAGAAAGTAGCTCTGCTACGTCTCAGGATGCTATTGTTCCAAAACACCGTAAACGTACCGCTAGGCTTCCTAAAGAGCCTATTCCAGACATTTTGATTCCTGGGTATTTCTGGGTTAGGCCTGAAGTTGGGGTATTTTTTTCAAACTTTAGGAATCGTGAGTCTCTTCGAACTGTAAACCCCAAGGTTTCTGCTCCTCGCGGAACTATTCAGTGCCTGCCTTTTTCAGATGATGAGCATGTTTTCTTGCAATCTCTTCCAGTCGAACCAAATTTTACTTATGTATACAAAACCTTTTTTGAATATATTGGTGTCACCCTTCCTTTTACCCAATTTGAGTGTGATGTTATGAGAATCATGAATGTTGCTCCTACTCAGTTGCATCCCAACAGCTGGGCCTTCCTCAAGGCTTTCCAGATCCTTTGTAGTCAAACAGGGATGACGGCTACCGCTTTCAAGTTCCTTTATTTTTTATAAAGCTAGGTTCGGGGACCGAGTTGGGTGGATTTCTCTCAGTGGGGTTGAGGGTAGGGGTATCATCAGATTCTACAAGAGTTCTTGTAAGTTCTTTAAGTCGGACTTTTTCAAGGTCCGACCTTCCGAAGGTCATGAGTCCATATTTTTTTGACTTTGAAGGGAAGCCGAGGTTTCCCTTTTATTGGCAACCCCATCCTTCTAGATTTTCCAGTTTTTACCTCAGCTCTATGACCGATAACGAGCGAGCCGATGTGGAGATTTTGAAACTTTATCCTCAGCCATTGCCTTATGGGAGGCTGACACGGACTCGGCAAGTGTACCGGTTCGTTGCAAGTAATAAAAACGGTAAGACCGGATATCGTTCTCAGGGATCGTGGACAATTACCACTTCGCAAATTTGACTACTATCTAGGCGATCGAATTTTGGATTAAAGGTTGTTTTAACATCTAGCAAACAAACAAGAAGAAAATATTTTTTTGTTCTTTTTGGATTTTTCTCAAACAGTTAATGTGAAAGCAAGGAGATGAATAACAATGATATAAGATTGCTGGGGTTAAACTAAGCTAATCCTCCCTTGGTTGTTATGAAATGATAACTAACACAGTTCCTAGTTCTAATATGACAATCAAGTCTTTTCAGAGATACCCAAGCCTAATTCCTTAGGTGCATTGAGCCTAAAATCCCAAATTAAACCCTAATTCCTTAGGTGGATTAACCTGAGATTTTGCATTAAGTAAAGACTTATAAGATTGCAAGCACCTCAAGACCTATTCCTAGGCTCATGAACTACCCGGCATTTGATTCATGAGCAAGCTCTAACACCAACCTTCCAGTTATCTATTAAAGCAACTAATCATTCATAGGGTGATCAAGCCTAAGAAAGCATTAAGCATGGAATCAAACACTCATAAAGAACAAGGAAACTGTATTAAAATCAAATCATTTTTACAACCAAATTCAGATAGCAATAGTCTAACCCCAACAAAAGGGGAGTTTAGCTACACATAATTGAAAGTAAAACAAAAGGAATAATTACAGAGATGAACAAAGGGGAGAGCTCCATGGAATGATGCACACAGCCACAGCAGCAGAGGATTTTTCTTTAGGGTTTTTCTGAATGAATCTTCTTCTGTTCTGCTCAGTTTTTCTAGTACTCGTGGCCGGTCACGGCCGTGATAGCCATCACGGCCAGGCCGTGATGGTTTCTGACTTGGCACCGCTTCATTTACTGATTCATCACGGCCGTGATACTCATCACGGCTAGGCCGTGATCCTTTCTGACTTTTCCAACAAACAGGTCACGGCCGTGATATCCATCACGGCTAGGCCGTGATCGTCTCTGACTTTTGGAGATCTGGCACAGCTGACACGTCACGGCCGTGATAGCCATCACGGCTAGGCCGTGACAGCTTCTGACTTTTGGCTCAATTCTCTCTTCAGCTCTCGCTCCCTCACGGTAGTGAGGGGCCATCACGGCTAGGCCGTGATACTCTCTGCTTGGCTCAATTTCTTATCTTTCAAAGCTCTAAGTCATCCAAGCTTCATACTTGCTAATTCTTGGGCATTTAATCATGAATATCTGCAAAACAACACACAATACCACCTTATCTGTTCCAAAGGAAAAACTAAACAAAATAAACACTAAAATGGCCTAACTATATGCAAATGCATGCAGAAATGTACATGGAAAAATGAGGTGAAATCACACTCATCAAATCACCCCAAGCTTAAGACTTTGCTTGTCCTCAAGCAAAAACCAAGGCCATAAGATGAAAACAACCAGGACAATGATAGTGAACTAAGAACCCGAATAAAATGATCCAAGCAACAGGCAGTCAATTATTTCAGCAAGAGACAATCAATTCAAGTCCAATTAGGGGCTTAGTTTCCTAGACTCACAATCTCACTGATTCGGGCACTCTATCTCACTTGAAGCTCACCCCAAGCTTGTTCATTTGCTTGGCTCTCTTTCTTGCCTCACTCACTCAAGTGTTAAGGGAATATGACATTTCACTCCATTTTCCTCAAAGAATGATTCCTACCATAAGCTTGACTATCAACCAAATCTTCACTTTATTAATGAAAACATCTAAGAATCAAGAGGTCTTATTCTTTGGTTGTAATGAGGCCATGGGATCAATTTTCAGGTGGGAATTTCAAAAACAGGAAATTTCAAAAGGCTATACAAACAATCAAGCATTGCAAGGCACGACCTTCTAAAATACCTTTCTTGGGTTTCAGTTTACTCTTCCACCATTCTTTCATTTTTTTTTTCCTACTTCTCATTCCTTTTTTGTCATCCCCTTTCCCATTTTTATTTCTTTTTCTCTTCTTCTTTTTTTTTTTTTTTTGTTTGGAGAAGGGGAGATTTTTCAATTCAAGAGAAGTAAATTTTTTTTTTTTTTTTTTTTTAGATTCATCTTTTTCTTTTCATCATCCCAAACTTTCAACTACATTTTCCAACCCATTTTTGCACAGTACTTTAGAAGGTCCCTCATAAGCAGATTTAACAAAACATTTCAGGGCACCAAGAAAAGCATGCTATTCATTCCGGCTCAAAATGGGCAACTAAGGGTAGCATTTACACATTCAAAGTTCAGAAGGCCGGAAAAAATACCTATTGCCTCAATCATTTTCAAAAATGTTTCCAAAAATTTTCTGGTTTCGAAATGGTTTCAAGTCAAGTTCTAGAGAAAAACAGTCCAAGAGGAAAACACTCTACACAAAGAACGGGGGCAGATTTAGTGAGTGCCCCCTACTGGCTCAAAAGCTCACATTCATCAGTTCAAGAACCAGTGAGAACACAAATCCAAAAGAAACACATGCTAATCATCAACTATTCAAGACCATCTCAAGCATATTTAATGAAGCCATATCACAAGAATGTAAAATCAGGGTCCAAAATTCACTATCACAGAAAAATTGGCACTTAGCTCTTACTATCCTATGCTCAATCTAAGCAGGGGTAACCGAATCATGCGATCATGCAACTTAAGCCTATATGAATGCAATATTTACAATGCATATATGGATGCAATATTTACAATGCAAGAAAAGAAGAGTACCCCTACCCCAAGCTTAAAGACTTACATTGTCCTCAATGTAAATAATTAAGCTTAGAGAGGGGAGAAAACTGGAACAACTCACAAGGTGGTAGTGGTGCTGAATCACATGCTTTCTGGTTTTGTTTCCTCTTGCCCTTCTTCTCCTCCTTCCTTCAACATCTGGAATCACTCAACAAACTATTAACAAACCTCTTGAGCTTCTCAAATTATTCAAGAGGGGAAATCAAAAACAAAAGAGAAAATGAAAATTATATAAAAAAATAAAGATTGGGTTGCCTCCCAATAAGCGCTTCTTTAACGTCACTAGCTTGACGGATGATTTCTAAGATGGTGCCTCAAGAGGGATGGAGACTGCCTGACGATTAAAATCTCCTCCAAGGTAGTGCTTGAGCCTGTGCCCATTTACAGTGAAAGTATTTCCTGATGATGGATTTTCCAATTCAAGCGAACCAAACGGAGAAACCCGACTTGACATAGAATGGGCCTGACCATCTTGATCTCAATTTGCCCGGAAAAACTTGAGTCTTGAGTTGAACAAAGAAAACTGACTGGCCTTCTTCAAATTGCTTGGGAAGAATGTACTTATCATGCCAGAACTTGGTTCTTTCCTTGTATATCCTGGCACTCTCATAAGCCAAGAGTCGGAACTCATCTAACTCATTCAATTGAAGCATCCTTCTGTCCATGGCCAGCCTTGTATCAAAGTTTAGGGCCTTCACTGCCCAAAAAGCACGGTGTTGTAGCTCTACCGGAAGATGACATGATTTCCCGAACACCAATTGGTAAGGTGACATACCAATAGGCGTCTTATAGGCAGTCCGATAGGCCCAAAGTGCATCATCCAACTTCTTCGCCCAATCCTTCCTTGCATTGTTCACAGTTTTTTCCAAAATTCTCTTCAACTCCCGGTTGGACAATTCCACTTGCCCACTGGTTTGGGGATGGTAAGGTGTGGTAACTTTGTGGTTCACCCCAAACTTGGCAAGCACTGCATTGAATTCATTATTGCAAAAGTGGGTACCCCCATCA
The DNA here is from genome assembly GCA_030762895.1 of Sophora flavescens. Classification (NCBI taxonomy): domain Eukaryota; kingdom Viridiplantae; phylum Streptophyta; class Magnoliopsida; order Fabales; family Fabaceae; genus Sophora; species Sophora flavescens. Next base: position 21,559,649 of record CM061069.1, read on the forward strand.
CTTATGATAGCCCTAGGGGTCCCAAACCGGGTAAAAATATTCTTCCTCACAAAACTGATCACAGTTCTTGCATCATCCTTCAAAGTTGGCACAACCTTCCACCCACTTGCTCACATAATCTACTGCCACCAGGATGTACTTGTTGTTGTAAGACGACGGGAAAGGACCCATGAAGTCAATCCCCCATACGTCAAAGAGCTCTACTTCCAATATACCCTTTAAGGGCATCTCATTTCTCTTGGAAATACTGCCGGTCCTCTGGCATTTATCACAATTCATCACCCAAGCTCGGGAGTCCTTGAAAATAGTAGGCCAAAACAACCCGCTTTGCAAAATCTTCATCGCGGTCCTCTCACCACCAAAGTGTCCTCCATAGGGTGAGTTGTGGCAGTGGGTCAACACCCCATTAATTTCTTCTTCAGGTATGCACCTCCTCAGAATTCCATCTGAACCCCTTTTGAAAAGATACGGCTCATCCCAAATGTAGAACTTGGCATCATGAATGAGCTTCTTCCTCTGTTGCGCATTGAAGTCCTTAGGAATTTTATTGGCCGCCTTGTAATTTGCAATATCCGCGAACCAAGGTGCCACTTGCACCACAAACAACTGTTCATCTGGGAACTCCTCTTGAATTGGCAACTTTGCTTCTGCTTGGACCTCTGCTTGTGGAAGTCTGGACAAATGATCTGCTACCACATTCTCCACTCCCTTCTTGTCCTTTATTTCCAAATCAAACTCTTGGAGTAGCAGTATCCACCTAATAAGCCTTGGCTTAGCATCCTGTTTAGTCATCAGATATCTCAAAGCAGAATGATCAGTGTAGACTGTAGTTTTACAACCAATCAAGTAGGATCTAAATTTATCAAAAGCAAATACCACAGCAAGCAACTCTTTTTCAGTCGTAGTGTAATTCAATTGGGCATCATTAAGCACACGACTAGCATAGTAAATGACATGCAGCACTTTGTTTTTTCTTTGGCCCAAAATGGCTCCCACCGCATAGTCACTTGCATCACACATTAGCTCAAAAGGTAAACTCCAATGCTGGAGGAGCAATGAACAAGTGCGGTGGTGAGTTTTTCTTTCAAAATCTTGAAGGCATGCATGCAATCGTCATCAAATATAAAAGGAGTATCAGCTACCAAAAGCTTGCATAAGGGTTTCACTATTTTTGAAAAATCTTTTATGAACCTTCTATAAAAACCCGCATGCCCTAGGAAGCTTCTAACACCTTTCACATTTAAGGGAGGAGGAAGTTTTTCAATCACTTCAATTTTGGCTCTATCAACCTCCATCCCCCTCGATGAAATTTTGTGCCCAAGAACTATACCCTCCCTAACCATGAAATGGCATTTTTCCCAATTTAAAACGAGGTTAGTTTCTTGGCACCTTTTTTAGGACACAGGCAAGATTATTCAAACAGTTATCAAATGAATCACCAAATACAGAAAAATCGTCCATAAATACCTCAAACAAACTTCTCATTCATATCGAGAAAATATGGAGAGCATGCACCTTTGAAAAGTGGCGGGTGCATTGCACAACCCGAAAGGCATTCTCCTGTATGCATAGACTCCATAAGGGCAGGTGAAAGCGGTCTTCTCTTGGTCCTCCGGGTCAACCACAATCTGGTTATACCCGGAGTATCCATCAAGGAAACAATAGAAAGCATGACCCGCCAACCTCTCTAGCATCTGATCAATGAAGGGTAATGGAAAGTGGTCTTTTCTAGTGGCCTCATTCAGTCTTCTGTAGTCAATGCATACCCTCCATCCAGACACGGTCCTGGAGGGAATAAGTTCATTCCTTTCATTTGCTACCACTGTCATCCCCCTTTCTTTGGCACAACTTGGACCGGACTCACCCATGGACTATCGGAGATGGGATAGATAATGCCCGCATCCAACAACTTCACAATCTCCTTCCTCACAACTTCCTTCATATTCGGGTTGAGTCTTCTTTGCGGTTGCCTAACCGGCTTGAATTTTTCCTCCACACGGATTTTGTGCATGCAGAAGGAGGGGCTTATCCCTTTCTAATCGGACATAGACCATCCAATTGCAGATTTGTGCTCCCTAAGCACCCTCAACAGCTTCTCTCTTCTTCCAAGGAATTCAACCCACTACTGGTGATAATCGGGAATGAAGAGTTCATCCCTAGGAAGGCATAACGGAGATGGGATGGCAATTCCTTCAACTCTAGCACCGTGGGTCACCCTTATCTTCAATTCTCACATCTTCCACCACTTTGTCTTCATCGGTACTCACAACCGGACAAGCCTCCGGAGATTTAATCATGAGATCAACTTCTTCTGCACCTACTTCTTCTTCTACATCCTCTACCATTAGAGCGGCTTCTAACGAATCTTCAAACTTCTGGGTGCAAACTCTTGTCGACTAATGAATCAATGAGGTCCACTATCATGCATGTGTCCTTGTCGCTTGGGTGTTTCATCACTTCAAACACATTAAAAGTGACCTTTTCGTCTTGTACCCGAGCAGCACCAATTCCCCTTGATTGACATCGATCAAGGCTCTACCTGTTGCTAGGAATGGTCTCCCAAGAATCGGAGGAGTATCACCATCTTGACCATATCTAACACCACAAAATCTGCTGGAAAAATAAATTTATCTACCTTCACCAACAAATCTTCCACAACACCATAGGGGTATGTAATTGAGCGGTCTGCCGATTGAAGAGAAATCCTGTTGGTTTTACTTCACCAATCCCGACTTCTTGAAAATGGAGAGCGGCATCAGTTAATACTTGCCCCTAAATCGCACAATGCTCTCCCTATGTTCGGATGACCAATCGTGCATGGGATAGTGAAACTGCCCTGGTCCTTCATTTTTTGTGCAGCTTCCTTTGAAGTATAGCGCTGCACTCTTCTGATAAGCATAACTGTCTCCTCCTTCCACCTTCTTTTGTTCGTGAGGATTTCCTTCATGAATTTTGCGTAGGAAGGCATCTCTTTGTAGAGCTTCAAAGAAACGGGATGTTTATTTGTAGCTTTTTGAATACCTCCGGGAACTTGGAAAACTCGATCGATCTTTTGCTTCTTTCTTCAACCGCTAGGGTATGGAATTCTGAAATATGGGGGCAGCTCCTTGGGATTATCAACCTCTTCCGGAATCTGTCTTCTAGTCTTCTTCTTCGCAAATTCTTCATCAACCAATTTCTCCTCTCGTGATTCTTGACTTCTACATCAATAGGATTAGAGGTAGTACCTTGGGAAGTTCCGGGTTCTTCATTGTTTACCTCTTCAAATTGCCCCTTGTCAATTCCAGCATCACTTGTCTTCTCTTCCTTCTCTTTTTCTTGTGGACTTAACATTCTCCCACTTCTTGTAACAATGGCTTTACAATCTTCCCTTGGGTTCTTCTCAGTATCCCCAGGCAGTTGTCCTGGAGGTCTCTCTGCCATCTGCCTTGCTAGTTGGCCCATTTGATGCTCCAAGTTCTTGATTGAAGCATTCTGATTCTTTATAGTCTCTTGAGTAACTTGCATGAACTGGCCTAGAAGGTTCTCCAATTTGCTTGAACTCTCTTGAGGAGGTTTTGCTTGAGTATTTGAACTTTGCCCTTGTCTCCAACTAAAGTTGGGATGATTGCGCCACCCCGGATTGTATGTGTTGGAGTAGGGGTCATTTCTAGGCCCTTGGTTGCCCATATAGTTTACCTCTTCTTGTCCCGAGCTTCCAACCACATTGATCTCACAGTTCCCATTTGCATGGTTCCCTCCACAGAAATCACACACTGAGGCACCTTGAGCTTGAATAGCTTGTACTTGAGAATTCTGCAGTTGAACCGACCCCAGTTGTTTGGTAAGAATAGCCATTTGTGCTTTGAGGGCACCAATTTCATCCAGCTCTAGAACACCTCTACTGACCATTGACCGAGAACTAGGCATTTGATAGTCATTGTTAGCCATGTTCTCAATCAAGTCCTTTGCTTCTTCCGGTGTTTTCTGACTCAATGTACCTCCTGCGCAGCCGCTTCAATCATACTTCTTGAGTTCTCGTTGAGCCCATTAACAAAAGTTGCGACCTGCTGCCATGTCTCCAGTTCATGATTTGGACAAGCTGTGAGTAAAGACTTGAATCTCTCCCAGGCTTCATATAGTGACTCACCATCCCTCTGTGCAAAGGCATTGATCTCTGACCTCAGCTTAATCATTCTTGACGGAGGGAAGAATCGAGATAAAAACTTGCTGACCAAGTCGTTCCAGGTGATGATGCTTCCATGAGGATGAGATTGAAGCCATGCCTTGGCTCTATCCCTCAAGGAGAAAGGGAAAAGCCTTAACCGAATGGCCTCATCGGAAGCTCCGTTTAACTTGATGGTGTCACACAGCTCAATGAAGGTACCAATATGAGCATGAGGATCTTCACTCTCCAACCCTCCAAATTGGTTTTGCTGCACAAGGTGGAGAAGTGAGGCCTTGATTTCGAAATTATTGCAGGCCACTGCAGGTCTCACAATCGGAGTTCCACATCTATCAACTCTGGGGGAAGTGTAGTCCCCCATTGTTCTCCTTGGTGCATTCTCTTCTGCCATGGTGACAGCTGCTATTTCAATTTGTGGTTCTTGCACACTGGGTAACTCAACTTGCTGCCCTTGTCTACTAGAAGATGCTCTTTCTCTGTTCTGTCTTGCCTTGGTTCTCTTTCTATTCCTTCTGCAGAGTCTCTCGATCTCAGGTTCGAATTGGAGTTCACCTGGGTCGATTGTACCTCGCATACACTGAACAAACGGAGTAGCACAGAACAAACAGAAAAACAGCACTTGCAGAAATTCACAGCAGAGATATAGGAATTAAGAACGAAACACAGTAGGAAAACAGTAGAAAATAAAATGCCTAAATTAGGAGTCCCCTTTGGTACTCGTGATATTGGCACACCGATCCCCGGCAACGGCGCCAAAAACTTGACACGGACTCGGCAAGTGTACCGGTTCGTTGCAAGTAATAAAAACGGTAAGACCGGATATCGTTCTCAGGGATCGTGGACAATTACCACTTCGCAAATTTGACTACTATCTAGGCGATCGAATTTTGGATTAAAGGTTGTTTTAACATCTAGCAAACAAACAAGAAGAAAATATTTTTTTGTTCTTTTTGGATTTTTCTCAAACAGTTAATGTGAAAGCAAGGAGATGAATAACAATGATATAAGATTGCTGGGGTTAAACTAAGCTAATCCTCCCTTGGTTGTTATGAAATGATAACTAACACAGTTCCTAGTTCTAATATGACAATCAAGTCTTTTCAGAGATACCCAAGCCTAATTCCTTAGGTGCATTGAGCCTAAAATCCCAAATTAAACCCTAATTCCTTAGGTGGATTAACCTGAGATTTTGCATTAAGTAAAGACTTATAAGATTGCAAGAACCTCAAGACCTATTCCTAGGCTCATGAACTACCCGGCATTTGATTCATGAGCAAGCTCTAACACCAACCTTCCAGTTATCTATTAAAGCAACTAATCATTCATAGGGTGATCAAGCCTAAGAAAGCATTAAGCATGGAATCAAACACTCATAAAGAACAAGGAAACTGTATTAAAATCAAATCATTTTTACAACCAAATTCAGATAGCAATAGTCTAACCCCAACAAAAGGGGAGTTTAGCTACACATAATTGAAAGTAAAACAAAAGGAATAATTACAGAGATGAACAAAGGGGAGAGCTCCATGGAATGATGCACAACCACACCAGAAGAGAGGATTTTTCTTTAGGGTTTTTCTGAATGAATCTTCTTCTGTTCTGCTCAGTTTTTCTAGTACTCGTGGCCGGTCACGGCCGTGATAGCCATCACGGCCAGGCCGTGATAGCCATCACGGCCAGGCCGTGATGGTTTCTGACTTGGCACCGCTTCATTTACTGATTCATCACGGCCGTGATACTCATCACGGCTAGGCCGTGATCCTTTCTGACTTTTCCAACAAACAGGTCACGGCCGTGATATCCATCACGGCTAGGCCGTGATCGTCTCTGACTTTTGGAGATCTGGCACAGCTGACACGTCACGGCCGTGATAGCCATCACGGCTAGGCCGTGACAGCTTCTGACTTTTGGCTCAATTCTCTCTTCAGCTACTGCTCCCTCACGGCCGTGAGGGCCATCACGGCTAGGCCGTGATACTCTCTGCTTGGCTCAATTTCTTATCTTTCAAAGCTCTAAGTCATCCAAGCTTCATACTTGCTAATTCTTGGGCATTTAATCATGAATATCTGCAAAACAACACACAATACCACCTTATCTGTTCCAAAGGAAAAACTAAACAAAATAAACACTAAAATGGCCTAACTATATGCAAATGCATGCAGAAATGTACATGGAAAAATGAGGTGAAATCACACTCATCAGAGGCTTTTAAAACTACCCACCTCTTCCACTCGGCGAGCCAACTTTGATCGTAAGTATTTTACTTTAGATATTTTTGATACACGTATAAAAATCCTGCTTTTTAAGACAACTGATTTCTTTTTCAGTGATCATGGGTAAGTTCAACTACAATGCGTTGCTAAAGAAGTCGACGCATCAAGATGCCGCTGGTGCTTCAGTTCCGTCTCCTGATAAGAAGGGAAAGATGAAGACTGTTGCTGTTATTGACCTTGGCGCCCGTCCTCCTAAGCAGGCTAGGGCTGATATTCAGCCAGAGGTTCGGAGGCGGAGTATCTCTCCTTTTCTTACGACCCGAGAAGAGCCTATCACTGAGGAGCGGGTTGAAGGGACACCCTTCGTGACCGATATGATTTCGGACACTAAATGGTATAATGGCCACTGCAACCCTGGGATCAGCTCACTCTGGGGTGATGATTTCAATCCTGGTCCACTTATAGACGGCCTAGTTCTCAAAACTGCCGATGGTCGGTTGTTGCTGGAGCAAGGGGACCCGAGGCAAGTATGGAGGCCGCTGCCGCTTGTGCCTTCCGGATTTCATCCATTACCCACTTTTGGGGTAATGAATTATCAAATAATGTGAAGACGATGGAGGCGATGAAGGCCGATGCTGCTCATGCTTTATGGGTGCGGGATGAGTTGGCTCAAGCTGTTGCTAAATGTGAGGAACAGGCTCGGTCTCTCAGTCAGCTAAAAACACAGAAGGCCGAGCTGGAGAAAGTCAATTCCTCCCTCCGAGCTGAGTTGGACACAGAGAAGACCGAGAGGCTCAATCTTCAGAAGGTCGCCGAGGAACTTCAGGCCGAGAAAGAAGCCAATCTCCAGCTTCAGAAGTCTCTGGAAGCCGAGAAGGGGGCTAATCTCAAGCTTCAGTCCGATATGGCTGAAGCCGATGCTACTATTATGAAGGAGCACGTTAGTGGGTTTTTCCGAGTTATAAAACAGCTTCAACATTTCAACCCTGATGTCGACTGCTCCTAGGTTGACGTGGACAAGGATTTTAACAGAGATGGAATCATGGTTCCGTTGTCCGAGCTGGAGGATGAGGAAGAGGCAGTTCAAGAAGAGGGGGAGGTTGAACAGCAAGCGGTCGAGGGGGGAGGAAACGATGAAGGCGAAATGGGCTTACCTGACCAATCTTTTCTTATTCCCTAACATAATAAAGACGTCCTTGACTCCACTGCTGTTGAAACTTTTGCTTATGGGGATGCCCATGAGTAATTTTTTAGAAAAGATATTGTAGTTTGTTCCTAGGGCAATGCCCTTTTTAATCTGGAACCTTTTATACTCTTGGGCTTTGCCCCTTTAATTATTGTAATCGTTTGTACTTAGGACAATGTCCCTTTTTATTTATGATAATGCAACTTTATGCCTTTGAGCACATGACTTGTTATGCTTAGAAAATTTTCTATGTTTTTACTTAACTCGTAGAATTTGTATTTTCTTGATGTTTGGTGTGTGGACTCGGCCTATTTTGAGCTTTTTGAGCTCGGTCAGCTTAGATTTAACCTTCCTAGGTTTTTGAAACCACCGGTCTTTGATTTCCTTTTAGGCTCATCCTTTTGATTTTAACTTGATTAGCCTCCTTAGGTTCTTTACTTACCTTCTTGGCCTTCGACTTTGGCTTGGATTATATCTTTAGGTTTTTAATTACCTTTTGAAGTATTGTTTACCTCTTTAGGTTCGGCATTTCGACCTCAACTCGGTCGGTTTTAGCTCACTCAACCTTTTTAGGTCTTTAGTTTTTGCCTCTTTAGGTTCTGCATTTCGAGCTTAACTCGGTCGATTTTAGCTCGGTTAACCTTTCTAGGTGTTTAGTTTTTGCCTCTTTAGGTTCGGCATTTCAACCTCAACTCGGTCGATTTTAGCTCGGTCAAGCTTTTTTGGTCTTTAGTTTTTGCCTCTTTAGGTTCGGCATTTCGACCTCAACTCGGTCGATTTTGGCTCGATCAACCTTTTTAGATATTTAGTTTTTTCCTTCGGCATTTCGGTCTCAACTCGATCGATTTTAGCTCTGTCAACCTTTTTAGATCTTTAGTTTTTGCCTCTTTAGGTTCGGCATTTCGACCTCAACTCGGTCGATCTTAGCTCAGATTATCTCGTTAGGCTCGACATTTTTCTTAGATAAATTCTTAACCATATAATAGTATTCTTGCCAAATGATGCAACTGAAATAGATTTTATTTATTTTTCCTGGTGTGCCTTATTAAAACCTTCTCGGTCAAAACCTCGTGGGAAAAAGACCGGGGTAGGAAAAATAGTACATCACCTACTTACATAACTTTAACTAAAGTAAAACTTAAGGTGGGAGGTGTTCCAAGTTCTTGGAACAACCTTTCCCGACAACTCTTCTAGCCTATAAGCACCATCTCCTAGACTTTCAACTATTCTGAATGGGCCCGCCCAGTTTGCTGCGAGTTTACCCTCTTTGGAGTCTTTTCTTGTATCATTTTGTAGTCTCAGCACTAAGTCACCTTGCACGTATTCCCTTGGCTGCAGCCTTGAGTTGTATTTCCGAGTTACTTTCTGCTTGCATAGCTCTTCCCTGATTCTTGTCTCATCTCGGACTTCTTCAACCATGTCAAGCACAACTCGGACTTCTTCCTCATTCTTATTTTGGTCATGATGCTGCCTTCGGAAAGAAAGTTCGTCGAGCTCAAATGGAATCATTGCATCAGTTCCATAGGTTAACCTGAATGGTGTTTCACCAGTTGATGACTGTGGTGAGCAATGGTAAACCCAGAGGATGCTCGGTAATTCTTCGGCCCATGCTCCCTTCAATTGGCCTAACCTTTTCTTGAGCTCGTTCAAAATGACTTTGTTGGCTGCTTCGGCTTGGCCGTTGGTTTGTGGATGTTCAACCGAGGTTACCTTATGATGTTTTTCCACACAAAATTCCGAACCTTTTTAGCTGTTATGGTAGCTACTGGTTCAACCTCAATCCACTTAGTGAAGTAATCAACCACTACTAGCAAGAATTCGACTTGACCTTTAGCAACCGGGAAGGACTGACTATATCCATCCCCCACATAGTAAAAGACCATGAGGAGAACATGGAATGGAGATCTTCTCCTGGCACTCGTGCAACATTGGTGAACTTTTGGCACGGTTCACACTTTTTGGTCCAGGCAGCACAGTCCGATCTCATGGTCGGCCTGTAAAACTCCGCTCATAGGACCCGAGCTGCTAGAGATCGTTCACCTGAATGCATTCCACATATTCCTCGATGCATCTCGTCCATTACGTACTCGGATTTCTCATTTGTTATGAACTTTAGTAAAGGCATGGGGAATCCTCTTCTGTATAGCTCTCCATCTCGGATGGTGTAATGGCAAGATTTTAGACGGATTTTCCTTGCCTCTTTAGGATCATTGGGTAACTTGTACAAGGCTAAATGTTCCCAAATCGGTGTCATCCAGCCCTGATCATAGCGTTCGGTCATTATTACCTTGGCACTCTTTATGCTCAGTTCAAGGATATTTTCCTGAATGAAAGTTCTTAGCTTGCCAGCCTTTTTGGTGCTGGCCAGCTTAGACAATAGATATGCCCTGACACTTTCCTCTCGAGGTATATGCTTAATAGTGAAATTATCAAATTCTGAAATTAAACTATTAACTTTACAAAGATACCTGGTTAACTGGGGATCCTTTGTTTGGTAATAATTCGAGACTTGTCCTGTTACAAGTTGTGAGTCACTTCGGCACTTCAACTCTTTGACTCCAACCTCTTTAGCTAGCATCAGTCCTGCAATAAGGGCTTCATATTCTGCTTGGTTGTTTGAAGCAGTAAACCCAAACTTCAAAGATTGCTCTAGGACTAGATCATCAGGTCCTTCAAGAATTATTCCAGCTCCGTTTCCTTTTAAGTTAGATGAACCATCAACATATAGAAGCCAGATAAAGGATTCTGAATTCGGTTTAGAAGAGAGCTCGACAATGAAGTCAGAGAGACATTGTGCTTTCATCGGTCCCCTCAGCTCATATTGTAAACCGAACTCTAACAACTCCACTGACCAAGCTATCATTCATCCTGCTAGATCAGGTTTTCCGAGCACTTGTTTTATTGGATGATCTGTTTTGACTATAACTTCGTGTGACTGGAAGTAAGGTCGTAACCTCCGAGCTGCCATAATTAAGGCGAGGGTGAGCCTTTCGATTACTTGATACCGTGTTTCTACATCTTTCATAATTCTGCTAACGTAATACACCGACATCTGTTGTTTTTCTTCTTCTTGGATGATTACTGCACTGATTGCATAATCATTGACAGACAGATACAAGTATAGATCTTTGTCGAGCCGTGACCGAGTTAAGATCGGGGGAGAGGCTATAAAAATTTTCAAATCTTCAAAGGCCTTCTTACACTCCTCGATCCAAGTGAACTCTTTTGGTTTTTTCAGGAGCTGAAAGAAGGGTCTTGCTTTTTCTGCAGACTTTGGGAGAAAGCGGGATAGAGAAGTTAGTCGGCTAGCTATCCTCTGTATTTCTTTCACACTCTGTGGGCTCCTCATTTCTATGACAGCTTTGCATTTGTCAGGATTAGCTTCAATTCCTGTGTGTTAGCATATATCCCAAAAACTTCCCCCTTGCACTCCAAAGGAGCATTTTTCTGGGTTTAACCTCATGTTGTACTTTCTGAGTTGGCCCAAAATTTCTTCGAGGTTGATTGGGTGTTGCTTTGGGTCATCGGACTTTACCACCTTATCACCAACATAAACTTCAAGGTTCTTTCTGATCTAATTGATGAACACTTTGTCCATAAGCCTTTGATATGTTGCACCATCATTTTTTAAACCGAAAGGCATTACTCGGTAGCAGTAGTTTGCCCCATCGGTCATGAATGTCGTTTTTTATTCATCGGGTGGATACATCCTTATCTGATTATAACCTGAATATGCATCCAAGATAGTCAAGATTCTGTAACCTGAAGCCCCGTCCACCAATCTTCAATGTTGGGGAGAGGATAGGAATCCTTTGGACATGCTTTCTTGAGATCGGTGTAGTTGATGCACATTCTCCACTTTTCGTTGGCCTTTCTCACTAACACCACGTTAGCTAGCCAAGTAGTGTTTTTTTCCTCTCTGATGAAATTTGCTTTGATTAGCTTCGCGGTTTCCTCAGCTACTGCGTTACGCCTTTCTTCACCGAGCTTTCTTTTCCTCTGGGATATTGGCTTGGCCTCAGGACATATAGATAGCCTATGGCACAGAAAGTTGGTGTCTATGCCAGGTATATCGGATGTCTTCCAAGCAAACAAGTCGGCATTCTTCTTCAGAACAGCTTGAATCTGTTGTTTGAGCAAGGGGTCGAGCTGACTGCCGATCTTGGTGCACTGTTCGGCTTGGGCTCCCAGTTGGAACTTCTCTAAGGACTCTTTTGGTTCGGCCCTGGACTCATACATTTCCATCCTTGGATCAGGTTCAAACATGCTGATCGAGCTTGCTGAGCCAACTGAACTGATCGAGCTTCCCACTTCTGCTTTATCATCTTCGGCATTTTTTGTGATGTAAACCCAATGACTTAGAGATTTTGATATATGACAAATACAACTTAATGTGTATGCAAGTGTTTTTAGTGTCAAACTGTAAAGACAGGTATCAAGCAATATTCAACAAGTTCGGTGAGCAATCAAAGGAGAATATTCAAGGAAGAACTTGGAGGAATCAAAGAGCAAGGACGAAGATCAAGGAATCATCAAGACAAGAGCTTAAAGAAGAAATTAGATTTAAGTCTTAGATGATCTGTAAGAGATGAAATCTCCTATTCACAAATAGCTCAATTAAAAAGATGCATGAAGAAAATCATTTTCCATAACCTGCATTAAAAGGAATAAGTTTTCGTAAATGAAAATGATTTTTGAAATAAGATTTCTAAATGCTCGTCCAACACTGGGAATAGTAAAAACTGACGTCTACTAAAGTGACAGAAGCTCACGTCTACTAAAGTCCCAGAAGCTCACGTCTACTAAAGTGATAGAAGCTCACGTCTACTAAAATGACAGAAGCTCACGTCCACTAAAGTGACACAAGCGCACGTCCACTGAAGTGATAAAAGTGCTCATCCACTAAGGTGACAGAAGCGCTGGTCCACACAAGTCTTTGGACTTGCTAAAATCTTAATGAGAAGCTTCGTCCACTGACATGGCATATGGAGCTCGTCTACTAGTTAGAGCACGTCCAATTACTTTGTGTTAGTACTCCCGTCTGCTGACGTGGCAAATGGACGCGGCTATTTTTCTCAAATGGACGTGGCTATTTTTTTCCAAATGGACGCGAATATTTTTTAAGATGGACGCGGTTATTTTTTCAAGATAGTCTCGGCTATTTTTCCAAATGGACTCGGGTATTTTATTGACGCGAATTCTATAAGAACAATCAGAATCTTATTTCAAGAACCAAAATCAAGAAAACAGATTTTGTTAATCAGATCCAAATATGTTTTGATTGATCCCAATGACTATAACTTGTTTTCTATATAAAGAGGGATCAAAGGAACACTCTCACAACATATATGAATATCATAACATATCACAGTTTTACGAATTCGTTTTGAGAAATCAATTGTGAAAATCATTCATCATCTTTATTGAGCTTACTGAGAAAAGAGTGTTTCAATACTCAAAGTGCTTCGATTTGTTTATTTGACTATTAAGAGTTAGGAATCAACTTTTATTTTACTTTTGATTGTAAAGAGAGAGGGAGTCTCTCTGAGTGATTAGGGTGAGGTATCCCTAAGGTTGAACATTGAGGCTCTTCACAAGAGTGTGGTATCTCGAGGTGAAGGAGTGCTCTGTGGTGTAAAGGTTTTTCAAGCTACCTGGTAAAGCTTGTGTGTTAGTGTGTGAAATCCCACGGGTGGAGTGCGGACTGGATGTAGGTCACAGTGGAGGTGACTGAACCAGGATAAATCCGGTTGTGTGGTATCCCTAAACTCAAACTCCTGTTGATGTTCAAGAAACTGCAACTTTGATGTTTAAAGTTCAATATAATTTCTGTTCTTGATCTGTATAAACTGTATTTTGTTATTATTGAGTTATTAAACCCGAACATATTTTGAATCTTTCTGAATTAATCTTTCTTATCCTCATCACCTTCTATTCAAGATTTTGTAAAAACCCTTCATTGATCTTGTAAAAGATCCTGAGAACGTTAATTTGCAACTCTGATTTATAAAGCTTTGTGAAAATTTTTTAAGAGGGAAATATTTTTCGAAAACTCAATTCACCCCCCCGTTCTTGAGTCGTTGAAGCCAAAACAACAGTTTTTCTATTGGGTGACCTTCAAACTATCCACATAGCATTACCTGGCCATCCTCTGGTCAGCTCGGACAGCGACTATCTCTCCAGACACGGATGAGAACTTCATGGTGAGGTGTGGGGGTGAGACAATTGCACAGAGTTCATTCAACATCGGTCTTCCAATAAGGATGTTATACGATGTGTTGGCATCCACGATAACAAAGCTAACTGATACGGTTCGGGAGAGCCTTCCCTCTCCAAATGTCGTTAAGAAGTCTATGTAACACGGGTTTTTACTTGCTCTCCGGCGAACCCTACTAGCTTGTCCTCCTGTTCTTTAATCAACTTTTCTGGAATTCCAAGCTTTTTAAAGGTTGCCAAGTACAAAATGTCAGTCGAGCTACCCTGATCAACAAGTGTTCGTTTGACCAAGTAGTTGGCTAATTCTACCGTTATCACCATCGGGTCGTCTTTATTAGGATCCAGCCCTTCGAAGTCATCCTCTGAGAAAGTAATGGGAGGTCTTGGCCTTGTAGGTTTTCCAGACACCGAGTTGATAGATCGGATAGCTTTTACATAACGCCTCCGAGCTGAACTCGTTGTACCTCCTCTTGCGAAACCTCCTGAAATAGTATTAATGACTCCTCTGACTCCTCCCTCTGCTTCATCGTTAGGAGTTCTCTGGTTGTGTACCCGGTCTTCGTTCTGATTGTTACCTTGCTGGTTCGCATCTTGGTTACGATTGTCATAACCTCGTCTTCCTCGTCGTCGACCAGCTCGTCCGTCTCCATTATCATCTCGACGAACGAACCGGTCAAGATGGCCTGCTTATACCAAGTCCTCAATTTTTTCCTGGATTTTTCTACAGTCTTCAGTGAAGTGACCATAGTTTTGATGCCACTTACACTCTTTACAGTATTAATGACGGCTGAGATAAGGTGAGTAACTCAGCATTGCACACCTCCTGGAGAATGGTTGCTCGAGATCGGTTTAACGGTGTATAGGACTAGTACCTGGGTTGCCTCTCTGAGAACCCCCCTTTCATTGCTCTTTTGGGCCCTTTGTGGATTGGCCCCTCTGTCACTTTCTTTGCTCGGGACCAAGCTTTTGTCCTCAAAACCTCTTTCACCTTTTTTGGATTCTACCATCTCTTCCGAGTTCATGAAACCTGTGGCTTTTTCCTGCAATTCTTCAAAATCTCTCGGTGGTTTCCGAGATAAATACTCAAAGAAAGGCCCCGGCTTCAAACCGCCCATGACGGCATGGAGACAGAGTTCCGAGCTCATGTTGGGGATTAAAATTTGTTTAGCATTAAAACAAGTCATGTAATCTCTAAGTGATTCATTCTTTTCTTGTTTAAAATTCACCAGCGAGACCGAGTGCCTTTTATGCTTTCGGCTTGCCGCGAATTGTGCAGTGAACTTAGGTACAAGCACATCAAAAGAATCAATTGACCGAGGTGGAAGTTTCGTAAGCCAGGTCAAGGCAGGGCCTTGCCGAGCAGTTGGAATTTTTTTGCACATGACGGCTTCCGAATCGGTCACCAAGTCGATAGAAGAAATAAAAGATTCCACATGCTCAGTTGGGTCAGTGGTGCTGTTGAATTTATCAATGTTAAGGGGCTTAAAATGTCTAGGCATGATTACCTCATCTATGTCATCCGTGAAGGGCAACCTCGGGCGTCGGTCTGTTACCCTTTCTTTCTGAATAATGCCTTCTGCACGAGATTTAACTCCCGAACCCTCTGACCGAGGTTTGGTCTTAGAAGGTTGGCTCGTATCATGATGAGAAGGTATATACGACGGGTCCTTTTGGCTATCCCGGATGAGGACTACTCTTCCCCGGAATGTGTTGTTGATCTTTCCCTTTTCCGAGCTCTTAACATCCTTTGATTATGAGCACGTATCCTCTTGTTCTCCTGATGCAGCTGCCTTAACTGTGCCATAACCTCTCCCAGTTGAGGGTTATCTTAATTGAGGGATGGGGGATGGGGATTGTCATGGTTCTAGCTCGTATTCGAAGCCTCATGATCAACATGGTTCATGCTGTTCGCCACTCCCCTTGGTCCGTTCCGTGTAGTCACCATCAAGCTTTCTTATGGAACCGGGGAAAGTTTTTCCTCGGCCTCACGGTGGGCGCCAAATGTTCCTGCCGAGATCCGACTGGCCGGAATCTCGCCGTAGAGTGAACATCGGGGTTGTTTTAGATTATGGCTTGACAGAATATTGTATTCTGGTCCTACATATCCCAATGTGAATCAAAACTAGACATAGTTCTTGCTTCAACCATTGGTCATACAGTGATCTCAATCCCTAATCTTGTATCTGATGAATACCAGCGAGCAGTGACTCTTCAATAGTCTCTTGGTCGAGCTAGTTTCTCTAATACGCTTAAGGGAGATTCACATAGATTAGTAAAAGTGAGTCATTCTTTTAGGGTTCTCCTCTTTTTATAATAGGATCCCATTATCTTTTAGAGATTTGGATTTATCTCTTCTTATCTCTTAAATCTTCTTTAAGATATATGATTTTCTTAATTAGTGGGATTTATATTTATCTCTTTTAACCAGATAAGGTTATTTGAGATAATATCAAGATCTTATCTTTCCCGCCTTTATCGGGTCGTGCATCCAAGCTCGGTGGCCGAGTTTTACTCATCGGCCAATACAACAAGTATTTAAGAAAATTTCTTGAAATAAGCTAAAATTGAAATACTTATTGAAAAAAGCTAAAAATAGTATATAAAAATTTCATAAATAATTTTTATAAACTTTTCAAAACACATGTTTAAATACGTATCAATAAAATAAACTCAAGTAATCTTTTTTACAAGATCTTGCAAATGCCCCTTTATCATGGTTATCTAGGAAAGAAAAACTCTTGTGCCAACAAAGTTATACTGAATTGTTTGGGTTTGGGCCCAAAGAGAACGCAACTTGTCTGCAGATATTTTTGTTTCGACTACGAAACAACATTACAAAAAACATCAACATTCAATTTCAACACCATTGCATCCACGAACATATGATCGCAGGATGAGATTGCAAGTAAACTGAAGTGCTTCCACCACCAGTTACAACAACAACAACGTTACTCAAGCTACCTTCATGGCTTCACTGAGATTTTCAATTCCCCTCGATACATTCGATTCCAAGACCTCAATTCCTTCCATTTCTAGTTCCTTTCACGCCAATAACAACAAACCTTCCCCCTTCAAACCTCTCTCCAAAACAAACCACATTAAGTTCCACGGTTCGGACGCGGAGAATCTCAGCTCCAACCCTCAGGTTCGGAACAAGGCTCGGGGCCCGAAGAGAGGTTTGAAAAAAAACACTGCCCCACTAGACACAGACAAGTTCCTCGTACACGTCGACGGCGACGTTGTCGACGTGGATTACACTTCCGTCGGGGTTGAACTGAGCGCCGAGCAATGCAACGCAATCTTGAAACGCCTCGACGAGTCGAGAACGAGCGGCGACGGCGTCAAAACGGTGTCGTTTTTCGAGTGGATGAGGAGGTTGGGGAAGCTGGAACGCAACGCGCGTGCTTACAACGTGGCCGTGCGCGCGTTGAGCAGGAAGGGAGACTGGGAAGGTGTAGAAGAGTTGATTTGGGAGATGAAGAACAAATTCGGTTCGCAATTGAGTTTTCAAGTTTTCAACACCATCATATACGCTTGTTGTAAACGAAATTTAGTGCAATTAGGGGCAAAATGGTTCAGAATGATGTTAGATTTTGAAGTTGAACCTAACATTGCAACGTTTGGTATGTTAATGGGGCTTTATCGTAAGGGTTGGAATGTTGAGGAAGCAGAATTTACGTTTTCACAAATGAGGAAATGTGGGGTAGTGTGTGAATCTGCATATTCTGCTATGGTAACTATTTACACACGTTTAGGTTTGTATGAAAAAGCTGAAATTGTGATTGATTTGATGAGAAAAGATGAAGTTGTTCATAATCTTGAGAATTGGTTGGTAATTTTGAATGCTTATAGCCAGCAAGGGAAATTGGAGGATGCTGAGAAAGTGTTGGTTTCAATGGAAAAAGAAGGGTTTGGTCCAAATATTGTTGCTTATAATACTATGATAACAGGGTATGGGAAAGCATCCAATATGGATGCTGCTCAAAGGGTTTTTATGAATATGAGGAATGTTGGGTTGGATCCTGATGAAACCACTTATCGTTCTATGATTGAAGGTTGGGGGAGAGCTGATAATTATGAAGAAGCGAGGCGGTTTTATAATGAGCTTAAACGGTTAGGGTACAAGCCGAATTCGTCTAACTTGTTTACATTGATAAGGTTGCAAGCTAAACATGGAGATGAAGAGGGTGCCATTGGAACCCTTGATGATATGGTGGAGACTGGATGCCAGTATTCTTCTATGCTTGGTATTCTTTTGCATGCGTATGAGAGTGCTGGGAAGCTTGATAAAGTGCCGCTTTTGCTGAAAGGTTCCTTTTATCAACATGTTCTGGTCAACCAGAACTCTTGCTCCACACTGGTTTTGGCTTATGTGAAACATCAGTTGGTGGATGATGCCATGAAAGTGTTGAGTGACAAAAAATGGCACGATCCGCGTTATGAAGATAACTTGTATCATCTTTTGATTTGTTCGTGTAAAGAGGCAGGTTTGCTGGAGGATGCTGTTAAGGTATACAGTCAGATGCCAAAAAATGATGACAAGCCAAACGTGCACATCGCGTGCACCATGATTGACATTTACAGTGTCTTAGGCCTCTTCGATGAAGCGGAGATGTTGTATCTGAAGTTGAAATCTTCAGGAATTTCCTTGGATATGATTGCCTATAGCATTGTTGTTAGAATGTATGTCAAAGCTGGATCTTTGAAAGATGCTTGCTCTGTTTTGGATGCTATTGACAAGCGACCGGATATTGTGCCGGATAATTTTCTGTTACTTGATATGTTCCGTATTTATCAAAGATGTAACATGGTGGATAAATTAGCAGCTCTGTACTACAAAATCTCAAAAGACCGAGTGAATTGGGACCGGGAACTATATAATTGTGCCATAAACTGCTGTGCTCAAGCTCTGCCGGTAGATGAACTTTCCAGGCTTTATGATGAGATGCTCGAGCGCGGCTTTGCACCTAATACAATTACCTGCAATGTAATGCTTCATGTCTTTGGGAAAGCCAAGCTATTCAATAAGGTTAGAAGGTTGTTCTGCTTGGCTAAGAAACAAGGCCTGGTTGATGTGATCTCTTACAACACTATCATAGCTGCATATGGGAAAAGTAAATACTTCAAGAACATGTCCTCGATGGTTCAGAAGATGCAGTTTGATGGTTTTTCAGTTTCCCTTGAAGCCTACAATTCGATGCTGGATGCTTATGGAAAAGATGGGCAAATGGAGGTGTTTAGATCTGTATTGCAAAAGATGAAGGACTCGAATTGTGGCTCTGACCACTACACATACAACACCATGATCAATATCTATGGAGAACAAAGATGGATTAATGAAGTTGCTGATGTGCTTACAGAATTGAAAGAATGTGGACTTGGACCTGATTTGTGCAGTTATAACACATTGATTAAGGCATATGGAATTGCAGGAATGGTTGAAGATGCTGTAGGTTTGATCAAGGAAATGAGAAAAATGGAATAGAACCTGACAAGATAACCTATACTAATCTTATCGCTGCACTGCGACGGAATGATAATTTTTTAGAAGCTGTTAAATGGTCCTTATGGATGAAGCAGATGAAATTGTAAATTACAGCTGAATCTTATGTGTAATATGTGTATGTCTAGTTTATTATTTATCTCTCTCTTATACAAGTGTACGCGCATGTGCGCACACACATTTTGCACAAACTAACAGATGCAATTGGCCTTCAGTTTAAAAGGTATTGTGAATTTGTGATGAAGTATGATTAATGAAAAATGGAAGAATACAAGTCCCACAGAAGGTCTCAAAATTTCCCATGATTGTCTGGTATGGATTGTTGAAAGTGCCTCTCCGATTTGTTTTTCAGTTGTAATTCTTAATAACTGTGGTACATGTAGGCAAAAGATTTTCAAGAATTTTGGCGTTATACAATGTGACCCCTTAGTCCTAGCTGGGATTGATAAGTGTGTAAGTTGAGACATCATCTTTGTATATCGTGGTTGAAGTTATTCTGCAACATGGTAAAGGTTTTTATTATAGCTCCCTGATCATGAATGCGAAGGAAGTCCATGTACAAACTTAGTACTTTACATAATTTGTTCCAAATCAGTCCTTTAACTTACTAAAGTTGAAAAACGTTGCCTTTCTTTCCCCTGGAAGCACTGTTACACGGTTAATCAAACCACTAAATGATACAAGTGATTGTATGTTTTCTTGATCGCAGGGGATCGATTTTCTACACATGCATGGAGAGAGAAGACAGAGAAATGATTTTACAAATAATAAGAAAATGGATCTCTTGCGGTCAAGAAAACACACATTAAATTTAATAAGCATGTGTTTGGAACTGCGTCTCTTTGGACTCAGACGCAGAAGCTTCATTCTATAGCTTCCACATCCAGGCCTATTAAATATAAAAGTATTTACTGTTTAGCCACTAGCAACTCGATTCTTCAAAAAGTGACGCCAAACCAAACAAATTATAAGTGTGCCCCGTTGAATCAATTACTAAATGTATTTGGGGAGATCTAGGATTAATCTAACGGTGCGTACTTAACGAATGTATGAATGTGTGCTTTCTTTACTGCAGTGGGTCGGGGTTCAGAAGTATAATTTCAGAATGAATCAAAGTGTAATTTCATATTAGATCCCCTAATAAGCTTGAATCAAAGTGTAATTACATCATAATGTGAGAGTGCAAATTTCAGATTATGGTTATAATTCCTGGTAGCAAATAGCTTCTTGGTTTTGGGTATGAAGGCTGTTTAGAATAATAGCAAATTGGTTATGTTGGTTCCAATATATTTGTAAGATATTATATCTTGCACGTTCTGTAAAAGACTGTTTTCATGTTCACATTACTCCATTGTTCTGCATTTCTTAATGCTTGTAGTGCTTGGATCTGGATCTCGCTGTAGATTTAGCAGAATCTTTGTGACCAACTCCAAGCCACCATGACCAATGGACTCCAAGTCCCGGAAGTAAGAAGAAAGAGAAAGAAGAGAGACAAGAGAAAAGATAGAAGAAAGATTTTTTGTTATTGTTTTCGTGTGCCACTTATATCGTTGTGTCTGGTTAATGATGTTACAACCTTTCTAACTGAAAGGAATGTGCTTAATTATAATAACTTAAAGGACTGAATTGGAATAAACAAGACTTGTAGGACCAAGTTCAAAACATAAAATAATTTAAAAGGATGAATCCACTGGTCCTGCGTATGTAATACTACTATGTGAAACAAATCTAAAGCTAAATGTGTCGTGTCTATGGTGCCTGCTCTGCATCAGCTTCACTAGCAAGTCTAACAAACTTTTTTTTTGGGGGGCACAAGTTTATTAAACAATATCATCTTAAAAAAAAAAAAAACAGAAAACATAAAAATTATCTCATTAACATAAACCAAATATAGAAACATGCCAGAATTAAATTTTTATTTTTACTTAGTATTCTAATAAATATATTCATTGAAATCATTCTAACAGATCATCATTCATATTCTTTTTATTCCTCAGGATCTTATGATCCTATGACAAATGAGAATTTCAATTTTTAAAATGTCTGCAACTCTAGCACCCGTAGTATTTAAAAGCCTGGCTTTTGTGGATTATCTAATCCCAAAAGTTCAGTTTACTGTAAAATCGTATCTACTTTCTCTAAACCTCACAAATCTGATTCATCAAGTTGTTGTGTTAGAATGACATCAAAGTCACTTATAGTCCACTCTGCCACTTCATCTTTGTCACTAACAAATATCTCAGTACCAGTATCAATAGATGTCCATATTCTTTTAGCAGGAGTAGTGCCTGGATCCTGCACCACAGTACCATAAAAAATTAAATGAGCAATGTTATTTATACAACAATGTTATTTATAATGCAACATACAAATAGATGTATCCAATTTAAAATATCCAGACACATAAGCTTGTCATGAGTCGTGAGCATGGTTTTGATTGCGGTCACGATTGTGTTGCAGTCATATTGTGGCTGATGCGGCCCGCACACGGTTTGATGTGGTTGCGGTGGTTAAGATTCCAATAGTAAGGAAAGTAAGAGTCATAGAAATTCAATTACTGACCTGATAGAAGTAGAGTCTACTTGATAGCCCACCAACATCAAGTTCCCAAGTCCTTGCATCTCCAACCCATCCATCACCTTGTTTGGTTGGATAGCCATAATGAGACCATATAGGGTGAGGCAACAACTGAACTATCTCTTGAGCCTGAGGATTGCTGTAAGGATCACAAGTGCTCACAGGCTGCTCCAAGTGTTTGGCATTGCCTGGAGCACAGTAATAGTGATAAGCCGAGTAAGGGAAATTGGCAGTGTCATTTCTATAGATTTTTCTGTTGTCTCGAGTGATATGAAATGGTGGGCAGTTTCCTAATCCTGTGGGGCTGCACCAAGCTGGAGTTTCAGGGTTGATGATCATCTCACTATACCTAGTGACATCAGTTAGTACATCTCCATCACAAGGAGCCCCATTGTTCTTCCAGCAGCTTCCTATGTCTAAAAGGTAGAACTGGCTTTTAGATCCTCCTCCAATCTTGATATCTAAGCTCAATCTAACCTTGAAATCTGGTGATTCCGGAAGCTGAATCATCAACTCAAATGGTTAATTGTGACTAATTAAACCAAGTAAAAAGGGTGGCCCATTGCATGAGGCACCCACCTGGTGGGGTCTGGGGAGGGTAGATGTACGCAGCCTTACCCCCGTAAGCGGAGAGACTGTTTCCAAGAATTGAACCCTTGACATCCAAGTCATAAGACAACAATCTTACCCTTTCGTCTAGACTCACCCTCTACTAATTAAACCAAGTACATTGAACAAAATTTATTCACTGATTAAACAGAATGGAAATGTGAAATATTGGATTATGAAGAAAATGATTAACATATGAGCATCTACTTACAGTTTTTAGCATTCCCCTTGTGTCATAATGGTAACCTCCAGAGAATCCTTTAGTTGCATCAGCTCTCAGGTACAGCATCAACCAAGGGTATTTCTTTGAAGTCTTCAGCTTATGTTTGAAAACCCAACTTCCAACATTAACTTTCTTCTCCCATATTACCTCATAGTAAGAGAGATCATGATGTCCACCACCACAATCAGAATCCAAATCATAAGTACCATTGAATCCTCCTTGCATTGTGCCATCTTTGAGCTGTGTCTGTTGATGACACAAGATAGGCTGGTTCATACACCCTTGTCCAAAACAAGGAAACCTTCCCGGACGAAAAGGGGGTGCCTTTTTCCCATTCTCTGGACATAAGCCAGACTTGGTGTCATAGTTACCATTTTTCAGCATTACCATCCAGAATTGCCAAGGCCTTGGGGTGTCTGCAACTTCACATAAAGAACCCAAATACAGTTCCTTTTGAACTGCATAAAGGTCTGTATTGTTAATATCTTCTGGACTTAGACCAGTAAATGATTCCCCTACCCCAAGTTTGTTATCAGCTTCTGTGACCTTGTGTTTCAGAGAATCTGGAAATCACAACCAGTTTCAACTTTCAACCAAAGAACAAGTACTTTGATTTTAAAAATAGAGGAATTTGAATAACATATTGACACACTCTAGAATATTTACAAACAACAGATCAAGGACATAAACAATATGTGGTAACAAAGAAAAAGAAAAACATGAAACCAAATGTGAATTAAATAGTGTAAGATGAAAACATATTTTATTTCATCTGTGCTTTGGTTACCTGAAAGATCAAAACAGTCAGCAGCTCTTGGGCTACCCATGTGAGGAGCTTCTTGGCCAACTTCATTGCAGAAGTTCCAAGCCTCAAATGCCACCCTCAGATCATCTCTCTGCATTCCTGGGTCTCCAACTGCTGAGACATGGCTTTGCTCTGTGGAGACTTTACAGACACTGAACACAACCACATTCACCAAGAGAAACAACATCTGCAGCCGCTTCTCCATTGCCATTAGCTCAAAGCCAGAGCATGGTAGAGAGTCCGAGTCTTATCAATGTTAGCAGCTTTTATTTCCACTTCCTGATAGAGATTTCCTTCCACCTTTAAAGCTGTACTGGCCTTTACCAAATAATTTTGTACTTTTGTAAAGCTACTCTTAAACTCCTCTAAAAACTAAGAGTTTATATTAGCAAGTGAGTTGAGATCTTAATTTATTTTTAATTAATCATGGTGATATATATATAGTTATCACATAGGTACGAAGTATCCATCATCGTTAGTAATAATTAATCTCTATCATGAAATCTAGAGATATATAAGATAGGTTCTTTCCTCCCAATTTTTTTCATACACAAAAAACACGATTAAAATCCTAACTACTTATTTAAGGTGGCCAACTGAAGTTACACTTTTGTTTAACTAAAGTTACACTTTTGTTTAACTATTCTAGAGCCCGATCCTTTGTATAGAGTACTAACAATACTTATTCTTGGATATTTTAATAAAAATTACTTTCCTTTTTTTATATTAAAAACTATCAGGTAATACTTCAAATAATACCGGAATTATTACTAATGATGTTATATTTATGAGAATTGTTTATTTGTTATTATGCATTTATGTGGTTTAAAATTTCGGTAACCCCTCACACTAAACTAACAAATACCTTGAGTAAAAAAAAAACTGATAAATACCTACATTTTCATATCTCTTTCACCTCTTTACCCATGATTATACTTTAATACAGAACGGACGTTGGAGGATAGAGTCACGTTTTCTTCTTTGCGTAGAAGTAAGGGGACGAACTGTGTGGTTGTTGTATCTTAGGGACAACACGTAGAGAACTCACTGCATTACAAAGCTTTTAGATCTTGTAGATGGTGTGAATTGTCCTAAACTTGTTCTATAACATGCAAAATAACCACACAAAAAAAAAAAAAAAACAAGATTTCTTATTTGCACATACATTATTTTTCATATTTTTATCATTTTCAACTGTGTGGTTGTTGTATCTTAGGGACAACACGTAGAGAACTCACTGCATTACAAAGCTTTTAGATCTTGTAGATGGTGTGAATTGTCCTATAACATGCAAAATAACCACACACAAAAAAAACACAAGATTTCTTATTTGCACATACATTATTTTTCATATTTTTATCATTTTCTTATAGTTATTTCTACATTCTAATTCTATTGTGCTCTACAATTCGGCAAAAATATACTCCCTCCGGTCTATATTATAAGTAATAAAATTAATGCAACACACATATTAAGGTGGTTAGTTAATCTCATTTAATTTGACTAAAAAATTAAGTTTTTATCTAAATTATCCTTTATGGTAATGAGAAGTTGTGTGTTGTTGAGAATAAAAGGAGTCATTGAAAAACAAAATTTATATTAAATAAAGAATATTTTAGAAATAATATCATTAAATAAATCATTAAAAATAAATTTTTATTTATATATTGAACCAAAAAATTTGAGATTATTTTAACCGTAGGGTGTACGTTTATTTTAATTCTAGTTTGACCTCTGATTTCGCCTCTGCACTTTCTCATTTGTTGAGTCCCAATACCATCACCCTCCAACGCATCAATGAGAAACGAATCATGTGACGTGATTTACTTTTTCTTTTCATGTGCAAGTAGGTGTTCTTTTTTCTTCATTGACACTGCAGAAACCAAAATATGTTGGCCACTAGGTAAGTTTCCAGAAGCCATGTGTTTCAGTCATCGCTCGGCAGAGAAAAGCAAAAGGCAAAATGTATTTAACCATTGAGAGTACAAATTAAGAAAGAATGTTCATTAGGGGTGGGAATAGGTTAGATCGAGCTAGATTCTGGTAAATCTCGATCTGGCCTGTGTTTCAATTACGAGATCTGAGTCTGACCTATAGCCTGATATAGGCCAATTTCTAATACCTGAGTCTGGACTACTTTAAAGTCTGGCATGGCCTGAAAGGCTACTTAAAAGTCTGCTTATCAACAAATTTGCCTCCATCTATAAATAGGTCACGGTCCTTCCCTTGTAAATAGGCTCGTAGGTCCCAATGACAAAAAAGTTGGTAGACATATACTAATAAATAGGTCATTATACATTCACAAATAAATAGACAAGTAGACCACTATATGGTCAATAGACATTTACCTTTAAATATTATGAATAATGTAAATAATAGATTATAGTATTATAATATATTATATTATATGTTAGAGATATGTCATACACACACTCACTCTGAATGCACTCACACACAAAGAATATCGAAGAGCGAAGAATATAAAGTTCAAAGAATTTTGCCGAATACACACTGCACTTTATTCCTTCACAATGATGGTATTTATACACAATT
This sequence comes from Sophora flavescens, assembly GCA_030762895.1. NCBI lineage: Eukaryota > Viridiplantae > Streptophyta > Magnoliopsida > Fabales > Fabaceae > Sophora > Sophora flavescens. Next base: position 21,585,699 of record CM061069.1, read on the forward strand.
GGTTTAGCCCATATTGACTAAACCTCACTTCACAAGTCTGTTACAATTCTAACAGCTTCTTAACAACTTCTATTAACTACTAACAACTCTTATCAATTACTAACAACCAAGCCTAACTGAAACTACCTAACTTTCTCAACACACTTCCCTAATTTCAGTTTCCTAAAACATGATATGCAAATTTACATCACTATGAAGCCTAGCATCCCAACTATGTTGGCACCCTAAACTTCACCCTTTGATCAGCCTCTGGCTAGTCTAGTTTTATAACGAGAAAAACCTTGGCTTTGTGTTAATTTTATCTCATTTTCACCCAAATTAGACTTGATTGTCTTTAAGCAGCATTTTGAGTCTGTAAAGTATTTTTAGGTTAATTTAGCTGATTTAGAGTTAAATAAAGCACTTATGCTATTTTCTGTTTTCAGGTTAATAAAAAGAAATAAATCTGGAGCTTTCGCCCCGCGAGGAGGCATTCGCCTCGCGAACCTGAAGGTGACTGTGCCAGAAAATTTGCAATCCTTTCTGTGTCGCCCCGCGAATAGATGAATCACCTCGCGAGGATGAAGACCAGAGGGCATGACTTTTCCATTCCTCGCCACGCGAGCCGTACTTCGCCTCTCGAGAAGACCAAACGTTGAAGACTGTTCGTAAGATTCGCGTCGCGAGACTGTGTTCGCCTCGCGAGTCCGCGGAATCCAGAAGTTGTATATAAGCCTGTTTGAAGGCAGAACTGAAGGGAGTTAGTCAGTAGTAGTAGTTTCAGTAGTTTATTTTCTTTTCTTTTCTTTTGTGTCCCTTTTGTAATGGAGAACTAGTCTCCTTGATTAATCTACTGCGATTGGTTTCCATTACCACACTTGAGATTCTGTAATTCCTGTTTTATTTGCTTTTCTCTTTTCAATGCGATGCTATATGTTTCTGTTTGCTTAATTCAGGAGTGTATAGTGTTGTGTTGATTTGTTTCGGTGATGTTATGTTCCTATATATAATCGCGTTTGCTTAATTCGCGTGTGTTCAATTCGTGTTCGCTTAGTTCATGAAGGGCTTAACCCCGTTTGCTTAATTCGGGAATAGGAACATATATCTGTAGTAGTGATTTCGCTTGTAAATTGTTGCTACAACCGGGAGGGGATTAGAATCTGCTTAGGGCTTGGAATTTACATGAACCGATGATAGTGGGGAAACCGAGAACAGTAGATTAATCGTCTTTAGCTATCTGTTAATCTCTTTGAACTGCCTTGTTTTCATTGCTTTGTTTTGCTTTGTTTCTTATTTGCAGTCCAATCCAAACCCCCCAAAACTGATTTTTGTGTTAATAACAACAACCTAAGAGTCCTTGTGAGACGATATCCGAGTTGTCGCTTCCTATACTACATTTTTATAAAATGCTCGCTTTTTGGCGCGTGCGCGACAGCGCGACCACCCTTCATTTGCAATACATCATGTTTGTATCAAGTCAAGTCAGAAACTGAAACAATATTCAACATTTCTCTTAGCATTTTAAATTTGTCAACCTTCAATGGCTTGGTCATTATATCTGCAATTTGCACTTCAGTATTGCAGTATTCCAGTTGCAGCCTCCATTTGCTCACTTGGTCTCGAATAAAATGAAACCTGGTTTCTATATGCTTACTTCTTCCGTGTGCAACTGGATGTTTGGCTAGATTTATGGCTGACTTGTTGTCAACCAATAATCTCACAGCTCCACTATCTTTCATCTTCAGTTCCTGCAGCAGGGTGTCAAGCCACGGTGCTTGACAAACACTCATTGAAGCTGCAATGTACTCTGCCTCGCATGATGAAAGTGCCACCACAGACTCCTTCTTTGAGCTCCATGAGATTGGTGCAACAGCATACATAAAGGTGTAGCTGTAACATTCCTGACTGCTTTACGGATTGACGATTGTCCCCACAAACCAACACGGGTCTTTTCAGTGTGCTTTGTCCTCACTCACACGCTTCCTAGGAAAACTTCCCAGGAGGGTACACATCCCAAAATTGCTCCACGTGTGTATATATATATATATATATATATATATATATATATATATATATATATATATATATATATATATATATATATATATTGTATAAAAGTTTACCTAAATATATGTATCCAATTGATTGATGTTTGTCGCTGCATACCCATATCTACGTTATGAGCTTGGCATAGAATCTTACCTCCATATGTGTTTCTTCTTTCTTCTTGTGTATGTGAGTAGATGATTCTGATGGCCACATCATACGTGGGATCGAGATTAAAGATGATTGATGATGCACCATTTGGATTTCTGGTTCTTTTTGGAGAATCCTGTGTTTGAGGGATATTTTGAGAATCTTCCCTTGTTTTATGATGTATATATGTTATAAATGAAAACTTCATATATGTATGAAAATTGATTTGGGATTACTGTATCTATTTATTATTTTAAGTCTTTATCATAGTTGAAGTTTTTGTTATCCGCTCTTGGCAATTGATGTAAGTCCAGAGACCAAGTTTGGTTGGATAAAGTTTTTGATGTCATAAACTGTTTTATCAGTTTTTTGACTTCATTCAAACCTTCGTTGTTGAAAAGAAACATTTCGAATTTTTAATTTTGAGAAATTTAACCTTAATCAGTTTTATTAGTCTTAATTAAAAACTAGGCGTCACAGTAGCCAGCGGTGCTCTTTCTATCATCCTTATCACCACACCAATATGCATCAGTATAGCCAAACAATTCAGCATTAGTTTCACTGATTCAGTTTGGAAACAAAATTCCAAACTTCAATGTCCCTTTCACATATCTGAGTATTCTCTTCACAGCTAGCAAATGAGATGAACTTGGTCTCGCCATGAACCTGCTAACCAATCCCACACTATACACCAAGTCAGGTCTTGTATTGCACAAGTACCTAAGGGATCCAACCAAACTTCTGTAAAAAGTTGCATCAACAGCCTTCTCATCACTCTCAGTCTTCAGTGCCAAGCCAGTTTCAGCTGGTGTTGCAGCTGAGTTGCAATCAGTTATGTTGAACCTTTTAAGCAGATCAACTGCATACTTGGATTGATGCATCACAATTCCCTCTTCTGTCTTGCTGAATTCATGTCCAAGGAAGTAGTACGGTTGACCAAGATCAATCATTTCAAATTCCATCATCATCCTTTCCTTGAACTCAGCAATCTCTACCTCACTGCTTCATGTTACAATCAAGTCATCTACATAGAGACATACAATCATTACATCAGTTGCAACATTATATTTAACATAAACTCCATGTTCTGAAGTACATTTCACAAGTTCTAATGTACTCAGAAAAGCATCTAATCTCTTGTTCCAAGCCCTTGGGGCTTGTTTCAGGCCATACAAGGCCTTCTCTAGTTTATACACTTTTGTTTCTTGGCCTGTTATCACAAAGCCAGGGGGTTGATCAATATAGACCACCTCATCAAGCGGTCCATTTAGAAAAGTTGATTTCACATCCAATTGGTACATTGACCAATTTTTCATGCTTGCAAGAGCTACCACCAATCTAATCGTTTCAATCCTTGCAACTGGTGCAAAAACATCACCATAGTCTATACCATGTCTCTGCAGAAAGCCTTTGGCAACAAGCCTGGCTTTATGCTTGATTATCTCATTATCAGGGATCTTCTTCAACTTGAAGACCACTTCACTGCTATTGACTTTTTCTTGCTTGGTAGAGAGACAAGTCTCCATGTCTGGTTCTTCTCAATTGCACTGAGCTCATCCTTCATTGGTCCAACCCATTTTGGATTCTGCATTACCTCCTCAAAATTGACTTCTTCAGTCTCAGAAAACATAGCAAGGTACACCAAGTCACCATCTGTGTTTACTGCAGAATCTGTGACTACCTCATAATCAAGTAGTCTCTGAGGGAACTGCCTACTCCTCCGTGATCTCCTCAACTCTAAAGCATCAGCTTGTGTACCCTTCTGAATTTCTAAATTTGATAAATCTAGCAGCATTCAATTTGATCTTTCATCACCTTTCTCAGCATTCCAGTCCCAGCTTTTCAGCTCATCAAAAACCACATCCCTGCTAACTACAAATTGCTTGCTCTTGGGATTGAACAGCCTGTATCCACTAGTGGGGTGATATCCCAAGAATATCATCTGCTCCCCTTTGTCATCTAACTTTCTTCTTAGCTGGTCTAGTATATGCCTGTAGCATACTGCTCCAAACACTTTGAAGTGTGTCACTGTTGGCTTGCACCCTGACCAAGCTTCTTCTGGAGTCACTCCTTGAAGTCTTTTGGATGGACTTCTGTTTAGGATGTAGGCTGCTGTGGATGCTACTTCTCCCCACAGAAACTTGGGAAGATTCTTGCATTTCAGCATGCTTCTGATCATATTCAGGATAGTCCTGTTCTTTCTCTCTGTAGTGCCATTGTGTTGTGGAGTGTAGGGTGGTGTGCATTCATGCACAATTCCTATCTCATCACACAGGTTCTTGAACTCCTCAGAAACATACTCCCCTCCTCCATCTGTTCTCAACACTTTTATACACAAACCACTTTGTTTTTCAACAAATATTTTGAATCTTTTAAAGGTTTCTAGTACATCACTCTTTCTTTTAATCAGATAAATCCAAAATTTTCTAGTAAAATCATCTATGAAGGAAACAAAGTATTTGTTACCTCCAATAGTTTCAGTTTGGATAGGTCCACACACATCTGAGTAGATTACCTCAACCTTGTTGCTGGCTCGAATTGGAATGCTCCTTGAAGGGCTTTCTGGATTGCTTGCACTCCAAGCATTCCTCACACACTTCTTGTGGCATTAAGATTTGTGGAAGACCATGAACCATGTTGTGCCTGGACAGAAGACTCAGATCTTTGAAGCTCAAATGTCCATATCTGTAATGCCATAGCCACTCATCTCTACATGCTGCGGCAGCTAGACATTTGTGATCCATGATCTCAATTCCAACCTGAAAAGTTCTATTCTTGGACAAGGGACACTTTAGAATCAATATTCTTTCATTATCAAACATTTTAAGCATGCCATTCTCCAAGTTCATCACATATCCCTTTTCTAACAGTTGTCCAAGACTCAGCAAATTATGTTTCATACCTAGCACATACAATACCTCAGAGATGAATGACTTCTTGCCATCCTTTCTTTTGATTAGCACTCTACCAGAACCTTTTGCTTTCAGTGTTCTATCATCAGCAAACTTCACCACGCTCTTCACTGAACCAATTGTTCAACTTGTTGTAGCATTCATCTGCGAAATGACCCCACTTATGGCATCTATAGCACTGAATATTGCTCTTGCCAATAGCCACCTCTACCCCGATTACCTCCATAGCCACCTCTTTTATTGTTATTATCACTATTTCTTTGATCATCAGAACCTTTATTATGGTCTTGATTATGGCCATTCTTGCCCCTGTAACCCTTCCATCTTCCTCTTCCTTTCTTGCCACGCCCATTCTCCTTTGACTCCTTTGCTGGACATTGAACTTGTAGTGCTTGTTCAGATGTCTTTTCACCACTTCTTGCAATTCTTTCAATTGACCTTTGTTCTTGAGCCTCAAGAAAAGCCTGTAACTCTTCAATCTTTAACTCTTCAAGATCTTTAGATGCTTCTATTGAGACCGCTATGTGATCAAACTTAGGAGGCAAGGATCTCAGTATCTTCTCTACTATTTGCTGGTAAGGTTTCTCCACAATTCTTCATTTGATTAGTCAGGGTAGTCACCCTGTTGAAGAAAGCAGCTACACCTTCACTACCTTCCATCTCCATCAACTCGTATTGTCTCCTCAAGGTTTGTAGCTTGACCTTCTTTGTTTTCTCAGCACCAGCATAGACCTTCTCAAGAATATCTCAGGCCTCTTTAGCAGTTGAGGCCAAGACTATCTTTTCGAAGTGTGGAGGATCTACACATTGATGAAGAATAAACTGTGCTTTGTAGTCTTTCTTCTTTGCATCTTTGAATTCAGCCCTTTCTTCAGGAGTTGCATTCTTGCCAGGTTCTTTGAAGCCTACAGTCATGACTTCCCATACTTCTTGGAATCAACAGATAGCCCTTATCTGAGTAAACCATTTGTCATAACCTTTGCCATCAAGAACTTGCAGATTTGCAGGAAAATGGCCATTTGATGCAACCATTGGAACACACCAGAAACAGAATCACCTCAAAGTAGTAACACACGCGAATCACAGTCTCTAGGAATCACAAGCTCTAATATACCAATCTGTTGGAGATATGGCATACACACACTCACTCTGAATGCATTCACACACATAAAGAATATCTAAGAGAGAAGAATAGAAAGTTCAAAGAATTTTACTGAATACACACTGCACTTTATTCATTCACAATGATGGTATTTATACACAATTGGTTTGCCCCACATTGGCTAAACCTCACTTCACAAGTCTGTTACAATTCTAACAGCTTCTTAACAACTTCTATTAACTACTAACAACTCTTATCAATTACTAACAACCAAGCCTAACTGAAATTACCTAACTCTCTCAACATGATACATATATATTTATGTACGTGTATGTGTTAAATAGACTGGCCTGGTAGGTCGTAGGCTTTTTTTAAAGCCTTAGAGCAACTCCAATGCAATGGTTCTTAAATTGGTTATTAAGTTGCTTTTTTGGGCCCCATGATGCCACATCAGATTTAAGAACCCCAACCAGATTTCACTCCAATGCTATGGTTCTTAAAGTGGTTCTTAAGTTATTTTTGTGGGTCCTACATAGGCCCCACATGTTTATACTATTAATTTCTTTTTTTAAATGTAAACTTAATAAATTATATTTTTATCATAAATTCGAATTAATAAATAATTAAAATAAAAAATTGAATAACAAAGTAAATTTATTTTATTGATGACAATAATTTAAAAACGGTTGAAATTTTTTATCAGTTGGATTTTGAGCACTTTCTCTCCCACATTCTGGAACCCTCTTTTGAATACACTGGCTTCACTCACCAAATACGCATCTTCCTCACCCTAGCCGTTCCCCCCTCACTCTCTCACAAACTCTAATCACACTCTCATCTTCCTCACTCACCAATTTTGCTTTCTTTCATTTCTGAAAACCCTTCTCCTTCTTCATTCAACCCCTTTTCTTTCATTCAACGGCTAGTCTCATTTCTGAATCGCTCTCTTCTCCTTCCCACTCTCCGAAATTCGCCTCCCTCTCCTCTCCCCTCTCTGAATCACCGCGTTTCCCTATCCTCTCCCTTCTGAATCGCTTTTCTTCCCCCTCCCAGACTCACTTGCGTTTCTCGTCTACCCTTACCCGGAATCGCGTTTCCATGTCCCCATCTCCTTGAATCGCGTCTCGTTATCCACTCTGAATCGTATTTCCTTTGCATGCACGACTACCAAATACAAACAGAGGCAGGATCGCGTCGATTACGACCAAGAACAGGGGTGGCAATGTCGATCAGGAACAGAAGCGGGGACCTCGTGCGACGGCGACTTTGGGGGTTTCATCAGCTTCATCTTTTGGTTTGTGGTTTGTTATGTTGTGGGTTACTTTCTGTGTTCTTGGGTTTGTGGGTTGTTCATTTGATTTTTCATTCCTCCTAGTTGTTTTCTGATTGTTGAGTTTGAGATTGTGATTTCTGGTTTGAGATTTTCTGATTTTCTTTGTATTTATTTTTTCAATTTATGTGATTTTTGTAAAATTTTCTGATTGAGTTTGGGCATGTTCTGTTTCATTTTTGAGTTTGGGTTGTTTAACTTGATTCTTGATTTCTCATTTTCTGTTGAGCTTCATCTTCCTCCCTCCCTATTTAGTTACTGAGCAAAGCTGAAAAAGTGAACAAAATAATTGTATTTTAATCTTAAGCACCAGAACGACTCTTAATAAGGAACGCCACGTTGGTTTGCTCCAACGCTGAAAATTTTTAAGGAACGACTCTTAAGAGTTAAGGAACGAGTGAGTGTCGGGCGTTGGAGTTGGGTTGGAGTTGCTCTTAGGCCTGGCCTATTTAGCTATATAGGCTTTTTGTAAAGCCTTTACCTGACATTTTTATTAAATAAAGCTTAGCCAATTTGGCGCTTAAATATCTTGAAGTAGAGGCTCTCGAACAAATGGCGGAATGGCTTATTCCCACTCATAATGTCCATTAAAGGCATCTTTTTATTGAAATATTATAAATTTAGTATACATTTTAATAAAATAATTAAATTTTTTATTTTTTTAATTAGGACTCTTAAAACAAACACTCTTTAGGTCCTGTTTGGCAAAGATAATTGATAAACGAGCTTAATAAGCTAATTTTTAGGGTGAATGCTAGCATACAACTCTATTACTTTGGTGCAGCCTAATCTTTGAACCACGGTCACACATTTATTAATAAAAAAAATGATTGAGATTAAAATATTAAAAATAATAAAATGACAATATTGTCCTTGTCTTCATCATCCCTTTCCTACCTGGTCAGACCTTGCCTTCCCCTGTCGCCGTGGTGGCATCATCCCGTCGCCACGGACCCGTCGTCGTCGCCCATCGCCATGGCTCCATCGCCACCGTGTTAGTCGCGATATCCCTCTTTCTCACTTTGCCCACACTCTGCCTTTTTTTACCTCTCTTTGCTATTTCTCTCGTTCAGTCCACCATAAGCGATGTCGTCCGCCACCGTGCACGGTTGTCTCAGGACTGTCGTTGGCACACACTTCTCACTTTGGTTAAATCTGATTTTGAAACCCCTTATGTTGTTGTTCTTGCATACACAAGGTTTAGAAGGAATGTTGTCTGATTCACAAAAAATATTTGAGTCTAGACGGGCAGAGCTTCAAGTTATTACTGTTGGGGATTATATTAGCTTTTGAAATTACAAAAGGAAACTTATTGCAATTTCACTTAACCATTTTTTGGCAGAAAAGATTGACGACTAGGTTAAGTGATTGGTGTGAAGCAGTGGTGGCCGGAGGAGGTGTGGAACGGATACTGGTTAGTGGTTACTAGTTGGGTGGGAAGGGATAAAAAATAAATTTTGTAAGTCGTGTAGGACACACCTTTTTCCACAGGGTGCATAGCTCCAATTTTTAGTTAAAAGTTAATTGATTGAATTTGAAATATTTGATTTAAATTATTTATTGAACCAGCTTATAAAAGATATAATCAAACATGTGTATATGATTTTTATATAATTTTTAAATTATATTATATCCAAATTTTATTTTATGAGGTAGGGACTAGATAGAATAAAGATTTCGTCTAAATAATAAGGATAAAAATGAATTTTTTTAGTAAGTTATAAACTAAATAAAATAATTTTATAACAAATATAAATTAATGAGATAAATTATTTATTAAACACCTCTACTTTACTCAAATAAACTACAAGCCAATTTATTAAACTTCACATATAGAATCTAATTAGTATTTACCGTTAAAAAAGTCACTATGTGTTAGATAGAACATGATGACTCAGTTAGTGGATAGAACATGATGACTCAGTTTTTGGTAAACACACTTCAACACTTTTTTTTGTGTTTAATTTCTCTATTTCAATATCGTGACACAAAAATAATTTTAAATGCTTTAAAACAAATACTAAAGAAACTAATTTTAATGTGATTTGTCAATGTAAAACTTTTATAGTATTTCCAATTATTCATTGACAAATCATGTAAATGTTTAACTATCATATTTGATCAAATAAAACTCATAGTAGCCTTTGGATCCAACTTTGAATGGTCAAGATCAAAACATAAAGTCATCTTACTTTTTTAAGTGGCCATGTGACATTTTAATTAAGACTATTAAATAACTTTTAATCTTAACCATCTATATATGATTGTATGTTTCAGATTTAGTACTCCTCTCACTCTCATATAAAAAGGTCCTCTAAATAAATAAATAAATATATATATATATATACACACACACACACCATGCTTTCTTTTTGTGAATAAATAGGGCAATATCCCAAACAAAGAAAAAAGATTATATAAAGACAAATTTGAGAGTAAGAACTCTCGTTACGTAAAATATTATCAAATGTGCATCTTGAAGGATTACTACTTTTGATTCTTAAAGGTTGCAAAGAAGACTATAGATCAACCCATCATATCTGAACTTGGATCAAAATTCTACCCAATCTCATCTCCAATTGGTTATTCTCCTCCTTGTACGGGGACGAGGCGATCAAGTGAAGGGGGTGTCTTGCAAGGCACTCTGATTTTCATGTTATAATCAAGGTATAAGGAGGGGAGAGTACATGAAATAAGATAACTTGATTTCTAGAGTGAAGAGTCTACTATATATAGAGAATAAGCATGCCAGAGGTGCCTTAACCATTGAGCGAATAAGGAAAGATTCCTCCTTTAGTGAGAGGATTGCATAAGATCTCTAGAAAATAATCAAGTTATTACGCAAGGTACAAAATGGACTAATCCTTGATAATCGAAGATTCAAGCTTATCAGGAGTTTGTGGCACTAATTCGAGTCTCCGGGTGTCAGGTTTGCTTCTGTTGGATTGCGGTTGATTACCCGACCCAAAACAACATCTATTTTATTCTCCATAGTCATGCATGCTACACTGTGATTTCCTAATTAAGAGCTTAATTTCCTAGTCAAAGTGCTCATGTTAGCCAAAATATACGAGACAAAATGGTTTTGCTCTTTTTAGTCATTAATATCCATGACCTACCATCCGCGTGAATCATATCTTTCTTTTAAATAACTTGATGCTTACAACTTTACATCCACTTAGAATTGAGGTGGCTTTCCTCCTTTGCAACAAGTGATAAAGATGTACCTTTGATAGGGAATTCGTTGAAGTTGTTGCTAGGTTATACGCAGACCTTGTGAGAGTTAAATTTATTTTGTTACATGGTATTTTATGTCTTAGTCTCATATCGAGTGATTGGAGATCATTCTCGTCTCGTTTTCTTATATATAACGTTAACCCAAAATTCTTTAAGCATACAAAATGCTAATAATACTTGGGCTTATTACTATGTTTTGGGCCTAAGTTCTACATTAGTATATATATATATATATATATATATATATATATATATATATATATATATATATATATATATATATATATATATATATATATACACACACACACACGTCTATTCTAGTCCTCTCTATAGTTCATGAGTGCATATTTTCACAAGCAACTGCAATTAAGGTAATTTAATTCAATTCTCTCTTCTTATTTTTATCATTTATTTATTTAAATAATTTTCATTACAGTTTTGTATTATAATATTTTCATCTATTTGTTGGTTTCAATTTCTTTAGTTAATTCATTTATTTCATAAGTTATATTTTGTAATTAGCTCTCTAATAATTCATCTAGTCGTACAATTCTGGATTGTTATAATTATTCTAACATGATAATGGTATATTTTCGTGCTAACTTCTATGTCAACCCAAACTTAGTCTTCCATATGTTGTAATAAGAGCACGCCCCTATAGTAAAGTGGTTCTTGCATAAGAATCTTAATGTAAAAAGTAAAATATTTTTTTTTTTGCAAAAATATTTTTATTTGGATATAAAATTAATTAAAATTTATTATATGTAATTAGTAAAAAGGCACGAACTTCCTTTGATTGGATTTAGATAAAGTAATATTAAAAGATCAAGCTAAATGATTTAATTTAAAATTTTAATTAATTTGTGTTTCATTTCATGTAATAGGCAAGAACTTGGCAACCAAGGGAGAAGATTTCTTGTGCTAGCTTTTAGAATCGTTGAGGATTTCCGGATCCACCCTCATGCAGTGGTTGGAGCATCCACCGTTGCCTCAAATATTGGTTTGCAGCCCATCTACAATAAGGCAATCTACATTATGGATTTATCCACATGCATGTAAGTTCAATTGTTTTAAAAACTTAGTTTATTTTAAAAAAAATTGGATCTGGATTAATCTTTTTGTGATATATTTTTAATGCCATAAAAACCAAATCAAATGAAAAGGAACAACAAAATCTTTTGGTACTTTAGCCTAATGGTACCAAAAACCAAGGTTTTGAAAACCGGACCGGACCGGCCGGTCCGACCGGTCTGACCGGGAACCGGGACCTTGGCCGGTCCGGTTCACAGGGAAAACCGGCCTAGCATCGAACCGGTGGAAAAACCGGAAAACCGGTTCAAAACCGGTAAAACCGGTCATAACCGGTAGTGAATCGCCGTAACCTGGGCCGAATCCTGCTTATAAAAAAATAAAAAATTAGTATAAAAGGATTTGGGACATCCTAGCCAAAACCCATTTCTTTTGTTTTCTAACATATGTGGGCTAGTTGTAGATTTTGGGTTGGTTTTTCCTATGAAGATGATTTTAACATATATTTTTATATTTATTTAGTTTAATTTCAAAATAAAAAAAATTGTGCTTAATAATTTTAGTTGTTATGTTGTTTTTTTGTTTAATATTGTTACAAATATTATATTAAAAATTAAAATAATATTATTTAATTATAACCGGTTCAACCATGGTTCAACCTCGGTTGGACCATTGAACCTTGAACCGCTGCCTTCACCGGTTCGATGGTCGGTCCGATTTTATAAACCTTGCCAAAAACTCGTGATGACCTTTTTCATAATTTCATAACTATCCATAAGGTGGTGGTGGCGATGTGCTAAAATTATAAAATCATACATGTGTCTTTACTATTCACTAATATTGTATCACATCAACTCCTATATATTAAATTAAATTTCTCACTCGTCACTCTTCTAATATTATTTCTTATCACGTTGGGTACATATTAATATTTTATATAACTTTTAATTAATTATTAAAATGATCAACATTTTTTATGATATGATAAACAATGGATTCAAATCAAATCCATTAAATGCTCTTAACACCGTAAGATATGATAAGGTTTGTATGGTAGAGTATATACAAACATAAGGAAAAAGTTCCTACTTATAAGTAAAGCATATTTTAATTACAAATTTTATTTTGGTTCATCTGAAAAGGAAAGCAAAAATAGCCCATATGGTGAAGTTTATATATATATATATATATATATAATGACCAAGCCACTTTTAACTTTTCATTTGATGTAGTCTAAATGTAAAAACGGACCTTAAGAACTAATTTATCTTCTTTGACAAAATAGAAATAGATACTTATTTACAGGTCAACTTATACATAGATTTCTATCTTCTCTGCTAATTTTTAGGTGAATTCTCCTCTTAGTGCAGAAGCAGCTCTTTGAATGGCTCTGGAAACATTCCAGAACACATGTTGAATTGCCGCCAACCTTTTTTCTTCACTCATCCCAGTTGACCTAGTCATAGAATCAGCTATTCCAGGGAAGAAATCCAACTTGCTTGTTGAGACATATCTCAGCAATGTTTCTGTTTGGATGGAACTGCAGGTTCCATGTTTGTGTTTTCTGAGTTGGTGTTCGTTTCGTTCCTGTGCGAAGGAAGAAGATGGTTTGTTGTTTCTGGAAAAAGAAAGCATTTCGTTCATGATAAATTGATTTATCGTTGTTGTATTTGCATCTGAAGCTGCTATGTCCTAGGGTCAGGTTTCACTTGAACTTTTAATTCTCAAATCCTAATTCTTTATGATTTATGAGTTAAGCAACAATATCAACCCCTCAACGAATTATATTAATACATTTGGTCATTCGCTATTAATAATCTTTTCCCCAAATTAGTTTCCTATTTGATCGTGTAAGAAATTCAAATCCGGAGAAAGCATAAAACAAAGAGAGGTTGATTAATCCAATTGATTAACCTGATTGAAATGTTAGGATTAAAGTTTGGTCATGCAATAACCCTAACCTCCATTATTCTATATGTCTGTCAATTAATTGTGGTACGACCGCTGATCAATCAATCAACTCAAAATGCCAAGGGTGATCAGAACTTAACATGAATTAAAGCAATAGAATAATCTGTATGAAAGAAAAATCATGAAATCATATTAAATTAGGAAAAAGGGTTTCAAGTAGCAAGATCCACCATAACCTTAGTTATGGTATTTAGCAATCCATACAATAAAAGAGCACTAAATCCAAATAAAAGTACATGAAGAAACAAGGAAAAAGAATCCCTTTTACGGTAGCAATCTCTACTCTGATTCTTCACGTATCTTGCCTAGCTCTTGAATCGCTAACTCAGGTTGAAGTTTGTCAGAGAAATGTTTCATTTTGAGGTGGAGCTGCTGGAACAACACGGAAGCAGGATTGGATTATGTTGCAAGTGTGGAAGAAAGGCACACTAAGGATCTAGGTGACTCAAAGGAATGATTGGATTCTCTGGAGCATAAGTGGGAGAGAGCAACATTGGTGTTTCTTTTGAACTCATATTCTCTGATTTATAGTCAAGGTGGAAATTGTTGAGATATGTATCAAAATCAGCAATATGAAGTAGAAGTTGTAGAGGCATAATCAATTATGGAAATGGTGTAATCGATTATATATTTGGTAAAAACATAGTAATTGATTAGGGCAATCGATTATGGCTAGTATCAGAAAAGGCGTCTGAGACAGAAATAGCATAATTGATTATGGTCAACCAAATAATCGATTATAGAGCGACTGTGTGCAATCAGTTGAGAAGTTGGTTAGTTAGTTGGTGTCATAACTAACTTGGATAAGCTTCACAAGGATTGGTTACTTCATATAGAAGACTCACATAAATCTATAAGTAGATATCATGTGATAGGATGAGAATACAACTTAGACTCAACACATAGAGGTGTGTGTGGGAAAAGAAGAGAGGGATTGAGTGAGGCTTTTCTATCTTGAGGGAAATCTAGAGAGATTGTGAGAGATTGGAAAAGGTGCATGGGAATAGAAAGATCGACCTTGGGTGTAGTTCTTGGAAAGCATGGTGAGAAACATGGGTGTACAAGAAGAGGCAAGGGTTGAGAGGATTTTCTATTGGAAAGCCTTGTAATCTTTGTGTTGATCAAGATAGTAAAGGTGGAGATGGAGACTTGTTGTGCTCTCTCCAGTGTACGTAGGTCACTATGACCGAATCACTAAAATCTCGGTGTTCATCTTCTTTTATCTTTTTATCTTCTTTAGTTTTTATTGTACTTTGTTATGGTTGATTTACATATTTAATGGTCTTGGTATTTTGCTTCCATGGTGCCTTGGAACGTTTCGTGGCCCCCAAAATCCAACAAGTGGCACCGTCTGTGGGGACACTACAAGAAAAAGGTTAATTAGCGACGGAATTTTTGCGACGGCCTGAAATTCGTCGCTAATTTTATGTTTTGCGACGGCTTAAGCCATCGCAAATGGAATAAGAGATTACTGACGGAAGTTCCGTCGCAAATCTGTCAGTAACGTTCCCGCCATTTTACGTGAAATGTTGGCGCCAATTTACGACGGGCATGGCCGTCGCTAATGTGCAAATGTTTATCCAAGGTCATTTGCAACGACCATATTGGTTTACGACGGACCCTACTTTTGCGACGGTCATTCTCAATTTGTGACGGAATCATAATTTGCGACGGTGTAGCCGTCGCTAATATTAAAAGGACGTCGCTAATTTCCAATAAGTAACTCGAACAGTTTTCTTCCTCCCTCAGTTGTCATCTTCGCATTTTTCCTCCCTCAGTTGTTCTCTGCTCCATCTGGTTCTGGTTTTCTCCTCCCACCGCGTGACGCCCAAGCACCACCACTCGCGCCGCCTCTGCAGACCCAGCAGGTGGGTTATTCATATCATATGCTTTCCTTGGATCTATAAGATACAGGTTATGTTTGATTTACAGTTGCAGACGTACTTTCCAAAACTAAGTTTGTCCTAAAGAAACTATATAGATACTTTGTCTCAAATGTATATTTGTAGTTTCTTATCCGTAAACCAAACATGCACAAAATCTTTGGATAAATTGGTGGTAGAGTCTCTAAAGTTTTAGTGCTTTATTTTTTTGAAGGTGATTCTGATCAATGGTATGTTTCCTGGTCCTCAACTTGACTTGGTAACTAATGACAATGTAATTCTCAACCTCGTCAACAAGCTGGATGAACCATTTCTTCTCACTTGGTGAGTTTCTCTATTTCCCAGTAATTATTTTCCTACTTTAACTCGAAATTTTTGCTTTATGGTCTGTATAGTCTGCTTTAACTCAAAACCATATGTCAACTTCTTATGGGAATTTAAGGGAATCTATAGTCTCTTTCACTGCTTCATCATGTTAAATTTTAACATCTTGGATGAAAATATGTTGAAAGGAAGGTAGCATTGGTGATATACAAGGATTTTACTGTTTTAAGTTCTAGAAGTATGACAATCTTTTAGTATCAATTGCTGTTTAAACTTTATAAAGTCATATTTTCATCATTTTGATAAATGGCATTCTTCACATTTACTAGATGTACAAAGATTTATGGAAAGTGGGTCACTGTCTCAGGGTTAGTGAATTTTTAGCTAGAAGAGCTGCATTGCTATTCAATAACTTAGAAGATTTGGACATCTTATTATATTTTAGTCAATGCCAGAAAGTAAAACACAAAGGGTTTTTAAGTTTTCTAAGGTATCTGACATTACTGTTTTTTTTTTCTGGGCCTATAAATGGAAAGATTAAGATAATGACATAGCACAGAAATCTGCATTTTCCCAGTATCCTTATTCATAACATCTGGTTATGGTTTTCTCCTCCCAACGCGTGACACCCAAGCACCACCGCTCGCGCCGCCTCTGCAGACCCAGCCCGAAGACCATCAGCACCACCTCCTTTCCTCCACCGCCCATTCACTGCCGCGACGTATGTAATTCTGGTCGCATTCCTCATTCCCTTTCATTTTTTAAACTTTAAACTGTGTTCCTCATTCACTTTCAATTTTACATTTTTGAACTCTGAATCGCATCCCTTTTTTCCCTTTCATTTTTATGCGTAGGCACTCCCTCTCACGCAGCGACAGTGGGTTGATTTCTGGTTTGGGTTCTTCTCCTCATAGTAAGGTTTGAGCATTTATCTATGTTTGCACATGTTGAGATTGTCACTTTGGCATTAATTTGTAGTCTCCATGTTCTGGTTGGTCTATTGATGCTAACACTTGATGAGTTTATTTTTGCCTGTACTAACTTTTATGCTCTTTAAGATAGTTTAGAAATCTTACTTCAATGTCCTGAGATATAAGAATATTATGTGAAAATTGATAAATTTGTTAAAATCTGGTTTGTTGATACTTTCACTGTCGTGACTAGTCTCTATATGTGTTAAATGTTGGTTGATGAGTTTGATTCCTTTTACTGAAAATAATTTGGCTTTGAATTTGATTACTTGATTGTACACTAAGCATACCACATGTAAATCCCAAATGGAAATCATATATGGACTCATTAATTATCTCGCATGTGATAATTGTTCAATATTTTCACTTTTATAACATGTCAATTATTTCGGTAAAAAACTTGAATTGAATTTCCCTTAGGTGTGAGGGTGAAGGACTTTTTTTTTCCGCTTCAGCTGTTTTAATTCTTCTAAGAAGGGTTAGAATTTCTCTTATTGTATTCTTTGTTGTGGAAATATGATCTAAATTTCGAAGGATTTGTTTTAAGGAGGTTTGAACTTGAATGAAGACTTAATTTCAAAATGACTCATGGATTTTGTTAGCTTTATAAAAACTGATTTGGGCTAGATATTTAGAAGAGTGTTTCTTTTTTTTACAAGATACAAGTTATTGGAAATAAGCAATTTGTACTTGTATATGATACATGACCAACATCTATTTTTTTGGTTTCAACATGTTAACAGGTGCAAAACCATTATTTTGTTTCTCTCTTCTTCAGTTTTGTGTTGGATGGTTGTTCTTATCCAATGGTATTTAGATATCGTTATTTTTCATGGTGAGTTTCAGTAAATTTAATGAGAAGAGTATAGTTAGGATCATCACTTATTAAGCTTCTTTTATGCTACTGTATGATTTTGCAGCTGTGATTTGAATTCAGCAGTCCTTGAGGATGGTTTTGTCCTGAACTCCGTTTTTATTTGAATTCAGCTGTGATTTGAATTCAGCTGTGATATGAAAACATGATATGCTTAGATTTTAAATTAGCTTTTGTATATATTAGATTTTAAAGTGATTCCTATAGTTTCTTTTACTCCCGAGTCCTGAGATTTTAAAAGTTGGCTTTTGTATATATCTTGATGAACTTGAAACTGATGATAGTTTCTGGTCCAGTAAATTAATTCACATAGATCAAGTGAAACCCACATCCATCCTAAGGTTTCCTCATCCTTTCTATATAAGGATACTTTTGTGTGCTCTGCACTGTGCAGTCACTACTTATTAGTGACAAGGGAGCCTGTTCTCTTTATATTTTTGAAATTTGGTTCTCCAATTAGAGTTTTGTTTCTTCTAAAAAATCATTGATCTTTATATCTGGCTATATTTTACCTTCAATTGTTCAGCACTGATGAAGATGATGGTTAAGTGGTTTATGTGTGGGGTGTGTGTATATTGTACATATTGTCTCCTATATGTATCCAATTTGTTTGATGAAAGATTTAAAAGACCTTTTTGTTGTTGATCTAACACTGTTCAGCATTATGATATTGGTGAAACTCTTGTTGGCATTGCTGGAATATGAAGACTTAGAGTCTTAAAAAACAATTTATTTTCTTGAATCTGTAGCCACTTAAAATAGTTGATTGATGTTTGATCTTGGAAAGATAGAAATCTTTATCTTTGATTTCAAGTAATTTGGGTCCAAATAAATGTTAAGTTAATAGTGTTACTAAAATTAAAGGTTGATTATACTTATAATAACATGAATCCTTTGATTTTAATATGGTCCACTTGGCGTTGGTGTCCTTTCCTACTAGCTTGAGTAGAAGAACTTTGCTAAGACTAGCAATACCCATAGATAAGGAAAGAAAGCTAGTGTTGCTCTCATTCTAATTGGTAAGTGATTTTAATTACTTTTTCCTTGTGGTTTAATGTAGTCTATCTCTTGTGTATAGACAATGGGTTTAAATACCCACTTTCATGATGATTTTTCAATAATTGATTGGGTGTTAGTCCGCTATGTTTTGGCAATGATGTAAATGGATACTACAATTAAGTTGAAATTTTGCATCATTAATTTTTGTTCCATATTTAATCTCATAATTGTTGCATATATTTGTTTATGAATTAGTTCTGGAGAGTCACGTTCGCTGAGAGAGTAAGAACGCGACTGTGAGGTTCAACAACAAGGGAAAGTCGCTTCCAAGCAAACAAAGCAAGAGAAGGTGTTTTTTTTTCGTTAATTGAGAGAATGTTTGATATTGATTTGATCATTTTTTGGTGCACCTTGATGTGGATATTGTAATTGTTTTGGTAATATAATGCCTTTTGATTAATGTCTATAATCTGTTTGTTGAATCACCTAAATGCTTTTAGGTTGGAATGTGGTCATGTTATAGGTGGTTGTGTTAGTTTTCTTTTGATATTAATGGTTGAATTGGTGAGTAGCTTGAATCATAATCTCTTCTTGTGCTGAATGGACTATGAATTTTCTTTATTGGTTTTGTGTATTTTTGACAGGGTTATGATTATCAATATTATATTAAATGATCCTTATATCTTTTTGTTCACTTTTGCCTATATCTATTAAGTGTTTTAAGTTTTAAGTTTCTTGCCTATATTATATTAAATGATTCTTATTCTTGTAATGTTGTTTATGTTTTGTTTCAAGTATGTTAGGGATATTATAAATTGTCTTTATAATAAAGATTTATTTTCTAGATGAGTTGATCGTTGAGAAAAACCTTAGTTACCCGTTTGAGGTGCAATATTTTAGAGCACGTGTACTGTTGCAAGTCATTGTGCTCTTGATATTGGACCTCAAATTGTCCAAGTGGGACAGTTTGAGAAAAAACTTTTTCTTTAATAGTATGATAGCTATTCATTAATTCTTATGTGATATATCTGATGAAAATTTGGTCTGACGCATTACCATTTGTTCTCTGGGTACATACTTGATTGTGATATCTCACCCTGGTCAAGTCATGTACTTGGAGACCAATGGGAAATGCTGTTGAAATTTCGTCAGATATGAGACATGAGAAGTGATGAGTCTTGATTCAACTTTGCAGGGTGATAGTGATAGTGAGAGTGAAGCTGTCTGTTCAGCAGAAGTCCTTGACATCATGGCTACTCCCAATGTACCATCCGTTGAGCAGCCACCCTCTCTAGAGCTCAAGCCACTTCCTGGGAACCAGAAGTATGCCTACCTGGAGATGAATGAAAAACTTCCAGTCATCATTTCCTCCAGCCTTGACTCTGACCAGGAAGCAAAACTATTGGAGGTTCTGAAGAAGCACAAGAAGGCTATTGGGTGGACCTTAGCTGACATTCCAGGAATTAGCCCCTCCAGATGCACAGAATTCTATTGGAGGATGGAGCTAAACCAGTAAGGCAGGCCCAAAGGCGGCTAAACCCATTGATTCTGGATGTAGTGAAGAAAGAGGTGACTAAACTTCTGCAAGCATGTATTATATACCCCATCTCTGATAGTACTTGGGTAAGTCCGGTGCAAGTTGTACCCAAGAAGTCCGGTCTCACAGTAGTTAGAAATGATAATAATGAGCTTGTACCCACTAGAGTCCAGAATAGTCAAGCAGTCTCGTATAGATTATAGGAAGTTGAACCAGGCCACCAGAAAGGATCACTTTCCTTTGCCGTTCATAGATCAGATGCTGGATCGGCTGGCTGGTAAATCTCATTATTGCTTTCTTGATGGCTTTTCCGGGTACTTCCAAATCCATATTACCCCTGAGGATCAGGAAAAGACCACTTTTACGTGCCCCTTCGGTACGTTTGCCTATAGGAGGATGCCATTTGGCCTTTGTAATGCTCCTGGCACCTTCCAAAGATGCATGCTTAGCATTTTTACTGAATTCATTGAAAATTGCATGGAGGTGTTCATGGATGACTTCACTGTATATGGCTCCTCATTTGATGCATGCCTGCATAGTCCGAGTTTAGTTCTACAAAGATGATTTTGAGACTGATCTGAATTTGAACTATGAAAAATGTCACTTTATGGTAGAACAGGGGATTGTTTTAGGTCATGTTATTTCTAAAGAGGGTATTTCCGTAGATCCTGCAAAAATTGATGTGATTTCTTCATTGCCTTACCCATCTTGCGTACGCGAGATCCGTTCTTTTCTTGGCCATGCAGGTTTCTACAGGCATTTTATTAAGGACTTCAGTAAGATAGCTCTGCCATTGTCAAACCTGCTGAAGAATGATGCCATGTTCCATTTTGATGAAAATTGCAAGAAGGCATTTGACTACCTGAAAAGAGCATTGACCTCTACCCCCATCATCCAGCCCCCTGACTGGACACTCCCTTTTGAACTCATGTGTGATGCTTCCAATTTTACTGTGGGAGCGGTTCTGGCACAAAGGGTGGGCAAGGCTGCCCATGTAATTCATTATGCTTCTAGGACATTAGATGCTGCACAATCCAATTACACCACCACTGAGAAAGAACTGCTAGCTGTTGTGTTTGCACTTGATAAATTTAGGTCATATTTGCTAGGTTCTAGGGTTATTGTTTTCACTGACCATGCACTCACAAAATACCTGTTAAAGAAACCAGAAGCTAAGCCAAGACTGATCCGGTGGATGCTTTTGCTCCAAGAATTCAATGTGGAGATAAAAGACAAGAGTGGAGCTGAAAATTTGGTAGCCGATCACTTGAGCCGAATAGCAAGGGATGAGGATCCTTCTCCCATCCAAGATGATTTCCCTGATGAGCGACTTCTACATCTGTATGGGGTAACCCCCTGGTTTGCTGACATAGTTAACTTTCTTGTTGCTGGAATTGTTCCTGCAGGTACAAGTAGCTCCAAGTTCCACAAGCTCAGGAGCGATGCAAAGTACTATGTGTGGGATGATCCGTACCTTTGGAAGTTTTGCAGTGATCAGGTGATTCGAAGGTGTGTCCCCGATCATGAGACAGAGTCCATCTTGCACTTTTCACATGCCTCTCAAGTTGGAGGACACTTTGGACCACAGAGGACGGCAAGAAAAGTCCTGGATTCTGGGTTCTACTGGCCCACAATTTTTAGAGATGCCTATGAGGTCTACAGGAAGTGTAAGGAATGTCAAACAACAGGCCCTGCCATCACTCGTAGGAGTGAGATGCCTCAGCAGCCCATGCTTTTTTGTGAGGTTTTCGATGTGTGGGGGATTGATTTTATGGGTCCTTTCCCTGCTTCTTTTGGTTTTGTATATATTCTTTTGGCTGTTGACTATGTTTCAAAGTGGGTGGAAGCAATCCCCACTAGGACTAACGATGCTAAAGTTGTTTCCAAATTTGTTAGGTCCAACATTTTTTGCAGGTTTGGCATACCTAAGGCTATCATCAGTGACCAGGGCACTCACTTCGGCAACCGAACCATGGAAGCCTTACTCAGGAAATATGGAGTTGTACATAGAGTTTCCACTGCTTATCATCCCCAGACCAATGGTCAGGCTGAGATATCAAACAGGGAGATCAAGCAGATTCTAGAGAAGATGGTGCAGCCGAATAGAAAGGACTGGAGCCGCCATCTGGAAGACGCACCGCTTTCAAGACGCCAATAGGAATGTCCCCCTTTCGGCTTGTATTTGGTAAGGCATGTCATCTCCCGGTGGAAGTTGAGCACCGTGCATATTGGGCAGTCAAGTGCTGTAACATGGACATGAAGAAAGCTGGTGTTGAAAGGAAACTACAGTTGCAGCAACTTGAGGAGCTTAGGCTAGAAGCCTATGAAAGCTCCCGGATTTATAAAGAGAAAACAAAACTTTTTCATGATAGGATGATTGCTAGGAAAGAATTTTTTGTGGGCCAGAAAGTCTTACTGTTTAATTCCCGCCTGAAATTGATGGCTGGGAAACTTAGGTCCAAGTGGATTGGACCATTTGTTGTTACTAATATGTTTCCTTATGGTGCAGTAGAGATTCAAGATGCAGGTAGCAAAAGTCCTTCCAATCTGCCCAGAACAGCCTTTTATACTATTCAGAATTTTAGCCCACTCGCGAGGCGAACCCTCATTCGCGAGGCGAATATTGTGAAGAGTCAGCAACGTTTGGTCTTCTCACGGGGCGAAGTACTACTCGCGTGGCGAGTAATGGAACAGTCATGGCTTCTGGTCTTCAGTCTCGCGAGGCGAGACATGTATTCGCGAGGCGACACAGAACGGGTTGCATTTCTCTGGAACAGTCAGCTTTCAGGGTCGCAAGGCGAGGTGTTGTTCGCGGGGCGAACCAGAGAGGATGACTTTTTTACTGTTCTGGTGGCTTTCAGGTTCGCGAGGCGAGAAGACTTTCGCGAGGCGAATCCCCTGTTTCTTTATTCCCTCAACTTCTACTTAACCTGAAAACAACAAAATAGCCATAAGTGCTTTATTTGACTCAAAACTGGCTAAATTAACCTAAAACTACTTTAAAGACTCAAAACCTTGCTTGAGGACAATCTAATCTAATTCGAGTGAAAATAGGATATAATTTGCACAAAACCCTGGTCATACTAGCCATAAAACTAGATGAACCAGAGGCTTATCAATGAGTAACTATTATACTAGTGTTGAAAAAGGTTTTTCTT
Source organism: Sophora flavescens (assembly GCA_030762895.1). Classification (NCBI taxonomy): domain Eukaryota; kingdom Viridiplantae; phylum Streptophyta; class Magnoliopsida; order Fabales; family Fabaceae; genus Sophora; species Sophora flavescens. The sequence goes on from CM061069.1 coordinate 21,609,204, forward strand.
GAATGGGATAGGGCCATACCAAATAAAGAAATGGTGCAGTTCTGTGAGTTTGCCCAAAATAGTTTTTCATTATAGTTATCTTTTTTTGGCGCAAATGCAGAGGATGGAATTTATTCCTTTGAATCGTACTTGGATGTATGATAGGGTTTATCCACATAGAGGGGGATTAAAACAATCTTTCTTAGATGATGTTGAAGAATTTATTACCAAGGCAAGTCAGCAAGATACTTATAACAATGAGGGGTTGATTAGATGTCCTTGTGTGAAGTGTGACTGTACCCGAATTAAGAATGTAGACGATGTGAGGGTCAACCTGTATAAAGTTGGGTTTAGGCCTAATTACTGTGTTTGGACAAATCATGGAGAAGAAACGCCGCAATTTGATTTTGGCATTGACCAGAATTGCACCGGTGGTTCAAGTAGTGGTGCAGAAGCTGGATATGGAGATCATATTGTTTCCATGGAGGAGATGGTGTGTGACGCTCTTATGATGTCCGGGTCATTTGAGTCCAATAATACAGAAGAGCCTCCTAATGCAGATGCACAAAAAATTTATAATCTCCTAACAGAGGCAAATAAGCCTTTGTGGGAAGGGTCCCCTGACTCGAAGTTATCGATGTGTGTTCTACTGTTGTCTGCCAAGTCCAATTGGAGCATACCCGAGTTAGGCTTGGATTTCATTGCCAAAATGGTTTTGGCCGGGATGCCTTTCAAAGGAGGATTAACCAACAATTATTATGATGCGAAGAGGTTAATGTCCAAGTTAGGATTGGATTCCAAGAGGATTGACTGTTGTCAGAATGGGTGCATGATCTTTTACGATAATGAATTCGACAAAAATGACGGCGCATTGGTTGAGTGCAGATTTTGTCATGCACCAAGGTATCGTCAGCGCAACGCAAGTAGAAGTAATCTGAAACCAGTTCCGGTAAAGTCGATGTTCTACTTGTCAATCATTCCTAGATTACAGAGGATGTTTGCATCGATGCATCATCAGGAAAAATGACATGGCACCATGAGAATAGGAGGAATGCAGGAGTGTTACGCCATCCTTCTGATGGTGAAGCATGGAAGCACTTTGATCGGGTGCATCCGGATTTTGCCGTCGATCCTCGTAATGTACGACTTGGGTTATGCTCGGATGACTCTACCCCATATATCCAAGCCTCGGCAGCACCTTATTCATGTTGGCCCGTTGTTGTTACCCCTTACAATCTTCCTCCCGAAATGTGTATGTCAAAGCCATATATGTTCTTAACTTGCCTGATTCCGGGTCCGTCTAATCCAAAGGCAGGCATTGATGTATACTTGCAACCTTTGATTGATGATTTGAAGAGGTTGTGGAATGGTGTTATGACGTACGATATTTCTCAAAAACAAAATTTTACAATGAAGGCTGCGTTGATGTGTACAATTAATGACTTCCATGCGTATGGCATGTTGTCTGACTGGGGGACGCATGGGAAGCTTGCATGCCTGCATTGTATGGAGCATACAAAGGCATTTACCTTAAAATACGGGAGGAAGTCATCCTGGTTTGATTCCCATCGCAGGTTCTTACCGAACGATCATCAATTTAGAAGGAATAAGAATGCCTTCAATAAGGGGGTTGTTGAAATGGATGGACCGCCTCCGAGGTTAACACCCGAACAAATTTGGAGTAGAATCAGGGACTTGCCAAAAGTGACTGAAGCTGGGGTTTCCAAATTAGATGGTTACGGGCAGTGACATAATTGGACAAAGAGGAGTATTTTTTGGGATCTTCCTTATTGGAAAGATAATTTATTGAGGCACAATCTTGATGTAATGCACATTGAAAAAAAATTCTTTGACAACATTTTCAACACTGTGATGAACGTGCATGGCAAGACCAAAGACAACGATAAGGCTAGAATGGACTTAAAGTTGTACTGCAGGAGACCGGATTTGGAGCTGAGACATCAGGATAATGGGAAGATGTACAAGCCAAAGGCCAATTATACCTTGACTATCCAGGAAGCAAGGTTAGTTTGCCAATGGATAAAGGGGCTCAGGATGCCTGATGGTTATTCTTCTAACTTGGCAAGATGTACTGATGTTATAAAAGGCAAGTTGCATGGGATGAAAAGCCATGATTGTCATGTGTTTATGGAGTGTTTACTTCCTATCGCCTTCAGTTCTTTCCCCCCCACCCCCCCCCCCCCCCCCCCATGTTTTGAATGCCCTTACTGAAATAAGTCAATTCTTCAAGGACTTGTGTTCTACAACTTTAAGGGAAGATGATTTGACCAGGATGGAACAAAACATTCCATTCATTTTGTGCAAGCTGGAGAGAATATTCCCCCCGGGCTTCTTTGATTCAATGGAGCATCGTCCGATTCATCTTGCATATGAAGCCAGACTTGGTGGTCCAGTTCAATATAGGTGGATGTATCCATTTGAAAGGTAATTTAAGTATCACAGTTATTGATCCACTTTCATGCATATTAGTTAATTAATAATAACTTCGTCATTTTTTAATAGATTCATGGGCGAGTCAAAATGATCAGTGAAAAATAAGGCTAGGGTTGAAGGTTCGATATGTGCGTCTTACTTACATCGTGAGACAATTCATTTCTGCTCTCATTATTTCAAACACATGGTTTTGTCTCCAACAACTAGAAGGAACGAAACGGAAAATGAAAGTGGAAGACTACCTGGAACCTTATCAATTTTTTGTCTTCCCGGTCGTCATTCCGAAAAGGATTTGACACATTATTTAACGGAGGCAGAGTGGAACTCAGCTCATGTTCATGTATTGATCAATTGCGCTGAGGTTAAACCATACCATGAGTAAGTATGAGCTTATAATTTTTGTTCCTTCGATAGCATATGTCAATTTTCATTGATGTTATCCATATATGTTCAGTGCATTCTTGTCTTCTCGTGATGCATCTGCTCGTACTCATGAAGATTTTCCAAAATGGTTTAAGCAACAAGTAAGTATCTTCCCATTTATCATTCTGTTATTCACTATAATGTATGCGGATAAAAACATATATTGTTAAACTTTGTGAATAGGTTTACAATGAGGCACCTACTGTCATTAATCAACATTTACGAAACTTGGCTGACGGTCCTCTGACACAAGTCAAAGAATGGCACACATACTTCGTGAATGGGTACAAATTTCATACTCAATCATGGACAGAAGACAAAACAACAATAAATAGTGGTGTTTACATAAAGGGTGAGCCAGGCGGAGTTGCAGATGACTTTTATGGTGTCATACAACACATATATGAGTTGTCATATCGTTATTTAGATTACCCTAAGAGAATAGTGTTGTTTTATTGTAATTGGTTCGATCCATCTTGTAGAGGCACTGATTTGAAAAAAAAATATAATATTGTGGACATCCAAATGAGTAGAAGATATCATATGTTTGGTCCGTTTATCATGGCACATAATGTGAGACAAGTATATTACGTTCCTTATCCAGCAACTCAAACAGAAAAACGAGGTTGGTGTGTTGCAATCAAGACAAAACCTAGGGGTCGCATTGAAATAGATGTTTCAGAGTTGGATGAGCCATATCAAACGGATGAAATGTCACATGCAAATGAGGTCATTGAAGTTGAACCAATCTCATGTTTACAAGACACACAAGTTGTAGGGGAAGAAGTGGATACCTCCAGCTTGACATCAAATCAAGTCATTCCGGATGAAGATGTTGAAGAAGCAGAATCAACAGAAGATGAAGATGGCTATGAATATGACACTGACTCAAATTCTGAATAACAATTACTTTATTTATTTTAGTTATATATTTTGTATTAAGTTGTATTGTCATTGTCATAACTTTAAGTTCATTATGATTAGCATCATTTTCCATTATTTACAAATGTGTGTTTGTGCTTACTTTAAGTTAATTCTTATCACCATCAATTTCCATTATTTGCAAATTTGTGTTTTGGTTACTTTTAATTAATTATTATTTGCATCATTTTTCACTATAGACATGATTGGTGGTAAGGGAAAGGGTAAGGCACCTGCTGGAGAGGCACGTCGTCGTGGTCGACCCCGCTTTGTGACACTGACAGTCGATGACGGATTCGTGTCCCTCTCGTCTACATCTGTTACACTACGCCCACCGCCCACACCCATGCCTCCACATGATATGGCACCGACACCCCCACCTGTTGCTCCTACACCATGTCCATCGCCCACACCCGTGCCTACACATGTTCTGACACCTCCCTACCGACTTGTTGCTCCAGCCACTCAGTTCATGGACACCTCCATTGGGATCACGATGATGCCCACCCCAAGGATTCCGACTCAGACCCATGGAGACAATTCCAGACAAACCGGATGCATCGGTGGGTGGATTTGCCCATGGACGGTGATCATCAGTCTAATGGTGACGACGAGGAGACTTATGGATATTCCTCGCCTATATCATCAGATGATGAGGAGATCGAGGTTATGTCAGATGACCGAGTTATTGTTACCCCGACCGGTAAAGGGTAAGAAAGATCTCAAATATTGTTATTTTATTATTGAGTGCAGATTTTATATGTATGTGTATTGATTGTTCTCATGTTCTATTGATAAGGTTCCTTCCGTCGAGAAAATCTGCAGAGGCCGTCACGTATGCAGTTACATCTCAGTTTGATCGGGCCTGGAAACATTGGAGTGAGCTTGAGGATCAGGATCGGGATCGATTCTTTGCGGCTTTTAAGGTATTTTGTACTTTTGATTTTACTTCCATTTTTTTGTTACTTTTAATGTTTCTTTAGTTTATTATTATCCTAAAAAATATTATATTCTCCTTATTTACAGGAGAAGGCTGCTTGGAGAGTAGAGCATTCCACTGATGTAGAGATAATTTTTCATCAAAAAGCGAGCAAACGCTTCTCCGAGTTGTTGACGAGATATCGGAAAAAGGGACAGCGTCCAAAATGGTGTTTCCCACCCATTTGGGAGGAGCTATGTGCTTACTGGGCTACACCTGAATTTAAGAAAAAATCCGCCCAGGCAAAGCTCAACAGGGCCTCAGAAAAGGGTGGGAGCTTGCACGCTGGCGGCAACATCAGTAATCAGGAGCATGCTCGACGCCTTGTAAGTTCCAACATCATATTTTGTTAATTCATTAGATGTCTGGTTATTAAGGTAGTGTAACTTCAAATATGAACAAGTTTTTTTTTGGTGCAGGCTAGGGAGCTTGGCCGTACCGTCAAGCCGGTTGAGCTTCATGCCCGAACTCATACTAGGAAGGGTACCGGCGAGTAATGTAGATGAGCGCTCTAGACGCACTCAGGTGATTTACATATCTCTTTGTTGAAAATTATTTTTATTTTATATTTAATAATTATGGTCATTTTGTATGATGATGTGCATCAATTTTAATGACAGGAGGACTATCGTGATAAGTTATCTCAGGTTCGGTCTCAGGCAGCATCATCTTCCTCTTCCACCACACTTGACCCAGAGGTGGAAGCCCAATTGGAGTTGCAGGCATGGGTCGAGGTTGCTGGCGGTAAGAACAAGGGTCGCATATACGGTATGGGAGACCTAGCCGGTAACTATCGACGCGGGTGCTCCAAAGCATCTTCACTCAGCAGAGTCAAGCATCGTCCCATTAGGCCCCGCCATCCCTCGCGAGTCTGCGGAGATGGTCAAGATGCGACAGAAACTGGCAGCTCAGGATGAGATCAATCGGCAGCTGCTTACTCAACAGACACAGATGATGGAGCAGATAGAGATGATGGCAGCTACACAGAGAGAGCTCATGCTGCGTTTAGGAACCAGCACCCCTCAGCCACAGTCGCAGCAGGACCAACACCTTCACAGCACCCCTCAGCCACAGCCACCACCGTCCCAGCCTGAGGGTCATCAGCAGACCAGTGACGAGGATGATCAATCCTTTACAGATTTGTTAATGCGGGGCTATAGAGAGGGTTATTAGTTTCTTTAATATTAGATTTTATTTTGTATGATGTATGCACTCTGTCAAAACAATTTGCTTTTATTTATGAATTTCATTTATTGTTTAAAATTATTATTCATTTATCATAATATAGTCTAAATTATAATTAATATAAAAAATAACTAATGTTTATATTAATTTTGAATTTTATATTAAATATTAAATAATTAATTAAAAATAATTCATATTTTAAATAATAAATTAATAAAAAATTAGTTAATTAAATTATTTAGTTTTATAAAAATGTGTTACAATTTGCGACGGCTATTCCGTCGCTAATTTATGTTGATTTGCGACAGTTAGGCCGTCGCTAATTTCTATAATTTGCGACGGCCATGCCAAAAACCGTCAGAAACTGTTTGCGATGACCCAACATGTGACGGATTTGTGGCCGTCGCAAATCCGTCAGAAACATGTGTTTTGCGACGGATTTAAGCTGTTTGCGACGGCCTTTGGCTCTCGCTAAATTCATTTTTTCTTGTAGTGGGAGCATGATCAAGACCGTGAAAACAGAGGTGGTGTAATCGATTATTGTGCGAAGCAAGATCCAAAGAAGGAATAATCGATTACAGAATCGATTATTGTATTAATTGAGACACCCCGTTGTGCCCCGTTTTTCCATTAGTTTTAAACCTCATTAATTAAGTTCTTAAACGCGCTCTTAACGTTAAACGTGTATTCCGAAACACGTGAAAATTAAAACTTAACTTATAAACATGTAGAAGAAGAAAATTCAAAGTAACACACCATACCATAGGTTTATGCATTAGAGTATTTAAAACACTGTCTAGGGTATCCCAGCAGTAGGATCCCTTACAGGTACATACTTAAACAAACTATCATAAGCGGAAAATAAAACGTCTTAATTATAAGACTCATTGACCCTAGACACTAAACTACATTGTCGAAATCCACAACTCGTCCTCTCGCATCCGATTCATACGAAGTTCCCTCCAACTCCTCAGCAATAGGCCCCTCCATCGGGTCTTTTCATGGAACAAGATAAACATATACAAAATACATAAATTGGGAGATAAGAAACAATTCTGTCATCAAAGGTGGAAAGGAATACATAGCACATAATATAATAACAGTCAAAGACACCTATCACACATAACTAGCAATCATCCTCAAATTACGATATCATCCTCTACCTTTACTCTCATGTAATCTAAACCTTTATGCTGACTTGACATTCTCTAATCCTGTCACCATATCCCTTATCTTATTAGGGTTATCCGTCAATCGTCCGAGCGAAGTGTCCGTATACATTTGCATTGGTGCGCACCATCATTCCCGTTAGGATGCTCACTCAAAGAATGATTATATATTCCCCCATTCACGTTAGGGAATAGCTGCACCATACAAAAGTATCCATCCACACACCTCTATGCACACCTGCCTTAACCTCTGATCATTATCTCAACACTTATATCAAGTTATCTCACATCATTGATCTCATCGTAATCAAATATCCTTTGATTAGGTTAGGCACATCTAAATCCCAATCATCCTCTCACCCACAATACCATCTCCCGAACAACATATATCTTTAATTAAAAGATAACTAAGCATAGTAATAAATCGGGCAGATCATGCATAACACAAACAATCATAAATATTCAAATACCACAAAACATCACATAAGCAATTCAATAATAATAATAAATTCAATCAACCTCAGATAAGATAAAATCATCCTAATCGATAAACCTACAATCCTCAAATCATCATTGATTTTTCAGAAAATCATTCAACGTGATTGTGCTCTTGTCGATTACTCAACCTCTAGTAGGGTTTAGGTCGCCCTACACCATTATTATAAATTATATACTACTTATCCGTTCCGACGATGGAATGGTTCTTTTCCCCACCTGATTGACGTGCGCGCTTTCCCGTACAAGCTCCGAGTGCATCCACACTACTGCCAAGAACCTCAGCATGCTGTCCAACAACATCCATCATTCCTCTTTTCGTCCCGATTACACGTACGAGTAACATAATTCACCGGAAACACCAAATACCAACCGAATCAACAATAGGGTTTCAAATAAATAAATCTATTTGAATCAAGAGACAAAATCGATGGAAAAACTTACGAGAAAAATGGCTGGACTTGGGGGAAATCGGATTCAAAATAAGCTCATGAATCCTAGGGAAAAATGACAATGAAGAACCATCCTTCCTAAACCTTCTCACAAAGTTTCAGCTCGATCCAAAGGTTAAAAAATCTCAGATCGGAATTCTTTGGTGACAACTTAGATGGTATCCGGGTTGAATTTCTCACCTCCTAGACCTACTGTTCGAGCTTCATATCTCACACTCTGTAGTTTTATTCCAAATTCCGACCGTTGTATATGAATAAATACATGTCATGGACCATCTTATAAAATTTGAGAATGATCCAATGGTTGAAGAGTGTTTAGCAACTCTCTCACTGAGACTGCTCCAACTAGGTCTCAAAGCTTCCAACAAAGTCTTCTTGTAACTATCGAGGTTTCTCTCTCAGTTCTTATCCTCTAATCCGAAGTAGTGGGTGATAAAGAGAGTTAAGAAGATGAGAAAGATAACTAAGATCATAGAAGTGATGGCTTACCTCTAGATAATGAAAGAAAGTGAAAGAATGATCAAGTTGTGCAAGAACAACAATGGAGTTTTTGAAGAAAAATGAAGAAGAAATGTAAAAAATGAAGTGAGAAATGTGGGGAGGGGACTGCGGCCTTGGGGAGTATTTATAGGGGAAGTCTTAGGCTTTTTTTGGTTCTTATGCTCTAAATTAATGGATTTTGTGATTATTTAATTAATATAATAGTTAACTATGGTTAATAATTAACTTAACTAGGGTTACTTTGCTAACCATGATTAAAATCATGTGGTTCACATTAAAGGAGGGTGTGGTTGCTTCTTGTCCACACAAATTAACCTTGGTTCCTTAACCATGGTTAAAATTTAACTCAACGTCGGTTAAGGGGTATTTTGGTCATTTCACTTGAAAATTCAAGATTAATAGCATTTAATGCTTGACTCCTTGTCCTCTCTGCTACATTAATTTCTCTTAATACCCCAGCTCCATAATCGACTCCGTAGTTTACCCGACTTATTCCCGACTTAGGTTTTACGCGTTTTCTTAATGATTACGTCCGAATAAAATAATATTATTTCATTCCTAACGAATATTTCTGAAATGCTAAAAATCGTTGGGAGCGAAATATAAATCATTTTCGTTTCATTCCCGAGTCGAAATTAGGGTTTCTGCTCAGTAAAAGCTTACTGTTAGTGAAAACGCACACCAGGTTCCGTCTGAATTTTCAACCCAAATTTTCACCGTAACCTTCTTCCATAAGAAAGACTATGAATATGATTTTATTTTATTTAAAATCATATTCTTGATCTCAGATTAAAATATAAATAATGATATTTTAACCGGTTAAACAACGTAATTAAAAATCAGGTTGTTACATTAATCAAGAACTGGAAAGTAAGAACATCGAAGGGATAATCGATTATTGTGCGAACGAGACAACGATCAGGAAGAAGACGAAGGCGTTGGGTGCTGAAGGAAGAATTTTGGAAATGATATAAAGCAATTGCATGGTGAATCATTTGAATCAGTAGGCTTGAAAGCCTAGTAGTTTACTGTTGGTAGTAACGTGTTCAAGGTCTCCGGTTCAAATGTTGGCTCCAGCATCTGGGTAGTTTTATTTTTCGATAAAATTGGTTAATGGCTTAAAAATTCAAGAAGTTGCAAGAGTAGGGAATCGAACCAGAGAGGCAAGGGACGAGCGGCCTTAGTGCAGAGGCTGTGACCACTAGGCAACATTTCAGTTTGTGCAATTGGTTATACGAAGGCCCTTGGATGATTACAGATTATTATATGATTGTTCAAAGATGGAGACCCATGTTCCTCCAAGATGCCAAACTCGTCAAGAAAGTTGTAGTATGGATTCGTTTGCCAAGACTTCCTCTGCAACTTTAAAATTCCAACTTTCTTTGGAGAATCGGCTCTGGTCTTGGAACAATGCTAAAGATTGACCGGATGACCTCAATTCACTCAAGAGGAAAATATGCACGTATCTGCATTGAGATAGGTCTTGGAAAGCCCCTAAAATCCTTTATTCTAGTTCGTGGGCACAAATTTTTTCTGGAATACGAGGGATTGCACTTGATTTGCTTCAAATGTGGACGATATGCACACAAAGCTAATCAATGCAGCAACAATATTGAGAAGTTGAATCTGATTGGTAATGAAAATCCTCAAGTTAAAGAACCTCCAAAAGTTCCTACTTCAGGCCCCTCTGGAATCAAATTTTGGTCCATGGATGGTGGCTACTAGGAAGCCAAGGAAGTAATTTTCAAACAAGAATCAGCCATTCTCTAAGGAAGAAACTAAGAAGAAAGAGGAAGTGGTTTCCAAGAAAAGTGATCAAGCTATTAATCATTGAACTCATTCTGGATCCTAATCTCATTTGGATGCTCCATTGAAGATGGTAACATATATTCCTGATGCTGGTAAGGAGTCTCCCTTGAAATTGGTTGCAACCCCAGTGAGGAGTTGTCAGTTCCTTTGGAAACTCATATTGTTCATTCATCTAGTCTGAAACCAAGTTCTGCTTCTTCCTCTAAACCTAATAATAATAGAAATAGAAAGTCTAAGGGAGGTACAAATTCTCAGAGAACACCTAAGGAAAAAAGTGTTAGCATTATTAATGATAATAATATGAAAAAGAAAGCTGCTGCTAAACATTTTAAGAATATAACTTGTCTTGTTTTTGAAACTTCTTCTCAAAGTAATTTTGATGCTAAGAATAGAAATACTGGAATTGCTGTAGTCAATGTGGATAGTTGTACCTTGAAAATTTGCCATGTCATTGATAAGAGTTCTGAAAGTAAATTTTGGATGTTTCCCCTGGTAATCTTTCTATGGTAGAAGGTAAGCGTCATGATATTGAGGCTGCTAGTTCTCAAGCCTCTAGTTCAAAGTTAGTCCCCTTTAAATGATCTAAACATGATTCCTTCTAGTGGAACCAAGTGTTTCTGTTATCTCTAGGCCTGTGCAACCTTCCCCATATAATAGTTCTAAATGAATTGCTTAATTTGAAATTGTAGAGGGGCAGGGGTAGAAGTTTTCACAATCTTGTAAGAGATTGTATTAGAATCTATCGTTTAGAATTTATTGCTATTCTAGAGCCTAGAATCAGTGGCATTACTGCTGATAGAGTGGTGCAAAAAATTGGTTTACCTGAAGGGACTAGAGTTGAAGCTATTGGATTTTATGGAGGTATATGGTGTCTTTGGAAATCTCAATGTCCTCCAATTCGAGTGCCTTAAACCCCTAGGTATTGCATTCATCTGATTGTTAATGAGAACTCTCATTCGGCTTGGTTTCTCTCTATAGTATATGCTAGTCGTAATAAAAATAAGAGAGAAGAAACTTGGCAAGAGTTGAGAAATCATAAGTTAATTGTTAATGGTGCTTGGATTATTGGAGGTGACTTCTATGATGTTACCTCCAACGGTGAAAAACAAGGAGGAGCTCCTGCTGATCCTAGTGCTTGTTTAACCTTCAACTCTTGCATTGAGGACTGTAACCTTGTTGATCTAGGTTTCTCTGGTCCTCCTTTTACTTGGAGTAGGGGTGAGCTTAAAGAAAGGTTGGATAGGGTCTTAGGCAACAATGATTGGATTTCCTATTTTCCTAATTGTTCTGTGACTCGTAAACTTGAGAGCAATCGTAGACATGATTATTTTTCCAATCAAGTGAGCAATTCCTGGATTCCTTCTTCTGAGTGGAATGACAGCATAGATAGAACTGCCAAAATCCTCAAAATTTGGAACAATAAGTGTAAGACTCAATGACTTAGAGATTTTGATATATGACAAATACAATTTAATGTGTGTGCAAGTGTTTTAGTGTCAAATTACAAAGACAGGTATCAAGCAGTGATCAACAAGTTCATTAAGCAAATTCAAGGAAAATATTCAAGGAAGAACTTGAAGGAATCAAGGAGCTGCATGTAAAAATCAAAAGAGCAAAGTCAAAGATCAAAGGATCATCAAGACCAAGCTTAAAGGAGAATTTTAAATTTAAGTCTTAGATGATTTGTAAGAGAAAGAAATCTCTTAGTCACAAAATAGCTCAACTAAAAGATGCATGAAGAAAATCAATTTTCATAACCTGCATTAAAAGGGATAAGTTTTTTTAAAATGAAAATGATTTTTGTAAATAAGAAAATTATTTGTCAAGTACAGCCATGTAATCAATGGATGTATGTCTTCTACTATAACTGACAAATGAAATTTAAGGTTCTTGATTCAATACATAGATGTATTAAATGGGTGCACTGATGGATTAACCAAGTTCAAGTTTTTGAAAAACACGTACAACCATGTATTACACAGCTGTACAAAAACTATCAGAACTATCAGTATGAAATTGGTTAATACAGTCATGTACTCAACCCCTGTTCAAAAATCAGAATCAAGAAAACAAATTTTGTTATCAGACGCAAATCTGTTTTAATTGATCCCAACGACTATAACTTGTTTCCTATATATAGAGGGATCAAAGGAACACTTTTAACATATCAGAAATTTTACAAAATCAATTTGAGAGATCAATTGTGAAAATCATTCATCTTCTTCCTTGAGCTTCATTGTGAAAAAGAGTGTTTCAATTCTCATAAGAACTTCAACTTGTATATCTGACTTCTGAGAGTTAGGAATCAATATTTTTGTACTTTTCGATTATAAAGAAAGGGGGAGTCTTTGTGTGATTAGGTTGAGGAATCCTAAGGAAGAACATTGATTGAGGCTCTTCACAAGAGTGTGGTATCTCGAGGTGAAGGAGTGCTCTGAGGTGTAAAAGTTTTTCAAGCTACCTGGCTAAAGCTTGTTGTGTTAGTGTGTGAATACCCACAGGTGGAGTGGGGACTGGATGTAAGTCACAGTGGTGGTGGCTGAACCAGTATAAAACTGATTGTGTGGTATCTCTAAACTCAAACTCTTTAATTTCTGTCTTGCACATATAACTGTGATCTTGATGTTCTAAGTTTTCAATTCATATCAGTTCTTGATCTGTTTAATATGAATTAAAACCAGAGTATTACTGCAATCAATCTTGATTTATTAATTGTTCAAAATTGAGTTGATTAAGACTGTTCTTGATCACTGAAACTGATATATTGTAACTTCAGTTCTTGACTGATTAAGGCCTGTATCTAATACATGTAAGACCTTGAACTGAACTTCTTCCTGTTTGATTCAATCATTGTTTAATTGGTAGCTGTGAGCTATGAACTTGAATCTTATTACTGATTTATCTTTCTGAATTAATCTTTCTTTCCTCACCACCTTCTATTCAAGATTTCATAAAAAGCCCTTCACTGTTTTTGTAAAAGATCATGAGGCAACTCTGATTTGAAAAGTAAAGTTTTTGAAAAGCTTTTTGAAAGCTCAATTCACCCCCCCCCCACTCCTTGAGTCTTTGAAGCTAAAACAACAATTGGCATCAGAGCTAAACTGTTAAATTTGGCTTAACAGCTATAAGAGTATGGCTTCCAATGACTGTTTGAATGAAGAGGCTTCCCTTGCACGGCCTCCTACCTTCAATGGATCTGAGTATATCTATTGGAAGGAAAGAATGATAATCTTTCTTGAGGCAGCAAGTGTTGACATATGGGATGCAGTAGAAAATAGACCATTTGTCCTCTCTACTACAGATGCTAATGGTGCTCCAAGAAATAAGCCTAAAACTGAATGGAATGAGGATGATAAGAAAAGAGCTCAATATAATTCATGTGCTAAGAATATTATAACATCTGCTTTAAGTCGTGATGAATTTTTCAGGGTTTCAAATTGCAAATCAGCAAAGGAGATGTGGGATACATTGCAAGTAACACACGAAGGAACCACAGATGTCAAAAGTGCAAGAATGAACATCCTCACACATGAGTATGAGCTGTTCAGAATGAAGCAAGGTGAACCTATGACTGAAATGCAAAAGAGATTCACTCACATTGTAAACCAACTTGCTGGTCTTGGAAAAGCTATATCAAATGAGGATCAAATTAACAAAGTAATGAGATGCTTGAGCAGGGAATGGCAGCCTAAAGTCACTGCAATCTCAGAATCTAGAGACCTCTCATCAATGACCATTGCCACATTGTTTGTAAAACTGCAAGAGCATGAATTGGAGTTGAACAGATTGAATGAGAATGAAGAAACTGACAAAAAGAAAAAGGGATTGGCTCTGAAATTACAAGTCAGAGAAGTAGAAGACAGTGATGATAATGATTCAGCACAAGAGGCAGAATCTGAAGAAGAGATGGGAATGCTAGTTAGAAAATTCAAGAAGTTCCTAAAGAAGAAAGGCAACTTCAAAAGAAAGCAATCCACTTTTCAAAGGAGAAATTTCAGCAAAGGGGACAACTCTTCCAACAACATCACATGCTATGAATGTGGAAAGATTAGCCACATGAAGCTTGACTGTCCAAAACTGCAAAAGAATGACAAAAAAGAAAAGCTTGACTCAAAGGATAAGAAGTGGAGAAAGCCAAGAAATGCCTACATTGCTTGGGATGATAATGATGTAGATTCCACTGAAGAATCTGAATCTGAGGAGGCAAACTTGTGCTTGATGGCCAGCAATAACAGTGATTCAGAGAGTGAGATAAATTCTGATTCACTTAACCTACTTTTGATGAATTTCAAGATGCATTTGATGAGTTACATGCTGAATATCTTAAGATTTCTAAACAACTTGTCTCATCTAGAAAAATAATTGCTAAACAATGTGATGATTATGCATGCTTGAAAATGAAAGAAAGAGAATTAGAAGCTAGGAATAAGGTCTTGATTGCATCTAGCTCTAATTGTTCTAAGTGTTGTACATTGACTAAAGAAGTTGAAGAACTGAAAAATGACTTAGCCAAGTTCACAAATGGTAGAGATAACTTGAATACTTTATTAGGACAGCAAAAGTGTGTTTATGATATGCCTGGAATAGGCTATGAACCTAAGATACATGAGAAATCTTTCAAGAAATTTTTTGCTGCACCTAAGACATCAAACACACCATTTGTTAAATGCAACTTTTGTGCTAGAAAAGGTCACACAGCTTCTACATGTCAATACAGAAAATCAGCATACAATAAATCTAAGTATATATAGGTTCTTAAAGGAACTATTACTGCAACTAACTCAAAAGGACCCAAACAGATTTAGGTACCTATAGCACAAACATGAAATTATTTTTTGTAGGTGTGGTGGAACGTCAAGAGCAAAATTGGAATCATGACATAGAGCCTTCATCAAACATAAAATGGGTAACAATAAAGAAATAATATTGATTGAATATGTTTTCTAATTATCATTATTAATGTATGATTCTGAATCTTTGTGTTGACTTATATATCATTGTATAATATGTCTACATTGTTGTATTAAAGTTATTTGATCAATCTTAGAATAATCATATGATTTTTGTTTCACAAATTGAATCTAAGAAAATTGATGAAGCCTTAAATGATTTGTTTTGCTTGCTATGCAACAATTAACTTTGAACATGATCTCTATCATAAGAACTTTATTCAAAGTAGAGAAATTGAAATTGAATATGTTGATACAACTACATAACTTCCTGATATTTTTACCAAACCCTTGAACAAGGAAAGCTTCTTTTTCATTAGAAGAGAATTGGGCAGAATTGATCAATCCTATATCTAATCTCTAAAGAAGTTGTTTATATGACTGTATCTTTGTGTAAATATGCTCTGATTCTTGTATGATTTGATTTGGAATATCTATGAATGATTCGAAGAGAGTTTCAGAAGAAATAGATTTGATCAGAAACACCTATGTACCTAACCCATGTACATGTGTAAAAACTAGAAATTTGTTTTAAACATGGATGTGATCAATAGTTGTATAGAGGTTCATGAATGGATCCCCTGTGTTTTTAGTCTGATAAACTCAGAATACACAAGATTCTAATTCCACTCGTCCACATAAGTGATAGAAGCGCTCGTCCACAGAAGTGATAGAAGCGCTCGTCCACTAAAGTGACAGAAGCGCTCATCCACACAAGTGACAGAAGCGCTCGTCCACACAAGTGATAGAAGCGCTCGTCCACTAAAATGACAGAAGCGCTCATTCACACAAGTCTTTTGACTTGATAAGTCCTTAATGAGAAGTTCCGTCCAATGACGTGGCATATGGAGCTCGTCTACTAGGTTACAATTATTAAATCTACGGCTATGGCTACAAAAGGATCGATCCTCAACTACGAGCCCTGGGGATTGAAGACGACGTCGATGTAGAATCTTATTTCAAAACTTCAAATCTTCTGAAACCCACTCTCTCTTCACCTAATTCCACAACCCTAGTAGAGCTAACCTTAATCCTTCTTGTACCCAAACCAACCCTAATATGGCAAGAACCAAAAATACTGGATCTTCACCCTCAAAATCTGCTGAGAAGAAGAGGAAGGAAATGTAAACTTTTAAGTCAGCTGAGAAGAAGAAAGGAGTTGAGACTTCAAAGGCTCCTGAGAAAAAGAGGAACAAAGGAAATGAAGTAGAATCTTCCAAAGAAAAGGATGTCACTGAAAATGCTGCTCCAACTTCATACATGGACAATGATGCTTTTCTTCAAAGGTATTTTTCTTCTGATGAACAAAAGGAATACTTTAAGCAAAACTTCAGATATAAAGAAATTCTTGAACCTTGGGTAATGGATGTAAAATATTTTGAGGATAATGAGTTTAACTTTCCTGAAATTATAGTCTGTCAAAAGCTCACTGAGTTTGTGCAAACTCAGTTTGACTATCACCCCTTACTGATCAAAGTCTTTTACTCGAATTTGGAAATGAATGCTAATGAAATTAGCTCTGAAGTTAAGGGAATTAAGATAAAAATGTCATTACAGGAAGTCAACAATCTTGCTAACCTACCTTATTATGGACCTAGCATTGCTGGAAATGGTCCCAAATCTGAGTGGTATAATGAGTATGATAAAGAACTGGCTAGACCAGATTTAGTTACGTCTAATGAACCTGAAGGTAGAGTTACCTATACCAGTATAATGAGTGTAGAGGATAGACTTCTGCATTATGTTGTCTGCAGAATTTTAATTCCAAGAGGAGGAAATCACTCTATTCTGTAAAACTATGATTTAAGGCTTATGTGGGCTATGCTGAATGAGAAGAAAATCAGTTGGGGGTACTGTGTTGCTGCACACATGATAGAATGCAAGAAAAGCAAGATGATGCTTTCCTACCCTGCACTGGTCTACATAATCCTAGCTCATTTTAATGTTCCTTTTGATAGAGAAGAAAAAAATCTTGCAAGAAGAATAACTCACAAGTTTGGTGAAGGAATTGTGAGCAAAATGAAATTGAAGAAAGAAGATGGAAGATGGAGGATGGATAAGGAAAGCTGGAAACAAGGAAACTACTACAGCTGGTACTTCAACTGGACAAGAAAATGCACCTTCTGATTTCCTGCAGAAACTGATGAAAATGCTGGAAAATGTTGAGGAAAATCAGAAGATGAAATTGAAATGGCTGCAATTATTGAAGTGAATGAAAGGATTAAAAGGGCAGAAAAGGACATTGATAAACTCAAAGATGACCTAGGAGTGGACTTTCATTTCTCTGCACCTCCAGCTCAAACAGAAGAAGATGTTGATGTTGCAAACATTGCAAGAGCTGCTGTGAAGGAAGCTGAGCACATCCCTGCTGAACCATCACCTAAAGGCCGAAACAAAAGAAAATAAAAAAAGGAAGAACTAGTTCTAGGAATTCGTAGGAATTAGAACCTAGTTTTTGAAAGGTAAAATGCCTTAGTTTGTAATTTTGGTTGATGTTTTCTGTTGTTTTTGATTTGTCCCTGCACCTATCCCTCTATCATGAACAATTTTATATGCTATGTTTGAATGTTTAAATGCTTGCCTTCTCTATTGCTTTGAATGTTTTGTTTCTTTACCTTTTTGATAATGCCTCGGAGGGGGAGTATGATATAGAGAAAGGGGATAATAACAAATTATACATGCATATGTTGAGGGGGAGCTTATAAGCTTACATGATTAAGGGGGGAGTAAATCAAATTCTGCTATGATAATTTTTTTTTTGGCTTTGATATACTTCTGCTCTAATACCGTGATATACGTCAATCAAAAACACTTAGCTTCTGCTACACTTATACTCTGATCTTATAATTTGTTAGAAGATTTGTCATAATCAAAAAGAGGGAGTTTGTATGACTCAATGACTTAGAGATTTTGATATATGACAAATACAATTTAATGTGTGCAAGTGTTTTAGTGTCAAATTGCAAAGACAGGTATCAAGCAGTGATCAACAAGTTCATTAAGCAAATTCAAGGAAAATATTCAAGGAAGAACTTGAAGGAATCAAGGAGCTGCATGTAGAAATCAAAAGAGCAAAGTCAAAGATGAAAGGATCATCAAGACCAAGCTTAAAGGAGAATTTTAAATTCAAGTCTTAGATGATTTGTAAGGGAAAGAAATCTCTTAGTCACAAAATAGCTCAACTAAAAGATGCATGAAGAAAATCAATTTTCATAACCTGCATTAAAAGGAATAAGTTTTTTTTTTAATGAAAATGATTTTTGGAAATAAGAAAATTATTTGTCAGGTACAACCATGTAATCAATGGATGTATGTCTGCTACTGTAACTGACAAATGAATTTAAGGTTCTTGATTCAATACATAGATGTATTGAATGGGTGTACTGATGGATTAACCAAGTTCAAGTTTTTGAAAAACACGTACAACCATGTATTAAACAGGTGTACAAAAACTATCAGAACTATCAGTATGAAATTGGTTAATATAGCCATGTACTCAACCCCTGTTCAAAAATCAGAATCAAGGAAACAAATTCTGTTATCAAACCCAAATCTGTTTTAGTTTATCCCAACGACTATAACTTGTTTCCTATATATAGAGGGATCAAAGGAACACTTTTAACATATTAGAAATTTTACAAAATCAATTTGAGAGATCAATTGTGAAAATCATTCATATTCTTGCTTGAGCTTCATTGTGAAAAAGAGTGTTCCAATTCTCATTGTTGTTTTGGCTTCAACGACTCAAGAGGGGAGGTGAATTGAGTTTTCAAAGAAAATATTTCCCTCTTAAAACTTTTTCACAAAGCTTTATAAATCAGAGTTGCGGATTTGTGTTCTCAGGATCTTTTATAAAATCGATGAAGGGTTTTTACAAAATCTTGAATAGAAGGTGATGAGGATAAGAAAGATTAATAACGAATAGGTTCAGGTTCAATAACTCGGTAATAACAAAATACAGTTTATACTGATCAAGAACAGAAATTATATTTGAACTTTAAACATCAAAATCACAGGTTCTTGATCATAAATAGAAATTAAAGAGTCTGAGTTTAGAGATACTACACAACCAGATTTATCCTGGTTCAGTCACCACCACTATGACCTACATCCAGTCCCCACTCCACCTGTGGGATTTCATACACTAACACACAAGCTTTGCAGGTAGCTTGAAAAACCTTCACACCATAGAGAACTCCTTCACCTCGAGATACCACACTCTTGCGAAGAGCCTCAATGGTCTTCCTTAGGGATACATCACCCTAATCACTCAGAGAGACTCCCTCTCTCTTTTCAATCGAAAAGTAAAAACAAAAGTTGATTCCTAACTCTCAATAGTCAGATAAAACAAATTGAAGCACTTATGAGTATTGAAACACTCTTTTCACAGTAAGCTCAATGAAGATGATGAATGATATGTGTATCGTTATAATTCTTTTGTTATTTGTTATGATTCTTATTAAAGTGTTCCTTTGATCCCTCTTTATATAAAAAACAAGTTATAGTTGTTGGGATCAATTAAAACAGATTTGGATCTGATTTAACAGAATCTGTTTTCTTGATTCTCGTTCTTGAGATAAGATTCTGATAGTTCTTATAGAATTCGGGTCCATAAAATAACGAGTCCATTTGGAAAAATAACCGCGTCCATCTTAAAAAAATAGCCGCATCCATTTGCCACGTCAGCAGACGGGAGTACTAACACAAAGTAATTGGACGTGCTCCAACTAGTAGACGAGCGCTTGTATTACTTTAGTAGACGAGCGCTTGTATCACTTTAGTGGATGGGCACTTCTGTCACTTTAGTAGACGTGCGCTTGTGTCATTTTAGTAGACGTGTGCTTCTGTCACTTTAGTAGACATGAGCTTCTGTCATATTAATAGACGTTAGCTTCTGCCACTTTCTTGGACGCCAGCTTTTACCACTGTTGGACGAGCGCTTCTATTATTCCTAGTGTTGGACGAGCGCTTATATTATTCCAGTGTTGGATGAGTGCTTCTATTATTATTTCCAAAAATCATTTTCATTAACGAAAACTTAATCCTTTTAATGCAAGTTATGAAAAATTATTTTCTTCATGCATCTTTCTTAATTGAGCTATTTGTGAATAAGAGATTTCATCTCTTACAAATCATCTAAGACTTAACACTAATTTCTTCGTTTAAGCTCTTGTCTTGATGATTCGTCGATCTTCGTCCTTGCTCTTTGATTCCTCCAAGTTCTTCCTTGAATATTCTCCTTTGATTGCTCACTGAACTTGTTGAATATTGCTTGATACCCGTGTTTACAATTTGGCACTAAACACTTGCATACACATTAAGTTGTATTTGTCATATATCAAAATCTCTCAGTCATTGAGTCTAACAATCTCCCCCTTTTTTATTATGACAAACCTTTTAACAAATTATAAGCTCAGAATATAAGTGTAGCAGATGCTTAGTGTTTTGACAGATTTATATCATGATATCAAAGCAGTCATAGCAAAAGTATATCAGAGCAAAAAAATATTAACAGAGTATTAACAGAGCAGAATTTGATTTACTCCCTATTAATCATGTAAGCTTATAAACTCATTAGCTCCCCCTCAACATATGCATGTATAATTTGTTATTTTCTCCTTTCTCTATATCTTACTTTTTCCTCCCCATTTTGGCATCATAAAAAAGGTAAACAAAAGAAACATTTAAAGCAATAGAGAAGGTAAGCATTTTAAACATTCAAACATAGCATATAAAATTGTTCATGATAGAGGGATAGGTGCAGGGACAAATCAAAGAATAAGTGCGTCCTTTAATTTTCCTCCCCTTTTAGATTTTCTCCTGTTTCTTTAGAGATTAGATATATGATTGATCGATTATGCCCAATTCTCTTCTAATGAAGAAGAAGCTTTCCTTGTTCAAGGGCTTGGTAAAGATATTAGCAAGTTGCTTAGTTGTATCAACATACTCAATCTCAATTTCTCTACTTTGTATCTGATCTCTAATGAAATGATGTCTGATTTCTATGTGTTTAGTTCTAGAGTGCATTATGGGATTCTTAGTTAGGTTAATTGCACTTGTATTGTCACATTTAATAGGAACTTGGTTTAGTTGCACACGATAATCAACTAATTGTTGTTTCATCCATAAAACCTGTGCACAATAGCTACCAGCTGCTACATATTCAGCCTCTGCAGTGGATAATGCCGTACTAGATTGTTTCTTACTGAACCATGATACTAATGAGTTTCCTAGTAAATGGCAAGTTCCACTAGTACTCTTTCTGTCTAGTTTACAACCAGCAAAATCAGAGTCTGAATAACTAATTAACGTACATGTAGCTCCCTTGGGATACCATAATCCCATGTATTTCGTTCTTAACAGATACTTAATGATCCTTTTAACTGCTGTTAAGTGTGATTCTTTTGGATTTGCTTGATACCTAGCACACATGCATATACTAAACATGATATCTGGCCTACTAGCAGTAAGATAAAGTAGTGAGCCTATCATACCTCTAAATTTAGATACATCAATAGGTTTACCTTGCTCATCCTTGTCCAGATAACAGGAGGTACTCATTGGAGTAGCCATCTCCTTACCTTTTTCCATGCCAAACTTCTTGATCATCTCATTGCAGTACTTGGTTTGGCTAACAAAGATTCCATTTTCAATTTGCTTTATTTGCAGTCCAAGGAAAAAGTTGAGCTCACCCATCATTGACATTTCAAACTCACTCTGCATAAGACCTGCAAACTCATTGCACAACTACTCATTAGTAGCACCAAAAATTATATCATCCACATATATTTGTACAAGTAAAGTGTTGTGTGCCTTTTTATTAGTGAACAAAGTTGTGTCAACTTTACCTCTTTTAAATCCTTTTTCAATGAGAAAATTACTTAACCTTTCATACCAAGCTCTAGGAGCTTGCTTTAAGCCATATAGTGCTTTAGACAGTTTATAAACATGGTTAGGCAATTCATTATTCTCAAAACCAGGTGGTTGACCAACATACACTTCCTCTTGTATAAATCCATTTAAGAAAGCACTCTTAACATCCATTTGATAAATTTAAATCCCATTATGCAAGCATAAGCAAGTAACATTCTTATAGCTTCTAATCTTGCTACTGGTGCATATGTTTCATCATAATCTATGCCTTCATCTTGGTTATACCCTTTGGCTACCAATCTAGCCTTGTTTCTTACAATTATACCATTTTCATCTAGTTTATTCCTAAAAACCCATTTTGTACCTATTACTTGACAGTTCTTGGGTTTAGGCACTAGTTTCCAAACTTGGTTTCTTTCAAACTGGTTTAACTCATCTTGCATAGCCATCATCCAATGTTCATCAATTATAGCATCATCTATGTTCTTAGGTTCTACTTGAGACACAAATGCCATATAATTACAAACATTTCTAAGAGATCGTCTAGTAGTTACCCGGTTTGTAATTTCACCGATGATGTTATCAATTGGATGATTTCTGACAGTCCTCCATTCATTTCGTAGGTCAGGCTATTGTTCTATTTGCTCCTGCTGCAGCGATTCGTTCTTTACGCTTTCATCTTCTTCATTGTCCTGTTTCTCTTCTAGGACAGTTTTCTCAATTGAATCTGCAAGATCATCAATAACACAATCCTTTCCCAACCTTTTGCGGTTAGACTCATCAAATGTCACATGCACAGATTCCTCAATAGTTTGTGTTGTCTTATTATATATTTTAAATGCTTTACTAGATAGGGAGTAACCTAGGAAAATTCATTCATCAGCCTTTGCATAAAATTTTCCAAGATTATTCTTTCCATTGTTAAGAACAAAGCATTTGTACCCAAAAACATGAAAATGTGCTATATTTGGTTTTCTTCCCTTGTAAAGCTCATAAGGGTTTTCTTTAATATTGGTCTTATAAAGACTCTATTTAGCACATAGCAGGCTGTATTGACAGCATCTGCCCAAAAATGTTTTGGCAAGCTAGAATCGTTCAATATAGTTCTTGCTATCTCCTCTAATGATCTATTCTTTCTTTCCACTACTCCATTTTGTTGTGGGGTTCTAGGAACAGAAAAATTATGTTGAATGCCATGCTCATAACAAAAGTTTTCAAACACTTCATTTTGAAATTCTCCCCCATGATCACTTCTTATAAAAACAAATTTTACGTCCTTTTCATTTTGCACCATTTTTGTCATTTTCTTAAATGCAGCAAATAAATTCACTCTTATGAGATAGAAAATATGTCCATGTATATCTAGAGTAATCATCTACTATTACCAATGCATAAGAGTTACCACCAAAGCTTTTGGTTCTAGATGGACCAAATAAATCCATGTATAAAAGTTGCAAGGGTCTAGTTGTTGAAACAATGTTCTTTGGTTTAAAAGACACCTTAACTTGCTTTCCTTTTTGACATGCATCACATAGTCCATCTTTCACAAATTTTAGTTTAGGCAAGCCAATTACAAGATCTTTACGAATCAGTTTATTCAAGTGGTTCATGTGAATGTGTGCAATTCTTATATGCCAAAACCAATTCTCTTCTTCTTTTGAAATAAGACAGCATGCAGTATTTAAAGAGATATTATCTAAATCAAGCATATAGATGTTATCTTTCCTATGTCCAATTAATTTCAAATTTTCATCATGCCGATTTTCTATCAAGCAACTATTGGAATTGAATTTTACCTTGAAGCATTTGTCACATAGTTGACTGATACTTAATAGGTTATGTTTGATAACTCATTTTTGAGTTACCTTTTAGTGTGTATACTTGGCCTAATTAATTGTTATATGTGTTTAATATTGGTGATTTGGCTGAGTTTTACATTATTGGGCTTAATTGCTAAACATTGTTAATTTTCGGATTTTTCACTCATCTTGACCTTGTTGCCTTGCGTAGAGCATAACTAGAGCTACAGATATCGGATTTTGGTGATCTTTCTGCCCCTAGAAAGATAAGGAAGAGACCTACAATTTCAGGTGACACAAGAATTGTCAAATTAGGCCAAAATCAAGGCTAAATTGGGTCTCGAGTTCTAAGGAGCGGATCGGTACGTAATCCATGATGGTCCTTCACTTAAATAGGCCAAACTTACTCATCTTAAGCCCAATTAAGGCATATGATACCTTGTTGGAAAGCTTATTCAGAGGCCCTTAATTTGGTATAGGGTTAGGTTAGGATTCATAAGCATAAATATCAGTTTACAGCTGCACAAGTAAGAGAGACGAAAATTAGACACTTTTGCAATCCTTGTTTTTGCAAGTTTTGGAATTCTCTTCCCCTCTCTTCTCCCCTTTTTAGTTTTTTGCACTTTGTTGGATGTGTTGTTGTTAAAGCTTCTCCAATGGTGATGACCATGGAAGGCTAAACCTTTTATCAATCCTATACATTCAAGTAATTTGGTTTGAATTCCGAGTTCCTTACTTTTAATTGATTTTTGGTTTTCAATTGCTTCTTCTCCTTTTCTCTTCTTTCAATTATGATTTCTGTGTTGTGAGTATTATTACGCGTGATCTATGTCTGATTAGGTGTAGATTCAGTTTTCATGATTGAATTGGAATTATGAATTAGGATTGATTAATCCAAAAATCTAATAGAGATTAGGGAACCGGTTGGTAACCTAGGTTAATTGAATTTGTACATAAATCAACATTATTAGGAATTGCAATTGTGACTCCAATTTTGTTGTTTAAACCCTATATGATCATGTAGTAGATTTCAAATTAACAGAGAATGAGGGCAAATGAATTTATATCTTTTAGAACAATGACGAATTCTACCAAAGAACTTGACGTCTTGGATTGATGTTTATAATTAATTGAATTTTTTTTTTGTTGCAAATTCGTTTTCTCCTTGAAAAATTACAAAAACCCCTTTTTTCTCTAACATTCTTGATTGACTAATAATTTTAAAGATCCTCATGAGACGACCAAGGTTGTTTTGCCTTGTATTGAAGTTTTTTTTAATTACTATATTATTTTGACCCGTGTACCACCACGGATCAAATTTGGCGCCGTTTCCGGGGATCTTTGACTTTTATTAGCCATATTAGGAATTCAAATTTTTTTTGGACTAGTTTTCATCTTGAAATAGTCACATAATTTTAAACAAAAAAAAAATATTTAAAAAAATATTCGATGTGGTTTTTTGTTTTTAATTTTTTTTAGCTTATCAGGTAGTGTATAATTATTTATTTTGGGTTTTTGCATTTTTTGCTTTTCTATTTTACTGTTTGGAGCTTATATGTGAGTGTGCTGAGCTTATATATATGAATATATCATATTGATGACATTGAATATTGTGATTGTCATGGTTGTGAATCTTAGTACTTCCCATGGATAATTATATGCAAAATTATATGCCTAATGTTGAATATGAACCATCATGCATATATTATCCTCAAATTGATTTTGCTCATTTTT
This sequence comes from Sophora flavescens, assembly GCA_030762895.1. Taxonomy (NCBI): domain Eukaryota; kingdom Viridiplantae; phylum Streptophyta; class Magnoliopsida; order Fabales; family Fabaceae; genus Sophora; species Sophora flavescens. Next base: position 21,634,926 of record CM061069.1, read on the forward strand.
CAAGAGGTTATATAGATTCAAGTGTGTCTGCGTCAATGAATAATTGTATGCCTCATAGCACTTTGAGAGATTTTGCCACATCTTAGGAACCACCATGCATACATTATGTAGAGAAAGATGTTGAGCGATCATTCATATATTATCCCGACTTTACTGGTGATTATGAGTTTAGTTGTGATTTTGGCATGATTGGAGTTAAAGAGGTGCAACTTTCCTATTCTGACCAACATGGCGGAGAACATGGAAGCTTGGATGAGTTAGCTTCTTTGGTGCATCAATTGACCATAAGCCAACAGCAATATCAGCCTGATCCCACACTTGTCCAACCTAGTCTGGAAGAATTGGTGCAACAAATGGCAGAGCACACTCTTGAAATCCAACACAGGACAGAAGCAAGTCTTCAGAATTTGGCCTGTCAAATTAGTCACATTGCCTCCACCTTGACTGCACTGCAATCACAATGAGACACCCCGTTGTATCCCTTTATGTCATTTAGTTTAAAACCTCATTATTTAATTACTTAATCACACACTTAACGTGAAAATTACGTAAAAATTGAAACTTAATTTCTTAAGCAAATAGATTCATATAGAACAGAATATGAAAACATAAATATATTAAACATACTTAAAGCATCAGAGTTATCAAAACATTATTTCAGGGCATCCCATCAATAGGATCCCGAACTGGTGCATAGTTATACA